>CM060451.1:140145431-141632431 GCA_030545235.1 Helianthus tuberosus | reverse complement strand
AGAACCGCCCTTAGGACATGAGTGGAAGTAGTGGTCACAAATTCAAGAAAAACTGGAAAGACTCAGCTTCAGGTGCATACTCTTCAGACGACGCCCGCATGACGATTAACAAGATCACAGCTCAAAAAATGTTAAACAAGAAAACCGCGAAAGGCAGTGGACGCCTCTTATCAAGACACATGCGGAAGTGCTTAGCACCAAAGATTACCAGTCAAAATACCACCGCCAATGAAAAACAAAAGAGGACAAGATCCGAACCTCTATTGTGAGTACCACAAAGATAATGGCCACACCACGAACAATTGCATCAGTCTGCACACAGAAATAGAGAAAGCGCTCAAGAGTGGGGAACTTACCCATCTAATTCAGAACGTGCGCAAAGAAATCAAGCAGATCACGCGTGGAGATGAGGGGCCAAGTAACAAAAAATCTAAACAAGCCTAAAAGTCCAAGGCAGTTCAGCGCGCATGTAATCATAGTTTCCTTCATATTTGACAGTTTATTCAACCTGCCAACTTATGACACAAGGACTATTTACATGCGCAGTAACTTAAGTTTCATTATTTATCCTAATAGCAGCTTTGTAACACATGGCCTCTGCGCCTTATCCAAATCAATACAAAGTCTGTTATATTACTTCTATGTTTTATTACAAATGCATGCAATTTCTTTTGGTAAGCGCAAAAACAATATGGTAACCCAACACAAGTCTCATGAACGGTCCAAGGTCCAGCCCTACGTTCACACATGAGCTTTATACCATCTTTATTTTCCTTACCTAAACAAACTAATTGTACCCATGCAAAACATTGTAACTAAAACATACCGTTCAATAAAGTTACTTGCGCAACAGCGCATTAACAAAAAACACACGCGTGACAGCGCAATTACAAGATGTTACAAACGGGATCCACATCCCAAACCTATTCAAAAAACATGTTCACAACCACAAAAGCACAAAGACAACCTATTCTAGGTCTTCATCATCATCCACTTCATCTAGAAGAATGTCCTTCAGTTGTGCCACAAAATCATCAGACTGAAGTGCAGTAGTGACCAAGTCCATCACTGGAAGGCGCAAGTGGTTATACTCTATCTTTGCAGTAGCATGGGCAACCTCTATATCAACTCCACGCATGGCAGATCTACTGTTGTCCTAGTCAACCTTCAGCGCGTCATTAACGTGTTGGGTACATTCTACATAACCTTGATTATATCCATCATTACGCGCCGTGACCATCAGATGGGCAATAGTTTGATCTCACAAGTTCATTTTCACTTACTCTCATACTACTTCATCTTCTTCATCGAGATCACTATACTTACTCTCTACCGTCATCCGAGCAGTTTTAGAATTCTCCAGCTTCTCTTCAGTTTCGGCAAGACGGTGGGAGGTCTCAGCTTTCTCAACCCTCTCAAGTTGCAAGTCTTTTTTTGGCGGACTCAAGCTCCACCTTGGTTTGTTCCTGATTAGATAATAAAGAATTGAGTTCTTCTATCTCCTTATCTCTAAGGGCAATGGTGGCGCAGGTTTGTACCTCTCTTTGCTCATTTCTCTCTCTGTGGGAACGAGCCTCATCACGTGCTGCTTCAGCCTCTGTTTTCTCTTTCTTCAACCTTTTAATCACCGCCTTGAGATTGTTAATATTGTTCCCGAGAACCATCTTCTCACTATTATCTTTTTCACAAATTTCTCTCCAACGCTTTCGCTCTTTTGAGAGAAGAGCAGCTTCAGATTCAGCTTTTCTTTTCCATCCAGCAGACCACTCTTCTGTCTTCTGCTCGCTCTCCAATTTGTCTTGATCAGCCTCCAACTTAGCTCTCAACAGGGCAACCTTTGCCTTCTCCTCACTAACTTCCTTCTTAGACGCTTCAAAAGCAGCCCACTCCTTGTGCATGCTGATCCATTCGCGCACTATGCGGTGAGTGGTGGAAGTTGAGCTAGCAGTCTCCTCAAGATACGAATGATAAGTTTGATCATGGGATCGCTCCTCTTGAAATTTAACCTCCGCAGGAGGGAAAGCACCTTGTAACCAGTCTCGGCACACCTGCCAATTAGAAAAGGTGTCACCTTGCTTGAGCTTCCATACAGGCGCATGAACTTTGGAAGCTCTCTTCTCTGAATAAGATCTATAATAGTAATCCCCCGGAGTTTCCTTAGGGCGGATGGGAGAGTCTTCCTCATCATGGTAAATAAAGCCCTAATCAACACCAGCTGGGCTTTTCTCAACATCATCTCTGGGAGGAGCAGAGGTAGTTGCAGAAAAAGGAATGGTTATCACAGGGTCCTCCTAAATAGATTTTTCTTTCTCTGGCTCACGCGCCACAACCTCAGGAGACTTGGGCGTGGTAGCATCAACGTCCGCAGTCTCCGTTTCCACAACCTTCTCCGCCTCCAACTCAACCTCAACAGGCTTCTCCACTTCAACAGTCTTCTCTACCTCCGCTTCTGCAGCCTTGGTACCCTCCAACTATTCTTTAATAGATGCGCGAGGTGGTGATGGCGGAAGATCATCCTTAAAAACAGATGATGATTTCACGTGAACAGAATGATAGGTTTTTCTTCAAAATAAAAGTCATGTTAACATAAAGTATAAGGAAAATAAAAGTTAAAAAGGCATGTACCCGGTGACAGCTTCGCAGCAAGAGCATCCAGGTTACCCTTCTTGCTGACCCTCCTCCTGATAACCTTCTTGGCAGGCTGCGCCACAACCTCACTTTCAGGCTTCCTCTTCACCACCTTGGTCCTCACCAGCGGCTTGGGACTTGAATCCATATCAGTGGGTTCATCTGGGTTTGAGGAAGGGGTATCTGCATAATCTTGGGGCTCTGGTTTGGGTTTTTTAACAACTACAGGCGCAAGAGCCTCTAACGTGTCGGACACCACTACGTAATCACACCGGGGTTTAGGAAAGAGGCGCGTACCTTTCTTCTCTTCCTTAACAATTTTCACCTTCGGCGCATCAGCCTTCTTCGGTGCATCAATAACAGCAGGAGTACGTTTTTTCTTCTTCTCAGGGCCTATGCCCAAATTAGTCAACTCGCCTATTCAAAAGAAATATTGTAATATTACCTAACACGCAACGACAGCAAAGAGTAATATTGCAATATTGCTCAAAAATCTAAATTAAACTTACCAACACCAGTAGAAGGTTGCGCCGATAGATCCTCATCCTTTGGAAGCGCAAAGTTTTTTATTATCTGATGATACCAGAGTTCTTCATTCGCACTCTTCGGAATGGTTGTCATTCTCCCTTTCTCCCTTTTGTATGCAACAACATACAAAGAAACAACTACAAAGACAAAAAAAAACAATGACGGTGTCCCATTACTCAAAAAGAAAAGAGGATAGGAAAATCTCAAGACTTACTTAGGTCATCCTCCATGTACACTGGTTTATCCTCGCGATCCATCTTCCAGTGAAGACTCATTCCAGCAGCAACTAAAGCCCTCTTAGGCAGCTCAATGGAGGGAATATCCTTCATGTCTTGATACCAAATCTCCAACTCCGGAGTCTTCAACGTCTCCACCTCAATATCCTCTGAGCCACGGAAAGTCATCTTCACCAGAATCACCCCGGCCTTGATGAAGAAGAATTTAGGTTTCCAATCATGAAAAGACTTTGGTGGGGATAACAAAATCTTCTTAGCCAACGGTCGTTGGGCAAAACAATAGAAGCCTTGTGAACAATGAAATTGGTAAAACACTCGGAAACGATTAACTGTTGGGTCAATATGCATCGACCGGCAAAGGAATTCAAAATGCCGAATCCAAACCATTCCCATGGGATGTAGCTGAGAAATATGGAACTTTTAGTAACCAAGAACATCAAAAACAAACCTTGTTACTGGTAATCGGAAATTACCATCGGTGAAGTAGTCCCAAAAAAGGGTAATATAGCCGGCCGGAGCCTGTGCCGCCGTCTGTCCTTCTTTAGGATACATAATGCCCCAGCTCTCAAGAAACTTAAAGTTCTGAACGAGATCGTCGAAGATCTCCTTCGACCACTTTAATGGTGGTAATGAAGCAGACATCTCTTCTGAATTGTCGGGATGTTCTCCGGTAGACATAAGGAAAAAAAAGACAAGGCAGATTCTCTATAAAGCAAATCGAAGAAGACGAAAGAACTCAAGAACAAATTATGAAAAAGGGAAGCCTCTCAAAGTTTTATATAGGGATCGCCATAAATGCTCTCGAAAACCGTAGTTCCCTTTTTCAGGAAAACACAGTTACCGGGGCAATAAGGGCGAGTGGGGAACAAAAAGTAACCTCACGCGCGTGTGAACCACGTTTGACGACGCACAATTAATGTTGGATGTCTGACAAGTGACAGCCTGTCACCTAGCCATCACGTGTCAACAATCAGCACAGTACCTGTTACCAACTTCCTACCATGGGTCAAAATTTTTCAAAATTTGAAATCATGAAAATCTCAACTTGATGAGACAAGAAAATATCTTCCACAAGAAGATTCTTCATACTTCGGGTCAAACAAACCTGCTACTTCTCAAAGAAAAAAGTGCACACTTCATTTTATATAGTCCAGTGCTCCACCTACTTGCATATAAGCAACACTTGACTGGGGGGACTTGAAGGGGTATGGTCCCAAAACCCTTGCACAGGCACATAGGACCATACCATAGCCTTATTCCAAGAACATCTTTAAGAAGACCCTGCGCGGCTGCACAGTGGTTCTAAACAAGATGTGGAAGAAAACGATCTTCGATAACCATGCGCCGGAGAAAAGGAGAAAAACATTCAACTAACACCCTTACGCGGGCTCGCGCAAGGGTATAGTTAGACTTAAAGATAAAATCATAAATATCTTCGTGCGTCTGAAATCAAGACTTGAACAAAAGAAATTTTTCTGTTACAACAAGATGGACACGTTGCAAGGGCATAACGGGTTACAGCTGTAGATCTTCTAGAAAGCCTTAAATGCTCATTATGCATGGCTATTCGGTTATAACCAAAGATGACGTGGCATAATCCTAGACACTCATCTAAATCACGATGATAGCACTAACTTGGAGAAGAATCTGCTCAAAGCCACTTTCCACGTGGCAACTCCCCACCCGTTGATCAAGACCCACGATCCGTGTGCAAAAATTAAAGGAAGGAAAAATAACTAACAAACGGAAAAGCACTTTCCATTACTACCTCCGTCGCACCAGTTTCCCGCCAAAAACCGGCTATAAATAAGGCGCTGCAGGTATGATCTCACAAGTTCATTTGTACTTACTCTCACACTACTTCATCTTCTTCATCGAGATCACTGTACTTATTCTCACACCGAAGGGTGGTCACAGAGAGAACCCCCATTCTCCCCGTGACGACTCTAACGGCATTCTGTTATGCAGTGATCACCGGAGAAAGAAAACTAGCCAATCCCTGAATCAACGAGAGGATTAACCCTTTTTATGCAGAGACAAAACCCCTGATCTGGTTGACTCCGGTCAATTCCGATCACTGTTTCTTCAGGTGTTGACAGTACGGAATGAGTAATTGAGTAGATATAAGCAAATGTAATTGCGGATGCCCTCAATACTGTAAAGTGATAAAACTGTTTTGATTAAACTGGGATGCACTCACCAGTATTTCTTGCTGATAAAATCTTTTTAAACGCGTTTCAGGTATCTTAAATAGAAGCCAGCTAGAGAGCACTGAAGGCTTAGAAAAGTGGCTATAAAAGTTACCTAAAATAAAAAGGAGACTTGTTTTCAATAATTAGGGTTTATCCCTATAAATGTATTGCAAATGAAACTCGGGTTTTATCCCACTTGTTGTAACACCCCGTGCTTTTACAAGTCAAAGTCAAGGTCAAAGTCAACGACCGATTTCGCGCAACTTGACTTATGTGGAGTAAGTGTTGTTAATTGCAATAATCGACGTATGTTAATCGCTATTCGATCGATCTACGACTGTGAACTATAGGAAGTAACAATGCGATAAAGTTAACTAATCAATAGTCAAGCTATGCTAATCGAAATCGACATCAAATCACAACTTGAGCTACGTAGTTTTTACTTATTATTATACGTGTGTGTGTGCCTTACGTGTTACCTGTGCATGTTTGTTTATGTTTTGTTGTGTAATCAAGCGAACTCAATCGAAATTCGAATGCAATCGAACTCGAACTCGAATCACGATCGAACTATGGTAGATAGTGGAAAATAGATTATGCGAGACACGAAGTAGTTGGGACTGAAAGTAATTTGACTAGGAAACCCTATCGTATCGAACCGCTCGCAATCGAAAGCGAAATATCAACAATCGTCGCGCAAAACACTCGAAGAGTGCGACTGATCGATCAGGCTCCCAGCCGATCGAACAGCCAGCCGAACGGACTGCTGTCCGATCGGACAGGCTGTCCGATCGAGCTGCCTGGCCGATCGGCCAGCACTTACCCCTTTTGGCATCCTATAAATACCCCTGTCATTGTCATTCTTTCCACTTTTGGAAACCTCTGTTCAACCAGCACGCCCAGCTCACCTTTTCTCAGATTTCTCTCGATTCCGGTAAGTTTTCGTCCTAAATCTTGTACTTTCTTGATCTATACACACTCCTCCACCTTTCTATCTTTCAAATCTTAACTTTTAACCGTGAAATCATCAAGAATCGAGTGTTCTAGGATGATGTCATCATGGGTTCTTGAAGAACTTCATGTTTTGGCCTCAATCCACCAAGAACAACTTGGATCTAGCCGATTTCCACATAAACAAACAAAGATCTTTCATAAGATCTAAACATATACTCGGTGAAAAGGATTGGAAGATGGATTTCCAACTTTCTTTCAACTCTTTTTCACTTAATAACTTCAAAACTTGTAGAAACGGACCCTGAGCCGGTTTACAAATCACTTCGGTGGTTGTATGGCTCAAGATCCGGATTCTATCCATAAGGTTAACCGACTTCGGGTCAAACGTTAAACCTCGTTCCGAACCGTCCACCGACCGGATTTGGGTGATTCCTGTCCAACCCAAGGAACCAAGTAAGGACGAAGGATCTATGGTTCTACTCGTTGTCAAAATACCTCAATAAAACGACAAACAAACAAAATAACCAAGTGATAGACGAAAAGGCTGATCAGGTCAGGACGCTGACCGATCGGACTGCTGTCCGAACGGACAGCCAGCCGATCGGATAGTCAGCCGATCGACTGGCCAGCCGATCGGCTAACACCCGGTCCCACGCAATCAATTTACTTTTGAAGAGTAGTATTGAACGAACTGTTGTTCGATCGGACTACTGTCCGATCGGATTACTCTTCGGATCATGAGATACTATACTTCAACACTTGATCGATTTTTTCAACATGTTCGATGCATTAGGAGTGCCACCCGATCGAACAGCCGTTCGAACAGGTGACACCCTTCTGAGAACTCGTCATGGTTGTCCGATCGAACAACATTAGTGTTCGATCGATCAGCTAACCGACCTACTACACCATACTTTGCAATTCATTAAAGTGGTTGACTATTGTTGACTTGCCGACCGATCGGTCAGCTGTCCGATCGAACACCTGTCCGATCGAAAACCCGTCCGATCCAAAGCCAATCACTACAAATCCTTTAAATATCTAACCGATCGGGTTGCCGGCCGATCGAACAGCCGTCCGATCGACCGACCTGAAAGGTAAAGGTACTTCAATGTTTTCAAATGCTACAACGAAAACTTCAAAAGTCAAGCCATCATACACAAACACATCCTTCTCAATGGAAGAAACAATCCACTCGAGCAGCCATCCGATTGGACAGCAGACCGAGCAACCGAACGGTCAGCCGTTCGATCGGACTATCGTCCGATCGACCAACTGTCCGACTTGCCTACACCTGTTCCCGTTTTACGTTTCACTTATCGTTATGCTACCGAATCTATTCAGGCTAACCGTACTCGCTAAGCGCTCCCTTCAATCCATTAATCGCTGTGAGTATACTCGATCCCTTTTTGCTTTAAGCACTTTTGGGTGTTACATACGTTACGAATATTCAAACTACAACAATCACACTACTCAAATACTATTTGAACGCTAACCGTTAATGCATGTTATACGTGGCTCATGAATGCTTGTTTGTTATGTTTACACATGGAATGCTGTCTACCTGCCTTAGCAACGATAGTACTATAGTTTGGACTCAGCACCCGTTCACACGGGGGTTGTTAAGGATCTTTTACTTGCATGGATTACGGTGGTAATCATGTATTGCGAACTGCCACGGGCAGTCAACCCGCAGTCATTGGTATCGATGGATCTATGTCGATAACTAACGTGCTTCATTTCACTATGTGTACGTGCTGGTTATGCGTAAACGAATTCGAACTCTATATGCTATTATCAAACTTGTATGCTCACCTTTACATTTTATGTACTGACTTTATTTTAACGTATGTGACAGGTGCTTAGGAAGTTTACATGTTTAGCATGCTGTGAACTTGAGGCTAGGAAAGGTCTAGGATGCTCTCTGTGCTGTGATGAAATTGAAGCGAGGAAAGGAGGTCCTAGAAACCAAGAAATAAACTATTTATGTTAAAAATCTGAGTTGTCGAAACAGAGTAATTGCCTAGTTTTTGTTTGTAATAATTATTATACTGTTTGAGATACGGTATGGGACGTATTAGTTAAATTGAATGGTTTTGATAATTGTTATGGAAACTTCTGGACAATCTGTTTCGCTCAGTGCCATGCCCCGATGATTCCGCCATCGGTTGGGGTGTGACAGATTGGTATCAGAGCCATAACTATAGGGAATTAGGCAAGACTCGACCTAGTCCGGGTCGAAGTCTTAGATACCTAGACTATAGTTAAGCACCAACAGACCGACTCAAGTACGTCCAGTAGGAATTTTGTGCGTACTTATTCCTCACTACCCTTGCCTATACTACACTATCACTGCACTCGAATTTTAAACAATAAATAGGCAATAAAGTCGAGATCAGGTGTGAAAACCCCAAACTCACGACTAAATTGCTTAATCAATACTGTTCAACGAGGAAATTATACCAAACTAGGGGTGAAACCCATATTTTGATGAATAATCTCCTCTATTTTTATCAAAACAGGGACGATGTTGTTAAGCCAGGGGTGAAACCCTAACCTTGACGACTTGTCCCGCATATTTTACAAAACTCTCATCAAAGTCTCGATGGACTCCAACGACCTGAAGTCACGATATGACTAACGGGGCGAGTGTGCAACGCCCAAGAATCGAGGCAGAGGCACTACCCGGTAGGTCAAGCGTGCACGACAAGTCCATGTGAATAGTCGAACCACTTTGGTTAGTCGAAGTCTACTAGCCGCAGACAATCTATTTCTCGAATTTTATGTGTTTCGATTTTTGAGCCCGCAACTGCTAACTCTGATGATTCGTTGATTTTATGTGCTATATGTGTGTTTACCAGTTCCTGTGTTTTGGGGAATTACTGGATTTTTGCTTTCACATCGACCGACACACATAACTCGCCTTACAATTCTACAAATCTATGGACGACTTTATGCTACGCTTATACTACACGACTCGATACATCAAACGCGAACGCGAGCTGTAAATGATAGGTTTCTGTTTTCTGACTGTCTCTAGTGATTAAATGCGTATGTGCTTCCTTGCTTCTGTGCTTTACATGCTTAAAAGTGTTATGTGATTTTGTGCTCTACATGCTTGTGTGATTTTATGCTCTACATGTTATGTGCTTATGCGTGCTCCTGAGCTTAGTAATTAGTAGACGTGAGAGGTGAGATTCGAATACAATGTGTTGAGTTCCGTGGTAATGTCTATTGCAGACATTGTCATCTGGATCACGTCATACACTCTCTCGTCAAGAAAAGAGGGACAAACGCCTTGCTTCCATCATCGCAAAAAGCGTGGCAAAGGCCGTGAGTGATGTTTACGAGAATGTCAGCAAGTCATCTGAGGAATCGAGGACTGATGCTCCTAAAGCTGCCGCAAGGCCTTTCAGTTTCAAGCAATTCAAGTCGTGTGGGCTAAAAGAATTCACTGGCGAGGGGGGCCCCACTGCACTATTTCACTGGTTTGATTCCATTGAGGTTACTCTGCGACAGAGTGGTTGCCCTGATGACCTCCGTACTCTGAATGCTACCGGCGTTTTCCAGTCCCGTGCACTAGACTGGTGGACGGCCGAGAGGAACAAGCGAGGGAACGATGCAGCCTACGGTCTGTCGTGGGACGAGCTCAAGGAAGTCATGCTAGAGGAATTATGCCCTCCTCACGAACGTCAAAAGCTAGAAGATGAATTTTGGCACATACAGCAAAAGGATGGCGACAATGCTGCTCTCACTGCTCGTTTTAAACAACTCAGCATCATATGTCCCGATCAAGTCAAGACTCCGGAGATCACCATCAAGAAGTACATCCGAGCTTTGCCCGACTGCGTCGCAAATTTCGTGCAAGCGGCTAAGACTACGACGATTGAGGAAACTTATCTGCTAGCCGCCGAAATCAACGACAAAAGGGTTAAGGCTGGTGTCTGGGATAAAACTTCAAAACACCTGCATCAAGCTACCGCTACCGCACCAACTGCTGAACCCACCTCATTGAGCAACAAGAGGAAGAACAAGAGAAAGAACAGCTCCAACAACAAGAACTGTGCGATCACTGCTGCACCGATTCAAGCTGTACCTGCCGAACAGCGTCAAGTAGCGGCGCCTGTGGCCAATGCACCGCCTGCAAAGCGTGCATACACTGGACCACACCCACTCTGCCCTACTTGCACCTACCACCACCCAACTGTCATCGCTTGCCGTTTCTGTGCTCACTGCAATGTTTACGGCCATTTTACTACCAACTGCCGTATTCGACAAGCTCCTGCTCATCAAGCTCTACTCACTGCCCCACAGGGTCAACAAGCTCCTCCGGCACCCGCAGTCAAAGCCAGAGCCTGCTTCGCATGTGGCGACCCGAACCATTTCGCCAACATGTGCCCAAACAGGGTTGTGAAACAAGAGCCCCAGCAACAGCAGCCACAGCAGCAACAACAGCAGCAGCAGTAACAACAGGCCGCACGTGCCAGAACTTTCAACCTCAATGTGCGTCAAGCCCAGGCCGACAACAACGTGGTCAATGGTACGTTCCTTGTGAATGGTATTTATGCTTCATGTTTATTTGATACTGGAGCCGATAATTGCTTTGTGTCGTTCGAATTCGAGAAACTCCTTAGTTGTAAATGCTCCCAACTCTCCTCGACATTTGATATTGAAGTCGCTACCGGAAGAACCGTCACTGTAAATTCTGTTCTTCGTGATTGTACTCTTGAGCTCAACAATCACATCTTTCCAATCGACCTTATTCCGATGCAACTCGGAAGCTTTGACGTCATAATAGGCATGGACTTTCTTCGAGAAAACCATGCTGAAGTTGTGTGCTTCGACAAGATGATTCGATTTTCGCTCGCAAATGGTGACTTACTATGTGTATACGGTGATACTACTTCAAAGGGTCTCAAGCTTATGTCATGTGCCCAAGCTAGCAAGTATCTCCGCAAGGAATACCGAGCTTTCTTGGCTAACATTGTAGTAGCAGAGAAGGAAAAGAAAGAGAAGGAGGAAGTGAAAGACGTTCCCGTGGTTCGAGAATTTCCAAATGTATTTCCAGAGGATCTTCCCGGACTACCGCCAAACCGCGATATTGACTTTCGTATCGACCTCATTCCTGGAGCCAATCCTATTGCCAAAGCTCCTTACCGACTCGCACTGTCCGAAATGCGTGAACTCTCAACCCAACTCCAGGAATTACTTGAGAAAGCCTTCATTCGCCCGAGCACCTCTCCCTGGGGCGCGCCGGTCCTTTTCGTCAAAAAGAAGGACGGGTCGTTCAGGATGTGCATCGACTATCGGGAATTGAATAAGTTAACTATCAAGAACCGCTATCCCCTACCTCGCATCGACGATTTGTTTGATCAACTACAAGGCGCTACGTGTTTCTCGAAGATCGACCTACGTTCAGGATATCACCAGCTGCGTATTCAAGAGGAGGATATACCCAAAACCGCGTTTCACACTCGATACGGTCATTACGAATTCGTTGTTATGCCTTTTGGTTTAACCAACGCACCAGCGGTTTTCATGGATCTGATGAATCGCGTGTGTAAACCATATCTCGACCGTATATCATCGTATTCATCGACGATGTCTTGATCTATTCCAAATCGAAAGCCGAACACGCGCAACATCTACGTTTGGTTCTCGAGTTACTCCAGGGGAACCAACTCTTTGCCAAATTCTCCAAGTGTGAATTTTGGTTGGGGGAGGTTCAGTTTCTGGGGCACATTGTTAATAGTCAGGGTATTCACGTCGATCCTGCGAAGATTGAAGCTGTCAAGAGCTGGGTTACGCCAAAGAACCCGTCTGAAGTCCGCTCTTTTCTCGGACTAGCGGGCTACTACCGACGATTTATCGAGGGATTCTCAAAGATCGCTGTACCACTTATCTCTCTCACGCATAAAGACAAGCCTTTTGTTTGGGGAACTAAACAAGAGACTGCCTTCCAAACCCTCAAGCACATGCTTTGCAATGCTCCTGTTCTCACATTGCTCGACGGAAACGATGATTTCATTGTCTATTGTGATGCTTCCAACCTTGGTCTTGGCTGTGTTCTCATGCAACGGGACAAGGTCATAGCTTACGCATCTCGTCAGCTCAAAATCCACGAGAAGAACTATACAACCCATGATCTCAAGCTAGGCGCGGTTGTTTTTGTATTAAAGATTTGGCGACACTACCTGTATGGTACCAAGTGTACGATATTCACCGATCATAGGAGCCTGCAACATATCTTTAATCAGAAGGAACTTAATACGCGTCAACGCCGATGGGTAGAACTTCTCAACGATTACGACTGTGAGATTCGTTATCACCCAGGCAAGGCGAATGTTGTTGCCGACGCACTTAGCAGACGGAGCTATCTGCTTAGCACTCGTAATGTTCAAGCCCAACATGACCTCGAAACCCTCATCCGCGACGCTCAACATGCGTGTTTCAATAAACGCACCCTGAAGAAAGAAAGAATCTACCACGATGGAGCCCAACTTGTGAGCAAATCGAACGGGATATTTCACTTTTTAGACCGAATTTGGATTCCCAAGCGAACCAATTTGCGACAAATTCTGATGGACGAAGCCCACAAATCCCGGTATTCTGTTCATCCCGGTACTGACAAAATGTACCAGGATCTTCGTTATAAGTACTGGTGGCCGGGTATGAAAAGAGATATTGCTCTCTACGTCGGAAAATGCCTAACTTGTGCTAGAGTCAAGGCTGAACATCAAAGACCCTCTGGCTTACTCGAACAACCACCAATTCCTATGTGGAAGTGGGAGAGCATAGCTATGGATTTCGTAACCAAGCTACCACACACGTCATCAGGTCACGACAGCATATGGGTTGTGGTCGACCGTCTGACTAAATCAGCTCACTTTCTGCCAATACGAGAAGACTACAAGGTAGAACGATTAGCCCGAATCTACACCGACGAGATCATTTGTAATCATGGGACGCCTCGTGACATCATCTCTGATCGTGATGCACGGTTTACCTCGCGAGTGTGGGAAACGTTTCAAACGGCACTCGGTACAACGCTTAATCTAAGTACCGCTTTCCACCCTCAAACTGACGGTCAGACTGAAAGAACGATTCGTACTCTTGAAGACATGCTCCGTTCATGTGTCCTAGACTTCGGTGGTAATTGGGATAAATACCTGCCGTTAGTCGAATTCTCGTATAACAACAGCTACCATTCTAGCATCCAAATGGCACCATTCGAGGCATTATACGGGAGAAGATGTCGATCGCCTATTGTGTGGCACGAGATCGGTCATTCGCAACTAACCGGTCCTGAGCTGCTACAAGAAACGACTGACAAAATCTTCCAAATTCGAGACAACCTGGTAAAAGCTCGGGATCGACAGAAAAGTTACGCCGATAGAAAACGCAAGCCCCGAGAATTTGACGTTGGTGACTACGTACTCCTAAAGGTATCACCTTGGAAGGGTGTAGTCCGATTCGGCAAGAAGGGAAAGCTCGCGCCTCGATATGTTGGACCTTTTAAGATTCTGGAAAGGATCAGAAAATTCGCCTACAGACTCGAACTACCGGAGGAACTCAGTAACATCCACCCGACTTTCCACGTGTCAAACCTCCGAAAGTGCCTAGCCGACCACGACTTACACGTTTCTCTAGACGATCTACAAGTGAATGAAACATTACACTTCGTGGAAAAGCTTGTCGAAATCATGGACCGCCAAACCAACCAACTCAGACGCTCTCGCATTCCTATTGTGAAAGTCCGATGGGAAGGCAAAAGAGGCGCAGAGTTCACTTGGGAACTCGAAAGCGACATGAAGGCTAAGTACCCGCAGTTGTTTAGAGAGTGAAGCTAGAGAGAGAAAGTAGCATTGTGATTCTAGTGCTTTGTACGATTTCATATCAATCTATAGAATCACCGATTATAGTACGTTCTTGCATTCTGTTCGCAATCGTTTCGGAGTCAAAACCGGTCCAAACAGAAAGTTCTCAAACATGATTCACGGCGTTGTACAGCTTCCAGCCTAATTTCGGGACGAAATTCCCTAAACAAGGGGAGGCTGTAACACCCCGTGTTTTTACAAGTCAAAGTCAAAGTCAAGGTCAAAGTCAACGACCGATTTCGCGCAACTTGACTTGTAGAAATTTCTTTATTTTAATTGTATTATGTGGAGTAAGTGTTGTGAATTGCAAAAATCGACGTACGTTAATCGCTATTCGATCGATCTATGACTGTGAACTATAGGAAGTAACAATGCGATAAAGTTAACTAATCAATAGTCAAGCTATGCTAATCGAAATCGACATCAAATCGCAACTCGAGCTACGTAGTTTTTACTTATTATTATACGTGTGTGTGTGCCTTACGTGTTACCTGTGCATGTTTGTTTATGTTGTGTTGTGTTGTGTTGTGTAATCAAGTGAACTCAATCGAAACTCGAATGCAATCGAACTCGAACTCGAATCACGATCGAACTATGGTAGATAGTGGAAAATAGATTATGCGAGATACGAAGTAGTTGGGACTGAAAGTAATTTGACTAGGAAACCCTATCGTATCGAACCGCTCGCAATCGAAAGCGAAATATCAACAATCGTCGCGCAAAACACTCGAAGAATGTGACTGATCGATCAGGCTCCCAGCCGAACGGACTGCTGTCCGATCGGACAGGCTGTCCGATCGAGCTGCCTGGCCGATCGGCCAGCACTTACCCCTTTTGGCATCCTATAAATACCCCTGTCATTGTCATTCTTTCAACTTTTGGAAACCTCTGTTCGACCAGCACTCCTCACCTTTTCTCAGATTTCTCTCGATTCCGGTAAGTTTTCATCCTAAATCTTGTACTTTCTTGATCTATACACACTCCTCCACCTTTCTATCTTTCAAATCTTAACTTTTAACCGTGAAATCATCAAGAATCGAGTGTTCTAGGATGATGTCATCATGGGTTCTTGAAGAACTTCATGTTTTGGCCTCAATCCACCAAGAACAACTTGGATCTAGCCGATTTCCACATAAACAAACAAAGATCTTTCATAAGATCTAAACATATACTCGGTGAAAAGGATTGGAAGATGGATTTCCAACTTTCTTTCAACTCTTTTTCACTTAATAACTTCAAAACTTGTAGAAACGGACCCTGAGCCGGTTTACAAATCACTTCGGTGGTTGTATGGCTCAAGATCCGGATTCTATCCATAAGGTTAACCGACTTCGGGTCAAACGTTAAACCTCGTTCCGAACCGTCCACCAACCGGATTTGGGTGATTCCTGTCCAACCTAAGGAACCAAGTAAGGACGAAGGATCTATGGTTCTACTCGTTGTCAAAATACCTCAATAAAACGACAAACAAACAAAATAACCAAGTGATAGACGAAAAGGCTGATCAGGTCAGGACGCTGACCGATCGGACTGCTGTCCGAACGGACAACCAGCCGATCGGATAGTCAGCCGATCGACTGGCCAACCGATCGGCTAACACCCGGTCCCACGCAATCAATTTATTTTTGAAGAGTAGTATTGAACGAACTGTTGTTCGATCGGACTACTGTCCGATCGGATTACTCTTCGGATCATGAGATACTATACTTCAACACTTGATCGATTTTTTCAACATGTTCGATGCATTAGGAGTGCCACCCGATCGAACAGCCGTCCGAACAGGTGACACCCTGCTGAGAACTCGTCATGGTTGTCCGATCGAACAGCATTAGTGTTCGATCGATCAGCTAACCGACCTACTACACCATACTTTGCAATTCATTAAAGTGGTTGACTATTGTTGACTTGCCGACCGATCGGTCAGCTGTCCGATCGAACACCTGTCCGATCGAACACCCGTCCGATCCAAAGAAAATCACTACAAATCCTTAAAATATCTAACCGATCGGGTTGTCGGCCGATCGAACAGCCGTCCGATCGACCGACCTGAAAGGTAAAGGTACTTCAATGTTTTCAAATGCTACAACGAAAACTTCAAAAGTCAAGCCATCATACACAAACACATCCTTCTCAAAGGAAGAAACAATCCACTCGAGCAGCCATCCGATCGGCCTACCGATCGATCGGACAGCAGACCGAGCAACCGAACAGTCAGCCGTTCGATCGGACTATCGTCCGATCGACCAGCTGTCCGACTCACCTACACCTGTTCCCGTTTTACGTTTCACTTATTGTTATGCTACCGAATCTATTCAGGCTAACCGTACTCGCTAAGCGCTCCCTTCAATCCATTAATCGCTGTGAGTATACTCGATCCCTTTTTGCTTTAAGCACTTTTGGGTGTTACATACGTTACGAATATTCAAACTACAACAATCACACTACTCAAATACTATTTGAACGCTAACCGTTAATGCATGTTATACGTGGCTCATGAATGCTTGTTTGTTATGTTTACACATGGAATGCTGTCTTCCTGCCTTAGCAACGATAGTACTATAGTTTGGACTCAGCACCCGTTCACACGGGGGTTGTTAAGGATCTTTTACTTGCATGGATTACGGTGGTAATCATGTATTGCGAACTGCCACGGGCAGTCAACCCGCAGTCATTGGTATCGATGGATCTATGTCGATAACTAACGTGCTTCATTTCACTATGTGTACGTGCTGGTTATGCGTAAACGAATTCGAACTCTATATGCTATTATCAAACTTGTATGCTCACCTTTACATTTTATGTACTGACTTTATTTTAACGTATGTGATAGGTGCTTAGGAAGTTTACATGTTTAGCATGCTGTGAACTTGAGGCTAGGAAAGGTCTAGGATGCTCTCTGTGCTGTGATGAAATTGAAGCTAGGAAAGGAGGTCCTAGAAACCAAGAAATAAACTATTTATGTTAAAAATCTGAGTTGTCGGAACAGAGTAATTGCCTAGTTTTTGTCTGTAATAATTATTATACTGTTTGAGATACGGTATGGGACGTATTAGTTAAATTGAATGGTTTTGATAATTGTTATGGAAACTTCTGGACAATCTGTTTCGCTCAGTGCCATGCCCCGATGATTCCGCCATCGGTTGGGGTGTGACACTTGTTAATTATAAAATATGGTGTTTTAAACTCTGATAAATATTTCCTAACTACGGTCCTGATGAAAGTTTTTCGCCGCATATTTAATATACACCGATACCATCTAACTGGCTCACGGCTCCCACTCGTAGGGTGGGGTCGGGGGCTATGACAGCGGTGATACAAGCGATGTTGGAGGTTGAGCAAAAGTATTGAGGACCATTATCGGGAACCTGCACACTCTCTATGTACAAAACATTAAAGCACATCGTACAACCCAGCTAAGCATGACTGTACGCTTGCAAGGAGGCTGCACACTATTACACAATGGGTCATATTCTTAGTCGGCCGCACACTAGAAGAGCCCAAAACCCTGTTCAGTCGCAAACATCCACAGTTCACCTTAAATGAATAATAACTGTTGTTACAATGATGTCTGTGTGTATGTACATACTATAATTAATTACTTGTACACTACTTGATTTAAATACGTGTATAGCATATGTGATTTACTTGTATACAATCTTAATATTGGTAACCATAATAGGACGTGGTTAACCAAACATAGGATAAAAACCTTATCTACCGAGCAATCAAAGGTGAGTTCACACTATCACTTAAAGCATGTATTCCCGGTGGATTGGGAACCTAATATTCCAGGGGCACGGAATAGTAATTAAACAAATACTCATAAATCATGTTCTAGTATACTAAACGACACTCTATCATGAAGTCCTTAACTCTTATGCCGATTAGTCGCCGGATTGGCGAACGGGGTATTAGTTGATAACGCTATTAGGTTTAACAACTTCACACTGTACCAGGGAGGACGTGCGTGAACTAGTATGGCCTTATAACAGATCGAGGATGATAGACCTTGATCATGGGCAAAAAGCACTAAAGTTTCAGTTTCGGTACTACACAGTTTAGTAGCTTACATGGGGTAGCTCCCCGTGGCATGTTTTATAAACGGTAACTTATTTAAATAACGTTTTAGGATAAAACAAGAAAACTCTTTTTAAATCGTGAACTCACCAACTTTATGTTGACATACTACTGCATGTTTGCAGGTCCGTAGATGTAGCGCTGGAGATTTGGCATGGAGGAGTGTAGTGTTATCTTAGAATCCGTTGTTGGATTCCTATTTCAAGGACTTGTGTTTTAAACTATTTTTTGACCTTGTGTTTTAATGCTTCCGCTAAACACTTTAACTCTATTTTAAGACTTTAATGGTGATGTCGCTAATCGTAGTTTGAATGTTGGTTTTACTTTAATCTGCCTTGTTTATTTAATATGATTGGTGGTATGTTCTGGTTGGTCACACGCCTCGCGGTTGTACTCCGCATAGTGGAAATTGAGGGTGTGTGTGTGTGGGGGGGGGGGGGGGGGTTAGGTTTTTTGGGATGGGGGGTTAGGTTTTTTAGGTTTTGGGTGGTGTAGTGGGTTTATTTTGTTGTGTTCATATTGGTTCTCGCAGTTATCGCAATAAATGTGGTTCTCGCATGAACCCTACCCAACCCTATATATATATATATATATACATTCAAATAGAAACCTCATATAAAACATAAACTTATATCTTAGGCCCATTTAAAATTATTATTCTTAAAATTTATAACTTAAGTCCATTATGTATTAGCTCAATATAATATAAATTATAACTTTAATCATTGTTTAAAAAAATAGTTTACATTCTCTATTTCGTTAAGGCGTAAGAGGCATGTTTTTCTAGGATCGGACAAAGCATCAGAATTCTATGGACCAGCTCTATGTAGAGCGTCAACAAAACAAGGAAGCGGTGAAACAAGCGATGTTGGAGGTTGAGCAAAAGTATTGAGGACCATTATCGGGGAATGCCACCTTCCTCAATTCAGGAACTATTAAGTGATTCAAACCTTACTGTCTAACCCAAAAAGTTGCTTATTCTCTTAACTTGTTTTGTAAGAAACTTAGTAAACAAGTGATCACCACTAAATTAGAATTAACCAACTAAAGGAAACTAAATAATTTAAGTTGAAACGACCTCTGACCCTCTTATTAACTTTAATAATTTCATGAACCATCCACTTAATTTAAATATAATTACGATCTTGAGAAGACCAACAATAATTATATCTTAAGATAAGTTTTCTAATTATATATTTCAAAATTGTAGTGTGTAAACATGAAAATGAAGGCTGGGGCCTTAATACTTTAGGTCAAGAAATTGTCTATTTATAATCCCATCATTCCTTAAAGACTTTTTTGTACAATTACATATATTTGATGTAACCTTTGCTATCAAAATATCCCAACTTTTATCAATCTTTATAACAAAAATATTTATCAATATATTTTAGCGAATTATATTATAACCGGATAATATATAATTTGGGTGTACCTATTTGCACACCCATTTGCCTGTTGGCACACCAAAAATGTGTTTTTTGTCTTATATGCACACCCTGCAGTGCGAGCTGTGGCCAAAGCGCGGCGTTTTAGTCCGGTCAACCAGAAAAAGACTGACGGGTGTCTGACGGGTCTGTTGACCGGACCAAAACGCCGAGCTTTGGCCGCGTTTTGGTCCTGTCAACCAGACAAAAGACTGACACCCGGTCTGGTTGACAGGACCAAAAGGCGGCCAAAGCTCGGCGTTTTGGTCGGTCAACAGACCTGTCAGTCTTTGTCTGGTTGATCGGACCAAAACGCCGCACTTTGACTATAGCTCGACACTGCAGGGTATGCACATAGGAAAAAAAACATCTTTGGCTATCTACACACCCGTAGATAGTTTGAGCCTTTCATTTTTGTCAATTGTTTCTACAAGATCTTTATTTATTATTCAATTTAGAACATACCTTCTTGGGCTTTCGTAACGAAAATTCCACCTTGTGTTATATGCCATGTGCCATTTTTTATGAGACTTTGAATAAAGTTTCTTATTTATTAATGCCATTTCGTAAAAGTATTATACAATATATTATTTAATAAAAAAGTAATTACATGTTATTGTCATTGTTGGATTAACTTTAGGTACAAAGTAAATTTAATTTTAGAATATGTTTTTAGCAATTTTTATAGTAATCCTAATATATTAATATTGTATAAAAATTTACTAATTTTACTATGTATGACTAGTTATCATTTTAAAAATATGATTACCACAATTGAAAAAAATAATAATAATAAGAGATGGTAAGAATACAAAAATCAGTGTAATAATACATTGTAATTTACTAGAGGGGTGTGCGCACGATGAAATGTGAAACATGACACTGGTAATTTTATAATATCCTTGAAAGTGGTTATAAATGGAGAAAATAGAAAAGGCAATTATAAAGGTGTAAAATAATATTATTTATTTGAAAATGATAGAGGAAAAAGTAGTGATTTTTGTGTAATTATATGAATAAAGATAAGTATTCCAATATGAATGCTCTAAATTCGTTTAAAAGTCAACTAGGTTAGAACCTCGTGTATTACACGGGTTGAATAAATGTATTTTTTATATATTAAATAATTAAAAGTTATATCTTATGAACCCCGTATATTGTACGGGTTAAATAAATGCAATTTTATATATCAAATATTAAAAAAGTTATATCTTTGAAAACCATGTGTATTACACAGATTAAATAAATGTAATTTTGTATACTAAATATTAAAAACGTCGTATCTTTAAAAAACCCGTGTATAATCGGGTTGAATAAACCTATCAAATAATAAAAAATTACATCCTTAAAAACCCCGTATATTACACGTGTTGAATAGATCTAAAAAAGAGTTATATCTTTAAAAACCATGTCTATACACAGATTAATAAATGTAATTTTGTATATTAAATACTAAAAACGTCATATCTTTAAAAAAAACCCATGTATAGTCGGGTTGAAAAATCTACCAAATAATAAAAAAAAAAATTATATCCTTAAAAAACTCTGTGTATTACACGTGTTGAATAAATCTAATTTTACATAGCAAATTATAAAAAGTTATATCTTTAAAAACTTCGTGCATTACACGGGTTATATAAATGTAACTTTGTATAGTAAATAATAAAAAAAATTATATTTATAGTAAATAATAAAAATATTATATTTTTTAAAAACCCCGCGTTTTGAACAAATATAATTTTGTATACCATATAATAAAAAAATATTTTTAATAAATTAGGATAATATTTAATATTAATTTATTATTTATATATTTAATATAAGAAAAGTAGGTAAGCCCCCCGCGTTGCGGCGAGAGAGTAAAACTGTGCCAAGTAGCAACAATGCCACAACACTATCTGCGACCACCAATATTGGAAAAGTTTGTAAAAACAAAATAAATAAAAAAGGGGAAAAATAAAACCGAACGAAAAACAGACGTAAAATCATTGAACCACACACACCCATTGCGAGTGTTAATGCAAACAAATTAGTCCGAAACGTAAAACATATAAGAAATAACTAAGTCGATGTAGGACCCGCGTGTCACAACGAAAATATTAGTTTATTATTTATATATTTAATATAAAATAAGTATTTAATATAAAATAAGTAGGAAAGAGAGGTATTTCTTTTAAAAATATATTAAATTGACAATTTTGATTTGAGGATAATATTTTATTAAAGTACAATAATATTTACTATTAATTTATTATTTATTTATTTAATTAATTTAAGATAAGTATAGATTTGAGGATACCTTCAATGAATGATACGTGTCCAAAACTTGGTTTTTTTTATTATAGTAGATAGATAATGTGTTTTAAGAGTTGTAATTACTTAAACTTTTAAAATGATGTAAATTTATATTTTTGTCATCCTTGTTATATGTAATATAATATAGTATAGATTACTAATACTTGGATTATAAGTAAAATTAAAGTTACCATCTATTAATAAAACTCATACAAATAATTGAAAAGTTTTGGGACGCCAAAACGAACAAAAATATGCCTTGATTCGTTTCATATTATTACTTTGCATACCTAACTTGTCTATTTACTTAATTAATAAACACAAATTACGTATGGCCCTCAAACACCATCTGAAAAATACAAATATATGCGTAGGTAATCTTCTGCTAAAGAAAACGAATAATATTAGTTGACATGAAACATTATGGTATATATTTAATATTTTTAGTTATAATCATATTATATCAAGATAATTTATACTCTCTCTCTTCCGTTATTCTGTCACTATATATACACCTAAAGTCACCAGTACAAGATCACCAATCTGGATCGAAGCCCAAGAAATGGGATCCTTCACCTCATTATTAAGCTTGTCATTATTTTTGTTTTTTTGTCAAATAAATGCCACTTCTTTCCTCAATTCTTCAAAAGCTAACTCTTGCAATGTCTTCAAAGGCAAATGGGTCTATGATCCATCTTACCCTCTTTACAACCCTGCTACATGCCCTTTCATCGATCCGGAATTCGATTGTGTCAAATACAGGCGACCCGATCGGTCATATCTCAAGTACAGGTGGCAGCCTTTCGGTTGTAACCTTCCAAGGTTTGTACTTTCGTTTTGTTGGTTTTTAGGTGCATTTAAGCTCATTTGTTTTAGGAAGTTAATATTCACACACTCCTTCTCTCTATCTCTCTCTATACACAGTGGCGAAGCTTGAAAATTTCCACCGGGGGGTCGGAAGTCACCGGACCTAAAAATTCTATATAAGTAAATTTTATTTTTATAAAACCGGGGAGTCGAAAACGTATATACCTAAAAAATTCTATACGAAACGTACATACTTAACACTACTGAGCGAAAAGTTCGGGGGTCGGGCGCCCCTCCCGGCCCCTTGAAAGCTACGCCATTGTCTATACATACATAGATATATAGAGAGAGATAGAATGAAAATAGACGTGAAAATAAGATTTAGGGTGTGAGAATAGTGGAAGCCTTATTTTACTCAACAAAATATATATGATTGAACATGACCGAGGAAAAAACAAATATAAGTGTGTAGGAGAATGAAAAAAGAGAGAGAGAGAGAGAGAAAAGTGGGGTGCATAAGCTCATATGTTTTACTCAATAAAGATGGTGAAACATTGATTTCACTATGTTGAGAGACGGTTTAGTTTGGTTTGGTTCGGTTTAGTTTTTGACAGAATAGGTTGTCGCAGGTTTAACGGCGTGGAGTTCCTACAAAGATGGAGGGGGAAGAAGATCATGTTTGTGGGTGACTCACTGAGTTACAACATGTGGATCTCACTGAGTTGCATGATTCATTCATGGGCGCCAAACGCAAAATACACACTTGTCAAAAGTGGCGGAAGTCTTACTATTCTTACTTTCCAGGTTAGCTTTTTTATTTTTCTTTTTATTATAATTCATGGTTATTATTTAATTTTAGTGTATTTTTTTTTCTTCTGGTCAATTATTATCTATCCAACAACCTCCACATTTTTCTCTATTATTGTTCTATCATTTCTTTAAGTCAAAGACAAATGATTTAAGTTTGTAATAATAAGATAACTTTTTGTTAGAGATGTGTATAAAGGCATACGTAATCATCATATTTTAAAATGAAAGATTCAACTCACTTTGCCTGTTAATGGCTTAGTTGAATACGAACCGTGTATGAGTTTAATTTCAAATTCGCGTCGAAATTACATGTCGGGCTTAGGAGCCTGAGGACGAGTTGATATTGGCTAGACTCGTTCCTTACAAAAAAAAAAAAGTATTTTTGAAGACGATAATCAAAAGTTCTTTCATACTTTTTTGAGTTTACACATAATTAACGGATTTTTAAAATAATTAGGTAAGACTTTTGCTATTAAACTAATAAAATGTTTCTTAATAATCTTTATTTGAGACGACATGGCATATTTTAATGGTTGCTAATTTTTAAATAATGATAAATTTTAACTTTAAGCTGTAAAAGAAAATGATATGTAATTTTATTTTGTTCTGAATAATAAAATAATTGGCAGGAAATTGATGCACGCCTTTGATAGTTTAATGTCCAATTGTCTACGTTGATTGAAAAAGTGAACGTCTTTTTCTAATCATGATTTTCTTATTTGCGCTTTTTATTGTACGAACCGAGAGGCGGCTTTCAAAATATAAACACATTTTTTTTTTTAATTTAGAACAAATTTTTTTTTTTAATTTGGAACTAATAGTAAATATATGTTAAGTTATTTATCGTGTAATAGTGGATTAGTGGATAAACTTTATTTTCCATTAATATTTTGTTTTTTAGAAAGTTCAACACATAGAAATCTCATATAAAAAGGGTTTTTGATTTGTCTTCCTAAAATAAGCTAAGGAAGGTACACCAATTAAACATGACGTACTATTTACTTTAAACTAAAATCACATCATGATGGTCACTCCTTGATTGGTTGCCTAATTTTCCAATTTTCTTGTTGTATTTCTTTCCCATTTATAAATATATAATAACTTTATGATATAACCATTTTGTATTTATAAAGTATCTAAAAATTATAAACAACAAGAACTATTACATCAACTAAAAGTTAAAAAAAAGGTCATGTTTTTGTCACTATCGTATATGTATACATATGGATGTTAGTCATATACCATATTGACGTATTTGCTATTTTCCTACAGGATTACGGACTTCAATTGTTAATATATCGCACAACCACTCTAGTTGACATTGTGAACCAAAACGAGGGACGTGTACTTAAGCTAGACTCGATCAAGCAAGGAAGCGCGTGGATGGGAATGGACATGTTAATCTTTAACTCATGGCATTGGTGGACTCACACCGGTCGTGACCAGCCGTAAGATCTTAACTGTATAAACATATTGTGTTAAGAGTACATATTAAAAAAAACGTATTTTAAATCATAAACTATTCAAATGCAGGTGGGATTACATGGGAGAAGGAGGAAAATTATACAAAGACATGAATAGACCCGTGGCCTATTATAAAGGGATGACGACTTGGTCGAGATGGGTCAATCGATATGTTGACCCTTCGAAAACCAAAGTCTTCTTCCAAGGCATTTCCCCAACCCATTACGAGTATGCTCTCTAATTTTTTACTTTTTCTAATTAGTTTTATCTTTAACTCTCATAGTTTGATGTGAATTGTTGGTGGATACCGTTTACAATTATAAAATATAAAACCATACAATAGAAAAGAAAAGAAATACAAAACAATAGAAAATTACCCTACAATAAATTTAGAAATGGGTTACAATTGTAAAAAAATCAAAACAATTGAAGAGGATTTGTTAATTAAAATTTATACTACTAATAATTACTTATAATTATATGTTTCTAAAATTAATGAAAAAGACACATTTTCACTAGATTTTCGAACATGAATGACACAGGGGAAAGGACTGGAATGAGCCATCAAAATCATGCAAGGGTGAAACTCAACCGTTTTTCGGTTTAAGGTATCCTGCGGGCACACCAATGGCATCAGTGGTACTAAATAAAGTGTTGGCGCGAGTCAAGAAACCAGTCTACTTACTCGACATCACGACACTTTCTCAATATCGTAAGGATGCCCACCCGACCTACTATAGTGGCAACCACATCGGTCTAGATTGTAGCCATTGGTGCCTTCCCGGGTTGCCAGATACTTGGAACATACTTCTATATGCAGCTATCTCCAGCTAAGTTGGAGATAAGATTGATTTTAGAACATAATTGGTTTGTATATGAACAAATAATACAAACAGGTATCTCAACAAATATACCATGTTTGTATCATTCTTTGTTTTCTTAGGATTCCTAATCTTAAGGTGTGTGATTTATTAGTCATAGTCTCAATGGCTTTGTTAGTTTTCATTTTTATACATTTTGATTCGTAATTGTTTGTGGAATAAAGAGATCCAACAAATTGATGATTCTATTTGTAATATCTTGACAATTGATTGTATTTTAAATTACTTTAATTAAAAAAAAAATTTGTGTCATCATAGTAAGGGTAGATGGAGGGACTCTTTCCAATCTCTTTTATCTTTTTTTCACCTAGTGTTTTTTTTTTTCTCACTCTTCCTACATAATATTAAAAATAGTTATCATAATATTTAATAAAATACATAATCTTAACAAAACATACAAGATAGATCATATTGTCAAAACGGATTGTTTCATAAAAGTATTAATTGGGTCTAGCCAGGTCCATATATAAGCCATCTAAAATACACTTGGGCTGAAACGGGTTTTTTGTGTTTGATGAACAGGATGATATAATGTTTATTTATTTTGGGTATTGATTAAAATAACTCATGATGAAAATGGATTAGTAAACCAGTTAAGTAATAGTTGGGTTCATATCAGATGGAGGAGTATTAAGTTAGAATTCTTAAGTTCAAGCAAGAAACAAAGAGTAAATTGCCATTTTAGTCCCTGAGTTTTGTCCAAATTTGCCATTTTGATCCAAATAGTTTTATTTTCCCCCCTGGGTCCCTGACTTTTACATTTGTTGCCATTTTGATCACTTTTCCTAACTCCATCCAAAAACCCAGTTACTCTTTTCAATTTAAACCTTTTCAGTTGCCATTTTGATCCAATTCCAAAAAATCAAAAAAATTCCAAAAAATTCAAAAAAATCTAAAAAATTCAAAAAAATCATAAAAATTCTAAAAAATTCAAAAAATTCTAAAAAATCATAAAAATTCTAAACAATTCAAAAAAAATATAAAAATCAAAAAAATTCTAAAAAATCAAAAAAATTCTAAAAAATCCAAAAATCATTAAATGTTTCGGCACGAACCGTTTCGACCCGTACCGTTTCGACGCGAACCGTTTCGAACCCGTACCGTATCGAACCGTACCGTTTCGACGCGAACCGTTTCGAACCGTACCGTTTCGACCCGTACCGTATCGAACCGAACCGTTTCGACGCGAACCGTTTCGACCCGTACCGTTTCGAACCCGAACCGTTTCGAGCCGAACCGTTTCGACGCGAAGCGTTTCGACCCGTACCGTTTCGAACCGTACCGTTTCGACGCGAACCGTTTCGACGCGAACCGTTTCGAACCGAACCGTTTCGACCCGTACCGTATCGAACCGAACCGTATCGAACCGAACCGTTTCGACGCGAACCGTTTCGAACCGTACCGTTTCGACCCGTACCGTATCAACCGAACCGTTTCGAACCCGAACCGTTTCGAACCGTACCGTTTCGAACCCGAACCGTTTCGAACCGTACCGTTTCGACGCGAACCGTTTCGACCCGTACCGTATCGAACCGGTACGGGTCGAAACGGTTCGCGTCGAAACGGTTCAGCTCGAAACGGTTCGGGTCGAAACGGTACGGGTCGAAACGGTTCGGGTCGAAACGGTTCAGCATGAAACGGTTCGGTTCGAAACGGTTCAGCTTCGAAACGGTACGGGTCGAAACGGTTCGCGTCGAAACGGTTCAGCTCGAAACGGTTCGGGTCGAAACGGTACGGGTCGAAACGCTTCGCGTCGAAACGCTTCGCGTCGAAACGGTTCGGCTCGAAACGGTTCGGGTTCGAAACGGTACGGGTCGAAACGGTTCGTGTTGAAACGGTTCGGCTCGAAACGGTTCGCGTCGAAACGGTTCGGTTCGATACGGTACGGGTCGAAACGGTACGGTTCGAAACGGTTCGCGTCGAAACGGTACGGTTCGATACGGTACGGGTTCGAAACGGTTCACGTCGAAACGGTTCGGTTCGATACGGTACGGGTCGAAACGGTTCGGTTCGAAACGGTACGGGTCGAAACGGTTCGTGCCGAAACATTTAATGATTTTTGGATTTTTTAGAATTTTTTTGATTTTTTATAATTTTTATGATTTTTTAGAATTTTTTTTATTTTTATATTTTTTTGAATTTTTTAGAATTTTTATTATTTTTTAGAATTTTTTTGAATTTTTATGATTTTTTAGAATTTTTTAGATTTTTTTGAATTTTTTAGATTTTTTTGAATTTTTTGGAATTTTTTTGATTTTTTTGAATTTTTTAGATTTTTTTGAATTGGATCAAAATGGCAACTGAAAAGGTTTAAATTGAAAAGAGTAACTGGGTTTTTGGATGGAGTTAGGAAAAGTGATCAAAATGGCAACAAATGTAAAAGTCAGGGACCCAGGGGGGAAAATAAAACTATTTGGATCAAAATGGCAAATTTGGACAAAACTCAGGGACTAAAATGGCAATTTACTCAAGAAACAAATATCGCGGAACTTTTGTGTTTACACACCCATGTGAAAGTATATGTATATACCCTACATGACGGGGTGTGCGTGGTAAACGGCTTATTTTATTTTGTCTCAAGTCTGATTCAACCTGAACTCATTTTAACCCGTTGTATTTAGTTTCAGGCTTAGCTATAACAAGCCTGAAACAAAAATGACAACCGCCATATTTGTTACGGTCTACATATGGAAACCCTCTCTTGGAAATATATATGTTCGTGAGCAGTAAATGTAATAGACCACATACAACTCTTACCCCCATTTAGACGATGTGTAGTGGTTAGCTCAATAATGCCCCCACCATGGGGCGTTTTCTGCCATGTGGCAGTCCAGTCAGCATGGGGGCATTATTGGGCGTTATTGCAAAAATGCAGTAGTGGAAATAATGCCCAATAACGCCCATGCAATCATTACACAATTATTTATTTTTTAAAATTTAAAACTAAAAATACTTCATTAATTTAAAAAAAAAATACACTACTAGAAATAAAAAAAAAAACATAATAAAAAAAAATAAAGTTAAAAAAAAAGATGAAGATCTAGAGTCCGTATTTTTCCCGAATTTTTTGGCGATGCATTTGCGCAAGGATCAACGCGTCGCCTTGGAGGTGGTCGATCGGTTTGGACAAAAACTTAATGTCATTTTCCATTTGCCTCACCTCTTGCATCTCGTTAAACTTTTTGGTTTCGGTGACGCGTTCTTTGATAGTCTCCAAACGTTGGTGGCCGAGGTCTCGAATGTCTTGGAGACGACGGTTCATCTCCTCGAAATCTTCCTTCAACTCGAGATCGGAAGACGACTCCGCCGGTTTTTTCCTGGTTCGCTTATCCTTTCTTCTACCGGGCGGTCGGGCCAACTCTTCTTCAAGTTGCTCGTCAACGTCCACAACTTCATTTAGATCGACATTGCGGGCATCGGAAGTCGGTGTTTCAGGGTCAACGGAGGATGATGTTTTTGACCGTTTAGCTCGACGTCTACTACTCGACGTCATGGTCACTACGCCCGCCCACTTTGGACTTTTTCGTAGTAGTTCTCAACACTTATAGTACGGGAAAGCGCTTTTCGTTCTCTCGTACTCTTCCAAAGCCTTCGTTAAAACCCCGACATCACCTTCTCCGCTCGGGCGATTATCGTAGTTACGTTGATACACTTCTTGGAAGGAGTGACACTTGTTGTTGATGTCGGTCCATTTGCTAGAAATGGAATCTTTGTCACGATGCTCGCCCTTACCCCACGTGCTATAAAAGAGTGCACGAATCCTATTCCCAAAATCGGGGCCCGTTTGAAAGTTTGCTACAAATTGAAATATAAATTGTACGTTAAAAATAAAACAAAATAGACGTGTACGAAATAAAAAGTAAAAAAAAATATAAAAGTTACCAATATTGGGGTCCTCCAAAACCTCGACCCACGCCCGAACCAACATATATTTCTCCTCCTTCATCCAATTAAGGTAAGAATGCTTACGTCGAGGTTCGTTCGCTTCCTTCTTCTTATGCGACCTTCTGCCGCGTTTGGATGTCTCTCGCTCCCGTTCGGGTTGCGTCTCCAGCACGAAATCCACATCGGGTTCGGCTTGTTGTTGTGAAGGTTGCGAGCCGCCGGCTTGACCAAAGCCGAAAGTGTGTTGCACGAATGGAGTTGAAAAAAAAATCAAAAAAATAAACATATGACCGTTGCCAACGGTCAACTCGTTCCCCAATTCAATTTTAGGCGTGTTTTAAAAAACGCCGGTCGAATTTTTTTCTCGAAAAGCGCTCAATAACGCCGGGGTGTAGTGGGGAGGGGGCGTGTTCCGGCGTTTTTTTTTGAATTTTTTTTAAAACAAACGCCCCATTACGGGCGATCTTAAAGGCAGTGGCGGACTCAACTTATGGGGTGGGTGGGCGGCCGCACCCCTTGTAAAAAAAAATTTAGTGGTATTTTTCACGAAAAATCCCGACTGCACCCCTTGAAAAATTCCGACCGCACCCCTTGAATATTTTCGTCCGCACCCCTTAGAAAAAAATGTTTGGAATTTATATAAAAAAAATGTGAACACGGATTGTAACCCGATCAAATTATGTAAACAAGTTAGCCCACTAACCTCTTTAATAAAACTTAAATTCAATCCATTAACCCCAATAACTTAAAACCCATTCAAGCCCAACCCAACTACTAGTTTTGTTAAACAAAATCAGTCCACATAATTAAAAAAAAAAACCCAAATCGCTGCCACTTGCCAGCGATTCCCGCCCTCCCTCTACCTCACCAGCATAGTTCCGGCCGGCGACTACAAAATTCCGGCTGCATCTGGTTAATTCAGGTCGCTCCTGACAGGTACAAGTTTTGTTTTGTTTTTTTATTCTTTTATTTTGATGTTATGCGATTTTGTTCAAGAGTCATGAGATAATAGGATTTTAGGATGGGTTAAAAAAGTCTGAACTTTTATGTGTTTTGAGGTTATTTGGGGTTGTTCTAGTCTTTATAGTATGGGTTTGTTGTTTCTTAATTTCTTATTAATTATATGATTCTAGTACAGGGTTTGAAAAGATGAAATTCAAAAATTGAACTTAAATAGGTAATTCGATTTGTTTTGATGTTTTATTGGGTTTTTTCAATAGAAACAGATATATATATTTGTAAAAAAGGTTTAAAATTTTATATGTTTTTATGTATTTTTGAGTTGTTCTAGATTTAGTTGGGTGGTTTTGTTGATTATATGATTGTTGGTTGGTAAATAACAATTACTAGGGCTTGAAATTCAAATGGACCCGACCCGGTCTGATTGTTAATGTGATAAGAAGTTAGAAACTAAGGTTTAATTGTTTGAAAATTGAAATGGACCCGACCCGATCTTATTCGACCCGCTATGAAACTTTGTTTATTTGTGTTTACTTGTTTTACATGACCCGACCCGCTATGAACCGATTTTTTTATATAGCTAGGGGTCTAAAATCTTTAAAAAATTTCCGCACCCCCAGGAAAAAAATCCTGGGTCCGCCACTGCTTAAAGGTGAGGAACATGAGAATCTAAGTACCTAAAACTTTCCGAAAGCTATGCAAAACGACAACATATGGAGGCTTCGTATTTGTATTCAATTGTACGCTACTCGTATTAGAAAATCGTGATGATATTACCTTTAGACGATAATTTTGTTATGCCGGTATCGAAAACTGGATATTAGGCCTAGTTATAGTAAGTCCAGTCACTCCCTTGTTTGTGTGGCCATTTTGCGTTGCTTCAACCTCACCCAAATACATTATTTCTGTACAATCAATACTTACAACTTTGGCATAAAACAATGACTCTTCTCAGCTCAAACTCGAATTCTCTTTCTCCATGGATATTATGTGAGCCAACCTCTCATGAACCTGCCATTTTTATACAATTTATATACTAGAAAAAGAAATATCATTAGTGTGAAATATATAACAAGTAACACATACCTTAGAAAGCGGCCTTTGTCTTTAATCCCTTCTTTTAATGGATCATACCTAGATAAACAAGTAACACATACCTTAGAAAGCGGCCTTTGTCTTTAATCCCTTCTTTTAATGGATCATACCTAGATAACATGTTTTAGTTAGCGAACCCATGAAGAAAGTGAAAGAAATCTTTGACTCTTAATGTTGCTACAACAAATACAAGACCAATGCCTGTAGCGATATCTCCGGGTAAAGGGTTTAAGGTTTCAGTTAGCCTAACGCAGGTCGTGGGGTCCCCCCACGTTTGCAAGACGTGGAGAGAGGTTCACTAGTATTATTGTTATTCTCCTTAGATCCTGAACTGATTAGAAATCAGCCCAGAAGGCAATCGTTGGAGTAGATTAGTTATTTAGTGTGAAGAAGAGAAGCAAGCATGAAGCTCGTTCTCATGGGAGAAGAAGAGGAACAAGCATGAAGCTGGTTCTTAAGAGGGAGAAGAAGAATCAGAGAGTTAGGATGATTCCTACTGATTCTGAAGTGTGCTTGCATGTTTGTCATGGGCTGCAATTTATAGGGGAAGAGGTTTCTCAAAGGAGAAACCTTTGACTAGTGAACCTGGCTTGCAGTGAGGGACTTACCCTTTTAGGGGTTGTAGGGTTTGGACCTGCGGACAAAAGGGTGTGCCCTCCCACATGTTCTGATTGCGGCTGGGCAGGAGGTTTCACACGCAAAGGGTGATGTGACAAGGCTCTGACTTGTCCTTTTTACTGTTCACGACAGTTGACGATTTCTGAACCTTTTAACCTTTTAACCTTTTAAGCTGTTGTGTCTATAATCAGCTTATTAAGGTTTGAGCTACCCCCGTCATCAGCCCCCAAGTTAGAGGTATTTGGGGTGTAAGCTCAAATGCTTCTGAATTTTGTACACGATTTTTATTGCTTAAAAGCTTCATGGCTTGAAAGGTTATCAGGCGTCTAAGTTTTTTGGATTTCAATTTTGAAATGACAGTTAATGTGATGGATGGCAGTTTTTTGCCTTTTGCGTAATAATAACTGCTTATACTTCATTTTCTTTTTTCTTTCGATCGTCTCTCCTGGGTGCTAGCAAAGATCTGTATGTGAGTTATTGTTGTCTCACTCGAGAGGAAGTTGAGGCTTTTTGTAAAGAATGGGCGATCGATCTAAAGTTTAATCCGGTGGCTCTGGGTTTTAGATAAATTGATCGATCATTGTCCCGCTGGTTCGATTGCTCTTTATTGCTGTCATTTCGAGTTTTCCAACTTGTGTCATCTATTTTCGGTCTTTGTTTTGAATATTTTAGAGTATTATCGTGTGTTGTTTGGTCAGTTGCGTCCTCAAGGTCTTGCTAGGATTTTACACTTTGAGGTATTGTGATAGGGTATGACCCATCGTTGTTGTTCCGATGTTTCTTTCGGTTGACCAAGAACGACGATTGGGTCACGTTTGGGACATCACAAGTTGATGTTTGTTTGATTTTCTCTATGGTTACTACCCTTGTTTCTTGGAAGGACCGATTTTTCTGGATTTATGAGTCCATTGTTCCCTTCAAGCTTGTTTGGAGGCACCCTGATGCTATGTTAAACAAGCTTGAGCCATTCGAGTCTAAACTAGATATTTTGTTGTTATAAGCCATTAGGAAATGTCCTTCAAGGCTTCGTCCCTTTCCTGAATACCTTGATGGGTGTGAGCACCTTGTGGAACCAGCCAGATCGTGACCCTGTGCTCATGAGGGATGATCAGGGTATGATGTTTTGCTTTATCAAGAGTGATGGTACCTCTGATGTTGTGTTTGGGGATGCTGAGGCCACGCCCGGTGAAGATGTTGTTGCCAGGAACACTGAACATAGGTTCGAGGGTTCAGGCTACGTGAATGTCCCAAACGTCAAGGGTTTTACCAAGGTTGTTGCTTCCAAAGTCTCTACTCGCCATTCAAACCGTCATTTGATAAAGGCTGCCGACCAACCATCGACTTCTGAGCCAGTGGAACTGAGCGATGACATAGAGGCTTCGGACGACTTGGAAGTTGGGGTTAAGGGAAAATAATAAAGAAAAAAGACAAGGGGTTGCCCTTGGTGATTGGTAAGGAGAGTAAAGCAGCGGGTAAGAAGGTTGTGAGCTTGAAGGGTTTCGGGAAGGGTGGTGAAGGTTCCACCAATGTTAATCCAGAAGAGGTTTATATGCTGGATTGGAAGGTCACAATTGGTGGCAGCTTCAAGTCTGCATCCGTTTGTAAGGATGTTCTTACCCATTTTGCTCCTCCTATTATTCGAGGTTCTTGCTCGTCTATGGACAATGACCTGATGATCTCGAAGATGATGATGGGTGCTTGCAACCTTGCTGCCTTGCTTCTAGAGGGTGTATCCCAATTTCGCAAAAGGATGCAAGAATATGAAGTCTTTTCGAAGAAAAGGGATGAGATGAAAGCTTCAATGGTTGCTTTGAAAGAAGCTGAGGGCTATGCTGAGAAGGAGAAAGCATTGTTGTTTGAAGATTTGAGGAGTTTTCTTCCCGCACAAGACTGATATGGTTGAGTTGGTGGCTGACAAGGTTTAATTCAGGGTCGATAAGGCTGCCTTGGAGTTTCAGAAAAAAGCCTTATTAGAGGAGAAAGAAGGATTAAAGGCTTCACTTGCCCAGGCAACTAGTGATTATAAATGGCTCATTGAGCATGGATTCCAGCAAGTGGTTACCTATCTTCCCCATTCATCGGAGTTCAAAAAGGTCTTGGGTGATGTGTACATTGAGCTTCTTGCTCATGGGAGACACCAAGGTTTGTTTGCTGGTTAAAAAGCTTTGTGAACCTGGGGAGCCTTAGGAAAAGTCTTCTCTTTTTCAACCCAAAGCCTTCAAAGTCTTCAAGGGAACAATTTTAAAGATTGAGCATATGATTTACCCTTATGTGGGTGGCGTCTCCAAGTGTTTTGGTAAACCTTTGCCTGTCTTGCAGGAGCTAAAACCCCAGGGCCTTAATGAGGCTGTTTGTAACGAAGTGTTGAAGTCCCTCTCGAAGAAACGTCCTTGCTCCGGATATAGCGAGGAAACGTGTTCTGAAGGTAGTGAGGGCTCAAAGGGTTCAAGCCTTGAAGCCTCCGAGACAGCGGGTGTCATAGGGAGGAAAAAGAGGAAGGCTAAAAAAACCCAAGATGATGGTGTTTCGAATAAGGATGATGCAGTAAAGTCTACCATCTTTGATGCTGCCAAATGAAGAAGAAACCTTAATTCATAGCTTTCTTAGCATGTCGTACAATGTTATGGGTTGTTTGTTTGAACATCTTTATATTTTAAGGGAACCGTCTAGGTCCCTTGGTTGTTAAAGCTTGGAAGGCTTGTGGACAATGTTTCATGTTTGATGGCCAGTCTGGCCCTTGCTATCTCTAACTTATCTTGCTATGTTTATTGTGTTGTTCTGTTTACTCCCTTGTGTTTTCATATGTTTTTAATGTTGTCTTTGTTTTGGGTGGTGCATCTTATGTTACTTATACCTTAAAGGGTTCAGTGCTGCAGTCAGTTAGCCTTAGGATATTTTTAACAAGAAGATACAACCTCTATCCTATGTATGACATTCACTTAGAGTCTTTTTGGTTCGTAAGCTAATGTTGGGGCTTAAGGAACATTTGGTGCAGGCTGTTCAAACCCGTCTATGAGACATGATTTTTAAGATTTCTCTAAGTCTCATGGAGTTGTATTGATTTAGAAACTCACCCCTTATATAGGTCCATTCAACCCCTGAATCTATTGAGCGATCTAGCCTGGGAGCTCATCCCCTTACATGGCCCTTGCCATGGAGTTTCTTGCTAGGTTCTCAACCTGATTATAGGATAGAAAAACAAATTTTGATTCATCGTTCATTCATTTCAAAGTACTTTGATTACTAGGGGAGTAAAACAACTTTTGGGAACTATTTGTAACACGTTTTGGTTAAACATGGAACCTTTTAAGGCTTTTTCCATTCCAATGGCGGAGAAGCTTTTTGCCTTGCGGACCAGCCAGCTTGTATGATCCCCCTTTGTGGGCTTTAAGGATAGTGTATGGCCCTTCCTACTTAGGGCCAAGCTTTCCTTGGCTTTCTTTCTTTCTTGCAGGCCTCATTATTTCGAAGCACAAGGTCCCCAGGCGTGAAGCGTTCATGCTTCACCCGTGTATTGTAATACAGTTCCATGTTTTGCTTGTACCTTGCTTTTTGTATGGCTGCTTAATCACGAGCCTATTCGAGGAGTTCCAAATTCAACATCGTCTCTTTCTTATTTGGCTCAAGGTCGATGTTGAATGTTCTTTATGTTGTTACTCCGATTTCAGCTAGGATTACAGCCTCTGATCCGAACACTAGGTTGTAGGGTGTTTTCTTATGGCTAGTTTTCTCGGTTGTTCGAATTTCCCATAGCACATTGGGAAGTTATTCGAGCCTGTTGTTGTCGTATCTTCCTAATCGAGATTTAATCCCTTCAACAATGTTGCGGTTTGTCCTATCAACTTGGCAATTGGATTGTCAACTTGGCAATTGGATTGTGGGTAAGCTACCGAGCTGAATACTTGATTTATTCTGAACTCCTTACACTAGGAGCTAGAAGGCTTCTCGGCAAACTACTTCATGTTATCCGTGACTAGTACCCCTGGGAGCCCAAAACGATAGATTATGTTTTCCTAAACGAAATCAATGACCTGTTTCCCTGAGATTTTTGCCAATGGTTTTACTTCTGGCCATTTGATGAAGTAGCCCACGACTACCAATAAGAACTTGACTCCTCATTTGGCTGGTGGGAATGGTTCAACAATGTCCATTCCCCGCTTGCGAAATGGCCAAGCCGAGGAGGTGGGAACGGGGTCATGTTTGGGGCTTTTGGGTACCGGAGCATGTAACTGACAAGCTTCACAGTTTCGCAGTTGTTCGAAGGTATCTCGATGCATGGAAGGCCAAACGTATCCGTGGTTCATCAACTTTGACACTACCGATCTTGGGCCACAATGAGCCCCACATATCCCTTCGTGAACTTCTTTGATCAGATATTGGCTTTGTTCCGGGTCAACGTATCGAAGTAGTGGTGCAAGGTATCCTTTTTTGTAAAGGATATCTGATGTGTGCGGTGTGTTATATATATATTTAAGTATATTTTAAGCCCTTTTTAACACTTTAGTCAAGTTTTAAATTTATAAAACATGATTTTACTAACACTAAACACACATATGGGCAAGTGCACCCATCGTGAGTGTAGTACAGTGTTGGTAAGATACCGAGGTCGTCCAAGGACACAAGAGCTTTTAGTACCGGTTTATCCTCAACGTCTAATCAAAGCAAAAACTTAGAAAAATGTTTTTTAAACAAGAAAATAAAACTAACTAAAAATGCTGAAAATAAAAAGAAAAACAGATAGACAAGATGAATCACTTGGATCCGACTCGCCTTTAGTGTAACCTTTGATGTTTTCTGCACTTTTGCACTTTTTAAGAGATTATCTTAGTTATAGTAGTAGGCCCCTCTTTTGAAGGTGATGTTACCATCAACCCAGTAGTTTGAGCCAGCAAGGATACAATCCTAAAGGGTTGGATTATTGGAAGATAATTAATTAAGTTATTAATGCGTAATGTGGTAGGCCCCTCTTTTGAAGGTGACGTTACCCTCGGCTAAGTAGTTTGAGTAAGCAGGGATACAATCCTAAGTATCCGGGTTAATGTATTAATAGTAGTTTACATATGAGGGGATCAAGGAGTTCGGACCCCCGCCATCTAATACCAATGGGTATTGAAGGAGGTCCTACTAAACTTGACCCAGGTCCTTACAGGATCTATACGCTGAACAAGGAAAGAACCTTACCAAACCATTCCCTTAACCCCCGACCAGGTAGCCAACATATCTCCATATAGACCGTGGAGATATGAATGGTGTAAATCTTTTATTTTATATAGACAGTAAAATAACGCCAAGACACCACGGACAAATGATAAGGAAGTTTCACCTTCAACATAAGAAACTAGTTATTAAAGTCACTAATACAAAACCAAATAAAAAGTGCGAAAAGATTAAAAAAAAAAAAGTATTACACTAAATGCTTGTCTTCACCAAGTGATGTAAGAGACTTAGGCAAACATGGCCTTTGATTGTCAAGAACTCTTACTATCAATCTTGGATCCCGAGACTACTACACACACTCTATGATGGATGATGGATGATGGATGATGGTGGTGGATGTGGGTGTTGTGATGGTGGTGGAGTGTGGGTGAAGTGGGAGAGAGGTGGTTTGTCAAGGGATGCCTTTGCAATGAACCAAGCACCCCTATTTATAGCCTGCACAGAAGCCCGGACACGGCCCCGTGCCCGCTGGGCACGGCCCCATGTCCACCCATCTTCTCTTTTTTCATTATTGAATGCAGTTTATCTGCATTAGTTGACCACGCCCCCGTGTCCGCTGGGCACGGCCCCGTGTGCAGAAGCGTATCTGTACTATCAAGATTTCCCTCGATTCTGCGAATCTTAGCGTTGACCACGGCCCCGTGTCTGATGGGCACGCCCCCGTGTTGGGAAATATAAGCTTCTACAGCTTTGTCTTTTCTGCAGGCACTTGGGCACGCCCCCGTGTTGGGTGAGCACGGGGCATGTTCAGCCTTCTGTTGTCTTGTTTTTGCTTGGGAAGATGCTGTCAAGGGGTCGGGCATGCCACGTTTATTCCTTTTCTTGTATTATTGTTAGATTTGGCTGCGTTTTTGCTTCTTTTGTTCATTTAAGCTCATTTAACCCTAAAAATACAAAAGGAAGACAAAAGCACACTTTTTCCAACATTAGTACTAAAAAAGGGTTAGTTTAATGCCTCATTTGATGTAATTTATATGTTGCATTTTACACACATCAAATACCCCCACACTTGAATCTTTGCTTGTCCTCAAGCAAAACTCTTTATTTTGTGGCTTACACACCCAAATGGAATGGGTAGAAGAGAAGGTTTTGGGCTTGTTTTGAGTGTTGGGATTCCAAGATCTTTATTAGGTTTTATTTTTATGTTATTTACAATCCTATTCTTTATGATTTATTTAGAACATTACATAAGAGAAATTACTTATTTGGGCATAACATGCCTCTTTAAAATTCCATTTATATACAAGTTCACATACCTCACGGGGGATCACTCAACACTCGGCCGAAGATGTATTTTTTGTGAAACTCTCGAGACCGGCATGGAACTTACTTCTACCATATGCTTGCCAAGCGATCAATCCTCCTCCTTTTTAACTATAAACCTTTGTAAATATCAAGAGGACTTTGGGGAAGGGTAAGGCTTGGGTTAAAGGTAGGTGGTTTTGGGTTAGTGGTTAGTAGAAAAGGGCCAAAAGGCGTAGAAAACGTCAGTTTTCGTAAAACATTTTGTTTTTGTGACTTTTTATTCTAATGAAGCATTTTTCAAACAAGGTTTCTTTTGACGAACTTGTTTGTTTTATTGCTAAACTTCATCAAATTTTTTTTCATAATAAAGATGTCACAAGAAAACCGAGCTTTGTACTAAAATAAAGGGGTTTAAAATAAAAAAGGGTTTTGGTGGGTAAAGGGTGTTTATTTTGGGTTTAGAAATGAAAAGGTTTAGGCTCAAAGGGGTTAACTAGGGGGATTTTGGGTAGATGGTAAAGAAAAAGAAAAATAATGGTGTTGAAATAAAAAGGGTTAGTCCTAATGCCTCCGTCATTTACTTACTTGGGTTTAAGTTGGTAAGGACCGGGAATGTATCGTCATGGCAAGTTCTAGAGTCGTAAGAAACCAAGCGGCTATTCACACAAGAAACGAAAAATGAGCATTTAGTTTAAAGATGTGTATTTGTATGCTCAATAAAGGCTCAAAACTCACTTTTTGTGAGAATGGGTTTTTAATGTGATCAAGTATATATAATCAAACTTTAACTAGATTTGTCATGCCGTTTCATAATTTTCTTATGTTGGTTCTTTTTATCACGACGCTATCGGTTGTAAATTTATAAAAATATAACCTTTTTAGAACTTGTTATTCCCAATTTAAACCAAGACAAGTAAAAAAAATGAAAAGTTTTTGAAAAAAATTGGGATGTTTAGTGGTTCCAATAGAGTTTTGTGTAAGGCTTGTAATTAGGATTTGCAAAATTCAAGGTTTTAGCATCCCCCCCCCCCCACACTTAAATTACACATTGTCCTCAATGTGTCCCAAAAATAAGTTTTTAGGTTGATTGAATATGTAAAACGGTGTTTAAACAAAAATTTTATGTTACTGGGCATCTGGACACAGCCCCGTGTTGAATGAACACGTCCTCGTGTATAGATTGCCAGTAACGAGAACTTACAGAAGGTGGACACGGGGGCGTGTCGGGTGAACACGACCCCGTGTTAAGCAAAAGTCTGCATAATTTTGACAAACAGTAGGTCTGGGCGATGGGCACGGGGGCGTGTTACTGCAAAAGTGTAAAACATGTTTCTGGCTTCGGTTTTGCTGTCCTGGCTTTAGTAGCACTAATGTTTAGTGCTTTAAGCCTCGTATGTACCTGTTCAACTAATGAATACCACACCAAACAATAACCAACATCCTAAATTACCAAAGTTCACCATCCACGTCACAAGTTAAAAGAAAAAGAAATGCAGAAATTAAAAAGTGTTAAAGAAAGTAAATTGTTCAACAAATGGCACGCAGGCCATGAAATTGTTTTTTTTTTTTGAGATAAGGGGTTTAACCTGTGAGGCCTCCAACCGTGTACCGCTACCTCAAACTCCTCCCGCTCAATCCATGTCCTCGTCTTCATCATCATCACCTCCTCCGTGGCCCGCCATATACTCCCGGATGTTCCCAATGTCATCCTGCATGTCGGAGATATTTCTCTCTATCGCTCCAACCCGGGCGTATGTGTTGCTGGCCATGTTATAGGTGTTCCTGGTGCACATAAGGTTTTCCTGCAATAAATCATGTAAGCTTTGAAAGTTAGGAAAACTGCCTCCTTGAGAGGAGGATTGACCCGAATCACCCTGGTGCTGGTGGTGGTACTGAGGAGGAGGACGGATGTGTGGAACGTGTAAGACGAGTGCTTCTTGCTGGTTCCATGCATGTCCTCGAACCGTTTGAAAACTGACCGACCTGTCATCGGCTTCATAAATCAAGTTCATGGAGCGGCATATGACCATGTCCACTTTCCCTTACCATGGTCCTTTGTGGAAGGACCTCGGCATATGCACAAAGTGTTTGAAGAGGCGGTATATCCACCCTCCAAAGAAGATAGGAGTCGGGGGAGTAGCAAGTTGGTTCAAGTGCATGTTGCGGAGTAGCAGGTATGGAACATCAAGGTTGACACGGTTGTGGATACAATGGAGGACTAGCAGATCCCGTAACCCTACAACATCGCTGCTGTCGTGCCTCTGGCTAAGAGAGTAGGTGAGGACCCTGTGGATGTAGCGGTAAAGAGGGTCTCTCAACTGGGTGCTCTTAGTTCGGCTCGGGTTGTAGTTGCCCTCTCCGATTTGAGCCCAAGCAGCTTGACGGTCATTTTCTTGAATCTCGTGGAGACCGCCAGTGTTCTCTTCATCCCCAGCATCTTCTTCCGAGTACAACCCTTCCAGAGCCCCAAATTGAGCGATTGAGATCCGGTATGTGGTCCCTCCACAACAGAACTCTACCCCTTCATTGTCAAACGGATCAGCTATTGTCTTGAAGACGAACGTGCTGTAAAATTCCATACTGTATCCATGCACAGAGTGAAGCCGAGTGCAAAGGGCAGCTCGTAGTGGGCCGGTGACAATGGTGTTGAATCGGTCTATTTGGTTCACTGTCTCAAGAGTGTCCATGCACACTTTTCTGGGGTTCTCCTCGGGCCTAGTCCTTAACACATCATAACGAGCTTGAGTCGCCAACTCGCTTGCGTTGAACCTGGTGAATTTCTTGGCCATCTGAATGAAAACACACCAAACAATTAGTACGAAACAGTGAATTTTTCGGAGAAAACTAAAAACAGTCGGCTGAACACGCCCCCGTGTTCAGAGGACACGCCCCATATTGGATGAAAGTTGGCTGGACACGACCCCGTGCTCGCTAAGCACGGCCCCGTGTCCAGGCGTCTGTTTCCCAAAAATCTCATTTTTCGACCCGGTCCCGAAAAATTGAAAATTTTTGGTCCAGTAGGGGCGGTTTTCCCCAAAATGAAACCCCAAGTGCCGTTTTTCCCAAAACAAACCGTTTACCCATTCAATTTTATCTTTTTCGGTTCAAAAACAAGGGTTTGGTGTTTTTGTGAGAAATCGGGCGAATCTTCAAACAATACAAGTTGATTTACTTCCTAAAACATGTATCTAAACTAATGCTAACAAATTTATGCAAAAATTTGAGGTTCTGGTTCAAGTTGAAGAACCCTAGATTTTTCCCCAAATGTTGATGTTAATCTACATGAATGAACTTAATCTAACTAATTATAAGGATAGAATCATACCTTGATGTTGTTAGAAGGAGGGGAAACGTCGAAATCTTGCAGAAAAATCGCCGAAACCAGAGAGTTTTTGGGGAAACGGGGCGTGTGGAATGAAGAAACTGTTTTGAAAAGGGGGTTTTATCCCGACAGTTGCGCAGACACGGCCCCTTGTTCGCTGAACACGGCCCCGTGGGCGGGCAACTTTTAATAAAATTTTTTAAGTGCTCGTGTGAGTGCCCTGTTTCCCAAAACTTGGTTTTAGAGATCTTACCGATTCAGATGTTTTCCCGATTGTTCATAACTTACCAGGTATGATGTTGATGCTTTCATTCTTCGATGTTTGAAGCAAGATTTCTTCCTCCTCATCCTCAATAAATCCTTGATAAAGCTTTAGCCGTTGGCCATTGACTTTGAATGGAATTCCATTCTGAGATTTAGTTTCGACTGCACCGTGTGGGAAAATATGGGTGATGGAAAAAGGTCCTGACCACCTAGACTTTAATTTACCAGGAAATAATCGAAGTCGTGAATTAAACAATAGAACCTGATCTCCTACTCGAAATTCATTAGGTTTAATGTGTTTATCATGCAAATTTTTCATTCTTTCCTTATAAATTTCGGAGTTAGAGTATGCATAATTCCTTAATTCCTCTAATTCATTTAATTGGCAAAATCGATTTTTACCGGCAACTTCTAAGTCTAAGTTTACATTTTTAATTGCCCAGTAGGCCTTGTGAGTTATTTCTACTGGCAAATGACAACTTTTTCCATAGACGAGCTTATATGAGGTTGTACCTATTGTTGTTTTGTACGCTGTGCGAAAATCCCATAAAGCATCATCTAATTTGTCGGCCCATTCTTTTTTATTTAACCGTACGGTTTTTTCAAGTATTCTTTTTAAACCTCTATTAGTCACTTCGGCTTGTCCGTTCGTTTGAGGGTGATATGCTGTTGAAACCCGGTGATAGACCCCATACCTTGTTAAGATTTTTTCTAGTTGGTGGTTACAAAAATGGGTACCTCTATCACTTATTAAAGCCTTTGGTGTTCCGAAACGAGAGAATAATCTTCCCAGAAATCTTACCACGACTCTTTCATCGTTGGTTGGAAGTGCCTCGGCCCATTTAGACAAGTAATCTACCGCCACAAGTATATATTTGTTTCCTTTTGACGGTGGGAAAGGTCCCATAAAGTCGAGTGCCCACACATCCAAAATTTCACAAACAAGAATGCCATTTTGTGGCATTTCGTTTTTGGAAGAAATATTACCTGTTCTTTGGCAAGCGTCACATGTCTTGACAAGACTTTGAGCATCTTTGTAAATGGTTGGCCAATAAAACCCTGAATCAAATACCTTTCATGCGGTACTAGCGGCACCATGATGTCCTCCGTATGGACCTTCATGACAATAGAGGAGAATTCTTCTTGCTTCATTACCATGTACGCATCGTCGGATGAGTTGGTCGGCACACATTTTGAAAAGATAAGGATCCTCCCAAAAGTAATGCTTTACATCGACAAAGAATTTCTTTCTTTGATGATGTGGCCAACCTTTTGCGACTATACTGCTAGCTAGGTAGTTAGCATAGTTGGCGTACCATGGCTCTTCTCGGTATTCCACCATTTCCAGGGATTCCGTTGGGAATTTTTCATTGATTTGCTCTTCCCTGGTTGCCTCCAAAGCTGGGTCTTCTAAGCGTGAAAGATGATCTGCTGCGGTGTTTTCTGCTCCTCTTTTGTCTTTTATTTCAATGTCAAATTCTTGGAACGTGGTTTAGCATCCTGTTTCTTGAAGAGATATCGAATGGCTGCATGATCTGTATAGACTATTGTTTTGGAAAGAACAAGATAAGAACAAAATTTATCAAAAGCAAATACCACAGCTAGTAATTCCTTTTCTGTTGTTGTGTAATTTTCTTGTGCATCATTAAGTGTTTTACTAGCGTAATAAAATGGGTGAAAATGCTTATCTTTTCTTTGTCCCAAGATGGCTCCAACTGCAAAGTCACTTGCATCACACATGATTTCTAAAGGTAATTTCCAATCAGGCGCTATCATGATCGGTACATTGACTAGCATTTCTTTTAGGGTTAGAAATGCTTGATTGCAATCCTTCTCAAAGATGAAAGGGGCATCTTTTTCAAGTAATTTTGTTAGAGGCCTTGAGATTTTGGAAAAGTCTTTGATAAATCGTCTATAAAATCCGGCATGTCCTAGGAAACTTCTGATAGCTCTACCGGAGGATGGGGGTGGTAATCGAGAAATAGTGTCTATTTTGGCTCGATCTACCTCCATTCCTTCGCTTGAGATTTTGTGACCGAGTACTATTCCCTCTGTTACCATGAAATGGCATTTTTCCCAGTTAAGGGCGAGGTTAGTTTCCTCACATCGGGATAGCATTAGTTCAAGGTTATCGAGGCATTGGTCGTATGAATCTCCAAATATAGAAAAGTCGTCCATGAAGACTTCCATTGTCTTTTCTATCATGTCATGGAAGATGCCCACCATGCAACGTTGAAAGGTTGCGGGGGTATTACATAGACCAAAAGGCATGCGTCGATAAGCAAAAGTTCCATAGGGACATGTGAATGTTGTCTTTTCTTGGTCTTCGGGTGCTATCGGAATTTGAAAGTATCCTGAAAAACCATCCAAGAAACAATAAAATTTATGACCGGATAATCTTTCTAGCATTAGATCAATACAAGGTAAAGGAAAGTGATCTTTCCTTGTTGCCTCATTTAATCGACGATAATCTATACATACCCTCAATCCTGTGACGGTTCTCGTTGGTATTAATTCATTCTTTGCATTAATTATTACCGTCATACCTCCTTTCTTTGGAACTACTTGGACGGGACTTACCCAAGGACTATCGGAAATTGGGTAAATGAGTCCGGCGTCAAGTAATTTGATGACTTCGTTTTTAACCACTACTTGGACATTTGGATTTACTCTACGTTGTGGTTGTATTACCGATTTATAGTCATCGTTCATTAAAATTTTGTACGTGCACATGGAAGGACTTATGCCTTTAATATCTACAAGCTTCCAAGCGATCGCGTTTTTGTGTTTTTTCAAAAGTGAAATTAAATTTTTTTTTCTAAACTAGTTAATTTTGATGAAATAATTACAGGCGATTTACCATCTTTGTCTAGAAAAGCATATTCCAAACGTTTTGGAAGTTCTTTGAGCTCAAGAGGTGGGTCTTTAGGAGACTCCTTATTTGGTTGCTCATTTCGATCAAGAACCACAAAAGTTTGTTCTATGGCGACCTCTTCTTCAACAAAGTGGTCAATTTCTTCTCTTGTATCGGGTGGTTCATCCTCATCTTCAATTAGGGGTCATTATTGCCGAAAGGATATTTCATTGAACGCTCAAGATCGACACTCTTTTTAAATGCCCCTAATTGAATGGATAGATTGTTGTACTTCTGGTTTTTCAAGGCTTTGTAGGTTTTTACAAAAGGTCGTCCCAACACTAGAGGAGCGTCATCAAGGATGACAAAGTCGGTTGGGATTACCATTTGATTTGTTTGGACCAAGACATCCTCAACTACCCCTATTGATTTTATTACTTTCCGATTAGATAGAAAAATGGGTATTTGAAGTGGAGAAAAATCACCAATACTTAATTTTTTGAAAATGTAGTTTGGCATTATATTAACACAAAGATCTTTATCAATTGTGATATTGCTAATAAAGGAATTTTAAAAAAATCATGGAACCGGTGTAATGTTAATTTCAAATGGATCTTCTTTTATTAGCGAAGTTTGATCATTTGTTAACTTAATGCTTACCGTTTCGTCAATTTTAGTGTTAGTGTTTAACTCTTTTAAAAACTTAGCATGAGCGGGAACTAAACAATGATTTTTGAAAGAAGGTGACAAGAGATTAATTTCTTCAAAATTAGACTCTTCTTGAATTTTAACGTTGTCAGACTCACCTTCTTCGTTGTTTAACTCATGTGTCGTCTTTTCACTTATTTGTTCTTCCATTTTTACATTTTCAACTATCTCTTCTTTATTATGAGTTAATTCTTCCCTTGCGCGGGACTCCTCTTCCCTTGCGCGAGATTCTTTTATGCATCGTTCGATAGTTTTAATGTGTTCTATTATCTTATCGGCTATGTGGATGATAGAGTAAGGATCGGGATCCTCAAAGCTTGAATCCGGATGTTCGATCCTTGGTTCCTCATAATACTCATATGAAGTAGATGGTTCACACTCCTCATTGTAAGTATATGATGGATAAGGGTCGTAATTTTGTTCTACATAATACTCATATGAGGTGGGTTGTTCACGCCATGGTTCCTCATAATAAGCATATGAAGGTGGAGGCTCATATCTTGGTTCCTCAAAGTATGAGTATGGAGGTTCATACCTTGGTTCATCAAAATATGAGTATGAGGGAGAAGGTTCATACCTTGGGTCTTCATAGGATGTGTATGAAGTTGATGGCTCGTACCTGGGCTCCTCATAGTAGGTGTATGAAGTGGATGGTTGAAATAAGTCACAATATTGTACCGAGTGAGGGTTACCATAATTGGTGCAATAGTCTTCCCTATAATCTTCCTCCTCATAGGTTTAGTTGTAATCTCCTGAGTATTGATCCATAAGAATCACTCAGCAGACCACGACAGAGTCTCGAGACCAGAAAACAAAAATAAAAATAGAAACAGAGGCTGGACACGGCCCCGTGTTCAATGAGCACGGCCCGTGTTCAGATTCTGTATCTGGGCGTTTTAATAAAAGGTACTGGTTTTATGGAGCACGGGGCATGTTCAGTGAGCACGGCCCCGTGTTCAGGCTACTGTAAATGCAAAAACTAACTAAAATGCAGAAAAATGCGTGCGTTTTAAAAAGGTCTTGAAAAACTTATTAGGCCGTCGATTTTAAGCTTTCTTAAAATCCTTGTGTCCCCGGCAACGGCACCAAAAACTTGATGTGTGCGGTGTGTTATATATATTTAAGTATATTTTAAGCCCTTTTTAACACTTTAGTCAAGTTTTAAATTTATAAAACACGATATTTACTAACACTAAACACACATATGGGCAAGTGCACCCATCGTGAGCGTAGTATAGTGTTGGTAACATACCGAGGTCGTCCAAGGACACAAGAGCTTTTAGTACCGATTTATCCTCAACGTCTAATCAAAGCAAAAACTTAGAAAAAGGTTTTTTAAACAAGAAAATAAAACTAAGTAAAAATAAAAATAAAAAGAAAAACAGATAGACAAGATGAATCACTTGGATCCGACTCGCCTTTAGTGTAACCTTTGATGTTTTCCGCACTTTTGCATTTTTAAGAGATTATCTTAGTTATAGTAGTTGGCACCTCTTTTGAAGGTGACGTTACCCTCAACCCAGTAGTTTGAGTCAGGAAGGATACAATCCTAAAGGGTTGGATTATTGGAAGATAATTAATTAAGTTATTAATGCGTAATGTGGTAGGCCCCTCTTTTGAAGGTGACGTTACCTTCGGCTAAGTAGTTTGAGTCAGCAGGGATACAATCCTAAGTAGCCGAGTTAATGTATTAATAGTAGTTTACATATGAGGGGATCAAGGAGTTCGGACCCCCGCCATCTAATACCAGTGGGTATTGAAGGAGGTCCTACTAAACTTGACCCAGGTCCTTGCAGGTGTCACACCCCAAAAACGTCGCAGCGGAATATAAAACGTAGTGATGACGGAAGCTGGTGCCCATTTCTATCTTGATGTTTGATGCATTTTAGTGTTGGACATTATTACTTAATTAAAACGTTGATTTTAAACCTATCGTCCCAAACCACAACATAACCATGACAAAATAAGTAGTCTTTTGATCCTCACGGATCTTATTACATTTAGTCCCAGAAAGTTTAAAAGTCAGTTTGACATTTTAAGTGACAAAACATGCATCAACAAACACAAGATACGCCATAATTCCCGAAGCCGCACTCAAGTACCTGTAGAACACGCTAAAATCAAGTGTCAACACAAAGGGAGGTGAATTCACTTATTCGTTTACTAACAGATTTTATTTCAAGGAAAACTTTCTGATTAGGCGTTTATTTGAAAACATCTATGTAATTTTAGAAAGTCCATTTTACTCCTTTGATAAAATCCATGGGCCTGCCATCGGGTCATTACTCCGACAATTGTAATACTGCCCAGGTTTTGTATATTAAATTATAGCGTCTATTTTCAGACTCGTATGTTAGCTGGACGATACGAACTATATATTAACCATGCAGGGATAATCAATGCTAGACAATAAACAGAATTTAAATTCGTCGTTTGACATAGACTCGGGGCGACCGGTCACGACGGGGTTGTCAACCCGATAGATCTACCAATAATTCATCGCGTGCAATACTTAAATGATTAAACGACATCATGGGCGTGGGGTTCTTTCTCGAAGAACAATATGATGTCTGCCTCATGTACAATATATATATATCCTACTAATATGACAATTTAATATACGATGTGTACGAATCCCCTGAATCTCCGTCATTCGAGACCCAGGCCGGCATTCGTACTTGTCGCAACCCCCGCCCCCTATCTGTCCCGGGAACGGGCGGCCGCGAACTCAATGGTGGTGGTATCGATATTTATTAATTTGGCAGCGGAAATTACATCAGGACCGTAGTTAGAAAATATTTTATCAGAGTAAAACACCACATTTTATATAAATAATCATCATGGGATGAAACCCAAGTTTTTATTACAGACTGATTTGTAAGGATAAATCCCATTTTATTTGAATTAAAACGCCTTCTTTATTTAGGTAACTTTTATAGCCACTTGTCCAAGCCTTCAGTGCTGTCCAGCTGGCTTCTAATTGGCTTTCACATTGTGTTACCTGAAACGCGTTTTAAAACATTTGTCAGTGGGAAATACTGGTGAGTGAATCCCAGTTTAACCAAGAAACATTAATTTAATTTAAACAGTATTGAGGGCGATTACAATGTTTATATCTACCCAATTACTCATTCAGTACTGTCAATCCTGACTGGTGGGTCATATTACACATTGGCTAACTCTTCATCCAATGGTAACGTGTCTCACATTTTGTATACAAAACCCCAACATACCGGCAGTAATCGTAGAATTACAAAGACTCAATCACTGCTAAATTGCATTGTAAAATGGTTAAGGTTTTGTAAAAACTGTTTACAAAAAGGAGATTACTCACATTGCTGTCTTAGATTTTCGGTAAGAGTTTCCTGGTGACAATCTATAATTTACACAAATGCACACGTGTTAGTATAGTAACTAATTTTAACATTAGTAATACCTTCCCCGAGACGGCATTCCAACGACTATGTCGGGCAGAACCACGACAGCCGTTACGGAACCCTAGATCAATCGGGCAGCGTATCTAATACGTATCCAGGGGTTATAATACTTACAACGGAGCAGAACTTCGCTATTAGGGGGTATTAGACCCGTATATTATGTCTACTATCAAATTTTCATGATATAGAAAAGAAAGTGAGCGACTTCGACTGAAGATCCAATGCCTTCTATATATAGGTGCTGAGTTTGGGTTCTACGAGGCCCGCGTAAAACAAGACAAGGGCCTACGCGGCCCGCGTCAACATCGGTAAATGCTATAGCTGATCCGGGTCATCGACTAGACCTGCCGGGTGTTGCGCCAGTTGGCGGCCCATGGTCGTGCCAGGCTTCACCTTTATGCGGCCCGCGTAGGGATTGAGGTGAGGCTTACGCGGCCCGCCTCAAGCCCAAAATTTCATTTTTAATTATTTTTAATGATTTTTAGGGTATTCGGGGTCCGTTTTCGCGTATGGGGTGTATTCTAGGACATATAGGAATATTTTAAAATATATTGGGGTGTCGAAAATATTTCGAGGGTGTCGGTTTAGAGTTGTTATATCTTCCCCACCTTGTTTTAGAGCTCGTCCTCGAGATCTACTGGAATACGTGTGGATATTTCCTTTGCATTTCTGATTCAAGCTCCCATGTATACTCAGGTCCTCTTTTGGAGTTCCACTTCACTTTGACCAGAACTAATCTCTTGTGCTTGAGATTTTTGACTTTCCTGTCTTCAATTTGTAGAGGTCTTTCTACAAACTTGAGTTGTTCATTTACCTCTATATCTTTAAGAGGTACCATCAGTGATTCATCGGCTAAGCATTTCTTGAGATTAGATACATGAAACACATCATGTATTCCTGCCATTTCCTCTGGCACTTGTAGTTGATAGGCTACAGGTCCTATTCTCCTAATAATCTCAAAAGGTCCAACGTATCTGGGACTTAGCTTTCCTCGTTTGATGAATCTTACTATTCCTTTCCAAGGAGAAACTTTTAACAACACTTTATCTCCTACTTGAAATTCCAAGGGTTTGCGTCGGTTATCGGCATAGCTCTTCTGTCGATCACGTGCTGCTTTCAGTCGTTCCTTGATTTGAATAATCTTATCAGTTGTTTCTTGCACTATCACAGGTCCAGATAGTTGTTTTTCCCCAATTTCTGCCCAACAGACTGGGGTTCGGCATTTTCGTCCATAAAGTGCTTCGAATGGTGCAGCATTGATACTTGTGTGATAACTATTATTATAAGAAAATTCTATTAAAGGTAAGTGATCATCCCAATTACCTCTGAAATCAATTACACAAGCTCTAAGCATGTCTTCCATTGTCTGAATTGTCCTTTCGCTTTGTCCGTCCGTTTGAGAATGATAAGCTGTGCTTAGATTTAACTTTGTTCCCATTGCTTTTTGGAAACTTGACAAAAAATGAGAGGTAAAATGGCTATCCCTATCAGAAACAATTGATAAAGGTATTCCATGTAATGAAACGATTTCATTTACATATAATTTAGCTAATTGTTCCATACTGAAAGTTTCTTTCATTGGTAGGAAATGAGCTGACTTGGTTAGCCTATCTACAATCACCCAGATTGTATCATTACCTTTTCTTGTTTTGGGTAATTTGGTAACAAAATCCATTGTTATCAATTCCCATTTCCATACTGGCATTTCTAACTGTTGTAACAAACCTGGGTTTCTGATGTTCAGCTTTGACTTGTGAACAAGTTAAACATTTGGAAACATAGGTTGCTATGTCCTTTTTCATTCCTATCCACCAGAAATTATTTCTTAAATCCTGATACATCTTATCACTTCCAGGATGCATCGTATATATGGACTTATGGGCTTCTTCTAATATACTAAGGCGTAGGTTTCCTAATTTAGGTATCCACATTCTCTTTTTATGGAATCTCCAAATTCCATATGTTCCTTGTTCTAATTCTTTAATCATACCTTTTAGCTTTCCAATATCATCCTTGATTACTGATTCTTGTGCTTTTCTAATTTGATCATTTAAATCTATTTGTAGATTTAATTTAAGAGAACATACCCTTTTTGGCTGTTCATGATACTTTCGACTTAAAGCATCTGCCACTACATTTGCGTTTCCTTCATGATATTGGATATCACAATCATAGTCACTAAGCATTTCCATCCAACGTCTTTGTCTCATATTTAGTTCTTTTTGCCCGAAAACATACCTTAAACTTTTATGATCTGTGAATATAGTAAACTTACTACCATAAAGATAATGTCTCCAAATTTTCAAAGCAAAAATTATTGCTCCTAATTCTAGATCATGGGTTGAATAATTCTCTTCATGATTCTTAAGTTGTCTAGATGCATATGCTATAACCTTTTGGCGTTGCATCAACACACATCCATAACCTAACTTAGAAGCGTCACAAAAGATTACAAAGTCTTCAGTTCCTTCTGGTAACGCTAATATGGGTGTATTAGTTAATCTTTGCTTAAGAATTCTAAATGCTTCTTCCTGTTTTGGTCCCCATTCAAACTTAATGGATTTACAGGTTAACTTAGTTAAAGGAATGGCTATTCTAGAGAAATCTCGAATAAATCTTCTATAATAACCCGCCAATCCTAAGAAACTTCTAACCTCAGTTGGTGACTCAGGGGTTTTCCATTTGGTAATCGCCTCGATCTTTGTTGGATCCACATGGATTCCTTCATGATTGACTAAGTGTCCAAGAAACTGTACTTGTTCCAACCAAAACTCACATTTTGAAAATTTAGCATAAAGCTTTTCTTTTCTTAATAAACTTAAAAGTGCGTGCAAATGCTTTGCATGTTCCTCTTTACTTTTAGAATAGATGAGAATATCATCAATAAAAACAATTATGAATTTATCCAAATATGGCTTACATATTCGGTTCATCATGTCCATAAATGCAGTTGGGGCATTGGTTAAACCAAATGGCTTGATAGCAAATTCATAATGGCCATACCTTGTTCTGAATGCGGTTTTAGGAATGTCCTCTTCCTGTACCTTTAATTGATGATATCCTGACCTTAAATCGATTTTAGAGAAAAATCGAGTTCCTTTAGTTGATCGAACAAATCATCGATTCTTGGTAATGGGTACCGATTCTTAATCGTGACCTTGTTCAATTCACGGTAGTCAATGCACATACGCATTTATCCGTCCTTCTTTTTAACGAATAAAATCGGCGCTCCCCATGGGGATGAACTTGGCTGTATGAATCCTTTTTCCAGCAATTCATCTAATTGTTTCTTCAGTTCATGCATTTCGGCAGGTGCCAAACGGTAAGGTGCTTTAGCAATCGGTGTCGTTCCTGGTAGCAGGTGAATTCTGAATTCAACTTCTCTATCTGGCGGTAGTCCTGGTAATTCTTCTGGGAATATATCTGAAAACTGAGACACTACTGGAATGTCTTTTAATTCTTTTCCTTTAGTGTTAGTGATTATGGAAATCAAATACACTATAGACCCTTTTCTTATATAGCTTGTAGTTTTCATCACAGAGATGAATTTTGTAGATCTAGATAGCTCATCACCTTTAATTGTGATCTTTTCACCCTTTGGTGAATTTACTTGAATTGACTTTTGATCACATAAAATATTAGCTTTATGGGCTATTAACCAATCCATTCCTAAAACGACGTCGAATCCTGCCAGATTCATGGGATAAAGGTTTGTAATAAACTTTTGGTTTAAAAATTCTATTTTTGCTCCTTGCAAGATTTCAGAAATCCTAACTGTTTCTCCATTTGTTGTCTCTACTAGACATTCTTGTGGTAGTTTAGTTAATGACTGATTTAGAAGTTTGCAAAATGAAGTATTAATAAAACTTTGGTTTGCACCAGAGTCAAATAATACTTTAGCAAAAACATCATTAACTAAAAACGTACCAGCTATCATGTCTGGAATCATCTTGGCTTCATCTGCGGTCAGAACGAATGCTCTAGCATTTTTAGTGTTCTTGTTGTTTGCAGCTGGAGCCATTTTCGGACAGTTTGGCTTGATATGACCTAGTTCTCCGCAGTTGTAGCATATCCTGTTGTTGGCTTTCCTCCTGCAGTCTTCTTCCTTGTGTCTTGATAGTTTACAGAAATTGCAATATATGGAGCATCTTCCAGAATGCTTCCTTTTGCAATACTTGCAATAAGGTGCAGAGGTAGAACCCATATTCCTACGGTTGTAATTCCCAGAATGGAATTCTTGGGTAAGTCTTTGGGCTAGGTTCCTCCTCTGGTCTTCTTCTCTAGTACGGACTAATTCAACTGTCAAGGTGTTTGCTAGTTCTACAGCTTCTTCTATAGTTTGAGGTCTAGCTGCCTTGACTACATGTCTAATCTCTCCAATTAATCCCCAGATGTAACGGGAGATTAATATTGGTTCAGGTGATGCAAGGGTTGGTACTATTCTTGCATATTCAAAGAATGTAGTAGTATAACCCTTACTATCTCCCCCGGTCATCCTAAGGTTCAGAAACTTATTAGCTATCTGTTCCTTTTCATTGGGAGGGCAGAATTTCCTTTCTACCATATTTTTAAATTCCTCCCATTCTATGTTGTATACCCTATCACTTCCTCTTGATTGGAGGATAGTGTTCCACCATTCTAAGGTTGAGTTCTTAAACAAATTAGAAGCAAACATTATTTTATCTTCTTCAGCACACTTGCTTATTTTTAAAACAGCCTCAGTCTTTTCTATCCAGCGTAGAGCTGCAATAGGTTCTTCATTGCCCGAGAATTCTATTGGTTTGCAGGACCAGAATTCTTTGTAAGAGCAACCATAAGGCATGGTTCTTCTTCTTTTAGGAATGGGCACTTGTAGTACGGGTCCATTGTTCACGCTGTGTTCTGGTTCAATTGGTCGCTTACTACTATGTTTACTTTTATTATCAGAATCCTTAACAGTTTGAAGAATAAATGGCATTGCATCTATAATTCCTTGTGCCACTATGTGTTGGATAGCACTATTATTCACTGGGTTTCCATTGTTATTGATGCTTGGAATCTCATTAACCAAGTTAATGTTACTCTGGTTATCGTTATTCAGATTTTCCTGATTTCCTTCGTCGGCCATCTGAATTTTAAACATTTACCACATATTAATATCACAAAATAATATTTAATATAATTAATCACATGACACGCATTTTGGTCAAAAGCGTCGATCATTGCGACTTTACTCTATTCATATAATATGCATCTATTACACACCAGTACTGAAATAAAAATTACAATACCAACTGAAATAAAATTACACTAATAGTAGTAGGCATCCGTACACACATATTTTATTATTATTTTTTATTATATTATTATTATTATTACTACCGTTTCCATTCTCACGTTTATGGATATGGATTCATCCAGAAATCCATATTGCGCTCGTCGTACTTCCAGACGAGTCGCTCTCCCACCTGTCGCATTCTTTCACTACTCTCTAAAATTTCCTCACCAAATGTCCTAAGTTCTTGTACGTTTTCTGCACTCATTGGGGGTGCAGGTTCTAGGACTGGGTTCGGAATCTGTGGTGCAGGTTCATGGTATGGGGGTGTAGGTGCCTGAAACTGGTAAGGATCTTCTAAAATCTCCCTAATGTATTCATCATGGTAATAGGGATCTAAAGGATCCAAACCTGGGTAGGCTCCTATGTTTGGCATGGGCATGTCTTCATGTATCGGGTAGCGTTGCACATAGTCCCTATTGTCGTCCCACCAGGGGTCGTAATTTGGGTCTAAGGGATTTGGTGCTGGTACCCTAGGTATTTCCTCCGGGTTGAAGTCATGCATTTCTATTTGATTTTTAGGGTTTTCTATTTCCATTGGTTGGTCAGGGATTGGTGGTTGTGGTTGGGGTGCTATTATTTGTTCCAGATTGGGTCAGCTGCAGTGGTTGCTAAGATGTGGATGTTGGCTATTCCCCTATTGATCATGTCCTGGGCATAGGCATCTGTCTCTCTCTTGGCTGCTGCTAGTGCTCTCTGGTCTTGTAACTTTTTCATACGTTTTCTACGCTCGTTTGCTCCTCTACTGAACCATCCCCTCTTTTTCTGAGGAAATGGCTCTTCTGACTGATCCTTAAATACAAATATTCCTTCTTCTTTATCAGCAGAGTACCCCGAGAGGGCAGGCTGAGAAGAGGCACCTTCGCTTCTAGGCGAACCAGACAATTGACGATACGCGTCAGATGGTCCTTGGTCGCTCATATTGTAAACTAACTAATAGTCAAATAACACATAACAAGAAATACAGTTATGCACGTATTCCCGTAATTTAACATTAGTAATACCCTCCCCGAGATGGCATTCCAACGACTACGTCGGGCAGAACCACGACAGCCGTTACGGAACCCTAGATCAATCGGGCAGCGTATCTAATACGTATCCAGGGGTTATAATAGTTACAACGGAGCAGAACTTCGCTATTAGGGGGGGTATTAGACCCGTATATTATGTCTACTATCAAATTTTCGTGATATAGAAAAGAAAGTGAGTGAGTTCGACTGAACATCCAAGGCCTTCTATATATAGGTGCTGAGTTTGGGTTCTACGCGGCCCGCGTAAAACAAGACAAGGGCCTACGCGGCCCGCGTCAACATCGGTCAACGCTATAGCTGATTCAGGTCATCGACTAGACCTGCCGGGTGTTGGGCCAGGTGGCGGCCCATGGTCGTGCCAGGTTTCACCTTTATGCGGCCCGCGTAGGGATTGAGGTGAGGCTTAAGTGGCCCGCCTCAAGCCCAAAATTTCATTTTTAATTATTTTTAATAATTTTTAGGGTATTCGGGGTCCGTTTTCGCGTATGGGGTGTATTCTAGGACATATAGGAATATTTTAAAATATATTGGGGTGTCGAAAATATTTCGAGGGTGTCCGTTTAGAGTTGTTATAGTACTCCAACGGTACGATCCTGTATCACTTAAGAAAAACCGTACATCCAATATTTATTCATCAAAAACATTTTACTGTGAAATGTATAACTCATCAAATTTCATATATTTTCCGCGAAAATATATATTTTATAGTAAAAGGTATGTTTTATTTCGAAAACATTATTGAACCCTTTTAACAACGTGTTCCACCCCCAAAATATATATGCAAAACAGTAAAAAGAGGGGCTTAGTGACACTCAAATTTGGGTGCGTATTTTAATACCGCAATCCCAGAAATTGATTATATACGTCCTAATATGGGAACAATTCTAAATCAATATACATTTAATCACAAAAATCCTAAGTTTCTCTGTTTCTTAGAATTATCACATAACTTTGAGATTTTCTTGAAAAGTTGTCATTTTTTATTATGTTGGCACGTTAATATATATATGAGTCCATATATATATATATATATATAGGGGATGGTTCAAATGAAAACCACTTTTAACGCGAAAACTCGAAAACTAACTAAAAAACACACAAAAAAAAATTTTTTTTTTCAATTTTTTTAATAAAAATCGCTGGTTTTTATATATAAAAAAAAAATTTAAAAAAAAAAAAAAAAAAAAAATATTTTTGTGTAGTGCACATGTGTAATAATACACATGTGTAGTACAGATACACATGTGTAGTATTACACATGTGCACTACACAAAAAAAAAAAATTTTTTTTTTTTTTGAAAATTTTTTTTTATATAAAAAAACCTGCGAAATTTGGGTTTGCTAAAAAAAAAAAATTTTGTGTGTTTTTTAGGCTTTTTTTAGTTAGTTTTCGAGTTTTCGCGTTAACTATTGGTTTTCATTTGAACCTTCCCCTATATATATATATATATATATACATATATATTTCTATAATTTTCACGACTTGAACGATTTTATTGGTGACCATTATTGTGTAAATCCGTTAACCTTCCCGCTTATACGCAATATATCTATGGTTTGCGCGTTGAATTATATATATATAAAAACGTTCACATAATTTAACACTGAAACATGCGAAATCTTGCTAATTTATCTATTTTGTCATTTTTAAAGCAAGTATACATAAAACATCTTATATGTATCAAATTTCATGCTCGACAAACAAGTTACACATTTAACGCAATTTTTACCGTTTCTACCGCACAAAACGTACAAGTATACATGCATAGTCTAAATTTCCCTCCTATCAACTTAACACTTAACATATTATCACATTCACATGTTTAAATCACATAAACATTTTAACACATAAGATTTACCCAAAATTTTACCCATACTAGTGTACTTAGAAAAATGCGTATTTTTGCGATTCGGTAACGTTTTCGGGCGTCGGAAGTCACGTATGACCAACCAAACACCAAGTAAACTTAAAATTAGTTAAAATACTTGTTTTTAAACTAAAAACATCAGTTTATTTACTGATCTAAATCAGTTTTATAAAAATCACCCGAAAAGCCGATTTTTGACCGTTTTAACGCATAGTTTTGCGTTAAACTTTACCATAACCATCCCAACTCGAAACGTTTTGATATTTTAACACATTACATGTTATTTACTGATTAAAATGAGGGTTATAATCAGATTAGTACAGTTTTTGTGTAAGTCACCTAAATCATGCGATTTCACGTATTTTACAACTTTTAATGCACCAAGTACAACATGCAAAGCTAGCAAACATTATGACAAAATCATATATCACTAAACACTTTAAAATAACTTTATTTTGGTGTTTATAATCTGATTAAATTTGATTTTTACTAAATCATACTCAAATCACCTTTTTATGATCATAAATCATCATGCATGCTTGTGTACAAGTATTTAAAGCACATATATCATATCATCATCATTTCATACAAGATAATATGTATCAAATCTGAAGTTAAGTCATGCAAATCTAAGACATGTTCCTCATCTAATCATTTAATCATAATTTCATACAACAATCTTTCATAAATGAACACATGACAAAACCTACATGCATGCCATTCTAGAAAAATTAACCAAACAAGTATCCATCATAAATCAAACTCAATCTCATATATATACACCTACACATATGCGGTCATATATACATACATATATATATCCACTTTTATTTTACATAAAACCCATTTCTTATTAATTTTCAAGTTTGTGAATTATTTCAAGAACTTTGAGAAATTTTAATCATCATCAACATCATCAATAGTCAAGGATATGATTTTTAAAGTGAATTTTATACCTACAAGATTTTGATGGGTTTCTTGACAAAATGTGATGATATGGAGCTTGGTTCTTGCTTGAAACACTTCCAAACCACCTATGGATCTTCACACTAGCTTGAAACTTGCTTGGAAAGACTTGAATCTTCAAGAAAAGGGCCTTGAATTTTTGAAAATGATGGGAATGAGGGCTGTTTTCAGCCGAGAATTAGAGGGAGAGAAAGAAGGATTTTGATTGAGATTTTGATTTCTTGAAATGGTGAATGATTTGGTGTATATTGGAAGTATAAATCATCTTCCTATTTCCAAGAAAGACAAGTGTTTAGCATGCAAAAAGAGGTGGAGGATTTGGCTGCCATGAGGCCGCCACCTAGTGCCTATCTCTCATATTATATATATATACATACACACAATATATGTATATTAGTTCAAAAACTAGTATTTTACCGGATACCGGGTATTTTATCTAGCGTTTTAATCCCGTTTTAGTGCGTTTTAAATTATTTTTAACATTCTATAAAAATAAACTTACCAAAATATTACTAAACGATATTTTGTTTGCCTGGACTGGCTACGTTATCGGTATTTGGCAGTATGTGCGCTGTGTTGCGCGGTACGCGCTTAAAATCGTAAAAATAGGAATTTAAGCGTTTTTATTTATTTTTATCATTCTAAAGTAATAAAATTATTAAATTATTACTAAAATTATTATCATTTGCTTTGACAGGCTGTGTTGACAGTATTTTGTCGGTACACGCGCTGCATCGCGCGGTACGCGCTTAAACTCGAAAAATAGAGTTTCCTAGCGTTTTAAATTATTTTTCCACACGGATATGATAAAAATAATTATTCTAATCATAACAAACTATTTTTAGGATTTTAACACTGATCGGGTGGTCACCGATGTTCGTTTTGCATTTTAACCGTTACGCGATAAGCGTTTATCTTACCGTTGCCAACATAATTTTTATCAAAGTTTAAATTTACCAACTCATTAAATTTCACATATAAACATCATAATTAGTCAAATATGGCCCTATTACCTATTTACAACATGTGCTACAATTGTACGGTACGACCTGAAAAGCCGGGTGTCACTGCAGGATCTATACACTGAACAAGGCAAGAACCTTACCAAACCATTCCCTTAATCCCCGACCAGGTAGCCAACATATCTCCATATAGACCGTGGAGATATGAATGGTATAAATCTTTTATTTTATATAGACAGTAAAATAACGCCAAGACACCACGTACAAATGATAAGGAAGTTTCACCTTCAACATAAGAAACTAGTTATTAAAGTCATTAATACAAAACCAAATAAAAAGTGCGAAAAGATTAAAAAACAAAAGTATTACACTAAATGCTTGTCTTCACCAAGTGATGTAAGAGACTTAGGCAAACATGGCCTTTGATTGTCAAGAACTCTTATTATCAATCTTGGATCCCGAGACTACTACACACACTCTATGATGGATGATGGATGATGGATGATGGTGGTGGATGTGGGTGTTGTGATGGTGGTGGAGTGTGGGTGAAGTGGGAGAGAGGTGGTTTGTCAAGGGATGCCTTTGCAATGAACCAAGCACCCCTATTTATAGCCTGCACAAAAGCCCGGACATGGCCCCGTGCCCGCTGGGCATGGCCCCATGTCCACCCATCTTCTCTTTCTTCATTAAATACAGTTTGTCTGTGTGGACTTGAAGCTTTTGAGCCCCTATTTTTTGGCTACGTAGTTGTCACTTACTTGGTTTGTAACAAGTAACGAGTCTGTGAAGACTTGAAGCCTTTTGACACCCATATTTTTTGCAGGCTTGAGCCCAACAATCAATGTTTCATACTCAGCTTTGTTGCTTGTAGTCTGAAATTCAAGACGAAGGGCATACGTGAATTCCAATTCGTTAGGATCAATTGGAACTAGCCCTGCTCCTGACCCTTTAATGCTGGAAGCTCCGTCGGTAAAGAGCTTCCAGGTATGGGGGTCGGAGGGTTCAGTGGAGGTTGTATTGACTTCCGTTGTGACTTCTTTAGGGATTTCTATGATGAAGTCAGCTGGGACTTGGGCTTTGATAGCTTTTCTCGGGACATAGGTGGTTTTGTGTTCATCTAGTTTTCACAACCCATTTGGCTAATCGTACGGAATTTTCTTGTTTTTCAAGCACATTCTTAATAGTTTAGTCAGTGACCACCTATATCGGGTGTGACTGAAAGTACCTTCGAAGCCTTCTAGCCATTTGGACTATGGCTAGAGCAAGTTTTTCTAAAGAAGAATATTTGATTTCTGCTAATTTTGAAGTTTTGAAAAAGTAAACGGGTATCTGAACTTTGTTTCGTTCAATGACCAGGGCCGTACTTATGGTCTTTTCAGCAATCGAAAGGTAGATAGAGGTCGTTCCTCCTGTTTCCGGAGCCAAAATGGCTGGGAATGAAGCTAAGTGTTGCTTCATTTGGTTGAAGGCTTCCTTTTGAGGTAAAACGCTTCAAAGCTGTAAGCTTTCCATCAAAAGTCTTTCTTGTTAGCACATCCCTTGAGGGTTGGCTTTTATGATTTGTTTCCCCATGATGTGCTATAGAAATGAGCACTTGACTGGATTAAGCTCCACGTTGATCTTTCTCGAGTTTTGGAAGGTTTCTTGTATGTCATCAAGAATTTGGTATTCTGTTTTGCTCTTGATCCCCAAATCGTCAACATAAGCTTTAATGTTCATGCCGATTTGTCCGGCAAACGCTTTGTCAACCAAACGTTGATAAGTGGCACCTGCATTTCTTAAACCAAAAGGCATTTTTGATAGCAAAATATACCTTTATCAGTGTGGAATGTGGTTTTTTCTTCATCTTCTTTTTTCATTAGGATCTGATGGTAACCCTTTTAGGTGTCAATAAAACACTTGAATGGGAAGCCTGTGAGCGAGTTATCCTTGAGGTCTATCTAGGGCAGCGGGTAGCAATCCTTTGGGCATGCTTTGTTCAAGTCTTTAAAATCGATACACATTCTCCAAGACTTGTCGGGTTTTCGAACCATTACGGGATTGGCCACCCATGATTGATACTTGACCTCTTGAAGGATTCCGGCTAGAACAAGTTTTTCCATCCCTTGGCACTCTGCAAGGCTTATTTCAGGGGCTTGACTCCGTTTCTTTTTTATAATGGGCTTAACATCAGGTGGGATCCATAACTCATGTTCAACAATGCTACGAGGGATGCCGGTCATATCTTCCGGGCACCAAGCAAAGACATAGTGCTAGAGCATCTTTTTAAGGTATGAGAGGGTTTCATTGGAAATGTTAATGTTTACCCTTATCCCCTGTTGAGGATATTTTGCATTTATGTCCAACCCTTGTTCATCATCTTCGTCCTTTCTTGAGCTTTCACCTTCAACCACAAAAGCTTCTTGGGTAGGTTGAACGGTTGCTATCTCCTTTTTAGTGGGAAACTTCACAGTGCCTTGACCAAGTGAAACTGCCATTCCGAACATACTTTGCCCTGGCCTTCCTATGATGATATCATAGTTGGAAGGGATATTGATCACCGGAAAAGTGAGTTGTTCGGTTCGTCCCTTTGTTCTCTCGTTGAACAAACATTAAGGGTTATTTGGCCTAAAGGCTTGATTGGTATATCTGCGATACCTTCGATGGAGGATTCAGACTGTTGAAGCTTTGAACGTTCATCGTCGCTGAGAGGGTTAAAGCATTTCTCAAACATGATTTTGGTGGTTGCACCGGTGTCAATGTAAGCCTTTTGTGTCTTGATGGTTCCTATGTTGGATTCCATCACCAGAGGGTTTGAAAGCCACTCTCCTTCCGGTGGTGGGAGAAAACATATTGGCGTTCCTATGCCTTGAAATGATGGCGTTTGTGGGATGCTTTGTTTTCAAGGTCGACCATGTTTACTTCCTACTTTTTTTTCAACCATCTTATCCTTGACCCCTTTAACCAAGTGAGCCAGTTCGGACTTGACAGCTTATTCGATCCTCTTTTTGAGTTGGAAGCAATAATCAGTATGGTGACCTTTCTATTCGTGAAACTCACAATACTGGCTTGATTTTTCCAATCTTTTGTTTTTTTTTTTTGGCAAAGGTTGAGGAAGGCGGAAACCTCTTCGGTTGCCAAGATTTCTTGTGGAGTCTTGGTTAAGGCTGTAAAGTTTATGGTTTTTTCTCGGGTTGGAGGGTTCCGGCCTTCTGGAATCCGAACCTTCGAACCGTTTGTCATAAGAGCCATACTGGAAGCTCCAGTTAAGAGTTCTCTCTTTTTTTTGTTCTTTGATGTTTACAGCTTATTCTCCTCGAATGTGGGCTTCAGCCCTTTTGAGTGCTTATTCAAGAGTTTTGGGCAGGCGTTTATTGAAGTCTCTTGTGAGACATTTGAAATTTAGCATTCATGAACCCTGCAACCCTAATCTTTTCATTGGCGTAAGTTAAACCTTCCTTTCGATGAAGTCTCTGAGACTTTCATCATCACGTTGTTTGATCTGGAAGATTATCGTGGCGTCCTTGACATACTTCCATTGTTATGGGAAATTGGCCAAAAAACCTTTGCTAAGATCGTCAAAGATCTGAATGCTTCGTTCAGGAAGGTCATTGAACCATATGCGCGAAGACCCTTCAAGGGTTTGCATGAACATGAGACAACATTCGGGGCTGGACAATTTTTCAATTCTTGCTGCCCCTGCGAAGATTTGGAGGTGGTTTTCAGCACCGTGATAGCATCTTTATCTGGGTTTGCAACACGTAATCAACGATTTATTGGGAGAAGCAAGACAAGTTGTTGGGCTTGTAGGGTTTTAAGAGGTCTTCTACAACCCTTGAAGCTGGGTTACCGCTTGAGGTACCCTGGTGAGTGGTTGGCACTTGGTTGATGAAGTTAGGGTTAAAGCCTTGAAGGTTTTCTGTGTTATCATCCAGCTTTCATGTGCTGCAAAGGAAATTATGCCATCATTTGTTGCATCAGCTAGGGCGTAAGGTTAAAGCCTTAAAGGCTTTCTGATGGTACTCATAAAAGATGCCATAATCTGTGTCATCAGCCGGGGCATAAGGTTAAAGCCTTGAAGGCTTTCTGATGGTACTGTATAAGGCATTCCCATGGATGTGCTCATGACCGTACCTCGAGCCAAAGGCAGGGTGGCCATGGCTTGTTACCACAAAGTAACAAGCTGGTGACTGCCATAATTGATCAAGAGTGGTTTCGTGCCCAATAGGTGCACCGGTTGTAACGGGTTGGAAGGTAAATAAGGGAAAAGCGGTTGGACTTGGCCTCCCCAAAAGCTCAAGGGCTTGAGTGGTTGGTCTGTCACACTAGGACCAACTTCAATGTAAGGTGTGGCTGAACGTGAGCTGCTAAAAGGAGAGATGGAGGGCCAGGTGATAATGAGGGTTCAGACTCCTCATAATTTAGTCTTACTCTCATCTCTTTTTCCTTCTCTAGGCTCACATGTTAGTTGAGAAAAGATCTCAGTTGTAAGAAATTTCTAGCTACTCCTTCGGGTGTTAGATCTATGTGTTTTGATGTACGCATTGAATCGATTTGAGGAGACGCAACCCTTGATCGAGATGGGGTTGGTGTTAAAAAGAAGTGAACTTCGGGAACATATTTCCCGTTGGAGTACTTCCGGGAGTAGAAAGAGGTGTATATCTGACCGGTGAGATCCGACCAGAATATGGTGTGAAATCGGTGTTGTTAGGCACCTGATTTACCTCGCCAGGAGACTCGCTTTCAGACATGATGTAAAGAGAAAATGGAGCTACACAACTGGTCTTTAAGATAATGTAAGTGGCTGATGTGTGAAAATGTAACTATTTATTTCGAACAAGTTTTAAAACGGAATCGCTAACTAAACCACACACAATCGGCAAGTGCACCGGTCGCAGTGTAGTGTAGATGGCAAGACCGGATATCAATCCGTGGACACTATATGCAAACTTTAGATAATGAACCGTTGCCGAATATAAAGTCAATTTTTAAGTTTGTTTTGATGATTAACTAATAACCTAATTAATTAAGAAAGTGAAGAGAACAAGACAAGCAACGCAACACAAACACGAACTTGGGAGCGAAGTGTAAATCAAATATGATGAGAAAAGACTACCTAGGTATCGAATCCCTAGAATCATGCAACGCTATCTTGGCTATGATAATGGCTAAATATCCTAATCTCTCGATTAACCCCCCGCTAGAGATATATCAAACGAAAGATAAAGACGAAATGCGAAGTGCTAGAACGAACCGGCTCGACCTATCGATACCAAATCCTACGAGAATCAAGCAATGAAAGTAACTCTACCTCCAAAACTCTCAAATCGCAAAGCAAACCAAACCTTGAAGATTGAAATCCTAGGAAACCTTAACCACGATGTAATAAACGAGCCCGAGCTATCGGTTACCCAATCTACCCACCAATGATTAGCTAATAACCTAGCTCACCTTAATCGTCTTTCGAGTCACAAGATGAGGATGCAAGTTTTAGTATATTGATCTTAATTATTAATCGAATTGGTCAATTTCTCAACTCAATATTCAAACCGAAAACCCTAAGATCAACGATTCAAATTAAACTCTAAGTCTAGGGGATATTTCTATGTGCCTAAACCGCTGAATTCATCAACCAATAATCAATCAAAACACACCAACATGCAATATCAAGATCAATCACAAGGCAAAGTTATGTAAATCGCATAAAATAACCAAAACCAAGTCAAAACAACGTAACAATCGCTAGTTCATCTCAACCTAAGTAGTTTCAAACGTTTAGCTACTCATATTACCCGAAAACAAAGCAAATTCAGTTTTAGAAATCAAACAAAACATGGTTCAATGCGAAAGATTAGAAAACTTAAGTGTGATACCGAACCCGCAATGCTCGAACCACGAACCGAATGTTTTTCTTCCTTGCGCCAAAAGAAAACAGCCGTCTTCACTGAACTCCAAATTTGCGCCTGAATGGAATCTCCTTTACTATTGCAGAAGAACCCCTTCTCTTGCTTTTTTTTCGAAGACAATAATATTAATGATTGGCCTCCACTTGCTGCCCTCTGCCTTGTTGTCGCCCCCTCTTGTGCTTGTTGCCGTCTGGTATATGTGATCAACTGCCTTCACGTGATGTATATATATTATCCTCTTATTTCCTTAGGGTTTTAATAATGCACTAATACTTGTTTCAAAGCCCAAAAAAAGAACAATTCTCAAAATTCACGTAAACATGCATGCTGCTGGACTTCAATTCTTTCATGGCCCATTTAATTCATCCAATGCCATCCTCTCTTGATTTTTCTTTGAGAAACCTACGAATGAGAATAATAAACCCATTAATGCTTTCATTTATTAATACTGATTACAAGACTAATTACCACTAGAATTGTAAACATATTAACTCCATTATTAATTTCTAATTGAATTCCATTTAACCTCAATGTCTATTAAATGTCATCTTTAAACCATTTTAGCTCATTTTCTTTTAAAACCATTCAAATCTAAATATGAACCAACTACAAGTGGATTTTAATAAAAACAACCCAAAAACTATTCAAAAGTGTAGGAAATATTTATATAAAATATGTATAATTTAGACCACATCAAATATCCCCACACTTTACCTTTTCCTTGTCCCTAAGCAAAATCCCAAGCAACATATCAAACTTAAACACTCAACAATAACGCTAGTCTCAAACAAATTATAACGCGAACTACGAAATCATTAACACGGCGGTTTCACAAGACTTACAACGTTCAAAAGGTGACGAATCATAATATTTCTAAAAAATCAGGCCTACCTAATCAAGCTTTTCTCACCTTCAAGCAACCAATCATGCAATGTCAACACCCCCCACAATTTCACTCATCTCTCGGCTAATGTATATGTAATTTTGAGTGAACTCTCAAAACCAAACTATGAAGCAACACTATCATAAGCTTGTACGTTAATCAGAATTCCACCTATTTGTTAGAATTTAACACGGATCAAGAGGGCTTTATTGGGTAGGTAAGGGCTAAAGGTAGGGTTTTTTTTTTTTTTTTTTTCTTGGGAATAAGTGGCTAAACACATAAACACACGAAAAACCGGATATGCACGAAACAAAATACTAACATATTGGTCATTTTGACCTACAACTTTATTCTTTTTTTTTTCTTTTTCGTTTTTTTTTCTATTTTTCATTTTTTTTTTTTTGCTTTTCATTTTTTTTCATTTTTTTTTCAAATATAATAATCACGTAACACGATCCGGCTATCAAATCACAAACGGGTAACAAACGAATGGCTAGGCTCAAAGTGGTGTATCTAAGGGTAGTGGTGAAATGGGTCAAACACAAAGGCTACAAAAACAAGGTGATCCTAATGCCTCTATCATATCCATGCCAAATCCTAACTGAAGGTCTCAAACTGTATCAAAACGCACAAGTTCTAAAGTAATGCAACAAAGTTGGTAAACACACATGAAACGAAAGTAGTGAACATATAAATATGAAACATGTAAAGGCTCAAATCTCACTATCATGTGGTAAATAAGGGCTACCGATATCGACAATGCACAATCAATCACTCTCCGGCTCAATCCGCTATCCTAGGCATCCCAAAACCTTTTAATCCCAAAAACCGATTCAGTCAACCTACTATCCCGCAACTTAAAGAAACATGTGCTCTCGACTCGTAAATTCAACAATTAAACCGCTTTCAACCGACGCTTTGAAAAGGTTTTTCGTTTTCTATGCGCTAAAGGACCAGGACTCGCAAAACCATCTCCTTTTTTTTATTTTTTTATTTTTGATTTTTTTTTTTTTGACTCAAATCTACCTAAAAATACGTAGTCTCCCATCCCCACACTTAAAATTTACATTGTCCCCAATGTAGGATGAAAGACAACTAAAAATAAATAAGAAATAAAACCTAAAATAATATACAAACGATAACGAATTGGAAAGGACTTAGCTGGTTAGGATAAAAATCAGTGCCAGCTGCGCGCGTCTTCAATCCGAACTCGTACACGATCGTATAACATTTCCTTCGCGATCGACTTTGACTCTGACTAGTATACTTGGAAAATTCCTTGAAATTAGCTGTACAGCTTCGAAATCACCCGAATGGAGATTGAGTACGGGTGGTACATATTCAAACCTGCATAAACAAAAACAAGCAAAAACCCAAGCAGTACCGACTCGACACAAAAACTGACTAAGAAACACTAACTTAGACTCAATATACAAAAACTACGACTCTATACAAACTCTACGAAACCTCCCCACACTTGAACTCAATCAGGAGGTTTCTCCTTTATCCAACCTCTTTCCAACCCGTTCAATTCCACCCGTTCCTTATTATTAATTAAAATTTTAATAGTGGAATGTATAAACTTTTTAACATTTTCGAACGGATCAGGCCACCAATACTTAAACTTACCTGGACCAAACCTGATTCTTGGCATGTAATGAGAAGGATGGTGTTGTGCAAACTTCAGTTTCTCCTTTATCTTCCTTCGGTACCATCCTCGATTCCTCAGAAGGTGTTGATCCAAGCTATTTCTCGCCCTCTCCCGTGTTCTTAATCGTGGTGACAGTCCATCTTTCAACTTCTCCACGGGTCGGCTATCAAACTCCTCATCCATCAAGATCTTGTGCGTGCAAAACGAAGGGTTAATACCCTTGATGTCCATCAGCTTCCACGCGATCGTCTGCCTATGACCTCTCAGGACACTTATCAGCTTATTCTTCTCCTCCTCCGCCAATCCAGAAGAAATGATGACGGGTAACTAAGATCCCTCGCCTAAGAATGCGTACTCCAGATGAGATGGCAACTCCTTCAACTCTAGGGGTGGGGGTACCTCAACAGACGGTCTCTCCTTCGGAATCTCCTCTCCCTCGATGACCTTAAACACCTCGAATCTAGGGGAAGGCTCGGTAGCCTGCGGTAGAGGGTCCTGCTCAACATCCAACTCAGTGACCCCACTCCCCTGATCATCCACACTCGAAAGCTGCGTATCAGACGCATCTTTCCCGCAAATCTCGCTGAGGAGGCTACCCACGTGTGACATAAGAGTATCGATAAAGTATAGAGTGTCATCCTGCTGCTGGGTATGCCTCATGGAATGCTGAATGTTGAATGTGACTTCATCCTTATCAACTCGAAGAGTCAACTTGCCATCGTGCACGTCAATGAGTGCGTGTGCAGTGGCAAGGAATGGACGACCTAAAATCAGCGGGACCTCAGAGTCCTCGTCCATGTCAAGGATAACGAAGTCAACTGGAAATACGAATTTGTCGACCTTTATTAGCATATTCTCTACAATCCCTCTCGGGAACTTCACTAATCGATCAGCAAGCTGAAGACTCATGCGCGTAGGAGACGGCTCACCTAGATTAAGCTTAGCAAAGATGGAATACGGCATAAGATTTATGCTAGCCCCTAGGTCTGCCAGCGCATTGCTGACGGTGAGATTTCCGATCAGACACGGAATCGTAAAGCTACCAGGATCAGACACCTTCTTTGGTAGCTTGTTCTGCAAGACGGCAGAACACTCCTCACTCAATGTGACAGTAGAAAGGTCCTTCAGCTTCTTCTTATTCCTGAGCAAGTCCTTGAGAAACTTTGCGTACTTCGGCATTTTCGATAAGGCCTCTACGAATGGAATATTCACGTGCAGCTTCTTCAACATCTCGAGGAACTTTCCGTACTGCTCTGCATCCTTACCCTTTATTAACCGACCTGGGTAAGGGGGTGTCGCTTTATACACCCTCATCGGCTCTTTTTTCTCCTCCTTCTTCTCTCCTGAAGACCCGCTGGACTGTGCTGTACTTGCTGGGCGCAGCCTCTCGTGCATTTTGCCAGCAGGGGTCTCCATCTCAATCTCCTTGTCGACTGGTTCCTCATCAACTACCAGCTCGACCTCAACAGCTCCTCGGCCACTTCTCGTAGTAACAGCCTTTGCAGTGGCATTCGGATTTCCAACAGTGCTACTAGGGAGACCGCCCTGAGGTCTCTGGTTCAGCTGATCGGCCAGCGAACCTATTGTCCTCTCCGGGTTCTGTAGCGCAGTGTTCTGACTCTTTATGAAAGTCTCGTGCTCCATGAACCTCGACTGTGTCTCCTGATGTCGAGTATCCGCACGAGTGATAAACTGTGTAAGCAATTGCGTCTGCCTAGCTAACGTCTCCTGGTTCTGCCTCAGCATCTCCTCTATTGTCGGTTTCTTCGTACCCAAACTCGTTCCTGCTCCTGCGTCCTAAAACAAACACTGACGCGGCTGAAACTGTGACAACTCGAAATTTGGAACCTTTCTTGTGCCTTGATGTAACATGCTTGAACGCTATGTGACTAGTTAACTTGTTAACTTAATAATAAATGTGAAGCTTTTATGTGATTATGTGTTGTATTTGTATGCATGTATGTATGTGTATATGTGAGCCGAGAACCCAACTAGAGACAACAAGGACCCGACTCGAGACCATGTGGTCTCGAGTGAACATAACCGATTTGGGCCTTTGGGCCGTGACCTCCTTAACCGGCTAGTAAGCCCTTTAGGGCAAACCATGAAGAACTAGTATTTATACTACACTCATGGCCACACTCACCATTTCTTTTGACAACACCCATACTCCTCTACACACACTCTCCTACTTTCCCTCTCACTAAAACCTTAAGAACACAAACACACCTCCAAGTTCTCGGATCCAATCGGTTGGCACAAGAACTCTCGGATTTGGACTTTGGATCGGCACACACACACTTCACCAACCGGTTAGTAATTATGGTGTTTATTGATTGATGTTGGTTATGTTAAATGATAAAATGAATGATATGATGGTTATTGTGTTTGGATATTAGTGTTTACATGATGTTCTTGATGTATATGATGATTCTAATGTGTACAATGTTGATAATCGGTTAATATGTCTTGATTTCGGATATATAATGCATGATGGGTTATGGTATCTTGTGTCTAAATGTGATTCAAACCACTTATGTTGATGAACATGAAACCGGGTTGCACTTGTCATGTAATCGGATTTATATAAAAAAAAAAAAAACCGAGTTTGTGTGTTATGCTAAGTGTTTTGATGCTTGTTTATAATTTGGTAGAATAAGGGTTGTTTGTGTTATGAACATATGAAGAACTTGATGAATGTGTTTGAATATATGAAGAACAACTTGAATATGCAATAAAAGAGTGTTGAATATTTGAAATCTGCACTGTTTGATCCATTTTGAGTAAATATTAGACAACAAAACATGTTTAGTGGATAGTACGTAATTCTGCATGAATTCTATTGGATAGTACAATCTGCGAAGGATCAGCAGCTGCTGGGGAGTCGGAACCCCTGGTTGCGACTCGAAATCTCCACGTTGCGACACCAGTTGCGAGTCGAGAACACCTGGTTGCGACTCGCAACCATAACATGACAAGCCGAGGCCACAGGTTGCGACACAGGTTACGAGTCCCGTTGCGACTCGAAACCTTAGCATGATCAGCCGAAACCATGGTTGCGACATAGGTTGCGACTCGCAACCATCCATGATCAACACAAACAGCATGACCCGCAACCATGCTTGCGAGTCCGGTTGCGACTCGAAACCACGCTCATTGGGCTGGCTTAATTATGGGCCTACGTTAATGGGTCAGGCTTATGGACTTCTGTGTTACTGTTGACGTATTGTTTGGGCCTGTTATCACGAGCCCAACTGTTAGGGCCTCACACTTAGACTTTGGGTTGTATATGACTGTTAACTGTGAGCTGTTGATGTTAAACATGTTTGCCATAATCAATACCTGTGTACAATACGTGTTGAACATTCGTGCACTGCTTGGCTTGAATCTGATACGAATAATATCTGTGATAGGACCTAATTGATTTCCTGCAATTTGATTAACTTTTCTGTGTTACTGCCGAGCAAACCAAGGTGAGTTCACACCCTCTACAAAGCATGGGATTCCCAGGGGTTGGGAATGGGGTTAAGGAACATGGGTTCCTCGTCCTCCTTGGGTAGGACAGTATTGGTTCAGGAATGTAATTCCTCGTCCTCATGGACAGATAACTCGTACTAGACCAAAACTCTATCACGAAGTCCCTCATCTTTGTATCGACTTAATCGCCGAGGCCAATGGCGAGCGGGTCATTAGTTAGATAGCGCTATTTAGGTTTGACAAACCTCACACCGTGCCGCAGAGGACGGGCGTGAACTAATGGACTACTGGCACGTCAATGATGATAGACATTAACAGTTCAGGGCACATAAACATGACTACAGTCAGCAGTCGATATGGTAACGAGTCTAGTATATACATGGGGTAGCCCCCACGGCCGAAATGCCAGATAACTAACATGGGGTAGCCCCCACGGCCGAAATGCCAGATAACTAACATGGGGTAGCCCCCACGGCCGAAATGCCAGATAACTAACACGGGGTAGCCCCCACGGCAGGATTGCCAGAGTAACCGGGAATAAACAAGTCACGTTTTTAACTATGGGGTAACCCCCACGGCGGTATGCCAGCTAAAGGAAACTGTTTCGAAACAACTTAAAACGAACACCCAACCGTGAACTCACTCAACTAGTTGTTGACTCGTTACTACATGCTTTGCAGGTCCTTAGGTTCTTAAGCTGGAGCATGCATGGAGGAGGATCGTTGTGGGACATGGACGACTGTGTGCCATGTTAAACTATGAAACAATTAAACTCATGTTTTGATTTAAGACTTATGCTTCCGCTTGCAACTTAACTATGTTTTGTGTGAACACCAATTGTATTGGTTGGATTTTTATAACTACTTATATGCTTGTTCAATATGATTGGTGGCTGGATCCTGGTCAGTCACGCCTCCAAGCGGTAGTACTCCGCAGGTGGATTTTGGGGGTGTGACAGATTGGTATCAGAGCCATTGGTTATAGAGAACTTGGTTTTAATAAAGGGGAAAACATTTTTGTTAAAACCAGACTATAACCTGTACAGTGCTCAACGGTCCACAACGATGCTTCACTCCACATGCAAGGCTCGACATTCTAGGTGATATGATCTGTGTATACATTGCCTACTTGTTAGTTACATAGTACATTGCTTATGGTATGCTTGGTTAGTGTAACTACTGTTGCTTGAACACGTGTGCACTTACTCACTTCTGACATCATACTTTCGCGAACCCCTCTCACTCACGTTCTTCTTGGTATGAAGATCATGTCTGGACGCGTTAACATGACACAAGCCCAGTTGACGGCTTTGATTAACGAACGAGTTGCCGCAGCACTTGCAGCTGCACACGCAGGAGGTATATCCTGCAGTCCGAACTCATTCTAGGATCTTTAGGATCCTACTCTCGTGAACCAACCTTTGTGTTAAACCCTGTCTTTTCTTTCACCTACGATAGGTCAGCACGTTCAGCCACCCGTGTGCACTTTTAAGACCTTCATGGACTGCCGACCAACTACTTTTAGCGGCACTGAAGGAGCAGTAGGTCTCCTACATTGGTTTGAGAAACTAGAGTCTGTCTTCGAAATGTGTGAATGCCCTGAGGCGCGCAGGGTGAAGTACGCTACTGGTACTCTGGAGGGTTTAGCCCTCACATGGTGGAACGCTCAGGTCCAAATGCTAGGGTTGGTTGCTGCCAACGCCACCCCATGGGAAACTTTTAAGGAAATGATCAAGGAAGAATACTGCAGCCGTGATGATTCAACCTCAAGATGACTGGGTCCGAAATTGAAGCTTATGTGAAAAGGTCGAACGAACTGGCAATTCTGTGCCCTACTATGGTGGATCCTCCCATCAAACGCATAGAACTGTTTCTTCAGGGCTTAGTGCCAGAAATCCAAAGTCATGTGACTTCAGCGAACCTCGCTACCTACCAGCAAACCGTTCAGTTGGCTCACCGTCTCACGGATCAAGCGGTGGAGCAGAACAAGTTACCAAAACGCATAGGCGCTGCAACTACTTCTGGTACCTCTAGTGACAACAAACGGAAATGGGATGGAACTTCAAGTAAGGGTTCGACTTCGGTTCAGTCCCAGTCTCAGCAAAGGAAGACTGATGACTACAAGAGCCCTAATCAGCAATCGTCTGGTGGTGGATACAAGGGAAATCATCCCAAATGCAATCGCTGCAGCCTGCACCACAGCGGGCCATGCACCAGGAGCAACTGTCATCGGTGCAACAAGCCTGGTCACGCTGCAAAGGATTGCAGGAGCTTATACCCCGCCAACCAGAATCGTCAGCAAGCTCAACAGAACCAGCGCCAGCAGCAGCAGCAAGGTGATAACAAAGGGTGCTTTCAGTGTGGAGCTGAAGGCCACTTCAAGAGAGATTGTCCTCAACTGAACAGGAACCAGAACAACAACAACAACAATAACAACAATCAGGGGAATGGTAACAATGGGAACAACAACAACAATGGCGCCAGGGGGCGAATGTTTGTGATCGGCCAAGGTGAAGCAAGGAATGACCCCAATGTTGTGGCGGGTAAGTTCCTTCTCGACGACTTTTATGTTTCAGTTTTGTTTGATTCGGGTGCCGATACTAGCTACATGTCACTAGAAGTTAGTCGAATGCTTAAGCGTATTCCAACACCTTTGAACATCAAGCACACCGTAGAGCTAGCAAATGGTAAGAGTTTAGAAGCCACACACGTAGTCAAGGGTTGTAAACTCATTCTCGCTGACCAGACCTTCTCTATCGACCTCATTCCTATTGTCTTGGGTAGTTTCGACGTTGTCATTGGGATGGATTGGTTATCCCAACACAGAGCAGAGATTCTTTGCAACGAGAAGGTTGTCCGTATTCCAGGTCCCGGTGGTGAACCTCTCATGATTCATGGCGACAAGAGGAGTGCTGTTGAGAACGTCATTTCTCTCCTTAAGGCCCAAAAGTGCTTGCGAAAGGGCCACACTGCTATTTTAGCTCTCGTTACTGACACCTCAGAAAAAGAGAAGAAGATAGAAGATTTTCCAGTTGTACGCGATTATCCAGAGGTATTTCCTGAGGAATTACCTGGTCTTCCGCCTCATCGCCAAGTTGAGTTTCAGATTGAACTAGCTCCTGGAGCTGCACCTATCGCTCGCGCACCTTATCGTTTAGCCCCATCAGAGTTGAAAGAACTCTCTACGCAACTACAAGAACTCTTGGATAAGGGTTTTATTCGTCCAAGCTCATCGCCCTGGGGAGCTCCAGTATTATTTGTGAAGAAGAAAGACGGTACTTTCAGGATGTGCATCGACTACCGAGAACTCAACAAGGTGACGGTGAAGAATCGTTATCCTCTACCGCGTATCGACGACTTGTTCGACCAGTTGCAAGGATCGAGCTACTATTCGAAAATTGATTTGAGATCAGGTTATCACCAGCTGAGAGTCCGGGAAGAGGACGTCTCCAAAACAGCTTTCAGAACTCGATACGGGCACTATGAGTTTTTGGTCATGCCTTTTGGGATGACAAACGCACCTGCGGTTTTCATGGACTTGATGAACCGAGTATGCAAGCCTTATCTGGACAAGTTTGTTATAGTTTTCATCGATGACATCCTGATCTATTCCAAGAGTCGGGAGGAACACGAGCAACATCTGCGACTTATACTGGAACTCCTTCGAACAGAACAGCTTTATGCAAAGTTCTCGAAATGCGACTTCTGGCTTCGAGAAGTCCATTTCCTAGGCCACGTGGTAAACAAGGATGGGATTCATGTTGATCCATCCAAGATAGACTCGATTAAGAACTGGCCTGCACCTCGTACACCAAAGGAAATTCGCCAATTCTTGGGTTTGGCGGGATACTACCGGAGATTCATAAAGGATTTTTCTAAGATTGCACAGCCTCTCACCTCACTAACGCAGAAGGGCGTTGTTTATCGCTGGGGAAACGCACAGGAGTTGGCATTTCAGCACCTAAAGGATAGACTTTGTAGCGCACCTATCCTTTCCTTGCCGGAAGGCACAGACGACTTTGTGGTTTATTGCGACGCATCAATTCAAGGTCTTGGTTGCGTGTTGATGCAACGAGATAAAGTTATAGCTTACGCCTCACGCCAACTCAAGGTTCATGAAAAGAACTACACTACGCACGATTTAGAGCTGGGAGCTGTTGTTTTTGCGCTTAAGTTATGGCGGCATTACCTGTATGGTACCAAGTGCGCCATCTACACCGACCACAGGAGCCTCGAGCACATCTTCAAGCAGAAGGAACTGAATATGCGGCAACGACGATGGGTCGAGTTGCTAAGTGACTACGAGTGCGCAATCAGATATCACCCGGGCAAAGCCAATGTTGTGGCTGACGCCCTCAGTCGGAAGGACACTGCGCCTAAGCGCGTACGAGCTTTACAACTCACGATCCATTCTAGCCTTCCCTCCCAGATACGAGCTGCTCAGATAGAAGCACTGAAACCAGAAAACATCAGGGCTGAAGCCCTACGCGGATCGAGGCAACGATTGGAACAGAAGGAAGACGGTGCTTATTACGTAACGGGACGCGTTTGGGTCCCACTTTATGGCAACCTACGAGAACTTGTGATGGACGAAGCACACAAGTCTCGCTACTCGGTACATCCGGGGTCGGATAAAATGTACCACGACATCAAAACTACGTACTGGTGGCCTAGCATGAAGGCCCACATAGCGACCTACGTCAGCAAGTGTTTGACTTGTGCAAGGGTCAAGTCGGAATACCAGAAACCATCAGGCCTACTCCAACAACCAGAGATACCTCAATGGAAATGGGAGCAAATTTCCATGGATTTTGTTACTGGCCTACCTAGATCCCAGCGCGGGAATGATACTATTTGGGTGATCGTGGATCGACTCACAAAATCTGCACACTTCCTGGCCATCAAGGAGACGGATAAGTTCTCCACTCTTGCAGAAATTTACCTCAAGGAAGTTGTTTCGAGGCACGGGGTGCCCACCTCCATTATCTCAGATCGAGATGCACGTTTTACTTCTGAGCTGTGGCAAGCAATGCACAAATCCTTTGGCTCACGATTAGACATGAGCACAGCGTACCATCCTCAGACGGACGGGCAGTCCGAGCGCACTATTCAAACCTTAGAAGACATGCTTTGTGCATGTGTAATCGACTTTGGCAACCGCTGGGAAAAGCATCTGCCACTTGTGGAATTCTCGTACAATAACAGCTACCACACCAGCATTGGAGCTGCTCCGTTTGAGGCATTGTACGGACGTAAATGCCGGTCTCCCCTTTGCTGGGCAGAGGTGGGAGATAGTCAGATCACTGGTCCAGAATATGTGGTAGATACAACCGAGCAGATCGCTCAGATACGAAAACGCATGGTGGCGGCTCGCGAACGTCAGAAAGTTTACGCCGACATGGGCAGGAAACCACTTGAGCTCCAGGTTGGGGAGCGGGTACTACTCAAAGTTTCACCCTGGAAGGGTGTGGTTCGTTTTGGTAAACGCGGTAAACTTAACCCACGATACGTTGGACCTTTCGAGGTCATTGAGAAAATAGGCAGGGTGGCCTACAGACTGAACTTACCAGCAGAACTCGGTGCAGTTCACAACGTTTTTCACGTGTCGAATCTGAAGAAGTGTCCATCAGATGAGACCCACGTAGTTCCTTTGAAGGAACTCACGATCGACGAGCAGTTACGATTCGTCGAGGAACCAGTCGAGATCACGGACCGGGATGTTAAGGTCCTCAAGAGCACTAGAATACCTCTCGTTCGAGTTCGTTGGAACTCACGTCGCGGCCCAGAGTTCACCTGGGAGCGCGAAGATCAGATGAAACAAAAGTATCCCCAACTGTTCGCAAACAGTACAACCACTACTGAGGCTGAAGCTACGGAATTTCGGGACGAAATTCCAGATCAACGGGGGGAGGATGTGACACCCCAGGAAAACCATACAACTTAACTAGCTTCCTCAGTGAGTGCCATCAAATTTCGGGACGAAATTTCTTTCAACTTGGGGATGATGTGACAACTCGAAATTTGGAACCTTTCTTGTGCCTTGATGTAACATGCTTGAACGCTATGTGACTAGTTAACTTGTTAACTTAATAATAAATGTGAAGCTTTTATGTGATTATGTGTTGTATTTGTATGCATGTATGTATGTGTATATGTGAGCCGAGAACCCAACTAGAGACAACAAGGACCCGACTCGAGACCATGTGGTCTCGAGTGAACATAACCGATTTGGGCCTTTGGGCCGTGACCTCCTTAACCGGCTAGTAAGCCCTTTAGGGCAAACCATGAAGAACTAGTATTTATACTACACTCATGGCCACACTCACCATTTCTTTTGACAACACCCATACTCCTCTACACACACTCTCCTACTTTCCCTCTCACTAAAACCTTAAGAACACAAACACACCTCCAAGTTCTCGGATCCAATCGGTTGGCACAAGAACTCTCGGATTTGGACTTTGGATCGGCACACACACACTTCACTAACCGGTTAGTAATTATGGTGTTTATTGATTGATGTTGGTTATGTTAAATGATAAAATGAATGATATGATGGTTATTGTGTTTGGATATTAGTGTTTACATGATGTTCTTGATGTATATGATGATTCTAATGTGTACAATGTTGATAATCGGTTAATATGTCTTGATTTCGGATATATAATGCATGATGGGTTATGGTATCTTGTGTCTAAATGTGATTCAAACCACTTATGTTGATGAACATGAAACCGGGTTGCACTTGTCATGTAATCGGATTTATATAAAAAAAAAAAAAAAACCGAGTTTGTGTGTTATGCTAAGTGTTTTGATGCTTGTTTATAATTTGGTAGAATAAGGGTTGTTTGTGTTATGAACATATGAAGAACTTGATGAATGTGTTTGAATATATGAAGAACAACTTGAATATGCAATAAAAGAGTGTTGAATATTTGAAATCTGCACTGTTTGATCCATTTTGAGTAAATATTAGACAACAAAACATGTTTAGTGGATAGTACGTAATTCTGCATGAATTCTATTGGATAGTACAATCTGCGAAGGATCAGCAGCTGCTGGGGAGTCGGAACCCCTGGTTGCGACTCGAAATCTCCACGTTGCGACACCAGTTGCGAGTCGAGAACACCTGGTTGCGACTCGCAACCATAACATGACAAGCCGAGGCCACAGGTTGCGACACAGGTTACGAGTCCCGTTGCGACTCGAAACCTTAGCATGATCAGCCGAAACCATGGTTGCGACATAGGTTGCGACTCGCAACCATCCATGATCAACACAAACAGCATGACCCGCAACCATGCTTGCGAGTCCGGTTGCGACTCGAAACCACGCTCATTGGGCTGGCTTAATTATGGGCCTACGTTAATGGGTCAGGCTTATGGACTTCTGTGTTACTGTTGACGTATTGTTTGGGCCTGTTATCACGAGCCCAACTGTTAGGGCCTCACACTTAGACTTTGGGTTGTATATGACTGTTAACTGTGAGCTGTTGATGTTAAACATGTTTGCCATAATCAATACCTGTGTACAATACGTGTTGAACATTCGTGCACTGCTTGGCTTGAATCTGATACGAATAATATCTGTGATAGGACCTAATTGATTTCCTGCAATTTGATTAACTTTTCTGTGTTACTGCCGAGCAAACCAAGGTGAGTTCACACCCTCTACAAAGCATGGGATTCCCAGGGGTTGGGAATGGGGTTAAGGAACATGGGTTCCTCGTCCTCCTTGGGTAGGACAGTATTGGTTCAGGAATGTAATTCCTCGTCCTCATGGACAGATAACTCGTACTAGACCAAAACTCTATCACGAAGTCCCTCATCTTTGTATCGACTTAATCGCCGAGGCCAATGGCGAGCGGGTCATTAGTTAGATAGCGCTATTTAGGTTTGACAAACCTCACACCGTGCCGCAGAGGACGGGCGTGAACTAATGGACTACTGGCACGTCAATGATGATAGACATTAACAGTTCAGGGCACATAAACATGACTACAGTCAGCAGTCGATATGGTAACGAGTCTAGTATATACATGGGGTAGCCCCCACGGCCGAAATGCCAGATAACTAACATGGGGTAGCCCCCACGGCCGAAATGCCAGATAACTAACATGGGGTAGCCCCCACGGCCGAAATGCCAGATAACTAACACGGGGTAGCCCCCACGGCAGGATTGCCAGAGTAACCGGGAATAAACAAGTCACGTTTTTAACTATGGGGTAACCCCCACGGCGGTATGCCAGCTAAAGGAAACTGTTTCGAAACAACTTAAAACGAACACCCAACCGTGAACTCACTCAACTAGTTGTTGACTCGTTACTACATGCTTTGCAGGTCCTTAGGTTCTTAAGCTGGAGCATGCATGGAGGAGGATCGTTGTGGGACATGGACGACTGTGTGCCATGTTAAACTATGAAACAATTAAACTCATGTTTTGATTTAAGACTTATGCTTCCGCTTGCAACTTAACTATGTTTTGTGTGAACACCAATTGTATTGGTTGGATTTTTATAACTACTTATATGCTTGTTCAATATGATTGGTGGCTGGATCCTGGTCAGTCACGCCTCCAAGCGGTAGTACTCCGCAGGTGGATTTTGGGGGTGTGACAGAAACCCCGGTGGGTTGCTGTTCTTCCAACTGAAGTTTGGGTGGTTCTTCCAATTCGAATTGTAACCACCCCCGAAGTTGTTCTGATTCTCTACCTGCTCTGGCGACTCCGCAGGGGCAATAGGACACGCGGCCGTGTCATGCCTCCCAGTGCATATCTCGCATACCTGTTCCTTCTTCGATTCCATCTCATTGATCTTTTTCGTCAAGGCGTCAATCTGAGCTTGCATCATAGTGGTATTATCAACCTTATGCACGCCTCTCTGTGTAGTGGACGAATCTCTAGAGTCAGGAAACTCATAACTACTCATCCCTATGTCCTCGAACATCTCAGTGCACTCCTCTGGTGTTTTGGCAGTCATCAGATTGCCACCAGCAGTAGTGTTTAGCATATTCCTCGTAGCGGGCGTCACTCCATAATAGAACTTCTCAACTAACACCCAATCCTCGAATCTGTGATGAGGACACTTGAGTAACAACTCCTTGAAACGCTCCCATGTCTCGTAGAATGACTCTCCCTCCTTTTGGCGAAACTCTTGGATCATGCTCCTCAGACGAGCAGTTTTGGTAGGAGGAAAGTACTTGCCCAAGAACTTGTCTTTCATCCCGGCCCAAGTGGTGATGGATCCCGCTGGAAGGGATTCCAACCAAGCATGAGCACGGTCGGCAAGCGAGAATGGAAATTGACGCAGCTTGCAAGCATCCTCGCTGACGCCCTGCTCCTGAAACGTATCACAGATAGCTGAAAAGCGAGAAAGATGGACATTCGGGTCCTCAGAAGGTAACCCATGGAACTGGATGGTGTTCGTAACCATCATGATGATCTCAGGCGGAATCTGCCAACGATTAACTCCGATAGCGGGTCGGGTAATGCTGGATCGAGCATTGGCCGCATTCGGCCAGGCGTAGTCTGCGACGATTCTCCTAACTGGGGCCTCGTTGTCACCCATAGTGAAAGCAGAAGATGGAATGTGTGCCTGACTAGCTCGGAAGGTGCGAAGGTGCTCGTGGAAATCTCGCTCGGGCTCAGACGAAACAACAAATGAAGGTGGCCCCTGTGAGCGAGTATGGCGCATACAATGGCAAGATTACTAATCTAAATACTACAGCAAATCTAACCCTAAAGGCACAAATTGCAAGCAAAAGTCACCTAAAGGCAATGGAAATCTACGAAAGCAAATAAACAACTAAATAGACGACTCGGATCGTTCTCTAAAGTGCCAGTGTCCCCGGCAACAGCGCCAAAAACTTGATGTGTGAAAATGTAACTATTAATTTCGAACAAGTTTTAAAATGGAATCGCTAAATAAACCACACACAATCGGCAAGTGCACCGGTCGCAGTGTAGTGTAGATGGCAAGACCGGATATCAATCCGTGGACACTATATGCAAACTTTAGATAATGAACCGTTGCCGAATATAAAGTCAATTTTTAAGTTTGTTTTGATGATTAACTAATAACTTAATTAATTAAGAAAGTGAAGAAAACAAGACAAGCAACGCAACACAAACACGAACTTGGGAGCGAAGTGTAAATCAAATATGATGAGAAAAGACTACCTAGGTATCGAATCCCTAGAATCATGCAACGCTATCTTGCCTATGGTAATGGCTAAATATCCTAATCTCTCGATTACCCCCCCCCCCCCCCCGCTAGAGATGTATCAAACGAAAGATAAAGACGAAATGCGAAGTGCTAGAACGAACCGGCTCGACCTATCGATACCAAATCCTACGAGAATCAAGCAATGAAAGTAACTCTACCCCCAAAACTCTCAAATCGCAAAGCAAACCAAACCTTGAAGATTGAAATCCTAGGAAACCTTAACCACGATGTAATAAACGAGCCCGAGATATCGGTCACCCAATCTACCCACCAATGATTAGCTAATAACCTAGCTCACCTTAATCGTCTTTCGAGTCACAAGATGAGGATGCAAGTTTTAGTATATTGATCTTAATTATTAATCGAATTGGTCAATTTCTCAACTCAATATTCAAACCGAAAACCCTAAGATCAACGATTCAAATTAAACTCTAAGTCTTGGGGATATTTCTATGTGCCTAAACCGCTGAATTCATCAACCAATAATCAATCAAAACACACCAACATGCAATATCAAGATCAATCACAAGGCAAAGTTATGTAAATCGCATAAAATAACCAAAACCAAGTCAAAACAACGTAACAATCGCTAGTTCATCTCAACCTAAGTAGTTTCAAACGTTTAGCTACTCATATTACCCGAAAACAAAGCAAATTCAGTTTTAGAAATCAAACAAAACATGGTTCAATGCGAAAGATTAGAAAACTTAAGTGTGATACCGAACCCGCAATGCTCGAACCACGAACCGAATGTTTTTCTTCCTTGCGCCAAAAGAAAACAGCCGTCTTCACTGAACTCCAAATTTGCGCCTGAATGGAATCTCCTTTACTATTGCAGAAGAACCCCTTCTCTTGCTTTTTTTTCAAAGACAATAATATTAATGATTGGCCTCCACTTGCTGCCCTCTGCCTTGTTGTCGCCCCCTCTTGTGCTTGTTGCCGTCTGGTATATGTGATCAACTGCCTTCACGTGATGTATATATATTATCCTCTTATTTCCTTAGGGTTTTAATAATGCACTAATACTTGTTTCAAAGCCCAAAAAAAGAACAATTCTCAAAATTCACGTAAACATGCATGCTGCTGGACTTCAATTCTTTCATGGCCCATTTAATTCATCCAATGCCATCCTCTCTTGATTTTTCTTTGAGAAACCTACGAATGAGAATAATAAACCCATTAATGCTTTCATTTATTAATACTGATTACAAGACCAGTTACCACTAGAATTGTAAACATGATTTTCTACATTGAAATCTTTTACATATTAACTCCATTATTAATTTCTAATTGAATTCCATTTAACCTCAATGTCTATTAAATGTCATCTTTAAACCATTTTAGCTCATTTTCTTTCAAAACCATTCAAATCTAAATATGAACCAACTACAAGTGGATTTTAATAAAAACAACCCAAAAACTATTCAAAAGTGTAGGAAATATTTATATAAAATATGTATAATTTAGACCACGTCAGATGCGTAGCCCCACAGTGGGCGCTAACTTGTTACTACAACAAATACAAGACCAAGGCCTGTAGCGATATCTCCGGGTAAAAGGGTTCAAGGTTTCAGTTAGCCTAACGCAGGTCGTGGGGTCTCCCCCACGTTTGCAAGACGTGGAGAGAGGTTCACTAGTATTATTGTTATTCTCCTTAGATCCTGAACTGATTAGAAATCAGCCCAGAAGGCAATCGTTGGAGAAGATGAGTTATTTAGTGTGAAGAAGAGAAGCAAGCATGAAGCTCGTTCTCATGGGAGAAGAAGAGGAACAAGCATGAAGCTGGTTCTCAAGAGGGAGAAGAAGAATCAGAGAGTTAGGATGATTCCTACTGATTCTGGAGTGTGCTTGCATGTTTGTCATGGGCTGCAATTTATAGGGGAAGAGGTTTCTCAAAGGAGAAACCTTTGACTAGTGAACCTGGCTTGCAGTGAGGGACTTATCCTTTTAGGGGTTGAAGGGTTTGGACCTGCGGGCAAAAGGGTGTGCTCTCCCACATGTTCTGGTTGCGGCTGGGCAGGAGATTTCACACGCAAAGGGTGATGTGACAAGGCTCTGACTTGTCCTTTTTACTGTTCACGACAGCTGACGATTTCTGAACCTTTTAACCTTTTAACCTTTTAAGCTGTTGTGTCTCTAATCAGTTTATTAAGGTTTGAGCTACCCCCGTCATCACTTAATATGCTCCCTTTTTCCCCCGAGATAGCTACAATAATTTGTAGGGTGTAACTAGCAAGGCCGCATGTTAGTTAGTGGAAATTGGCTTGCTAGAAGCTTGAATCTAACTTAAACGAACTCGAGTTAAAATGGAGTTCATTTAACAGAGTTTGGCTAGGCTCGTAAACTTAAATGAGCCAAGTATTTATGTAAATATAAGAAATTTTAAATGATACATGTAACATCCCCAAATCAAATTTTGGTAATTAAACCAAATTAACTAGGGATGAGCGGGTAAAATATCGTTAATGGTAAAAGGTTAACCCATAAACATTTGGATTTAAATAAATAAATCTAATGTTAAATAAAAGGGGAGTAAATGTGTTAGTGCATGCATCTGTCAACTTCGTCTTGTATCGAGTCTTGTACTGAAATAGTTAGATCAGGGCACGTAAAACGAGATAGTGGTTTTTAGAGGTGATTCCGCTCGAAATGACACCTTGTCATTTCGTGGGGAATCACATAAGTTTCTAATTCCGCTCGAAAGTTAAGTTCTAATTCCGCTCGAAATTTAAGTTCTAATTCCGCTCGAAATGACACCATGTCATTTCGTGGGGAATCAGAAACACGATAAATAGGTCTGTGTTCATGTCATTTGGAGGGGAATCAGAATATTATACCGAAGTGCTGCCGGTGTGTTTTTGTACGTGTAATCTGTTATATATAAATCAGAAAGGTGTTAAAAGTGAATTGCTTGCTGTTTCAAAGTCAGATTCTTGTTTTCCGCACCTAAAACTGATAAAAACTCCTCTGAACGACTCATTCGGGTTCGTACACGATCCTACAAGTGGTATCAGAGCTCAGGAGGAGGAGTGCTGCAGATTACAGCCGTTTTTTATTGCATTTTCTATCTTCTACACCTTCTTTCATCAGTTCAACAAGATTTTACGGTCAAAATCTGTCCAAATTTTCACAGATTGTGTAACATTACCTATTAACAAATCCTTGAAAGTTACAGAGCTAAATTCGGAGTAAAAATGATCAAAACAGATCTTTGAACTGATTCCGCTCGAACGAACCTCAGTCTGATTCAGCTCGAAAGTATTGATTCCGCTCCAAAATTATCTTGATTCCGCTCCAGATTTGTTTTATTGGTTGATTTCGCTCCAGAAATTTTCTGATTCCGCTCCAGTCTGCCATACTACTGATTTCGCTCCAAACTATCATACTTCTGATTCCGCTCCAGACTGACAAATTTGTGATTTCAGTTGACTGATTCCGCTCCAATTTACAATATCAGAGACTCCGCTCCAAGTTACAAAGTTACAAAGGTTGTATTGATTTCGCTCCAAATAAATACCAAATCAGAGATTCCGCTCACATGATCATTATTGCGTGTGTCAGTTCACGTGATCAGTAGTATAGACCCAAGACATTTGAAACACATCTCGGTCCAATCAACATTTTGATTAGTGGGTTTTTGGTCCAATTATAAATTGCATGCTTTAAAAATTGTCGGCCAGTACTTGAAACCCAAATAGTTAATTGTGTTGACAGTCATTAATTGTTGACGGCCCAATCAATATTTGTGTTGACCCAATGAGATTTTAGTTTTCATTTGTGTTGACCCATTTATCAATATAAAAATCGGCCCAATCACATTCCATATCTAATCTGTTGTTGTCAGTCCATGTGTTGTTAAAGGTAATCAAATCATTTTTGTCGTAAAGTGATTACAATCAATTGCTCAGTTCACATCAAAAGTTCAATTGAAAGATCGTATCAAATCAGTTCACAAGAGAGGTGGTTCAGTCCATTTGAATTCAAACTCGTTCAAGGTCGTGTGGTTTAGCTAGGTCATTGGAAAAGGTCGTTTGATTTTGATCCGGGTCATAGCAGTCCGCACAGTTTGTCAACCTTCAGTCCGCACAGAATATTCACCAGTTCGAGTACAAGTCTTATTCTGTTAATTGATAAGTCTTTAAATTGATTGTGTTTTGTTTGTTTGTGTGTCTACAGGTGATACAGGTGTTTTACGAGGTGAACCAGTTAGTTTGAAAGCTTGTTTGAAAAATTCTTCGATACCAAAACATGGATTCTGAATTCTACAATGCGTTTGCTACTCCGACTACTCCAACTGCTGTGGTTCAAAAGATGAACATGGAATATGAAACCGGAACGTTGCAAAAACCCCCAAAGCTTATGAACATTGAAGAATACCATGGCTGGAAAGAAAGATTTGAAAACTGGGTTCAGGAGAACCATCTGAAAGCTTGGGAAAGCATTGAAACTGAATATGTTAGACCTCAGAACGCTATGAGAGTTGATAAGATTATATCAGAATTTTCAGACACGGAGAAGGAATGTTACAAAGGAGAGAAAATGATGATAAGTATGTTACAACAAACTGTCAAAGAAGACATATTTGTGTTGCTTCAACATAATGGAAATGCGTTTTCGATCTGGGATGCATTAAAGAAAAAGTTTGAAGGAAGTACTGAGATGCTACAGAGTAAAGCTTCTTTGCTGAAAAAGAATTTGAATTGTTTACGAGTATGCCTGGGGAGACTACGAAGAGTATCATAGAAAGATATTGCCATCTTGTGCGTACCATGTCTTTGCTGAAAATCACTAAAACTCCAGCAGAATGGGTCGAGAAGTTAGCTGATGCTTTACCTCAAAAAGAATGGGGTACATATCTCATGATTCTGAAGAATACAGGAGTGTTTAGTAGATTATCAATTGCACAATTCATTGAGAAGCTTGAAGGTCAAGATCTAGAACAGCAAAAAATTGCAAGAATGAATAATTCAAATGCTCAACAAGACATCAAGTTATATTACAAAGGAAATGTTGAGAAAGTTGAAGCAAGTCCAAAGATCCAAACCGCGTTTAGTGCAGGAAACTCATCTGGATCAGGCAATCAAAGTACAGTCAACACTAGTGGGTTTTCAACAGTTAATCCTCCGAGTATTCAAAGTGCAAGAGTAGGAAATGGGCATATGATTCAGTGCAATGTGGCATTGCATCTTCAAAATGGTTAAAACTTTTCTGAAGAAGTGGTGAAAAATCATATGAGTTTACTTGTTACTGCATTGGAATCTTATGAAGGATTGATTGCCGGAAAGATCGGAAATCCTATGCTAACCAAGGAGGATTACGATTATATTGATTCAGAAGAGTTGGAGCTCATGGACATCAAATGGTGTCTAGCTAGTGTCCTGAGAAGAGCTGAAAAGTTCAAAATGATTACAGGACGAAATGACTTTTTGGATGCTCATCTTTCATCTTTAGGTTTTGATAAATCTAAAGTTACATGTTTTAAATGCAGGGAAAAAGGTCATTTCAAAAGAGAGTGCAAGAATCAGGAGCCGAGAGGAGCAAAGGATCCTTTTGGAAAAGATGATTATTATAAGAAGTCCATATATCAACAAATCACTTATCAACCGCATCAACAAAAGGATTCTCAAACTGCACATGGAAAAATGATCGAGGATGCAAATAAGAAAGCTTACTATGGCATCATTGATCAAGATGACGAGAAAGTGGCTGAAGGTTTTAGCTGGGATAAGTATATTCTAGCTAATCCCAATGTTAAAGCTTTTATTGCTCAGATTATTCAAAAACCAGAATTGGTGAAAGAATGGATGGCTGTGTTATCTGATGATGAAGAAAAAGATGAAGAATCTGTTTCCTCTAAAAATAGTTCAACAGATAACAGTGATGATGAAGAGCTTGAACAGATAAACCTTGGAAAAATACATTTATCTTCTGACAGATTTGAATTTTATTTTGCAGATAAATTGAAGAAACTCAAAGAGAGAAAAGCTGCAAAAGAATTGAAGGAAGTCAAAGTGATTGAGAAGATAGTGGAAGTGGAAAAGGTAGTTGAAGTTGAGAAGATTGTGGAGGTAGAGAAGATTGTTGAAGTTACAAAACCATGTCTTACATGTTCAGTATCTTGCAAACAATGTGAAGAAAAAGACGAGAGGTTTAGTGAATCAGAGAAGATGAAAGAAAAGTTGTTATTTGATGTGAAAATTTTGAAAGAAGCATACGATGTATTAAACAGAACAGTGAATAGTTTGCAGAAAACTAATTCAGAAAGAGAAGCTGCTTTGAAGATGTTGAATGCAACAATGATGTCGAAGCAGAAAGAGATAAATTTTTATATTGAAGAATGTGCGAAATGGAAGAAAGAGTTGGATAGTGAAGCAGCCGAGAATGAAAGAATCAGACGATTGCTGCGAAGTTATACAAGTTGTGATTACATAATTGATAGAATTTATCCTACTGTTGCAGGTTTTGAGGCGTTTAAAGACGAAGATAAGAAGTCAAAGAAGAAAACGGATACTGGTAAGAAACAGAGTGTATGTTTTAACAAGTGTCCGCCTCCAATTTGGGAAGGGTATTCGCCTAGAAAACCGAATGAGGAACAAGTCCAAAAGGCAGTTAATCTAAAGTTAGAGTCCGAGTTAACCGATGTATTACCAGACAACATTGACGTCACGTTCACAGCTTCCGACATAGATCATGAGTCCGAATTAATTAAAAGAATGGTCGATCAGGTGTTGGATAGGGATGAGGAGTCAGAGTTAAAATCCGAGTCCGAAAGTTCGTGTCAGTCTGTCGGAAGTTCGAGTTTGTCCGAAAAGAGTTCAAAATCATCGGGAAAACTGGTTTATAGTAAAGAATTTTTGTTGTCAAAATCTAATTTGAATGACGAAACATTTGAAGTTGTATACACTTTGAATGATTCTGACAAATTATATTTTGATAAAGAGGTTCCAATAAGAAGTGGTCGTTTTGACAAGATCAAAAAGGTTTTCAAAATGACAGAAATTAATATTTCTGAAATAAAAGATTTAAATCTTACTGGGAAACCTAAGAAATACACTTCAAGAGTTCAACAACGTTTAAACAAGAAAAAGAGTTACAATTCTGGTTCTGGTTTTCAAAAGAAACCAAACCAAAATGGTAACTACAAAAAGAAAGGTCTTGGTTTTATTCCACCAGAAAACTATAAAAATAAAAAATTTTCTAAAACATATACAAAATTTGTTTCAGGCCCGTCTGCTGAAGAGGAGAAGAAGAGCTCATTTTGGAGACAATCAAATCAAGAATTTTTTGATGAAAAGAAGATTGAAGCTCATAAGAGGAGAGAGACTAGAACCTGTTTTAGATGCAATGAAGTTGGTCACATTGCATGGAACTGTCCCAGAGCAACTAAGACAAAACAGGGAGTCTCAGAAAAACTAAAAGAAGTAGTTGTTGATAAAACCGAACCACCAACTGAGAAATTTAAAGTGTTTAAAATTCTACATATGAACTTGGTGAATGTTCAAAAAGGTTTTACAGGAGAAGTGTGAAGCTTGACAACCAAAAATGGGTTGTTAAGAAATCTGAGGAGAAAACTGGTGATGAATCTGATTTCACAAAATCAGAGGAGCCACAATTTGATGAGAGTGATGAAAACTCGGTACCTTCAATGGATGATGAGAACTTTCCACCATTGAGGACTGAGAATTTTAAACAAAAGATTGGGAAGGTTGAAATCTCAAATCAGTTTTATTCTGAGAAGAATAATTTTGATGTTGAGAAAGCGTTTAATGGAAATGTGAAGAAAATTTTCGGAAAGATGGTTGATGGGAAGGTTAAAGGGGTTAAAGACTTTTACGCTACAAAGAAAGCAACTTATATCCCAACTGAATCTGAATTGAAAACACCCAAGGCTGGTCAGGCTTGGGTGAACATTTTCTTTGCTTAAAAAACCTGACTTGCAGGAGATCCCAAGTTTGTAATTGTGGATCAGGAATCGGCATCATTCTTGTTAAACTTGTTTTTGTGTAAGATTTTAAAATTGTCTAAATTTTTACAGATTGAGAAATTGCCGGAGCTTCCAGGTTGGTAAGTGAGAAGCAGGAATCGGCATCTTGATTGGTAAAATGGTTTGTGTAGATGTTTATTCCTACATGTGATTAAATGTTTTGGATATACTTACAAGTGGTAAGAGATTGATTCTGACAAAGTGATTACTCAAGGTCATTAGTTTGAACTTGATGTAATCCTTATACGAATGATTGAATGGACAAGATGATGAACCAATCCCTACAAGTGGTTTTCTATCAAACCTACAAGTGAAAAAAAAAAACAAAAACAAACTTATTTTCCAGAAAAATCATTTTGATTAAAACAAACTTAAGTGTTTTGAAATCATAATGAGAAAATAGTTTGTTGAAAGGGGGAGTTCTGATTGGCTATGCCAAGTGGATGGCGAATTGAGGCGATTTGATATCGGTTGTCAATTTTCTTGTATAGTTTGTTTTCAAATTTTTTAAATGTGTTTGCATTTTAGGGGGAGTAAGAAAATTTCAGAAAATACAAAAACATTAGAAAATTTGAAAAATACAAAAACATGATAAAATCAAAAAATAGTTTTGTTGTGAAATAGAGGAAATGATAGTACATCAGTGGACTGTCACAACATGCTAAAGAAATGGAAAGTTAAAATGTGATAAACAATCTCACTGCGGATATGCCAGTAGGTTTTTGCACATTTAGTAGATTGTGACGAGATATAAATCTAAAAATCAAACTTGTTTATATCGTGGGGAACAACTTCTTGGATATATGGGTAACCCCCGAAATCTTGTTTGAAAGGTCCTTCTTTCTGAGATACTAGGTCTTTATACTCAGTGATATCTGGGGTATTATCCCGGGACTTCTGCTGAATGGAAATTCTGACCTAGTCCCCGGAGAATACTTTCCGCTTGCTTGAAATATAGCGCTGCCCTCAGCAAATTGATGAAACAATAAAATTGATAGTCATTGCTGTTGTAATTCAAAAGATCCTCTAAAGGGGACACACCAAAAGTCGAACTGTCATCTCTCTGCTGAACGGAAGTTCTGACCTGAGCTCTCACGGTTTCGTACTATAATTTATTCCCTTACAGATATCATCTGTGGTATATTCACCTGTAAGACTGAATATTGGGATCTGGATATGGGAGTATATTCAAGTAGTGGGACACGCGAATACGTTTAAGTTCTTAAGACATTAATATCATATCTCGGAACAGTTGAACTTTGTGTGAAAATTTAAGTGGACCAGTATACTGACAATCTAGGTGAATTGTTTAGAACTTAAAATGAAACATAGCTTAACGGTGTTGGTGATATGTCTCAGAAACTGATATGATCCTCTTACACAAACTCACAAAAATATTGTCTGTAAATATTTCTTTACTGCTTTTCTTTATATCTCAAAATCCAAAAAGATTTTCAGTGTGTTTTAGCATAAAATTTTGAAAAAGTCAAAAAGATTTTCGACAACTGGTGTTGGAGAGCTGATTTTCAAAATTCCAAGTGCTAGACATGATGACCATGTTGTGAGGAGGAGTTTATGTTTTTAATCAAATGTGTTTTAATCTAATTTACAAGTGGTTCATCAGGATTATTATTGATAAAATTTTCTGTTTGATTTGAGGGAGAGTTTGAGTTGATGTATACATGTTATTGTTTAAAATTGTAAAATTTACTTTGAGGTAGAGATGGTGCAGGTTTGAGGAAAAGCTGGATGTGATCCAGGTTGATCGATTCTGAGAAGCTTATGTTTGAAAAACCAGGTTTCGATATTTGAGGACTCTGAAGAAAAAGTTTGAGTCAGACAATGATCTTGAATCTGTGAAAGTCAGATTACGATCCTGAAGCAAATGATGCTGAGAACTGAAGGAATGCCAGCACATTGTTAAGGTGAGTCTGTTGATGCTGATAGAAAGAGTGAAGCCCAAAGACTGATAGAGACTGAAGATGTGAAGACTCGACGCGTGAGACTCGTCAACATCTGAGGGGGAGTCTGTTAGTGCATGCATCTGTCAACTTCGTCTTGTATCGAGTCTTGTACTGAAATAGTTAGATCAAGGCACGTAAAACGAGATAGTGGTTTTTAGAGGTGATTCCGCTCGAAATGACACCTTGTCATTTCGTGGGGAATCACATAAGTTTCTAATTCCGCTCGAAAGTTAAGTTCTAATTCCGCTCGAAATTTAAGTTCTAATCCCGCTCGAAATGACACCATGTCATTTCGTGGGGAATCAGAAACACTATAAATAGGTTTGTGTTCATGTCATTTGGAGGGGAATCAGAATATTATACCGAAGTGCTGCCGGTGTGTTTTTGTACGTGTAATCTGTTATATATAAATCAGAAAGGTGTTAAAAGTGAATTGCTTGCTGTTTCAAAGTCAGTTTCTTGTTTTCCGCACCTTAAACTGATAAAAACTCCTCTGAACGACTCATTCGGGTTCGTACACGATCCTACAAAATGTCTTTAGAAAATAAAGTTTATAAAAGGCTCGGGTTATCAGAACTTAATCTAAATCGGGTAATAGCATTCCCGTACTTGGTAAATTGAATTACCATGTTCAATTGATAATTGACATGAAGTGTATAACTAGGAATATTAACCTAGTTAATATAGTTGTTTGTTAGTGAAGAATAAGTGAGTTATGAACAAACCAAAATACTAACCTAAACCTAAAGGGCTAAAGTTGGACAAATGAGAAGTTACAAGATTAAATAAAACTAAAACACACACTTAGGGTGTGTGTGTGTATGTGGGACGAGATGAGAGAAAGAGAACAAGGGTTCTCTCTTTGATAAGTGTACAAATTCAAAAAGAATCAAAGGTGAAACCAAGTTTCATGTTGAAGAATTTAGGTCATCTAACATCTACTAAGCCTAAGGTATGTTACCATTTCACTTTTGGTGGATTTTCTATTTTATAAAATCCATGAAATAGAAAGGTGTAGTGGTAATTGTAGTAAGATAATGTAAATTGATGTTGTATTCGTGTTTATAAACATCATACTAACTCGTATTTATGAACTACTTGAACAATTTAGGAATTTTGTTAAGTGTTCATAACTGATTAGGAGTGGGTTTTGACATGAGTTGAACCCATGATTATGATGGTCAAATTGTGTATTTGCTTCTTATAATAACGGAAATTACATGTTATTGATTGTTACTTGAGGTATGAAATGGTTGACATGTAATGAGGTAGTAGGATAATGACAAATTGAGCTAATAAGAAAAGCTTAAAAATTATGCATATAAGGTGTTTGGTGATATCTAGATGCTAACATTACATGAAAAGCTTTGGTCAAGAATCTTTTTTTTTTTTTGAATGGCGAAAACTTCTATATATAAATATTGAATTCAGCAAGGAGCTGGGGAAACAAGGAAAGAAGAAAAAAATAACACAGAAACAGACATAGAAAAGAAGATAGGAGGTTCACCCCTTACTACATGCACATTACATCAAAATTTTGACATGACCAAATTACCATAGATTAAAAGTTTTGGAAGCTAGAACCAAAACAACATTATTTGAAAAAGAAATTGGATCAAAGTTTGTTCACAAGTTTGCAGTTATCACTTTAGATGTATTTGATCGTGTATATTCTGATACTTTAATCTAGATGTGTTGAAGATTGATGATGAAAATCATCTTATGGGATGTTGGAACTCTAAATTTGTTGAGTTATTTGAGTGTTTACCAATGGTTGAGATTCTTTGTATAAAGTTGTTACCCCATTAAGGTATTGTGACTATATATATTTTCGATATTATTTAATGAAATGTGTTTTGCTTATTAACAGATGCAAGATGAAGGTATGTCACAAACTACCACGAACTTTATCGATCATCAAGACTACTCATATGTTATCTTGGATCATCTACATGAAATGACGATAACAAACTTCACCTACATGAAGACGGCAATGGATTTTATGAAAGTTTAGTTTGGCCAGGTCACCGATGCTAAAGAAAGTAGATATAGTGATCGACAGATGGGTTGATACTCATGGTGAAATAAAGATGCTAAAATATCCGAGGGCATTGGCAAGAGCAGAAATAAGATTCGAGCGCCCCTTAACTTTTTAGCTTATAGTGTTGATTTTCTATGCACCCTCTTGACTTTGTATCTTGATGTTTGTTTCGGCTGTTTATGATTCTAGAAATGGTTTGTGATTACTGGTCTCACTGTATCTTATTTCAATTGAAATACATCAAAAAGTAGGTGGGTCGCGCCCGTCATCTAATAAGTCAACCCGGTTCATGTCAAAACGGGTTATTTTCTAAAGTACTAATTGGGTCCGGATCAATATAGAATCTATCTCAAAAACACTTGGGCTAAAACGGATCATTTGGGTTCGGTAAACAGTGATAAAGCAGATACATTTATTATGGGTATTGAATAATAATGTCATGATTAGAACCTTCTAGAAGGAATCGCAGGTGACAAAGAAGATGATCCTCCAGACAGAAAGGACGACACGTGGCACCTATAGATGGACGCCAACCATGACTGCAAGATATTTGGAGGACAAGCCGATAGCCAGTACTAACGGAAGCCCAGCTGGAACGAGTGAGTGCGCGCCACGTCATCCACTAGACTGGCGACAACAGAGGGGACAGAAAGGATATTCCCCTTGGTCAGACAGCTGGCACCCACTGGCTAGCTGGCAGGTCTCCTCCTCCTTCATCCTTCGGCTATAAATAGAGGACACCACCTCCAGGTTTAGGGATTATGCTCTCTCACTCTTTACTCTTAACACACACTATTCTCATCAGAACAATACTTATTCTCCCGCCGGATGGTGGTCACAAGGAGAACCCCCATATTCCCCTCCTTGTGGCGAGTCACCGGTGTTTTGTTTTGCAGGATACTCAGCTAACGGCGAGTGGAGGAAGAGATTGAACCATTAATCCACAAGACAATCAGCTGGGATAACCTAGTGTTAACCAGTGTTTCATCACCCTTTGTTTCTCTGAACTATATACTTGTTTCGAGATTTACCAGATAACACTTCACCTCTCCCGGAATGCTAGCTTGAAGAAATTTACTCTTTCCATCGGGCAAGGTTTTCCCGGAATGCTACTACCAACTTTTTTCAACTTGCAACAATTAACGGTCCTAAAACTCAACAAATGTGCATTTCAGCCTCCGGTTACCTTTAAAGGCTTTAGTAGTCTGGTTAGCTTATGCTTTAACAATGTCCGCATAACTTTGAAAGTTTTCCTACAGTTTATCTCCAGTTGCCCGCTGGTAATTCCCATAGTAGAAAGTGTTGATTGCAAAAAAAGCATTCAAACTTTCAAAATATTTGATCTAATGGAACGACACACACCATCATTTCGACCAGGGGGACCTAGTGTAGGTCCAGGCGTAGCACGGGCTATGGCTCAACTTTTTTACGGTAGTGTAATTTTTTTTTCGATTTTATGCTAAGGACACCCCTAAAAAACTACGAGGACACCCCTAAACAACTACCTAAGGTGAAGATGAAATGAAATCAAAATTTTCCATCGAACGGAAACGTGTGCAGGTTGACGGAAATAATGGTGATTTTTCATGGAGAAGAAGATGCAAAAGTACAGAGCTTTCCTTTTTTATTTTATTATATTTTTAACAGGTCAAACCTACTCAATAGGCATTGGGCTCTAGTCAACTTTAACACATATAATTCAATTTTATTTTATTATACAATTTTATATAGCATAGTCTGCAACTCTGCAACACTAAGGTGGTGTTTGTTTTTGTCGAAAAGCACTTCAGAACCTCTTTTGTCTGTCCCACACGCAGATATTGGAGTTTGCAGCCTGTTTGTTTTTTAGAAGAGAATTCATTAAAAAATGTCTGCTGAAGCACTTCCTCGGGCAGACATGGCCTTACCTCTTCAAAACTCTTCAAAACACATTCTTCAGAACCTCTTTTGATTACGTGAGTTAAAAACTTTGAATCTTGTGTTGTTATTGTTTTTTCGCTTTGAATCTTGTTGATAAACACTTGTAGAAGTTAAAAAACAAACAGTCTTCTTCTTGCAGACTGCAGAGGTTTGGTCCACCTCTTCAGTTGCAGATGTGGTCCGCAGACTGCAGACGTTTTACCTCTGGAAAAACAAACAGCACCTAAAACAGACTATTACTCTATTTTATTTTATTTAAAAATAAAAATAGAATTCAATTACAAAACTTTCACCGGAATATATTTAATTATGTTCATCTTTTGTTACAACTAAAGGTCTTAAAATCTAACAAATTATATAAACGAAGAATAAGTTTGGGATTTATTAAACTCATTTTTTTTCCTAGAAGTTTTTTTCTATCCCTTTTAATAATATATATAGTTGAGAAATATTTTCCTAGCTGCCACCGTTGGAACCAATAAAGCAAGTGATTGACCCATCATAGAAGAAACGAAAAATACCAAAAAAATCGAATTCACAGCTAATAAAATGGATTCAATTGGCAATGACCCTTCAGCTAATAAAAATGTTGGTTCCGTTACTGGTCTCTTTTTTATTGAATGGCAAAATTTCTTTTTAATCCACTACGTATGTGAGAATTGAAGCCAAACTTCCTCCTATCAAACCTAGGTGTTTAAAAGATTTGTCTTTGTTAGTGGATCACCACCCCATTAGTTCCGCCACTGGTCTCTGACAAACAAAATTTATTAAAAGCCCAACACCTCAAAAGAATCATGTTAATTAAAAACTACATCTAGACGAAAATTCATATTAACTAAAATCCTAATTTAATAAAAGCCAACATTTGTATGATTGTACGATAAATTTTTTTTTACATTATATGATTGCACGGTAAAAAAAAAATTGGGATACCCTTCAATTTTTCTTTTAGATCCGCCACTGATTTCGACATGGCCGGATTACCATAGATTAAAAGTTTTGGAAGCTAGAACCAAAACAACATTTATTTGAAAAAGAAATTGGATCAAAGTTTGTTCACAAGTTTGCAGTTATCACTTTAGATGTATTTGATCGTGTATATTCCGATACTTTAATCTAGATGTGTTGCAGATTGGTGATGAAAATCATCTTATGGGATGTTGGAACTCTAAATTTGTTGAGTTGTTTGAGTGTTTACCAATGGTTAATGGTTGAGATTCTTTGTATGAGTTGTTACCCCATTAAGGTATTGTGACTATATATATTATCGATATTATTTAATGAAATGTGTTTTGCTTATTAACAGATGCAAGATGAAGGTATGTCACAAACTGCCATGAACTTTATCGATCACCAAGACTACTCATATGTTATCTTGGATCATCTACATTAAATGACAATAACAAATTTCACCTACTTGTAGACGGCAATGGATTTTATGAAGTTTATTTTGGCCAAGTCACCGATGCTAAAGAAAGTAGATACAGTGATCGGCGGATGGGTTGATACTCATGGTGAAGTAAAGATGCTAAAATATCCGAGGGCATCAGCTAGAGCAGAACTAAGTTTCGACCGCCCCTTAACTTTTTAGTTTATAGTGTTGATTTTCTATGCCCCCTCATGACTTTGTATCTTGATGTTTGTTTCGGCTATTTATGATTCTAGAAATGGTATGTGATTACTAGTCTCAATATATCTTATTTCAATTGAAATGCATCAAAAAGCGGGTGGGTCGCGCAACGTCATCTAATAAGTCAACCCGGTTCATGTCAAAACGGGTTATTTTATAAAACTACTAATTGGGTTCGGATGAGCTAAAACGGATTGTTTGGGTTCGGTGAACAACAAAGTGATAAAATAGGTACATTTATTATGGGTATTGAATAATAATGTCATGATTAAAATGTGGTAGTAAACCAGTTAAGCATCCCCAATCTATCTCAAATATATCATTGTCATCTATTGTAATTCATTCATTTAGAAATAATATCCCCAATTATATTGATTTGATTTGGTATCAGAGCCAATCAATCCTAAACCCTAAAACCCTGTCGCCGCCAATCAAAACAATCTCGGCGATCATCTATTTTTTCTTGAACCTATCGTCCCCGATCAACAATGGCGATGATTCAACCCTTCACCACAGTTAAAAAGACTGCACATAATTCCCATAAATTCGCTTTCAGCCTTTCCCCAACAAACTATGGGTATTGGAAAACTATGATTCAACCCTTTCTCGTTACCAACAATTTATTTGGCTATGTGGACGGTACCATCAAATGTCCTCCTTCAAAAATAGCCGCCACCACTGACACCGTATCCGTTGAAAATCCTAGTCATCTTCACTAGATTGCCAATAATGCCCACGTCCGAATGATCATCATCTCTACCATCTCAGAAGCGTCATTCCAACATGTGCAAGGAACAACATTGAGTGAAGTGTGGCTCGCTTTGGCCCGTGCATATGCACTAACCAATCCTACTCGTGAGTTTTCTCTCCGTTCTCAACTCCTCCGTATTGAACAAAAGGGAGATGAAACCCCTGCTGTGTACCTTGCGCGTGCTAAAGAGTATGCAACTACACTTGCAAATATAGATGAACCAGTCAAAGACAAAGAACTTGTAATGCTTGCAATATCAAGTATGCGTTCAGAGTATAACCCTTTGAAATCGGGTCTCCTCACCCAGGTTCCACCGGTTACATTTATCGAGTTACATGGCCTCATCAATGGTCATGATTTCATGTACTCCCGTGCTTCTCCTGCTGTCCCGCAGGCTTTCACTGATGCCACCGGCCATCATGAGTCTTTAATCCGTCCAAATGCAATTCAGCCCTCTCAACTACAATCCTTGCAGCAACTTGCATCGCAACTAAGGCTGCAACTCAATCTCTCGGCTACACCCAACCAACAGCCGCAAGCTTTTTACTCGAACCATGGTGGTGGAAATCGTGATAATCGGCGTGGTTCTTATCGAGGTGGCAATAGCAATCGTGGAAGTTTTTCTCAGAACCGCGATGAAAATCGGAATCGTTCACAACAGTTTGCGTGGGCTTCAACTCAAAACATGGTGTATGGACACTGCAAATTGAAGTGGAATAGGACATCTTCCTTCTCAATGTCCAAATCAATCCGGTAACTTCTCGAGCTGCTCTCAACCACAGGCCAACTATGCCTCGTTTTCGGACACCGGCTCTCAGTCCAGTGGTGCTCCTTGGTTACCTGACATAGGGTCTAATAGTCATGTCACTCTAGATTTAACAAGCTTAGATAACTCTGAAGCATACCTTGGCAATGACTCGCTCCACGTTGGTGAAGGTAATCCTCTTCCTATCTTTCATATTGGTTTTTCTCAAGTCCATTCTCCAAACAAAACCTTAAATCTTTCCAATATTTTGCATGTTCCTCAAATAAAAAAGAACCTATTATTTGTTCACCAATTTTGCATTGAAAATGATGTTTTCTTTGAAATTCATTCGTCTTTTTTTTGTTGTGAAGGACGAGTCTACACGACATATCCTACTCACGAGTCCAAGTAAAGATGGTTTATACTCACTCCGCCTTCCCACGTTGAAGTCTATTCCACATGTTTCATTCACTGCTACTAAAGCTTCATCAACCATCTGGCACAATCGACTTGGACATCCTCATGATCATGTTTTCAACTCTATTGTTTCTGTTTTTTCATTACCAGTTTCAAATAAACTATGTTCATCTATACGTACTCCCTGTCAATTAGGGAAATCTTCTAAACTATCTTTGCATTTATCCAATTTTCGTAGTAATAACATTTTGGATTTAATTTATTGTGATGTTTGGGGTCCCGCACCCGCTTTGTCGTATGATGGTCATCACTATTTTTTATTATGTGTTGACCACCACACTCGTTACATGTGGAATTTTCCACTTACCTAAAAATCTAATGTTTACCCCACCTTCCAGTCCTTTATCACCATGGTTGAACGCCAGTTTAATACCAAACTCAAAAGTGTTCAATCTGATTGTGGTGGTGAGTTTCGAAGCCTCTCCACACTTTTATCCTCGCTTGGCATTGTGCATCGGCGTTCGTGTCCTCACACAAGTGCCCAAAATGGCACTGTCGAACGTCGTCATCACCACGTTGTGGAAACGGGTCTTGCCGTCCTTCCCCAATCTCACCTTCCACAATGTTTTTGGCACTTTGCGTTTGAGACAACGGTATTCCTCATTAATCGGATGCCCTGTCGTTCTAATTCCAATATCTCTCCTTTTCAACACATTTTCAAACGTCCTCCCAATTATTCCTTCTTACGAGTATTCGGGTGCCAATTCTTTCCCTACCTACGACCATATAATCCACACAAAATGGATTTTCGCTCTACTCCGTGCATCTTTCTTGGCTATAGCCCTAATCATCATGGTTATCGATGCCTTGACTTAGCCAATGATTGTGTTTACATTGCACGACATGTTCGTTTCAATGAAAATCACTTTCCGTTTAAACGAATACCACAACCCACAACCTCTCCCCAACCCGACCCATATTATTCTACCTACCCAGATCCCATTCCTATTTTTCCCAATCCTCCTCCGGGCTTTCCAGCTCATCCGGACCAACCACCTCCCTCTCCTTCACCCACGACTCAAACTAACTCATCTCCTTCTCCGACCCAACCACTAAAAAACCACTCACCTACGGCCCACTCATCTCTGCCCATACCCACTACCCTTCCTACCCCAACAAAACCTGCACCACCCCCTCCCTCCCACCCAATCAACCTCTACTGAACCCAATCCTCAACCGGCAGCCCCGCGTACCCGGCCTACCAACCTACGGCCCAATCCAACCCCTACCCAAGATATTCTCCTTCCTCGTATCACACTTCTCTTCACTCCTCACCTATTTCTGAGCCGTCCTCTTTTACCATCGCCAACAAATCTCCGGAGTGGCGTAACGCCATGGTCGAAGAGTTTACTGCGTTTGCTAAAAATGGTACATGGTCTCTTGTCCCTCATGTCAAGAACTAACATTATTGATTCAAAGTAGGTATACAGGTTAAAAAAGGATCAACATGGCGAGGTCACTCGTTTTAAAGCTCGCCTTGTGGCGAAAGGTTATCGTCAACAGCCGGGTATTGATTATCAAGAGACTTTCAGTCCCGTTATTAAAGCAACTATTATATGGGTTCTTTTCTCCTTGGCAGTTACAAACCAATGGCCATTGAGGCAATTAGATGTTCAAAATGCCTTTCTGCATGGTGACTTAGAGGAAACGGTCTACATTCGCCAACCACCCAGCTTTGTTGACAAAGACAAGCCCGATCATGTGTGTTTACTCCACAAATATTTATATGGGCTCAATCAGGCGCCTCGGGCATGGTTCAATCAGCTCTCCTCTACACTTCAGTCTCTTGGTTTCAATGGTTCTAAAACCGATCCCTCGTTGTTTATCCTAAAGACCAAAGGAGTTCTTGTGTATATGCTCGTTTACGTCGGTGACATCATTATCACTGGCAACAACCAAGATGCCATCAACAAGGTCATCACCCAGCTTAGCTCTACTTTCGCGGTTAAGGATGTAGGGGATTTGCATTATTTTCTGGGAATTGAAATAGTTCCACATGGTAAAAACATTATCTTGTCCCAGCGTAAGTACATTTCTGAGCTCATCGCCAAAGCTGGTTTATCGGATTGAAAATCTGTTCCTTCACCTATGAGCAGCTCGCAAACTTTATCTCGATGACAGCGCTCCTTTGTCTAATGCAACAAAATTCAGACAAACGGTCGGGGCTCTTCAATATGTGACTCTCTCACGTCCGGACATCACTTATGCTGTCAACAAAGTGTGTCAGTACATGCATGTACCTACTGAAAATCATTGGTTGGTGGCGGTCAAACGAATTCTTCGGTATCTCAAAGGCACTTCTCAGTTTGGTCTCTTTATCCTTCTTGACTTGGAACGCTCGAAAGCACTGTTTCTCGGTCTTCCACCGAATCTGAATATAAGGCACTTGCTGACACTGTTGCTTAACTCACATGCCCTTCTCCAAGAACTTGGGATTGTACCAAAATCGACTCCAACATTGTGGTGTGATAATCTTGGAGCTACATACCTCTCTGCTAACCCGGTATTTCATGTTAGAACAAAACATGTTGACGTCGACTTTAATTTCGTTCGTGAAAAAGTAGCTCAAGGCAAGCTAAAGGTTCAGTTCATTTCAACTGCAGATCAAATTGCTGATGTGTTCACAAAACCGCTACCTTCTCAACGATTTCTGGTTTTACGATCCAAGTTGCAGGTCGTTCCCCGCCCTCAACTTGCGGGGGAATGTTAGAATAATATAGCCGGCCCTAGTTTATGTTACCTAATATAGATTAGGTCTAGAATTATCCATATATATCATTGTCATCTATTGTAATTCATTCATTCAGAAATAATATCCCCAATTATATTGGTTTGATTTACCCTATATGAGAGTGTGAGCGTGTGTGTGTGTTTGTGATTGGTAAACGGCTTATTTTGCCTGAAACTTGATTTAACCCATTGCAATTAGTTTCCAGGCTTAGCTACAACAAGCCTGAAACAAAAATGCCAATCATTATTTCTGTGACAGTCTACATATGGAAACCCTCCTCTTGGAAACACACATGTTAGTGAGCAGTAAATGTAATAGGGGTTGGCAAAATGCACCCCTTTTTTTACTAGTCATACCCTGTTTCTAAAAATACAGTTTAGAAATTATTAAATTTCACCCCTCTATTCAATTCAAATATTGTTTTTGAAAACTTTTTCTCTAACTAGTATTTTATTATGTTTCTATAAAATATCATTACAAATTAATAAAAAGATTTTTTTTAATAATAAAAAAGTTTCAGAACTTTTTTAGAAAAAAACGTTTGATTTCATATTTTTAATTTATTTCGTATTTTAGTTATTTTCATCTTTCTATTTCTATTTTATTAGTATTATTATTATTATATAAAATATTTTTCTAATATAATTAACAACTTTTATTTATTAAAAGTAATAAGATGCAAAAAGAAAATAAAACGTTAACTAGCATATTAGATAGTAAAATGATTTGATCAAAGCATGTAATATCAATTAATAATCGATATAAGTTGAAATTTAATTATTGTGATGATATGTTATTGACTAATCAGAATCATTATCTACAAATTGACGTGGTTATTCTCAAATATATTTCTCTTCTTTTAACTCCAAAAACTATATTAAGTTGGCTGGTTTCAAAGCTTCATTGAAATTTTTGTGTATTATTGTTTATACAAACTAAATTAAAACACCCACTTCAAGCCGTTATAAACAAAAAAAAATCCTGCTTCAAAACTAAAATGACTTGCTTCGGTTTAAAACGTAAGAAACCGATTTTTTTCAAATAACCAAAAAATGTTTCTTTTTAAATAAAATAACGTTTTAAATACAAATACTAGTAGTAGTAATAATAATAATAATAATAATAATAATAATAATAATAATAATTAAAGATAAAAATGAAAAATAAAAACAAAAGGGTTTGAATTGTATTAATGTGAAAGTTGAAGGAGGAGGTACGTTCAGTAGAAAAAGGGGTACATTTAGCAGCACCCATCTAATAGACCACATACAACTCTTACCTCCATTTATAGATGAGTAACATGAGAATCTAAGTCTAAAATGTACCGAAAGCTATGCAAAACGACATAATGTGGAGGCTGCGTAATTGTATTAACTTGTAAGCTACTCAAGTTAGAAACCGTAATGATATTTTACCCTTTAGACGATAATTTGTTATGCCCAGTATCCAAAACTGATTATTTGGCCTAGTTATGCCAAGTCCAATCACTCACTCATTTGCGCGACCATTTTGCTTTGCTTCAACCTCAACCAAATACATTCTTTAAGTACAATCGATACAACTTTGGCATAACACAATAACTCTTCTCAGCTCAAACTCGAGTTCTCTTTCTCCATGGATATTATGTCAGCCAACCTATCATGAACCTGCCGTTTTTACACAATTTATGTACTAGAAATAAAAAACCTCATGAAATACATAACAAGCAACACATACCTTTGAAAGTGGGCCTTCGTCTTTAATCCCTTCTTTTAATGGATCATACCTAGATAACATGTATTAGTTAGCGAACCTATGAAGATACTGAAAGTGAAAGAAATCTTTTCTACTTTTAATATACTACCTCTTTCCCTAGAAAAAGCTCGAATTGAGTTTTAAACGAGCTCAAGCTAAAATGGAGCTCAATTAACAGAGCTTGAACAGGCTCACAGCTTAAACAAGCCAAGTATTCATGTAAATATAACAAATTTTATTTGATATACTATGTAGATAAAGGGGTGGGATCCAGTACAAATAGGGGTTAACGTGTGAATGGTACAAATAACTAGAGTGATTATGTTTGAACTAGAGTAATTATTATTACGCTATAATTTAAAGTAATTAATGTAGTTCATTTTGTTGTAGTGTTACAACAAAATGAACTAGGGTAACTTTTGTTATGCTATTTTAAAACTGTAACGTAACAATAATTACTTTAGTTCAAACATAATTACTCTAGTTATTCGTACCATTCCGATGTCAAAAGTTGTTTGTATTTGATTCTAAGTTCTAACTCTCTCTCTCTCTCTCTCTCTCTATATATATATATATATATATATATGTGTGTGTGTGTGTGTGTGTGTGCAGAATAAATACCATTATATATAATTATGATTAAATACTAAATAACATATATTATGTCAATACAATAAAATAATTTAATAAGAACCCAGCTGAGCTCGAGCTAGAAAAATTACTCACGAGCCAAAACCAAGCTTTCTCGGGCTCGGTCCGGGTTGGGTACACCTGTAACATTTCCTTTCTCAGGAGATTTATTGTTAAAAAGTATGAAATTTTCATCATCTTAAAGATAACGATTTGGGTCACAAGACTCGTTTATTTGCTATTATTGAGGTGAATTTTAGAAAAACAAACTTAAACTTTTCAGGTCTGGGCAAAGAGCAGTGATGACTTCTCACAAAATTTACAGCATTACCATTCCCGCGGAAGTCCGGCTTCTTCACGAGCAGTGTAATTGAATGGCCCTTTCACCTCCACGTTGTACTCTTTTAGTAAATCTGTTGAAATAAAAAAACAAAATTAGAGTAACAACTAGAGGTGTTCACGGTCCGGTTCGGCCAGTTTTAACGAAAATTCTGGGCCGAACTGCTAACTATAATTTTGGGAAACGAAAAAACCAATCCGGCTGGGTTGGGTGGGTTGTCTGAATGGACAGATTTTGGTGGTTTGGTGGTTTAACGGTTCAGTTTTAACGAGCCGATCTCAAGCTATCGTAATTTAAATGACCCAACGAGTCCAAAAAAGTAAGATGAAGACAAGCTACCTCTAAATGTAGGACAAGGGGCCCGACCCATTTGCTGGCAGACGGAAACAAACCAGTACACACCAACAGCTACATGTGCGACCTCTTCTTCAGCAATCTTAGCCACAACATTTGATGTTCTTTTATCTCCAAACCCGATAAGCTTTTGCACGAGTCTAGGCCCCGCATCAAGTCCTCTAGCCTCCTGTTAACATAATCATACAATGAAAGAGAATGATAAAAAAAATTGTAATTTCACTATTATTTTAATTATGTACCATGACAAAAAGATGTATAAATCACATATTTGTGCTCTTATAATCATATCATATACATCAATTTCTTTTAGTTGTAATCAAATTACCAAACATAAAAGTCTTGATTATCAAATTAATATGTGTGATAAAACTAATATTAATAACTTAATATTATAAAACTAAGAGCAGAATTAAAAGTGTAATATCTAAGGAAGCATTTCTTACGTCACAAATTCACAAGCGCATTAAATCACCTGAACTAGTGGGATCACAGCCAAACGAGCAACAACGTCATCTGAAGATTTCGCGCACTCGCGCCATAGTACATTATGGGCAGGCATGTCTCCATAACTAGCATGAACAAACGGGTAATTTGCGTAATTAAAATTTAAAGCCAGGTTATTAAACATGATAGGCTCATATTGAAAATTTGAAATAGTTCACCTGAATCCGAGCTCAGCTAGTCTCTGAGAACACCAAGCAAAATGCCGACTCTCATCATCAGCCACACGGGCAAAATCAGCAAAAAACATGTCTCCAAGAAGCTCACTATAAGGCGAAAACCGAACAACGGTATCCCATGCCAAATCAATTGCGTTTAGCTCCACATGAGCAAGATTGTGTAGCATATACGCGTTAAGAGGCAAGCCAGAGTTCTTTGGAGCTGGGATTTCTTTTGGAGATACCTGAAGTTACGAATAACAAGACTATATAAGTATCATGCATAGGTGTCATACGCATCTCAAATAATAGTCACTTAGTCAGCATCATACATAACTCTATACAAAATAACAGCAACTTAAAAAAAGCACAAGGCGCTCCGAGGCATTTAGGTCCCAAAAAGTTAAGGCGCGTACATGTCAACCTCCTTCATTAAGTAAACAATTCATAGTTTCTTCATCCATTTGATCGTTTTTACATATGAGCATCCCCCGTACCCTAATTTTGACCCATGTGTGCAAGAAGCGCCACTTCCAGACTTTAAGGTATTTCCCCAATCCAATCACCTCATGCAGCGCCTAAGGCGTGCTCTTTGTAACCAAAAGCTAGACCACTACTTGACTACTAGAAACTCAGCGTGTCATGAAATAAATTTCAAGCATATAGCTCAGTTCACTATGATGAAAGAAGTAAGAACTTCATACATGGACCATATGAAACCTCTAAAGGCCTAGAGTTGATGAGAAACTACACTAATATTAACTCAAATTTATCTAATCCGAATCATACATTAACATAATCTAACAATGCCTAATATTTACATGAAATCTCAACTTTTACTTCCAACAAAAATTCTTTTCTTTTCTATTTGCAAATCAAAACAAGAATTAAGTTAATGTATACATATGAACTATCACAATTACCACACTACGCTATGCTTTTCTTTTCTATTCCATTGTTAGCTGTTTTAGACATGTTATAGGCTGGTTTAGATTGTTTTTGACTAATATAGGCCGTTTCCGACAGTTCTTTATTTTATTTGGCCTGTTTTTTCCGTTATTTCTGCGCCTGGGCACGACTTTGACTACTATTTGCATTGATCAGTGCAAACATACATCCATATATCTCCTACAATAAATAAGCATTCTTAATCCAGGTATATTATATCAATCTTCGGGGCTGTTTGGCAAATTCTGAATGGTTAAATGCTGAACCAATAAGAGGTCTGAACCATTAAGTGCTGAACCAGTAAGATGTCTAAACCATTAAGAACCAGTATAATGCTTAACCGTTCAGAGGCAAATGTCTGACGAATTCAGATTAGAGGTCTTAACCATTCAGACTCAGTATAATGTTTAACATTCAGAGGCAAATGTCTGAACCATTCAGACATCAGCTCGCGAAACATACAGTCTCTGATCCATTAAGTGCTGAACCAGCAAAGAAGTGTGAACCGTTAAGTGGTAAACAAACAGCCCCTTTGTGTTATCAAAATGTATCACCAGGAGTTACAGCAATGATCACAGAAACCCCTAAAACCCTCCTCCAATTCACTAACAAAGTGACAAAACTCTAACTAAACACTCAAAACCCTTTTAACAACAACCTACAAAAAACAAAACAAAACAAAACCAATACAAACAATCAGTACAAAACAAAGAACAAACCAATTGGGGCCTTGAAGGGCGAGCAGGGCTGTTAGGTGGAACAGAAACCCCAACTGGGAGCCTTTCTTTACGCCATTTAGAGTAAGCAAGATGAGAAAGTTTCGATTTTTTTAATGGGTCTGACGTTTGCAAGACCATAGCACCCATTTCTGCTAGAGAAGTGACCGAACCCAGTTGTGAATGTTGGTTATTTGGGTCAATTGTGGGTTGGGGGCCAGAGGGTCCCCAGAAGCGGTTGTGGTTGAGAGAGCTGTCTCGCCAGTTTTGGAGACCAGACCATAGGGGATGGTTAGAAGAGGAGTATGAACATGAAGTGGGTTTGAGTTTGAGTGGTTGGAGTGAGAGAGATGATGATGATGATGATGATCGGAGTGCGGTTGAGAGCATTCTTGTGGCTTGTTAGACGGGCCGTATTATTGGTTATACCGGTATATGATGGTTTATCGAGGATTAGAGATGGGCATAAAACCCGGTTCCTACCCGATTCCAGTGGACCCGACCCGTACCCGGTTCCGGTTCCAACCCGATGCTCAGAGGAACCGGTCCCAGGTATAAAAAACCCGACGGGTATTACCCGGTTCCTATATTCTTTGAAAAAAACTACCCGTACCCGGTTCATACCCGTACCCGATTCATACCCGTACCCGGTTCCTGCCCGTATCCGGTTCACTGCGTACCCGGTTCATATCTGTACCCGTTGCCTATATTCTCTAATCTCTATTCTCAGCCAATCTGAAGCCCATTGTTGAAGACTTGAAGCCCATTTTCATTATGTCAATGTCAGCCCAATTTACAAACAATCTTGAACTTTGGGGATTGTTACCGTTGGAATCGAATATTAAGGATCAAAAAACATTAAATGAAAAATATAACCGTTGGAACCGAATCCTTTATGACCGTTGGAACCGATTATGACCGTTGGAACCGGGTAGAATATATATACAGTGTACTTTTCACTTTTTTTATTCACAAATCCTCTTTCTTCTTTTATCAATTTCTTCTCCTTCTTGACATATTTTTATACAATGGCTACAAAGAACTCTAAAACCACAAATTCCTCATCCGTCAATAATGTTCCACAAGGTCAAAATGCTCCGTTTGTAGTTGGAACATTATCGCATAGCCGCAATATAGAAGTTTGGTGCAATTGGGACATAGTCGAGATGAGCGATGGTTCGCAAAAGGCCCAATGCAAGCATTGTGGCTCCTTGTTAGGCAAGGACTCTAATTCCACTTTAACGAAGCATGCCAAAAAGTATTGCAAAGCTCTAAAAGATTTGACACCCGGTCAAGTTCAACTTTCAAAAGATGGTAAGATTTTCCGCTACGAACAAAAGATAACTCGTGATAGGATGGCGAAGTTGGTCATCAAAAAAGCGTTGCCATTTGGACACTTTGACGACCCCGATCTCACTAAGCTTATTAGGGAGACGCTTCAACCTCGCTACAAACATGTAAGTCGTCGAACTTTAAAACGTCATTGTTTAAATTTATGGGAAAATGCAAGAAAAGATTTAATTGTATCTTCTCAAAATTTAAAAACTTGTGTAAATTTAACTAGTGATGTGTGGTCGGCTCCACACGGTTTACCCGAATCATACATTTGTGTCACCGCTCATTAGGTTGATCCCAATACATGGCAAATGATGAAGCGTACTATTGCATTTGACGAGATTAGAGAAGATGAAGAAAATTAGTTTGAAGGTTGGAGAAGAGGATAGATTTCATAAAGGACCCGAAACCGATTTTATCGAGGTAAAACAGTGGGAACCGGTTATGTACAGTAGAAAGTAAAAAAAACAGCTTTTATCAAGTAAAAACAGGGGGAACCGGTTATGTGCAGTCTTTCGGCAGCTTTTTTGTATTGAAAAACTCAAAAACCCGGTTCCAAACAGTACCCGTACCCGGTTCCAACAGTACCCGAACCCGGTTCCATTGTACCCGAAACCGGTTACGCCGGTTCTAAATATATTGATACGTACCCGGGTTGTACCCGAACCGGTTTCACAGAGAACCCGATTACACTCATTTGTATCCATACCCGGGTACGGGTTGGAACCGGTTCCGGGTTTTAAGAATACCCGATTATGCCCATCTCTATCGAGGATTGTAGGAGGCGTTATACGGGTCTGTATGGGTATATGATGGTTTATCGAGGATTGTAGGAGGCATTATACGGGTCTGTATAATTTGTATGTAACGAGTTGACGTTGACTTGCACGTTGCAGCGGTGTTTTGATTAGAAATGTGTTTGGTACACTATAATATGAGATACCAAAATTCTTAACTTTACGTAAAACATTCTTTTATTTTTTCATGATCCCCGGCCCATAACAGCACACTAAAACATTATACTTTCAAAGAATATAAAGTGTTTTGGAAAATGACCCAATTTTGCAGTCATAAATTTGAACCGAACATTTTCTGACACCGATCTGGTATGCTGAAAGACTAAACTGATTATATGTAGCCAATTTTTTCAGGATCCCAAATATTTCAAGCTTAAACATAATTCAAGTTTAAATGTAAAACGAAAAACCAACTCGTATCCAAAAACCTGAAACCAACCGGTTTTCTAAACCTATTAAAACTGAAATTTTGGTTTTGGTTTGGTTTTAGTCAAATTTAAGTCCAAAACCTTCACAAACCAAATTCTAAAATCGACTCACGCATGCCGGGGATGCAAAAGTTTTGTAAGGTTCGTTTGACTTGTGTACTGGTATTTTACCTGGTGAAATAAAGTCATTTCAAATTGCTAAAAAATTAAACACATCATAATTATTTTAAAATTAAGTTTAAAATATTAAACTTAGTATTTCAATAATTAAGTTTAAATATTAGACATTTCTATAGTTAATTTTAAAATATTAAATAAAAAAGAAAGAAAAACAAACACAAAGAAAAATAAATCCTAAAATCAAAGTTTATATAAGTTTTTTAATGGCATGGTTATGCAAAATGAGATTTTGCAAAATAAAAATTAAAGAGAAAAAAAAAGCAAATCCATGAAACGGTGGTCGAACACCCAAACCCGATTTTCACGACGATTAATTATTAACAACACCGTTTGGGTTTAGAGATATTTATTCAGTTTAATTATTATTACACAAACTGTGATAATATAGAATGCATAACCGTTTTAATGTATCTAATTATTTAATATTTAATAGGGTATTTTATTTTTGAAGCGGTGGGGTGATTAGTTTTAAAATGGTGGGTTTGAAAGTTGGTAATTAAAGTACCCCTTTGGTGAGTAGTTGCGATGGTTTGAAAGAACAGGGTTATGACATGAATCGATGCGATACTACTCATAGGGTGTGTGAATAAATTGAAGGGTCTTGAGTTGTTACTTGAGTTGTTACCATATATAATGTGACTTTATATCTAAATATTCAAATAAAATATATATTCTTGCGGAGGAAAGATATGTAAGAACTTATTTTTTTATATAATGTGATTTACGTTGGTTATATTTTGTGTGAACTTAGCGCAAATGTTATTTACATTGGTTATATTGTGTTGCTAATTGTAATTATAATATGACTTTAAATCTAAATATTCACCAAATTAGATTTTGTTTGAACAAAATTTACATATTCAAATAAAACACAGAATTTTGAATTTTTAAATGAAGAGATATAAAGTTATATATATAATTTCTAATCGATGCGACTTTTAAATGAAGAGGTAGAAACTTATCCATAGAATTTCTAACCAACGCGACTTTTAAACAAATGGGGTACAAACCTCAAGTTGATAAGGGGTATGAAATATTTAAAAGTAGTTTGAAGGGTTATGATTTTTTGTAGGGGTGTGATATACATAAAAGTAGTTTGAAAGGTTGTGACTTTTTGAAGGGGTGTTATGGGTTGTGACTTTTTGTAAATATATGTAGGGTTTTGACTTTTTGTAAGGGTGTGATATACATAAAAGTAGTTTGAAGGGTTGTGACTTTTTAAAGAAGTATAATCCAAACCATTGTGTCTTTGAAGGGATGTAATCCAAACCATTGTGTCTTAAGTTACTTTTTGTAGGGTTATATAATGACATAGAGGTGACTAATGCGGTTGTGGCAAGATCATACGGCTCATATACAGTATACGGCTCACATAGCAGGTCATAGATGGTTGTATAAGATGTTATCGTGTCGTACCAGAGGTTGTCTAAGGCATTATACGGGTCGTATGAGAGGTCCAGAGTTGTATAAGGTGATATACGACATTATTTGTATAAGGTGTTGTAAGGCGTTATACATATACATATGATTTGTATAGCATCACCCAATGTTGGATCTTCAAATTTGTTTCTTATTTTCACAATACCATGTAGATAACATATGTTAAGAATGAATAGATGCGCCAAAAACATTAAATAATACTTTACATTTTTCTTAAAAAAGTAAAATGCTCGGATAGTCTATGTGGTTTTGTAAAGTAATACCTATAGTCTCAAACTTTTGGAAATTACACCGGTGCTACCTGTGGTCTACTTTTTGTTACTCAGATGGTCCTTGGATGTAACACCACGTAAAAACGTGTCCAATTGTATGAAGACACGTGTCCTAAACTCTATATATGTAAAAGATTGAGTTGAAGGACTAAAGTTGCCAAATGATGAAAATATGTATGCGAAGGGACTAAAAGTGTCAACATGCTAATTTATGCCTCCGAGTGACCTTTTTTCTAAATCCGAGACTTTCTAGTGTTGAAACATGCTCTCGGAAGTAATTGAGGATGATTATGAAAGTTGAAGGACCAAAGGTATCAAGATCAAAAGAAATTATTTTTCTGATCAACCTCTTACGGACCGCAAGGGCCAAGGCTTACGGTCCGTAAGGAGGGTACCTGGGCGATACAATTTAATATCGGTTACGGACCGTAAAGGGTCAGGCTTACAGTCCGTAAAGCCTGTATCTGGGCAGAAGTTTTGGACTGCTGAAGGTTTCTTCACTAACCGCCTTAAATCCTTCCAAATTGAAACCAGGAGCTTGTTGTCGGTTTTAGGATACCACTAGGACACCTGGGGTGATCCTAGGAGCCTTCTTAACAGCTGTAGATGATCCAAATGCTTGCAACTTAGTATATAAGGAGCTTTAGTTCATAGTTCATGTGCTCACATTTGCAACAACTTTCAAATAACTCACTTCTGGAGCTTGCAAGCAGTAGGAGAAGAATTCCAAGTGTAGAAAAGATAGCAAGGACCCTAAGTAAGAGTTTTAATCCCTGCTTAGTTCATTTAATTAGCTTAAAAACCGAAAAGTCAAACATATCATAATTAAGCTTTGACTTTCGGTTTAATCATAATTAGTCCAGCCACTGATCGAAACAAAAGTGGTTATGGAACCATATTAAGGTAGGTAATTAACCCTTAAAAGGGCACCTCCTAATTATTTCGTTTGACTAGTTAATTGTCGGGTCAAACTAGTTTGATAAAAAGTCAAACTGGACAGAAAGTTTAAAAATAATTTAAATTAATAAAACAGAGGTTCTAAATTATATTTTAATATTCTAATGACTTGGTAATTAGTATTAGAACATGTTTGACCAGGCCTAATCCGACAATTATTAGTCTAAGGTCAGTTTATAACCGAAAGTCGCAAAAGTTTGACTTTTGCTTTGACTTTCAGTTCTGACCCGTTTAAGCTTAATTCTCCCATGTTTTAAGCTTCCATTAGGACCATATTATATAGTAGTGTAACCTCCTGGAGTTATATTGCTTGGTCCTTATTGGTTTGAATTATATGCTCGTATTTGTTAATATGCTTATAAATGCCGTATGTCACACCCTGTCTTTTGCGGAAGCGTATGATGTGTGACTAGCTTATTATCATTGCATTCAATCGTAATAAACAACTACATGATCAAAACGATGTTCATCCATTCATGAAAATTTGAGTATTACAAACACTTGTTATTTAAGTTTTCAAAACACGACCTTTGACAAGGTTACTATTCAACAAAAGTGGATGACATCTAAACTTATAGTCTACTTCTAGTTACGACACTTGCGCCCAAGATCCATCCTGTCACCTGAAATACATGTAATTTTGGAAAACATCAACATAAAGTTGAGCGAGTTCATGCATTTTTGTATTTCACGTTTTTATACTTTGTGTGAAAACATAGTATGTGTCATGTATAATTCAAGTCTTTCTTGAGTACCCCACGTACTCAAGTATAATTCCCGTTTTCTTGAGTACCCCACGTACTCAAGTATCATTTAGTTTTCTTGTGTACCCCACGTTTTAAATGATTGTTTCTACAAGGACATTAAGGCACGTGAGGACATAGGGAGCATTAGTATATTCTCCTTCAAGGCATGTGAGGACATAGGAGCATTAGTATTTTCTCCTTCAAGGCATGTGAGGACATAGGAGCATTAGTATTTTCTCCTTTAACTGTGTCGATTACCCTCGACTGTGTCGATTAACCTCGACTGCGTCAATTTCCCTTGACTGTGTCGATTTTCCCTCGACTGTGTCGATTTACCTCGACTGTGTCGATTTCCCTCGACTGGGACACCGAAGCACTCAAGAGATCACATAAGGACCCTGAGTGGGGCTCGGCCGTACCCGTTAGATCTAACCCTCGTCCCTAATTAAGTATTAATGGCATCACAATATCTAGTTTAAGCTCACATGATCTAGTATTTTCTAGGCTTTTCTTAAAGCTCATCACATTGCACTCACCACGAGTGCTTCTCGTATTCTTAAATCATATTGCACTCGGTTCTCGTTCTCACCAAGAGTGCTTCTTGTATTTTTACCCTTTGTAAAAATTATAATATTTTTAACATGTATTTCACCCCCGAGAGTTATAAAATCAAAAACAGTTAGAGAAAAGGGGGAGCATGAACTCACAACTTTGCGTTCCTGTGCGTCGTAAACTTCACCGGATTTGCTTAATTAACGTCGTAACCTATACGCGTTTTCTTAACGTTAGTCACTAGACTTGCGTCGCACAAGTACAGTCACTCTCTTTTGTATTTGTATTGTTGTGTTAAAAATATTTTATATTTTTAACTAAGTATCCTACTTATATTATTTTCTCAAAAATTAATATAAGTATTTCGTGTTTTGCACTTTGCACCCGAATCATGTATCTTGTATGTTGTATGTTGTATGTGTATTTTTATGTTTATACTCCTCATGAGTATTTAGTGTATTTTTAGTCTTAATACACTAGCACGTATAACACATACTATATACACTTAGCACACAAGTTGGTGATCAAATAATATATATATATATTTTTTTCAAAATATACATACTTAATATCCATTTTTATTCTTGAATAAATCCTCATTTCTTATCACCAAAAATTAGGGAAACCTTGGTAATACTCTTAAATACATTTTTAGGGAATAAGTTTCCCAAAAGCTTATATTTTTCTAAGTGTCAAAATTTATAAAAATTTTGACAGAGTTTCCCCTAAAAATGGAGGTTTCCCATGTTTTCAAAACATGTGTTTATTTTCTTTTAAATCGTCAACAATCATCAACAACAATTATCAACAATAATTATCAACAATAATCACTAATTTCTCCATTTCATGAACTTGAATATTTACAAAAATGTGTAGTAACTTACTAGCACATTTAGTAAGTCTTGTTATCTTTAAAAATAAGTTTAATTTCTTAAAAACTTTATTTTTAAAGGATATGAAGTTTCACAACTTCTAGTCGGTTTTTACGAAAATTATTTCTTTGTTAAAGCTTTTGTTACACAAGTGTCCACACACTTGTTTGTTCATAAAAACACCTCTAGTTCATGAAAGACCCGACTTAAAATGAGACTTGTATATATTTTACTTGGTTCTTCCGAAAAACCACTTGTAGATCTTTAGATCTACTAGTTTAGAACTTCATTTTACAAGAAAAATTACTTTTACACAAGTTCATGTTTAATAGTAGTAGTGTTCATCATCTAGTCCTTTTTATACTTTAACATACACTAGCTCATGTTCTAAGAACATAACCTAGCCGGGTTAGATGACGATCCGAACTACTACTAGCATTAAACAACACAAAATAATCATCACAAAACAAGTTTAACAAGTTTTACACAAATATCCATCTATTAACCATCATATTCATCACTTTAATAGACTTTTAGTTGGTGATTTAGTATGTTCATGATTTTCAACCGACAAATCTCTTATTAACCACTCTAGACAAGATCAAGAAGGTGTTTTAGAGCACTTACTACTAGCACAAGGCTAGGGAAGTTCAAGTGTATAAATGAGGTGGATAAAAGCAAATGGTGAAGGTCCTTCAAGATCCGCTTGCACCGAGCTTCGTTATTGACCTTCTTACACCTTAATATCACCTTGGAATGGATGGATATGGATCGAAAATGGTGGTGGCTTGAGGGACCCTTATGGCCGTGAGCTAGAGGGGGGTAAGGTGAGAGTGTTTTGTTGGTGTTGAATGATAAGTATGAATCATGGTCTTGTGGTTTTTATAATTATCTTCCAACATAGCATTATCCTCTAGACAATATGTCCTCAAGATATCAAACATGATCCCATATAATATTCAAAGAAATCAAAGGGGGTGTACCCCTTGTCTAGGGCCGGTTATGGGGGGGGGGTATATTGGTTGGATTCCAAATGTATAGTTAAGTATCTAGTTACATGTTAAGCACTAGGTTTAGGTGTTTATGTATGTTAAGTAATATGTAGTGTGTTAGGGTGTTCGGGAACCCTAACTAGCTTAAAAAAAATAAAAACAATGCTTCTAGCATTATTTTGGTGTTCCGGGTAATATCCGGTTGTTCGGTTAGATACCGATTCGTTAAAGTGCTAAATTACACTTTTTAGTGTCTTTTAAGTACCTTTCTTGTACTCTTTCAATTCCCAACACTTAGGGAAATATTCTGAATAATAAAACGACATTTCTGCAAAATATTCGTATGTTTAAATGCTGAATTATTGCTGAATTATATAAATTCTGCACTTAAAGTGCGTTTCGGGTGCTTTTTAGTGCTTATTTTTGCTTTCGCAATGTCTATAAATTAAACCCTTATATGTACTCTTGGGTTTTAATGTACTTTTGTCGTCGGACCTACACCTAGGCCTCAATTCTAAAGTCTGACTGCTTTCTGCAGTTCTGTTGACACGATGTGTCTTACCGGTGAGTTTACTAATATTTCTGACGCAACGCTCTCGTTTATGCATAAAGCTATATTTTGTAGCACAAAATGTGCATGAATTCACTTGCATGGAATTCAGAAATTTATTTGTCTGGTAACTAGATCATGTACAGTCATTAAAGCACAAATTACTGTTCATCTAGTGTACGGAATGTATGGAAAAGTGACGGTTGTCACAGTCTCCCCCCGTTAAAAGAATTTCGTCCCGAAATTCAAGCGATGCCATCGGTCGCAGGGGAGTTGTGAAACCAATATGGTCACTTAGATTCATGATTTGTCTTCATGTTCCCATGAAATCTCTGGGTCATGTCGTGAATTCTATCACACTCAAGTAGATCAATCATGTCTTTTCTGTATCTTGTGGACTCTTGGTCCATAACCTCAACAGGTTTCTATAGTATCACGGACTCTTGGTCCAAAACCTTACAGGTTTCTATAGTATCACGGACTCTTGGTCCAAAACCTTAACAGGTTTCTATATTATCACGGACTCTTGGTCCAAAACCTCAATAGGTTTCTATATTATTACGGACTCTTGGTCCAAAACCTTAACAGGTTTCTATAGTATCACGGACTCTTGGTCCAAAACCTCAACAGGTTTCTATATTATCACGGACTCTTGGTCCAAAACCTCAACAGGTTTCTATATTATTACGGACTTTTGGTCCAAAACCTTAACAGGTTTCTATATTATTACGGACTCTCGGTCCAAAACCTCAACAGGTTTCTATAGTAAATCTTGTCGTTTGTCATTGACGTGAATCTTATTTGTGGGAACAACGACTGTTCCTTAAGTCAGACTCCTCTACAGACTAGACACATGAATGTGTCGCGATCACTACTGATCTTTTTCTGGGAGTTTCATCTTGTGAGCAATGGTTCTGATCCCTACACCGGGGATTCAACCTTTTCGTTTTCCAAAACACACTACGCCTTCTCTAGGCGAGGCTCTCATTTTAGTCATACTTCTCGTCTCGATTTCATACGATTTCTGCCGCTCATCGGCGTAATCTTTCTGTATTCTGCGGGCTGTCCTGATATGATCACATATCTGAGTGATCTTGCCTCTAGTTTTCCTGGGCCATCTCGGGCCGATTGATTGTTTATTCCCGGTCTCTGATCAACACGACGGGGATCGATTTATTATGTTCCGTCTGAAGCTTCGCACGAAGCGGTACTGTTGTAGGAAAACTCTACTAAGGGCAAGTGAGTGTTCCGACTTTTATCGAAGTTTATCACACAAACACGTATCGTGTTCATACAGTCTGCATCATTCAGCAGCTCAGTTCATATTCGAGTTCTTACGATCATCGGTGTGCTGCAACCCTTGTGATCAGTAAAGATCGTGCAGCGTTTTCTTTCAGGTAATGACGTCCAGTTTGCGACGCGCAATTACTGTATCTATCTCAAGGTCTTTTCTCATGATCCCTTAATCAATGTGCCGCGTGTGCAATGTCGTGGTCTCGTTGCATCGACGTACAATCGAGACTTGTCGAGAGACGTCACATAATTGCAACTCTAGCTCCTTAGCTCTTGGTTGCAGGGTTGGCGTGAATTTCGTTCTTATCCACCATGTATCTTAAAGTTCTCCCTTCACGAACTCGAAATCCGCTTTTCGTCATCATTGCACGTAACTGTGCTTTCTCTAAGAGTTGCAAGGTAAATTGCAGCTGTTGCTCACGACCTTCCTTGGTCGTTGGCCATATTAGAATGTAGTCAATATGTACATGACTTATCCAGGTATGGCTTACACGTTCGATTCATGAGGTCCATGAATATTGTCGATGCATGTGTTAGGCCAAATGATACGACAAGGAACTCGTAATGCTTGAAGCGAGTCCTAAAGGTCGTTTTAAGGATATTTCCTTTTTGTATTCACCGTGGAGGACCTCTTGTCCTCAAGTTGATCCTTGAGTGGTAACTGGAACCTTACGATTGGCTCATTTGTGTTATCAGTCCTTGGCAAAGGATTCTGATACTCAATTCTCTGAAGTTTATGTAACAATGGAACTGTCAACTTTCTCCTTAAGTCCTTATCTAAGGATATTATGTCCTTACTTTCCTCTGTCCGGCCGCTCTTGCGGTTATATCAGAGGTTTATGCTTTGCGGACGAAGCCAGTCGGTAAGGCGTCATTCGGCACTGGTGCTGCTCCTGGCACGCGATTTATCCTAAACTTCTCTTGTCGTTGTGGAGGTATTCCTGACAGGTCTTCAGAAAAGGCTCCTGGAACCTCTTCCGTCACGGGGATGTTCTCAGGCTCTGTAGTCTACTCGGAGGCGTTTCTATGCCTCTTCGACCAATGAGGGGTGTCGTAGATCTGCCACCTTGTGGGGTCTAGCATCCTTGCACCTATCGCAGGGAGTTTGGGTTTCATCATTCGCAAGAGGGATGCGACTGATTTTCTCATATCAAACGACGTCAGCCGTATACTTGGGTTTCCGATCCATGCTGACTATCATATTATGACTTCGCGAGTCAAGGGTAACAGAAGGTTCCGACCTTCTGTGTCCCTAAATACAATCCTTAATCGCTTCGACTGTTTAAACTAGCCTCCTACATGCCCATTTCTAAGAATACGGGGCGTCTATTCTACTCGAAGCTAGGCCAAGCAGTTTCTTATGTTCTAAGCATGCATGGTTAAAGTTGGTGCCAGTATTAATTAAGAGTAGATGCATTAGGTTGGTTAATAGGGAACGTACCAGTAACCGCATCTGGATCCTGGCGTGCTTCACGAGTTTCAATCGTGAAAACCCTTCCTTGCTTGTTTCTTCCTAGGGCAATCTTTCCTAAAGTTCCCTGCTTCACCACATTTGTAACAACCTGGTATTCTCTTATTTCTTCCATCTGGGTCCTTCGCCCAGCAGGCGTTCTTGCTGTGCCCTTCTTTTCCACACTTTCCGCACTTAGGTCTCGGACATCGACCTTCATGGTGAAAATTGCATTCTCCGCACTTCGGCTTAGTTCCCGAGTAGGTTTTACCACTGACCTTATATGTGGCTCCATCAGTTTTCCTGTCATGCGACAGTTTTACTTTCTTTCCTTTGCCTGTTTTAGAGCTTCCATAGTTGACTTGGGTGCTCATCTTTAGGTTGGAGGACTTCCTCTTCTTGTTGCTTGACGACTCCACATGAGTCTCTTTCTTGTTATCCCCAGATTTCGAAAATTTTCCCGCGCGTAGAGCTTCTTCAGTAAGAGCGACACTCATATCGATAGCCTCTGCAATGGTTGAGGGCTTTGAGGTAGTAACCATGCTCCTGATCTAAGGTGCAAGTCCCCAAATGAATCGTTCAACCCTTTTGAATTCCGGTTTGACTAAGTAGGGGACGACCCTAGACAAGTCGTGAAATCGTTGGACATATTCATGAATCTTCGGTCCGTCCATTTTCAAGTTCCAGAACTCCACCTCAAGCTTCTGGATTTCAGCTCTAGAACAGTATTTCTTTTCCATCATTTCCTTGAGCTCATCCCAGCTTAGTGCATAAGCAGCATCCGCACCAAGGGTTTGAACCTGAAGGTTCCACCAGGAGAGTGCGCCATCTACAAATAACCCTGAGATATAAGTAACACTCTGTCGGGGCGAACAGTTACTCATTCTTATAATGGAATCAGTCTTTTCTGCCCAACGGACAAATGCAACGGCACCTCCTGTGCCATCAAAATTTAATGGTTTGCAGTCCAGGAACTGCTTAAAGGTGTAGCTAGTTGGAGGGTTATTTTCAGTAGTGCCATCGCTGTGCTTAGAGCGGAGGGCTTCATGTCGCGCAATTGCCTGTGAGATGCATTCTTGCAGCTCGGCTTCTGTCCTTGGCAACATACTGGTGTTTGTGTCTCGCCTGGGCGGCATTCTCTTCTGCCAAAATGGTATGAAGTAGGTTAGACAACATTCCCAATTATCTATGATACACATAGCACCATAAGCCATTATGTAATCACCCAATTTCACATGTATATATAATCAATGTATAAGCGAGGAAATAGTTATTGAGCCTTCACATAGGCTTGCCAACTTGGCTTATTGTTTGAAATGAACTCGAGGCTACATTGCCTTGGTCATTCAAGTTTCAGTTATTTCCTGCTACATTGGTTTTCTTAGGTTTTTAGCTGTACTGGTGCGTATATTTCCCTTTTGATGGGGTTGTTTGTGTAGAGGTGATAGGGAGTGTATCGTCACTGATTCTTCCTGAATGTCATTCCACCTCTCTTGCTTAAACGTCGTTTGCTCAAACATCTCGTATGCAGGTAAAAGTGTCAGTCGCGAAGTAGGCTAAGACAGGCTTCCTACTTTATAATGTGCTAAAGCACTGTTCTATGTGTTGTTCTACCAGATGAAGGTGAGGACACCTATAGATTAATTTTGTATGGTTTTCATTAGCTTGACCCGCAGAGTCCACCAGGATTCCTGTGCACTACAAGTCGTTATTACGTGGGCCCCCGTAATAATAAATTGTCTTGCACAGTTACCCCAAATTTTCTCTCGTCCAAGCAGATGATCAATCAAGGAGGGGACACTACTGTCCTTATACCTCTATCATGGAAAGGACCTTTGCGATGGTCCACGCGCCAACATTCATTATCGTTACGCGCGTATAGGCACGATGATTAGATGGAATAGGAATAGAGAAAATTTCTAGTAGTTGGAGGGGCATCTTCGAGATGAATACTTCATCTTCCTTTTCTGGTCAAGTATGTCGTCAATCTTGCTTCACATAAGCCGTAGGGATCTCGTCCCGTTGATTGAGAATTCGTTCAAGGTTGCCGCCTCTGCCTCGTCATCATCACCGTAGTTAGGCATCTTCACGATCGAGAGGGAAGAGCAGCCATCTCCTACGGAAGCAAGCTCAGCATCTTATTTGGTAATCACTCCCAGCCATGAGCTTTGCAAAGGACGCGAGGTCGGTAGCTTCATCGTGCGAGTCACGTACAGTAATAGGAGTCGGAGTCGAAAGTATCTTATTCACGTCAATAATCATTCCGTACAGTTATTTGTATATATGTATATCAATAATATATATGCTACTTAGCATAACCAAGCAATTCAATGCATTATATCACGTATAACTCTTGTTTTTGGGGGTTATTTTGTTTTTGGCAAGTCTAACTCGTGTAGACTATGCTTTGGTTGGCACCTTATTTTAAAGGTATTCCTCACTAATGTCCTTGCCTTGTCACTTTTTGAAAAGTGTCTGACTTGTGGATCTTGGCGCTTTCGTGAATGCAATGAAAACCTTTTCGTAAAAATGTTTTCGTGTAAGAACTCTAGTGATTGTAGTCTAGACTCGAGAAAGAATCCTAGTTCACTACAATCGAAGCTCTGATACCAAACTGTCACACCCTGTCTTTTGCGGAAGCGTATGATGTGTGACTAGCTTGTTATCATTGCATTCAATCGTAATAAACAACTACATGATCAAAACGATGTTCATCCATTCATGAAAATTTGAGTATTACAAACACTTGTTATTTAAGTTTTCAAAACACGACCTTTGACAAGGTTACTATTCAACAAAAGTGGATGACATCTAAACTTATAGTCTACTTCTAGTTACGACACTTGCGCCCAAGATCCATCCTGTCACCTGAAATACATGTAATTTTGGAAAACATCAACATAAAGTTGAGCGAGTTCATGCATTTTTGTATTTCACGTTTTTATACTTTGTGTGAAAACATAGTATGTGTCATGTATAATTCAAGTCTTTCTTGAGTACCCCACGTACTCAAGTATAATTCCCGTTTTCTTGAGTACCCCACGTACTCAAGTATCATTTAGTTTTCTTGTGTACCCCACGTTTTAAATGATTGTTTCTACAAGGACATTAAGGCACGTGAGGACATAGGGAGCATTAGTATATTCTCCTTCAAGGCATGTGAGGACATAGGAGCATTAGTATTTTCTCCTTCAAGGCATGTGAGGACATAGGAGCATTAGTATTTTCTCCTTTAACTGTGTCGATTACCCTCGACTGTGTCGATTAACCTCGACTGCGTCAATTTCCCTTGACTGTGTCGATTTTCCCTCGACTGTGTCGATTTACCTCGACTGTGTCGATTTCCCTCGACTGGGACACCGAAGCACTCAAGAGATCACATAAGGACCCTGAGTGGGGCTCGGCCGTACCCGTTAGATCTAACCCTCGTCCCTAATTAAGTATTAATGGCATCACAATATCTAGTTTAAGCTCACATGATCTAGTATTTTCTAGGCTTTTCTTAAAGCTCATCACATTGCACTCACCACGAGTGCTTCTCGTATTCTTAAATCATATTGCACTCGGTTCTCGTTCTCACCAAGAGTGCTTCTTGTATTTTTACCCTTTGTAAAAATTATAATATTTGTAACATGTATTTCACCCCCGAGAGTTATAAAATCAAAAACAGTTAGAGAAAAGGGGGAGTATGAACTCACAACTTTGCGTTCCTGTGCGTCGTAAACTTCACCGGATTTGCTTAATTAACGTCGTAACCTATACGCGTTTTCTTAACGTTAGTCACTAGACTTGCGTCGCACAAGTACAGTCACTCTCTTTTGTATTTGTATTGTTGTGTTAAAAATATTTTATATTTTTAACTAAGTATCCTACTTATATTATTTTCTCAAAAATTAATATAAGTATTTCGTGTTTTGCACTTTGCACCCGAATCATGTATCTTGTATGTTGTATGTGTATTTTTATGTTTATACTCCTCATGAGTATTTAGTGTATTTTTAGTCTTAATACACTAGCACGTATAACACATACTATATACACTTAGCACACAAGTTGGTGATCAAATAATATATATATATATTTTTTTCAAAATATACATACTTAATATCCATTTTTATTCTTGAATAAATCCTCATTTCTTATCACCAAAAATTAGGGAAACCTTGGTAATACTCTTAAATACATTTTTAGGGAATAAGTTTCCCAAAAGCTTATATTTTTCTAAGTGTCAAAATTTATAAAAATTTTGACAGAGTTTCCCCTAAAAATGGAGGTTTCCCATGTTTTCAAAACATGTGTTTATTTTCTTTTAAATCGTCAACAATCATCAACAACAATTATCAACAATAATTATCAACAATAATCACTAATTTCTCCATTTCATGAACTTGAATATTTACAAAAATGTGTAGTAACTTACTAGCACATTTAGTAAGTCTTGTTATCTTTAAAAATAAGTTTAATTTCTTAAAAACTTTATTTTTAAAGGATATGAAGTTTCACAACTTCTAGTCGGTTTTTACGAAAATTATTTCTTTGTTAAAGCTTTTGTTACACAAGTGTCCACACACTTGTTTGTTCATAAAAACACCTCTAGTTCATGAAAGACCCGACTTAAAATGAGACTTGTATATATTTTACTTGGTTCTTCCGAAAAACCACTTGTAGATCTTTAGATCTACTAGTTTAGAACTTCATTTTACAAGAAAAATTACTTTTACACAAGTTCATGTTTAATAGTAGTAGTGTTCATCATCTAGTCCTTTTTATACTTTAACATACACTAGCTCATGTTCTAAGAACATAACCTAGCCGGGTTAGATGACGATCCGAACTACTACTAGCATTAAACAACACAAAATAATCATCACAAAACAAGTTTAACAAGTTTTACACAAATATCCATCTATTAACCATCATATTCATCACTTTAATAGACTTTTAGTTGGTGATTTAGTATGTTCATGATTTTCAACCGACAAATCTCTTATTAACCACTCTAGACAAGATCAAGAAGGTGTTTTAGAGCACTTACTACTAGCACAAGGCTAGGGAAGTTCAAGTGTATAAATGAGGTGGATAAAAGCAAATGGTGAAGGTCCTTCAAGATCCGCTTGCACCGAGCTTCGTTATTGACCTTCTTACACCTTAATATCACCTTGGAATGGATGGATATGGATCGAAAATGGTGGTGGCTTGAGGGACCCTTATGGCCGTGAGCTAGAGGGGGGTAAGGTGAGAGTGTTTTGTTGGTGTTGAATGATAAGTATGAATCATGGTCTTGTGGTTTTTATAATTATCTTCCAACATAGCATTATCCTTTAGACAATATGTCCTCAAGATATCAAACATGATCCCATATAATATTCAAAGAAATCAAAGGGGGTGTACCCCTTGTCTAGGGCCGGTTATGGGGGGGGGGGGGGGGTATATTGGTTGGATTCCAAATGTATAGTTAAGTATCTAGTTACATGTTAAGCACTAGGTTTAGGTGTTTATGTATGTTAAGTAATATGTAGTGTGTTAGGGTGTTCGGGAACCCTAACTAGCTTAAAAAAAATAAAAACAATGCTTCTAGCATTATTTTGGTGTTCCGGGTAATATCCGGTTGTTCGGTTAGATACCGATTCGTTAAAGTGCTAAATTACACTTTTTAGTGTCTTTTAAGTACCTTTCTTGTACTCTTTCAATTCCCAACACTTAGGGAAATATTCTGAATAATAAAACGACATTTCTGCAAAATATTCGTATGTTTAAATGCTGAATTATTGCTGAATTATATAAATTCTGCACTTAAAGTGCGTTTCGGGTGCTTTTTAGTGCTTATTTTTGCTTTCGCAATGTCTATAAATTAAACCCTTATATGTACTCTTGGGTTTTAATGTACTTTTGTCGTCGGACCTACACCTAGGCCTCAATTCTAAAGTCTGACTGCTTTCTGCAGTTCTGTTGACACGATGTGTCTTACCGGTGAGTTTACTAATATTTCTGACGCAACGCTCTCGTTTATGCATAAAGCTATATTTTGTAGCACAAAATGTGCATGAATTCACTTGCATGGAATTCAGAAATTTATTTGTCTGGTAACTAGATCATGTACAGTCATTAAAGCACAAATTACTGTTCATCTAGTGTACGGAATGTATGGAAAAGTGACGGTTGTCACACCGTAAATGCCCTTTTGACATATAAATGAGATTTTTAGAAATGTGAGAGGACAAAAACCTTTGTTACTGATATATAAGCTTGTCTCGAAAATTTGACATCAGTTCTTGGTCTCAAATAGGAGTTATGCTCGATATCGTAATTAGAAGCTTTTTGTTAACTAAATTGCGATATCTTGTATAAGACATGCTTAAACTTGGATTTTGAACCAAAAATTATTACCTACTGTTAAGATATTATTTTTAAGGAATTTTAAGATTTTTGGTCAGATTATAATCTGTTTAAATCATAGAGTTCTTGTGTAATTCGGTTAATGACGATAATACCCTTTTTACGCATAAAATGAGATTAACAAATGATTTGAATGCCAAACCTTTTCCTACTAATTTCATACATTAAATAAATTATTTTGAGCATTTAAAACGGATCAAAATCTCAGATTTACATAAACATCTTGATTATCGTCAATTAGCGAGTTTTACACTAATTAGGTGCAGAGTATGGTGTAAAACCATATTTAACACCTAAGACTTGTTACCTACTGAATTTTTAAACAAATTTAAATATAATTACAGTAGGTATAAGTCATGAACTCAGATGTCCAAAAATGTCCTTAAAAGCCTACGTGAAATGACCAAAATGCCCTTCCGGGGCATAGTTTGGCCATAAATGGTAAACCTCACATATATGTAATATCTTACTGATGTAATGAGATAAATTAAATATTTTCACTGATTACGAAAGACCAGAACTTCAGTTTGTTATAAAATCTCTTTTATAATTATTAAAATGACCAAAATGCCCTTACGGGACTTAAATTGGTTTAAATACTTTTCGGGCATATATGCTAAAATCCTACTGATGTATTAACATATTTTAAGCATAATAACAAATAAGACCTGTATGTAATTCATCTGGTTACCCGTTACGCATTTATGCGTTCGGATCGGTTTATGTGACTAGTTTACGTAAAATAGCCGAAACGGGTTTAACCTTATCATTAAAACCTCAATTTCCAGAATGTGTTTGGTTTACCCACATTATACAAGTATCCAAACTTGTCGGGTCTAAACCACATTCTATTCCGGTCTCCGCTTAATCTAAGCGTTTAGAACCGTAAAGTTTCTTTCTAGCTAGCCGGTCTAAGTCTTTGACTTAAATAAAGACCCGTTAGCATCCTAATAGGTTATTAAACCTTCCATACAGATTGAGTAGCTTCAGTAGAATGTATTATCATAAAGCTTTAGGAATATACGGCTGAGTTACTTCTCATATTTAGCTCAGGTAAATACTTTTAACTTATTTTCCCTTATACGGGCTTGGGATATGGTATTATAATAATACCACTTGGTCGGGTATGAAATCATTTAATCAGATTGTGATTAATAAATTTATATAACCCGTTTTAATCTGTCTTGTTTGATAACATAAGCATTGGGGGTTAATTCAACCGTGTCCTGGATATCCTCGGCTCATTTCATTTGAAAATGGCCACGACCTATGCACGGGGTGTAGGCATACACCTGACAGATGCAAATGCTAAAATATAAACCCACATGTTGGGGATAACTCCTTTGTGGGTTCTATAAGTGGTGAGTCGGTTAATCATGACCGGCTTCCAACCGGCCCCAATTGTATGACAAACATGTAAATCTATATACAAGATTATCTTTAAATAATTGTCCCAAGTTATAAATGATTTGTGCCATGTGCACTTAAATCAATTTTCATAAATATTTTCAAAAGAGTCAGTTAATTGTATTTACAAGTTTAAACTGACGTATTTTCTAAAGATTAATTGACAGGTACTTCTCGTAAATAGGCTGGAGCTACTAGGTGTCATATAAGAGGATCTTACAAATCCCTAGATACCTGCAGTCTGTTGTTTTCCGTTTCTTGTATTTTATTTATGATCCGCCTGTGGATCTTATTACAATCCAGTATGTATATTCTTTCCTCGAACACTCAGACATTATGGTTTGTAATAGTTATTTCACCAAGACTTCCGCTGTGCTATTATATTGTGTATATTGACTATGATGATATCAACTACGTCACGATACTCCCCGCCGGGCTCACCGGTCATATGTGGAAATATCGGGGTGTGACAGGTTGGTATCAGAGCCAACATTGAGTGAATTTGTGTTTAATCTCAATGACACAATAAGCACATTCCTTAGACTTCCGAGTCTAGGCTAATGACCTAGGATTTATTCTTAACTTTCCTTTTTATTGTTTATACTATATTTACTTGTTTTGACAGGTTAACTAATTGGAAAATGCCGCCACGTGTAAGAGGCAAAGGAAATGGACCAATGAGAGGAGGGCCATCAGGCCATGCGGGACCTTCCCATCGACGTACCCCGTCAGCGACTTTCTCTAGTTCCGACTCTCGGGACTATTGGAGTCATAACTTCGAGCCGACGAGGCATTCTGTTTCGCTAGGATCCTCACCATCCGACCCTCCATACTTTGGGCTACCCATTCCTGACGAGCCCCAACATTCCCATCACTCTCAAGAATCACACCTTTCGAACCAATCTCACCACTCTTTACACTCCCATTCTTTCCATCACTCCGATTCCATTTATTCCCCAGCTCAGTTCAACCCCAATGACTATGTCAACAATCTTTTTGGTTTCAATCCCTTAGGACCTGAAGATCACTTCTCCCAGGAGATGGAAATGGACGACGACCCCAATCCAGAGCTGCTAACCGGAACACCGGGTCACCCAATCAGCATCTCTAGCGGTTCTTCGTACCAAGGATCGCCGTACCAAGGGCCCGATTCATTTGCCAAAAGGTGGGCCAAGTATGAGTGGGAATTCACTCCTTCATATCATAACTCTCCTGCTCAACCTCCTTTGAATGAATCGTATCTTCAAGCGGTTACCCCACCACCTCTACCAGTTGAGGAACCACCTCAACCACCTCCCGAGCCGCCTAGGCGAAGGAGGAATGCACGAATGTCTGTGCGTGGGGGACCACGGTTCAGTTCCCCTCAAGGTTCAAGCTCATACCCTCCTATTCCCGAGGACCCCCAAATGGGTGGACCCTCGCATGCGGTGCCGGAAGATAACCCTCCGCCGATTTCTTTTGCGCCACCGCCACCGCCAGTGGGTTTTGACAACCCAATCCCTACATACCCAGGTTTGTCTGGATATAACCCATCTGGATATCCAACAGATTATGGAAACCATGATCCATATCTTACTGCGGCACAGTATAATGCACTTTATCCTTCTTCTTACCCACCAGTTTACCCAACTGGATATCTGGTACAAGGGTATCAATACCCACCATATCAACAACCTCCTCCTCCTCAACAGGAGCAACCCCAAGAAATACTGCAGAGGTTAAACAGGGTTGAGCGTGAAGCAGATGAAACAAAAAAGAAGCATAACAGCTTTCTCAAGGGCCTTGCGAATCTCATCAAAGGCAAAAAGAAGTAGGAAATTATTTATTTTATCTTGTATTGTCCTTTAATCAAGTCCCTGCGAGGACATTTTTATTTTCAGTACCAAGTCCCTGCGTGGACTTATTTTCTTTTTCTGTAGCCCCTGCATGGGCAGTGAGTTATTTCAAGTTCCGTTAGGGCATCTTTGTACTAGTTTTATGAATTAAGGAAGTTTATTTTTGATTTTTTTAATATGTATATTATTACATCATCATTTCAAATTTTAATTGATCTGCCAAAGAAATTTTTAAGGGTGGTACAACCTTTTTAAGAAAATAACTCCCTGTTAATATCTGAAAACATGTTAACATTCCTGGTTGTGCGGTACGAGAAACCACACAAGTTTTCAAATGTACTCGGACTTTCCCAAGTCACTCCCATAGCTTATATGATCAATATGAATCATGGCTAATAAACATCAATATGATGAACACACCAAAACATCCATTTGAGATGTATGTTTTTAAGCAAAGGTGTATCAATGACAATGATAGTTTTGTTTTACAAACTTCTTATCAAAAGGGAAATGAACTAGTTTAACCCTTAATGATCACTGATCAAAGAGATCATTGGTTATATTCTAATTGTCCTTGTGACAAGGCTTTTGTGCCATCTAAATGTCCTTCGAGACGAGCCTTGTGCTGTATGAAAATGTCCTTTATGACATTGATAGTTGTGAATTATATTCCCCTGTCTAATAAATATAAAGGACTATATCCTATTGATTATTATTATTATTACTTAAAATGGTCTGTACGGTTTAATAATACCATGACCATCTAGTCATCAATACGATGATTCATTATATGATTTAAATATGTCATTATTGTTGATATAGTACTCAAATCATGGCTGGCTCTGACGAAGCAAACAGTCATCCGCGAGAAGAAAACAATAATGAAGCAAGAATAAATCTTACAAATGCTGAGTTACAAGCAATGATAGATACCGCAGTTGCTCAAGCGGTGGATAAATTATTCAAGGAACCGAGTTATGTTCGGTCCAAAACTCTTACAAAACCCTTATCGCATTCGCATACATCAAAAAGGGATGAATCTCAGCATTCATCCAACCAGAGATCTGAATCTTAGAAGGTGGTGTTAAATCAAACTCCCAGGTACACCAAGGGGTGTACCTATAAATACTTTGTCTCCTGTAAACCGAGGGATTTTACAGGAGAAAAGGGAGCAATCGACTGCATGAAGTGGTTAGATGAAATAGAGACTGTAATTGACATCAGTGGTTGTGCTAAGGAAGACATAGTGAAGTTTGTGTCTCAATCTTTCAAAGGCGACGCCCTCACTTGGTGGAAAACATTGGTGCAATCCACTGGAAAGATTCCTCTGTATAACCTTTCGTGGAACAAGTTTGTTGATCTTGTGAAGCACACTTATTGTCCTTAGCACGAAGTTGAGAGGATTGAAACTGACTTCCTCACTTTGGTGATGAAGGATTTGGATTGCAGGTCCTATATGACCAATTTCAACTCGATGTCGAGGCTTGTACCATATTTAGTCACTCCTGAACCCAAACGCATTGCGCGTTTCATCGGTGGTTTAGCACCTGAAGTGAAAGGAAATGTCAAGGCTTCTAAGCCTGCTACATATAGATCTGCTGTGGATCTATCTTTGTCCCTTACTCTAGATGTTGTGAGGAGTAGGGCAAAGAAAGCTACCGATGAAGGGAAGAGGAAAAGGGAGGAAGACAAGTCCCCTCAATCTAACAAGAAGAACAAAGGGAACTTTGGTGCTAAGAAAGGGCAGTCAAGTGACAAGCCCAGGTGCAAGACCTGCAATAGGAGGCACTTTGGGAAGTGTAACCAAGACCCACAAGCAAAACCATGTGGGATTTGCAAGAAGAAAGGGCACAAGTTTGTAGAGTGCCGGAACATTAAGGATGCGACCTGTTACGGTTGCAATGAAAAGGGGCACATCAAGACAAATTGCCCCAAGAATGCTAAGAAGCCCGAGGAGGCGAAGAAAACAAATGCGAGAGTTTTTCAGATGAATGCTAGGGAAGCGGTGAATGACGAAAACGTCATAACAGGTACCTTTCTCATTAATAATAATTATGCTAGAGTTTTATTCGATTCAGGTGCTGATATGCCCTTTGTAGACCATAAGTTTTGTAAGTCACTGAATCTGCCTATTAAGACTCTAGACATAAAATATGAGGTAGAGCTTGCTGATGGTACCTTAGAAACAGCCTCAACTCTTCTTGATGGATGTTTCATATCCATTAAGAATCATTGTATCCCGCTATCCCTCTTGCCAATGAAATTGGCTGGGTTTGATATAGTTTTGGGTATGGATTGGTTGTCGTATAACCAAGCCCAAATTGCCTGTGATAAAAAGCTAGTTATTATCAAAACCCCTTCTGGTGAATCCGTTACTATTCAAGGAGACACACAGTATGGTTTGCCCAGCAATGTGTCCATTCTCAAAGTATCAAGGTGTTTGAAGAACGGTTGCGTCATTTACATGGCACAAGTGTCAGTAAATGATCCGAAACCCAAGATTGAAGACATTCCAATTATATCCGAGTATCCTGATGAATTACCTGGATTACCTCCTGAGAGGCAAGTAGAGTTCAGGATAGACATTCTGCCAGGATCTACACCTATTGCACGAGCTCCTTATCGTCTAGCGCCTACTGAAATGAAAGAGCTCAGGGCCCAATTGGACGACTTACTGGAAAAAGGTTTCATTCAACCCAGCTCTTCACCTTGGGGAGCTCCAATATTGTTTGTGAAAAAGAAGGACGGATCAATGCGCTTATGCATTGATTATCGTGAATTAAATAAGGTAACGATCAAAAATCGATATCCCTTACTCAGGATCGATGATTTATTTGATCAGCTTCAAGGGGCAAGCTACTTCTCAAAGATTGATTTAAGATCTGGGTATCATCAACTCAAGGTTAGAACTGATGATGTACAAAAGACAGCATTCAGAACAAGGTATGGACATTACGAGTTTTTAGTGATGCCTTTTGGGCTCACTAATGCACCAGCAGCATTCATGGACCTTATGAATAGAGTCTGCAAGCCATACTTAGATAAGTTTGTCATTGTCTTTATAGACGACATACTTATCTACTCTCGTAATCAAGTTGATCACGAGAAGCACCTTCGATGTATTTTAGGATTGCTTCGACAAGAGAAATTGTATGCTAAATTCTCCAAGTGTGAGTTCTGGCTTCGTGAAGTCTAATTCCTTGGACATGTTGTTAGTGAGAGTGACATTCAAGTAGATCCCGCCAAGATAGAAGCCATTATGAATTGGGAAGCACCGAAGACGCCAACAGAAATTCGCAGCTTTCTGGGTTTAGCCGGGTATTATAGAAGATTCATTGAGAACTTTTCAAGGTTAGCTGCACCGTTGACTTCTTTGACCCGTAAGAATGTAAAATTTGATTGGGGTCCAAAACAACAAGAATCTTTTGAGATTCTTAAGCAGAAATTGAGCAACGCTCCTGTATTGACATTGCTCGAAGGGATTGAAGAGTTTGTCGTTTACTGTGATGCATCACACACCGGTATGGGTTGTGTACTTATGCAGAAAGGCAAGGTGATTGCCTATGCATCACGACAATTAAAAGTGCATGAAAAGAATTACACCACCCACGACTTGGAGTTGGGTGCCGTTGTATTCGCACTAAAGTTATGGTGACATTATTTGTATGGAACCAAATGTGTGATTTATTCGGATCACAAAAGTCTTCAACACTTATTCAATCAAAAAGAGCTCAATATGAGACAGCGCCGTTGGATGGAGACTCTAAATGATTATGATTGCGAAATTCGCTACCATCTAGGTAAAGCGAATGTGGTCGCCGATGCTCTAAGCCGAAAGGAAAGAGTCAAACCCATCAGAATTAATGCCAAGAGCATAGAACTTAAGAATAGCCTAAATGAAAGGCTATTAGCTGCACAGAAAGATGTTGTTTTGGAAGCTAACCTTCCAAATGAAAAATTAGGTGTAACTGTTGAACAGTTACCACCTGGCAAGGATGGAATCCTTAGGATGAATAGAAGAATTTGGGTTCCTATTCATGGAGGACTTCGGTATGTAATCCTCCAGGAAGCTCACAACTCCAAATACTCAGTTCACCCTGGAGGTGACAAGATGTATCAGGATTTGAAAGCTAATTATTGGTAGATAGGTTTTAAGAAATCTATTGCCACACATGTAGCTAAGTGCTTAACTTGCGCTCAGATTAAAGCTGAACATCAAAAGCCATCAGGTCTGCTTCAACAGCCAGAACTTCCCATATGGAAATGGGAGATGGTAACTATGGATTTTATAACTAAGTTACCAAAAACAAGGCAAGGAAATGATACCATATGGGTCATAGTTGATAGACTGACTAAATCAGCACATTTCTTACCCATCAAGGAGACTCATAGCTCCGACAAGATAGCTCAATTGTACGTGGATAAAATTGTATCCCTCCACGGAGTGCCAGTGTCTATTATTTCTGACAGGGATACTAGATACACCTCTCACTTTTGGAAAAGTTTCCAACAATCTTTGGGCACTCGTTTGAATTTTAGTACTGCTTACCATCCTCAAACAGATGGACAAAGTGAGCGTACAATTCAAACATCAGAAGACATGCTTCGAGCATGTGTTATTGATTTAGGAGGTAGTTGGGATGATCATCTACCCTTGATCGAATCCTCCTATAACAATAGCTACCATACTAGTATTCAGGCTGCGCCTTTTGAGGCATTATATGGTAGGAAATGCAGGACGCCTGTTTGTTGGGCAGAAGTCTCACACCCCTTTCTAAGGCGGAAGCACGAGGTGTGATCATGAAAGGTTCTCATTGCATACGAATGGTAAACATACTACATGCTCGTAAAAATAACTCCAAATGCCAAACATTACATAACTGAAATCATTATTCAAGTGTTTACATCACTAGACAACATTTTGTCTGAAAAATTCACAACTTTATTCAACGATAAACATAAACAACATCCAAGAGCATGAGTAAGACCGCACGCACATCCACTTTAGTTACCTGAAATACATGTGAGTTTTTGGAAAAACGTCAACATAATGTTGGTGTGAATTCATGCAGTTCTTGTATTGAACGTTTGTATACTTTGTATGAAAACATGGTATGTATCTTGTATAAATCAAGTATTTCTGTATGTATCTTGTTGTTAATGGGTTGCAAGGCCATTAACATGTGACACGACATAGGAAGCATCCAAACCATAGGCATTTTTCTAGTTGTCGATTCACGACTGAGACACAAAAGCACTACTCGGTACTAGTTTTCACCAAGAGTGTGGCTGCCCGAAAACCCATTAGATCTAACCTTTTGTTCTGCGGTCTAAGTATGTACAGGATTAATGGTGCTTATGGTACCCTATTCGTGACATGATTTCTCGTATCATTCCTTAAAACGCATCATACTTGGTACTAGTTGTCACCAAGAGTGCTTCTTGTTTTTGTATCCATCATACCATTTGTAAACATTGTAACATTTGTAACATGTATTTCACCCCCGAAGTTATAAAACTGAAAACAGTTAAAAGAAAAGGGGGAGCATGAACTCACAACTTTGCGTTCCTTGCGCCGTAAACTTCACCGGTTTTTGCTTATCTAGCGTCGTGACCTAAACGTGTTTTATTAACGTTAGTCACTAGACTTGTATCGCACAAGTACAAGTCACCATCTTTTATGTATTTGTTCTTGTGTTAAAAGTAATTTATATTTTTAACTATGTGTCATACTTATATTATTTTCTCAAAAATAAATATAAGTATCTTGTATTTTTCACCCGAATTATGTATTTTGTCCAAAACTTCATTTCATGCTCATAACTTGTCCAAGTTATTTATTCTATCAAGTAATATATTTTCATAAATATATTCTCTTGTGTTTGTCTAAGCATGTTGTATGTGTATTTTGTATTTTCACTTCTTAGGAGTATTTAGTGTATTTTCAAGTCTTAACACACTATTACATATAATACATACTACATGCACTTAGCACAGAATTTGGTGATCAATAAATATATATATTTTTCTCAAAAATATACATACTCAATATCAAATTTTATCTTGAAGAAATCACCATTTCTTAACTTTGAACTTTACACAAAAATTAGGGAAACCTTGGTAAATATTTTTAGGGAATAAGTTTCACCAAAGCTTATATTTTTCTAAGTGTCAAAATTTATAAAAATTTTGACATAGTTTCCCCTAAAAATGGAGGTTTCCCATGTTTTCAAAACATGTGTTTATTTTCTTTTAAATCATCATCAACATCAACAACACAATCAACACTTTCCGAGTGTCAAAATCAAGTAAATTTCACTACATCATGAACTTGAAGTTTTTGTAAAAACTTGTAGTAACTTACCATGTTATTTAGTAGGTTTAGTTACCCTTAAAAACATGGTTATTTGTTTGTAAATAACTTTATTAAAAGATTTAGTCATTTACAACTTGTAAGATGATTTTTCTAAAAATATTTCTTTTGTATTTTTCTTGTTACAATCATGTTCCTAGTTTTGTCTAAACACTAAAAATATGATTAGTTTACTTAGAAACCATGACTTTGTAAATCTCATAAATAAACTTGGTTTCTTGAGAAAATTATTTTTGTAATCATCTATTTACCAAGCTTGTATCTTGTTGAAATCATTTTTACATAAGAAAACCAACTTCATCATTCAGGTTCATGAAGACATAAAGTATGATGATCTTGGTCTTTCACAAGATCACCACCTTAACTTATTAGATCATGTGTTTAATCATAATTTAGTAGGCTCCATATGATGTCTAACATCACTAACACTAATAATCAATCAACAAGAAGCAAATCAACACAATCAACATATATTCTTATGTATTTAAGCTTATGTTAAAGATTCATGATCATGTTCTTTTGTGTTCTTCAAGTTTATCATTGTTCATCATCTTTCAACCATAAAAATATGAAGTAAACAAAGATCAAAAGAGCCTTACCACTAGCTTCAAGCTAGGGAAGAATAATGAAGAATATGGAGTGGATAAAAGCACACAAGAGAGGTCCTTCAAGTTCTTCAAGCACCAAACCTTCTTAAACACCTTCTTGCACCTTGTGACTAGCTTGGAATAGATGATTAATGGTTGAAGGTGATGGTGGTGTGGGGTGGGGTGGTGGTTACGGCCGTAGGTGGGGGAGCAAGGGAGAGGAGAAGTTATGTGAAGAAGATGGAATGGTGATGTATATATAGGCCAAGATCTAAATCCAACTCTTCTCAAAATCTTTACAAGATTTCACAATCTTAGGGGATCTTGAAATATCTAAATGAAATCCAAAGTAGATCAAGATGGATTTGTAGGATCTTGAAGGATTTGTGGTGGGGTCACCCTCATGTGACCGTCCACTATTTGGGGGGGGGGGGGGTAAAGTGTAATTTCAATCACCAAATGTAAAATCAAGTTAGGTTTCAAGTATAAAGTTTAGGGACTTGATGTGTTATTATGTTATAAGGGGTGTTATGGTGTTCGGGGACCATAACTAGTTCAGAAACATTAAAACAATGCTTCTAGTAATATTTTGATGTTCCGGGTAATGTCCGGTTGTTCGGTTAAATACCGGTTCGTTAAAGTGCTAAATTGCACTGTTTAGTGTCCTTTATGTATCCTTTTGTAACCCTTTTAATTCCCAACACTTAGGAGGGTATTCTGGATAATAAATCATGAATTCTACATAATATTTATATGTTAAAAAGCTGATTTGTGCAGAATTCTGCATTTAAAGTGCGTTTCGGGTGCTTTTTAGTGCATATTCTAGCTTCCGGAACGTCTATATGTTAACCCTTGTATATACTCTTGGGTTTTAATGTATTCTTGTCATTGGACCTACACCTAGGCTCCAATTCTATTGTCTAACTGCTTTCTACAGAATTGTTGAGACAATGTGTCTTACCGGTGAGTTTACTAGTATTTCTGATGCAACGCTGTTCATTAATGCATTAAGCAATATCTTGTAGTATAAAACGTGCATGAATTCACAAGTATAGCATGTAATTTAGATAATGTTGACATTTAAGCATATAATTGCAGTCATTAAGTATTAATTAAATTGTACGGAAATTACCGGTTTTGTGCCAGTTGTCACAGTCTCCCCCTGTTAATAGAATTTCGTCCCGAAATTTAGGCTGATCTATCTCTCGCAGGAGTTTTCTTGAACAGGTGGGGGTACTTTTCTTTAAACTGGTCTTCACGTTCCCACGTGTACTCGGGTCCGTGCTTAGAGTTCCAACGTACTTTGACAAGTTTAACACTGCTCCTTCTGGTCTTGTTGACTTTCCAGTCGGTAACCTCAACGGGTTGTTCTGTAAATCGGAGGGTGTCGTCAATATGCACTTCATCCGCAGGGATGATCATTGTTTCTTGTGTTAGACTCTTCTTGAGGTTGGATACATGGAACATATCATGTACTCCTTTAAGTTCTTCCGGTAATTCCAACTTGTATGCCACGGTACCAATTCTTTCCAAGATCTTGAATGGTCCGATGTATCGGGGATTCAGCTTTCCACGTTTTCCAAATCTTACTACGCCCTTCCAAGGTGAGACCTTTAGCAAAACTTTGTCTCCCACCTTGAATTCTAATGGTTTTCGTCTTCGATCAGCGTAGCTCTTTTGTCGATCTCGAGCCGCCTTAATGCGCTCTCGGATCTACATAATCTTGTCGGTTATCTCTTGCACAAGTTCAGGACCAACCATGTGTTTGTCTCCAGCGTCTACCCAACATAATGGCGAGCGGCACTTGCGGCCATACAGAGCTTTGAACGGTGCAATTTTTATGCTTGTATGATAACTGTTATTGTAGGAAAACTCAACTAAAGGTAGATGAGTATCCCAGCTGCCGCCTAGGTCCATAACACACGCGCGAAGCATATCTTCTAACGTTTGTATGGTTCGTTCGCTCTGGACGTCTGTTTGCGGATGGAAGGTCGTGCTTAGATCTAGCTGAGATCCAAAGGCCTCCTGGAATGATTGCCAGATCCTCGAGATGAAACGTCCATCTCTGTCTGAAATAATTGAGATAGGCACTCCATGACGTGCCACGATTTCTTTTAAGTATATCTCAGCAAGCTTTCCAGTGCTATCCTTTTCTCGGATCGGTAGGAAATGCGCAGATTTCATCAATCGATCAACTATAACCCATATCATGTCATGCCCCCTAGGGGTCTTGGGTAATTTCGTTATGAAGTCCGTTGATATTTGTTCCCACTTCCACATAGGAATCTCTGGTTGTTGCAGTAGCCCAGATGGTTTCTGATATTCAGCCTTAACCTTAGCACAGGTTAGGCACTTTCCAACATAAATAGCAACATCGCTTTTAAGTCTCGGCCACCAATAGTAGTCTTTCAAGTCTTGATACATTTTGTCCGATCCTGGATGGATCGAGTATCTCGATTTGTGAGCTTCATTAAGGATGACTTCTCGCATACCGCCATAGAGCGGAACCCAAATACGCTTCTTAAAGTATAAGGTTCCTTCTTCATTTGGCACCATATATTTCAACATACCTCGGAGGTATTCAGCTTTACGGTTTTCTCCCTTAAGAGCTTCTTGTTGTGCGTCACGAATACGTGTAGTGAGGTTCGTTCGAATAGTCATTTCCAATGCTCGAACCCTTAGGGTCTTAACCCTTTCTTTTCAACTTAATGCGTCTGCTACAACATTTGCCTTTCCAGGATGGTACTTGATCTCACAGTCATAATCGTTTAGCAGCTCGACCCATCGTCACTGACGCATGTTTAATTCCTTCTGATCAAATATGTGTTGTAGGCTTTTGTGATCTGTGAAGATTGTACACCGAGTACCATATAAATAATGTCACCAAATCTTCAAGGGGAATACCACCGCACCTAGTTCCAAGTCGTGCGTGGTGTAATTCTTTTCATGTACCTTCAACTGTCTTGAAGCATAAGCGATGACCTTTTGGCATTGCATGAGCACGCAACCCAAGCCTTGTCGTGAAGCGTCGCAGTATACCATGAAGTCTTCAGTGCCTTCGAGTAAGGATAGTATTGTTGCATCGCATAGCTTATTTTTGAGTAGCTAGAAGGCTTCTTCCTGCTTGTCACCCCAGTCGTACTTCTTGTCTTTCTGTGTAAGGGTAGTTAGCGGTTGAGCTATCTTGGAGAAATTCTCAATAAACCGTCGATAATAGCCCGCTAAGCCCAAAAATTGTCGAACCTCAGTTGGGGTTTTGGGGGCTTCCCAATTCTTTATTGCTTCTATCTTGGATGGGTCCACATGAATACCTTTCTCGTTCACAACGTGACCAAGGAACTGTACTTCGCGAATCCAGAATTCGCACTTTGAGAATTTTGCATAAAGTTTCTCTTTCTTCAGTAGTTCCAAAATGGTTCTTAGATGTTGCTCGTGCTCTTCTCTCGTTCGTGAGTAAATCAGGATATCATCGATAAATACAATCACGAATTTATCGAGATATGGTTTGCATACGCGGTTCATCAGATCCATAAATACCGCTGGCGCGTTCGTCAGTCCGAATGGCATCACAAGAAACTCGTAATGCCCATAGCGTGTTCTGAATGCAGTCTTTGGTACACTTTCCTCTTGAATCCTTAACTGATGGTATCCAGATCGAAGATTGATCTTGGAATAGTAGCTCGATCATTGCAATTGATCGAATAAGTTATCAATCCTCGGTAGGGGGTACCGATTCTTGATTGTGAGCTTGTTCAGTTCTCTATAGTCGATACACATTCGCAGTGTTCCATCCTTCTTTTTCACGAACAATACTGGAGCTCCCCAAGGCGAGAAGCTTGGCCTTATGAATCCTTTATCCAACAACTCCTAGAGTTGTGTAGATAATTCTTGCATTTCAGATGGTGCAAGCCGATAGGGTGCCTTGGCTACAGGAGCGGCTCCTGGAACCAAGTCTATACAGAATTCGACTTGTCGTTGCGGAGGTAGTCCTGGCAGATCTTCGGGAAAAACATCAGGGAATTCCTTCACCATAGGAATATCTTCGAGTTTCGGCTCCACAGCCTTCTTGTCTACAACATGTGCCAGGAAAGCGACGCATCCCTTCCTTAAGCACTTCTGTACTTTCATACAACTGATGATTCGCAGAGGCACGTCTCGTTTTTCTCCATGTACGATGAGAGTTTCATCATTCGCCAAAGGGATGCGAATGATTTTCTCATGACAAATAACTTCAACTTTGTTCTTGGACAACCAGTCCATTCCGACCACTACATCGAAGCTACCCAATTGAATAGGTAAGAGATCGATGCTAAATCTTCGTTCACCAAGTTCTAATGTGCAACCTCTAACAACTTCTCCCGATTCAACAAGTTTACCATCGGCTAATTCTGTGGAATAAGGAATGTCTAATCTACTAGATTCTATTCCAAGCATACGTTTAAATTCCACAGACATGAAGCTAAAATCGGCACCAGTGTCAAATAATATGGATGCAGAGTGTTTGTTAACGAGAAACGTACCGGTGACCACATTAGGGTCCTCGCGTGCGTTCCTTGCTCCAATCACAAATGCTCGAGCCTGAGCATTGTTTCCCCATGGGCAATCTTTTATGAAATTATCCTTGCTTCCACAACTGAAGCATCCTTGGTTCTGCCCATTTTCGTTACCATTCCTGTTACCATTGCCATTTCCATTTCCATTTCCACCATTGTTTCTATTTCCAGCACCGTTGCGGTTTCCATTCCCGTTCTTTCCTTTTCCCCAACAGTCCTCAGTATGGTGACCCAGTTTTCCACACTTGTCGCATTTTGGAATACGACAAACTCCTTCGTGATGACGCTTGCACTGGTTACAGATGGGCAGAGTGCCCAGGTACCTTTTGGCAGGTGCGTCATTCATGGTTGCAAGAGTTTTTGCCTCCTGAGGCGGGTAGGGGTCACACTTCTTATTGTTGGAACCCTTGTTGTTGCGTGTTGCTTGGTTCAGACTCAAGTGCTTTCTCTTCTTGTCACCAGACGACTCAGCATGCGTCTCGGTCTTTTCAGTAGGGTTCAGTGATAACTTCTTCATGCGAACAACATCTTCAGTAAGGCTGACAGCCAGAGTTACAGCCTATGTGATCCTTTCAGGTTTCGCTGCAGTCACCAAACTGCGAAATTCTGGAGCCAATCCCCAGATGTAGCGTTCAACGCGTTTAAATTCGGGAGTTACCATGTAGGGGATCACCCTCGACAAATCGTGGAACCTTCGGGGTATAACCAGTAATGTCAACTCCTTCCATGGTCAAGTGCCAGAATTCAGTCTCCAACCTTTGGAGTTCGGCACGGGAGCAATACTTCTCTCTCATTCTTTCCTTAGTTCATCCCAAGTCAGGACATAAGCGGCATCATCACCAGGGTTTGGACTTGCAAGTTCCACCAAGTCAAAGCTTCATCAACAAACAACCCAGTAGCAAAAGTGACTTGCTGATCCGCGGTACACTTGCTCATACGGATAGTGGCTTCAGTCTTCTCCGTCCAGCGTACAAACGCTACTGCACCTCCAGTGCCGTCGTAGTTCATTGGTTTGCAGTCGAGAAATTGCTTGAAAGTGCAGCCCTGAGCTGCGTTTCCTCCAGACGAATCTCCATTCCCATTACGTCTAGCATTGCTTGGTCCTCCACTGTCTTCAGTACGGTTTGCCTCGTACTGGGCGATAGCTGCGGAGATCCTTTCTTCCAGTAGGGCGTTTAGCTCTTCAGCAGTCCTTGGCAGTGGGGGAGGAGGAGGTTGATCAGAATCCCGATTGTTCACAATTCTCCTAGGTGCCATGTTCTGGAAGAACATCACACAATAGGGTTAGACATTTGTTTGATATCGTCACACGAGACAGTAGTAGTATATATACACAGGCATATACCACATAAGTGACATCAAATAATTATTACTCCAGCAGAGTACTTAGTAGGCTGGGGGAAAGGTGTTCACGTTTGACCCTTTTCTTGTACTGGGGGAATCTGTACGTGACAAGACTTACTGTGGTTCCTGTGCACTGAATTCCATAATTATGTATGCATCCATAATTACGTAACTCCTTGCACAGTCCGCACAGTTCGTTTCATCCTCGTATCACTTCCTTCAGATAGGTCATTGTTTTCAGGTAAAGTCACGTATACTTGTGGTATTCTACTTCTAGTATATGTAAATATCAATTATCACACATAATCGCAAGTAATTCTTTAATCCAGGACAAGTGCTACTCCAGTGCACCCTAAGTCTCGTAGTGTCTTTTCTAGACTCTTTTGTAAACAGTTTCAGGTAGTGGATGTCGCAGAAAGTTTTATGCAATGAAAACTCTTTGAAAAATTGTTTTCGTGAAAGGATCCTAAAGATTGTAGTCTAGACTCGAGAAGGAATCCTGGTTCACTACAATCGCAACTCTGATACCAATCTGTCACACCCTTTCTAAGGCGGAAGCACGAGGTGTGAAAGGGTCTCATTGCATACGAATGGTAAACATACATACTCGTAAAAATAACTCCAAATGCCAAACATTATATAACTGAAATCATTATTCAAGTGTTTACATCACAAGACAGCATTTTGTCTGAAAAGTTGTTAGGATCTGAGTTTGGTTTTGATTGTGTTTTCACGTTTGAATTAAGATGAAGATGGATGAGTTGTGCAGCGGAATTAAGATGGAAACAAACTTTACACACAATCAAACGAGAGAATTGCTTTAATCAAAACATTTTCCACAAAGAACCGAAAGATTGAATTTATTTCAATAACGATTACAATGCGATGATTGAATGCAAACTCCCCCTCAGCCTGAGCTCAGTGTTTGTTCGTGCAGGAAAACAATTTTGCAAAGAGCTAATAGAATAGTACAGAGCACTGTTCTATTTATAGGCACTAGGAAACCACTGAACATCTAAGCTGACGTCACCATGAAAGTGACATCTAACCTCCTAACAAACTCTAACCTCTGATCTATACAAACCTCTGCTATTCTAAACTACTGATATTACATTTCATTACAAAAAGACATAATAAACTACTGCTGCATCCTTCCACTGATGTGAACCCAGCAGTACTTGTCCAGATCAGCAGAGCTTGACTCAAGGCAGTAGATTGAACAGCAGTGCTTTAGTCTTCATCAGGCTTTTACTTGATCAGCAGTTTGTCGGTCAGCAGTTTATACGAACAGTAGATAGGAGGTCAGCAGATGTTGAAACCACTTTCAAGGGGAGAGATATGTATACAACATCTGCTTATTATGGATCCACTGCGCTGATCCAGTTTTGGCTTTAATTATCTGTTCCTTTGATAGGGTTCAATTCCAACAATCTCCCCCTGGAACAGATAATGCCAAAACCCTTCATTATTGTGGAACTTTATTACCTCATCAACAGTTCCCTTATCTGACCTTTAAGTTGTAGCTCAAAGTCTAGGGCATCTGTGTCATCTTCATCCCTACCAAGTGGAAGATCAAGGAGATCCTGCATATCTTCAAGACTCAGGCCAAGAGCTTGTTCCCTTGTTATTTTCTTCACTTCTCCACCAGACCTGAATATAGTCAATACATGGGTCTGTTTGTCAGTTTCCCACTTTAGTACTTTTGAGCCTGGTGGGTTTCTTGGGAGATTTTTATTGGAAGAGGTGTTTGGAGATGCTGGCCTATTGAGAACTGTCTGAGCAGTACTTGCAGGTTGACTCAGGCCAAGAGTATCGGCTATCATCTGCTTAATGCCTTCCTTTACACACTCATATCCTGCCTTTAAGTCTGCCACTGTTTCAGTAACCAGTTGTTTTTGTGGCCTTCTTTTAAAGATGGCGGCACCAGCTGGAGCAGTGGCTCTCCTGATTTGCAGTTTTGTTGGTCTCTTTGAAACCTCTGCTTCAGGATAGTCAGGTTTTTGAGGCACTGTGGGATCTTTCTTTCTTAGTTCCTCCAGCCTTTTGTAAGTGGCCCTGACTACGTCTTCTTTCCATCTTACCACTTGATGTTTAGACCCATAATCAGCAGCAACTAACTCCTCTTTCATTCTCTTCAGCTAAAGTGATTTTTTAGGCACATTCTTTTTGTACTTTGACCATTCTGGAGGAGTGTGTTTGACCTTATTCTTTATCATTTCTTGAATCCTGGCTGCTTCTTGCTCAAGCTCAGGGATGGTCCACTCCTTGTACATGTGCTTCTCTCCCTTGTACTTCTTGGTTGCCATAATGCTTTCAATGTAGTCTTTTCTCAGAGTTTCATCTGCTCTCTCTGAGATTTGCTGACAAACATTTTTTTGCAAACTCCTCTAAAGATCTAACTTGTGTGAGCAAGTATTGATAATTCTGCTGAATTTCTCTATCAGATTTCCCATGTGTATTTCTTTTTGAAATATCCTCTGCTTGCTTAGCCTTGATTTTCAAATATTCTTCAATATTGTTAGGCCTGGGATATCCTTCAACAGATGGCAATTTCCTTTTATCAGGGTCATCCTCATAGTAGAAAGATTTGATTTCTTCTCTGACTGCTATAAGTTCAAGAGGAAATTGAACACCTGTAGGAGCTAAGGGCTGTTGAACTTGTGCTGATGAGAGAGGAACAGGCTTGGGTATTGTAACAAGTGACAAAGATGTTGAAGATGTTGGTGGTGGTGAAATGTCATCATCTTTCAGGATTAGCCTTCTCCTTTTTGTTTGAGGAGGGACTGATGATGCTTTGGGTGGAACAGTGGTGGTAGTTTGAGTGGCAGTGGTTTATGATTGACTAACGGCTATTAAAACAACTGGTGCTTCAACCACTGTTGTCATTACAGCAGATGTTGTAACATCTGCTGTCTTCTGCTTTTTGGCAGGAGGCGATGGTGGTGATGTTGTTTTTGGTGGTGATGGTGGTGGTGTTAAGGCAGTGGTTGTGGTGTGAGTTGAAGTGGTGTGTGTTGAAGTAATAACAGATGTTGAAACCTCTGAAGTACCAGCAGTAGTTGATACAGCAGGAGTTACAACAACTGTTTGGTGGAGGTTTGATGTTGGGGGCTTTTGGATGATGGTTTAGGAGTATGCTTTTTGAGTCTGGATGGTGTGGACTTGGGTTCCCTCACTTTTCTAGTGGGATTTCTTTTTAGCTCAGGATTTTGAACATCCTTCAGCCCAGAACAACCCTGCGCATTCAGCTTCATGTAAGCTCTTTTCTCCTTGTTCCACCTTGACATATCCTTTGCCGCTCTGTCCCTTTTTACACTTGCTATAGCTTCATCAAGTGCATTTTGGGTAACATCAACCTTTTTGCTACCATCTGGCAAAGGTATCTGCTGGGTCATATTCTCCATTTCTGGTTCTATGTAAAGACCATCATCTACTCCCTTCTTCTTCCACTCTTTAATTTTCTCCCCCTTTTTGGCATTATCTGGGGGTAATTGATCAATGAAGAGAACAGTTGGAGGAGCAGTGCCAGTGGTTTTCAATAAATGGGCCTTGAGAGCCTTGATGTCTGCTTGTGTGTTCTTGAACCTAGACTCCATGATATTTCTCAACTTTTGTACATGTATTTCATATTGCTGATCAGCCATTTGTTTTTGTTGTTGGAGAAAAGGTTGAAATAGATTCCAGAGCTGATTTGCAGCAGGTGCTTGTGGTGGAGCAGGTGCTTGAGGTGGATCAACAGTGGATTGCATCTTTTGTATTGTCAACAACTGTTGTAGCATGTCTTTGATATCTGCAACAGCTGTATCCAATTTGTCAACTCGTTCTGTCAAATCCTGATATTTTAAACCATCACCCAATTTAATGGGATCATCTGATTTCCCACTAGCAGTGGTTTTATCAGTGGTTGAGGTAGGGAGTGTACTCCAAACATTAACCACTGATGCCCCTTTTTCTTGGTACTGGGGTCTTCTTCCTTCAACACTTGACAATCTTTTGATATTGCCAGTGGTCAAAAAGAATCCACTGGTAGATGTCAGAGGTGCTATGGAAGGAATTGCCTCCAAGGAAGTCTTATTAATGTAACCACTGTCCAAATGTAAACCAGTGGGTTTAACAGTTGTAGTGGCTGCTTCACTTGGATTACCACCAAGAGTTACTTGTAACTTAAGGGGTGTAACCTCCTCAGGTTGTGTTGGTGGGTTAGCAAAGATTGATACATCAGACCCAGTCATTTATTTAGGCATGTTCTCATAGATGGGTGATTGAGAAGGACTGGTTTGTGCCTGGTTCAAATCAATTGCTTCCAACAAAAGTCTTGTTGGTGGAGGAATTGCGAATGTGAGGTTTGGGGTTAGAAGAGAATTTGCCCCGGGCATTGGGCTGTGGATGATGGAAACGAGTGATTCCAGAGCATCATATTGTGGAGTCCCTATGTGTACAACCTGTTCTTTTTGAGAAGAAACAGGAGGAGTTTCGGTTATGGGTTGAGATATTTGTATCAACTGCTGTGAGGAAGAAGCAGCAGTGGTTTCTTGTGACTTTGTTTTGTCACAGGCAATTGCTCTGGTATCTCATCCTCCAGAGTTGCCTTTTTGATGGGTTTGGGGGGTTTTTGAGTTTTTCTTTTTGTTGGCTTTTTGGTGATTGTAGGTGTGGGTTTTAAAGTAGTTGTTTTGCTACTTTGATCACCTTGAGCAGTGGCCTCAGCAGCAGATACCTGAGGAGCAGTGGTAGCTGCTAAATTCTGCTCAGGCATCTCTGCTTGTGTTTTGCAAGGTGTTGACATTCTTGTAAAAGTTTCAGCAGTTAAGCTGTGCATTTGAAGAGATTCACCTTGTTTTATTGTAGAAGGATCATTCTTAACAAGTTTCTTTTCAAAATAATAACTCAGAAATCTTGGAAATAGTAAGAATGCCTTTGTTTCAACATTTTTAACCAAATCATTAAAAATTTCCCGAGAATAATTAAAATTTTCTCCTTGAAGGATAGCATATCCCAGATTTTGAATTTTTAATGGTATTTCATTAAAAGCAGTGGTTTTGTTTGAAACACACATTAGGAGGGTATGAAATAAAAATCTTGTTGCAGAAGGGAAGTAACCTTTTTGTAAGGTGTCCTTTTTTCTTCTGCATTATACCCTCTTTCCAGAAAATCATTTTTTAACTCGTTTTTGGGAAAAGAAATTGTACCTTCCTGATCATCGAGTTGAAAGACCCCTGAAATTGATTGTGGTGTAATCTTGATGGCTTTACCCTTTAGAGAAGAGTTGATGGCTATTACAGCGTCTCCTTGTTTTTCAAGGGTTGCATTCTTCCAAAACTCTCTTTGGGTTGTCAAGTAAATTGGTGCATCTGCTGTTTACAAAGTTTTGTACTTTGATGCAGATATGGTAGCAAGGATGGAATCGAAAGCGTCTGTAGTGCCGGGTTTTGTGAGGAGACCCAGAAGATTGTGAGATGGTTTGTGTGGAATTTCAGTGGGTTTTTCCTTTTGAGAGGCTTGTTTTGATGTTGATTTGAAGGTGGGTTTTGCAGATGACTTCGATTTTGTCATTTTGGAGATGATGATCGAAGAAAGTTGTGAAGGAATTTGAAGAAAAACTGCTTTGAGAAGAGAATTTTTGAGAATTCAATTCGACAGTAAAACCCTGTTTTGGTGTGAAGTGGGGGTTTTATAGAGAAAAAGTAAATGCTGACGTGGCAGCGGTTACAAAAGGTCTGACCACTATGTACTGCCCACATGCCAAACCCTGGTGAAATGAAGGACAGTACTTTTATGAAAGATACTGATGAAAGCAGTGGTTTCAACGGTAACAAATGGAAGCAGTGGATGATTTTCACTATCAGTGGATAGCATATCAGTGGATAAGACACTGCTTTTGAACAACAGAGTTTATCAAGGAGAGAGAACAGGGGATGGCTTTCAGCAGTGGACAGACATTTTGAAGTAGAGCAGACTTTTGAACAAGCAGTGGATATGGCAGACTTTTAAGGATTTTAATGAAAACTTCATTTTTAACTATTTTTAAGGACGGATTTTTGATTTTCTGAAAACATTTTAATGCTTTTATACATAGAAAAACAAGATGTTGCTTGTTATTCCATGTTTAGCATGCCAATCCTAGAGACCAAACTTTTAAAGGTGGCAGTATCTAATGCTTTTGTGAGCACATCTGCCAGCTGGTCTTTAGTTGGAACATGATGCAGAGAAATCAAACCTTTTTCATAGCAATCCCTCACAAAGTGATGTCTGATGTTGATGTGTTTGGTGGTTGAATGGGAGACTGGATTTTTGATGATATTTTCTGCTGCCTGGCTATCCAACATGAGTGGTGTCTTTAAGGCAGTGATACCAAAATCCAGCAATTGATTTTGAAGCCACAGGAGTTGGGCTATACAGCTTGCAGCAGCAATGTATTCAGCTTCAGCAGTGGATGTTGAAACAGCTGCTTGCGTTTTGCTTTGCCAGGAGACTAAGCAATCACCTAGAAACTGGCACCCTCCTGAAGTGGACTTCCTTGTGGTGTTACATCCAGCAAAGTCACTGTCTGAGAAACCTGAAAGCTTGATATTCCCATTAGCTGGATACCAGATACCAAGTGTGGGAGCACCTTTTATGTATCTGAAGATCCTTTTTACAGGAATGAGATTTGATTTTCTGGGAGCTGATTGACTTCTTGCACAAACACATGTTGCAAACATGATGTCTGGTCTAGATGCAGTTAGGTACAGTAAAGACCCAATCATGCTTCTATAAAGTGTTTGGTCAATCAGCTCATCCTTTTCATCAGACATGACAAGCTTATTTGTTGCCATGGGTGTGCTGCATGGTTTACAATCATTCATATCAAATTTATTCAAAAGTTCTTTAGCATATTTGCTTTGATGAATGAAAGTTCCATTTTGCATTTGCTGAACTTGGAGACCAAGAAAGCATTGCAGCTCACCCATTGCACTCATTTCAAACTCAGCTATCATGAGTTCCCTAAACTCTTCACACATTTTAGTACATGTGCTTCCAAAAATAATGTCATCCACATAAATTTGGACAATCATTAAATCCTTTCCTCTCCATTTTAGAAACAGTGTTTTATCAATGGTACCTCTTTTGAAACCATTTGAGAGTAGAAAGGTGGAAAGAGTTTCATACCAGGCCCTAGGTGCTTGTTTCAGGCCATACAAGGCTTTGTTTAGCCTGTGGACATGATCTGGATAAAATGGATCCTCAAAACCTGGAGGTTGACAAACATACACCTCTTCTTGAATTGTACCATAGAGGAAAGCACTTTTGATATCCATTTGGAACACCTTCATGTTGTGGTTGACAGCAAAGGCTAAGAACAGTCTTATAGCTTCCAATCTTGCTACAGGGGCAAATGTTTCATCATAATCAATCCCCTCTTCCTGTCTGTAAACTTGAACCACCAGCCTGGCTTTATTCTTGACAACAATGCCCCTTTCATCAGTTTTGTTTTTGAAGACCCACTTTGTGCCGATGGGACTTACATCTTTTGGCAGTGGTACAAGTTCCCATACTTGTTGTCTTTTGAACTGTTGGAGCTCTTCTTGCATGGCTTCTACCCAGCTGTTGTCTTTCAGTGCCTCTTGGTACTTGACTGGCTGATGGAGTGATAGAAAACCAGCAAAAAGACAAATGTTTTGGGTTTGGCTTCTTGTGAGCACCCCTTCATTGATGTTGCCAATGATTTGATCAGGTGGATGAGATCTCAAGAAGATTAAATCTCCTTGGTATGGTATGATGGCATTTGTTGGTGAAGGCTGCAAATGTGTATCATCTGAGCTAACCACTGCTGGTGACTTTGATGACCCAGCAGTGGCTTCAAAAGGTGGTGGAATAGGAGGTAATGGTGAGAACACATGCTGATTTTTATCCACTGTTTGGGGACTTTTGTCAGCAGTGTTTGATGATGTGGAAGCAGTGGTTGATGGGCTACTTTGGTCAACAACTGTTGAGGTAGCAGTGGTTGAGCTTTGACAGCTGTTTTGAACATCTGCTGCTCTTTCCATTTTGGCAGACTTTTGTTGAGGAATGATGATCTCACACCCATAGTCTGGTGATGAATCCTCTGATGGACCTGCATTGTTAGTCTTGACAGCAGTATTTTCAAAAGTGAATTTATCAAGATCAAACAGATCTGCAGGATTTGCTGGGATTTTCATTGATGAAAGTTCATTGAACTTTACATTCAAGGTCTCCTCCACCACCTTGGTCCGTGTATTAAACACTTTGTAGGCCTTGGCAGTGGTTGAGTATCCCAGATGATAACCACAGTCAATTTTGGCTGCAAATTTTGAAATGGAATCTTTTAAGTTCAAAATAAAGCATGGGCAGCCAAATACTTTGAAGTATGAGATCAGTGGTTTGATTTTATACAGAATTTCATAAGCAGTCTTTTTGTGCCTGGGGTTTATTAAAACTCTGTTTTGGACATAGCAAGCAGTGTTTACTGCCTCTGCCCAAAAATTTAATGGCAAACCTGAATCAGCAAGCATGGTTCTGGCAGCCTCAATCAAAGTTCTGTTCTTTCTTTCAACTACCCCATTTTGCTCTGGTGTTCTGGGGATGCTGTACTGCCTTACAATCCCTTTCTTCACACAGAAGGCATCCAACTCCTTATTTTTGAATTCTGTGCCATTGTCACTCCTGAAGACTTTTACTGGAAGGTCAAATTGCTTTTCAACCTGTGTCACAAAGTCTTGCAAAATCCCTGCAGTCTCATCTTTTGAGTGTAAAAAGAAAGTCCATGTAAACCTAGAGAAGTCATCAATAATAACCAAACAATATCTCTTCTTTTTGAGACTCATGACTTGAACTAGGCCAAACAAATCCATGTGCAGCATTTGCAAACACTGGGTTGTTTTGGATTCTTCAATGGACTTAAAAGAGCTTTTATGTTGTTTTCTTTTTAAACAGGAAACACAATGCTCAGCATGAAAATAATTTTTGTGGCAAGCCTCTTACAAGGCCATTTTTTGAAATTTCAGTGATTGTCTTGAGATTTGTGTGCCCCAGTCTCCTGTGCCAAAGTTCTGTCTCTTTGTTAGAGGCAGCTGAGAACAGACAGGCATCAGCTCTGGGACACTCTTTTGACATATCAACAACATAAACATTGCCACTTCTTTGAGCAACAAGTTTTGTTTTTCCAGTTTTTATTATTGCTTCAATCTTTTTAACCATTTCTGGTCCAACAATCCTACAACACTCCTTTGTGAAGAATGACCCATACCCCTTGTCACTCATTTGTGAAACACTCAGGAGGTTGAATTTCAGACTGTCTATCAGATTGACATTTTCAAATTTTACATTGCCAGACTGTACTGTACCAGACCCCAGAACTTTCCCTTTACTATTATTCCCAAAGGATATATCACCCCCTCCATGAATTTTGAAATCTTTGAGTAGGGCTTTACATCCAGTCATGTGCCTGGAGCCTCAACTATCAACATACCAAAGGCTATCTAAGCATGCAGAAGCTCCCTGCACATGAAGTAAAAGGATTAGTTCATTATGGTTTCCAAAGCCAATAAGGCTTTGGATGGGGTCTCAACAGTGTCTGGGATGGATGCAGATTGATGGACAGTGGTTAGTTCAGGGGTTTGGATAGTTTTAGGACTATTTCTTTCTAACCACTGTTGGGGGTCTTGACCAATCACCTGTTGATAACCAAAAGGATGCCTATTCACTTTAGGTTTAGAGGGCCTTTTGTAGGTCTCATAAACGTGTGGAATCCTTTGGTAAGATGGTTGTCCCTTACGTCTTCTGAACTGGTTGGCAGGGGGTGCATCAGTAACCTGAACATCTCTTTTGACAGATGTTTGGTTCAGCTGTTTTGTGACAGTTGTTTGAACTGGCACAAACAGTGGTTGGTTCTTGGTGAATTTGACAGATGATGTTGATGGACTCAAGGATGTTTTAGCAGTGTATTCATTCTTTTTCACATCAAAGTTTTTGAGATACACACATGCTTGAGTTTTGTGGTTTGTTTTACCACAGACGTTGCAGCTTTCAGCAGGAACAATGACACTTGTTTTGTTTAGATCGTATGCTTTTAAATGAAAACAGTCTTTTGTTAGATGATTTCTTTTCTCACAAAATTCACAAAACAAGTTATTGATCTTTTCTCTCTTCTTTCTCTTCTCAGACTCCTTTGCAACAGAGTTTTTAACCTATGTTGGGATGTCCTTAAGAGGGATGACTTTTGCTTTTGGAGCTTTAACACCGTCAGTGGTTGTAAAATCCATTGGCTTGAAATTTTCAAGAATGTCACACTCATCAGACCATGTGGGTTTAAACTGATTCATTCTTTAAACACCCAAACAAATCAAACTCTTTTCTAAGTAGTTTCTTTTTGTTTTTCACAATTTCTGTGCTTCCTATACATTTGTTTTTCACTTTGTTCCAGAGATCTGTAGCACTAGAGTATTCGATCAAAGATATTATATCTTCTCGAACAGATTGAAACAGCAACGCAACACATTTCTGTTCAGCAACAAACAATTCTATCTCCTCTTGTGAAGTTAAGCTTTCACCTTTTTTGCCTCCATCATGGTATACATTTTTTAGACTCTTCCAGTTAGGAAAAGCAAAGGCCATCAACCAATCTTCAAACTTCTTGGCCCACCGACTGTATTCTTCTATAGCCATTAACTTCGGGGGTTTGTTATATTTTCTGAAAGCACTTTCAACCTCCAATGCATCCGATAACTTTTTCTTTGGATTTGGCGTGTTTTCATTGCTGTTACTAGAAGATGTATCATTTCCACCGTCTCCAGCAAACGCAAAAACATCATAAAATGGATTGAAGTCATCCATCTTGTACCTGAAACGAAATCAGCAAACACTTAGAAATATTTTTGAAGTTTTGAAAAACAACTAATTTCGAGCGAAATCAGTTTTTGAGTGAAATCACAGACTTTTTGATTTCGAGCGAAATCAGACAAACAAGTTCAAGCAGAATCTGATTCGAGCGGAATCAGATTTAAACTTTCAGGCGAAATCAGACTTATATCTTTCCGAGCGGAATCTGAAAATAAATTTCGGGCGGAATCAGACTTTATCTGATTTCGAGCGAAATCAGAAACAAAATTATGAGCGGAATCTGGATTGACCTGATTACGTGCGAAATTAGAAAAATGTTTCGAGCGAAATCAACTTTTTAGGGCGAAATCAGCGAAGAACTTTACGAGCGGAATCAGGTTTTTAGGTTATTTTTACCATTTTTAATCCGAGTTTTAACCTGATTCTTTCTAGGGTTTGTTAATACTATGTTTTACACAATATACTCGAAATTCAGGCCATTCCAACCGTTGGAACTAGTTCAAATTAGAAAAGTATAAAAAGAAGTGAGTAGAAATAAGAAAATCCGGTAGAATCAAGCTGCTATGGTATGAACTCCTCGTCCTGAGCTCTGATACCACTTGTTGGACCGTGTGCGTGACCCTAAATGTCAGTAAAAGCAGTTCATCTTTGAATACAAAGGCGGAATCAGAGTATACAAAGTCACAACAGCTTGGATCCTTTTAACTTCTTTCTATTGCTTCTTTTCAAGTCTTTACAAGTGTTTCTGAATGAATTTTGACAGAGTTTCGACACCTACACTATGACCTGATCTCGCTCCAAACGTTACAAATGAACTCAACATATCACCTATTTATAGCCGGCCTGATTCCGCTCCAAACTATATAATACATTACGAGCGGAATCACTAAGGACATCAGGAGCGGAATCACGATGTACATCAGGAGCGAAATCACCACCTAGACCTATTTGGAGCGAAATCACCTACTTACATAATATCCTGATTTTGCCTGAAATGACATAAATGTCATTTAGAGCGAAATCACCACATTAAATCACCTTTTCAATTCTAAACTCCAATATAACCTATCTAGACCTAAGACTCAACTAAGACGAAGTTAACAGACATTCCGTGCACCAACAGACTCCCCCTTGAATGTTGACGAAGTCTTCGGCATTGAGTCTTCAGTCTTGATCTCTTTCAACTCTGTCTTCAAACTCTTTCTTCACACAGGTTCAAAATTTCAAACTAGCTTCATCTTCAATCTCCCCTTTGACTGTTGATCCAGAACTCTAGACTCCCCCTTTCACAGACTCCCCCTCTCGGTAGACTAAGGCTTTAATTCTAGTTCAAACTTTAACGTTTTGATTGCCATGGGGATTCCTGAAACCTGCATACACTCTACCTAAATATAAGATATATGACACTAATAGATTTAAATCAAAACTTACCAATAACCCCAATTGATAAAAATCCACTTAAGTATTCAGTTCCAAGTTAATGACCCTGATTACTCAATTAATCTACCAAGTCCAAATTAATGACCTTGGTTGATCAGAGACAATTTACATTGATATTCAGTTCAATTTGTTTTTCTGAAAAAAATTACAAGTTTCAAGTTAATGAACTTGTTTCAACATTTCAACTTTCTCAAACTTATCATGTTTAGCTCACGACTCATCATCCAGTCCAGAAACCTTCCTGCATCTGCTTTCATCTTTCAGAATTCGAATCCGAAGATCAACTCTCCACTTTGGTTTGTCAAAAATAAAGCAGAAATAAAAAATCTTTTTGGATTTTCAATAAAGTTTCTGAACTAGAAATGAAATACAGAACTAAAATGCAATGAAAGTAAACTATTTATAAACATATTTTTGATGAGCGTGTTAGGGAATCATATCAGCTAATCGACAAGTCACAAGTACCATTAAGCTTCAATTACATACACAGAATTAAACAATTCGTGTAGATTGTCGATATACTAATCCACTTAAATTCTCACACACATTTCAATCTGTCCAGGATACGGATTTAATGTTTTAGAGACTAAAACTTATACGTGTGTCCCACCTCTTTAATATACTCCCGTATCCAGATCCCAATATTCATTCTTACAGGTAAGTATAACATCAATGATATCTGTAAGGGGTTAATAAATTATGAAGAATCATGAGAGCTCAGGTCAGAACTACCGTTCAGCAGAGAGATCATGACTCAACTTTTGGGTGTGTCCCCTTTAGAGGATCTTTTTTACAACAGCATTGCTAAGCAATTTTATTGTCTTATCATATATGCTGAGGGTGATGCTATGTTTCAAGCATTGCGGAAAGTATTATTCGAGAACTAGGTCAGAACTTCCATTCAGCAGAAGTCCCAGAATAATACCCCAGATATCACTGAGTATAAAGACCTAGTATATCAGAAAAAGGAATATTTCAAACAAGATTTCAGGGGTTACCTATATATCCAAGTAGTGTTCCCCACGAAATAAGTAAGTAAAGATTTAGATTTATATCCCGAACAAACCTACTAAATGTGTAAAAACCTATCGGCACATCATCAGCGAGACTGTTTAACGCATTTAAACTTTCCATATCTTTAGCATACCGTGACTGTCAAGCCGATGTACTATCATTTTCCCTTTTTACGCAAGCTCTTTTCTGGTTTTCTATTGTTTTTGAATTTTGCAAATATCTCATGTTTTTGTATTTTTGTCATTTTTTATTGTTTTTGTATTTTCTGAAAATATTACCCTATACCTCCCCCTAAATACCAAAACAAGTAAAAAATCGACAAACCATTGCAGATTGCTTCTCAACATCATCTACAATGTCTCCTTCATCAACGCCAATAATCTCCTCCAACACCGATAAAAGCTTCATACCATTCAGTTTTAGCAAATACTGAAAACGAGTTTTGTCAAATGCTTTGGTATGTAAATCAGCTTTTTGATCATCAGTGTGGATTTTCTCAATTCGTATCAACTTCTTCTCAAAACAATCTCGAATGAAGTGATGAGGAATTTCAATATGTTTGGTTTTAGCGTGATGTACTGAATTTTTAGTAATGTTAATTGCTGCCTCATTATCAACAAAGATAGGGGTGTTTAGAAATTGCAAACCGTAGTCGCGCATCTGTTGCTGAATCCACAAGATCTGTGAGCAACAACTGCTAGCAGATACATACTCCGCTTCACATGTGGATAAAGCCACAGAGGTTTGCTTTTTGCATTGCCAGGTGACCAATCGTGATCCAAAGAACTGGCACCCTGCTGTTGTTGATTTAGCATTAACTTTGCAGCATCCGAAATCAAAATCGAAATAACCTTCGAGCGTGAAATCGCCTTCTCTAGGATACCACAACCCCAATGATGGAGTTCCTTTCAGGTAGCGTAATATCCTTTTGACTATCACCATATGCGATGCTCTCGGGTTAGATTGATATCTTGCTGCGAGGCAGGTTGGGTACATGATATCGGGTCTTGAAGCTGTCAAATACATCAGCGATCCGATCATGGAACGATACATCGTTTCATCTACCTTCTCTCCGGTGAGATCAGGGTTTATCCCGTGATTCGTTGCTAATGGGGTGGCTGCTGGAGTAGAACCTGACATCCCAAATTTCTCCAAGATATCATGAACGTACTTCATTTGATGTATGAAAATTCCTTTGGCTAGTTGATCAACATGCAGTCCCAAAAAGAATTTCATCTCACCCATTGATGACATTTCGAATTTCTGCTTCATAACTTGTTCGAAATCTTTGCATAGATTTTCATTTGTTGACCCAAATATGATGTCGTCCATGTAAATTTGAACTATCAGAAAATGTCCGTCGACCTCTTTGGTGAAGAGAGTGGCATCCACTTTTCCACGAATAAAACTGTTGGCTAGCAGGTGTTGAGACAATGTCTCATACCAAGCTCCCGGGGCCTGGTGTAAACCATACAGCGCTTTATCTAGCAAGTAGACCTTGTCTTTGTGGTGTGGATCGGTAAAGCCCGGTGGCTGACCGACATAAACCTCCTCTTTTACCTTCCCGTAGAGAAAAGCCGATTTAACATCTAACTGATAAACTTTGAAGTTTTTCCAAGACGCAAATGCTAGGAAGATTCTGATCACTTCTAGTCGAGCAACTGGAGCATACACTTCAATGAAATCTATACCCTCCTGCTGACAGAAACCCTGGACTACGAGTCGAGCTTTGTTGCGAACCACAACTCCTCTATCGTCTCTCTTACACTTGAACACCCACTTGGTGTTTATCTTCCTCTGACCATCTGGCAAATCCACTAACTTCCACACTCCCAACTTCTCGAATTGGCTTAGTTCCTCCTGCATTGCATTGACCCAAGAATCTTCAGTAAGCGCCTCTTTGTAAGTCCTTGGCTCAACCTGCGAGATAAAACAACTCAATGAGAATTCAGTTTGTAAAGGAGCAACTTTTGTATAAAAACATGTAAGCCCTTTATCAATCTGTCTTCGAGTGCGAACGCCTGTCTGCAACTCTCCAATGGTCAATTCCTCCGGATGGTATGAAAGAGTTCGTGGCATCACTTCGCCTGGAACATCTACATCGCCTTCCAGATTAGTAACATTCTGATTTGCACCTTGTTCACTGACTGGGTTTGTTTGACTTGAAATCTGAATTTGCTCCCCCTCAGAATCTGAATCACCACGATCAAATACTGGCATGTTCTCAGATTCTTGATTATCATTCTGTGCCGTCTGATTATCTTGAGCAACTTCATCCTGTTGGACATCATCGTGTTCACCAGCATTGCTTGGACCTGCTTCATCATCATGTAAAGCTTGTCGTGGTCTTCTTGAATACTCAGCTGGGAACCTTTCCTGCGATTCTTCATACTGTCGCAAAATATCCAACTCGTCAAAGAAATCTTCTTCTTCTTCTGGTTCTTCCATCATGTCAAACGAATCCCACAACTTGTCGTAATTAAAACGCCATGAGTCACCGGGGTTCTGAGGCGCATAGTATACCCCTAACACTCAACATTTGGAGCTTCAATAATCCGCTTCAGACTTGGAACGAAGACACGTCATAATGGACTTGCATAACCTATGAATATCCCTTCAATACTCTTCGGACCAAACTTTCCAAAAGGCTCTAGAACAGTACAGGGTGACCCAAACGGTTCAAGATACTTTAGATTTGGTTTGCGGTTATTGATCAACTCAAAGCATGTTTTGTTGAATTTCTTGACAGTGAGAACTCTGTTGAGCGTATAGCATGCGGCGGAAACTGCTTCTGCCCAAAAATTTATCGGAAGCTTTGAATCAGAAAGCATTGTTCTGGCCGTTTCGATTAGCGTCCTGTTTTTACGTTCTGCAACTCCATTCTGCTGCGGAGTGTACGGAGCACTAAACTCATGCAATATACCTCTTTCATCACAATATTCTTCCATCTTGTTATTCTTGAATTCAGTACCATTATCACTTCTAATTCTTCTTATACGCCTTTGGTATAGATTTTCAATCTTTCTGAACAACGCCATCAAACTGTCAAAAGTCTCATCTTTCGACTTCAAGAATGATACCCACGAAAATCTGGAATAATCATCAGTAACCACAAGACAATAGAGATCCCCTGTAATACTTTTGACGTTTACTGGACCAAACAGATCCATATGTAGTCTCTCTAACGGTCTGGAAACTGAATTGACTTGCTTTTTAGGGTGTGACTTTTTCTTCTGCTTGCCTTTAATGCAACTGATGCACTCCCCTTCCAGATGAAAGCCTTTGATATTAACTCCAAGAACTAAATCATTGTGCACCAAGTGATTCATTTTCCTCAGGTGAATATGCCCCATCTTCCTGTGCCACAACTTCGATTCTTTCTCTGTTGCTCTAGAGACAAAACAATGTGCCTGACCTGTTGTTGTAGAAGCTACACTCATGTCCAACACATACAGATCATTCACTCTAGGTGCCCTCATGATAATCCATTCTTCAGGAATAACAAATCCTGGTTTCAAGATCAAACATTCTTTGTCTGTGAAGTGAGTGGTATACATCCTGTCACAAATCTGCGAGATGCTCAGCAGATTATTCTCCAGCTCAGCAATGTAGTTAACTTTTTCAAACGTAACAATCCCATTGGATAACGTTCCTTCACCTACAATCCTACCACCTTGATTTCCTGCAAATCCCACATAACCACCATTGATATTTCTAACATCATACAACAATGCAGTCTTTCCTGTCATATGTCGAGACGCTCCACTATCCATAATCCATCGTGAAATAGATCTCGGAAGTTCCTGCACATATCACAAACAATTCAATAAAGATGCCGATTCATGCTTCACGATTACCAACTAGGAAGCTCTGGCAAATCAAAACTTGATTAGCTGAAATAAGCTGCTCAAGCCTCATCAGACTCAGGTAACTTAATTTCATCAATGTACTTTACAACCGGCTTAAGAGGTGGAAAATTTTTATCATTTATTTCCAATTTGTTATCAACAACCTCTTTAACTTCAATTTTAACCTCATTTTCCAATGAAACATTTTTGTTTTCATTTTGCAACATCTTTTTAGGAACAACCTTCTTCTCTTGTGGAATTGAAGTTTGTTTCTCTGTTTTTGGTTTCCATGTTAGTTGAGATGATGCAACCCGTTTGTAAAACTTGTCAGTTTTAGTTACCACATTCTTAACAGGTTCAATTTTGACTTTGATGTTGTTGTTTTTCAAAATCTTTTTCTCAAAAATCATAGGAGCTTTTCCTTTGCATCAACCTTCTTCTTTTGATTCTCAACAACTTCAGTCTTAGGCTTGAAGTTGGTGCAATTTCTTGCAATGTGACCAACTTTGTTGCATCTAAAACATGTACGAGTATCAACTACCCGACTTGTACCTTCAGACTGAGGTTGTGAAGCCCTCTTCTCAAAGAACTCTTCATTTGATTTCGAAAAAAATTCATTTTCCTCATCAGAAAGTGAACTTGAACCGTTCACAAACACTTCCTTCTCTGCAAACCTTTTGTTTTGAAAATTCTTTCTTTGATAGTTCTTACCACCCTGATATCCACCCGACCAATTGTTTCGATTGTTGTTATAAAAACACGGTGGAACTACAGGATTTTTGTAGTAAGCTTTATCTTTCTCAAAATTCATTTGCCTTTTTGTTTGTTTCAAACTCTTCACTTCTGACAACTCAACTTCAACCAATTTGAACACATTTGTCAACTTAGAAACATTTACATTCTCCAAATGAAACTCAGAATCCGAATACAACTTCTCAGATCCAGCCATCTTGTACATCACAAGACCCGGTTCATCACCTAAGTTGTTTTTGGACTTTTGTTTTGGAATATATTTGTTCAAGAAACATTCATCATCTCCAGCTGAATCAGACATCAAAACACTTTCAGCTGTGCTTTTAACAATCTCAGTTTGAACACTATCATCAGATGATGAAGAAGAAAATGTCACATCAATTGAATCAGGAAGTTTCACATCATTTTCTTCCTCAAGATTAATCAACCCAGATTGCTTTTTCGAATAATTGTCTAGAATTGGTGGTGGAACTTGATGAAACCCGACCCCAGTTCCATCACAGTATACATCTTCGCCTGCTTTGTCTTTCCCGATGGGTTTGGGAATAATGTGTTGCAAAACAAAGCTTGCAGAGCTGTAACTGTTCAATTTCAAATTTATTCGCTCATTCTCAATCTTAGCTTCTTCAAACTGAAGCTTCAATTTAGCAATCTCATCCAATTGTTTGTTAATTAATTCTTCTTTGATTCTCAAAACACGTTGCAATTGGCAATTTTCTTTGTATGTTTTACCGTTTCTATCATCATTTTCTTTAACCGTGCTTTTAAGCTTCTCAAATTTTTCAGTGATCTGACGATTTTCAAGAACTAACCTCTCATTTTCTTTCCTAACCTTTTCATGATCAATTTTATCAGTTTCGATTTTATTAGTTAATTCTTTTAATCGTTCAATTGAAGCTTTCACCGATTTATCACGATCAAGAATTTGATCCTCAACACTTCTGACTCTAGCAGTCAAATCTTCAACCTTCTTACCGTTGAGATAAGTGACTGTGCTACAAACTTTGCGTTCCTTGATGCAATTTTTGCAGTCAACATCACCATTGACTTTCTTACCTGACTCAGTCGTTGACGCGTTTGAACTGACCTGGCTTTTAGACTCAGAGACGGATTTAGAATCTACCTCAAGCGCCTTAGCTGCCAGCACCTTGTCAGCCATCTTTCCCATGTTTTCAGCATTCAAGTCCTGTGTCGTGTCAATGATTCCAATATCAATCTTCTTTGACTTCTCTTTCTCTTCTTTTTCTTTCTTCTCTTTCTCTTCTTCTTCTCCGCTTCCCCACCATTTCTTCTACCAATAATCATCTTCAACTTTGTACTCTTTGATTATAGTTTCTATATCAAGAGTATTATGATCAATAGCAATGTTTTCATAGGGGTCAAGATAACATTCCCTGTCTGGATCCCATCTTTTTGCTCTTTTTGCCTCAGAAAAAATACCAGATAATCTGATCAATTTGTTCGTGGCTAACAACTTTCTGTGATTATACTTCTGTTCTTCAGTTCTGTTGTCTTTCCAAGGTTTAGGTTCAGAATTTGCCATGAATGCATATCCAACCGCATCTTCCTCAGGTAACAACTCGCTCCAGTCAAAACCTTCATCGTCGTGAATCACCACAAGAGCTCTAGATTTTTCTTTGTTATCTTCAATCTGCTTCATTCTTAGCGGCTCCGATTTGTTCTGATGATATATTGCCTTCTTGTAGTAATCTTCTCTAAACGGGTTTTCAGACTCATCAGCATACGCGTTTCTACATTCACGCTTAAAGTGACCTTTCTGTTTGCACTTGAAGCATGTCACCTTAGACTTGTCAAAGCCCAACTTGGTAGATGGTCCACCAATTGACTTCCTCCCGGTTATCTCCATGAAACGCTGTGCTCGACGAACTGCACTTGCCATACACCACCTTATGTCAATCAGTTCCATCTCCTCAGGATCAATCTGATCATAATCTTCCTTCGTCAGGTTGGTGTTGCCAATCTTCCCTGCTACAAGACTTTCATAAGATTCTAGCACAGATGCTAAGAAAACCATATGCTGCTTTGCTGACTCCTCGCTGAAGTTTTGAGCATTCTTTAAGTCTACAGCGATGTTGCATTGGAATAAATTTTTGCATCAGACTGGTTTGAATTTGATGAAGACCCACTGTGATATCCACTGCCTTGACTTTCTTTGCTTGTTGTGGAGACATTCTCAGCAGAAAACGCTGTCTTGGGAGATGTACTCTTTGGCATCATGCTCTTTGGATAATACAAATCCAAGTTTTGCTGATAAGACGAATGATTGACTTTGTGTGTCTTCTTTAATTCCAACTCGTGACTCTCTAGTCTCTCAATCAGCAAGTCTACTGTCAATGCTTCTGGTGGCTTGATAGTATTCTTTAACATCAACGCATAATATTGCCAATCCATCTCATCTGGCAATGCATCAAACAATTTGTCGACTAGCTCTTCTCGAGAATATGAAATTTCATGTCTTGCCAGTTCCAGCTTCAGATGCCCAAATCTCTCAATCATTTTACAAACTGATTCATTCTTTAAACACCCAAACAAATCAAACTCCTTTCTAAGTAGTTTCTTTTTGTTTTTCACAATTTCTGTGCTTCCTATACATTTGTTTTTCAATTTGTTCCAGAGATCTGTAGCACTAGAGTATTCGATCAAAGATATTATATCTTCTCGAACAGATTGAAATAGCAACGCAACACATTTCTGTTCAGCAACAAACAATTCTATCTCCTCTTGTGAAGTTAAGCTTTCACCTTTTTAGCCTCCATCATGGTATACATTTTTTAGACTCTTCCAGCTAGGAAAAGCAAAGGCCATCAACCAATCTTCAAACTTCTTGGCCCACCGACTGTATTCTTCTATAGCCATTAACTTTGGGGGTTTGTTATATTTTCCGAAAGCACTTTCAACCTCCAATGCATCCGATAACTTTTTCTTTGGATTTGGCGTGTTTTCATTGGTGTTACTAGAAGATGTATCATTTCCACCGTCTCCAACAAACGCAAAAACATCATAAAATGGATTGAAGTCATCCATCTTGTACCTGAAACGAAATCAGCAAACACTTAGAAATATTTTCGAAGTTTTGAAAAACAACTAATTTCGAGCGAAATCAGTTTTTGAGTGAAATCACAGACTTTTTGATTTCGAGCGAAATCAGACAAACAAGTTCAAGCAGAATCTGAGTCGAGCGGAATCAGATTTAAACCTTCAGGCGAAATCAGACTTATATCTTTCCGAGCGGAATCAGAAAATAAATTTCGGGCGGAATCAGACTTTATCTGATTTCGAGCAAAATCAGAAACAAAATTATGAGCGGAATCTGGATTGACCTGATTACGAGCGAAATTAGAAAAATGTTTCGAGCGAAATCAACTTTTTAGGGCGAAATCAGCGAAGAACTTTACGAGCGGAATCAGGTTTTTAGGTTATTTTTACCATTTTTAATCCGAGTTTTAACCTGATTCTTTCTAGGGTTTGTTAATACTATGTTTTACACAATATACTCGAAATTCAGGCCATTCCAACCGTTGGAACTAGTTCAAATCAGAAAAGTATAAAAAGAAGTGAGTAGAAATAAGAAAATCCGGTAGAATCAAGCTGCTATGGTATGAACTCCTCGTCCTGAGCTCTGATACCACTTGTTGGACCGTGTGCGTGACCCTAAATGTCAGTAAAAGCAGTTCATCTTTGAATACAAAGGCGGAATCAGAGTATACAAAGTCACAACAGCTTGGATCCTTTTAACTTCTTTCTATTGCTTCTTTTCAAGTCTTTACAAGTGTTTCTGAATGAATTTTGACAGAGTTTCGACACCTACACTATGACCTGATCTCGCTCCAAACGTTACAAATGAACTCAACATATCACCTATTTATAGCCGGCCTGATTCCGCTCCAAACTATATAATACATTACGAGCGGAATCACTAAGGACATCAGGAGCGGAATCACGATGTACATCAGGAGCGAAATCACCACCTAGACCTATTTGGAGCGAAATCACCTACTTACATAATATCCTGATTTCGCCTGAAATGACATAAATGTCATTTAGAGCGAAATCACCACATTAAATCACCTTTTCAATTCTAAACTCCAATATAACCTATCTAGACCTAAGACTCAACTAAGACGAAGTTAACAGACATTCCGTGCACCAACACTGTCAGTGGTTCAATCAGGGTTTCTGAATTTTCTCCCAGCAGCAGTTCACCAGCAACTGCATTAACAACTGCTTCAGTCACCTCATCCACTGTTTCATCACTTAGCTGTTCACCTTCAGTTTCTACCCCCTCTGGTATTGACTCTAATGCCATCAAACAAAATTCATCATTAGAGGGTTCATTAAAAGCATAGAGTGCAAAATTTTCATCACCAAGCTCATCAGGCATGCTGCTCCAGTCAACAAAGCCTTGAGTGAAGAAGCTTTGCTGATCTGGTTGTGCCACTGCTGGAGCAGCTGTTTGAGGTGCAACAGGTTGCACTTGTGCCTGAGGGCAGGGGTTTGAACATACTGAATTTGTGGAACATTGGTTTGGACATAATGCACAGGCACAAGGGTTGCAGCATAGTGAGCAGTGTTAACATGAGCTGCAGGGGTATATTGGGTATAGTGAATAGTGCTTTGATTTTGTGGTCTAGGGTTTGAGCTGGGATGAGTGATTATAGGACCAGTAGTTTGACTCCTGCATTCCCTAGCAAAATGACCTAGCCAATTGCACTTGTAACACTTGATTTTTGATTTATCCAACCCCACCCTCAAATTCCCATGTAGCCCTGGGAATTTTCTCCCTGTTCTTTTGTAGAATTTGCTTGTTCTTACACTAATCAAAGCCAATTGATGCAAGATGTCCATCTCTTCTAAGTCAGTGAGATCAAAGTGTTGCAAATCATTGAGTTCAAAGCACAAATTATCTGACATCTGGTTTTCACAATTTGCAGTAAAAGCATAATTTGCAGAGTGAGGATCAGGGTTGTTAAAATTTCCACCAGCAGTTATTCAATAAAGTGATCATAACCCTGATCCTTACCACTGCTACCAGATTCTTCCTAACCAAAAAGAGTTGTGCTACCGAATGAATAATCATCAGCAACTTTTCCAGACTCTTGCAACTTCTTTTTCTGGTTCAACTCCCTTTCATATGTCAGGAGTCTACCATGAAGTTGGGTCAGGGTCAGATCTTTGAACTCAGCAGAGTTTCTAGTGACAAAAGCTATGGTATCCCATTTTTCTGGTAGTGATCTAAGGAACCTGCTATTTTGAGTTGAATTTGGAAATGTTACTTTAACAAGCCTTAGTTCACTAATGAGACAACTGAATCACTCAAACTGCTGAGTCAATGATTCACCCTTGATGTGACAAAATGTTTCATACTGCTGATTCAGAATTTCCCTATTATTTTCAATGACTTCTTCTGTTCCCCCAAACTGTTCCTTCAGCGCATCCCATAGCTCTTTGGCACTGTTACAATGTAACAGTCCAGCATAGATCTCGTTGGGTAATGCAGATGCTATGATGCTAAATGCTTTGGCATCGAGTTCGAACTTTTGAAAATCAGTTTCAGTATAGTTTTCAGTTGGTTTAGGAACGAAATTCTTTGCATCCTCAGCACTTGGCACCATAGGAAAATGGGGACCAAAAACAACAGACCTCCAACATCCAGTGTTCTGTTGAGCAAGGATGTGACCCATCCTTCTCTCCGAGATGTTGTATTCATTACGTTTAAGCATAGGTGGTTTAAAAAGCGAGCCAATGTTATTCTTATCATCTTGTGATTATGACGTCATCCTGGTTGTTTTACAGACACTGATTAATCAACTTTGATGGTGATTAAACCTTGCTCTGTTTTTCAACACAAACGAACAAACTATCAGTATCAACGATTATGAGCTGAACTATTTATGTCAAAATGATTGTTAAATCAAATTTGACTGTCCAAGCTCTGATACCAATTGTTAGGATCTGAGTTTGGTTTTGATTGTGTTTTCACGTTTGAATTAAGATGAAGATGGATGAGTTGTGCAGCGGAATTAAGATGGAAACAAACTTTACACACAATCAAACGAGAGAATTGCTTTAATCAATACATTTTCCACAAAGAACCGAAAGATTGAATTTATTTCAATAACGATTACAATGCGATGATTGAATGCAAACTCCCCCTCAGCCTGAGTTCAGTGTTTGTTCGTGCAGGAAAACAATTTTGCAAAGAGCTAATAGAACAGTACAGAGCACTGTTCTATTTATAGGCACTAGCAAACCACTGAGCATCTAAGCTGACGTCACCATGAAAGTGACATCTAACCTCCTAACAAACTCTAACCTCTGATCTATACAAACCTCTGCTATTCTAAACTACTGATATTACATTTCATTACAAAAAGACATAATAAACTACTGCTGCATCCTTCCACTGATGTGAACCCAGCAGTACTTGTCTGGATCAGCAGAGCTTGACTCAAGGCAGTAGATTGAACAGCAGTGCTTTAGTCTTCATCAGGCTTTTACTTGATCAGCAGTTTGTACGAACAGTAGATAGGAGGTCAGCAGATGTTGAAACCACTTTCAAGGGGAGAGATATGTATGCAACATCTGCTTATTATGGATCCACTGCGCTGATCCAGTTTTGGCTTTAATTATCTGTTCCTTTGATAGGGTTCAATTCCAACAAAAGTTCACAACTTTATTCAACGATAAACATAAACAACATCCAAGAGCATGAGTAAGACCGCGCGCACATCCACTTTAGTTACCTGAAATACATGTGAGTTTTTGGAAAAACGTCAACATAATTGTTAGGGGTCATTTTCTTAACATATGTATCCTGACCAATATCCTGCCTTTGTTTGTTTATTTGTGATCAGGATGCTGGAAGAGGATATTGCTAACATCTTGGGCGGTATCCTGAGGCTTATTGAATTAACCACGTGCAGGTTAAGGGTTGAGACTTGCTAACGGTCAAGAGGACTTCTTCTCCACAAGACTCGGACGAATTTGTTGAGAAAGAGACGTTGGGCCCGAAAGACCAGGTCTACAACGTTCCAAGAAGGAATATTCGGTGGATCCCGCGAGTTTAGGGTAGTTAGTTATTTTATCTTTACTATAAATAGATGAGGTCGGATCAGCTTAGAACACAACAATTCACACTTACACTCTCGAACACTTACACTCTCTAGCTAATTGCAAACACCACACTTGTATTTCATATTCATTGTAACACTTAGTCGATCCGTACCACATCCCGCACTGTATCCTGATTTTTGAAGCAATTGAAGAACAAGGCAGCTGCGATTGTCAGCTCCCGAGGTTTTATGCCGGCGATCTAGATTGATCAAGGGCTTTCCTCGTACATCTCGTGTCGTTTACTTTATTTTTGCTCATTGTTTGATCATAGATACAGCTCAATATCCTGAGCCGTATCCTGAGTACTGTTTTTCCAAATAACTTAACAAGTATATTTCCAACACACTTTCTAGCACACTACCTCACTTAACTAATTTGATCACTTAATTACTTCGGTAATTTTTGACCAAAACAATTTGGCGCCCACCGTGGGGCAAGTGGTGCTCTCTTTACTAAAAATTTTTGTCAAATCGCTAATCGGTTTTCTATTTTCAAAACTTTTTGCCACATTGTCCACAATGGCCTCAAGATCAAACATGAGTTCCTCTACTGTGTCTGCTATGACTTCTGCTACTACCGGTTCGGTGCTTCCACCACCTCCTCCAAGGATGCCAGCCTCTACACAATCTCAAGATGTTATCCCAACTCGGAGTGTCCAGGGATCTGCTCCCGTTTTAGCTTCTAATGATGAAATTTTAACCTTATTTGGAAGTGTGCAGGAACAAATGAGGCAGCAACAGGAAACAAACCAAATGCTTTTGAGGGAGATACAACTCCTGAAGGCTGGCTCGAGCAGATCTGCGGAGGACAATGTCACTCCGTTACACCCCAGAGCGTTGAACTTTAGCTCAGCTGTGTATACCGAGGATAATAGGGGGAATATCGTGCCCAGTCTTCCTCAGAATCATACTCCTGAAATACCCTCCTCGATTAGGATGTCAACCATGAGGAGCTCAGGATATGCTTCAGGATATGGGCAAAATCCTCCAACGGGTAACGTGTCGAATAATAACAATACTCATGCTACTAACAGTGGTGGATCTTTGCAGGATGCAGGTGTAACATCAGCACTTACCAGGGAACTTCAGAAGTTGAAAGACATGATATCTAGTGTACCTGGGGTGGTCCAGCCGATCCCCGAAGTATCTCAAGATAGCCACAAGATATCTCGTTTTGCATATCCTATCTGTGATGCTGAGATCCCGAAGAGATTCCAAACCCCCAACATGAAGCTTTATGATGGGACTACGGATCCTGAGGAGCATATTGCCCAGTATAGGGAAAGAATGGAGATTAACCCTATCCCTCCGGAGCTCAAGGAAGCGTGCTTGTGCAAGGGATTTGGTTCTACTCTAACAGGATCAGCCTTAAAATGGCTGTTAAACATTCCTCCTCATTCAATTACTTCATTTGCTCATTTGGTTAATTTATTTAACAGTCAATTTTCTTGTAGTCGGAGTTTTGAGAAACTGACCAGTGATCTTTACAGGATAACCCAAGGGCCTCAGGAATCCTTGAGGGATTATGTGAACAAATTTAGTCGAGAATCCTTGGATATCCCACATCTTGATGTTGCAACAGCTGTGCAAGCTTTTAAGATGGGATTACAAAAGTATTCTCAGTTTTATCAGGATCTTGTAATGAATCCCTGCAGGAATCTCGATGAAGCTCGTAACAGGGCCTTGAGATATATCCGTCTGGAAGATGACAAGAAGATGCAAGAAAGGATGAACTCATCCAACACTTATGAATCGACTAATAGGAAGTCGGAATCCTCATTTAAGTCATATCGGCCTAAGCCATATGGTAGAAATGAAAACAAGAGAGTGAATGCTGTCGAAGATGAGGATCCTGAAGAGTATCCTGAATTGTCTGAATATTGCTTTTCTGTTAATATTCCTGAATTGATGTATGATATGCAGGGTCTAGGAGACAAGGCTAGATGGCCTCGAAAGAATCAACAAAAGGCTGACTGGAAAGATAAGTCGAAATGGTGTGCTTTCCACGAAGATTTCGGACATATGACTGAGGATTGCATTGCTTTAAGGAAAGAAATAAGCTATCTTCTGAGCAAGGGATATCTGAAAGATCTCTTAGGAAAAAAGAAGAATAAGGGTCAGGATACTGAGAAGGATCCTGAACGAGCAGCATCACCTCCCGCGGATGCCAAGATAATCAACTTCATTTCGGGGGGGATCCGACATTTGTGGAACTTCGTATTCGGCAGCAAAGAGACATGCAAAGGAAGCCAAAGCCGAAAGGGGAGACAAACCTGTCAGGATGACTACACTCACAACTGACAAAGTGATCACATTTGATGACAGGGATACTGTCCAGGATCCTCACCATGATGTTCTGGTAATAACGTTATATGTGACTAACCATTTTGTACGCAGGATATTGGTTGATAATGGCAGCTCCGTCAACATAATCCAACTAGAGACACTTAAAAGAATGAATGTATCTCCAATGGATATCACTTCGAAGTCCACCGTGCTTGTTGGGTTCAGCGGAGAGGCCAGAAACACAGTGGGAGAGATAAAGTTGCCGGTGTACGTTGAAGGAGTCAACTCGATACAACGTTTCTGTGTGATGGACTCTCTATCCTGCTATAACATTATACTGGGAAGACCATGGATTCACGATATGAAGGCCGTGCCATCAACATATCACCAATGCATCAAGATACCTACCCCTTGGGGAGTTGTTAAAGTTGATAGCGATCAGCAGGAGGCGAAAGAATGCTACTCATCCTCGATGAAATCCTCAGCCAAAACTAGTGCAGCATAGCAATTAAAGACGCGGGCCCAGGATATCGTGGAGGATCCGGAGCAGGATGTGAAGAAAGTTATCCTGGACCAGGATAACCCCGATATCTCGGTGCTCGTAGGGACCAATATCCCTCAGGATATTGAAGAACAATTAATTAACTTTTTGAAATGCAGGATGTCTACGTTTGCATGGAAGCATGAGGATATGACAGGCATATCCAAAGATATTATCACTCACAAGCTTGGAATTGATAAATCATTCAAGCCTGTGCAACAAAAAAGAAGGAAGTTTGCTCCTGAGCGGAACGCGATTATCCAGGAGGAAGTTGAAAGATTATTAAAGTCCAGAATGATCAGAGAGGTTAAGTTCCCAAGGTGGTTAGCAAACGTGGTTGTAGTACAGAAGAAGAATGGGAAATGGAGAGTTTGTGTAGACTACACAGACTTGAACAAAGCTTGTCCTAAAGACCCATTTCCTCTTCCCCATATTGATGCAATGGTAGATGCCACTGCCGGGCATGAAATGCTGACCTTCATGGACGCATCCTCAGGATTTCAACAGATCCAAATGGAGCCTTCTGACCAGGAGGATACCGCCTTCATGACACCAACAGGTATTTATTGTTATACAGCTATGCCTTTTGGTTTAAAAAATGCAGGTGCAACATACCAAAGATTGGTGAACATGATGTTCAAAGACAAACTGGGGGACACCATGGAGGTATATATCGATGATATGGTGGTGAAATCTAAAAAGTCTGAGGATCACCTCCAGGATATCAAGGGAGCATTTGATATCCTGGATCACTACAACATGAAGCTAAATCCTGCTAAATGCCATTTCGGAGTGGGGGCAGGGAAGTTTCTTGGATATATGGTGACAAAAAGGGGGATAGAAGCAAGCCCAGAGCAGATCAAAGCTATCCTAGACATAAAATCACCCTCAAATATGAAGGACGTACAAAGATTAACAGGCCGGGTAGCAGCTCTAAACAGATTTATCTCAAGATCCTCAGAAAAATGCAAAGACTTCTATGATATCCTAAAGAAGAACAAAAGATTCGAATGGGGGGAAAAGCATGAAGCAGCCCTGCAGGATTTGAAACGGTATCTTTTAACCGCACCTCTATTGATGAAGCCCGAAAATGGTGAACCACTATCCCTGTACCTTGCTGTGTCAGGGAATGCTGTAAGTGCCGTTCTTATAAAAGACCATGAAGGTCAGCAGTATCCTGTTTATTATGTTAGTAAAAGTTTGTTAGATGCTGAAACTAGGTATTCTCATTTAGAAAAATTGATATTAGCTCTAGTCATGGCATCAACAAAGCTTAGACATTATTTCGAGACACATAGGATACATGTTAAAACGAATTATCCTGTCAAAAATGTGCTTAGGAAACCAGAGATGTCAGGCAGGATGGCCAAGTGGTCAGTAAAGTTGAGTGCTTATGATTTAGTATATGAACCTAGAAGTGCCATAAAATCTCAGGCTTTAGCTGACTTTGTGGCTGACTTTAGTAGTGACATTCAGGACGAGGTAGACCTAGAAGTTCAACAGCTAGGAGAATCCTCAGGATCCTGGATATTATATACTGATGGTGCATCTAATGTAAGAGGAGTAGGATTAGGAATACTACTAAAATCGCCACAGGGGGACATATTACCCCAGGCTATTAGGTGTGAATTTCCTGCTACTAATAATGAAGCAGAGTATGAGGCTTTAATTGCAGGATTAGAGTTGGCTAAGAGCATGAGTATCAAAAATTTGCAAGTGTATGTTGACTCTTTGTTAATTACTAACCATTTTAATGGATCCTATGCAGTTAAGGGTGAGAAATTAATCGAATATCTCGATATTCTCAAAAAATTAGCAGGATATTTCGATGTTTTTATACTTGAACAGGTACCAAGGGAAGATAATGCTGAAGCGGATGCCCTAGCAAATTTGGGATCATCAATCAGAATACCTGAAGGGACGCAAATACCAATATTACATGTCTTATATCCTGCAACGAATCCTCAGGATAAAGAAGTAACTAGTATACAGAATCCTGGAGCAGAATATCCTGAGGAGGATCCTGAATCCTGGACGGCTCCAATCATGAGATATCTCAAAGAAGGACACATCCCTAGAAATGAAAATCCTAAGGCATTTAGGATGAAGGTATCACGGTTCACTATTATAAATAATATTTTATACAAGAAATCTCTCGCAGGACCGTATTTGAGATGCTTGGAGGATCTTGAAGCCAAAGAAGTACTTCAGGATATACATGAAGGGGATTGTGGTAACCATGCTGGGGGCAGGTCGTTATTCTCAAAAGTATTAAGAACAGGATATTATTGGCCAACAATGAGAAAAGATGCCGCAGAATATGCTCGAAGATGTGACGCATGTCAAAGACATAGTAACATACTGCATCAACCGGCTGAACCATTATATCCTATTGTTTCCCCTTGGCCATTTATGAAGTGGGGTATGGATATAGTGGGAAAGCTACCAAAAGCTCCGGGAGGAAAAGTCTTTATGCTAGCAATGACGGATTATTTCTCTAAGTGGGTTGAAGCTGAAGCATTTGTTCAAGTTAGAGACCAAGAAGTAGTATCCTTCATAAAGAGGAATATCCTGACCAGATTTGGAGTACCAGCTGAGATAATCTGTGACAATGGTTCTCAGTTCATAAGTAAGAGGACTACAGACTTTTGCAAGAGTTGGGGAATCAAAATGATCACATCTACTCCGGTACATCCTAAAGCAAATGGACAAGCAGAATCCTCAAACAAAATAATTGTCAATAACTTAAAGAAAAGGCTTGGAGCCAAAAAAGGAAGATGGGCAGAAGAATTACCCTTTGTTTTATGGGCTGATAGGACAACGGTAAAGAATGCAACAGGTCAAACCCCATTTTCGTTGGTGTTTGGAGCAGAAGCAGTGATTCCAACGGAGATGACAATACCTACTGCAAGATCTATCTTAAGTGATCCTGAGCAGAATCCCGAAGCCTTGAGTCAGAATTTAGATACTATAGATGAAAAGAGAGATGCAGCGAGGCTAAGGATGGCAGCATATCAACAGAGAATATCCAGGGCATATAACAAGAATATTAGAACCAGAAGATTTAAGGTTGGAGATTGGGTGTTAAGAAAGGCTTTCCAAAATACTACTAATCCTGCCGATGGCAAGTTAGCTCCAAAATGGGAAGGACCATATGAAGTTGAATCAGAAGCAGGGAAAGGAGCATATAGACTCAAGAATATGGAGGGGGATATGCTACCGAGATCTTGGAATGCTATACACTTTAAGCTCTATTTCAAGTGAGTTAGAATTTAATTTCTAACTCAGGATGGTATGAATTCTACTTCTTTTAAACATGTTTGGTTTAATTTGTTCTTTGTAACCTGATACTGACTTAAGCATCGGAGGGGTGTTAGCCAAGCTAACACCCACCTTAGTTTACATTTGTTTTGCAAGATATGTTTCAGGATATAGCTCCAGGATATGCACTCAGGATAACTCAGAAGATTAGAGGATTGGCCCCCTCTCTCACGATTAAGGGATACTGATCCCTTCACAGGTTTAAAGGTATTCACCTTTCTTCCGAATTGGGTTTAAACACCCCGCCTGGAGCGCAAGTTATTCAGGGATAGTTCAAGGTGGCGGGACCAGTCCATGTAAAAGTGGCTGACAATTTCATTACCATTGGCTATATCCTGAATCCTAACGGTATATGAGGATTGATCACCCTCTCTCACGAAAGGGTATTTTCATACTCTCTAAGGTTTAAAGGTTTTCACCTTTCTAAGTCTTGGAGTTTATACACTCCCGCCTGTAGCGCATGAAAAATTGGGATTTTCCCCAGGATACAAAGGATTTATCTCCAGTACATCCTTGGGTTATATCCTCGGGACGTGAAAAATTGCTTATGCCATGAAAACTGACATTAAGTAGATTTCTAAGATACTTGAAGACATTGTACACAGGGGACATCCCTGCCAAGATGGTGGTGTAAAGCTAAAAGAATGAAGTTTGTGACTAATGCACTAAGTACCTTGCACTGGGGACATCTTCATTGGAAGAGTTGCACAGGGATTGAAGTTCGGTAATAGGTTTATATCCTATGTCTGGTATGATCTTTCCTTTGTAAGCCTCATTTAAGTTTTTAGTAACATTATGTTAAGTATCCTGGCATATATCCTCAAAGTCCTTTTAAGGATATTTGATTAGGATGTTTGAAACTAGTATTGGCTTGGAACTTTGATCATCATCAAAACTTGGTTTTGAAGAGATAAACTATTTTTTACTTTCTAAAGAAATTTTTATAAAGTTAAAGGAACGTCTGGAAGATCTATAAAAGGCTTATGCAGTATGTTTTTAAGCATACTGGTCAGGATATTTTGTAAAATAACAGTATGAAATTTTTACAAAGCCAAGACTTACACTAAACAATGCAAGGTAAAAGAAAATAAGTCAAAAGATGAAATTATTCTTAAAGCGATCAATACTGGTTGATAACCGAAGGTTTCATCCTGAAACCCAGGACCCATCCGCCTTCGGTTATCAAATTGTTTAGAGATGGAAATGAAAATTGTTCATAAAGACATAAAATTGTTCGAATGAAAATAAGTTCTAGGGGGTAGTGCCTTCTTGCTCCATAGCGGTTTCAGCAACATCCGTTTTAGGATCCGCCTCAGTATCCTTGTCAGCATCGATTGCCTTTTCAACTGCTTTAGAAGGTTCATCGACAGTTGATTTGGAAGAGGTACCGCCAAGATTCTTCAGCTTGGTCTCCCAAGCACCAACGTCCCAAGAAGGGCATTCGAAGCCTAATGTTTTGGCTTCGTGAGCCATCTTCAACCTAGCCTGGAGAAGAGAAATGACGACGGAACTTTTGAGGCTTTCTCGGTAACTGACCATATCCCGTTCGTACTGCACATGGGCAGCTTCCAGATCGGCTTGGGCTTGAAGAGTAGCTTTGTTAAGAGCAACTTGGTGTTCCTGGGTCATAGCTTTGTATTTCTCCTCGTAATGACGAGACTTGGCGGCCGCGATCATACCTTGGTCAGAAATTGTGATTTCTGCTTCCTTTAGCTTAGATTCAAGTGTTTTGTTAAGCTTGCAGGATTCTTGATATAAGTGAACCAAACGCTCAAGACCCTACAAAGATAAAAGGACAGGGATCAATATTATTATTAAGTCTTTGAAAATAGTCTAAATTGCAGGATATGATATAAAGATACTAACCTGGTTGAGAAAAGAAGTCATAAAACCGCTGGCTTCGATGAATCCATGCTTTTCATAAGGAAATGTGTCAGAAACGACAGGGGAATCGGGTTCTTTCCTTTTGCGAGAACTTGAACTCCGAGGTTTGGTAGCCGGTGAAGGTTTAGGAATGATGATGGCTTTGGAGCTGCTGGGTTTGGATGTAGCAGTGGTCTTGGAGCCAGGTTCTTTCTTGACCTGGATCTGGTCAGAATAGCTATCCAGTTCGTCAAGATCAAAGACTTCAGGGATTTTAGCTGGTGCTGCGTAAAGGGAAAAGTTTTACTCTTTATCATTATGTTGTTTTGACTAATTATTTTGAAAGGAATTCTTACCAGACATCTCGGATGACGAGTACTGACTTGAACTCGGAACGTGTGTGGTAAAAGTCCTGTCTATTGCAGGTAACCGGTAAACGGTATTGATTCTCTCTTCTGACTCAGCGGTAGGAGGAGCAACTTCCTTAAAGTTCACTGCATAAAGGTCAAAAAGAAGAATATTAATAGGGGATAACAATTAAATCGTCTATAAGGATATTTATGATCCTACCGGTGGTTAACCACTCCACCGGAAGGTTGGCACCCTCAGCAATGGAATCTCGTTTGACAAAGAAGAATTTGCGTTGCCATCCGTCTTCGTTTTTGGTGGCTTTGAGAATCAGGGGTTTGCTGGAGGTTGAAAAAAGCAAGAACCGACTAGAGCCGTGGGATCGGAGGCGGTAAGCAATAGGTAGATCCTCGATGCAGAGGTCAGAACAATGGAGGTTTTTGATTTGGTTGAGTACAATTAGTACTCTCCAAACCATGGGCATGGTTTAAGCAAAAGAGATGCCAGTAATACGAAAGAATTGCATCATGAATTCAGGAAAAGGGTATCGAAGACCTAGTGAAAAAGGATATGCTGGAAAACAGATCCATTCGGTAGAAGAAACATCCGATCGGATTGACCGATCAAATGGCCTAAAGACTATGCTGTCAGGGAAAGCGCCGGAGGCTCTTAAAGCTGCAATATCTGCGTTGTCAAAAGCGCAGATCTCCTTCTCGGGATTTTTGAGAAGATTCTGCTGGGTGAAGGTCTCGGCGGCCATTGCTAGAAAGATGAAGTAAATTGACAGGAAGAAAGTCAAAAATGGAGAATTACCTGAAGGTTCTGTTGAAGATATCTGCTTTTCAAACAAGAAAAGAGAAGATATAGGGGCATTGTGGATCTCCATGGAGTAAAAAACGCGTTGGAAGTTATGATGTGATCTTGACCGTCGCTTCATTTTAAATGCCTTGAGTTGTGGGATAAGGTTTTTGAAATATATCCGTTGGATTGGTATCCCAACCGATATATTTGGGGACAATTGTTAGGGGTCATTTTCTTAACATATGTATCCTGACCAATATCCTGCCTTTGTTTGTTTATTTGTGATCAGGATGCTGGAAGAGGATATTGCTAACATCTTGGGCGATATCCTGAGGCTTATTGAATTAACCACGTGCAGGTTAAGGGTTGAGACTTGCTAACGGTCAAGAGGACTTCTTCTCCACAAGACTCGGACGAATTTGTTGAGAAAGAGACGTTGGGCCCGAAAGACCAGGTCTACAACGTTCCAAGAAGGAATATTCGGTGGATCCCGCGAGTTTAGGGTAGTTAGTTATTTTATCTTTACTATAAATAGATGAGGTCGGATCAGCTTAGAACACAACAATTCACACTTACACTCTCGAACACTTACACTCTCTAGCTAATTGCAAACACCACACTTGTATTTCATATTCATTGTAACACTTAGTCGATCCGTACCACATCCCGCACTGTATCCTGATTTTTGAAGCAATTGAAGAACAAGGCAGCTGCGATTGTCAGCTCCCGAGGTTTTATGCCGGCGATCTAGATTGATCAAGGGCTTTCCTCGTACATCTCGTGTCGTTTACTTTATTTTTGCTCATTGTTTGATCATAGATACAGCTCAATATCCTGAGCCGTATCCTGAGTACTGTTTTTCCAAATAACTTAACAAGTATATTTCCAACACACTTTCTAGCACACTACCTCACTTAACTAATTTGATCACTTAATTACTTCGGTAATTTTTGACCAAAACAATAATGTTGGTGTGAATTCATACAGTTCTTGTATTGAACGTTTGTAAACTTTGTATGAAAACATGGTATGTATCTTGTATAAATCAAGTATTTCTGTATGTATCTTGTTGTTAATGGGTTGCAAGGCCATTAACATATGACACGACATAGGAAGCATCCAAACCATAGGCATTTGTCTAGTTGTCGATTCACGACTAAGACACAAAAGCACTACTCGGTACTAGTTTTCACCAAGAGTGTGGCTGCCCGAAAACTCATTAGATCTAACCTTTTGTTCTGCGGTCTAAGTATGTACACGATTAATTGTGCTTATGGTACCCTATTCGTGACACGATTTCTCGTATCATTCCTTAAAACGCATCATACTTGGTACTAGTTATCACCAAGAGTGCTTCTTGTTTTTGTATCCATCATACCATTTGTAAACATTGTAACATGTATTTCACCCCCGAAGTTATAAAACTGAAAACAGCTAAAAGAAAAGGGGGAGCATGAACTCACAACTTTGCGCTCCTTGAGCCGTAAACTTCACCGGTTTTTGCTTATCTAGCGTCGTGACCTAAACGTGTTTTTATTAACGTTAGTCACTAGACTTGTATCGCACAAGTACAAGTCACCATCTTTTATGTATTTGTTCTTGTGTTAAAAATAATTTATATTTTTAACTATGTGTCTTACTTACATTATTTTCTCAAAAATAAATATAAGTATCTTGTATTTTTCACCCGAATTATGTATTTTGTCCAAAACTTCATTTCATGCTCATAACTTATCCAAGTTATTTATTCTATCAAGTAATATATTTTCATAAATATATTCTCTTGTGTTTGTCTAAGCATGTTGTATGTGTATTTTGTATTTTCACTCCTTAGGAGTATTTAGTGTATTTTCAAGTCTTAACACACTATTACATATAATACATACTACATACACTTAGCACAGAATTTGGTGATCAATAAATATATATATTTTTCTCAAAAATATACATACTCAATATCAAATTTTATCTTGAAGAAATCACCATTTCTTAACTTTGAACTTTACACAAAAATTAGGGAAACCTTGGTAAATATTTTTAGGGAATAAGTTTCACCAAAGCTTATATTTTTCTATGTGTCAAAATTTATACAAAATTTGACATAGTTTCCCCTAAAAATGAAGGTTTCCCATGTTTTCAAAACATGTGTTTATTTTCTTTTAAATCATCATCAACATCAACAACACAATCAACACTTTCCGAGTGTCAAAATCAAGTAAATTTCACTACATCATGAACTTGAAGTTTTTGTAAAAACTTGTAGTAACTTACCATGTTATTTAGTAGGTTTAGTTACCCTTAAAAACATGGTTATTTGTTTTTAAATAACTTTATTAAAAGATTTAGTCATTTACAACTTGTAAGATGATTTTTCTAAAAATATTTCTTTTGTATTTTTCTTGTTACAATCATGTTCCTAGTTTTGTCTAAACACTAAAAATATGATTAGTTTACTTAGAAACCATGACTTTGTAAATCTCATAAATAAACTTGGTTTCTTGAGAAAATTATTTTTGTAATCATCTATTTACCAAGCTTGTATCTTGTTGAAATCATTTTTACATAAGAAAACCAACTTCATCATTCAAGTTCATGAAGACATAAAGTATGATGATCTTGGTCTTTCACAAGATCACCACCTTAACTTACTAGATCATGTGTTTAATCATAATTTAGTAGGCTCCATATGATGTCTAACATCACTAACACTAATAATCAATCAACAAGAAGCAAATCAACACAATCAACATATATTCTTATGTATTTAAGCTTATGTTAAAGATTCATGATCATGTTCTTTTGTGTTCTTCAAGTTTATCATTGTTCATCATCTTTCAACCATAAAAATATGAAGTAAACAAAGATCAAAAGAGCCTTACCACTAGCTTCAAGCTAGGGAAGAATAATGAAGAATATGGAGTGGATAAAAGCACACAAGAGAGGTCCTTCAAGTTCTTCAAGCACCAAACCTTCTTAAACACCTTCTTGCACCTTGTGACTAGCTTGGAATGGATGATTAATGGTTGAAGGTGATGGTGGTGTGGGATGGTGGTCACGGCCGTAGGTGGGGGAGCAAGGGAGAGGAGAAGGTGTGTGAAGAAGATGGAATGGTGATGTATATATAGGCCAAGATCTAAATCCAAATCTTCTCACAATCTTTACAAGATTTCACAATCTTAGGGGATCTTGAAATATCTAAATGAAATCCAAAGTAGATCAAGATGGATTTGTAGGATCTTAAAGGATTTGTGGTGGGGTCACCCTCATGTGACCGTCCACTATTTAGGGGGGGGGGTAAAGTGTAATTTCAATCACCAAATGTAAAATCAAGTTAGGTTTCAAGTATAAAGTTTAGGGACTTGATGTGTTATTATGTTATAAGTGGTGTTATGGTGTTCGGGGACCATAACTAGTTCAGAAACATTAAAACAATGCTTCTAGTAATATTTTGATGTTCCGGGTAATGTCCGGTTGTTCGGTTAAATACCGGTTCCTTAAAGTGCAAAATTGCATCGTTTAGTGTCCTTTATGTATCCTTTTGTAACCCTTTTAATTCCCAACACTTAGGAGGGTATTCTGGATAATAAATCATGAATTCTGCATAATATTTATATGTTAAAAACCTGATTATAGCTGATTTATGCAGAATTCTGCATTTAAAGTGCGTTTCGGGTGCTTTTTAGTGCATATTCTAGCTTCCGGAACGTCTATATGTTAACCCTTGTATGTACTCTTGGGTTTTAATGTATTCTTGTCATTGGACCTATACCTAGGCTCCAATTCTATTGTCTAACTGCTTTCTGCAGAATTGTTGACATAATGTGTCTTACCGGTGAGTTTACTAGTATTTCTGATGCAACGCTGTTCATTAATGCATAAAGCAATATCTTGTAGTATAAAACGTGCATGAATTCACAAGTATAGCATGTAATTTAGATAATGTTGACATTTAAGCACATAATTGCAGTCATTAAGTATTAATTAAATTGTACGGAAATTACCGGTTTTGTGCCAGTTGTCACAAGAAGTAGGAGAAGCTCAGTTATCAGGACCTGATATAGTCCTTGAAACGACGGACAAGATTGTCCAGATTCGCGATCGCCTGAAAGCTGCCAGGGATAGGCAGAAAAGTTATGCTGACAAGAGGCGAAAACCTCTAAAGTTTGAGGTTGGCGATAAAGTCTTACTGAAAGTATCACCCTGGAAAGGTGTGATGCATTTTGGTAAGAAAGGCAAGTTAAGCCCTAGGTATATTGGACCATTCGAGATTATCGAATGTGTCAGCAGTGTAGCTTATAAGCTAAACTTGCCTGAAGAGCTGAATGGAATTCATAATGTGTTCCACATCTGTAATCGCAAGAAATGTCTAGCTGATAAATCGCTAGCTATGTCCCATAAAGACGTACAGATTGATGAAAGCCTGAGGTTTGTTGAAAGACCTATATCGATCGAGGATCGTCAGGTTAAAAAGCTCCGAAGGAAGCACATGCCTATAGTAAAGGTTAAATGGGATGCCCGTAGAGGCCCTGAAAATACGTGGGAAGTTGAGTCCTCTATGCGACAAAAGTACCCTCACTTATTCCAGTAAATCTCGGGGTCGAGATTTCTTTTAAGGGGGTGAGGATGTAACACCACGTAAAAACGTGTCCAATTGTATGAAGACACGTGTCCTAAACTCTATATATGTAAAAGATTGAGTTGAAGGACTAAAGTTACCAAATGATGAAAATATGTATGCGAAGGGACTAAAAGTGTCAACATGCTAATTTATGCCTCTGAGTGACCTTTTTTCTAAATCCGAGACTTTCTAGTGTTGAAACATGCTCTCGGAAGTTATTGAGGATGATTATGAAAGTTGAAGGACCAAAGGTATCAAGATCAAAAGAAATTATTTTTCTGATCAACCTCTTACGGACCGCAAGGGCCAAGGCTTACGGTCCGTAAAGCTTGTATCTGGGCAGAAGTTTTGGACAGCTGCAGGTTTCTTCACTAACCACCTTAAATCCTTCCAAATTGAAACCAGGAGCTTGTTTTTGGTTTTAGGATACCACTAGGACACCTGGGGTGATCCTAGGAGCCTCCTTAACAGTTGTAGATGATCCAAATGCTTGCAACTTAGTATATAAGGAGCTCTAGTTCATAGTTTATGTGCTCACATTTGCAACAACTTTCAAATAACTCACTTCTGGAGCTTGCAAGCAGTAGGAGAAGAATTCCAAGTGTAGAAAAGATAGCAAGGACCCTAAGTAAGAGTTTTAATCCCTGCTTAGTCCATTTAATTAGCTTAAAAACCGAAAAGTCAAACATATCGTAATTAAGCTTTGACTTTTGGTTTAATCATAATTAGTCCAGCCACTGATTGAAACAAAAGTGGTTATGGAACCATATTAAGGTAGGTAATTAACCCTTAAAAGGGCACCTCCTAATTATTTCGTTTGACTAGTTAATTTTCGGGTCAAACTAGTTTGACAAAAAGTCAAACTAGACAAAAAGTTTAAAAATAATTTAAATTAATAAAACAGAGGTTCTAAATTATATTTTAACATTCTAATGACTTGGTAATTAGTATTAGAACATGTTTGACCACGCCTAATCCGACAATTATTAGTCTAAGGTCAGTTTATAACCGAAAGTCGCAAAAGCTTGACTTTTGCTTTGACTTTCAGTTCTGACCTGTTTCAGCTTAATTCTCCCATGTTTTAAGCTTCCATTAGGACCATATTATATAGTAGTGTAACCTCCTGGAGTTATATTGCTGGGTCCTTATTGGTTTGAATTATATGCTAGTATTTGTAAATATGCTTATAAATGCCGTAAATGCCCTTTTGACATATAAATGAGATTTTTAGAAATGTGAGAGGACAAAAACCTTTGTTACTGATATATAAGCTTGTACCAAAAATTTGACATCAGTTCTTGGTCTCAAATAGGAGTTATGCTCGATATCGTAATTAGAAGCTTTTTGTTAACTAAATTGCGATATCTTGTATAAGACATGTTTAAACTTGGATTTTGAACCAAAACTCATTACCTACTGTTAAGATATTATTTTTAAGGAATTTTAAGATTTTTGGTCAGATTATAATATGTTTAAATCATAGAGTTCTTGTGTAATTCGGTTAATGACGATAATAGCCATTTTAGGCATAAAATGAGATTAACAAATGATTTGAATGCCAAACTTTTTCCTACAGATTTCATACATTAAATAAATTATTTTGAGCATTTAAAACTGATCAAAATCTCAGATTTACATAAACATCTTGATTATCATCAATTAGCGAGTTTTACACTAATTAGGTGCATATTATGGTGTAAAACCATATTTAACACCTAGGACTTGTTACCTACTGAATTTTTAAACAAATTTAAATATAATTACAGTAGGTATAAGTCATAAACTCAGATGTCCAAAAATGTCCTTAAAAGCCTACGTGAAATGACCAAAATGCCCTTCCGGGGCATAGTTTGGCCATAAATGGTAAACCTCACATATATGTAATATCTTACTGATGTAATGAGATAAATTAAATATTTTTACTGATTACGAAAGACAAGAACTTCAGTTTGTTATAAAATCTCTTTTATAATTATTAAAATGACCAAAATGCCCTTACGGGACTTAAATTGGTTTAAATTACTTTTCGGGCATATATGTTAACATCCTACTGATGTATTAACATATTTTAAGCATAATAACAAATAAGACCTATATGTAATTCATCTGGTTACCCGTTACGCATTTATGCGTTCGGATCGGTTTATGTGACTAGTTTACGTAAAATAGCCGAAACGGGTTTAACCTTATCATTAAAACCTCAATTTCCAGAATGTGTTTGGTTTACCCACATTATACAAGTATCCAAACTTGTCGGGTCTAAACCACATTCTATTCCGGTCTCCGCTTAATCTAAGCGTTTAGAACCGTAAAGTTTCTTTCTAGCTAGCCGGTCTAAGTCTTTGACTTAAATAAAGACCCGTTAGCATCCTAATAGGTTATTAAACCTTCTATACAGATTGAGTAGCTTCAGTAGAAGGTATTATCATAAAGCTTTAGGAATATACACTGAGTTACTTCTCATATTTAGCTCAGGGTAAATACTTTTAACTTATTTTCCCTTATACGGGCTTGGAATATGGTATTATAATAATACCACTTGGTCGGGTATGAAATCATTTAATCGGATTGTGATTAATAAATTTATATAACCCGTTTTAATCTGTCTTGTTTGATAACATAAGCATTGGGGGTTAATTCGACCGTGTCCTGGATATCCTCGGCTCATTTCATTTGAAAATGGCCACGACCTATGCACGGGGTCTAGGCATACACCTGACAGATGCAAATGCTAAAATATAAACCCACATGTTGGGGATAACTCCTTTGTGGGTTCTATAAGTAGTGAGTTAGTTAATCATGACCGGCTTCCAACCGGCCCCAATTGTATGACAAACATGTAAATTTGTATACAAGATTATCTTTAAATAATTGTCCCAAGTTATAAATGATTTGTGCCAAGTGCACTTAAATCAAATTTCATAAATATTTTCAAAAGAGTCAGTTAATTGTATTTACCAGTGTAAACTGACGTATTTTCTAAAGATTGATTGACAGGTACTTCTCGTAAATAGGCTGGAGCTACTAGGTGTCATATAAGAGGATCTTGCAAATCCCTAGATACCTGCAGTCTGTTGTTTTTCGTTTCTTGTATTTTATTTATGATCCGCCTGTGGATCTTATTACAATCCAGTCTGTATATTCTTTCGTCGAACACTCAGACATTATGGTTTGTAATAGTTATTTCACCAAGCCTTCCGCTGTGCTATTATATTGTGTACGTTGACTATGATGATATCAACTACGTCACGATACTCCCCGCCGGGCCCACCGGTCATATGTGGAAATATCAGGGTGTGACACTGGAGTGGATGGGGTTAGTTTTCTCCGTTAAGTTCATCTGAAATTACTTATTTACCCCTTTCTTTTATTAAAGTATAAAAAAAAATCACACACAAACACTCTGACTCTCTCTCTCTATCTCTATACATATCTCTCTCTATCACTATCTCCCTCTCTACTCTCTCTCTCTCTCTCTCTCTAAAAGAACCGTCTCAACCCACCTGTCGCTGACCACCAGCCACCGTCGCACCCACCTAAGACAACCACCTCTCTCTATCTTCACCTACCACTACCATATGCCGCCACCACCACTATCTTCACCAACACCACCATATGTTTCGACCAGCCACCACCGCACCCACCTAAGACAACCACCTCTCTCTATCTTCACCTACCACTACCATATGCCGCCACCACCACCGTATTCACCCATATGTTGCCACCAGCCACCACCGCACCCACCTAAGACAACCACGGATCCCCTTCATCTGAAATCGAACGACGACAACCAAATCCATCAACACCCACCAAATCGAACGACGATCCCCTTCAATTTCCGGTTCGTCGTCTTCATCTCCGGCCTCACCCTCCCCCACTCCGACCTCGTCCCGTTAACATTTCTTCTCAATCATCCTCTGTTCCACCACCAAATCCATCAACACCCATCAAAACGGTAAGTCAAATCTCCCTCTAATTCATCCAATTGACGTCAAATTCGTAACCCATTTGTTATTGTTGATGGTTGTTAATTGACTGCATGTGAATGTGGAGATTAAAGAGAGAGTGCAGGGGGTGTTCTACCATGACGGGATGTGTAGAATGCTACTGAATTGGGTTTGAAAGGGTGGGTTAGGAACCAAGGGGTTAGGGTTTTTGGTGATGGTGGGGTGGAAGTGGGTTGTGGTGGAGACCGGGGGGGGGGGGGGGGGGGTGCAGGCGGTGATTGGAGGCAGTGGAGGCGGTGGTTGAATAAGGGAGGGGTAAATAAGGTGTGCCCCACACTTTTAATAATCTATATTTGTTTTTTTTTTATTTCTTAAAGGGATTGATAAATAAGTAATTTCAGATGGACTTAACGGAGAAAACTAATGGACATCCACTCCAGGGACTATCCGAGTAACAAAAAGTAAACCAGAAGGAACATCGGTGTAATTTCCAAAAGTTGAGGACTATAAGTTTTACTTTACAAAACCACATGGACTATCCGGACATTTTACTCTTCTTAAAAAAAAGAATACGATTCATTGTAACCTTACAATCTACCGTGGTTGCTATGACTCGATTCACATGGAAAATAAAAAACAAAACAAAATATTTCCATGGTAATTAAAAACAAAAACTTTTGGATGTTATCGGGTTCTAGGTCTTTATATGAGAATAAAACTCTAAAGCAATTGGACAGTTATTCCATGGTTTTCATTTATCATTGTATCCTGAGGTGTATGTCAACAAGGTAGACACCCTATGTTCTTAAAAGTCCTTTGGGGTTAGGGATGTAAGACAAGGGCTTGCTAGATGATTGTTCGGGATTGAATAAGTGAAATAAAGAAATCTTCTGAATAAAGACAAGTTCAGTGAAGAGAACATCATCTCCTTGCTCCACTATATATCATTGTGTTTCTATGTATGCATTTTTATCTTACCAAATAGGGGGAGATTGTTGGGTTTTGAGTTTTCACCATGATTCATATTTGTTATACAGATGCAATATACAACGATATCACAATACCATTGCAACAAGCCACTAATATGAAGACCATGAAGGTTAAAGACTTGAAGACTCGATTATAATTAAAAAAAATGAATCTATTATATATATATCTAATTTGCAACATTGGTATGCATACCAATGTTGTAACTTATGCTTAATTGCTTTTTCTTTATATTTTTATATTTTTGTTTTAAAGCTTAGTCACCACCTACCTCTTTCTTATTTGTCACGTGGCCTACATTGCACCATTCCTCACAATAATACTTCCATCACCGGTTTTATCCCAAAGAGGTGCACATTTGGAGAGACTCAGAGGAAGATAGAGAGAGAGAGAAAGCGGCGTATAGAGAGATCGATGAAAGCAATCCGGCCAGTTAAAGCGGCGTATAGAGAGATCGATGAAAGCAATCCGGCCAGTTCTCCGCCGGCTTCAGCAAACACCTTTTTTGACAGAGAGCATACCAGATCGGACATTGCATGTCCCCGATTTGTACTTGAACCCTAATTTCATAAGGTAATCTTTTCCCCATTTCCCCTCCTCTCATTTTACCATCTTCGTTTTTATCTCTCTTTCTCTCTCTAAAAATCTGAAACTTCATATGAAATCTGAACTAAGATGACGTTGACATGGCTCTTACATAGGGTTTAGACTAGGATTTCTCTCAGGTTTACGGCTAAAGTGTTGCTGGTGAAGAGGTTCAGGAAGGTACAAGAATACTTGATCGATGAATTATTATTTACTTTTTGAAGTTTTTATCTATTATTGAAATGTATTTGGTGTGATGTTACAATTGTAGTGATGCTTGCTATTGTGATTTGTTTCTCATTGATATTATGTGGTGTGATATTAGAGTTAGGTTGTAGTCTGCATCCATTGATTGGTGAAATATACATTTCAACATTCTCTAGGTTTTAGAAAAGAGACAACTTGATGCATTGATTTCAGGTGTATTGATTTTTGAAATTGGTGTGGATATTGTTATTTTTGGTATGAAATCTGGTTATGTTGAAGTTTAGACAAGTATGTTTGACTTGAAAGGGTCAATTTAGGTCTAATGTTTGGATTTTTAGTATAGGTAAAAAAAACTATTGGGTAAAGTTTGTAGTTGTGATAATTTATACAAACAAATACTTTAAAGGTAACTGTTGTTTATAATTACTTCTCTATAGTCAAACTGCCTTAGTTCCTACGCGCCCATGTTCGGCTTTGGTCAGCGCCTCAGCCAAACCGCCTTGAGTGTACCTACGCACATAGGAGCAGTGAACCAACCTAAATTGCCCTATAACAAGTCCAAAACAGCTTAGAGCAGCCTAAAAATGGTCTGGATAATACATGCTCCTTGCTTTCCTCAATACTTTTTTTTAAGCGCCTAGGCGACAAGCTTACCCTATGTTTCTTGAGCGCGCACCTTAAGCTTTTGACTACCCACCTTAAGCTTTTGACTACCCAGAGTTAACAATCTTCTCATTATGACAACTTTGGTCAACTTTTGAAAATTTAACTAAATACGTCATTGAACATTTTTCAATATTAAAAACACAAGTGTTTGTTTCTTATTCCTGCTTGATAACGTGACGTTTTTTATGCAGTTAATATTGTATCAGCTCTAAAATTTGATAATGCTAGAGATCTTGCCACTGGAGATCGTGGGGGTTGCGTGGTTTTATATAAAAGAACATAAATAACACATGTATGTTTATATCATTAATTTTCTTAGTAATTTGTTCTTCTAATTTGTTTTAACATAAACCTTTAGATAGTTTACTGATTCCATTTGTAACATGAACACGTATAACATAGCAGGCTGATAATAGAAGATATCTAGAGGGCATGGATTGTTCCAGCAGTATACACCCTGTATACACCCTGAATTTTGCTGCAAAACCGAATTCCAAAGTCATGAACTATCTTTTTCATGTTACTTATCTTAAGCCCTTTGTGTGCGCATTCATATTCGTTATCCTATAGCAGCGTTGCCCCTTACCGATAACATTATGCACGTTTTATATGTGTTATTTTCTATTCTCTTTGTTCTTTAGCGTGTTGCCTCATGACCCTGCTTTGCTAATTATATTGCGAAAGCTGTAGATGCCTTATTGTTATATTCCATTAATAGTTTAGTTAATCGCCGTTTAGCGCTGTTAATTTGTCTTTGGTTCTGTTTTCGAGAAGTTAGCTATTACTTTCGAATTTCATAAAAAACGCGCCTTGGTTCTGTTTTCCAGAAGTTAGCTATTACTTCCATTGATTATTATTTCTTCTATATGTTTTACTCTTGCAGTCTTACGCACAGGTTTGAAGTTTTTCTAAGCAAACAAAATTAAAGGAGGTGCATTTTAGTAATAGGTTTTATAAAATAAAATACATGTAATCTTACTTAGAAATGTATTTATTCATTGCACCAAACATGAACTTATGCTGACCGTTCTGTTTGACAAATTTGAAGTTCAAAAGATTTTAAACAAAAAACAATCAACCTGAGTTGTTTATTCTTGGTCATTACTGTTAATTGAGGTGGTATTATTTTTATTTTAAGTTTTGCTGAGGTATAAAAAATAAATTTTACTATTTTAGTGACTAATATGTTTTTTTTTTAAATTGTTGGTCCCTATCTCGAATATGGTTGACGACTTTGGTTATATGGCATCCCCTTATAGAACGATTCGGGGTCGCGCGCCGCAACGCGCGCCGGGTCAATCCTAGTTGTTTTATAAAAGAGTAGTTGTTTGCCATTTTCTTTTAGGGTTTATAGGTTCTAATACTTACTTTTTCTCTCCGTACACTTTTGCTTTTAACGTTAACCTGCCACCGGTCAACCTCCGACCAACCTCCGGTCAGACATTTCACCGACCAATCTCCGGCCAGTGACTGGCAACAAGCACCGGTGAATCTCCGACCAACCTTGCTGCTTTTCTTTTTTCTTTTTTTCTTTCAGTCAATCCAACAAACATCTGGTGTGCACTTTTTTTCTCTGGTTCTTTTTCTTGTGATTAGTCTTCTGGGTATCTTATTATTTGGGTTTTGTACTTTACTTGAGACTTGTGATTTGGATCAAACTGTTGTGGGATTTTAGTGTTTGGTAATAAGGTATTACCTGTTCTATAAATTTATTGTCTTGAAGTTCTTTCAGACATTTCATCAACTACCGGTCAGGCACTTATTAGGTCTCTTAAAGTTGATATTTTCTTCACTTGAATTGCTTCTTGTTTTCTTTTAAGTACGTTATTTGATCATTTCATCATCTGGGTTTTCGTTTTTTACCCAAGATTTCGTTCAAACAGTTGTGAGATTTTACTATTTTGGTGTTTATTATTGGGGTGTCAATCTCCGACCAAGCTCTGGCCATTGACCGACAACAAGCAATGGTCAATCTCCGACCAATCTGCATCTGAAGAAGCAGGACCAAGAACCTTTCTCCGGCAAGTAGCAGCACTGCAGCAAGCTAAACTATAAGGGAGACCAAACCCACCAGCGGAACTTCAGTACTTCTAGCGGTTTACGTCTCGAAAATCTCTCTCGGGCCAGGTGCTTTCGTTTCAAAAAAAAAAAAAAAACTGAATATAAAGTCTAATAATAATAGCAGACATCTTGTGTGCCTCTTGTGTATTGTGTTTTCGTGTTAACTCTATTACTTGGTCATAGTCATCTACGCTATTTAGTGTCATTGTGTGCTTGTTGTTGCGGATTGCATAGTTTTGCCCTCCGTGTGCTTGTTGTTGCGGATTGCATTGTAAACATTAACAATAGAAACCATGACTTTTACTTGAGATCATGTCCAAGGACGAGAGGTGCAGGGAATGGTAAAGTTAGAGGGTGTAGTTTACGGGTGGCATCTTGGAACGTAGGAACTCTTAGTAGTAAATTGTTGGAAGTGATAGACGCTCTTAAAAGACGTAGGGTACAGATAGCGTGCCTTCAGGAGACTAGGAGGAAAGGACACAGAGCAGAAGAGCGGAACAGATATAAGTTGTTGTATTCCGGGTCGGATGGAGCCAAGAATGGGGTAGGATTTTTGGTGTCTATAGAACTGCATAAGAATGTAATTGAGGTGATACGACACAACGATAGAATTATGGTGTTAAGGTTAGTATTAGGTGAGCAAGTAGTGACAGTGGTATGCGCCTATGCACCGCAAGTGGGACTAGGAGAACAAGAGAAAAGAGAGTTCTGGGATTGTCTAGATGTAGTAGTAAGGGCCATACCTAGGGAGGAGAAAATTATTATAGGAGGAGATTTTAACGGGCACATTGGTAAGGACAGTGATGGCTTTGAGTTGGTACATGGGGGTTTTGGTTTTGGCGATAGGAATAACCCCGGTAGAGACCTTCTAGACTTCACGGCAGCTCACGGCCTAGGTATTATAAACTCGTTCTTTAGGAAGAGGGAATCTCATTTGATCACTTTTAGTAGCGGAGGGCGTAACACGCAAATCGACTATCTTCTGATGAGACAGGAAGATCGACGGATGTGGATGGACTGCAAGGTTATACCAAGGGAGACTATTGCAGCTCAACACCATTTGCTCGTAGCAGATATAGCCATAAAAGTAAGGCTAACTGAGGGGGAGAGGAAAACCCGACCTAGGATCCGTTGGGGAGACCTGAAGGGAGAAAATTACTATGTTTAGAGATAAAGTTAACTCGATGGCATCGATGCAGCTAGGTGACGACGCAAACCGGATGTGGGAGGATATGGCGACTACGATCACTACGGTGGCAAATGAGACGCTAGGGGTAACAACAGGAAAGACTAGTGGGCATAAGGAGTCCTGGTGGTGGAATGAAGACGTGCATGCCAAAATAAAGGCTAAGCAACAGAGTTTTAGAGATCTTTTGAGGTGCACAGATGAGGAGGAGCGGCTGAGGGTGAGGGAGATATACAAGAAGGCAAAAAGGGAAGCGAAAAAGGCGGTGACCGAGGCGAAAAACACAGCTTATAAACAAATGTATGAACGTTTGGAAACGAAAGAGGGGGAGCACGATATGTTCAAGATTTTAAAAGCTAGGGAGCGAAGAAGACAAGACCTAGGAGTAGTAAAGTTTATCAAAGGAGAGGATGGAAGTGTTTTAGTCAAGGCACATGACATTAAGTTGAGATGGCAAGCATACTTCCATAATCTTTTCAACGACGGTAGGGCATACCAACAAGATAGCAGCAATCCCAGAACCCAAAGGCGACAACAAAATAATTGCTACTGCAGAAGGATCACACATGTAGAGGTGAGGTTGGCACTTAGGAAGATGGGAAGAGGCAAGGCAGTAGGTTTGGACAACATACCGATTGAGGTGTGGAAGTGTTTGGGGGAAGAAGGAGTCCGATGGTTAACACTTTTGTTCAATAGCATTTTCAAGACTGGAAAAATGCCAGATCAGTGGAGGAGAAGTGTCGTGGTGCCTTTATACAAGAATAAAGGAGACGTTCAATGTCGTGGGAACTACAGAGGAATCAAACTGCTAAGCCACACTATGAAGCTCTGGGAGAGGGTAATTGAAACTAGAATTAGAAGAGAAACGTAAGTTTCAGTAAACCAATTTGGATTCATGAAAGGGAGGTCAACTACAGAAGCGATACATATTCTAAGGAGACTGATGGAAAAATATAGAGCGAAGAAACAAGATTTACATATGGTGTTCATCGACCTTGAAAAGGCATATGACAGTGTTCCACGACAACTGATTTGGGATAGTTTGGAGGGTCGAGGGCTACCTGGGAAGTATATAGACATAATTAAGGATACATACGATAGAACGGAAACTAGTGTCCGCGCGCCCGTAGGGGATACAGACTTCTTTCCTGTGGAGGTAGGACTCCACCAAGGGTCTGCGTTGAGCCCTTTCCTTTTTGCGGTGGTCTTGGATGAGTTGTCCAAGTTGATCCAGGAGACAGTTCCATGGTGCATGCTTTTTGCAGACGATATTGTGTTGATTGCAGAAACTAAACAGTGCCTGAACGCGAAGGTAGAGGAGTGGCGATTAGCTCTAGAGGGCAAGGGCCTAAGGATTAGTCGTTCTAAGACTGAGTATCTACACTGTGATTTCAGTGGGGTAGCCGATGACGATGACACCCAAATCACCATTGAGGATCAATTGGTCCCGCAGGTTACTAAATTTAAATATTTGGGGTCGTTTGTACAAAGGGATGGTGACATAGATAGTGATGTAACCCATCGCATACAGGCTGGCTGGTGTAGATGGAGGGCAGCCAGTGGAGTATTGTGCGATAGGAGGTTCCCTACTAAACTAAAGGGAAAATTTTACAGGGTTGCAGTTAGACCATCTATGTTGTATGGAACAGACTGTTGGGCTATCAAGAAGACACAAGCACGCAAGATGGAGGTAGCAGAGATGAAGATGCTGAGGTGGATGTGTGGACACACGAGGTTGGATCGGATAAGAAATGAGGTTTTTAGGGAGAGATTAGGAGTGGCTAGTATATCGGATAAGATTAAGGAGGGGAGATTGAGATGGTTTGGGCATGTGAAGCGGAGACAAACGACATCACCAGTTAGAGTAGTGGAAACTCTTACTGTGGAGGGGAAGAGAGGAAGAGGCAGACCCAAACTGACATGGGAAGAGCAGATTAGGCATGATTTACTAGAGTTGTATCTTTCTGAGGACATGGTCCAAGATAGGACTTCGTGGAGGCGTAGGATTAGGGTTAAGGACTTCTAGAGGATACTGCAGTAAGGTCTTAGGTGTATTTTAGGGAAGTAGGTTTTCTTATTCTTTTAAGTGACTTTACCGACGATTGACTTCTTGTGTATATGCCCAAATGATGTTGTATGCTATTATACATGATTTACATTATACTGTGCCACTCTGATCACTTGCTTCGTATAGGTGACTTATTTTTTCTCTATTCTATTTTTCTATTTTTCTATATTCTTGGACTTGATGTGTTGGTTTGCTGTTCGTTTTGGAGCCGAGGGTCTCTTCTGGAAGCAGCCTCTGTATCCCTAGGGATAGAGGCAAGGTCTGTCTACATCCCACCCTCCCCAGACCCTATGAGTAGCTTTGCTATTTGTGGGATTTACTGGGTATGGTGGTATGGTATAGGTCTTGTACTATAAATAGATAGTGACCTCCTTCAAATAGATGTGTATATATGTATTATCTTCTTCATGGTTCTTTCATGAATACAACATCTATGGGGGTTGTTGGACTGATACAAAATCTATGATGACGTATTGATTTATATATCTTGTTATTCATCATTTGAATATTGTTTTGCTTATTGTTTATCATACACACCCATCTTCTATACTTCACTCTTCTATCAAATTTGATTTCACAAAAAAACAGGTAGATGTTGTTGTGATTTGATATTCACAACTAAACAACAATACGAATATGAATGTAATCTGATAGGTTTCTATTGATTTTGAGTGATTACAAAGAAATTGAAAGTGACAAAGATAACAATAGAAAGGGATAGGAAGATTAGAGCATACAGATAGGGAGATGGGAAGAAGAACACACACTTGTTAACAATCTCGATACCCTATTCTTTCATTCTAACATCCTTTATAACCTGCAAAGGTTCCTTTACCTTGATGGGCCTCTTGGACTAGGCTTCTTGATTGGGCATGCTGGCTTAGGTCCATCGACTTCATAACATTACCCTCCCCTTTTAAATTCACCTTGTCCTCAAGGTGCAAGGCGGTAAAAGTTGTGATCAACCCGGTAGAGCAAGCAACTTCACTAGTCACATAGGATAGTTGAGAGGGTCCAAGGTGTTGTGTACACGACTTGTGAAAAGGATGTAGACGTTATGGTGCCTGACAATGCGATTTTATCAGGACGTAACAAGCTATGTTTGGTGGCTGATGTCCATAAAGGGCTTCAATATTTGTTAATGCACGAACCAATTGTGCGATTGCAATACAAAAATGAGTTAAAAGAATGCCACCCCAATAAGGAAGTGCGCTTAATTCAAGGCAAAACCAACTGATTTCATTGACCCATTTCTCCACAGAAGCATATTCAACCGAATTATACTTCTCTTTTGCCAAAAGGGTCCTTGGTTGGGTAGCCTGTTTAAGCTCCAATTCAGCAATTAAAATACGATGTAGACGTTGCGCATAACAGGTGACCAGCCACTTAGAATGGTTCAGCCAATACTCGTGTAGAGACCTCGTAAACCATGGTGATTTCCCATAACCAGACAGTATCACAATCACAATATATAATAGAATATCTTTTTCTTTTAATTCTGCCTCGAGAAAGGTCATGTAAGCTTGTTCCGAAGCTCCACATTTTGAGTATATATCAGTCACACCAATTGCTAAATCATTGTTTGATAAAAGCCCCGATCGTATTAAATTACCATGAACATTAGGTACCTGCTGAAGATTTGTTGTGATAGAATAAGCTGGTAAAACACACTTTAAGGTTTCCTCATTTGGTAATACACCTTTTAGCCTCAGTTCTTTGAATAAAAATATTGCTTCTTTATCAAGTACATATATCCTTGAGGTCCCTGTCACCACATATCTCTTACTAGTGTCATTAAAAATAGCTTGTGCATAGATTATGTGACCACCTTTGACAAGGATAGCCACCAAAGTATGCCCAACTAATAAAGCTTCAACCAAACTGTTATTTTTCACCAAATCATCTATCTCGTGTCCCATGTCCAACCAGGTAATAGATGCACAAGCATAGAGAAATAAAAAAATAGTGGCGTTAACAAGCACCAGCTTGCCAACAATTATTTTGTTAAAAAGCAGCAAAGAGTCATGCACCGCATCTTGTTTTGTGATATGCACTTTCTTGAATTCTGATATGTTCTCAACCAAAACATGATGGAGTTTTAAAACCTCAGTTGCATTTTCAGTAACAATGCATACTTGCTGAAGTAAAATTACTGCACCCATGAACAACAAAAGAGCTGGTTGTTGCAGCCTTTTCATTACATACACCTCTTGTAAATACAGAATATTTTCAGCAGTACCCCCTTCAACGTTGAAGAAAGTCATTTTGAGAACTAGAATTCCATTGGCAATGAGTATAATGTTATCTATGAAGGTATAACCCATTGAATCTCTACTGAACTGGAACTCAACTAAGAGCCACGGGACACACCCCACTTTACTCAAAAAATTGCCGCATATGAAACCTGTTTCCATGGATGAGGATGGTAACCCGTGTCCATAAAACGTAACCATTGTATTGTAAACAGAAGCGGTACCAGTAGGTTTGTGGTTGTTTGGATCAATCACGTGGTGGATTAGTGTCTTTTGTAAACGCGTAGTCCGGTAGTGCTTTTCGTCAAGTGTTATTTGTTCGATAAACATGGTTCTTCCTGGCAACTGAGTAGTAATATGGACAGATGTCCCGCCTTTCCAACAAAGACGTTTACCCCCCACTTGAAACGCAAGCATCACAACATCTGTTCTAGTCGTGGTAACCACTCGAATTGTGTGTATACGATTGTGCTTCGCCTTTGATGGAACAAATGCAACAAGTTGGGCAGGAAATAACACCCAAATATGGTCAGAATGCTGTAACACGTGAGCAATAACAATAGGAGTCGGATCATAAACAAAAGTAAGAGACCTATGAAAAGCCATACTAAATGGTTCAAATATCTTAACATCCTTCCGAAAATAAGGCTTGTAAACAGAAATGGAATGAGAGAGAAAACCAAATTCTGTCTCTTGAAAAGTAGAGCCACAATGTGCAGCTATGTTTACAGCGGTGTCTGTGGTACAGTTTGTATGAGGGTCAGGGGGTGCCAGATCCGCATCCAAATGAAACAACTTAGAAACATAATCATGCAGGAAGGCATTCCATATAAGCACTTTATCGAACAAGTAAGCTGCATGAATGACCCCACACCAGGTTGTTTCCCACGAAAAATGTATTCTAAGCACCAAATGAGAACCACAACCCCATGAAACAGCAAGTAAAAACATCGCAAAAGGAGAAACAAAGTCACTAACATATCCAACACGCTTGACAACTTGAAGAAAATAAGGAATTTCAACATTCATGAAACTAACGGTAAAACTCAAATCCATTCCAAGCCAATCAATAACAAAGGGCAAACTATGGTCAAGCATTAACGGAGAAAGTTGTAACTGTGGTAAATTAGTCATGAATGCATCATCTAAGGTTGTGCAATTGTCTGACATTTCATCAAATAGTTGTTGTGCATTAGTGGTGCTACCCAAGGAAGGATCATCTATTCTCAGCTTATGATTAGAAAATCTATACGCCAACAAAACCACATCGATATAGTCAAGCATTATAATAATGTAATTTGAATAAAGCATGTTAAGAATATACGGACCAGTATCAAAACCGAAATTCATTCCTTGAACTTCAGTACAATAAGGCAAAAGGAGACCATCACTCACCATAGCAGGTCTAGTCAATGTGAAATTGGGTGTATGAGTAGCAGAAATAGTGGATTTCCTAGAAGATATATGAACATGATTCGTAACCCAACCCGGTTTCCATGCAAACGAGTTAAGAACCATTGAATCAACGAAAAAAGCATCATTACAAATGTTGGTTTCAACCAACTGGGGTTGCCCAGTTGGCCAGTCCCACCCTTTCTCTCCTCAGAGACCCGGGTTCTACTCCAGGTATGGTAACCAGCCTACCACCTCTTCCAAGGGGAAACGGATCGACTCGGTACAGGGTATTAACTCCCAGGTGGCTATGGGACTAAGCTAACCTGCGGAGTGGGATCACTCCGGCGGTTGGGAGGACCGTGGAATATCCCCCCCCCCCCCCCCCCTACAAACGTTGGTTTCTACCATATCATTCTCCTTTGATACATCTGCCAAGACTAAAGGTAGACAAGGTTTAACATGTTCAAGCACAAAATTATAATCCCATATATCCAATTTGGCATCCTTCATTCCTCGTGACTCATTAACATTCACTACTGATTCAGTTTGGATTTCGGATACCTCATCATTGATGATTTCATGAACTTCAATACTATCTGGCATTTCATCGAACAGCTTGAGAGCAGTTTTCGTGGAGGTCGGAGAATGGAATCGGTGAAGCATGGCAGTAGTGAAATCGTTCCATGTGAGGTCATCGCTTCGAAACCAGGAATTGAACCAGTAGAATGGTTCATCCTCAAATACTTCAATAACGTATGAGAATCGTTCATCACCATAGATTGAGTAAAATCGAAAGTATAGCTCGGATTGAGAGATCCACGAGTTAGGATCAAAGCCAGTGAAACGAGGTAATTGTGGTTCGAGATCTTCCAAAGCCATCGATGCTAAGGATCAATGAAAGCACCAATGTTGTGATTTGATATTCACAACTAAACAACAATACGAATATGAATGTAATCTGATAGGTTTCTATTGATTTTGAGTGATTACAAAGAAATTGAAAGTGACAAAGATAACAATAGAAAGGGATGGGAAGATTAGAGCATACATATAGGGAGATGGGAAGAAGAACACACACTTGTTAACAATCTCGATACCCTATTCTTTCATTCTAACATCCTTTATAACCTGCAAAGGTTCCTTCACCTTGATGGGCCTCTTGGACTAGGCTTCTTGATTGGGCATGCTGGCTTAGGTCCATCGACTTCATAACAGATGTGAGATCCAACATTCGATAGCGCTCTAAATGACCTAAAGCAATGTAAACCGGGAGAGTCGGAACATGGAATCTTTGAAGTGTCACTGTAAGCGTATGGTGCACATGCATCAATCCACATGTAAGTTGAAAGGTTTTGGTATTCTCTTTGTATGAAACTTTAGGTGTATGTATTTATGTACTAATAGTGACTTTGATTAATTCAAGGTCTTCCACGGATTTCTCAATTCTTTCCAATTAGTTTAGAATAGAGGTAAGCTAGTTTCAAGAAAAATTACGATTCAAAACAAAACATAATTGGGAAAGCCTATGAGGGTTTTGCTCCGGCTTTTGTGACCGCATGCATACACAAACTTGAAGATCCTAAACCAATGGAACCAACTTTTGTACCCATCTTGTGTGACGTAAAACTCTACCAAATATGCTTACTAGTGATCGTGTTGGTTGTTTACTTATAAACACACCACTTTAAGCATTAATATCCTATTCATCTTAAATTCATTCCAGACGTATGTTGGCTTGTTGCAAAGTTCTCACCAAAAACATCACAAACCTATTTACTTAATTATTACCACTGGCAGATTCGTACACGAGAACTCTCAAAAAAAATTTAGGCCCCGGGCGGCAAAAGAATTGAGCCCAAAATTGTGGTTAAGGGAAATGAATTTAAAAAATAAAACAATGGTGGTGGAGCCAATACTTGAAATTGAGACCTCTACATTATTTTAAAATGGTTTTTAACACTCCATCACCAACACTTTTTGGATAATAAATGGATGCATATACTAAATATATAAATTCATTTAAATATAAAAGCTTATGAAATCCTTTCAGGCCCTTTGAAAATTTGAGCCTCGAGCGACGGCCCGAGTTGGCAGGCCCAAGAGCCGGCCCTAACCATTGGTGGAACTACATGGGGTCTTTGCCACGGTGGTCTGTATGGCAATTATGTTTGTAACACCCCGTTAGGATAAGGGCCGATGTATCACTTATAAAGTAGTCAGAATCAAACATAATTCCATCAATAATAATAAAATCATTACAACGTTACAATAAATCGAAAGCATCCTTTATTTTTCGTTAAATAAAAAATCTTTGATCTTGAACCATAAATTCCTCTAGCCCTTTTTTCAAGTGTCTGCAACCTTTAACCTAACGCATATAAAAGATATATGCATATACTCAGTGGAACAACAATACATTAGTTCTTAACAATATCTATTGTTTATATATGTGTACATAAAAGACATGCATTTACTCGGTGGAACAACAATATAACAGTTCTTAACAATATCTATTGTTTATATATGTATACACATTGAGTAGTTCACATTCAGTGGTCACCTATTGGTGATGTCAATAGTTCAGTGGTCACCTTTTTGGTGATATCAACAATACAAACAATACTATATAATATAACAATTTCGATGCCACATAATAACAACACTACTACAAAATGGAGTATTAGACGGTGTTGAAGTTTTATTTTAGACGGGGTTAAAGCAATAACACCGTCTTAAAATCAATATCCATATGACCATCGTGCTATTTTGATTAAAATATTCAAGAAAATTCAAAAAAAAAAAAAAACCCGTCTAATGCTTAAACACCGTCTTATACTATTTTATGCAACCTTTAGACGGTGTTGTCTTGAACAACGTCTTATAAACAAGAAATATCAACATTAGGGGCGACATGTAAAAAATTGTCGCTAAAAGTCTAATCCGTGTTTTGGCAACTTAGATGAGAGTCTGGCCCTTGATCAACAAAATGATCCAACGGTTGGTGTTATATCTTGATATACCCCCCCCCCCCCCCCCTAACATCAACAAAACCCTTAAGCGGCCTTTGCTTCCCACTTTCCCACCAAATTGCTTCCCACTTTACCCCCAAATCGCACAAGCCAGAGAAGACCAACACCGTTGCCTGCGTTTGAGACGACCACAACCACCTGAGATGGGCACCACCACCGGAGCACTAGGCACCCACCACTAAACCCCCAAATCTGCTCGATTCGCATCCGGAGGTTTTATCTAGGGTTAGAGAAGAAGTCGCTGGAGGGTGGTGGGTTATTGTCTGAAGCAGAGAAGCACAGTTCTTGCAGGTTTTGATTCTTCCTTTCTGTTCAATTTGTTGAATTGGGTGGTGGGTTTTTGTCTGAAGCAGAGAAGCAAGTTAATTTGTGTTGTTGTTTGGTAATTGAAAATGAATGTGTGATCAAAGTTGTTGATATACATGAAACAAACTTGTTAATTTCTTGTTAAGCTTGCTTGAATATGCTGTTTTGTTGCAAGACCCATGTGACTGATTGTGTGAATTTAGTTATTAGCTTGTGAATTGTTTAGCTAGGGTTTTGTATAATTGATCTGTCTTGATTGGATTCTTTCAGGCATTTCTTCGAACATTTTGTGGAGGTTTAGTGTTGTAGGAGTGAAATGACTTCTACTAGTAGTTCTAGTAAATCGTTTACGCTCTGTTCCCGAGTCTTAGTTATAGAGAGAAAGGAAGGGAAGGGAAAGGATTCGGATGGAATTGGTGTTCCCGAGTTTTTTTTTAGCTGGGGAAATGTAAAGAAGAGAAGGGGATTTTTTAAGTCTCAAATGTTTCCTTCCAAATTGGAAAGATTAGGAGAGAATGAAACTGATAACATCACATGTATATAAAGAAACTGAAACCGTGTTCTGCAAACCAATTATATTAGACTTAGGATAAATTACACTTTTTGTCCTTTATGTTTGTACCAGATTGCAATAGATAGCCTTTAACTTCGATAATTACAGTCACAGTCCTTTATCTGCAAACCCGTTACACTCTACGTCCTTTAACACTAACCAGGTTAAATTTTTTGATTAAATATGAAATGTGACTTGCACATGAGGGTAGATTAGTAATTTTACTTCTCTATTTATTTAAAGACTTTCTCTCTCTTTCCCAAAACTATTCTTTCTCTCTCTAAAGTCTTTCTTTTCTGTATCCTAACCACCACCCACCAAGTTCCACCACCATCTTCACCCAGCAGCCGCCACCCCCTGTAACTCATCCACCACCGCAACCAATAACCCCCTACAACTACCGCCCCCTGCAACCCATCCACCACCGCAGCCACAATCCCCCTGCTGAATTCATAATTCGAGAAACAATAACTAAACTAAAAAACTAGAAAAACAGCAATTACATCCAGAAACGTTCACAACGATTCTCATCCTCCTCCGCTGATGATCCAGCAACAACAGGAAACGTCGTTTATCAGCACACTCTCCGACAGTCATTTCCCCTCTCAATACATTCACTGCTTGCCACGGTGTTCTCGGTGTTTATACTTAGCTCAAAGTCGACCCTCTGTCTGGATCTAAGAGATTCCTTAGGTGAGTCTTTAATTTTCTTCTTTTAAGTGAATATTAATATTAATATGTGTTGACCTATGACTGTTACTAATTTTGACTGTGATAATTGAAATCTTAACCTCTTTTATTGTTGTTGATCGTTCATTGATAAATATGCTCTGTTTCAGAATAAGAGAAGAAAAAACTAGAAAAAGGTTATAGTATTATTCAATCTTAAATAAGATAAGAAAAAACTAGAAAAAGGTTATAGTATTATTCAATCTTTTAGGGGTAGATTTTGGGGCAAACAACTTGGTTTAAAATATGTTCAAATCTGCTCATTGATTTGGCTCATTTGGTATACCAGAGAATTGGATGGGTGTAGAAGGCCGTAGGTGAGAGACTGAGAGGTGACAGTAATGGTGGTGGTGATTGGTTAGTGATGGTGGCTGGTGAAAGTGAAGAAGAATAGATAGGGTTTTATACTTTTATATATGTTTTTTTATTTTGACATTTTTAAGTTGTTTTTTTAATATATAAGATAGGGTAAAATGACTTAAATGCCCTCATGTGCCTTCCACATGACCACACTTAACTGATAATTTTAACTGGGTTAGTGCTAAAGGACGAAAGGTGTAATAAGTTTTTCAAATAAAGGATTGTGACTGTAATTATTAAAGTTAAAGGCTATCCGTTGCAGTCCAGTACAAACATAAAGGACGAAAAGTGTAATTTACCCTTAGACTTATGAACTTTGAATAAATGATTAGAGATACTTTGATTTTAAAAAAACGATTGATTGATTGATAAAAGGAATACATTCAGACATATATGCCCTCATACATCCATATGTTTCATCTAATTATCATATAAGTATAACTAGTTATCACTAGTCTTATGAATCTTATTAACTACTCTTCTAATTAGTCTCGTAAAATTTATAAAAACTAAAGTAAATCAAGTAAATGTTCCTTTTAGAGAGAAAAATGCCCGAATAGTCCCTGTGGTTTGCCCATTTTTCACCTTGTCCCTAAGGTACCTTATTTATATAAAAAATCTTACATGGCACTTTGGTTTCAGGTTGTTAAGGTAGCTGATTTTGGTGTTGCGAGAGTAAAGGCTTAGACTGGTGTCATGACAGCCGAAACAGGGACATATCGATGGATGGCTCCTGAGGTACCTCTTTTATATAAAAAATCCAGAAAAAAGTAATAGTTGTACTAAAATTATGATACGGGCATGTATGCCTGTTTGACCCATTTTACCTGCAAGAGAGTAATTGGATCAAATTGCCGCCGACCAACCGTTTAACAAAACTGATTGTATTATGAAGTTCCATTTTTTAAAATCAATGTTTGTCTTTGATTTTATTTTAATAACTTACTTTTTTTTTTTTTTGAAGGTTATTGAACACAAACCCTATGATCATAAGGCTGATGTTTTCAGTTTTGGGGTTGTGTTATGGGAGTTACTAACTAGGAAGGTATATATATATATTTTGGCAATGGATCATTTGTGTGGGTTATTATTATTTATGTTAAAGTTGATAAATATATTTTTTTGTCCAGCTTGCATATGAGTACTTAACCCCCCTTCAGGCAGCTGTTGGCGTCGTTCAAAAGGTGAAGCATTAATCACTACTTTTATACATACAAAGTGTTGCTCTAGGTTAACCATCCTGACCCGGCTCGTTTTAGTGCATACGATAAATGATACGTTTTGACTACTGATAGCTAAAAAAAACAAAGCCTGAAACATTCAGACGTATATGAGTATGGGTTTAGAAATTTTCGCACATTCGCTTTATGTTTGGTAACAGTACATATTTGACAACTATGATTGTATTGGCTTACAATGGTTTCTCATTATGTTATTAAACTTGCAGGAACCTCTACTATCATCTTAGAAAGTATTTGGTGTAAATGAGCCATTTCTACCACTTCAAGGACCTTTACTTCTTAACTTAACTTGAGTTCAAGTTATCCGACTAAGTTTGGAAAGTATTTGACTAAGTATCTGATGAAGAAGCGGATGATGACACGGATATGATGTACAATTATTACATTTTATATGTTAGGTAGTTTTATGACGTGTTTGTGAATTGTGAATTAAAACGAACCCGGATTGTGACGTTTGTGACGTTTATGCTTATGTTTTTTTTGAAAGGCAATCATTTATGCTTACGTTTATGCTTATTAGTTTTTGTGTGTCGTGAACCGGAAATTGGCAGGTTTGTATTGAAAAAACAAGAAAAAAAAACGTTTTTTAAGCATTAGCGACGACAGGGAAATAGTGACGATTGCGACGACAGGATAACAGCGATGATTTATATCATAATATCAAAAGACGGTGTTCATTAAGTTTATCAAATTGAACACCAAAAGACGGTGTTCATCAAGTTTAAGCCGGTGTTCAAATTGAACACCATCTAATAAGACTTGATTTTAAACCGGTATACCCATATCACCCCGTCTAAAGCTCTATTTTGTAGTAGTGGAATTTGATTCCCGATTACGAGGTGGCGAAAAACCAATCCGTGCATATAAGTTGTTTAGAGTCCAAACCTTACTCGCGGAGATACAAGATACATTGATGCCCTTTTTGAATGATGAATCAAAATCGATCCAAAAGTAGGAACAAACGAGATGGTTAAGGATGTTTACGCAAGAAGCCATGATTCTAATATGGTCAACCTCTAAAGCATATTGAACTACATATAATTATCATAATTCATTACGGATATGCTAGAATCCATTATTATTTTGAACTAGTGTTATTAAATCCGCGCGTTGGGCGGTGGGTGGGTATCAGTTCGTTTAATTACGGTACTGACACTCGTTATAGCAACCAATATAGAAAAAAAAAAATCATGATATGACCAAAAATATACCAACACGGCGGGAATTTGATCGGTATCGGTTTGTTTTGTTACGTCACCTACACTCGTTACAGCAACCCATAGAGAAAAAAAATCTTGATATGATCAAAATATACTGGCACATGAATTACATCGATAAAAAACAAACACAAGTTACATAAGATATATAAAAGAACCACATATAGATATGGCAATGGGTCGGGTTTGGGACGGGTTTAGATAATCCCAAATCCAAACCCGGTTAGATAAGCTTGTCCCAAACCCGTCCCAAAACCCGTCGGGTTTCTAGCGGGTAAATACCCATCGGGTATCGGGTATACTCGCTGGTTTCGGGTAAACCCGTTAATTTAAAAAGATTACTCGTTGGATATACTCATCTCAAAACTCATTGGGTATCTATCGGGTAACTACTAACCGGTTACATTTTGTATTGTCATTATAAAAATATATATCAAATAACTACAATGTATACAGAATAGAATACCTATATGTGTAAAAAATAGATGTATCATATATATATACATATTTAATAATATAAAAGGAATTATATCGGGTATACAATCGGGTAAACGGGTACACTTTATCGGGTAATTGGGTCGGGTAAACGGGTATATCACTAAATCCCAAACCTGCGAAAAAAATAAAAACTATTACCAAACCCGTTCCAAACCCAATTAACCGACCTAAACCCGTCCCAAATGTGGCGGGTTTCGGGTTTACCCAGCGGGTTCGGGTTTGATTGCCATCCATAACCACATAACACATGTAAAAAACCATTAAATAACACATAAAAATAAAAAAAATCAATAAAACAAATGTAGTGTTCATTAAGGGGCTGTTTGGCAACATCTGAACCAATAAGTGCTGAATGAATAAGAGGCTCTGAATGGTTAAGAGGCTCTGAACCAGTAAGTGCTGAACCAGTGAACTGCTGTTTGGTTGCACATCTGAATGACCGTGTGAAAATACATTTTTACCCCTCTAAATAGTCAAACCAAACAACATACACACATAAACAAAAGGTGCAGACTCTCATATTCCTCATCTCCTTCCTCTCAAAACCTTCTTTTTCCTCTACATATACACACATACATAACTCAAATCAAACACAAAGAAATCAACCCCTCACCCAAACACCCAACCCTCACCTCTTAAACCCCCCCTCTCCGATGATCTCCTGCGACGGCAGGCGGAGCCGCCGCCTCTCACGGCGGTGGCGGTGGTGATTTTGTTCAGCCGACAACCCCCCCCCCCCCTTCTTCTTCTTCTCCGCTGATGTGCAACCGGGGACGACAACAACCACCACCACCGTCTGGTGGTGGTGCGGCGACGCACACAGGGGCGGAGAGAGAGAAAGACAGACGTAGATGAGAGAGAGGACGACGGCGGTGGAGCCAGTGACGGTGATGGCGGCTGTGGAGGAGGAGGCCGGTGATTGTGGAGGAGTGGAAAGGAGAGGAGATGGGGCTGTGGAGAACTCGTGAAGGAGATGGGGGCAAAGGGCATACAAGTCCAATGTTTCATTCAGATGTGGTAACTAGCTGACCCATTCAGACTGAATGGAACCCATTCAGAGGTGATGTCTTAATGAACCAAACACCTTCACATCTGACCGAATCAGAGGTGGACCTCTGAATGGTTTCATTCAGAGCCAACCAAACAGGCCCTAAGTTTATCTATTATTAGTATACAACTGTTCATTCAGTTTATCTATTATTAGTATACAATTTTGAGTTTCAACACATTTTATCCTTTATAAAAATACTCATCAGTATCGTCAATGTAACAACCTTTTTTTTTAATGTGAAGTATATAAATAAATACTATTAAATTCAGAATTATTTTATTAATTAAAACTTAAAACTTGTAAATCATTATTTAATCATGAAATCTATTATATCTATAATCATAAATTTATAATAACTTATTAACTTACGTACATCTATTCTTAATAGTTAAATCACAACTAGGTTTTAGCCCGCCGCGTAGAGGCTTACAATTTAAGGCCCAACGTATGCAAACGCTAGATGGAAGCCCCACGCGTTATGGCGGTGAAGGTTAAATGACATCAAGCATCAACCATGTAAAGCCTTTGACAACAAAAAACTTAAAAAACATCAGTAAACTTGAATTACACAAAACATGTTTAGTAAGGAAAACAACATTAAAGTGTAAAATGTTACTGATTTGTGGTGATAAATCAATATTGTGCAGTGTGGCAAATACATCGACTGAGACGAAGACCCTCATTTCATCTCTTTAATTCAAAGATGCCGGACTTGCTATCAGTAACCAGCACTCGCCTTTCTGCATAAAGTAGAAACATGAATGTCAGTTTAAAAAAGTGATGGCAACCATTATGGTTACTATTATCAGATGTAGAAAGTATACTATTGAGCGGAAGGGAGAGGCTGTACAAAATTACCTTCACAGTTTTGAAATACAAAGTTTAGAAGATATTCACAGCTTTGAATCCGCCCCTCCAGTTACCAGGCTAACTCCGTTCCACCAATCAGCACATAGTACCTCTAAATATCAAGAAAGACCACACTTTTACCAAACTTGACAAATATAAATACTGACAACTTGCGTTTGAACGATAGTTCGTGTAAAATACCATGTGTATGCAAATTGAAACGCAAGTATGTGCAACTGTAACAGAGAACAGATCTGAAAGTATATGCATACCTATTAATCAGCCTTTTACAGACAATTTGTGTAATCTCGTATAGTTTCTATGCAAATTAGTGATTCAGTTGCTTCGTAACACGACCAACAGATATTGTGTGTACTAAAACTGAAAAGTGAATATGGTGAACTGTGAGATCAATTAGATTTGGGAAAAAAATGTACCACTGAACAACAGTTGAGATCTTATTGCTGCTGTTGCTTCTACTGCTATCGTCGTCGCTGCGATGACCTTCCTTCTCCTTTTTGTCTATAAAAGACATGTCGATCTACATGAAAATAATCATAATCCTTACATTATTTTAATACCATCACGTATACAAAAATAAAGATGGAAAAATATTGATTCCACCAGACCAAATAAAGCTTCGACAGATTTGATTTGGTCGCAACCAAACAAATAATAGTACACTGTTTCCATACAACCTCAGTTTTCCCTACCCTTCAAAAGCTGTGTTCACATTGAACTACGAAATTATACATATAAAATGACCACATATTTTTACTTGAACAAATAATATTGGGGAAAAAGAATTACCACCTTCACCGCACTCTTTCTTGCTTGCGCTATCTTCGTCGTGAGTTTTGTTCTTGTACATATCAATAATACCTTCCTTATGCTCCGGCTTGTGATCGGACTTTGATTTGCCATGCTCAACATCATAGACCAAGAACAAATGTGTAGCAACCGTTTGTGAAGGCTCAATATCACATAAGCAACTTAATATTTTCACCTCACTTTGTCTCTAATTCTATATCTTTAATTTAGTTACTTGTTGTTCGATGGTTTTAGAAAAAAAAAAAAAGGTACAACATGGAAAACCCTATGCATATTGGTTTATCGTATACTTTTTGATCAAAATACACCTTAATGTAACATAAAACAATAATGATAGAATGTATTATTAAGTAATCACCTCTACACCATGACCTTGATGGTAATCCATTTTCATGGTTTCAGCAGTCTTTTTTCCTTTCATCATAGCAGCTTTTAACACCTATGTAAGATCATAAAAAAATATGGTTACAAGCATTACAGAATCATAGAAACATTAAAAAAACATAATAATATATATAAACAAATTAAATAAAAGAAATCCAAGAGACAGTTGCCCCCAATATTTCTCCCAGAGGCGGCCCTAGGGGTGGGCGAGGAGGACCACCAGCCTAGGCCTGATATTTCGAAGGGCACATTATTTAAAAAAAAACCCGATATGTATATGTAAAAAAAATTAATAGGGTATACCTATACAAACACCAACATAGGCTCACTTACAAAACTATTCTTATGGTTTAAATTAGTTATTAGCCGATTGACATTAGCCCAATACCCAATTTCGTTAAGGCGTAAGGGCACGTTTTTCCGAGCTCGAACAGGGTACACGAATTCTCAGGCCGGCTATGATGTCTCCTTTTGAGAATGAGGAAGGGGATCTCCATTAGTTGCTCACATAATTTCTTTTAATCAATTGCCATTCAATTAACGTGAAACAGGAACCTCATCTACAGGCCAGTTGACATTAAGAATACAGATTAACTTCATCAATTATTCTATCTATCAGTCAATGAAGCAACACCATACAACAAAATCTTCAACAGATGACCATATGTCACACCCAAAAAACGTCACAGTGGAATATAAAACGTGGTGGTGACGGAAGTTGGTGCCCATTAATATCTTGTTGAACGATGCATCTAATTGTTGGACATTTTAACTTAATTAAAACTTAGATTTATACATAAAGTTTCAAAACACGGCACAACCACAACATAGTTTAGTTGTCTTGATCCTTATGGATCTTATTACATATGTCCCAAATAGTTTTAAAAGTTTTTCCAACACATTACGAAAACAAACATGCATCAACAACCACAAGATACGCCATAATTCCCGAAGCCGAACTCAAGTACCTGAAGAACACGTTAAAATCAAGTGTCAACACAAAGGAAGGTGAGTTCACATATTCAAATTTAAAATAATTTGATCCCAAGGAAAAACTTTCTAATTATGTATTTATTATAAAAACATCCATATAATTTCCAAGAAAGTTAATTCATTTCCTTGTAAAATAACTCAAGGGTCAGCCGTTGCAAGCATTTCTGTAGAACCTTCCGACCATAGACATCTTCTCGAGTTTACATATTAAATTGATAGAATCAAATGTTCGGACTCGTAAGTTAGCTAGACATTACGAACTATATATTTACAATGAAGGTATAATCAATGCTAGACAATGAACAGAATATCAATTCGTCGTTTGACACACGGAGCGACCGGTCACGACGGGGTTGTCAACCCGATAGATCTACCAACAATTCCTCGCGTGCAATACTTAAATGATTAAACGACATCACTTGCGCATGGCCCATATCGACGCCATCTATGATGCCTGCCTCACGTACAATATATATATTCTATTAATATGGCAAATTTAATATATGATGTTGTACGAATTTACTGAAATCCCTGGGACCAAGCAAATTCATCCCAACTACATGGTCGTTTTCTCTGAAACACCGTAACAAATCCCCGTTTCATCCCGAAACATATATTCACCAAAACCGTTTCATCCCGAAACATGTATTTTCACCAAAACCGTTTCATCCCGAAACATATATTTCCACCAAAACCGTTTCATCCCGAAACATGTATTTTCACCAAAACCGTTTCATCCCAAAACATATATTTAAAAAATCCATATATTTTCAATGAAAATATATAATTTATATCAAAAGGTATGTTTTATTCAAAAACATTATTAAACCCTTTTTGGCGTGTTCTTCACCCAAAACATATACAAAATAGTAAAAAGAGGGGGTTTAGTGACACTCACCTTTGGGTGCATATTTTAAATAGCGCAATCCCACAAATTGATTTCTACATGTCCTCTTATACGTAGGAACGATTTTATCAATCAATATATCACAAAAAATCATAAGTTTCTCTGTATCTTAGAATTTTCATATAACTTTTAGATTTTCTCAAAAAGTTCTCATTTTAGATTATGTTGGCACGTTAATATATATATGAGTTCATATATATATATATATATATATATATATATATATATAAGATTTTGCGACTTGAAGGATTTTATTGGTGACCATTATCATGTAAATCCGTTAACACACCCGTTTATACGTAATATATCTACGATTTGCGCGTCGTAATATCTATTATATATAATAAACAAAAAAATTTGGGACACTTGGCACAATATTAGAGCTTCCTAGATGTGGTTTTGGCGGGAAACATATTTTTTACACGGGATCCGATTTGGGAAACCCATACCCGGTTTTGAGACCCGGGTATATAATAGCACAGCGGAAGGCTTGGTGAATAACTATTACAAACCATAATGTCTGAGTGTTTAAATGAAAGAATATACAGACTGGAATGTAATAAGATCCACAGGCGGATCATAAAAGTACAAAGAAACAAAATAACAGACTTCAAGTATCTTAGGGATTTGCAAGATCCTCTTATACGACACCTAATAGCTCCAGCCTATTACGAGAGGTACCTGTCAATCAGTCTTTATAAAATACGTCAGTACACTATTAAATACAATTAACTGACTCTTTTGAAAATATTTATGAAAAGTTGATTTAAGTGCACATGGCACAAATCATTTATAACTTGGGACAATTATTTAAAAATAATCTTGTATACCGTTTTACATGTTTGCCATACATATGGGGCCGGTTTGGAAGCCGGTCATGATTAACCGACTCACCACTTATAAAACCCATAGAGGAGCTATCCCCAACGTGTGGGTATTTAGCATTTGCATCTGCATCTGTCAGGTATATGCCTACACCCCGTGCATAGGTCGTGGCCATTTTCAAATGAAATGAGCCGAGGATATCCAGGACACGGTCGAATTAACCCCCAATGTTTATGTTATCAAACAATACAGATTAAAAAAGGTTATGCAAATTTATTAATCACAATCCAATTAAATGATTTCATACCTGACCAAGTGTTATTATTATAATACCATATCCCAAGCCCGTATAAGGGAAAATAAGTTAAAAGTATTTACCTGAGCTTAAAGGTGAAAGTAACTCAGCCGTAAATCCTAAAGATGTATGATGATACCTTCTACTGGATGCTACTTAATCTGTATAGAAGGTTTAATAACCTATTAGGATGCTAACGGGCCTTTAGTTAAGTCAAGGACTTAGACCGGCTAGCTACAAAGAAACTTTACGGTTCTAAATGCTAGATTAAGCGGAGACCGGAATAGAATGTGGTTTAGACCCGACAAGCTTGGATACTTGTATAATATGGGTAAGCTAATCACATTCTGGAATTTGAGGATTTAATGATAAGGTTAAACCCGTTTCGGTTATTATAAGTAAACTAGTCACGTAAACCAATCCGAACGCGTAAACGCGTAACGGGTAACCAAATGAATTATATACAGGTCTCAATTGTTATTATGCTTAAAATATGTTAATACATCAGTAGGATGCTAACACATATGCCCAAAAAGTAATTTAAACCAATTTAAGTCCCATAAGGGCATTTTGGTAATTTTTAAACACATAAAAGAGATTTTATAATAAACTGAAGTTCTAACCTTTTGAAATCAGTAAAAATATTTAATTTAATAAGTTATATCAGTAGGGTATGGACTATATGTGGAATTTTTCATTTATAACCAATTTATGCACCGAAGGGGCATTTTGGTAATTTCACATAAGCCTTAAGGGTCAATTTTGGACATCCGAGTTCAAAACTTTATCTTACAGTTAAAATATAACAATTTACTTAAGACATCAGTAAGTATTAAGTTTTATATGCCAAAAATAGTTTTAACTTATACTATGCGTTTAAAACGCGTAAAAGTCGGTTTTAAGCGATTTTTGGGTTTAAATAGGAAATATGAGTTTTTGATCAGTTTATAAGGTTCAAAATATTTTATTTATCATATAAAATCAGTAGCAAAAAGATTGGGATCAAAATGTTATGTTAAACTCATTTTATAGGCCAAAAGGGCAAAACCGACAATTACCGAATTAAAGCATGAACTCTATACCATGATCAGTTTAAAAATAAATAAAAATCTTCAAAAATCCCAAAATATTATATTATATCAGTGGGTAAAAGGTTTGGTGTCAAAATATTGGGTTTAGATAGGCTTTATGCTAATTACGCCGTTTAATTAATAAAAAGCTTTCTAATTACGCTATTGTGCATAACTCCTAATCTAGACCTCAAACTGATGTCAAATTTTAAGGACAAGTTTATAAATCAGTAGCAAAGGTTTTTGTCCTCTCACATTTCTAAAAATCTCATTTGTGTGTCAAAAGGGCGTTTGTGGCATTTATAAGCATATTAACGATCAAGTGCATATAATTCAAACCACTAGGAACCATGTACTATAACTCCAGAGGGTTATACTACTGAGTAATGTGGTCCTAATGGAAGCTTAAAACATGGGAGAATTAAGCTTGAACGGGTCAGAACTGAAAGTCAAAGCAAAAGTCAAGCTTTTGCGACTTTCGGTTATAAACTGACCTTAGACTGATAATTGTCGGGTTAGGACTGATAAAACATGTTCTAATATTAATTACTAAGTCATTAGAATGTTAAAATATAATTTAGAACGTCTGTTTTATTAATTTTATTCATTTTTAAACTTTCTGTCTAGTTTGACTTTTTGTCAAACTAGTTTGACCCGACAATTAACCAGTCAAACGAGGTAATTAGGAGGTGCCCTTTTAAGGGTTAATCACCTACCTTAATATGGTTCCATAACCACTTTCGTTTTGATCAGTGGCTGGACCATTTGTGATTAAACCGAAAGTCAAATCTAAATTACGACAAGTTTGACTTTTCGGTAATTAAGCTAATTAAAACGACTAAACAGGGATTAAGACTCTTACTTAGGGTCCTTGCTATCTTTTCTACACTTGGTAATCTTCGCCTACTGATTGCAAGTTCCAGAAATGATTCTATTGAATGTTGCAAATGAAGTGTGCACAAGAACAGTACACAAGAGCTCTTTATATAGCAATTCCTAAGTGTTTGGATCACTTTCAGCTGTTATGGGACATCCTAGGATCACCCCAGGTGTCCTAGTTGATTTATAAAACCGTTTGAGAGCCCATGGGATCGATACAATCGAGTTTGAGGCGGTGCAAAGCTGAAACCCGCACCTGTCATGATCTTTCTGAGCTGGGGACTTCTACGCGGCCCGCGTAGATGTCTGCTTGGCCTTACACGGCCCGCCTGGAGCCGGGAAACAGGTTAAACAAGTTTCTGAAGTGGTAGGTTTGGTCCCTGATCGAATTAAACCCTTTTTAACTTGATTTTTGACATGTAAGGCCCTTATAGTTGGTTTATAGAGGCTCAAGGATGTATAAACAAACTTCGTTAGGCTCGGTTTCGTTAAATATCTCTATGAAAGCAAGTTTCATCAAGTTGACACTTATAGCCCAAAGTCTTGAAAACATGCTTAAGGATCTCGAAACCACGTGGAATTTATACCACTTATTCTTGAGAGGATATTTGAATATTTTGAAGCCTCGGTTTCATTAAAAGGTCACTCAGAGGTCCGAATCAACATGTTGACACGTTTAACCCTTGTAATTTAATAATCTTCCGATTATTTTCATAAACGGCTTCTTATATCCAATCAATCACTCGTTTAAGAATATATTCTTCACGTAAGGTCATTCAGAGACACAAGTTTGGCATGTTGACACTTTTAGTCCCTCCGGACACATAGTTTCACTTTTTGACAACTTTAGTCCTTCAAACTCAATCTTTCACATATTTAGAGTTTAGGACACGTGTCTTTACATAATTGGACACGTTTTTACGTGGTGTTACATCCTCACCCCCTTAAAAGAAATCTCAACCCCGAGATTTACTAGAATAAGTGAGGGTACTTCTGTCGCATAGTGGACTCAACTTCCCACGTATATTCGGGACCCCTACGGGCATCCCATTTGACCTTTACTATAGGCACATGCTTTCTTCGGAGCTTTTTAACCTGATGCTCTTCGATCACTATAGGTTTTTCAATAAATATTAGGCTTTCATCAAGTTGTACGTCTTTATGAGACATAGCCAGTGATTCATCAGCTAGGCACTTTTTGAGATTACAGATGTGGAACACATTATGGATTCCACTCAGCTCCTCTGGCAAGTTTAGCTTATAAGCTACACTGCCGACACATTCAATAATTTCGAATGGTCCAATATACCTAGAGCTTAACTTGCCCTTCTTACCAAAACGCATTACACCTTTCCAGGGTGATACTTTCAGTAAGACTTTATCGCCAACCTCAAACTTTAGAGGTTTTCGCCTCTTGTCAGCATAACTTTTCTGCCTATCCCTGGCAGCTTTCAGGCGATCGTGAATCTGGAAAATCTTGTCCTTCGTTTTAAGGACTATATCATGTCCTGATAACTGAGCTTCTCCTACTTCCGCCTAACAAACAGGCGTTCTGCATTTCCTTCCATATAATGCCTCAAAAGGCGCAGCCTGAATGCTCGTATGGTAGCTATTATTATAGGAGAACTCGATTAAGGGTAGATGGTCATCCCAACTACCTCCTAAATCAATAACACATGCTCGAAGCATGTCTTCCAAAGTTTGAATTATATGCTCACTCTGTCCATCAGTCTGAGGATGGCAAGCAGTACTAAAATTTAAACGGGTGCCCAAAGATTGTTGGAAACTTTTCCAAAAGTGAGAGGTGTACCTAGTATCTCTATCAGAGATAATAGACACCGGTACTCCGTGAAGGGATACAATCTTATCCACATATAATTGGGCTAACTTATCGGAGCTATGAGTTTCCTTGATGGGTAAGAAATGTGCTGACTTAGTCAGTCTATCAACTATGACCCATATTGTATCATTTCCATGCCTTGTTTTAGGTAACTTGGTTATAAAATCCATTGTTACCATCTCCCACTTCCATGTAGGAAGTTCTGGCTGTTGTAGTAGACCTGATGGCTTCTGATGTTCAGCTTTAATCTGAGCACAAGTCAGGCACTTAGCTACATGTGTGGCAATAGATTTCTTCAAACCTATCCACCAATAATTAGCCTTTAAATCTTGATACATTTTGTCACCTCCTGGGTGAACTGAATACTTAGAGTTGTGAGCTTCCTAGAGGATTACATCCCGAAGTCCTCCGTGAATAGGAACCCAAATTCTTCCATTTAGTCTGAGGATTCCATCCTTACCTGGTGTTAACTGTTCAACAGTTACACCTAACTTTTCTTCTGGAAGGTTAGCTTCCAAAATAACATCCTTTTGTGCAGCTAATAGCCTTTCATTCAGGCTATTCTTCAGCTCAATGCTCTTGGCATTGATTCTGATGGGTTTAACTCTTTCCTTTCGGCTTAGAGCATCGGCGACCACATTCGCTTTACCAGGATGGTAGCGAATTTTGCAATCATAATCATTTAAGGTTTCCATCCAACGGCGCTGTCTCATATTGAGCTGTTTTTTATTGAATAAGTGTTGGAGACTTTTGTGATCTGAATAGATCACACATTTAGTTCCATACAAATAATGTCTCCATAACTTTAGTGCGAATACAATGGCACCCAACTCTAAATCGTGGGTGGTGTAATTCTTTTCATGCACCTTTAGTTGTCGCGATGCATAGGCAATCACCTTGCCTTTTTGCATAAGCACACAACCCATACCGGTGTGTGACGCATCACAGTATACGACAAACTCTTCAATTCGTTCAGGTAAAGACAATACCGGAGCATTACTCAACTTCTGCTTAAGAATCTCAAAGGATTCTTGTTGTTTCGGACCCCAATCAAACTTAACATTCTTACGGGTCAAAGAAGTTAATGGTGCAGCTATCCTTGAGAAATTTTCAATGAATCTTCTATAGTATCCAGCTAAACCCAGGAAACTACGAATTTCAGTTGGAGTCTTTGGTGCTTCCCAATTCATTACGGCTTCTACCTTAGCGGGATCAACTTGGATTCCACGCTCACTAGCAACATGTCCAAGGAATTGGACTTCGCGAAGCCAGAACTCGCACTTGGAGAATTTAGCATATAATTTCTCCTGTCGAAGCAATCCTAAGATGCATCGAAGGTGCTTCTCGTGATCAACTTGATTACGAGAGTACATAAGTATGTCATCTATGAAAACGATGACAAACTTATCTAAGTATGGCTTGCAGACTCTATTCATGAGGTCCATGAATGCTGCTGGTGCATTAGTGAGCCCGAAAGGCATCACTAAGAACTCAAAATTTCCATACCTTGTTCTGAAAGCTGTCTTTGGTACATCTTCAGTCTTAACCTTGAGTTGATGATACCCAGACCTTAAGTCAATCTTCGAGAAGTAGCTTGCCCCTTGGAGTTGATCGAACAAATCGTCGATCCTGGGTAAAGGATAACGATTCTTGATCGTTACTTTATTTAATTCACGATAATCAATGCATAAGCTCATTGATCCGTCCTTCTTTTTCACAAACAATATTGGAGCTCCCCAAGGCGAAGAGCTAGGTTGTATAAAACCTTTTTCCAGTAAGTCATCCAATTGAGTCCTGAGCTCCTTCATTTCAGTAGGCGCTAGGTGATAAGGAGCTCGGGCAATAGGTGCAGACCCTGGCAGAATGTCTATCCTGAACTCTACTTGCCTCTCAGGAGGTAATCCAGGTAATTCATCAGGAAAGACATCAGGATACTCGGATATAATTGGAATATCTTCAATCTTGGGTTTCGGATCATTCACCGTCACTTGTGCCATGTAGATGACACATCCGCTCTTCAAACACTGTGATACCTTGAGAATAGACACGTTGCTGGGCAAACCATATTGTGTATCTCCTTGAATAGTGACGGTTTCACCAGTAGGGGTTTTGATAATAACTAGCTTTTTATCACAGGCTATTTGGGCTTGGTTATGTGACAACCAGTCCATGCCCAAAACTATATCAAACCCAGCTAATTTCATTGGCAAGAGGGATAGCGGGATAGAATGATTCTTAATGGATATGAAGCATCCATCAAGAAGAGTTGAGGCTGTTTCTAAGGTACCATCAGCAAGCTCTACCTCATACTTTATGTCTAGAGTCTTAATAGGCAAATTTACTCTTGTATTCATTTGGAAAACCCTTGCATTGGTTTTCTTCACTTCCTCAGGTTTCTTAACATTCTTGGGGCAATTTGTCTTGATGTGCCCCTTTTCATTGCAACCGTAACAGGTTGCATCCTTAATATTCCAGCACTCTACAGATTTGTGCCCCTTCTTTTTGCAAATCCCACATGGTTTGGCTTGTGGGTCTAGGTTGCACTTTCCAAAGTGCCTTTTGTTACAGGTTTTGCACCTGGGCTTGTCACTGAACTGCCCCTTCTTGAAATTAGGGTTCCCTTTGCTCTTCTTGTTTGATTGAGGAGACCTGTCTTCCTCTCTCTTCCTCTTCCCATCATCGGTAGCTTTCTTTGCCCTACTCCTCACAATATCTAGAGTAAGGGACAAAGATAGATCCACAGCGGATCTATGAGTGGCTGGCTTAGAAGCCTTAACATTCCCTTTCACTTCAGGGGCCAAGCCACCGATGAAACGCGCAATGCGTTTGGGTTCAGGGGTGACTAAGTATGGTACAAGCCTTGACATCGAATTGAAGCTAGTCACATAGGATCTACAATCCAGATCTTTCATTACCAGGGTGAGGAAGTCAGTCTCTATCCTTTCTACTTCATGTTGAGGACAATAAATGTCCTTTACCAAATCAACAAATTTGTTCCAAGATAGGTTGTACAAAGGGACCTTTTCAGTGGCCTGTAATAGTGCCTTCCACCAAGTGAGGGCATCGCCCTTGAAAGATTGAGATACAAACTTCACTATGTCTTCTCTAGCACAACCACTGATGTCAATTACAATCTCCATTTCATCTAACCATTTCATGCAGTCAATCGCTCCCTTTTCCCCCCATAAAATCCCTCGGTTTACAGGAGACGAAGTACTTATTTGTACACCCCTTGGTGTATCTGGGAGTCTGATTTAATACAACCTTCTGAGATTCAGATCTCTGGGTGGAGGAATGCTGAGATTCATCCCTCTTCTGTGTATGCGAATGAGAATGGGACTTTGAATGAGTTCTGGACCGAACAATACTTGGTTCTTTGAACTTATCATCCACAGCTTGAGCAACCGCTGCGGTTATCATTGCTTGCAGCACCAGTGATATTAATCCTGGTGTTATTTCCTTCTGCTGGATGACTGTTTGCTTTATCCGAGCCAGCCATCTTTTGTATACTATATCAAACAATGATAATATATTTAAATTATATAATGAATCATCGCATTGATGATCAGATGGTCATGGTATTATTAAACCATATAGACCATTTAAAAAAATAAAATCAATTTAATCATGATTTGCCTAGGTTACAACAGAACCATAATAAGCATTTAGTAGGATATAATCATTTATATTTATTTAGACAGAGGATATAAATCACAACTGTCAATGTCATGAAAGACATTTTATATAGCACAAGGCTCGTCTCGAAGGATATTTAGATGGTGCAAAAGCCTTGTCACAAGGACAATCATAATCATTGATATCTTGGATCAGTGACCTCTTTAAGGGTCGAACAAAGTTCATCTCCTTTTTGACAAGAAGTTCATAAAATAAAACTTTCATTGTCTTTATTACACCTTTGCTTATAAGCATACATCTCTAATGGATGTTTTGGTGTTTATATCTTATTGATGTTTATTAGCCATGATTCACATTGACTATATAGGCTATATATAAGTGACTTGGAAGGATCCAAGTGCATTTAGAAGCTTTTGTGGTTTCTAGTATCGCACAGCCATGAATGTTAACATGTTTTCAGATGTTAATAGAGATTTATTGTCTTAAAAAGGTTGTACCATCATAGCCATTTAATATTTTGGCTAGGTTATACCTCCAAGAATTTCTTTGGCAGCTCAATTAGAAATTGAATTGATAAAGCATGATGATGTAACAAAGTACATAATTAAAATCAAATAAACTTCATTAAATCATTAAACTAGTATAGGGGTGCCCTAAACGGGACTTGAAAAGAACACACTGCCCACGCAGGGGCTACAAAAACAGAAAATAAGTCCTCGCAGGGACTCGGTACTGAAAATAAAGCAAATGTACTCGCAGGGACTTGATTAAAATACGATACAAGATAAATAAAACAATTTCCTACTTCTTCTTGCCTTTAATAAGGCTCGCAAGGCCCTTGAGAAAACTATTATGCTTCTTTTTGGTCTCACTTGCTTCATGCTCAACCCTGTCTAACCTTTGCAGGATCTCCTGAGTTTGCTCCTGATGGTGAGGAGGAGGTTGCTGGTATGAGGGGTATTGATACCCCTGCACCGGATATCCAGTTGGATAAACTGGAGGGTAAGAAGAAGGATAAAGTGCATTGTATTGTGCAGCAGTGAGATATGGATCATGGGTTCCATAATCAGATGGATAACCCGATGGGTTATACCCGGATGAACCCGGGTATGTTGGTATTGGGTTGTCGAAACCCACTAGCGGTGGCGGTGGTGCATAAGAAACCGGCGGAGGATTGTTCTCCAGCACCGCGTGCGAGGGTCCACCCATTTGGGGGTCCTCGGGGATTGGAGGGTACATACTTGAACCCTGAGGAGAACTAAACCGAGGTCCTCCTCGCACGGAAATTCATGCATTCCTCCTTCGCCTAGGCGGCTCAGGAGGTGGTTGAGGTGGTTGTTGCAGGGGTTCCTCGACAGGAAGAAGTGGTGGTAAAACTGCTTGAAGCTGAGGTTCAACCAAAGGAGGTTGAGCAGGAGAGTTATGGTATGAAGGGGTAAAGTACCATTCATACTGTTGGACTCTGTATGCCCAAGACACATATTAAATTGCTGTGGCTAGTACGTAATGATCCAAGTCGAGTCATACCCAATTACAAGCTAGACAAACACTCATATTATTTATTTGTGATATGATCGAACAAATAAATATTAACACTTACAATATTTAGAAATTGGTTTTCTAAATAATTACACTTGAGAAACCAATAAATTATATGGATAATTTATTTTGAGAGAATATTTTATTTTGTTATTTAATGGGCTAAATAACATTTTAAAAGATTGAAAAAGTCTTGTAAACATATGGTGTTATATTTTATAAAAGTTATAAAATAAACAAGACCTAAAATTGTTAAAAGAAATTTTTTTTTTTGAAAACAACCTCCCAAAATCGGCCCTACATGTTCTTCCCAAGACCTTTGTGGTCCAATCACATTTCATGCAATTTGCATGTGTAAGATGGGTCTTGATTGGGTGGTCTTTCCAAGACCATTTTGGTCCAATAAGGCTTCATGCATTTGCATGTGTAAGAAGGGAGTTGATTGGCCAAAATGGAGGTTATCTTCTCTCATGTTTTATATATATTTAGATGACATAATTTTCAAGTGGAAGACTTGAAAAACTCTCTCTAAATTTCGGCCCTCATAAGGTGTTCTTAAGATTTTCGGTTTTGATTCAAGTGTGTTAAATCCTAGCTAATCTCGTGGTGTTTGTTGGAAGCTTGGGGTATACAAGCTTGAGGCCTTCTACTCTTGAAGGCAACCATTCTTGAAGCATCATCCGTTTCATTTCTTATTACTCCAAGAAGGTAGTTTCCTAAACACCCTATGGTTGTGTATGATAGTATGCATTTTCATATATGGATCCGGGTTTTGGGATTTTGCTTAATTGAAATTTATATCTTAAAAGTAACATGTTTTAAATATTATTTCCGCTGCGTTTTTATTTCATATGGATGAAATTACTTTGATAAACATGTTAAAATCCCATCACATACTGGGCCATTCTCTCAGCATACGAATCAGGCCCTCGGTACGGCGATCCTTGATACGGGGAACCGCTCGAGATACTGATGGGGTGGCCCGGTGTTCCGGTTTGCATTTCAGGTTCCGAGTTGTCGTCCATCTCCATTTCCTAGGAGAAGTGATCTTCTGGTCCTAGAGGATTGAATCTTAAAAAGTCATGGACGTAGTCATTGGGATTAAACTGGGCTGGAGAGTAGATGGAATCTGAGTGATGAAAGGAGTGGGAGTATAAGGAGTGGGAGTGAAGGGAGTGGTGAGATTGGTTCGAGTGATGTGATCCCTGAGAATGGTGGGAATGTTAAGGTTCATCAGGAATGGGTACTCCGAAGTATGGAGGGTCGGATGGTGAAGATCCTAGAGAGACAGAATGCCTCGCTGGCTCAAAGTTATGGCTCCAATGGTCCCGTGAGTCAGAACTAGAGAAAGTCGCGGATGGGTTAAGTCGGTGGGAGGGTCCCGCGTGACCTGATGGCCCTTCTCTCATTGGTCCTTTTCCTCTGCCTCTCAGACGTGGCGGCATTTTCCAAAAAATTCACGTGTCAAAACAAGTAACTATAATATAAACAATAAAAGGAAAGTTAAGAATAAATCCTAGGTCATTAGCCTAGACTCGAAAGTCTAAGGAATGTGCTTATTGTGTCATTGAGATTAAACACAAAAGGTTAGTGCTTAATTCACTCAATGTTGGCTCTGATACCAACCTGTCACACCCCGATATTTCCACATATTACCGGTGGGCCCGGCGGGGAGTATCGTGACGTAGTTGATATCATCATAGCCAATATACACAATATAATAGCACAGCGGAAGGCTTGGTGAATAACTATTACAAACCATAATGTCTGAGTGTTCAAATGAAAGAATATATAGACTGGAATGTAATAAGATCCACAGGCGGATCATAAAAGCACAAAGAAACAAAATAACAGACTTCAGGTATCTTAGGGATTTGCAAGATCCTCTTATACGACACCTAATAGCTCCAGCCTATTACGAGAGGTACCTGTCAATCAGTCTTTAGAAAATACGTCAGTTTACACTGGTAAATACAATTAACTGACTCTTTTGAAAATATTTATGAAAAGTTGATTTAAGTGCACATGGCACAAATCATTTATAACTTGGGACAATTATTTAAAAATAATCTTGTATACCGTTTTAGATGTTTGTCATACATATGGGGCCAGTTTGGAAGCCAGTCATGATTAACCGACTCACCACTTATAAAACCCATAGAGGAGCTATCCTCAACGTGTAGGTATTTAGCATTTGCATCTGTCAGGTATATGCCTACACCCCGTGCATAGGTCGTGGCCATTTTCAAATGAAATGAGCCGAGGATATCCAGGACACGGTCGAATTAACCCCCAATGTTTATGTTATCAAACAATACAGATTAAAACAGGTTATGCAAATTTATTAATCACAATCCAATTAAATGATTTCATACCCGACCAAGTGGTATTATTATAATACCATATCCCAAGCCCGTATAAGGGAAAATAAGTTAAAAGTATTTACCTGAGCTTAAAGGTGAAAGTAACTCAGCCGTAAATCCTAAAGCTGTATGATGATACCTTCTACTGGATGCTACTTAATCTGTATAGAAGGTTTAATAACCTATTAGGATGCTAACGGGCCTTTAGTTAAGTCAAGGACTTAGACCGGCTAGCTACAAAGAAACTTTACGGTTCTAAACGCTAGATTAAGCGGAGACCGGAATAAAATGTGGTTTAGACCCGACAAGCTTGGATACTTGTATAATATGGGTAAGCTAATCACATTCTGGAATTTGAGTATTTAATGATAAGGTTAGACCCGTTTCGGTTATTATAAGTAAACTAGTCACGTAAACCAATCCGAACGCGTAAACGCGTAACGGGTAACCAAATGAATTATATACAGGTCTCAATTGTTATTATGCTTAAAATATGTTAATACATCAGTAGGATGCTAACACATATGCCCAAAAAGTAATTTAAACCAATTTAAGTCCCATAAGGGCATTTTGGTAATTTTTAAACTCATAAAAGAGATTTTATAATAAACTGAAGTTCCAACCTTTTGAAATCAGTAAAAATATTTAATTTAATAAGTTATATTAGTAGGGTATGGACTATATGTGGAATTTTTCATTTATAACCAATTTATGCACCGAAGGGGCATTTTGGTAATTTCACATAAGCCTTAAGGGTCAATTTTGGACATCTGAGTTCAAAACTTTATCTTACTGTTAAAATATAACAATTTACTTAAGACATCAGTAAGTATTAAGTTTTATATGCCAAAAATGGTTTTAACTTATACTATGTGTTTAAAACGCGTAAAAGTCGGTTTTAAGCGATTTTTTGGTTTAAATAGGAAATCTGAGTTTTTGATCAGTTTATAAGGTTCAAAATATATTATTTATCATATAAAATCAGTAGCAAAAAGATTGGGATCAAAATGTTATGTTAAACTCATTTTATAGGCTAAAAGGGCAAAACTGACAATTACCGAATTAAAGCATGAACTCTATACCATGATCAGTTTAAAAATAAATAAAAATCTTCAAAAATCCCATAACTCCTAATCTAGACCTCAAACTGATGTCAAATTACGTATTTTAATTAATAAAAAGCTTTCTAATTACGCTATTGTGCATAACTCCTAATCTAGACCTCAAACTGATGTCAAATTTTTAGGACAAGTTTATAAATCAGTAGCAAAGGTTTTTGTCCTCTCACATTTCTAAAAATCTCATTTGTGTGTCAAAAGGGCGTTTATGGCATTTATAAGCATATTAACGATCAAGCGCATATAATTCAAACCACTAGGAACCATGTACTATAACTCCATAGGGTTATACTACTGAGTAATGTGGTCCTAATGGAAGCTTAAAACATGGGAGAATTAAGCTTGAACGGGTCAGAACTGAAAGTCAAAGCAAAAGTCAAGCTTTTGCGACTTTCGGTTATAAACTGACCTTAGACTGATAATTGTCGGGTTAGGACTGATAAAACATGTTCTAATATTAATTACTAAGTCATTAGAATGTTAAAATATAATTTAGAACCTCTGTTTTATTAATTTTATTCATTTTTAAACTTTCTGTCTAGTTTGACTTTTTGTCAAACTAGTTTGACCCGACAATTAACCAGTCAAACGAGGTAATTAGGAGGTGCCATTTTAAGGGTTAATCACCTACCTTAATATGGTTCCATAACCACTTTCGTTTTGATCAGTGGCTGGACCATTTGTGATTAAACCGAAAGTCAAATCTAAATTACGACAAGTTTGACTTTTCGGTAATTAAGCTAATTAAAACGACTAAACAGGGATTAAGACTCTTACTTAGGGTCCTTGTTATCTTTTCTACACTTGGCAATCTTCTCCTACTGATTGCAAGCTCCAGAAATGATTCTATTGAATGTTGCAAATGAAGTGTGCACAAGAACACTACACAAGAGCTCTTTATATAGCAATTCCTAAGTGTTTGGATCACTTTCAGCTGTTTTGGGACATCCTAGGATCACCCCAGGTGTCCTAGTTGATTTATAAAACCGTTTGAGAACCCATGGGATCGATACAATCGAGTTTGAGGCGGTGCAAAGCTGAAACCCGCACCTGTCATGATCTTTCTGAACTGGGGACTTCTACGCGGCCCGCGTAGATGTCTGCTTGGCCTTACACGGCCCGCCTGGAGCCGGGAAACAGGTTAAACAAGTTTCTGAAGTGGCAGGTTTGGTCCCTGATCGAATTAAACCCTTTTTAACTTGATTTTTGACATGTAAGGCCCTTATAGTTGGTTTGTAGAGGCTCAAGGATGTATAAACAAACTTCGTTAGGCTCGGTTTCGTTAAATATCTCTATGAAAGCAAGTTTCATCAAGTTGACACTTATAGCCCAAAGTCTTGAAAACATGCTTAACGATCTCGAAACCACGTGGAATTTATACCACTTATTCTTGAGAGTATATTTGAATATTTTGAAGCCTCGGTTTCGTTAAAAGGTCACTCAGAGGTCAGAATCAACATGTTGACACGTTTAACCCTTGTAATTTAATAATCTTTCGATTATTTTCATAAACGGCTTCTTATATCCAATCAATCACTCGTTTAAGAATATATTCTTCACGTAAGGTCATTCAGAGGCATAAGTTTGGCATGTTGACACTTTTAGTCCCTCCAGACACATAGTTTCACTTTTTGACAACTTTAGTCCTTCAAACTCAATCTTTCACATAGTTAGAGTTTAGGACACGTGTCTTTACATAATTGGACACATTTTTAGGTGTTGTTACATTAACACATAAGGTTCACCCATAAATAACCCATGCTAGTGTTCATTGTAAAACGCGTATTTTAGTGATTCGGTAACGTTTTCGGGCGTCGGAAGTCACTTATGACTAACCAAACACCAAGTAAACTTAAAATTAGTTAAAATACTTATATTTAAACTAAAAATATCAGTTTACTTACTGATCTAAAACAGTTTTATAAAAACCCTTCGAAAAGCCGGTTTTTAACCGTTTTACCGCATAGTTTTGCGTTAAACGTTACTATAACCATCCCAACTCGAAATGAATTGATATTTTAACACAGTACATGTTATTTACTGATTAAAATGATGATTATAATCAGATTAGTGCAGTTTTTGTGTAAGCCACATAAATCATACGATTTCACGTATTTTAGAACAAATAAAGCATCAAGTACAACATGCAAAGCTAGGAAACTTTATGATAAAATTTTATATGATTTTAACACTTCGAATATTCATATTTTAGTGTTTAGAATCTGATCAAAACTCATTTTTATCAAATCATACTCAAATCATCCTTTCATGATTACATATCAACATGCATGTCCATGTATGTGCATCTAATGCACCCATATCACATCATCATTATACATGATCTTAAATGCACCCAAAAACATATTTACTCCATGTTCTTATTAATCACAACATGTTCCATCCATTATCATCTAATCATACATACATAAATGCAAACATTCTTACATTTATGAACATGTGACAAAACTTACATGCATGCATACACATATATATAAACACGACATATATACATACATGAACTTCCAAAAGTTCACTTTTTAACATATCCATTTCAAATCACAAGACCCTTTTTAGGACATTTTCTCTTATGACACCTTTTGATTCATGAATGAAATCAATCTTTCAAGAATCATGCTAATCAAGAATCATTCAACAAAAATCAAAACACAACTATATACATACCCACACATACCCTACGGCCATACATACATATACATACATACCCATTTTTATTCTCTTTGAAAACCCATTTATTATTACTTCCAAGTTTGTGAAATATCTTAAGAATCAAGAGAAACCTTCCATAACCATCAACATCGCTATGAACCAAGAACAAAATTTAGAGAAATGATTTTATACCTTCAAGGTTCTTAGTGGGTTTTGATAAGGTTTGATGATATGAAGCTTGCACCTACTTGAAATCACCCTTAAAACTCTCTTGGATCTTCAAACTAACTTGAAATGGGTTTGTATGAACATGAATATTCAAGATCTTCAAAATTTGAATTTTGTAGTGTGTGTATTCGGCGGAGAGGTAGAGAGAGAGTGAGAGTTTGAGTGTTTGATTGTGTTTCTTGGATATGGTGAGATATTGGAAGATTTTAGAAGGCTTAATCATCACCTTGATGTTTCCAATGTTAACAAGTGTAAGAGAGAGAGAGTGTATTATGTCTCCCCTAGCCGCCACCTTTCATCCCTCACACACATCCATCACATATGCATACATATATATATATGTAATATTGAGTAAAAACTGGTATTTTACTGGATACCGGGCATTTTATCTAGCGTTTTAACCCCGTTTTAGTGCGTTTTAAATTATTTTTATCATTCTATAAAAATAATCTCACTAAAATATTACTAAAATAATTACCAGTTGCCTTGGTTGGCTGCGTTGACAATATTTTGTCAGATACGCGCGGTACGCGCTCAAACTCGAAAAATAGAGTTTCCTAGCGTTTTAATTTATTTTTCCTTCCGGGCATGATTAAAATTACCATTCTAATCATAACAAACTATTTTTAGGATTTTGATATTAATCGGGTGGTCACCGACGTTCGTTTCGCATTTTATTCGTTACGCGATAAGCGTTTATCTTATTGTTGCCAACATAATTTTTATCCATGTTTGGATTTACCAACACATCTAATATCACATATAAACATCAATATCAGTCAAATATAGCCTTTTTATTTATTTATGACACGTGTTACATTGGTACAACCTAAATAGCCGGGTGTCACAGTCTCCCCTGTTTAGGAAATTTCGTCCCCAAAATTCTACTCTACAGGTTTCGTTTTCGCACTAGGTGGGAAGAGATGAGGATATTTCCGTTGCATATGGTCCTGTCATTCCCAGGTGAACTCGGGTCCATGTTTAGAATCCCAGCGAACCTTGACCAACTTAATCCTACTCCTCCTGAGTTTCTGAATTTTCCAATCCAGAACCTCTACTAGTTCTTCAATAAATCTCAGTTTATCATCCACTCGAACTTCACCAAGGGGTATAATCAGGGTCTCATCAGACAGACACTTTTTCAAATTGGAGACATGAAACACGTCATGAACTCCACTCAACTCTTTCGGCAGCTTAAGCCTATACACGACTGATCCAACTCGAGATGCGATTTCGAAAGGACCTATATAACGCGGGCTCAGCTTTCTGTCACACCCTGACTTTTGCGGAAGCGTGATTTTGGTGTGACTTTCTTAATATCATTGCATTCAATCATAACAATAGCTATATGATAAAACCATAGGTTTGTCATCCATCAAATAAGTTCAAAACATAACAACATTGTTTAAAAACATAGACTTCAAATTCAAGTTTTACAACCACACCAAAGTGTTTATGAGTTCACTAAGGACTCATCGAAAGATATTAAATAGCACCAAGGGTTGGGAGACGTGTCTCGTCCAGGAATAAGACACACCGACCAAACCCAAAGACCATGGATGACATCTTTATTTCAAACGCAGCATAAAACTTCCAACGCCCGCCAGATCCACTTACTAGTTCCCTGAAATACATGTAGTTTGAAAACATCAATAAAAGTTGAGCGAGTTCATGTGTTTAGTATGTGTGCACGAATCATCCTTGAAAACCTTTGTGTGTATGTATGTTTGTATGTATGTATGTATGTATGTATGTATGTATGTATGTATGTATGTATGTATGTATGTACTTTTAAACTGGTAAGTAGCAACAAGGAAAAACAAATCAATTAATGTGTAGCTAATACATTAATAAGTGACATGGCATAGGAAGCACTCAAACCTGTATGCGTATTTCGTACCGGCCCCTCCGGCGGAACGACATAGTCACCACATGCGGCCAACTCGCAGGCCCATGGGTGGGGCTCGCAACACCCAATAGATCTATCACTCATGCCCCTTGGTCCTTATACGAGGATTAATGGTCCCAAGTATCCACCTACCCAATCACATGATCTATGGTTCTTTCCAAGGCTAACCATACCAATAGTATTGTATGTAATCCTTTTGTAACATGTATTTCACCCTCGAAGTAATAAACAAAACAGTTTAGAGAAAAGAGGGACATGAACTCACTGTTTTGCGTTCCTTGTATCTGATGTAACTCAAAGCTTCCTCTAGAACGCACGACTACCTACATGCGTATTATGGTCCGTTAGACGAGCGGGTCGTGCCTTGTCTTTGTATTGATTAGTGCCTTTGAGTTACGTTTTAAAGTGCCTTCGGTAGTATTCCAAGTATATAATTATTTGTTAAAATAATAAATACCTTAACTTTAAATTATATTAAATTTTGGAATAATCGTTAAACAATATTTTGTAACAATACTTCTCAAGTATTTGTATTCGTATTTCCTTCCCAAGGACGGGGGTATCTCATACATGTATTTTTGTATTCTTACATTTGTATAACTTGCCATGTTTTGGCGTCGTATTACGGTGTATCATTCCAAATAAAAAAATATGCCAATATATTTTCAAAACAATATATTTTCATGTCTTACTTAGAAAATATATATAAATTTATTTTGTCCAAAATAATGTATTTCAAGAAAATATATATTTTTCCCAAAAATCATGTATCTTCTAAATATACTAAGAAAATATATTTTTACTTCCAAAATAATATATTTTCTCCTTGTCGAAAATATGATATAACTTGGTAATATTTACAAAAATCATATTTTCATTTCTTGTATCCAAAATACGATTTACCAAAAATATGTTTATAACGGTATTTCCCGGAATATTTGGTAAGTTACGTTCTTGCGTTTGGTTTCACAATATTTTGTGTGTAACTTATATATGTATTCCTTGTAATTTTTGGTATTTTGTTAAGTTATGTTATTTTACCCTAAAATAATATAACTATTTCACAACGTATACAAATATTCACACAAGTGTCTCTTATATATATATATATATATATATATATATATATATATATATATATTCACCCGTTTTTATTTATAAAAACAACCTCTAATACTTGTATTTCTGTAACAAAATCTATGGCAAAGTTTGTATTGAAAACCATAGTTAAAACTCTCACTTGTAAATATTTGTTAGAAAATATTTCTTTAAGTATTTGTATTTTTAGAAAATTTTGCCATAGTTTCCCTTGAAAATGGAGGTGTCCATGCTATTAAAGCATATCATTTTCCTTTCAAAAAAACATCACAACAATCAACAATCAATCCCTAAACAACTTACACTTTACATAACAACATGAACTTGATCTTTTATTAAAAACTTGTAGTGACTTGGTAATAAGTTTAATAGACTTAGTTACCCTCCAAAATGTATTTATTTCTTTAATAATCTCATTCTTAAGGAGTTTAGGTGTTTACAACTTGTAAACACATTTCACAAAAAACGTTTCTTTATGGATCTTCTTGTTTCTCTAGTGTTTCTACACTTGTTTCATCACCAAAAATAGTATAAGTTTAAGTAAAAACCATGATCTTCCAAAAATCATATTTTGTACTTGGTTCTTTTGGAAAATCATCATAAATCTTGGATCCATAAGATTACTAACTCACTTTGTTTATTATTTTACAAGAAATCTCTTTATTCATCATGTTCTTGTTTACACAAGAAGATGATCATCTTATGTTGTCACATAATCATCCTCTCACTTGCTAGATCATGTGTTTAATCACAATCTAGCAAGCACTTTGTGATGACCAACATCATAATTTCAAGAAAACATCAAGCTAGTATCATACATATACTAAACAACATTATTTCATCAAGATTTCATCATACATAAGCTTTATGTTCATGATTCATGTTCATGTCTTTTAGTGTTCTTGTGATTTACAACCCAATACATCTTTTAACCAACTAAAATAGAAGTAACAAAGGGTTACAAAGGTCTTACTACTAGCTCTAAGCTAGGGAAGAACACTTGAAGTTGTAGATGACAAAAGTGCTGGATAAAAGCAAATGGAGGAGGTCCTTCAACTTCCGAAAGCTCCAAGCTTCCTAATATACCTTCTTACACCTTTGTACATGTATGGAATGAATGAAATTGAGGTGAAGATGATGGTAGTGTGATGGTGGTGGTGGGCCGTGAGTTATGGGGGTGTAGAGGGAGGTTTCTTGTGTTGAGGAATATGATGGAATGGGTTAAGAACTAAGGGTTTAAATAAGAGTCTTCCAACACAACATTAACCAATGGTCATTATGTTACCCAAGTACTTAACATATCTCATAAAATATTGAAGAGAATCAAGGTGGATCAAGTAAGATCTTGAAGGATTATGGTGGGCCAAATAAGTGACCGTCCATATGGATGGGGGGGGGGGTAAGTGTAAGTTTTTAAAGATTAGTTAGATAATATAGTTGGAAGTTAAGGGTATTAGTTAGTGTTTATGTGTAACTTGCATTATATAGTGTGTTAGGGTGTTCGGGAACCATAACTAGCCAAGAAATAATAAAACAGTGCTTCTAGTAATATTTTGGTGTTACGGGTAGTGTCCGGTTGTTCGGTTAGATGCCGGTTCATTAAAGTGTCAAGTTATTCTGTTTAGTGTTCTTTAAGTACCCTTTTGTGACACTTTTAATTCCCGACACTTAGGAAAGCATACAAGACCATTTTGCCATATTTTTGCATGTTACTAGCTCATTAAATTGCTGATTTTTGCTGAAATGTGCAGAATTCTGCACTTTATATGGGTTTTAGGCACTTTCCGGCACTTAAACTATCACCTAGTGACGCAGTTTTATGGTCCTTACTTCCCTACACACCATACTAGTGTAGTACCTTGTCTCTGGCCCTTACGGGGTCTCAAAACACTGTCTGTCTATGTACTGAACATCGTCAGCATTTTTCTGAGTTATCCGCTAACTGTGCTAGCTGTGCTTTTGTGCATCGTTTATGTCACTAAGTGTTTGTATGCAGTAATGATGTGACAGTATGAAATGTGATGCACATGTATGTATGATACAGAAATCAGAAAGCAGTTTAAGTCGTCAGTTGCAATTCAGCACAGTCATTAAGCACTAATTTATATTAATTAAATTGTACGGATACCTGGATTTTTGACGGTTGTCACACTTTCACCCTTTTCCAAACCTCACAACGCCTTTCCAAGGCGATACCTTCAACATAACCCAATCACCAACCCTAAACTCCAACAGTTTCCTCCGGTTATCCGCATAACTCTTCTGTCGATCTGCGGCAGCCTTCAACCTACCCTTGATCTGGACAACCTTGTCCGTGGTTTCCTGGATAAGCTCGGGTCCGGTCAATTGCTTCTCACCGACTTCAGCCCAAAAAAGTGGCGATCGACACTTCCTTCCATACAAGGCTTCAAATGGAGCGGCCTTGATACTAGCGTGGTAACTATTGTTGTAAGAAAACTCAGCCAATGGCAAGTGAGTATCCCAACTTCCACCGAAATCAATTGCACACGCTCTCAACATATCCTCTAACGTCTGAATGGTTCTCTCACTCTGACCATCCGTTTGAGGATGATATGCAGTACTCATGTCCAAACGAGAACCCAACGACTCTTGAAGAGATCGCCAAAACCTGGAGTCAAACCGACTGTCTCTATCCGAGATAATTGACATTGGTACTCCATGATGGGGTACAATCTCGTTAAGGTACAACTGCGATATCTTCTCAGTATTGTCTGTTTCCTTAAGCGCTAAAAAATGAGCAGACTTTGTTAATCGATCCACAATTACCCATATTGTATCATGTCCACGCGACGTACGGGGTAACTTGGTGATAAAGTCCATCGTAAGATGTTCCCATTTCCACTTAAGAATCTCTGGTTGCTGCAGAAGCCCAGACAGCTTCTGATGTTCAGCCTTAACTTTGAGCACGTCAGACATTTACCCACATAGACCGCTATATCTCTCTTCATATTTGGCCACCAGTATAACTCCTTGATGTCCTGATACATCTTAGTAGAACCTGGGTGAATGGAATATCTGGATTTATGATCTTAGTTTATAACAGTTCACGTAGGTTACCTCTAAGCGGAACCCAAATCCGGTTCATGAAGTACATCACTTCATCCGCTTTTGGTATCAGTTCACACTCTAATCCTCTCAAACCTTCTCTTCTCAGGTTCTCATCCTTCAAAGCTTCTCGTTGTGCATTATGAATTCAATCAGTCAAACTCGTCTGTATGGTCAAGCCCAAAGCACGCACACATAGAGGCTTCTCCCGCTCTTTCCTACTGAGCGCATCCGCAACAACATTTGCTTTACCAGGGTGATAACGAATATCACACTCGTAATCTTTAAGTAACTCTACCCAACACCGTTGTCGCATGTTGAGCTCCTTCTGATCAAAGATATGCTGGAGGCTCTTATGGTCTGTGTATATCGTACACTTCGTGCCATACAAATTATGTCTCCATATCTTCAAGGCAAACACAACAGCTCCTAACTCCAAATCATGTGTCGTGTAATTCTTCTCGTGCACTTTCAATTGCCTGGATGCATAGCCTATCACTTTATCCTTCTGCATAAGCACGCATCCAAGGTCCAAACGTGATGCATCACAATATACAATGAAGTCATCATTTCCCTCAGGAAGGGAAAGAATAGGTGCACCACACAACTTTTCCTTCAACAGCCGAAAAGCTTCCTCCTGCTTTTCTGTCCAATCAAACTTCCTTTCCTTCTGGGTCAATAGCGTCAAAGGTTGCGCTAATCTGGAGAAATTCTCTATGAATCTCCGGTAATACCCAGCAAGTCCTAAGAATTGTCACACCTCCGATGGAGTCTTTGGCGCTTCCCAATTCTTGATCGCCTCTATCTTCGACGGATCCACGTGTATACCTTTCTCGTTTATGACGTGTCTGAGAGAATGAACTTCTCGAATCTATAATTCACATTTAGAGAACTTGGCATACAACTTCTCTTCCTTCAGCAGCTCCAAAATCAATTTCAAATGATGCTCATGATCTTCTTTGGTTCGTGAATAGATAAGTATATCGTCGATGAATACTATCACGAATTTATCCAAATAAGGTTTGCATACCCTGTTCATGAGATCTATGAACACAGCTGGCACATTAGTTAAGCCAAAAGGCATGACTAAAAACTCGTAATGGCCATATCGTGTTCAAAAAGCAGTCTTCAGAATATCTTCGTCAGCAACCTTCAACTGATGATATCCTGAACGCAGGTCGATCTTCGAGTAGTAGCTGGATCCTTGTAGCTGATCAAACAAGTCGTCAATTCTCGGTAAAGGGTACCGATTCTTGATAGTCAACTTGTTCAGCGCTCTGAAATCAATGCACATCCTAAAGGATCCATCCTTCTTCTTCACAAACAAAACAGGTGCACCCCAAGGTGAAAAGCTTGGTCGAATGAAACCTTTGTCTAGTAGCTCTTGAACCTGATTCGACAATTCTTTCATTTCTGACGGTGCCAATATATTTGGAGATTTTGCAATTGGTGCAGCACCATGTACCAGATCAATTCTGAACTCGATCTGTTTCGCAGGGGGCAATCCAGGTAAGTCTTCAGGGAAAACTTCCGGATAGTCATGAACTATAGGAATTTATTCGATCTTCCTTCCTTCGGTCTTCGTATCTACTACATAAGTAAGAACACAGGATAACCCTTTCGCAACATCTTATGCATCTTCATAACACTGACAACACTTGACACTCGACGTGATCGGTCTCCGTGAACAACTATTGCTTCACCACCACTACGACGAGGTATCCTTACTTGCTTCTCCGAGCAAATAATCTCAGCTTTATTCTTGGATAGCCAATCCATCCCCACAACTACATCAAATCTACCCAGCTCCACTGGCAATAAGTCAACACTAAAACTATGATCATCACACTAAATACTACAACCACGAATGACTTCGCTAGTCTCTATCAGTTTACCATTTGCTAGTTCTATCGAGAACTTTTTACTTAGCTTACTTGTTGGAGAACACAGAAATGGTTCAAAGTTTTTCGGAACAAAACTCAAGTCAGCCCCAGTATCAAAGAGTACGAACGCATAATGGTTATTGATCAAAAACATACCGGTAACAACAACAGGATCGTCACGTGCCTTTCCAGCGTTTAGCTCGAACGCTCTACCCCTGGCATTCTGACCCTTTGCTTTTGGACAAACCCTCTTGAAGTGTCCCTGTTCACCGCACTGGAAGCATCCCTCTAGCTTAGCTCCCTCCGAAGTACTTTTAGCATAGCACTCGCGGGTAACATGCCCAGTTCGACCACATCTGGCGCACTTTTTCTGCTCATCCTCGTGAGTCTTTTTCTCAGAACCACTCCTGCCATCCCTGGCATTATCCCTTCTAGAACTGCTAGAACTTGCTACATAAGCCTTCCCCGAACTGCGTTTCCTGTCACGCTTCTCATCGGTTTCCTTCCTCGAGCTCTCGGACTTGCGCTTCTTCGAATCTCCCGATTTAGACTCAGAGCGCTCCGACCGTTCAGATTTCACGTCTGCATTGGCCTTGCCCGATGACTTCCCAGTTTCCTCCTTCTTGTTAAAGCTACCTTTGCGAGCAGCGTCATCCGCTAACGACTTCGCCAATGTAGTAGCTTCTAGATTGGTAGTGGGTTTCGCTGATGTGACCATCCTGCGAATTCGTGGTGATAGCCCCCAAATGTACCTTACCAAATCGTTAAAACGATATGTGTAAGCTATGACGTTCAGACCTTCCATGGTTAGATTCCAGAAGTCGGTCTCGATCTTCTGTATCTCACTACGCGAGCAGTATTCCTTTAGGAGCATCTCTTTAAGTTCGTTCCAGGTTAGACCATAGGCAGCGTATTCACCCAAAATTTGAACTTGCGAGTTCCACCAGGATAATGCTTCATCAAGAAAAGAACAAGAAGCATACCTAACTCGTTGATCATCAGCACAACCACTGATTGCCACGACGGATTCCATCTTCTCAATCCATCTGGTGATATCTAAGGGTCCTTCAGCACCAGTAAATGATCGTGGGTTACAGCCCTGGAATGTTTTATAAGTACATCCGTGCACTGTTTATAAGGTTAATGAAAATTAGAAGTACGTTCTGATTATATCATAACACATGAACTACTAAAACTTTATGATCATTATTTTACCTGGAGGGTTTCCGATCTGTGCCCCACCAAAACCATGCCCATGAGCACCACGTCCACGTCCCTGGACATCATTCTGGTTAGCATCGTGCTGTTCCATGGCAGTATTAATGTGTTGGGCTATGACTTGTGCCAACTCTTTCGGGGTGGTAGGTAGTCCAGATGTCACACCCCGACCGCGTAAAACAACAAACCGCGGCGGAAACGTCGGGGAGTATCGTAACACAATCATTGTTTTACAACACATGGTTTTTAAAGATTTGTTTTATTCCATTAATGAACTCATTGTCTTTATACAAACCAGATAAATACAAATAATTGTCTTTCAAGTTTTAAAGTCACTAAGGCACGGGTCCATCCTATGTGTAACATGCATTAACAATCATCACATAGTAGTACCTGAAACATATGTGAAAATAAAACGTCAGCATAAAAATGCCTGTGAGTTTGTGAATTAGATTCATGGCTTTGGATAACATAAGAAAAAGATTTTATGCTTACAAAAATAGCCATGAATCCTTGTAAAAGTTTTGTTTCTAAAATGCATTGTTTTGATGAAAGTTTTGTAGTATATACAAAAAATATACTTTGGTTTTGAGATAATCAGATAAGTAGTATATCAAAATAAACTTTAGTTTTGAAATAGTTAAAAATGTAGTATATCAAATTATACTTTGGTTACTGAAATAATAGATTTGGTAGTATATCACAAGTATACTTTGGTTTTGTAAATAGCATCTCAAACTATGCTTTGGTTTTGGAAATAGCATATCAACTATGCTTTGGTAGTATATCAAAATATACTTTAGTTTGTGAAATAACAAAGTCGGTAGTATATCAAATTATACTTTAGTAAAACAGTATCACGTTGGTAGTATATCGAAATATACCTAAACCGTGATTTGGTAGTATATCAAACTATACTTTAGTAAACAATAGCATATCAAACTATGCTTTAGCAAAACAGTATCACGTTGGTAGCATATCAAAATATGCCTTAATAGTATAGCGAAATATACTATATATCGCGATTTGGTAATACATTCAAACCTTAGTGCATCAAACTACACTTTGGAGACTATAGAAATACCACAAAGGCAATTCTATTTGGTTAAAACATTAGTTTCTGACATTCCATACAACAGGAATGGGGTGTCTAGTCCTATAGCGCTATATCGTACTACCAATCGGCTTGATCATTGTTAATGAATGTAAAGGTAACAATATGAACAAACAAATAGTCTAACAAACTTTGAAAATTAATGTTTAAGCCATGGATAATCGTTCAATTCGTCAAAAGATAAGTACTATGCATGTGAAAACATATAGCTTGAAATCATGAAAATAGTGTATAGGCACATATAAATCACCCCAAATCATTTGAAAGCGGTAAAAGAGGGGACTATGTACTCACTTGAGATGGCAAATATCCTTGATTAAGTGTCCTAACAAAGCTCGAGAAATCAAGGAATCAAGTGGTACCTAGTATGGAATCACTATGTTAAATAATCGGTACCTAAATCAGGAGATAGGATAGAATGTAGTTCTATAAATCAAATGAGTATTGAAACTCATATGGCATGAACCTAACATTCTGATTAGAAACTTAACCTAAGTGGTTTTGACCCGTTTCGACCCGTTAAGGTAGTTTAAGCTACTTTAACGTGTCGTTTGCGTAAATCTAAGGTCAGATGGTTATCTATGTCATTTGTTAAGTCTTACATGCCCAATTATGTTTAAAAATGTTACTAAATCAGTTTAGATGTCAAAAACTTGATCACATATGTTAAATATGGATTTATGCTCAAAAAGGGCATTTTGGTCATTTTTAATGGGTATATAAGCGACTTAACGAATAACTAACCAACCTAAGTGATCATAAGGTATAACCTCAGTAGGTTATTCCCTATGCAACTATGATCACTAAATATGTTTGGTCGGATCCTATTGATCGACCAAACGGGTCGGGTTCGAAAGTCTAAGCGGTTGTTAGACCGCTTGACTTACGACCCTAAACAAGCAGTAAACTAGTAGTGACGAGTTAAACATGTTAAAACATGTTTAACTATGTTAGAAAACTGATTTGGTATCAAAACAAAGGGTTTTGATACCCGAAAATAGTTCCGTCGCAAAATGCGCATAATTACGCATTTTGACCGAAACTTTAACTCGTCACTACGCCTAGTCAACATGGTAATCAGTAGGTATAATCGCTAAGGATTATAACCATCGTGATTACAATCACGTTGCAAAGTTCAATTGAACTTTGATTTGACCAATTGATGGTCAAAACCGAAAGTCAAACTGTTAGTCAACCTGTTTGACTTTCAGCTTTAAATAGCTGAAAATAATAACTAAGCCATGAAGGCTCTATGGCTGAAAGATTGAACTAGAAGACCTCAGGTAGGTGGCTCCCAAAGATGGAAATCCTCCACTTAGAGATCAAAGATAAAGAAAAGATTGAATGTGCAAGAATGAGGTGAAGGATCAAGGCTATTTATAGTTGTTGATGTGTTACAAGATTATTACATGTGTTTATGTAATCCCCAAGCAATGAATCCTGACCATACAAGTGTTATAGACTGCTAATATTACTTGGAGAGGTGTTAACTTGTTGCCAAAACAAAGGAAAATTGCATGAAAGGCCCTCAAGAACAAGCTGGGAGCTGAAAACACACTTTCTGTCGACAGTAGGCTGTCGCGTGGCGTGACAGATGCACAGTTTGAGAATTTTCAAGTTTGGTCCCTGCACACACTTCTATGCATATTTGACGTATTTAACCACCGTTAAGCCATTTTCAAGGCTCTACAAGGACGTCAAAGTATAAGGAACTTGAAATATGCTTGGAAATATCACGGATGTCGGTTCGTTTGGTCGTACAGTCGCGTTATTTGGCTAATTACGACGAAACTCGAACGGACGCAAAAACGATCCAAATTAAGCGACGAATGGTATTTTTGCATTCCTTTCACTAAAATAAAGTATTTTAGTGGCTACAAAAATTTTTGGATGTCTGGATGTGGTCAGAACGTAAGATATGCGCGTAAATGCAAACTTACGCCGTTTTTTGACGCTTTTAGTCCCTGTGATCAAATAAGCGCATTTTCGCATACCGAATGATCGGATTGTCGCGCTCCGGTCAAAGATAAGATTTATAAGACCTATTTACCCTTAACAAATAGCTAGTTGTGGCAAGGGATCGAACCACGAAGAGTATGTGGTTTGCGAGTGGATTCGATTGAATTATAAAAATGTGTCACAATTATGAAGCTTGCTATGATATTTTTGTATTTTTGTTTTGTTGAAAGATGTGAATTTAAACTAATGGAATTGATTTAATTGATTAACAACTAACAATTAACGATTGCAAATAGACTTGATTACTAAACAATAATTAGAAAAAGGGTTCACACCCGGTTTCGGTAATTGCCAACCTAGGGTTTCTACAAGTTTTTAGATCCAACTCAATTGCATACAATTAGCGGATTTAGTGTACCGTGACTTAGGTGCCAATAACTATCAACGTTTCGAAAAACGGACAAGAATGCACTTTGTAATCAACACAAGTAAAACCTAACCACGACAATGCATAACTACATATAACCATTTCGTAAAGTCATAACTTTTAACATCGTTCGACAATTTACGGATACGAAACAAATGCAAACTATTGTCAATGGTTTCAAAAATCAAACACAATTTGTCACAAAGTCGAAGCAAGAAACAATTCAAAACCCTAAGTTAACAACTACCTACACCGGGGTGAAACCAGGGTGATTAGCCGCTCATGGTTGAAGAAACTTGATCACCGGAAGATTGGAACTTGAATGAAGTCATCTCGAAGCTTGAACAATAGAGAGTTGATGGATGTTGAAGGTTTTGGTGAAGGATGATGGTGGAAATAATGATGGTGGAAGGATTAGGGTTTTGGTGAATGATGATGATTCTCAATGATGGTGATGATCTCCAATTCTTGATGTTAGAGATCAATTGGTAGTCAAGATCATATTCAATTATGGCTCCAAGAATGATTTTTAAACACCCAAGATAGTGTAACTTCCGAATTGAATGCTAAACAACCAATAAGAATCGTTCCTATACCCAAAAATACCCAATTTCGCGTTTCAGAAAACTACAACCCGTCGGCCACGGGTGGGGTCCGTCGGCGACAGGTTCCCCATTTCTGATTTTTTTATCGACGGCCTGTTTGTCTGGATACGGGTCACTCTGGCAGACGGGTGTTTCTAGAGCCCGTCCAGGACGGCCTCTAGCCCGTCGGCGACGGCCTCTTCAACACCAACTTCCCATATTTCACTTCTCGCACTCCCGGTTGATCCATAACGCGTCCCGGTGCTCCGGTTTTTGACCCGGTGACTCGTAAAGCTCCCGAAAAGCTCCTTAAACTTCATTAAACCTGCAAAAACACAAATCTAATTAAAAGTAGACTATTCAAGATTAAAACTCATGTAAAAACATAAAGTTACACGATTACGAACACCGGTTTTCAACCACGTATCACATCCCCACACTTGTCTTTTGCTTGCCCTCAAGCAAATCTGTTTTTCACTTTCACATGGGTCGAACAACGAATACACTTCCCATTCCCGAGACAAAGGCTAAGGTCTATTGTCATACAAAAGTTCAAACCTTTTACAATTTTCACAATATTTAACGGTAAAAAGAATATTCTCATATGCAATGGTTATCCAAGATTAACCCGCCCGTAAAACTAACAAATCATGCACATCCCTCACAATGTTCTCTCCACTTGGCTTATAATTTGGCTAATGTGTATAATGTATTAGCACTTCAAAGAATAATCGCTCAAAACCGATTAGAAGACGTACCCGCATAAGCTTGCAACTCAATCATTCTCCACCACCGATCACGAATACTAAGTACAAGTCATAAGGTCTTTGTAAGGGTTGTAACGGGGCTAGGCTAAGGATAGGGAATGGAATATTTTAAAGTGGCTAAGGTGATGAAAATTCGATTTTTATTACAAAAGACTACTCTACACAAAACTAAACTATCAGCATCAACTACCAGGCAATCAACTTTAGCCTTTTATTTCTCAAACTAAGAACATATATTTTTGTTCTTTTTCTCAACAATTTTCTAACTTTTTCATGCATTTTCTGAATCTTTTTTTTAGATAAACAAATACAACTATACAAACTTTACACCTATAATCGAATTTCCATCACACGGGTTTAAAAGAAAAAAGGTTTTAAGGTTTATGGGCTAAAGGGTGGTCAAACGAAAGGATTTGGCTCAAAATTGGCTACTAGGGGATAATTTTTGGGTAAGGATATAAAAATGGTGTAAAAGGAAAAGGTTTACCTAATGCCTTAATCATTCTCGTGCTTGTATTCGGTCTATGGTCTCGAACGTATCCAAAGTTGCAAGTTCTACAATACGCGACTAATGGTCCACTCAAACAAAGAAACATGTATATGTAAATCTATGATATAAAAGTGGCTCAAAACCTCATGCATAAGGGTATGGTATGTGATATGCATAAAATGTTAGTTCCTTAGGCGAATTATTCCCAAATAACCACCAGCTAAATACCCGTCATGCTATTACTTTGAACTTGACCATGACAAAAGACCAAATGGGTTGTGCCATCCCTCGTTGACTTAGTTACTTGTGCTTTTAAGATCGCTTTTGAAACAAGATATTTTTGAAAATTTTTTGAAATTTTCCCCCATTCCCACACTTGAGGTAAACATTGTCCTCAATGTGTAGTGTTTAAATGAACGGGTCAAAATTGAAAACTTTTACTACTCCCCCATCCCCACACTTGAAGTAAACATTGTCCTCAAAATTTGATCAGATTGTCGCGCTCCGGTCAAAGATAAGATTTATAAGCCCTATTTACCCTTAACAAATAGCTAGTGGTGGCAAGGGGTCGAACCACGAAGAGTATGTGGTTTGCGAGTGGATTCGATTGAATTATAAAAAGGTGTCATAATTATGAAGCTTGCTATGATATTTTTGTATTTTTGTTTTGTTGAAAGATGTGAATTTAAACTAATGGAATTGATTTAATTGATTAACAACTAACAATTAACGATTGCAAATAGACTTGATTACTAAACAATAATTAGAAAAAGGGTTCACACCTGGTTTCGGTAATTGCCAACCTAGGGTTTCTACAAGTTTTTAGATCCAACTCAATTACATACGATTAGCGGATTTAGTGTACCGTGACTTAGGTGCCAATAACTATCAACGTTTCGAAAAACGGACAAGAATGCACTTTGTAATCAACACAAGTAAAACCTAACCACGACATTGCATAACTACATATAACCATTTCGTAAAGTCATAACTTTTAACATCGTTCGACAATTTACGAATACGAAACAAATGTAAACTATTGTCAATGGTTTCAAAAATCAAACACAATTTGTCACAAAGTCAAAGCAAGAAACAATTCAAAACCCTAAGTTAACAACTACCTACACCGGGGTGAAACCAGGGTGATTAGCCACTCATGGTTGAAGAAACTTAATCACCGGAAGATTGGAACTTGAATGAAGTCATCTCGAAGCTTGAACAATAGAGAGTTGATGGATGTTGAAGGTTTTGGTGAAGGATGATGGTGGAAATAATGATGGTGGAAGGATTAGGGTTTTGGTGAATGATGATGATTGTGAATGATGGTGATGATCTCTAATTCTTGATGTTAGAGATCAATTGGTAGTCAAGAAGATGTTCAATTATGGCTCCAAGAATGATTTTCAACTCAAAATAATGTGTAACTGTCGAATTTATGGCTCAAGAACTGTTTAAACTCGTCAAAAGATCAAGAAAACACAAGTTTCGCGATTAAACAAACGGGAGCCCGTCGCCGACGGCCCAGACCCCGTCGGCGACGCCCTCTAGATTTGCTGATTTTCTGCGACGGCTTGTTTGACTGGTTACGGGCAAAGTTGGCTGACAGGAGTTTCTAGAGCCCGTCCCGGACGGCCTAGAGCCCGTCGGCGACGACCTCTCCAGCTTCAAATCTCCAATTTTCCATTTTGCACTCCCATTTGATCCGTAAGGCGTCCCGATTGTCCGTTTTTCATCCCGATGGCTCGTAAAGCTCCCGAAAAGCACCTTAAACTTCGTTAAACCTACAAAACACAAATCTAATTAAAAGTAGGTTTTTTCAAGATTAAAATTCGAGTAAAAACCCAAAATTAAACATATACAAGCACCGTTATTCGACCACGTATCACATCCCCATACTTGTCTTTTGCTTGCCCTCAAGCAAATCTGTTTTTCACTTTCACGTGGGTCGAACAATGAATACACTCCCCATTCCTGAGACGAAGGTTAAGGTTAATTGTCATACTAAAGTTCAAACTCTTTACAATTTTCAACATATTTAACGGTAAAGTGAGCATTCACATATAAAATAGTTATCCAAGATTAACCCGCCCGTGAAACCAACAATTCATGCACATCCCTCACAATGTTCTCTCCACTCGGTTTATAAATTGGCTAATTTTCATAATGTATTAGCACTTCAACAACTAAACGCTCAAAACCGATTAGAACACGTACCTGCATAGGCTTGCAACTCAATCATTCTCCACCACCGATCACGAGTACTAAGCACAAGTCATAAGGTCTTTGTAAGGGTTGTAACGGGGCTAGGCTATGGGTATGGAATAGGATATTTAAAGTGGATAAGGTGATGAAAACTCGATTTTATTACAAAGCAATTATTCTATGCATAACTAACTACCAAAATCAAACTAGAAGGCAACAAGTTTTCACCTTTTATTTCTCAAACTAAGAACATATATTTTTGTTCTTTTCTCAATAATTTTCTATTCTTTTTTCGTAACATTTTCTGATTTCTCTTTTTTTTATATGCAAACAAACAAACAACTATACAAACTTGACTCCTATAATTGAATTTCCATCACACGGGTTAAAAACAAAAAGGTTTAAGGTTATGGGCTAAAGGGTGGTCAAACGAAAGGGTTAGGCTCAAAATTGGCTACTAAGGGATAATTTTTGGGTAAGGATATATAAATGGTGTAAAAGGAAAAGGTTTACCTAATGCCTTAATCATTCTTGTGCTTGTATTCGGTCTATGGTCTCAAACGTATCAAAAGTTGCAAGTTCTACAATACATGACTAATGGTCCACTCAACAAAGAAACATAAGCATGTGATTCTATAATGTAAAAGTGGCTCAAAATCTCACATATGTAAAGGGTATGATATTTGACATGCATAATGTGCTAGTTTCTTAGGCGAATTATTCCCAAATAACCACCCGCTAAATACCCGTCATGCTATTAATTTGAACTTGACCATGACAAAAGACCAAATGGGTTGTGCCATCCCTCGTTGACTTAGTTACTTGTGCTTTAAGATCGCTTTCGAGAAAAAACATTTTTGAATTTTTTTTTGAAATTTCCCCCATCCCCACACTTGAGGTAAACATTGTCCTCAATGTGTAGTGTTTAAATGAACGGGTCAAAATCGAAAACTTTTACCACTCCCCCATCCCCACACTTGAAGTAAACATTGTCCTCAATGTGTAGTAACTAGAGTTTTAAAACGAACAAGGGATGTGACACGGCTAACCTTCCCAAAATTTCACCCCGGAAAAATAAAATACAAAATACAATCCACTTATTACTAAACTAAGAATCAAGGTAAAAAGGGAACGCATGCACCTGATTTTTGTCGTTTGATGCCCATATCTTCTTCTTCTCTTCATAAAAATGGTTGTCTCTCGAACATCATGTACCTACAAATTCTAATCCTTGTGTAGAAGCATGCTTCTCACAACCATTGAAATTTGTTAGGTGGTTAGTTCTACCATTTTTATAAAAGTGTTACCAAATCATGCGTTAAATTACCTTGATTTTTGTGGAAAAATAAGTTACAACAATAACAAGCCTAACTCACTTTCGTAGGAATCACGGTTGCATTTAGCTTATGCAACAAGCCCTTTTAAACCCCCCAATAGCTTGGGAGGACGAGAGGTCTCGTGAGGGTTATATAGGGAACACACCCACAACGTTCATTTAACTAGGCAAAAATAAATAATAACGAAAAAGAAATAAAGAAACTAAAGTATACAACTACAACACAAAACATACCTTGCCTTTACCGCTGATATCTCTCGTTGGGATCAACTGGCGGGTTTGGATGGTATGGATAACCAGTGAGGGCTTCAAACATCTCCCTGTAGTTATCAAGTGGGCTCGGCTCACCTTGAGGTGGTGGCTGATGGGGTATCGGAATGAAGCTGGAGCCTACGGTTTCAGGCAAGTGAGGAGATGGGTCGGATGGGCCTCGTGGGACGGGGAGATTGGGGTAATCGGTCCACCCCGAGTGCTCGATATAAGGAAGGCCAGCCTCATAGTCTCTTCGATGTCTCTCCTGATCGTGGAGAATTTTGGCATTATTAATAGCCGTTTCCTGTGAGATATATAAGGCACTCCAACGATGGTCCTCCAATGTGATTCGGTCATGCCGCGCTTTTTCCTCCCTTTCTTCCCATGCCCGTCTTTGGGCCATATCTTCTTCCTGCAATTGTAACAAGCGCTCCATGTGAGATCTTTGAAGTGCTTGTTGCAATTGTTACTCCTCCATATGTTTCTCCATCCGCTCACGATAGGATGCTTGGGAGGCCCACTGTTCTTGCGTGTAGGCCCTGTGCATCTCTTCCCAGTTCTCTCTCATTCTATTATATTCTCTGCCCTCGCCTATACATGCCGAGACATTATCATAAACCACTTGTTACCCGCGGTTAAAATTTCTGTACGTCGGCCCCTGTCTTTGTTTCACAAAACTTGCCACATCTGCATTAATCTCCCTGTGTGGCCTCATGTACCTCTGTTTTGGTCCCCGTGGACCAGAAGGCTCAGTCTCGTCTTCTTCGTCAAACATCTCCTCATCTCCCCCAGCTCCTTGCTGTGCATCTGGATTAACAAAGTCATACCTGTGACCCAATTTGTCGGTCACCACATATCTGTTTCCCGACAGCTGCACATCTATCTTCCAATTTTTCCTCATTGTTGCTATGTTGAATTCTTCCAGAGGTTTGGATACCCAAAGCGATTCCGGGGGCAAACAATTCTGCTGGACGATCATAGCACTGATGAGGCATGCATATGGAATAAAACGCCTTTCAGATGCCTCCCGTGTGATCCATGTATTCATCATTATGATATGCCTCCATGACAATGTAGGTGTCCCGTACAACAATGAATAGACAACCCTACAATCGCTTGCTCTCACTCCTCCTCGATCACCAAATCTCACCATCACATTCTCTAGGGAAATTCCTTGAAGAATTTTCCCCTCAATCGTAATTTGATTCCTTTGGGCCGCTCCCCCGTCATTGTATGGTAAAATAACCGCTGTCATTTGTTCCGGATCACCATCGTTCATATGATTATCCAAAAATTGTTCAATGGCTGGATAGTCTGGATAGTCATATGCTTGCACCCCCAAAGAGTCAAAGCGCGCAATGCAATTAATCGTTTCGAAGGACATCGTCATCGCCCCTCGACTAGTCTTACCAACCAATTTCCACTGAGCGGGAGGACCGTCCTTATTCATGAATCTCAATGTCGCCAACCATTCACACACTTCCACCAAGTACACCCGAGAGGTGTTGTCTTCACACCAATCAAGAACTCTCTCCCATCCTTGACGCTCAAACATTTGCACGATCCCAATTTGTCTAAACTCTTCCACATTCACAACCCTTTCACACACCACTCTTTCCGGCACTGAAGTGTTCACACCATTGACCATCTTCCACTTCCAAAGTTTGGCCTCCAGCTTCCTATCTTGACAAGCTGATAATGGTTTGTTTTTCTCCTCATCCCATACTTGAGTGCTTCTACTATCCCTGAAATTTTCCCACGCCCAATCCTGCCTATAAAGTCTCGCATCACCCTCTTCTACAGAGCTTAGTTGCTCCTACTTCTTCGATATTAAACCGGAAGAAGATCCCGCTCCAGATGATGGGCCTTGCCCTGTAGTCTTTTGCTTTTTTCTACCTCCAGCCATAACTACAATCACAAAACAAACAAGGCATTAATATAAACCCCAACCTTTACTAAACTCTCAAACTTTGAACATGATGTGTGATGTTGAAGTTTTAATCAACAAGTAAATGCAAAATCGCCTTTTTAAACTTCCAAAGTCCCTCATTTTATCATATACCTATCAATTTTACTTGTTAACTCGCAATTTCTTATAAGTTCAACAACGTTCAATGATGTGCGTGAAAGTGTTATATATATTAGGTGTATATTTTAAGCCCCTTTAACACTTATTTTTAGCCAAGTTTTAAATTTATAAAACACGATATTTTACTAACACTAAACACACATATGGGCAAGTGCACCCATCGTGAGCGTAGTAGAGTGTTGGCAAGATACCGAGGTCGTCCAAGGACACAAGAGCTTTTAGTACCGGTTTATCCTCAACATCTAATCAAAATAAAAAGTTTAGAAAAATGTTTTAAACTAAGAAAACTAAAAACTAACTAAAATGCTGAAAATAAAAATAAAAATAAAAAGAAAAAACAGATAGACAAGATGAATCACTTGGTTCCGACTCGTATCTAGTGTAACCTTTGATTATTTCCGCACTTTTGCACATGATTAAGAGATTATCTTAGTTATTGTAGTAGGCCTCTCTTTTGAAGGTGACGTTACCCTCACCCCAGTAGTTTGAGTCAGCAAGGATACAATCCTAAAAGGGTGGATTATTGGAAGATAATTAATTAAGTTATTAATGCAAATTATGGTAGGCCCCTCTTTTGGAGGTGACGTTACCCTCGACTAAGTAGTCTGAGTCAGCAGGGATACAGTCCTAAATAGCCGGGTTATAGTATTAATAGTAGTTAACTTATGAGGGGATCAAAGAGTTTGGACCCCCGCCATCCAATACCGTTAAGTATTGAAGGAGGTCCTACTAAATTTGACCCAGGTCCATTGCAGGACCTCTAAACGCTGAACAATGGCAAGACCTTTACCAAACCGTTCCCTTAACCCCCGACCAGGTAGCCAACATACCTCCATATAGACCGTGGAGATATGAATGGTGAAAATCTTTTATTTTATATAGACAGTAAAATAATTTCAAGACACCACGGACAAACGATAAGGAAAGAGCACCTTCAACATAAGCAACTAGTTATTAAAGTCATTAATACAAAACCAAGTAAAAAGTGCAAAAGATTAGAAATAAAAAGTATTACACTAGACACTTTGTCTTCACCAAGTGATGTAAGAGACTTAGGCAAACATGGCCTTGATTTTCAAGAACTCTTACGATCAATCTTGGATCCCGAGATGACTCACACACTCTACGATGGACAATGGATGATGGTGGTGGATGATGGTGTTATGGTGGTGGTGGGTGGTGGGTGAAGTGTGAGAGAGGTGGTGTGCCAAGGGATGGTTTGAGCTTAAGCCAAGCACTTTTATTTATAGGCTGAACAGAAGCTCGGGCACGGCCCCGTGTCCAGTGGGCACGGCCCCGTGTCCACATCCTTCTCTTTCTTCATTTAATGCAGCTTTGTCTTATTAGTTAACCACGCCCCCGTGTCCGCTGAGCACGACCCCGTGTGCAGAAGAATCTTTGTACTATGAAGATTAGCCTAGATTGTGCGAATCTTATAGTTGACCACGGCCCGTGTCCGCTGAACACGGCCCCGTGGTGGGCAATAGAAGCTTCTACCACTTTGTCTTTTCTGCTGACACTTGGGCACGCCCCCGTGCTGGCTGAGCACGGGGCGTGTTCAGGCTTCTCATCTCTTGTTTTGCTTGGGAAGATGCTGTTGTGGGGTCGGGCATGTCACGTCTTGTCCTTTTTTTCGTATTTATGTTAGATTTTGATGTCTTTTTGCTTCTTTTGTTAATTTGAGCTCATTTAATCCTGAAAATACAAAAGGAAGACAAAAGCACACTTTTTACAACATTAGTACTAAAAAAGGGTTAGTTTTATGCCTCATTTGATGAAATTTATATGTTAATATTTGAACACATCAAATACCCCCACACTTGAATCTTTGCTTGTCCTCAAGCAAAATTCTTTAATATGTGGCTATTACACTCCCAAATGGAATGGGTAGAGAAGAAGGTTTTTGGGCATGTCGTAGAGTGTCGGGATTTCCAAGATTCTTTATTTAATTTTATTTTTATTTATTTACAATCCTATTCATCATGATTTATTTAAAACTTTTCATAAGAGAAATTACTTATTAGGGCATAACATGCCTTTGTAAAATTCTATTTATATACAAGTTCACATACCTCACGGGGATCACTCAACACTCGGCCGAAAATGTATTTTTGTGGATCACTCGAGAGCGGCATGGAACTTACTCCTACCATAGGCTTGCCAAGCAATCAATCCTCCTCCTTTTTAACTTATATACCTTTGTAAATATCAAGAGGACTTTGTGGGTAAAGGGTTAGGCTTGGGTTAAAGGTAGGTGGTTGGGTTGGTGGTTAGTGGTTAGTAAAAAGGGTGAAAAGCGTAACAAGTGTCGGTTTTCGTAAGACTTTCTATTTTTCGTAACTTTTATTTTGATGAAGCTACTTATTCAAACAAAGTTATTTTTGATGAACTTGTTTGTTTATTTTCTTTTGCTTCATCATCAACACAAAAATATATATATATATATTTTTTTTTTGAAATCATACGAAAAATCGAACTTGTTACTAAAACAAAGGGGTAAAAATGAAAAAGGTTTTGGTGGGTAAAAGGGTGTTTGGTTTCGGTTATGAAATGAAAAGGTTTAGGCTCAAAGGGGCTAACTAGGGGATTTTGGGTAGGTGGTAAAAAAAAGAAAAATAATGGTGTAGAAAATAAAAAAGGGTTAGTCCTAATGCCTCCATCATTTACTTACTCGGGTTTAAGTTGGTAAGGACCGGGAATGTATCGTCATGGCAAGTTCTAGAGTCGTAAGAACCAAGCGGCTATTCACACAAGAAACGAAAAATGATCAATTAGTTCTAATGATATGTAATTGTATGCTCAATAAAGGCTCAAAACTCACTTTTGTGGGAATGGGTTTTTATGTGATCAAGTATATATAATCAAATTTTAACTAAGTTTGTCATGCCTTTTCATAATTTTCTTATGTTGGTTCTTTTTATCACGACGCTATCGGTTGTAAATTTGTAAAAATATAACCTTTTTGAGAACTTGAATTTCCCGAGTTAAACCTAGACAAGTAAAAAAAATGAAAATTTTTGAAAAAATTTGGGGTGATTAGCGGTTCCAATAGAGTTTTGTGTAAGGCTTGTATTTAGGACTTGCAAGATTCAAGGTTTTAGCATCCCCCCCACACTTAAATTACACATTGTCCTCAATGTGTCCCAAAATAAGTTTTTAGGTTGATTGAATGTGTAAAAGGTGTGATTTAAGCAAAAATTTTTGTGTTACTGGGCGCTGAACACGACCCCGTGTTATCCGGGCACGGCCCCGTGTTCAAGTGCCAGTAACAAATTTAAAACAAGAGAAACAGAAGTCTGGACACGGGGGCGTGTTGGGTGAACACGGCCCGTGTCCAGTTACCTGAACTGGGTCTTTTTCTGCAGACAGTGCAGCACGGGGCCGTGTTGGGTGGACACGGCCCGTGCCGAGCTTACTGTAAATGAAGAATTTTGTCGGACGGTTATGTTTTCCTGTGTAGAGTGCTGGTGCAAGTTTCCCTTGTATCCTTTGCCATCTCAAGTGTGTTTTATTCATTTCAACACCATCCAAAACACCAAATTAACTAAAACCATCATTCATTAATCATAGAGAGAATTACATAATAGTCCTAAAAATTAAAACATTAGCTAGTTAGGTCAAAGGAACACAAGAAATCCAATCCAAGAAGTTTCTAGCCTACTATTTATTCTACTAGCAAAATTTCCGAAAAGATAGATTTATCGGTTAAAAGTGGCTTGACACTTCTTCCTTCGGGTATGGGCTCCTCACACATCGGCGAGCCACTCTTCGATCTCCCTAGGGAGAAGAAAAGCGGGCTCATGAGCATTGGTTTGAGGAGGTGTAACTTCCACCGGAATCTCTTGGAGTTCTTCATGAGGAGGCTCCGCCGGGATGTCGTCCCAACCCGTAGGATTTTGGATTCCAAGTGCGAGGTTCCAATCCTCTTGAGGGAGGATCGGTTCCACAGGAGGAGTTACCAGAATGTTTAACCTCTGGTGCAAGAGGTTTATTTCCTGGAAACTGTTTTCCAACCCCACCGAGAGATAGTTTATACGGTCAATGAGGACCTCCTCTACTGAAGTCATTTCGTCAAGTGCTTCACGTAGCGCCATTACGTATCTCACGAGAGTTGCTTCAATCGATGGCCTCCTTTCCCGTCGACTGTTCCTTGAGTGTGCAGAAGAGGTTCCGCTGTTTTGGCTAGACATTCTACGAAAACAGACCAAAAACAGTTTGTTTTAATGAAACAGTACCTCGGGCACGGCCCCGTGCTCAATGAGCATGGCCCCGTGTTCAACTTTCTGCAGATTTTTAGAACAAAGAATCTTGGGGTTTTAAATTATTTTCTTAACTTATGAAGCTTTTTGAGCCGAAATAACTTAAAACAATGTTATGTAACTTATTTTTAACAAGATTCCTTGAACAAAAATTCAATAAACATCACAACAAAGCTTGGAATCAAGCTTCAATGGAGTTCTTAGTGCAAGAAAGATGAAGAAGAAGGCAAAAGATAAAAGAGGAAAGGACAAGATGCTTGTAAGAACCTTCTTTTAGAACATACCTAGGATGGTAAGTCAGAAAATCCTTTCAAATCTCTGTCCCTGGATGGTCCAAATGTGCAGGGTTCTTGGCTGCATTTATAGAAAACGAGAGCGTGCTGGACACGACCCCGTGTCGGCTGGACACGGCCTCGTGTGCAGGCAAGATCCTGACACGTTTTGTCCGTATTCTGACAAAAGTCAGAAGGGAATCTTTCGGTGGACACGGGGGCGTGTTAACCTAGGCACAGCCCCGTGTCGGAAAACTGTTTTATGAAATTTGTCTATTTTTAGGGAACTTTTCCGGATCGGGTGGTTCCTTACTGGATGGAACAACCCCAAAGTGCCTAAGATACCTTAATTGTTCTAGATTGAGACGAGAACGCAAGAGGTTGTCGATGAGGGTGATTCCTATGCTATATGTAGGTGGACAAGTCCAACCCTTTCCCGGGCTCTCGTTAAATAAGGTGTATGTCGAATCGCTCAGGTCTATGTATGCATCGAACGAGGTCGATGGGGAGTCCTTCACGGCACAATCGACACAGGGACGACTATCGCTCAAGTCCGCACTAGAGTTAGAAGTATCATTGGAAACAATGAAGTTGTTTGAATGCGTTTCCAACCTCTCTTCTTGGTTGTTGTCTTGGAAAAGATTATTAAAATCTTCCCTAAGTTCATTTAACCAATTAAAAATTAGATCTTCCAGTTGAAATAATTCATCGAGAAGCATTTCCCCTAGAATATCCGGTTGGGCGCATTCGAGGGAGCGATAGGGATTATTTTTACTTTCGCCCTTCTTAAGGATACTAGGAAAAGATGGGTCTATATAGTGGGGTTTATAATTTAGAAAAAAGCATTCTAATTCTTTATGATTACCACCACATAATTGACACCACATAGTACCATAAGAGTGCCGAAAATAAAAAGTATCAGTATCACTCATGTTTGTTTCAGAAATTACCAACCGTCGGGATCTTACGGTTCTGTTTTCAGTAACTGAAACTTGGGAACGGGGGCGTGTTGAGTGGGCATGGCCCCGTGTTCAGCTTACTGTCTGACTTAAAATAGGATTGCCAGTTCCAATGATTGGGCACGGGGCGTGTTCAGCGGGCACGGCCCGTGCTGGGTTCTGCAGAAGCTGAAAAACTAAAAAAAATCCTAAAAAAATAAAAAAAACGATTAGGCCGTTGATTCCTAACTTTCTTAAAATCCTTGTGTCCCCGGCAACGGCGCCAAAAAAACTTGATGTGCGTGAAAGTGTTATATACATTAGGTGTATATTTTAAGCCCCTTTAACACTTATTTTTAGCCAAGTTTTAAATTTATAAAACACGATATTTTACTAACACTAAACACACATATGGGCAAGTGCACCCATCGTGAGCGTAGTATAGTGTTGGCAAGATACCGAGGTTGTCCAAGGACACAAGAGCTTTTAGTACCGGTTTATCCTCAACGTCTAATCAAAATATAAAGTTTAGAAAAATGTTTTAAACTAAGAAAAATAAAAACTAACTAAAATGCTGAAAATAAAAATAGAAATAAAAAGAAAAAACAGATAGACAAGATGAATCACTTGGTTCTGACTCGTATCTAGTGTAACCTTTGATTATTTCCGCACTTTTGCACATGATTAAGAGATTATATTAGTTATTGTAGTAGGCCCCTCTTTTGAAGGTGACGTTACCCTCACCCCAGTAGTTTGAGTCAGCAAGGATACAATCCTAAAAGGGTGGATTATTGGAAGATAATTAATTAAGTTATTAATGCAAATTATGGTAGGCCCCTCTTTTGGAGGTGACGTTACCCTCGACTAAGTAGTCTGAGTCAGCAGGGATACAGTCCTAAATAGCCGGGTTATAGTATTAATAGTAGTTAACTTATGAGGGGATCAAAGAGTTTGGACCCCCGCCATCCAATACCGTTAAGTATTGAAGGAGGTCCTACTAAATTTGACCCAGGTCCATTGCAGGACCTCTAAACGCTGAACAATGGCAAGACCTTTACCAAACCGTTCCCTTAACCCCCGACCAGGTAGCCAACATACCTCCATATAGACCGTGGAGATATGAATGGTGAAAATCTTTTATTTTATATAGACAGTAAAATAATTTCAAGACACCACGGACAAACGATAAGGAAAGAGCACCTTCAACATAAGCAACTAGTTATTAAAGTCATTAATACAAAACCAAGTAAAAAGTGCAAAAGATTAGAAATAAAAAGTATTACACTAGACACTTTGTCTTCACCAAGTGATGTAAGAGACTTAGGCAAACATGGCCTTGATTGTCAAGAACTCTTACGATCAATCTTGGATCCTGAGACGACTCACACACTCTACGATGGACAATGGATGATGGTGGTGGATGATGGTGTTATGGTGGTGGTGGGTGGTGGGTGAAGTGTGAGAGAGGTGGTGTGCCAAGGGATGGTTTGAGCTTGAGCCAAGCACTTCTATTTATAGGCTGGACAGAAGCTCGGGCACGGCCCCGTGTCCACATCCTTCTCTTTCTTCATTTAATGCAGCTTTGTCTTATTAGTTGACCACGCCCCCGTGTCCGCTGAGCACGACCCCGTGTGCAGAAGAATCTTTGTACTATGAAGATTAGCCTGGATTGTGCGAATCTTATAGTTGACCACGGCCCGTGTCCGCTGAACACGGCCCTGTGGTGGGCAATAGAAGCTTCTACCACTTTGTCTTTTCTGCTGACACTTGGGCACGCCCCCGTGCTGGCTGAGCACGGGGCGTGTTCAGGCTTCTGATCTCTTGTTTTGCTTGGGAAGATGCTGTTGTGGGGTCGGGCATGTCACGTCTTGTCCTTTTTCTCGTATTTATGTTAGATTTTGATGTCTTTTTGCTTCTTTTGTTAATTTGAGCTCATTTAATCCTGAAAATACAAAAGGAAGACAAAAGCACACTTTTTACAACATTAGTACTAAAAAAGGGTTAGTTTTATGCCTCATTTGATGAAATTTATATGTTAATATTTGAACACATCATTCAACATCACCGTCATGTTCAATCATGTAAATAACGAGTGTAATCACTTCACTATGGTTATAACATGTTCAAATTCCATCCAAAACAACCAATCATACTTAAACTCATGCTAGAACAACATACATTGTTTAAACAACCTACTCTTAAACTAAAAAGTCTAAAATTTCGGAAGAAAAACACTAAATATATGATAATCATGCATAAAATTAAGGGAAATCCATACCTTTGATGTTGTAAACAAGAAGAACTAAGAAAAAGATGTAATGCAAGCAACTCGATGAACACCCTTTCAAAAAACCCGAAATTACACGCCCCAAAATCTTGCAAACTAGCAAGAATTGATGAAAACCGTGATGGGGGTTTTGTTCCTCTAGAAAAATCACGCAAGATGGACCCAAAAATCAGGTGATTTGGTTTAGAATTGAAGAAGTTATGAGAGCTTGAAGGTTTTAGGGTTCTTTGAAAAGAGATGAAGAAGATGAAGTGAGAAGAAAGGTTAGGAGAGAGAGTGACCAGGGGGTTTTGAGAAATTGAATGATGGAGTGATGTTGTGGGGCCAGTTATGTGGTGAAAATCGAGTTTAGGTTATGTTTTGTGAAGTTTAAAAATGGTTTGGTTCACTTTTAATTGCCTAAAACGAACCTGCAGCGGAGCCCAAACAACAACCCGTCGCCGACGGGTCCCACCCCGTCGCCGACGGGCAAGGAAAAACCACAATGGGGCCGACGCCCTAATAGTCTGGATACGGGGAGCATTGGCCGACGACCTTAAAGGGAGCCCGTCCCGGACGGGTAGTGTATTTCAAAAATTTTATTTTTTATTTTATTATTATTATTATTATTTTATTTTATTTTTGAAAAATATGAAGAATTTGAAGGACTTTTTATAAAGGGGTTATATATATTAAAAAAATCCTAAAAATTATTAATTTTTTTTTTTTTTTGTAAATTTTTATATGTTAAACTATGAAAACGCGAAAACCGTTAACGGTCCTACCACCTCCCCAAAAAAAATCGTGTATTGTCCTCAATGCACTTAACAAGGTCTAAAAACATACCTTACGTCTTCATGACTCGTTCGGAACATCCGGACTTCACACAATCAAAAGGGATTAGTATGAAATGAAAACGATTACAACTAAAGCACTCGAACAATTAAAAATTATACATAACTCTACACAAAATGTTACCGGTCCTTTTTAGTCGACCCCATAAACCGGAATGCTTACCAAGAAGCTTACCGATTCCTTGTTTTCATCCACCTTTTCATTACCATCGAGGAACGGTTTTAGCCGATGACCGTTAACCGTTTGTCGTGACCCATCCTTCGGGTCCTCGATTGTAACATCACCCAATTGTCCGACCCGGGTGATCACATAGGGTCCCATCCATTTGCTTCGGAGCTTTTCGGGAAAGAATTTGAGCTTCGAATTGTAGAGCCACACCTTTTGCCCAATCTCGAACTCTTTCTTCCTCAATTTGGCATCATGCGCCTTCTTCATCCCATCCTTGTACTTGGACGCGCATTCATATGCCATTTCCCTTAGCTCCTCTAACTCGTATAGCTTAAGTTTCCGTTCCTTACCTGCATCGTCATATTGAACATTAACCTCTTTAATAGCCCACAATGATTTATGCACAAGTTCAACCGGTAAATGACAATTTTTACCGTAAACCAACCGGTAAGGTGTAGTGCCAATGGGTGTCTTATGTGTCGTACGGTAGGCCCATAAAGCATCGTTCAACTTGATTTACCAATCCTTACGGTCCGCCCGCACGGTCTTTTGCAAAATCTCTTTGATTTGCCGATTTGACACCTCTACTTGCCCACTTGTTTGCTGGTGATAGGGGGTAGCAATTCTATGGTCAACACCAAACCGTTTTAAAAGTTTCCCAAACCAAAAATTTTTAAAATGAGATCCTCCATCACTTATGATGACACGAGGAATCCCAAACCTTGAAAAAATATTGGTTTGAATGAAATTACAAACTACGGAATGGTCGTTCGTCTTGGTGGCTATTGCTTCGACCCACTTTGACACATAGTCAACGACCACCAAGATATACAAATTGCCGTAAGAATTGGGGAATGGGCCCATGAAATCAATACCCCACACATCAAAAATGTCGACTACGAGGATTGGTTGCATGGGCATCTCATCCCTTTTTGAAATACCCCATAATTTCTGGCACTCTACACAATTCTTAGAAAACTCATTTGCATCTTTAAAAATAGTTGGCCAATAAAGACCACTATTCAACACTTTATGACCCGTTTTGTGGCCACTAAAATGGCCACCACACGCAAACGAATGTAGATGCTTCAACACGCTTGGAATTTCCTCATCGTCTATGCATCTTCTAATCACTTGATCCGCACACTCTTTCCACAAGTGCGGTTCTTCCAACCGATAATACTTAATTTGAGACATGAAATGTTGCCTCCTTCGTCTATCCCAATGTGCCGGTAAGTCACCTGTAACAAGATAATTCACAATGTTAGCATACCATGGTAACTTATCTAATTTCATAATATGCTCATCGGGAAAAGACTCATTGATCTCTAACGATTTAGGATCCTCATCAACCATCAATCGGGACAAATGGTCCGCTACCACATTCTCGGTACCCTTTTTATCCCGTATCTCCAAACCAAACTCTTGGAGCAACATCACCCATCGAATCAATCTCGGCTTTGCATCCTTTTTCTCCATGAGGTACCTGACAGCAGTGTGATCAGAATAAATAATCACTTTACTACCCCATATGTATGACCGAAATTTATCCAATGCATATACCACCGCGAGTAGCTCTTTTTCGGTGGTGGTGTAATTCAGTTGTGCATCCGAAAGAGTCTTACTCGCGTAGTATATGGCAACGGGTTTCTTATCAACCCGTTGTCCCAACACGGCCCCCACCGCATAATCACTTGCATCGCACATAATTTCAAAGGGTAAAGACCAATTTGGCGATTGCAAGATTGGGGCCTCAACTAATTTTTTTTTTTAATTTGTTAAAAGCGTTTTGACAATTTTCATTAAAATCAAACGGTTGATCTTTTAACAACAAGTTACATAAAGGCTTGGTTATATCACTAAAACCCTTAATAAACCGTCGATAAAAACCCGCATGACCTAAAAATGACCTAACACCTTTAACACTCGTGGGATACGGCAAAGTGGATATAACTTGTACCCTTGCACGATCAACCTCTATCCCATGACTCGACACCACGTGTCCTAACACGATTCCCTCTTGAACCATAAAATGGCTCTTTTCCCAACTCAAGACTAAACTAGTTTCGACACACCTTTTTAATACTTTATCCAATTGGTCCAAACAAGCCTCAAATGATGACCCAAAAATTGAGAAATCATCCATGAAGATTTCCAAAGACTTCCCCACCATATCTGAAAAGATACTCATCATACCCCTTTGGAAGGTGGCGGGGGCGTTACATAGTCCAAACGGCATTCGCCTAAATGCGAAGGTGCCATAGGGACAAGTAAACATTGTCTTTGCTTGATCTTCTGGATGGATGGAAATTTGATTATAACCAGAATAGCCATCTAAGAAGCAATAAAATTGTTGCCCCGATAATTTCTCAACAATTTGATCAATGAACGGTAAAGGAAAATGATCTTTGGAAGTTGTTGTATTCAACTTCCTATAATCAATACAAATTCGCCACCCGGTTATCGGCCGAGTGGCTACCTCTTCACCTGCGTCATTTTTTACGACTTGTATACCCGCTTTCTTTGGAACCGTCTGCGTTGGGCTCACCCATTGGCTATCCGAGATCGGGTAAATGATACCCGCATCAAGCCATTTCAGCACTTCCTTTTTCACCACTTCCCGCATATTCGGATTCAATCTCCGTTGTGCATCTCGAACGGGAGTCACACTTTCTTCCGAGATGATTTTATGCATCACCACCGAGGGACTAATACCCTTCAAATCAGCAATGGTCCATCCAATCGCCGCCCGATTGGTGACCAAAACACCCATCAATTTTTCTGCTTGCTCCTCGGTCAAGTTTGATGCAATGATAACCGGGAGTGTATTGCCTTCACCAACATAAGCATACTTGAGATGCTTCGGCAATGCCTTCAATTCAACCTCCGGAGGCTCTACTAATGGCGGCTTCAATTTAGTATCAATGCTCTCCGGTAAACTCTCAACTTGGTGCGTCCATGTCGATTTTCCCTCTCTAACCGCAAACACCTCCAAACTTTTCACCTCCTCGTCTATGCTCTTTTCCATCTCCACCTGTGACCTGTCAAACATATAACAATCCTCCATTGTGTTTTCCCCATCCACGACTGTGTCGCAAAGAGGTATACACGTGTCAACAATGTCCGCCATATAGCATTCATCATCAACTGGAGGGTTCATAAGTCCGGAAAAAACATGCAACCTCAACCTTCGGTTCCCAAATGTCTTGTCAACCATTCCTGTTTTGCAATCAATTTGAGAATTTGCGGGTGCTAAGAACGGTCGACCCAAAATCACCGTAGGTTGCTTGGTTGGGTCCTTGGCCACATAATCAAGTACCAAAAAGTCCACCGGATAGTAAAAATCCTCAATTTTTACTATCACGTCTGAGACAATTCCACGGGGTAGTTTGGGTGTTAAATCGGCAAACACCACGGTGGTGTTTGACGACTGGAGTGGACCAAACTCGTATTGGTCATACAAACTACCCGGTAGAATGCTCACGCTAGCACCAAGATCTAGAAGTGCCCGGTTGATTTTAAAATCGCCTACTTGAATTGAAATGATAGGCGCACCCGGATCTTGGAGCTTAGGTGGAAGTGCACCCGAAAGAATCGAACTCACATTTTCGGTTAAATCTAATTTTTTAGGAAATTTATGAGTTCGTTTCTAGGTACACAATTCTTTCAAGTACTTAGCATAAGACGGTACTTGTTTGATTGCATCCAAAAGAGGTAAATTAATTTTTATGTGTTTGAAAATTTCCAACAACTCTTCTTGTTGTGGACATCTTTTGTTTACAACCTTCTTCATGGGTCCCTTCAATGCTTCGGGATAAGGAGCGGTATTAGCCTCCACACCCTTTTCCTTAGCCTTGGGGACGGGTATGGTCACAACGGGAGTGTTATTATTCTTTTTCAAGTCATTCTTATTTTGACCCGTTTGACCATCCTCATTCTCATCCTCACTAGCATCTTCCACCACCCCTTCAACAAACTGGGGTGGTGGTGTTTTGACACCATTATCTACGACTCGACCACTACGTAAAGTAATTTTATTAATTGGTACCACACGTGTGTTCTTTGAGGTCGACCCTTGATGCTTAGGGTTCACCGTTGTGTCACTTGGAAGCTTTCCCCATGCTTCCTCTCACTTGAGCCATTTCCTCCGTGAGTTGGCCCACTTGTTTGGCTAATGCCTCATGTTCTTTGTCTCGAATCTCATCCTCTTTCTTGGACTCATGCATCATCGAAAGCATCGCATCCATCTTCGCATTCAAATCATTACCACCCCCTTGGTTGTTTGACCCACTTCCATTACCGCCTTGATAATTATTATCCCGACCTTGGTACCCTTGATTGTAATTGCGTTGGTAACCTCCTTGGTTACCACCTTGGCGATTTTGATATGATGACCCGCTTTGATTACCCGATTGAAAATTCGGGTTCTTTTGATTTGCTGCATTCCCATATCGGAAGTTGGGATGGGTCCTCAATCCGGGATGATAAGTGTTCGAATTCATATCATTATTCTTCCTATCCCTGAACACTTGATTTACTTCCTCGGTGTAATCACCGGGTCCCGTTGGACATTGATCGGTCCTATGGCCGATATCTCCACAATCCTCACACACTGCGAATTGAACCGCATTCACCTCCTTCTTTTTCATACGAGCCATTTCCCGTTCTAAAGTAGAAATCCGATCCTTAGAATCAAGATCGGGAAGTGACCGGGAAACGGGATGTTTCTTGGCTCTATCGGCCGATTCCTTTTCCTTCGACCGCTTGCTCATTCGCTCGAGAAATTCCCAATCGTCATCTTCATGATTGCTCAAGAGAGTCCCGTTGCTCGTTGACTCGAGGCGATTCCATGTCGCATCATCCAACCCACGTACAAAACACTTCACCAATTCCCACTTTTCTATTTGGTGATGTGGGCATTTCCGAATCAATTCTTTGTATCGAGTGAATGCTTCATGCAACGGTTCGCTTGATAGTTGGCGGAAAGACCTTATTTCATCCCTAGCATCGTCGGTCTTCGCCATCGAATAGTATTCATCAAGAAAGACTTGCTGCATCTCACCCCATGTCCGGATACTATTCGCCGAAAGTGTAAGGAACCATTGCTTCACCTTGTCTTTTAATGAGAACTGGAATAATCAAAGCTTGACCTCTTCCAATGCAAAGTTGTTGTGACAACCCTCGTAATTACATGTATCCGTACGATTATTTAATGATAATTAAAGTGCTTAGTGACTGTGTTGAATTACTTAACTGGTTTCCTGATTACTGTGTCATACTTACATGTGCTTGTTAACCTACTAGTCATGTGCAGATAATTTACTAAATGGTCCTGAATATTTTCCTAAGTGTTAGGAATTAATTGTGTTACAAAAACATATATATAAGACACTTTACAGAACAATTAAACACTTTAACGGAACAGTATCCGACCGAACAACCGGACATTACCCGGGACACCAAATATTTGTCAAACATGTTGTGTTATTATTTTTGAGCTAGTCATGGTCCCCGTACACCATAACACCCACTAAAAATCAAATAGCAACCATATGTAAACTTATACTTAAGATCTAACTTACCATTTCCTATTAGTTACAAAATCTTTACCTCAACCCCCCCCCCCTAACCGGTTCGGTCACAAGGACCATCCCCCACCATGCCTAAATCTTGTGCAATATTTTATCCTATTATTTTATCGGATTTGTTACTTGTAGGACTTACCAAGATATGTGAACATATCTTATAAAAGCATGGCCAAAATTATTCTCACCATACTTCACATTTTCACTCTCTCACTCCTCACTCTCTCTCCCTCTCTCGGTCACTCTACCACCGCCAACATCACCACCATTCCACCACCATCTCTTCCATTTTACAAGCTTCATTCAAGTGTTGAAGGTGAATCAAAGGTGCTTGAACTTGTGGAACTTCAAAAGGGCTTTGTTCTAGCCTTTTCATCATCTTTTCTCAACATCTTCTTCACTAGATTCTACCCTAGCCTTGTGCTAGTAGTAAGCTCTTGTCAAACCCTTGTTCATCTTGTTTTTATGGCTAAAACTTGTAGTATGATACTTATGTTTAAAACACTAAAGAACTAGAACACTAAAAGGGGTTAAACAAGAAACTTGAACATAAAAGTTACATGAAGATTTACATGATGAAATGTTTTAGTAGGATGTTGTATCTTGTTGATTACTTGATGATTTACTTGTTAATATTGATGTTGAAGGTCGTTGTTGATCACTAGACATGTTAACGGAACCAATATAACTCGCATTAGAATGTAAAAGCTGAAAACAGGAGGCTGTTTAGTGATTACAGCCAACTTCAGTTGGCTGTAACCGGACCTTAATAAAACGAAAAATGCATTTTCTAAAGTCTAGATTTATGTATTATGAAATACGGTTCTAATGGCACTGGAATCATAATTTTTGGACTTCGTTTGCTATTTTTAAAAGGGCGTTCTGTAACAGCAGCAAAAGCTGCATTTTTGCTGCTGAAAATATGTGTTATATTCTTCATCATAACTTGAAACCTGGGTAGAACTAGGTTATGAAATTTGTACTGTAAATGACCACTAATGTATTTGTAATCCTCCCACTGGAATTTCGTAAATCAGACTTATGATAAATTTTAAATAAATTATTCCGTGGACTGCAATCAGAAAAAGATGAATCTGATTGCAGTCCGGAAAATGAAGTTTTATAATATATTGGTGATGAATTGGATCCCGAGATTTTTACACAATAATATTTGGATCGTCTAAGACCTTCTGTAAAAAGTTGGGAATTTTTGGAACAAGTTAACTATTTTATTAAAATCCTCGAAATCAGGCCAGTTTTGTATATAAAAGCTGAAACGACATAAGTAGTAATTTGCGTGTCTAAATGTCGGGTAGGTTATCTGAGAACGATCTAACATGTTATATGTCAATGAAAGTGTTATGTGCAATATCGTATGTTTGCTTATGAACGGGAATAGATGGGAAGTTTGTATGGGCATGAACCGTTAAAGTGACGCATGTTATGTGGTAGATGCGTGTAGGAACTTTGTGCTTATTTGAAGTCACTAATAAACTAAGTGGTAATCATACTAGGATGTGATTGACCGACCTTGACTGTTAGCTATTTTTGAGAGTCAAACCGAGCAACCGAGGTGAGTTCACACTTTCTACAAGGTATGGGATTCCCGGTGGTTTGGGAATGGGTTAAGAAACTAAAATGGAATCTACATATCCTCCTTGGGTAGGATATGTACGGCCATCCTCCATGGGTAGGATGCCAATATTAATCCTGCGTATTCTCCTTGGGTAGAATACGTACGTTCGTCCTCCTTGGGTAGGACAACAACCTTAAAACTTACTAGACAAAACTCTATCATGAAGTCCCTCATTTTATATCGACTTAATCGCCGAGGCCAATGGCGAGCGGGTCATTAGTTAATAGCGCTATTAGGTTTAACAAACCTCACACCGTGTCGTCCAAACGGGCGTGTACTAATGGACTATGGCAAACTGTCAATGATGATAGAACATTGACGTAGGGAACAACTATTGTTCGTCAGTTGTCGATATCAGTCTAGTGGTTCACATGGGGAAGTCCCCACTGAATATGGATATGGTTTGGGTAATGAAGAAGGAACTGGTTAATCATACTTTCAACTAAGGGGTAACCCCCATAGCAAGTAAGCCAACGAAAGACAAACCACGTTTTCAGAAACAACTTAAAACTAAACAACCAACCGTGAACTCACTCAACTTTGTTGTTGACTCGTTGTTACATGCCTTACAGGTCGTTAGATGCTTATGGAGCTTGCACGAGGAGGAGGTCGTTGTGGGATATGGAATGTTACGTCCCGTGATAAATATTTAACCCTTATGAACTTATTAAACTTACGTAATGGACTTTAAACTTATGAACTATGGAACTTATGTTTTGGACTTACGTTTTATGCTTCCGCTGATTAACTTAGAGTTGGTTACTTTCTTTTGGTCACCAATCGTATTGTGGTTGGTTTTATCTAGTTAATTACGTTGTTCAATATGATTGGTGGCTCGATCCTGGTCGTGTCACGCCTCCAAGCGGTGATACTCCACAGGGTGGATTTTGGGGGTGTGACAGATTGGTATCAGAGCCATTGGTTATAGTGAACTTGGTTTTAAAAAGGGGAAAAGCTTTTTGATGAAACCAGACTATAACCTGTACAGTGCTCAACGATCCACAACGACGCTTCACTCCACGTGCAAGACTCAGCACTATAGGTAATATGGTTTATGTTTGTATTGCCTACCTACTAGTTTAAGCAGCACATTTGATCATGGTATGCTTAGTTAGCGTAAGAACTATTGTTTGAAACCCTGTGTGTTTGCTCTCTTCTGTCACTCCACACTTACGCACTTTCGTGACACCTTTCTTACTTGTGTTTCCTTCGATGTGAAGATCATGAGTGGACGACTGAACCTAACTCAAGCCCAACTAACGGCTCTGATCAACGAACGAGTGGCTGAGGCACTCGCAGCTGTCCCTGCAGGAGGTATAACCTTCCATTTTGACCTATCCTAGGATGTTTAGATCCTACACTTGCGAACCAACTCTTGTGTTTAACCTTGTCTTTTATTCTCGCGCAATAGGTCAGCATGCTCAACCTCCTGTATGTAGGTTCAAAACGTTCATGGATTACCGACCTAGTACTTTCAGCGGCACAGAAGGAGCTGTAGGTCTTCTTCACTGGTTCGAGAAGCTTGAGTCTGTTTTCGAGATGTGTGAATGCCCTGAAGATCATAGGGTGAAATATGCTACTGGAACCCTCGAAGGTGCTGCGTTAACCTGTTGGAAAGCACAGGTTCAACTGCTAGGGCTGGCGGTTGCTTATGCCACCCCATGGAACGGTTTCAAAGAACTGATCAAAGAAGAGTACTATAGTCGTGACGACATCCACAAGCTGGAGGTGGAATTCTTCAATTTGAAGATGACGGGGTCTGAAATCGAGGCGTATACGAAGAGGTCAAACGAACTGGCCATCTTGTGTCCTACTATGGTAGACCCTCCCATCAAACGTATTGAGCTGCACCTCAAGGGTCTTGTACCAGAGATTCAGAGTAACGTGACTTCAGCTAACCTGGGTACCATTCAGCAAATCATCAAGTTGGCTCATCGTCTCACTGACCAGGCGGTGGAGCAAAACAGGCTGCCCAAACGTATTAGTGCCACAGCTACTCCTAATGCTCCTAGCGACAACAAGCGAAAATGGGATGGGAATTCCAGTAAGGGTTCCACTTCAGTTCAGTCTCAGCAACGAAAGACAGATGACTACCAGAGTCCTGGTCAGCAATCTTCCGGTAATCAAGGACAGGGTGGATACCGAGGGAACCACCCCAAATGCAACCGGTGCCACAAGCATCATAGCGGGCAGTGCAACAAAGGTCGTTGCCTGAGGTGTAACAAGTTTGGTCATGAGGCAAAGGATTGCAGGAGCGCACGACCAGCAAATTAGAATCGCCAACAACAACAACAAGCTCCACAGAACCACCAGCAGCAGCAACAGCAGGGAAATAAAGGATGCTTTCAGTGTGGCGCTGAAGGCCACTTTAAGAGGAACTGTCCTCAGATGAATTAGAATCCGAACCACAACAACCAGGGAAACGGGAACAACAATGGAGGCAATAATGGAGGCAACAACGGGGGTAACAATAACGGCAATGGTGCCAGGGGACGTGTCTTCGTGTTGGGTCAGGGTGATGCAAGGAACGATCCCAACGTTGTGATGGGTAAGTTTCTTCTGGATGATTTCTTTGTTACCGTTTTATTCGATTCGGGTACCGATACTAGTTATGTGTCCTTAAAAGTTAGTCAAATGCTTAAGCGCACTCCAACACTTTTGAACACCAAACACACGGTAGAGCTAGCAAACGGCAAAAGTCTCGAGGCCACACACATAGTTAAGGGTTGTAACCTTGTCTTAGCTGGCCAGACCTTCTCTATCGACCTTATCCCTATCGTTCTGGGTTGTTTTGACGTTGTTATTGGGATGGATTGGTTATCTCATCAGCAAGCGGAAATTCTTTGCAACGAAAAGATTGTCTGCATCCCTCGTTCCGGTAAAGAACCCCTCGTGATTCATGGAGACAAGAGTGGTGTTGTCGTAAGCATTATCTCTTTCCTTAAGGCCCAGAAGTGTTTGCGGAAGGGCCACACTGCCATTCTAGCACTCGTTACTGACACATCAACAGAAGAGAAGAGACTTAAAGACATTCCTATTGTGCGCGATTTTCCTGAGGTATTTCCTGAGGAATTACCTGGTCTTCCACCTCATCGACAAGTCGAGTTTCAAATCGAGCTAGCTCCTGGAGCAGCACCAATAGCTCGTGCACCTTATCGACTAGCTCCGTCAGAACTTGAAGAACTGTCCACGCAATTACAAGAACTCTTGAAAAAGGGTTTCATACGTCCTAGCTCTTCGCCCTGGGGAGCTCCAGTCTTGTTTGTGAAGAAGAAAGACGGTACTTTCAGAATGTGTATTGACTATAAAGTATTTCGCCGAAAAAAGGAGAAAAAGGATTAAAATCGGGAAATGGGGCGAGCTGGATTTTTTGCGGCTATCCGAAATTTCAATGTTTGAATTGAAGGTTCATACTGTCAGACTTATTTAATCTTCTCGATTGTTATCATTTTTATCAAAAAAAAATGAATTTTCTAGGATACTATTAAAGATCTTATCGAAAACTTACAGCAGCTTGCCAAACAAAGGCTAAAAGAAAAAAGAACAGGGGTATGACTGGCATAACATCTACGATTGGATTCAAAAAAGCGCGAACTTAACAAGGTGACCGTGAAGAATCGTTATCCTCTTCCACGTATTGATGACCTATTCGACCAGCTGCAAGGGTCGAGCTATTACTCTAAGATTGATTTGAGATCGGGATACCATCAGCTGAGAGTCCGAGATGAGGACGTCTCCAAAACAGCATTCAGAACTCGTTACGGCCATTACGAGTTTCTGGTTATGCGTTTCGGATTAACGAATGCACCTACGGTCTTCATGGATCTCATGAACCGAGTGTGCAAGCCTTACCTGGATAAGTTTGTCATTGTATTCATCGACGATATCCTGATCTATTCGAAGAGTCAGGAGGAACACGAGCAGCATCTATGACTTATGTTGGAACTTCTTCGAGCAGAGCAACTGTATGCTAAATTTTCGAAATGTGACTTCTGGCTTCGCGAAGTCCACTTTCTAGGCCATGTGGTAAACAAGGATGGGATTCATGTTGATCCATCCAAGGTTGACTCGATCAAGAACTGGCCTGCACCCCGTACACCAACAGAAATCCGCCAATTCTTGGGTTTGGCAGGATATTACAGAAGGTTTATCAAGGATTTCTCAAAGATTGCGCAACCTCTCACTTAAAGACTACATACTGGTGGCCTAGCATGAAAGCCCACATAGCAACCTACGTTACCAAATGTTTGACTTGTGCGAGAGTCAAGACTGAATACCAAAAACCATCAGGCCTGCTTCAACAAGCAGAGATCCCGACATGGAAATGGGAACAAATTTCCATGGATTTCGTTACTGGCCTACCTAGATCTCAACACGGAAATGATACTATTTGGGTGATCGTGGATCAATTAACTAAGTCTGCACACTTCTTGGCTATCAAGGAAACGGACAAGTTTTCTACTCTAGCAGACATCTATCTAAAGGAAGTAGTATCAAGGCACGGAGTGCCAACTTCCATCATCTCTGATCGTGACTCACGTTTTACATCTGACTTGTGGCAAGCTATGCACAAATCCTTTGGTTCTCGATTAGACATGAGCAAGGCATATCATCCACAGACAGATGGGAAATCTGAACGCACCATCCAAACCCTTGAAGACATGCTTAGGGCATGTGTGATCGATTTTGGTAATGGCTAGGAAAAACACCTCCCGTTAGTGGAGTTTTCATATAACAACAGTTACCACACCAGCATCCAGGCCGCTCCGTTTGAGGCATTATACGGACGGAAGTGCCGATCACCTCTTTGTTGGGCAGAGGTTGGCGACAGTCAAATCACTTGCCCAGAACTTGTAGTAGATACAACCGAGAGAATTGCTCAGATACAACAGCGAATGGCGGCAGCTCGTGACCGTCAGAAAAGCTACGCTGATAAGCGCAGGAAACAACTCGAGTTCCAGGTTGGGGATCGAGTGCTACTCAAAGTCTCACCTTGGAAAGGTGTAGTTCGTTTTGGCAAATGAGGCAAACTGAATCCGCGATATGTTGGACCGTTCGAAATCATTGAGAAAATTTGCAAGGTCGCTTACAAGTTGAATCTACCTGAAGAACTCAGCGGAGTTCACAATGTCTTCCATGTGTCAAATCTGAAGAAGTGTCTGTCAGATGAGACCCTCATAATTCTCTTAAAGGAGCTCACAATCGACGACCAGTTGCGATTCGTCGAGGAACCAGTTGAAATTACTGATCGAGATGTTAAGATTCTCAAGCGTACCAGGATACCTCTTGTTCGAGTTCGTTGGGATTCCCGTCATGGCCCAGAGTATACCTGGGAACGGGAAGACCAAATGAAACTCAAGTATCCCCAGCTGTTTAAGAAAAGTGCAACCACTGCTGAGGCTGAAGCTATTGCAGAATTTCAGGACGAAATTCCAAATCAACGGGGGGATGATGTGACACCCCAGGAAAACCAGTAAACCACGCAACTTAACTAGCTTCCTCAGTAACCACGCACTAAATTTCGGGACGAAATTGTCTTAAGAGGGGAGAATGTGACAACCCTCGTAATTACATGTATCCGTACGATTATTTAATGATAATTAAAGTGCTTAGTGACTGTGTTGAATTACTTAACTGTTTCCTGATTAGTGTGTCATACTTACATGTGCTTGTTAACCTACTAGTCATGTGCAGATAATTTACTAAATGGTCCTGAATATTTTCCTAAGTGTTAGGAATTAATTGTGTTACAAATATATATATATATATATATAAGACACTTTACGGAACAATTAAACACTTTAACGGAACAGTATCCGACCGAACAACCGGACATTACCCGGGACACCAAATATTTGTCAAACACGTTGTGTTATTATTTTTGAGCTAGTCATGGTCCCCGTACACCATAACACCCACTAAAAATCAAATAGCAACCATATGTAAACTTATACTTAAGATCTAACTTACCATTTCCTATTAGTTACAAAATCTTTACCTCAACCCCCCCCCCCTAACCGGTTCGGTCACAAGGACCATCCCCCACCATGCCTAAATCTTGTGCAATATTTTATCCTATTATTTTATTGGATTTGTTACTTGTAGGACTTACCAAGATATGTGAACATATCTTATAAAAGCATGGCCAAGATTATTCTCACCATACTTCACATTTTCACTCTCTCACTCCTCACTCTCTCTCCCTCTCTCGGTCACTCTACCACCGCCAACATCACCACCATTCCACCACCATCTCTTCCATTTTACAAGCTTCATTCAAGTGTTGAAGGTGAATCAAAGGTGCTTGAACTTGTGGAACTTCAAAAGGGCTTTGTTCTTGCCTTTTTATCATCTTTTCTCAACATCTTCTTCACTAGATTCTACCCTAGCCTTGTGCTAGTAGTAAGCTCTTGTCAAACCCTTGTTCATCTTGTTTTTATGGCTAAAACTTGTAGTATGATACTTATGTTTAAAACACTAAAGAACTAGAACAGTAAAAGGGGTTAAACAAGAAACTTGAACATAAAAGTTACATGAAGATTTACATGATGAAATGTTGTAGTAGGATGTTGTATGTTGTTGATTACTTGATGATTTACTTGTTAATATTGATGTTAAAGGTCGTTGTTGATCACTGGACATGTTAACGGAACCAATATAACTCGCAGTAGAATGTTAAAAGCTGAAAACAGGAGGCTGTTTAGTGATTATAGCCAACTTCAGTTGGCTGTAACCGGACCTTAATTAAACGTAAAATGCATTTTCTGAAGTCTAGATTTATGTATTATGAAATATGGTTCTAATGGCACTGGAATCATAATTTTTGGACTTCGTTTGCTATTTTTAAAAGGGCGTTCTATGACAGCAGCAAAAGCTGCATTTTTGCTGTTGAAAATATGTGTTATATTCTTCATCATAACTTGAAACCTGAGTAGAACTAGGTTATGAAATTTGTACTGTAAATGACCACTGATGTACTTGTAATCCTCCCACTGGAATTTCGTAAATCAGAGTTACGATAAATTTTAAATAAATTATTCCATGGACTGCAATCAGAAAAAGATGAATCTGATTGCAGTCCGGAAAATGAAGTTTTATAAAATATTGGTGATGAATTGGATCCCAAGATTTTTACATAATAATATTTAGATCGTGTAAGACCTTCTGTAAAAAGTTGGGAATTTTTGGAACAAGTTAACTATTTTATTAAAATCCCCGAAATCAGCCCAGTTTTGTATATAAAAGCTGAAACGACATAAGTAGTAATTTGCGTGTCTAAATGTCAGGTAGGTTATCTGAGAATGATCTAACATGTTATATGTCAATGAAAGTGTTATGTGCAATATCGTATTTTTGCTTATGAACGGGAATAGATGGAAAGTTTGTATGGGCATGAACCGTTAAAGTGATGCATGTTATGTGGTAGATGCGTGTAGGAACTTTGTGCTTATTTGAAGTCACTAATAAACTAAGTGGTACTCATACTAGGATGTGATTGACCGACCTTGACTGTTAGCTATTTTTGAGAGCCAAACCGAGCAACCGAGATGAGTTCACACTTTCTACAAGGCATGGGATTCCCGGTGGTTTGGGAATGGGTTAAGAAACTAAAATGGAATCTACATATCCTCCTTGGGTAGGATATGTACGGCCATCCTCCATGGGTAGGATGCCAATATTAATCCTGCGTATTCTCCTTGGGTAGAATACGTACGTTCGTCCTCCTTGGGTAGGACAACAACCTTAAAACTTACTAGACAAAACTCTATCATGAAGTCCCTCATTTTATATCGACTTAATCGCCGAGGCCAATGGCGAGTGGGTCATTAGTTAATAGCGCTATTAGGTTTAACAAACCTCACACCGTGTCGTCCGAACGGTCGTGTACTAATGGACTATGGTAAACTGTCAATGATGATAGAACATTGACGTAGGGCACAACTATTGTTCGTCAGTTGTCGATATCAGTCTAGTGGTTCACATGGGGAAGTCCCCACTAAATATGGATATGGTTTGGGTAATGAAGAAGGAACTGGTTAATCATACTTTCAACTAAGGGGTAACCCCCACGGCAAGTAAGCCAACGAAAGACAAACCACGTTTTCAGAAACAACTTAAAACTAAACAACCAACCGTGAACTCACTCAACTTTGTTGTTGACTCGTTGTTACATGCCTTACAGGTCGTTAGATGCTTATGGAGCTTGTACGAGGAGGAGGTCGTTGTGGGATATAGAATGTTACGTCCCGTGCTAAATATTTAACCCTTATGAACTTATTAAACTTACGTAATGGACTTTAAACTTATGAACTATGGAACTTATGTTTTGGACTTACGTTTTATGCTTCCGCTGATTAACTTAGAGTTGGTTACTTTCTTTTGGTCACCAATCGTATTGTGGTTGGTTTTATCTAGTTAATTACGTTGTTCAATATGATTGGTGGCTCGATCCTGGTCGCGTCACGCCTCCAAGCGGTGATACTCCGCAGGGTGGATTTTTGGGGTGTGGCAGTTGTGCCCCCCAATAGTGTTACAAATGGAAGAAAACTCCGCCAAATGCGTGTACGGTTCATCGTTAGACCTCCCGTTGAAGTGGGGAAGTGTATTGATGTAGTGGGGTTTGCAATCGAACATCCTTCTTTCACAAAAAATCGGTGAGTCATTGTCGGTGACCACCGGCCTAAAACGGTCATTAACTCCCCGTGGAGGTTGTTGACGACGCTGTGGGCCGTTAACTTCTTGATCCACCGGTCTTCGATTATCCCTTCTATCACCTCCCCTATCACCTTTTCGATTTCCACCATGATTATCTCTTTGGTTACCTCCTCCCACGAAACGAGGAATCCGATTAGGGTTACCATTGTTGTTATTGTTGTTGTAAACCCCTTCATTCCGGTTCCTTTGGTTATTGTTTCGTGGTTGGCGGTTATTTTCGTAACCGTCATTTCTCCTATCCCCATATCCGTAGTCATCGTTCCCCACGAAGTTGGCGTTTTGGTAGCCAAACTCATCGTCTTCAAACCCGCTTGCATTATAGATGTTGCCTTGATTCACATACCCCCAATCTTCGTCATCATTAGCACGATCATCGTAATATCCCCCATCATCCGAATATTCCGTATAAACACTCACATGTTCCGGCGATTGATAACCGGGAACACTAAACGGCTCATCATCGGGGATGGCGTTTCTCAAATCATCGATGTTAAAGAACGGGTCTTCATTCGCGGGATTGCCACGATCTCGATTGCCTCGACGGTCGGAATTGACATTCCGGTCATCTAGATTGATAGGTAAAGAGTTTTGTCGGTGAAGGTTTTGTTGTTGGGGTGTTCGTTGGGTGTTGTTGGGATTTTGGGTTCGGAAAGGTGGTGTGGGTGGTCTAGAGTTGGTGTTACCTTCCTGTTGTTCTTGGCGTATAGGTTGAACATTTTGGGCGGGAATGAAGTTGCTTCGGTAATGAAATTGGTTCGGGTTTTGGTTTTGGTTGAGGTTGAGCTTTTGGTTGGAGTTTTGGTTTGCCATTGAATCGGTTACAATGGTCGGTGTGAACTGTGGTGTTTGATTGGTTTGATTAGAAGCAAGAGTTGCTTCTAACCGGCTTGCTAGGTTTCTTCTTGCTACTCTTTCGATTTCCGGTTCGTAGACTAACGGTGAAGTCCTCCCGGAGTTTCGCGTATGCATACACTACATGTAACCTGCACAAGTAACACACCCGCGTAACAAGGAAAAAGACAAAGTACAAAAAGAAACTAAACAAATTAAACAGATAATCACACAAATTCAAACAATAATCCAAACAAAAAGCGCACGCACTCCCCGGCAACGGCGCCAAAATTTGATCGGATTGTCGCGCTCCGGTCAAAGATAAGATTTATAAGCCCTATTTACCCTTAACAAATAGCTAGTGGTGGCAAGGGGTCGAACCACGAAGAGTATGTGGTTTGCGAGTGGATTCGATTGAAATATAAAAAGGTGTCACAATTATGAAGCTTGCTATGATATTTTTGTATTTTTGTTTTGTTGAAAGATGTGAATTTAAACTAATGGAATTGATTTAATTGATTAACAACTAACAATTAACGATTGCAAATAGACTTGATTACTAAACAATAATTAGAAAAAGGGTTCACACCCGGTTTCGGTAATTGCCAACCTAGGGTTTCTACAAGTTTTTAGATCCAACTCAATTGCATACGATTAGCGGATTTAGTGTACCGTGACTTAGGTGCCAATAACTATCAACGTTTCGAAAAACGGACAAGAATGCACTTTGTAATCAACACAAGTAAAAACTAACCACGACAATGCATAACTACATATAACCATTTCGTAAAGTCATAACTTTTAACATCGTTCGACAATTTACGAATACGAAACAAATGCAAACTATTGTCAATGGTTTCAAAAATCAAACACAATTTGTCACAAAGTCGAAGCAAGAAACAATTCAAAACCCTAAGTTAACAACTACCTACACCGGGGTGAAACCAGGGTGATTAGCCGCTCATGGTTGAAGAAACTTGATCAGCGGAAGATTGGAACTTGAATGAAGTCATCTCGAAGCTTGAACAATAGAGAGTTGATGGATGTTGAAGGTTTCGGGGAAGGATGATGTGGAAATAATGATGGTGGAAGGATTATGGTTTTGGTGAATGATGATGATTGTCAATGATGGTGATGATCTCCAATTCTTGATGTTAGAGATCAATTGGTAGTCAAGATAATATTCAATTATGGCTCCAAGAATGATTTTCAAACACCCAAGATAGTGTAACTTCCGAATTGAATGCTAAACAACCAATAAGAATCGTTCCTATACCCAAAAATACCCAATTTCGTGTTTCAGAAAACTACAACCCGTCGGCGACGGGTGGGGGGCCGTCGGCGACGGGTTCCCCATTTCTGATTTTTGGCCGACGGCCTGTTTGTCTGGATACAGGTCACTCTGGCAGACGGGTGTTTCTAGAGCCCGTCCGGGACGGCCTCTAGCCCGTCGGCGACGGCCTCTTCAACACCAACTTCCCATATTTCACTTCTCGCACTCCCGGTTGATCCGTAACGCGTCCCGGTGCTTCGGTTTCCGACCCGGTGACTCGTAAAGCTCCCGATAAGCTCCTTAAACTTCATTAAACCTGCAAAAACACAAATCTAATTAAAAGTAGACTATTCAAGATTAAAACTCATGTAAAAACATAAAGTTACACGATTACGAACACCGGTTTTCAACCACGTATCACCGAACCACTCAAAGCTTATTTTTAAGCTATGTTAAGGTTATTTATGGTATGTTTAGCTTATGATCATGTTCTGGAATGTACGTTGCCATACGAAATGGCAGACTTTTACAGTTTGACGCAAATAGTCCCTGTAATCGAAAAAACTTGTTTTTGCCATGCCAAACCCTTCAAAACTTATTTCTAAGTTATGTAAAGGTTATTTAAGGTATGTTAAGCTTATGTCACTATAACGGAGTGTTTGTCGCGTTAAACTGAGTACGTTTGCAAAACAGTTTGCGTATAACTTTCCAGAAAGCGATTTAGAGTTCGAAATCGAATAAGAATTGATATGTATAAATGTCATATTAATTGTACAAATCCCGAGAATGAAACGCAGGATTTCATTGGATTTGTATTTGTATGACGGTTGAAAAGGCACAAATGTCACAGTCTCCCCTACTTTAGAAAATTTCGTCCTGAAATTTAATTTTAGAGGAAACTTATGAAAGCAGATGTGATTATTTCGCTTTCGGACAAATCATCCGTTCCCTAAGTAAAACTCTGGGCTACGTTCGAATTTCCAGCGAATTTGTTAATTGTAATCGTCTGTTGTTTATAAGGGTGAGTTCAGATCCGAAGATTTAAACTTCACTCCAAATAATAGATGTATGATTATTCCGAAGCTCAAAAGCGCCTTGTTAATGTCAAAGTGATGTCCTGGTTGCAAAAAAATATGGTGTTTCGGACAACGGATAGAAAAATGTTTCCTATGAAGACTATTATAGGAAACTTGTGTGTGCTCGAAATCGGAGTCGGAGAGTGTAAGATAACATAACATTGGTCAAGGTCCAGGACTTCTAGTAACTTAAATAGCGTTACGCTCGCAATGTAATAAGGAACACTCATATATATGAAGTACCAGCGGCGTATCCACCATGCCCTTTTTACATTATTCCCGTTTCATTATTCTTATCACTATAGGTCTTAACACATGACAAAACTTGCTGTGGTTTCTATGCACTGAATTCCATAATTATGTATGCATCCATAATTACGTAATTCCTTGCACAGTCTGCACAGTTCATTTTATAATGTGTAGGGGAAAAATTCAATCGAACAAACATGAAATGACTTGACTAGACTAGACTAGACCACCAAAGGATCTCTTTAACTAGATCAATGAATGATCTCTTTAACTAGATCAACACGTGATCTTTTTAACTAGACCGACGTACGCTCTCTTTAAATAGACCACCAAAGGGTCTTTTTAACTTTGAACCAAACAATCGTTTTGAAATGGCACTTTAGAATCCAAGGGTTTAACTATTTTCATAGAAAACTCCTTAAGGATTTAAGATAGCACTTTGGGTATCCTTCTGAGAATCTAACATATGAAAATACGGAAGATTCTACAAGGATTTAGATAGCGAGCATTAGAATTACACAAAAACACACAATCACATAATCTTTAACTTGGTTATCAGCTCGTTCATTAACTTGTATATATGCATTTAAAGCACATCAGGAATCCAATCAAGGACTTCATCCTCAAGAATCTAACTATGAAGATAGGAAGATCTTAATAAGATATGGAATTTGTGTGGTGAAAATGTTTTGAAATCCATGTACTAGGTATGTTAGGTCAACATACGAAGTGAAGTGTTCATGAAATCGAGGTGCTAGATATGCTAAGTCAGCATATGACTCAAAAGGGTCCTTGAAATCAATGTGCTAGGCATGTTAAGTTAATCACACGAAGCAAAAATGTTCTTGATAATCGTCTACATAGTCATATAACATGGGTCCAATTAAGGACTTATGAAAGTACCTTTAGATATCAAATCAAGGATTTGAAATGGAACTTCAAGTATCTGTTTAAGAATTTGTAACTAGTACATTGTACTTTGTTTCTTTAAAAGAAACGAGTACTTAGGATTTTTGGGGAGATCGCGAGTGATTATAAAAATGAAAGAACCACATGAGTAGTTTGTCTTGCAAGGAAAATAGTTCCTTGGTGTCAGTATGGAAGGGGTATGTCACACATACACGCAATCGCATTAGTGGCAAACTGTCGATCGCAATGGCAATATCGGTCAATCCATACTCCTTTCTACTTCTTGGAAGCAGATGCTGTCTCAGCGTGTGACATCGATGCGATCTCTCCAACAGGCCTAGTCCTCTTCCTACGTCGATAATAAACCAAAAGAGGTGTAGTAGGAGCGCGTGACTCAATCACTGGTAAAGATGACTCAGTAGTAACAGGTAGAGGGATCTCAGTGATAGGCTCGATCACAGCAGCAGATGGGACGACTGATGGCTCTAATGGTCGAGCCATGACAATAGTGGCGTCCACCACTGGTGCGATACTGAGAGATCCTCTGATCATAGGGACACCTCTAATCACGTCATCGATAACTGGTGCAGGGCCTGATGATTGTCCCGTCTCGTGAATCAAGGGAGGAACATCATCTTCGTCGTCTATCCACCCGTTGCTAGTGAAAGCATATCGGGGGTCTACCTGGCTGGCAAAAGCAGCTGGATCGACATGGAATGACGAAGCGAACTCGACTGTACCAACCATCTGTGGAGTCGTGAAGGGTAACTCTGGTAGAATGGATCTGGGTGAAGTCTCGAATTCTGGATTGCTACCTGAGTCATAAATCTCGATGACCTCGTGCTCGTGCAACATCTGTGACATATATAACCGTACAAAGTAATGTGTGCGATCAAATGAAAAATAATACATAAGGCCGAAATAAATAGATAATCACGTATGCATATAAACACGCAATGGTTTTCATACATGATAAAATTTTCCATGTTTATTTAAAAATTTTGGCTTCGCGAATTCTGGACTTAAATCTCAAAATTCTTTGGTTGAAGTCTAAAGTTTTCCCAGAAAACATCGAGTTCGCTAACAACCATTGGATCTAATACCAACTTCTGTCACATCCCAAAAACGTCGCAGCGGAATATAAAACGTAGTGGTGACGGAAGTTGGTGCCCATTAATATCTTGTTGAATGATGCATTTAATTGTTGGACATTTTAACTTAATTAAACCTTAGATTTTAAACATAAAGTTTCAAAACACGACACAACCACAACATAGTTTAGTTGTCTTGATCCTTATGGATCTTATTACATATGTCCCAAATAGTTTTAAAAGTTTGTCCAACACATTATGAAAACAAACATGCATCAACAACCACAAGATACACCATAATTCCCGAAGCCGAACTCAAGTACCTGAAGAACACGTTAAAATCAAGTGTCAACACAAAGGAAGTTGAGTTCACATATTCAAATTTAAAATAATTTGATCCCAAGGAAAAACTTTCTAATTATGTGTTTATCATAAAAAAATACATATAATTTCCAAAAAAGTTAATTCATTTCCTTGTAAAATAACTCAAGGGTCAGCCGTCGCAAGCATTTTCGTAGAGCCTTCCGACCGTAGACATCTTCCCGAGTTTACATATTAAATTGATATAATCAAATGTTCAGACTCGTAAGTTAGCTAGACATTACGAACTATATATTTACAATGAAGGTATAATCAATGCTAGACAATGAACAGAATATCAATTCGTCGTTTGAATTGACACGGAGTGACCGGTCACGACGGGGTTGTCAACCCGATAGATCTACCAACAATTCCTTGCGTGCAATACTTAAATGATTAAACGAAATCACTTGCGCATGGCCCATATCGAGGCCATCTATGATGCCTGCCTCACGTACAATATATATATCCTACTAATATGACATATTTAATATATGATGTTGTACGAATTTACTGAAATCCCTATGACCAAGAAAATTCGTCCCAACTACACGATCGTTTTCTCTGAAACACCGTAACAAATCCCTGTTTCATCCCGAAACATATATTCACCAAAACCGTTTCATCCCGAAACATATATTTTCACCAAAACCGTTTCATCCCGAAACATATATTTAATAAATCCATATATTTTCAATGAAAATATATAATTTATATCAAAAGGTATGTTTTATTCAAAAACATTATTAACCGTTTTACCGCATAGTTTTGCGTTAAACGTTACTATAATCATCCCAACTTGAAATGAATTGATATTTTAACACAGTACATGTTATTTACTGATTAAATGATGATTATAATCAGATTAGTGCAGTTTTGTGTAAGTCACATAAATCATGTGATTTCACGTATTTTACAACACATAAAGCACCAAGTACAACATACAAGGCAAGGAACCTTTATGATAAAATTTTATATCATTTTAACACTTCAAATATTCATATTTTAGTGTTTAGAATCTGATCAAAACTCATTTTTATCAAATCATACTCAAATCATCCTTTCATGATTACATATCAACATGCATGTCCATGTATGTTCATCTAATGCACCCATATCACATCATCATCATCATACATGATCTTAAATGCACCCAAGAACATATTTACTCCATGTTCTTATAAATCACAACATGTTCCATCCATTATCATCTAATCATACATACATAAATGCAAACAATCTTACATTTATGAACATGTGACAAAACTTACATGCGTGCATACATATATATATATATATATATATATATTCACACACGACATATATACATACATACATGAACTTCCAAAAGTTCACTTTTTAACATATCCATTTCAAATCACAAGACCCTTTTTAGAACATTCTCTTATGACACATTTTGATTCATGCATGAAATCAATCTTTCAAGAATCATGTTAATCAAGAATCATTCAACAAAAATCAAAACACAACTATATACATACCCACACATACCCTACGGCCATACATACATATACATACACGCCCATTTTTATTCTCTTTGAAAACCCAATTACTATTACTTCCAAGTTTGTGAAATATCTTAAGAATCAAGAGAAACCTTCCATAACCATCAACATCACTATGAGCCAAGAACAAAATTTAGAGACATGATTTTATACCTTCAAGGTTCTTAGTGGGTTTTGATAAGGTTTGATGATATGAAGCTTGCACCTACTTGAAATCACCCTTAAAACTCTCTTGGATCTTCAAACTAACTTGAAATGGGTTTTTATGAACATGAATATTCAAGATCTTCAAAATTTGAATTTTGTAGTGTGTATATGTGTGTGTAAATTCCGAGAGGTAGAGAGAGTGTGAGAGTTTGAGTGTTTGATTGTGTTTCTTGGATATGGTGAGATATTGGAAGATTTTAGAAGGCTTAATCATCACCTTGATGTTTCCAATGTTAACAAGTGTAAGAGAGAGAGTGTATTATGTCTCCCCTAGCCACCACCTTTCATCCCTCACACACATCCATCACATATACATACATATATATATGTAATATTGAGTAAAACTGGTATTTTACTGGATACCGGGTATTTTATCTAGCGTTTTAACCCCGTTTTAGCGCGTTTTAAATTATTTTTATCATTCTATAAAAATAATCTCACTAAAATATTACTGAAATAATTACCAGTTGCCTTGACTTGCTTCGCTGGCAGTATTTTGTCAGATACGCGCAGTATCGCGCGGTACTCGCTCAAACTCGAAAAATAGAGTTTTTAGCGTTTTAATTTATTTTTCCTTCCGAACATGATTAAAATTACCATTCTAATCATAGCAGACTATTTTTAGGATTTTAACATTAATCGGGGGGTCACCGACGTTCGTTTCGCATTTTATTCGTTACGCGATAAGCGTTTATCTTATTGTTACCAACATAATTTTTATCAATGTGTGGATTTACCAACACATCTAATATCACATATAAACATCAATATCAGTCAAATACAACCTTTTTTATTTATTCATGACACGTGTTACATTTGTACGGTACAGCCTAAATAGTCGGGTGTCACACTATATGAGGTCCCAAACCTACTCACCCCCCATAACTAACCCCAATGGACCATACAACTAGCTGGATGTGCAAAGCAAACTGAACCACCTAGGTAATCTGCACCACATAAGATGTTATATGTATTCAAAATTTATTCCATCTACTCTAATGACAACGGTCCTTCAAATGCATCTTTGAGGACTAACCATAATAGTAAAGTTGTTGGTTTTCATAACATTTGGAGTTTACCAGGGAGGCAAAATTTTTGCTAGGTTTAACTTGATGTAATCCACTTAAATTTCTATGAAGTGTAAGAATCCAAATCGTATTTCAAATAATTGCAAAGCTAACTAAACTACAAAAAAAATATGGATCGCTGAAATAGTTAGATAGACATATATGTTAAAACAATCATAATTGAGGTAGAAAGTGTACCTTAGGGCACACGATCTTCATCTTCACGCCACATATCTTCTACACTACCCACCACCTCTTCTTCATCTCTCCTTATCTCGTAATCAGACCTGATTAGGATTTAGAGTTGCCTTCCTTAAACGCATCCCAATTTTTAAAGGAGTGAATTGCAAAATCAGTTCTGGTTAGGGTTTAGGTATGTCTTCTTATATCTCTCTAACAACGTCCTCTTTCTTCTCTTTCTATTCTTTCTTCAAGCTTTGGACGCGTGTGCTTACCCGTTCACCGGAATCTTCTTCAGGACCTCACCGGACGGTACCTACTCGTCAGATCAGCATTAGTTTCTAGTTTAAGGCTTAGGGACAGCCGATCTAACCAATAGCGAACATGCAATAGAAAAGGGCTTACCGAAGTTGATCGAAACCCTAAATGCTTGACAGCCGTTTATGGCAGCATCCGATCAAACATACCTCGTCGCTCTCCATCACAAACCATGTTCGCCGCCATCAAAAACTACCGCCATGACAATCACAAACCCTAGTTTGTGCAACCAAAGATTGCTGCCACCATAGTGATCAAAACACCGACATCATCGAGTGTTGTTGACATTGATAGCATGTTATAACACTGGTGGAACCATTGTCATCAGCCCTCTCTCTCTCAATGCACAGTCGCACACTCTCTCTGAGTCAAAGTCCTCAGCTTTCTCTCTCTAACAGGTTATGGCTCTGGTCTCTCTTTTCTCAACCTTTTAGACCTATTAAACAACAAATTACAAAATTGTCATTCTACTGTTCATTCAGTTTGATTATTAATATGTGTATAATTCATACAAACACAAAACTTTGAAAAACAATACCCGTTGCATTCAAATTCTTTTTGACATCAATAAATTTTCTAATTTAAATTTATCACAAATAGGAAAAAAAAAAAAGAGCTTTATTTATGTAACACCCTGACCGCGTAAAACAACAAACCGTGGCGGAAATGTCAGGGAGTCACGTCACAGGATATATTGTTTCACAACACACGGTAATTGAACTTATGTTTTATTGAATTAATAAGTGTTTAACATTGTCTTGAAGTAAAAGAAACAAGTTTAAACATATTGTCTTTCGGATTTTATGTCACTAAAGCCCGCGTCCAATCCTATATGAAGCAACATAACATCAATCAACAGCTCCTGAAACATATGTGAAAAGAGAGTCAGCATAAAAAGCTGGCGAGTACATAGGTTTTGTAAGTGTGTCAAATTCATGGCTTGTATACATATTGCAATACCTCGTGCGACTACTAGAGTCGATAAATGAAAACCTTGTATCAAAAGTGTTTGGTATTACAATATAATTAACCAACTAAAAGATGTTGGTTAAATTTTATGAAAACCTCGTTGCCATGAATCTTGACTAAAACATTTGTTTTTTGTAAAACCAAGTAGTAAATCGTCTTGAAAGAAAACTTCGTATGGTTTATATCTTAAAGTAAACATCATTGCGTAACATCGTTTGAAATCATTTGTCCAAGTGATCTAAATAATGCTACGACATGTAATATGATAAAAGCACTTATATATAGGAAGTACCAGCGGCGTATCCACCATGCTTTTATCACATTGCACCCGTCTCGTTATCTAATCACTTACCATAAACCAATCGTCCAAATCATCCATGTTATCAATCGTTTGTGTTATAAAAACCAATCGTCCTTGTAATAAACCATTTGTTATTCGTCCGTGTTATAAACCAAATCGTCATTCGTCCGTGTTATAAACCAATCGTCAATCGTTCGTGTTTTAATTGTGAAAACTTTTGGTCGTTCCATTTTAATACATTCAAACCTGTGTGACCCTTCCATACCACCCAAGGGGTATCTTTAAATTCGACTAACAAACCACCAAAGGGTTTGTTAAAAAAATAGTTTCTGTCGTTCCCCAAACTACCCACCAAATCCAGTGGATAGTCTACTAACGGGATTGTCAGTCCTATGGTACCATAACATACTACTGGTCGACTTGGACAAAGCTAATGAATGTCATTCGTGTTATGGATAACGCACCAACAAGTTCGTTCACATTATTGAAATCGTCATGTTTAATATAAACCATAGACTTTGTTTTGAAAACTTGAAATCGGTTTAGCACATATGAGTCACCCCAAAACAATTGAAAGCATAAAATAGGTGAACTATGTACTCACTTGGGATTGCAAAGTATCCTTGATCAAATATAATAACAAAGCTTCAAACGTGTCCTAATGTGTCGGATACTATGTTAGTATAACAGGACATAAATCGGGGAATCAGATAGAATGAGGTCTTGTAAACCAAATGAGTGTTGGAACTCATATGAAATGGTTTAACAAAGTCTACATTCTAATTTGGAATGAAACCTAAGTGTTTTTGACCCGTTATGACCCGTTAAGGTAATTTACGCTACTTTAACGTGTCATTTGCGTAAAAACGCGTTCAGATGGTTAAATATGAGCTATGATAAGTCTTATATGCCAAAACATGTTTAATTAAGTTTCAAAATCAGTTTATATGTCAAAAAGTTGGTTACATATGTTTAAAACGGATTTATGCGCAAAAAGGGAATTTTGGTCATTTTTAGGCATATAATAATCGACTTATCATAACACTAACCAAATGAAGTGACCATAAGGTATAACCTCAGGAGGTTATTCCCTATACAACTATTGTCACAAATATGTGTTTGGTCGGATCCTAAGATCGACCAAACGGGTCGGCTTCTAAAGTTAAAGCGGTGGTCAGACCGCTCGACTTACAGCCCTAAATAAACACTAAACTAGAAGTGACGAGTTAAACATGTTAAAACATGTTTAACTAAGTTGTAAAACTGATTTGGTATTAAAACTTAGTGTTTTGATACCTAAAAATGGTTTCGTCGTAAAATGCACATAGTTTGCATTTTTGACCGAAACTTTGATTCGTCACTTCAACTAGTAAACGTGGTAATCAGTAGGTATAATCGCAAGGGATTATAACCATCGTGATTACGATCACGTTGCAAAGTTCAATTGAACTTTGACTTGAACAATTCATGGTCAAAACCGAAAGTCAAACGGTAGTCAAACTGTTTGACTTTTAGCTGAAATAAATAAACAAGACTGGATAGAACATTTACTTGTGTTCTAGGATGAAAGATAACTTAGTTAGGAGGCCTCCAAAGATGGTAGCAACTCCAATAGAGCAAGTGAGTGAAGAAAGAATGGAATGAGCAATGAATTGGGCAGATTTGAGGCTTATTTATGCATGTTTAGAAGCCACAAGATCATGCCAAGTGTCTTGGAGTGTTGCCCAAGGATTAATGTGATTAATACGGTGATCACTCAAATTGCCCACAAGAATGAAAAACCAACTTAGAAAAACAAAGGTTGTTGCTGATTTGAAACTTTTTGTTACTGGTGTCTCTCGTGCCTCGCGAGAGACTTAGGCTTGTCTCTCGCCCCCCGCCAGAGACTCACATCAGGTTTCAAGTTTTGGCAAAACAGGCCCCTGCACATGAATTAATGTGTTTTTGACGCATTTAACCCCCCGTTAACCCAAATTTTACGCTTTATAAGGAAGTTAAAGCATATGGGACTTGAATTATGCCAGGAAATTTGGTGGATGTCGGTTCGATCAGTTGTACGGTCGCGTTTTTCGCTTAATTATGACGAACGCTTTAACGAACGCGAAAACGACCTAAATTACATAACGAATGATATTTTTGCATTCTTATCATTGAAATACAAGATTTTAATGATTACAAAACTTATTTCTAAGTTATGTAATGGGTGAAAAATCAGGGGTTTACAATGTTTTTTGGTTTGACCCTAGTAAGCATGGTTAACATTTTCATACTATCATGTTATAATTCAAATATCATTACTTAATATAAAAGGGTGAAAATCAGGGGTTTACAATGTTTTTTGGTTTGACCCTAGTAACCAGTGAGAGCTTACTAAGGTGGTGTTTGTTTTTCAGATGCAAAAGGTCTGCAATCTGTGGACCATATCTGCAAATGTCTGCACGAGAGGAGGTGGACCAAATGTCTGCGGAGTGTAATAAAAAGAGTGTTTGATTATCTCACCTCTTTACCCCACATCGGCAAACTTTTTTTTCCCTTTATCTTCTCCCAAACCCCTTTCTCTTGAACATTTCAGATTTGATTCTTTCTTCAACAAATTCAGCCATAACCCAAATCAAAAGTGAGAAACATCAATTTAATTGATGACAAAAAAGGAAATTTCAATTCACCGATCTTCACTCCAACAATGACCACATGCAGTCATTCGAGCTTCAAACGAGCGATCTTCCACAAATATCAAAATGCGACCCAGAACAATTTGAATCACAATAATTCAGCATAAGGGAATCAAGTAGGGATCATTTGACAATTCGCAACGCACAAGAGGCAATTGTAGATTTTGGAAACAAATTTGAACTGGAGTTCCCAAAATTCAACCGTGAAGATGTTGATGGGGTGGTTGTATACAGTGGAGCACTTCTTTTTAAATGATGCAGCAATTCACTTGGAAGGCATGGCTTTGCAATGGCAAAAAAGGAAAACTTTAATTCATCGATTTAATTGGTGATTGTCTGTGTTTTGAGATTAGGAGAAGAGGGGTGGAGAGAGGGTTGGAAGAGGTTGGAAGAGGTGGGACGACATTGGACCATGTCTGCGTGGGGAAGAGGACGCACAGAGGTTTGAGGACATTTTTTTAATGAAATGTCTTCTAAAAAACAAACAGTCTGCAGAGCTAAACGTCTACGCGTAGTCTGCGCGGCGCAGACATAAGAGGGCAGAAGAGATTTTTCTGAAAAAACAAACGCCCCCTAAGTGTAGTTAAAGCTAGAAGGGGGTTCACGTAGTTAAAGCAAGAAGAGGAGTGAAGTAACAACATCAAAATTTTTTTCCGGCCAAAAGCGACGACATGAGGTGTTGACGGTAGCTACTTGTTAACTTTAGTGAAGCATGAGATGTTGGATCAGTTCTGTTTAAACATAATGGAAAACATGAAAACATACATGTTACAGCAGACAGTGCAGAGGAGAATCCAGTGAGAGAAGAAGCCATAGAGTTCGACATCTTTGTCAAGGTGATCTGGTTCCTCCTTAGGGTGCAAACTGATGATGGTGATGATGAAACCGAATAAGGGAGTTCGGCTATGGAGAGAGAGGTCGATATTGATGTTATGATTATTAGGTTATGTGTCTAACCTTAGAACCTCTACATAAGTCTCCTTATATAAGCACCCAAGAGAAAACCTAATTAGTTAATAAGGGTAATATGATCCATCAACAATTACCAACTAATTATTTAATAGGTTATTATATATTTTGATCTAGATAAGGTAAATGATTATAATGGCTACTAGATTAAATATTAAATCATAATATATTTAATCTTACATTCTCCCACTTAGCCGAGTAATCATTTACTATGAGTATTAGATAAGCCTGATCAGGAGTTAACACTCATTTTAGCCTTAAACAAGAACTATAGCAGAGAAATACAGCCGTTGAATCATTATGCGACTCAGGACCCCCATTAGTCATACTATAGCCTTAATTTAAAACTTAATCGTCATGATCACAATACGCATAAGACCTTTGTTTGATTTGTAACTTTATTTGTCTATATGTCGTTATACCGGTTGAACATATTCTAAGAGACATACAAAATCAAACTGAGAAAATTTCATTAATCATAAAACATAAGCTAGTACAATATGCTAAACAAGGTCTTTACTAAATCCCATATTCCGAACATGTTCTTCGTAAACCTTAGGAGGGAGACCTTTAGTCATCGGATCCGCAAGCATATCTTTAGTACTAATATACTCAATACAAAGATTATTTTCCTCAACTCGTTCACGTACGAACAGATATTTTGTATCGAGATATAAACCAGCTCCAGTCGAACTGTTATTGTTCGAGAAACTAACGGCAGCTGAATTATCACAGTAAAGCTTCAATGGTCTAGAAATGGAATTGACGATTTTGAGTCCAGTGATTAGATTTCTAAGCAACATTCCATGAGAGGTTGCATTATAAACAGCAATGTACTCTGCCATCATTGTGGAAGTTGTGGTCAACTGTTGTTTATGACTCTTCCATGAGATAGGTCCGCCTGCTAACATAAAGATATAGCCCGAAGTGGATTTCTTGTCATCTTTGCATTTGGCAAAGTCAGAATCAGAATAGCCTACCACTTCTAAATGATCACTTCTTCTATAAGTCAGTTTATAGTCTTTCGTCCCTTGCAGATATCGAATTACCTTCTTAGTTGCTTTCCAGTGATCTAGGCCAGGATTAGTCTGATAATAGCCTAGCATTCCAGCAATATAAGCGATATCTGGGCGAGTACAGACTTGAGCATACATCAGGCTCCCGACTACTGACGTGTAAGGTATCTGGCTCATTTGCTCCTTCTTAACCTCTGTTGTCGGACACTGGAATAAACCGAAAACATCTCCCTTAACTACTAGAGCGATGGAGGGTTTGCACTGTTGCATGTTGTAACGTGTAAGGACACGATCTTTGTAAGCCTTTTGAGACAATCGTAAGATCCCTTTGTGTCTATCTCGGTGAATTTCAATGCCAATGACGTAAGAAGCATCTCCGAGATCCTTCATGTCGAAGTTATCCGAGAGTAACCGCTTCGACTCATGCAACATGTCTAAACTGTTACTTGCCAATAGAATAACATCTACGTAAAGAACAAGTACCGTAAAGTTGCTCCCACTCATCTTGAGGTAGGTGCATTGATCCACTTGATTCTTCATAAAACCTTGTTTCTTCATGACTTCATCAAACTTGAGGTAACATTGACGTGATGCTTGTTTTAACCCATAAATGGAAATCTTCAACTTACTGACTAGATGCTCCTGACCTTCAGGATTAAAGCCTTCAGGTTGTTTCTTGTAAACATCTTCGTCTAAGTCTCCGTTAAGGAAAGCGGTTTTAACATCCATCTGATGCAACTCTAAATCAAAATGAGCTACTAGGGCCATGACGATCCTTAATGAATCTTTACGAGAGACAGGTGAAAACGTCTCTTGATAATCAATTCCCTCTTTCTGAGTGTAGCCCTTTGCAACCAATCTCGCTTTGTAGCGTTCAACGTTACCATTTGGATCCAGTTTTGTTTTGAACACCCATTTACATCCTACGGGTTTGACACCGTTGGGTAATTCTACCAAATCCCAAACGTCATTTTTCTTCATGGATTCAAGTTCATCAATCATTGCTTTGTTCCATTCAGAAGACTGATCACTGTTAATGGCTTCATTGTAAGAGATAGGATCATTGACCTTTCCGGGATCCATTTCAGTCAGGTAGGTTGATGTGTGCAAAATGCAACATATAAATTACATCAAATGTGGCATAAAACTAACCCTTTTTTAGTACTAATGTTGGAAAAAGTATGTTTTTGTCTTCCTTTTGTATTTTCAGGATTAAATGAGCTCAAATGAACAAAAGAAGCAAAAAGGCAGCTAAATCTAACATAAATACAAGAAAAGGAATAAACGTGGCATGCCCGACCCCCCGACAGCATCTTCCCAAGAAAACACAAGAGAACAGAAGGCTGAACACGCCCCGTGCTCAATGAGCACGGGGGCGTGCCCAAGTGTCTACAGAAAAGACAAAGTTGTAGAAGCTTCTATCACCCACCACGGGAGCGTGCCCAGCGGACACATGGCCGTGGTCAACTCTAAGATTTGCAGAATCTGGGGAAATCTTGATAGTACAGATACGCTTCTGCACACGGGGTCGTGCCCAGTGGACACGGGGGCGTGGTCAACTAATGCAGACAAACTGCAATTAATGAAGAAAGAGAAGTAGGATGGACACGGGGCCGTGCCCGAGCTGCTGTTCAGGCTATAAATAGGGGTGCTTGGCTCATTTGCAAACCATCCCTTGGCACACCACCTCTCTCACACTTCACCCACCCACCACCACCATCATCCACCACCATCATCCATCATCCATCATAGAGTGTGTGAGTAGTCTCGGGATCCAAGATTGATCGTAAGAGTTCTTGAAAATCAAAGGCCATGTTTGCCTAAGTCTCTTACATCACTTGGTGAAGATAAGTGTCTAGTGTAATACTTTTTATTTTTAATCTTTTCGCACTTTTTATTTGGTTATGTATTAATAACTTTAATAACTAGTTTCTTATGTTGAAGGTGATTCTTCCTTATCATTTGTCCGTGGTGTCTTGGCATTATTTTACTGTCTATATAAAATAAAAGATTTTCACCATTCACATCTCCACGGTCTATATGGAGATATGTTGGCTACCTGGTCGGGGGTTAAGGGAATGGTTTGGTAAGAATCTTGCCTTGTTCAGTGTATAGATCCTGCAAGGACCTGGGTCAAATTTAGTAAGACCTCCTTCAATACCCACCGGTATTGGATGGCGGGGGTCCAAACTCTTTGATCCCCTCATATGTAAGCTACTATTAAAACTTTAACCCGGCTACTTGGGACTGTATCCCTGCTGACTCAGACTACTTAGCCGAGGGTAACGTCACCTTCAAAAGAGGGGCCTACCACATTATGCATTAATAACTTAATTAATTATCTTTCAATAATCCAACCCTTTAGGATTGTATCCTTGCTGACTCAAACTACTGGGTTGAGGGTAATGTCACCTTCAAAAGAGGGGCCTACTACAATAACTAAGATAATCTCTTAAAAAGTGCAAAAGTGCGGAAATAATCAAAGGTTACACTAAACACGAGTCGGATCCAAGTAATTCATCTTGTCTATCTGTTTTTATTTTTATTTTATTTTTCAGTATTTTAGTTTTATTTTTCTAGTTTAAAAAAAAAACTTTTTCTAACTTTTGATTTGATTAGACGTTGAGGATAAACCGGTATTAAAAGCTCTTGTGTCCTTGGACGACCTCGGTATCTTACCAACACTATACTACACTCACGATGGGTGCACTTGCCCATATGTGTATTTGGTGTTAGTAAAATATCGTGTTTTATAAATTTAAAACTTGGCTAACGTGTAAAAAGGGCTAAAAATATACATAAAAACCTATAACACCACACGCGCATCAAGTTTTTGGCGCCGTTGCCGGGGACACAAGGATTTTAAGAAAGTTAGGAATCAACGGCCTAATCGTTTTTTCTAATTTTTTTGTTTTTTAGGATTTTCTTCGATTTTTCAGCTTCTGCAGAACTCAGCACGGGTCGTGCCCGCTGAACACGCCGCGTGCCCAATCTTTGGAACTGGCAATCCTGTTTTAAGTCAGACAGTAAGCTGAACATGGGGCCGTACCCACTCAACATGCCCCGTGCCCAAGTTTCAGTTACTGAAAACAGAACCGTAAGATCCCGACGGTTGGTAATTTCTGACACAAACGTGAGTGATACTGATATTTTTTACTTTCGGCACTCTTATGGTACGTGGTGTCAAATATGTGGTGGCCCTCATAAGGATTTAGAATGTTATTTTCTAAATTATAAGCCCCACTATATAGACCCATTATTTTCCTGTAGCCTTAAGAAGGGCGAAAGTAAAAATAATCCCTATCTCTCCCTCGAATGCTCTCAACCGGACCTTCTAGGAGAAATGCTTCTTGGTGAACTATTTCAATTGGAAAATCTAATTCTTAATTGGTTAAAAGAACTTAAGATGGATATCAATAATTCATCTCAAGACGATACCCAAGAAGAATTGTTGGGATCGCATTCGAATAAAAACAACTTCGTTGTTCCCGATATTACCTCTAACTCTAGCGAAGACTTGGGCGATAGTCGTCCCTGTGTCGATTGTGCCATGAAGGACTCTCCATCGACTTCGTTCGGTGGATACATAGACCTGAGCGATTCGGCATACTCCTTCTTTAACGAGAGCCCGGGAAAGGGTTGGACTTGTCCACCTACATTTAGCATAGGAATCACCCTCACCGACAACCTCTTGCGTTCTCGTCTTAATCTAGAGCAATTAAGGTATCTCAGGCTCTTTGGGGTTGTTCCATCCAGTAAGAAACCGCCTGATCCGGATAAGTTCCTTAGAAATAGACGAAATTTCATAAACAGCCTCAAGACACGGGGCCGTGTCCAGGTCAGCACGCCCCCGTGTCCACCAAAAGATTCCTTTCTGACTTTTTGTCAGAATACGGACAAAATGTGTCAGAATCCTGTCTGCACACGGGGCCATGCCCAGCCGACACGGGGCCGTGTGCAGCGTTCTGTCGTTTTCTATAAAGGCAGCAAGATTCCTGCTCATTTGGACCACTCCAAAGACAAAGATTTGCTGGGATCTTCACACATACCATCCTAGGTATACTCTAAGGAAGGTTCTCAACAACCATCTTGTCTTTTTCATTTTTGTTCATTACCTTCTTCCTCAATTTGTCACTCAATACCTCCTTTAGAACTTGAAATCACCATGATTCCAAGCTTTAAGGTGATGTTTGATAGATTTTTGTTCAAGGAATCTTATTAAAACTAAGTTCTACAATAGTGTTTTAAGTTATTTCTGCTTAAAAATGCTTTGAAAACCTTGAAAATAACTTAAAACTCCAAGATTCCTTGTCCCAAAAATCTGCAGACATCTGAACATGGGGCCGTGCTCATTGAGCACGGGGCCGTGTCCGAGGTACTATTCCGTAAAAATTTGAACTCTTTTCGGTCTGTTTTCTCAGAATGGCGAGCAGAACTAGCGGAACATCTTCGTCGCACTCCAGGAACAACCGACAAGGGAGGAGGTCATCAACGGTTGAAGATTCTCTTGTGAACTACGTTTACGCCTTAAGAGAAGCCATTGATGAGATGATGGGGGTGGAAGAAGCATTGGTAGACCGTATTAATCATTTGATGGTGGGACTAGAGGGATGTCTTCGAGAGGTCAACCTTTTGCACCAAAGGTTGAACATTCTCGCCTCTCCTCCTTTGGTACCAATTATCACCCAAAGGGCATGGAATGTGGTACCGGAAGTCATCATACCGGCCGAATGGTACACCATACACCCGGAACCACCTCACGACATACTACAAGGAGTTCCGGTTGGTGTCACTCCATCTCCACAAGATGTTGAGGAAAATGAAGCCGCCTTCTTCCTCCCGCGAGAAATAGAAGAATCGCTTTAACAACATCTAAGGAACACTCCTCGGCTCGGAGTTCTACAAAGCTTTTAGATACCGGAAAGCTATTTCCAGAATTTTGGTTCATATTGTGAAAGTAGAGCTCCTTAGGATGATTTTATGTATCACTTGACCTATCTAATTTAGGACCTTTAACTTTTATTTTCTAAGAATATTATGTAATTCTCTCTATTTAATGGAATGATGGTTTTAGTTAATTTGGTGTTTGGATGATGTTGTAATGGATAAAACACACTCGGGATGGTGAAGGATACCAAGGGAAACTTGAACCAGCACCCCATGCACAAAAACAGGGTCATCCGACAATTTTTCTTCATTACAGCAAGTTCAGCACGGGGCCGTGCTCACCCAACACGGCCCGTGCCCAACCATCTGCAGAAAATGCCCAGTTCAGGTAACTGGACATGGGGCGTGCTCGATGAACATGCCCCCGTGCCCAGGCTTCTGTTTCTTTTTACTAATTTCTGTTACTGGCGATCTGAACACGGGGCCGTGCCCGGACACCACGGGGCCGTGTCCAGACGCCCAGTAACATAAATTTTTGCTTTTTCACACTTTTTTTTACACATTCAATCAACCTAAAAACTTATTTTTGGGACACATTGAGGACAATGTGTAATTTAAGTGTGGGGGGATGCTAAAACCTTGAATCTTGCAAGTCCTAATTACAAGCCTTACACAAAACTCTATTGGAACCACTAATCACCCCAAATTTTTTTCAAAATTTTTCATTTTTTTTTTTACTTGTCTAGGTTTAACTTGGGAAATTCAAATTCTAAAAAGGTTATATTTTTACAAGTTTACAACCGATAACGTCGTGATAAAAAGAACCAACATAAGAAAATTATGAAACAGCATGACAAGTTTAGTTAAAATTTGATTATATATACTTGATCACATAAAAACTCATTCTCACAAAAAGTGAGTTTTGAGCCTTTATTGAGCATAAAAATACATATCTTTAAACTAAATGCTCATTTTTCGTTTCTTGTGTGAATAACCGCTTGGTTCTTACAACTCTAGAACTTGCCACGACGATACATTCCCGGTCCTTACCAACTTAAACCCGAGTAAGTAAATGATGGAGGCATTAGGACTAACCTTTTTTATTTCTACACCATTATTTTTCTTTTTTTTACCACCTACCCAAAATCCCCCTAGTTAACCCCTTTGAGCCTAAACCTTTTCATTTCTTAACCCAAAACAAACACCCTTTTTACCCACCAAAACCCCTTTTTCATTTTAAACCCTTTATTTTAGTAACAAGGCTCGGTTTTTCTTATGACTTCCTTATCAAAAAAAAAAAATGATGATGAAGCCAAAAGAAATAAACAAACAAGTTTATCAAAAAGAACTTTGTTTGAAAAAGTGCTTCATCAAAATAAAAAGTTACAAAAAAACAAAAATAAAAAGTCTTACGAAAATTGACGCTTTTTACGCCTTTCGCCCTTTTACTAACCACTAACCCAACCACCTACCTTTAACCCAAGCCTAACCCTTCACCCAAAAGTCCTCTTGATATTTACAAAGGTGTATAGTTAAAAAGGAGGAGGATTGATTGCTTGGCAAGCTTATGGTAGGAGTAAGTTCCATGCCGCTCTCGAGTGATTCACTAAAATACATTTTCGGCCGAGTGTTGAGTGATCCCCCGTGAGGTATGTGAACTTGTATATAAATAGAATTTTAAAAAGGCATGTTATGCCCTAATAAGTAATTTATCTTATGTAATGTTTTAAATAAATTATGACGAATAGGATTGTAAATAAATATAAATAAAACTTAATAAAGAATCTTGGAAATCCCGACACTCTATGACAAGCCCAAAAACCTTCTCTTCTACCCATTCCATTTGGGAGTGTGAAGCCACATTATAAAGAGTTTTGCTTGAGGACAAGCAAAGATTCAAGTGTGGGGGTATTTGATGTGTGCAAAATGCAACATATAAATTACATCAAATGTGGCATAAAACTAACCCTTTTTTAGTACTAATGTTGGAAAAGGTATGTTTTTGTCTTCCTTTTGTATTTTCAGGATTAAATGAGCTCAAATGAACAAAAGAAGCAAAAAGGCAGCTAAATCTAACATAGATACAAGAAAAGGAATAAACGTGGCACGCCCGACCCCCCGACAGCATCTTCCCAAGCAAAAACAAGAGAACAGAAGGTTGAACACGCCCCGTGCTCAATGAACACGGGGGCGTGCCCAAGTGTCTGAAGAAAAGACAAAGTTGTAGAAGCTTCTATCACCCACCACGGGGGCGTGCCCAGCAGACACGGGGCCATGGTCAACTCTAAGATTTGCAGAATCTGAGGAAATCTTGATAGTACAGATACGCTTCTGCACATGGGGTCGTGCCCAGCGGACACGGGGGCGTGGTCAACTAATGCAGACAAACTACAATTAATGAAAAAAAAGAAGGAGGATGGACACGGGGCCGTGCCCAATGGACACGGGGCTGTGCCCAATGGACACGGGGTCGTGCCCGAGCTGCTGTTCAAGCTATAAATATGGGTGCTTGGCTCATTTGCAAACCATCCCTTGGCACACCACCTCTCTCACACTTCACCCACCCACCACCACCATCACAACACCATCACAACACCATCATCTACCACCATCATCCATCATCCATCATAGAGTGTGTGAGTAGTCTCGGGATCCAAGATTGATCGTAAGAGTTCTTGACAATCAAAGGCCATGTTTGCCTAAGTCTCTTACATCACTTGGTGAAGACAAGTGTCTAGTGTAATACTTTTTTATTTTTAATCTTTTCGCACTTTTTATTTGGTTATGTATTAATGACTTTAATAACTAGTTTCTTATGTTGAAGGTGATTCTTCCTTATCATTTGTCCGTGGTGTCTTGGCATTATTTTACTGTCTATATAAAATAAAAGATTTTCACCATTTATATCTCCACGGTCTATATGGAGTTATGTTGGCTACCTGGTCGGGGGTTAAGGGAATGGTTTGGTAAGAATCTTGCCTTGTTCAGTGTATAGATCCTGCAAGGACCTGGGTCAAATTTAGTAGGACCTCCTTCAATACCCACCGGTATTGGATGGCGGGTGTCCAAACTCTTTGATCCCTTCATATGTAAGCTACTATTAAAACTTTAACCCGGCTACTTAGGACTGTATCCCTGCTGACTCAGACTACTTAGCCGAGGGTAACGTCACCTTCAAAAGAAGGGCCTACCACATTATGCATTAATAACTTAATTAATTATCTTTCAATAATCCAACCCTTTAGGATTGTATCCTTGCTGACCCAAACTACTGGGTTGAGGGTAACGTCACCTTCAAAAGAGGGGCCTACTACAATAACTAAGATAATCTCTTAAAAAGTGCAAAAGTACGAAAATAATCAAAGGTTACACTAAACACGAGTCGGATCCAAGTGATTCATCTTGTCTATCTGTTTTTATTTTTATTTTATTTTTCAGCATTTTAGTTTTATTTTTTTAGTTTAAAAAAAACCTTTTTTCTAACTTTTGATTTGATTAGACGTTGAGGATAAACCGGTATTAAAAGCTCTTGTGTCCTTGGACGACATCGGTATCTTACCAACACTATACTACGCTCACGATGGGTGCACTTGCCCATATGTGTGTTTGGTGTTAGTAAAATATCGTGTTTTATAAATTTAAAACTTGGCTAACGTGTAAAAAGGGCTAAAAATCTACATAAAAACCTATAACACCACACGCGCATCATAGGTAACGTAATCATCCCAATTATTAGGCCTTCTTTGCCTAGATGACCTCCTGAGTGGATTATGGGGTTCAGCGTTGTCTTGGTTTTGAGCGTTTGGTGTGCCTTCGTTATGAGGTATAATGGGTTCTGATTGTAGAGATAAATTTGTAGTTGGTGTAGTAGCTTCAGGTATAGTAGTTGCATTGGGTACAAGAGGAGTAATCGGAGTAATGGTAAGCGACGAGTCTCTCCTTCCCGCTTCTTGTACTTCTTGCAATTCTTCGTAAGGGTTAGTACTGCTCCCACTGACCTTGAAATCCTCCAAGAACGCAGCACGCTTGGTTTCAACAATACGGGTGACATGAGAAGGACAATATAAACGATAACCCTTTGAATTTTCAGGATACCCGATAAAGTAATAGGTAACTGTTTAGGGTCAAGTTTTCTTAGGAAAGGATTGTAAATTTTTGCTTCAGCAATGCAGCCCCATACTTTCATATATTTAAGACTCGGTTTCCTTCCTATCCAAAGTTCATAAGGAGTTTTAGGGACAGACTTAGAAGGAACTCTATTGAGTATATGAACAGCTGCTTTTAACACTTTAGTCCAGAGGAATAATGGTAAATTAGTGTTGTCTAACATACTGCGCACCATGTTCATAAGGGTACGGTTTCTTCGCTTAGCGACACCGTTCTACTGAGGTGTACCAGGCATGGTGTATTGGTTCACAATCCCCTGGCCCTTACAAAACTCATAAAATGGACCAGGAGCTTGACCCACATCAGTATGTCTTCCATAATATTCACCGCCTCTATCTGATCTCACAACTTTAATCTGACGATCTAATTGTTTTTCAACTTCAGCCTTATAATCTTTAAAAGTTGTTAAGATTCTGATTTCTCCTTAATAAGATACAAGTACATGTAACGAGAATAATCATCAATGAAAGTGATAAATGAAGTATGTCCTGTTATGCCAGCGATTTGGTAGGGACCACTAATGTCAGTGTGAATGAGTTCTAATAAATTAGAGCTCCTAGTGGCACCTTTCTTATTCGCTAATGTCATTTTACCTTTAAGACATTTGACACATGTTCCAATATCAGAGAAATCGAGAGGAGGTAAGACTTCATCCTTTACGAGATGATTTAATCGTTCTCTTGAGATGTGGCCTAGACATTGATGCCACAACATAGACGAAGTTTCTAAGTATCGTTTCTCTTTCATCTTTGTGAGTGATTCATGTGACATCTGTGCTTGTAATCATTGTACAAACTTTGAATAGTTCAATTATCAATAAAACAATGTGATTTGATCCCAATATTTGTTTAATTATGTTTGACATTTTGCACGTTTTGATTTTTGTTCAATTTCAAAATCTATATCGCTTTCTGGAAAGTTATACGCAAACTGATGCGTAAATATAATCAGTTTAACGCGAAAAATACTCTGGAACATCAACATATTCTTAACATACCTTAAAATACCTTTACATAACTTAGAAATAAGTTTTAAAGGGTTTGGTATGGCAAAATCAAGTTTATTCGATCGCAGGGACTATTTGCGACAAACTGCGAAAGTATACCGATTCGTATAGTAACGAACATTTCGAAACTTGATCATAAGTTAAACATACCCTAAATATCCTTTACATAGCTTATAAATAGGCTTTGAGGGGTTCGGTATGCTAAAATAAACTTATTTGATCAATTAGGGACTAAAAGCGTCAAAAAGTACATAAGTTTGCATTTACGCGCATATCTTACGTTCTGAACATATCCGGACATCCAAAAAATTTTGTAATCATTAAAATATTTTATTTTACTGATTGGCATGCTAAAATTCCATTCATCGCATAATTTGGATCGTTAATCGCGTCCGTTCGTGTTTCGTCGTAATTAACCGAATAACGCAACCGTACGACCAAACGAACCGACATACGAGATGTTTTCAAGCAAATTTCATGTTCGCTATGCTTAGGCTTCATTGTAGAGCCTTGAAAGTGGCTTAACGGGGCTTAAACGAGTCAAAAATGGCCTTATATGCATGCAGGGACTAAACATGTAACTTTTGAAAATGTTTCTGTGAACCATGGAGGTCGCGGGCCGCGTAAGAGTAGGCTCAAGCCTACACGGGGTGTGAGAGCTCCCCAGAACTGCAAAACTCAGTTTTCTGCAAATAGCAGCTGGTTTCTGGCTTTTGTACATGGTTTAATCAATCTATGAGCTGGTTTTAGACACCCATAGCATTGTAAAACAATGGGTAACACATGAAGGGTCAGGATTGAAGCTCGATGATCTTTTTGATCAGTTACAGGGTGCATCGATTATCGTGAGCTTAACAAGCTTACCATCAAGAATCGATATCCCCTACCTCGCATTGATGATCTCTTTGATCAGTTACAGGGTGCTACTTGTTTTTCAAAGATTGATCTACGTTCTGGGTATCATCAACTTCGTGTGCTTGAAGAAGATATTCCCAAGACTGCTTTCCGCACTCAATATGGGCATTATGAGTTCACTGTTATGCCATTCGGTTTGACTAATGCTCCTGCTGTTTTCATGGACTTGATGAATAGGGTTTGTAAGCCTTATTTGGACAAGTTCATCATCGTTTTCATTGACGACATTTTGATTTATTCTAAGACACGAGCCGATCATGAACAACATCTCCGTCTCACTTTGGAACTCCTGAAGAAAGAACAACTTTTCGCCAAATTCTCCAAGTGCGAATTTTGGCTTAAGGAAGTTCAATTTTTAGGACATATTGTCAACGAACAAGGTATTCACGTAGATCCCTCCAAAATCAGTGCAATTAAGGATTGGGATACACCTACTACTCCAACTGAAGTTCGTTCATTTCTTGGTCTTGCAGGTTATTACCGCCGCTTTATTGAAAACTTCTCCAAGATTGCAGTTCCTCTTACTGCATTAACTCAGAAGAATAAACCCTTTGAATGGGGATCCAAACAGGAAGAAGCTTTTCAGACCTTGAAACTGAAACTCTGTGATGCACCTATTCTATCTTTACCTGAGGGCAATGATGATTATGTCGTATACTGTGATGCATCCAAATTAGGTCTTGGCTGTGTTCTCATGCAAAGGAACAAAGTCATAGCTTATACATCGAGACAGTTGAAGGTTCACGAGAAGAACTACACGACTCATGATCTTGAGTTAGGTGCAGTTGTTTTCGCTCTCAAAATCTGGAGACACTATCTGTATGGTACAAAATGTGTGGTTTTCACTTACCACAAAAGTCTTCAGCATATTTTCAATCAGAAAGAACTTAACATGAGGCAACGACATTGGGTTGAACTTCTAAACGACTACGATTGCGAAATTCGCTACCATCCTGGTAAGGCGAATGTCGTGGCTGATGCAATGAGTTGTAAAGAGCATGTCAAGCTCCATTGTGTTCGAGTTCGATCTGATATTCAAACCCGCATTTCTCAGGCTCAACATATTTGTGGCTCGCAAGACTTGATGGGTAAGGAGTTACCATATCATATTAAGCCTGATCTTGAATTGAAGAACAATGGGTTATATTATTTCATGGACCGTTTGTGGGTCCCAAGTCAAGATAATCTTTGCACCTTGTTAATGGATGAAGCTCATAAGTCTCGTTATTCTATTCATCCTGGTGCAGATAAAATGTATAAGGATCTTCGAACCCAGTATTGGTGGCCCGGTATGAAGAAAGACATTGCCTTACACGTATCTAAATGCCTTACTTGTCTTAAGGTTAAGGCTGAACATCAACATCCTTCTGGATTATTGGAGCAACCAGAGATACCAGTTTGGAAATGGGAAAACATTGCTATGGATCTTATTACCAAACTTCCACGCACTAAAAGAGGTCATGACGCTATCTGGGTAGTGGTTGATCGTCTTACAAAGTCAGCACATTTCTTGCCGATCCGTGAGGATCTATATGCCGACAAGCTTGCTAAAATCTATGTGGATAAGATTGTATCCCGTCATGGCGTTCCTTTGAACATTATATCTGACAGAGATGCTCGATTCTCATCTCGTTTTTGGAGAACCATGCAATCTGCTATGGGAACCCAACTTAATTTGAGCACAGCTTATCATCCACAAACGGATGGTCAATCTGAAAGAACAATCCAGACATTGGAGGATATGCTTAGAGCTTGTGTGATCGATTTTGGTGGTAGTTGGGATTCGTATCTACAGTTGATTGAATTCTCCTACAATAATAGTTATCACTCCAGCATTAACATGGCTCCTTTCGAGGCTTTATACGGTCGAAAATGTCGTTCACCAGTCTGCTGGAATGAGATCAGTGAAGTTCAGCTTACTGGACCTGAGCCCGTTCTAGAGACTACAGATAAAGTCAAAATTCGTGACAGCCTTCAGATAGCTAGAAGCCGTCAAAAGAGTTACGCGGATAGACGACGCAAGCCTTTGGAATTTCAAGTCGGTGATCGCGTCTTACTTAAGGTTTCACCTTGGAAAGGTGTGATCAGATTTGGAAAGACAGGAAAACTTGCACCTAGATATGTTGGACCATTCAAGATCATCGAAAGAATCGAAAAGGTAGCCTACAGACTTGAGTTACCTCCTGAACTTGGAAATGTTCATCCAACCTTTCACGTGTCCAATCTTAAAAAGTGTTTAGCTGATGAGAACCTCCACATACCACTTGATGAAATTCGTGTTGATGACACGATGCATTTTGTTGAGAAGCCTGTGGAAATTATGGACCATGAAGTCAAATGGCTCAAACGCAAGCGCATTCCACTTGTTAAAGTTTGCTAGGAATCTAAACGTGGACCAGAATTTACTTGGGAACATGAAGATCAAATGAAGGCGAAATACCCACATCTATTCTCACAAGTTTCCTCTAAATAAATTTCGGGACGAAATTTCCTAAAGTAGGGGAGACTGTGACATATGTGCTTGTAATCATTGTACAAACTTTGAATAGTTCAATTATCAATAAAACAATGTGATTTGATCCCAATATTTGTTTAATTATGTTTGACATTTTGCACGTTTTGATTTTTGTTCAATTTCAAACTCTATATCGCTTTCTGGAAAGTTATACGCAAACTGATGCGTAAACGTAATCAGTTTAACGCGACAAACACTCCGGAACATAAAAATATGCTTAACATACCTTAAAATACCTTTACATAACTTAGAAATAAGTTTTAAAGGGTTTGGTATGGCAAAATCAAGTTTATTCGAATGCTGGGACTATTTGCGACAAGCTGCGAAAGTATGCTGATTCGTATAGTAACGAACATTTCGGAACTTGATCATAAGTTAAACATACCCTAAATATCCTTTACATAGCTTAGAAATAGGCTTTGAGGGGTTCGGTATGCTAAAATAAACTTATTTGATCAATCAGGGACTAAAAGCGTCAAAAATTGCATAAGTTTGCATTTACGCGCATATCTTATGTTCTGAACATATCCAGATATCCAAAAATTTTTGTAATCATTAAAATATTTTATTTTAGTGATTGGCATGCTAAAATTCCATTCGTCGCATAATTTGGATCGTTAATCTCGTCCGTTCGTGTTTCGTCGTAATTAACCGAATAATGCAACCGTACGACCAAACGAACCGACATCTGAGATGTTTTCAAGCATATTTCATGTTCCCTATGCTTAGGCTTCATTGTAGAGCCTTGAAAGTGGCTTAACGGGGCTTAAACGAGTCAAAAATGGCCTTATATGCATTTAGGGACTAAACATGTAACTTTTGAAACTGTTTCTACGAACCATGGAGGTTGCGGGCCGCGTAAGAGTAGGCTCAAGCCTACGTGGGGTGCGAGAGCTCCCCAGAACTACAAAACTCAGTTTTCTGCAAACAGCGGCTGGTTTCTGGCTTTTGTACATGGTTTAATCAATCTATGAGCTGGTTTTGGACACCCATAGCATTGTAAAACAATGGGTAACACATGGAGGGTCAGGATTGAAGCTCGAAATCCAAGAAACGATCCTAACGGTTGTCCAAAATCTATGAATACCCATAGATTTTCATTCCACCTTGCTCAAATCTGATCTTTCTCTCATTTCTGGACAATTGGGACTATCCCTTTTGGTTGAAGGTCCCAATCTTCAATTTTTCTTCTTATTTCTTCAAGCTTTGGACCTCTTGTAAGCTTCTTTCATGCTTTTTTGCATTTTTAAGCATGAAAGTCAAACAGTGTTTGACTTTCTGCTTTGACCAGTCTTTGGTCAACACAAAGTTCATTTGAACTTTGCAACATGAGCGTAATCACGATGGTTATAGTCCCTTATGACTATACCTACTGATTACCACGTTGATTAGGCGTAGTAACGAGTCATAGTTTCGGTCAAAATACGTGTTTATGCGTATTTTGCCACGAAGCTATCTTTGGGTATCAAAACACTTTGTTTTGATATCAAATTTGTTTTCTAACTTAGTTAAACATGTTACATGTTTTAACATGTTTAACTTGTCACTTTTAGTTTAGTGCTTATATAGGGTCGTAAGATAAGCGGTCTAAACAACCGCTTAGACTTTCGAACCCGACCCGTTTGGTCGATCATTAGGATCCGACCAAAAAAATTTTGTGACCATAGTTGTATAGGGAATAACCTTCCGAGGTTATACCTTATGGTCACTTCGTTTAGTTAGTTGTATGATAGGTAGTTTATATGCCTTAGGAAAATGACCAAAATGCCCTTTTTGCGCATAATTTCATTTTAAGCATATGTAACTTAAATTTTGACATCTAAACTGATTAGGCATTAATATTAGATATGTTAAGGCATATAATACTTGTCATAAGACTAGTTAGGCGGGCCGAACGCGTTTTACGTGAACGACGCGTTAAAGTAGCGTAAGCTACCTAAACGAGTCGTAACAGGTCATAAGCACTTAGGATAGGTTCCGATTTAGAATGTAGGCTTTGTTAAACCATATTACATGAGTTCCTATACTCATTTTGTTTACGAAACCTAATTTTATCCGATCTTCCGATTTAGGTCCGGTTTATTAACGTAGTTACCTATATTAGGTGCCGATTGATTCCGTGATCCTTCTAGCTTGGTTTGGTTATTATTTTAAGACTCTTAAGCATTATCAAGTGAGTACATAGTCCCCTCTTTTACTGTTTTCAAAATACTTTGGGGTGAAACACATGTGCCTACTTGTTACTTTCGTGTTTTTCGTGCTTTCATGACATATACTTGCTATGTTCATTAGTACGCATATAGTACATGATTTCATCCATGTTTATGCTATGTATGTTTAATTAACATGCTAGTACATTGATTTCATAAACACATTTGTTTCATATGTTTATTTCAGCATATGCACACATTGATTTACATCACATTTTTGCTATGTATGTTCATTTTGCATACTTAGTACATTGTTTACACATAACATGCTTACATTTGGTATGACATTTGGTTTATTTAACGGGATAAAAATACGTTCATTAACATTGATCACGCCGCTCGGTAGTAAGTAGTGTTACCATAGGAATTGACAACTCCCGTTTCTGGCTTCCTAGGTTTGTTTGGAAGTAGGAAATGACTGAATCCGATATACATAAAATTTGATGAACCTTTAATTTGTTTAAGGGTTTGTCTCCATAGTCGCAAGGCTTGAATGTATGCGTTTTAACAATACCACATAAGTGTTTGTATCAGTAAAGCATGGATTTTGCAAAACAAATCTTTTGACTTAAACTATGATTCAAATCAAATACATTGTTTTGTACTTTCTTTTTACTTATAGGGTTGAGTAAATGCTTTTATTCACCATATATTACATCTGTTTACACATGAACATTTTGGCATTTGTTTAAACAATACATTTTGGTGGTTTGTTTTGGTAAGTGACTTAAATAACGAAGCAACATGTAATATGATAAAAGCATGGTGGATACGCCGCTGGTACTTCCTATATATAAATGCTTTTATGATATTACATATTGTAGCGTTATCTAAACCACTTCTATTTATACAAAACATGATACATTTTTCACAAATGCCATAATTTATGCAAATTATTTTTACTTGGTTATTCATTTAACCTCACATCTTTCTTTTATAACATCTGATTTTCTTATCGCTTTTTGTATGATTTATAAAAGAAAACAGTTTCCCAAAATTCATGACTAACTTTTTATTAAACTTTTCTTTCAACTACAAGTCATGGATCCTAATTCAATAAACCTATGTATCTCACAGGCATTTTTATGCTGACATACCTATTTTCACATGTGTTTTCAGGAGCTGATGCACAGGATTGGTCAAGATACACTTAGGCGGACTTGGGCCTTAGTGACACAAAATGAAGCAAGAATAGTTTAAATTACGATATGTACTCTTTGTTTTCTTGTTTTAAGACAATGTAACCACTTTGTTAATAAACAAAACAAAACTTTAAATACCATGGTTGTGAAACAATAATTCTGCCACCCCACTCCCCGACGTTTCCGTCGCGGTTTGTTGTTTTACGCGGTCGGCGTGTGACAATTCATTAATGTTATATGACAACAAAGATTTGGAAAAATTATCATCTAGTTTCAATCTATAGAGACCACCATCCAGAATACCAATACCATAAAGAACAGAATCATAGAGGATAGAGAGTTTGCGATGACCATGGGAAACAATAAAACCGTCCATGTCTAACTTTGGTTTCTTTCCAGCTTTTGGATTGTAAGGAATCCCTGAGTTGAATTGGTAACATGAACCATAGAACAAGAATCAAACCACCAAGAATTAGCAGGAACATTTAAATTATAGGACTCAAGTATCATAAAATAATCGTTACCTTTCTTAGCCAGCCACTCCTTAAAGTCAGGGCATTCCTTCTGCATATGTCCTGCCTTTTTACAGAACTTGTAGTGGATTTTTCCTAAGGAGTTCTTTGAGCTGGAAGGTGCACTTGTATTGGGATTTGGTCTTTGGACTTTTGAAGCATCCTTCCTCTGATGATTGTTCTTCCTTTTCTTAGAGTTGGAGGTGGTGAAGTTAGCAACATCAGTAGTGCGATCCATCCTCATACGCTCTTCCTCCTGTACGCACATAGCGACCAGCTCACTCATCGTCCATTTGTCCTTCTGAGTGTTGTAATTGATCTTGAATGCTTCAAAGGACGAAGGAAGCGAAGTAATGATGAAATGAATGAGGAAACCATCACTGATTTCCATTTCCAGCCCCTTCAACTTATTGGCCATGTCATTCATCATCATGATGTGCTCGCGAATGCCGCTCCTCCCATCATACTTAGTTGTCACCAGCTTGAGGATAAGGGTACTAGCGTGTGCTTTAGACGTCCCCTTGAACTGCGCCTCCACATAAGCCAAGTAGGTTTTAGCATCTTCATAATCAGGAATGGCTCCTCTGATTGCATTGCTTATGGACTGCTTCATGAACATGAGATACATGCGGTTACACCTAGTCCACATTTCATGAGTTAACTGCTCAGCAGCAGTACTTTGAGGAGTAAGGTCCGCTGGCTTATTCTCTCTTAGAGCATAGTCAAAATCAAGCAATCCAAGCATAAGCATGAGAGCATCCTTCCATGCAGCAAAGTTATCACCAGTCAAATGTGGAATCCCGCAATTGGGTGCTGATAGTGGAAATAAGATGAGCAAGTTATGATACTAAGGAAGAAGTCCTATGTGATCTAAGGGCAAATTATACTAAGGCAGGTATAAATAATGACCATTTTAATTATGAAGCTGTGATATTGTCTATTACTAACATCAAAAATAATAGACTTAGTAAAATTTTGCTTAAACGAAGACAAATCAGCTTTGGCCAGAAGTGCAATCATTTAAGCATGTGTGCAAAGTGTTTGTGACAAATCAGCTTTGGCCATAAATGAAACAATCACTTTAGTTATGCACTTGTTAAGTATGCTATACATGAAAGAATTAAATCAGCTTTGGCCAGATATTAAGACATTCACGTTTGTTATGCACACTTAACATAGCTTTCGTAATACTTGAACAATAAGTAGATGTATCAAATTAGCTTTGGCCAGAAATGATACATCAGAAGCTCATTCAAGTCAAGCTATTTTGGTTTTGTAAAAACATTATCTGATTCTGATTAATTAACTAAGTATTTACAAAAACCAATTATTTAATAGTAAACCACCTATTAGTGCGTGCCCCCTGCACGGGGTTCGGGCGAAGCCACGAGCTAAATTTTAGTTCACATTAAACAACCTAAAATAATGAGGTTTCGATTGAGATCTCGACTCAGTTATGAGGTCTCGAGTGAGATCTTGAGTCAAGTCTCGACTCATCTTGTAACATTATGAGGTCTCGACTCATTAAGGTCTCGAGTCGCAACCTCAATGTCTCGAGTTGTAATCATGGTCTCGACTACTGTGTTTTATGAGATCTCGACTCCTTGATGAGGTCTCGAGTCGCAACCACGGTCTCGAGTTGTGAAGATTGAAGCCCTTAGTCAAAACCTCAGTGGTCTCGAGTCGAAACCTTAAGGTCTCTAGTCGAAATCGTTGTCTCGGGTCGTTAAAAGTGATCTCGAAACTCCTGTTAACAGCTGTTAATGTAAAATAACTGAAAGCTCGAAATTTTAGGGATTGTGGGATATTGTTTCCTGTTTTATTGTTGATCTAAACTTATCAAGGATTTCAAAAATTATAACTGATTATCTTTTAACAGTTTTCAAAAATTTTAAGAGATAAAATCCAGATCAAAACAGTAAAAACACCCACTAATCCAGATTTCATTCCAAAACTTAAGGAATTTTTCGAGTTTTCTTAGAACAAGTGATGAACCCTAAAAAAATAAAACATAATTCTTGGATCCGAAACCTGAATTTTAAGAGTTCTCTAAACAGATTTCGGATATAAGTTTACACGTTTTGATTTCGAGATATTTAAAACAGATTCTTTTCCTCGAAACAGTGATCTCGAGTGGTCCTTTATAACTCGAAACCGGCTGTAAGTTTATTAAGTTATAAAAATTCCGTTTTCCAGATTTCAATCCCAGAATAATGGATACGAAAACAGAACTGATTTATCAACACATGCTCTGATACCACATGTTGGATCAGTTCTGTTTAAACATAATGGAAAACATGAAAACATACCTGTTACAGAAGACAGTGCAGAGAAGAATCCAGTGAGAGAAGAAGCCATAGAGTTCGACATCTTTGTCAAGGTGATCTGGTTCCTCTTTAGGGTGCAAACTGATGATGAAACCGAATAAGGGAGTTCGGCTATGGAGAGAGAAAGAGAGGTCGATATTGATGTTATGATTATTAGGTTATGTGTCTAACCTTAGAACCTCTACATAAGTCTCCTTATATAAGCACCCAAGAGGAAACCTAATTAGTTAATAAGGGTAATATGGTCCATCAACAATTACCAACTAATTATTTAATAGGTTATTATATATTTTGATCTATATAAGGTAAATGATTATAATGGCTACTAGAAGGAGTGTCCTCTGATCATGAGGCATACAGTCTTCATACATATATACCTTTTTTAAGTTTTTCAAAATAAATAAATGAGGGGTTTTGAGGAGATGCTAGTTCTTACTAAAAAACCAAGTGAAACCGAAAGAAAAAATTGAAAATTGTTGCCGGAAGATGATCGGAGACGAAGAAGATGATCGGAAAAGCTTAGGGCCTGAGAAAGATGAATTCAAGATGAAGTTTTGTAACTTTGTGAAGTGGGACCCACCAATTGTTTATTATTTTTAGAATTTTATATATTGTCTTTTTTTTTATTGACAAGGGCATTATGGTCTTTTCATATGTATTTAACAGAATAAATGGATGAGGTTAACGGAGGTGGACCGTATTAGTTACGAAAATGAAACCACAGGGACTGTTTTAGCCATTTTTAAACTAATGGACTGAAATAGTGATTTTTGACAAACCACAGGGATGAAAAACGTAATTAACTTTAAATTATAATATATTTAAGAGTTAATTACTATTTTCGTCCCTGTGGTTTGTCAAAAATCACTATTTCAGTCCATTAGTTTAAAAATTGCGATTTCAGTCCCTGTGGTTTCATTTTCGTAACCATTTCAGTCCACCTCCATTAACCCCATCCATGTATTCTGTTAAGTACACGTGAATTGACCATAATGCCCTTATTAATAAAAATAAAAAAGATATCTAAATGAGGTAATTACTATTTTCGTCCTTGTGGTTTGTCAAAAATCACTATTTCAGTCCCTGTGGTTTCACTTTCGTAACCATTTCAGTCCAGTCTCCTAACACCGTCTATTTTACCGTTAAGTTTTTAATGAAATACCTAAATTACCCTTGTGTTAATTAAATAAAAAAACCATGGAAATTTAAAAGAGTGTATTCTAGGACCCACTTGTTAAAACACAACCCCACGTTACCCCACCCCACTCCATCCCTGCTCTCATTTCCAGCAAAAGTTTTCGGTCATCTTCTCCGGCATCACAACCCCACCCTCTTAATGTCCGGCGACGCATTACCCCCCCCCCCCAATTAATATCTTCCTAGCAACATCAATTAACATACAAACTTTGAAAAATAATGCTTACATGGACATTTTCTCATTCTAAAATCCAAAATTAAAATTCTGGAACCATATATGTAAAAATAGTGCCCGACTTCTACTTCTATTGAAGCCATGGTGGGTCAAACCCTACAATCCAATTTAAGTCCATATGTCATACAACAATAAAATCATATAAATCCAATAATAAAATCATATAAGTCCATATTTAATTAACGAGTAAATTACGTTTTTGGCCCCTGTGGTTATATCACTTTTACTATATTGGCCCAAAATAAAAAAAATTTAACATATCTGCCCCCATGGTCTCTGTAACTAACCATTTTGGCCCCTAAGTCTAGAGATCATGGGGGCCAAAATGGTTAGTTATAGAGACCATGGGAGCCAAAATGGTTAGATTTAGCGGTCAAAATGGTTAGTTATAGAGACCATGGGGGCAGATATGTTAAAAATTCTTATTTTTGGCTAATATAGTAAAAGTGATATAACCACAGGGGCCAAAAACGTAATTTACTCTTTAATTAACACAAGGGTAATTTAGGTATTTCATTAAAAACATAACGGTAAAATAGACGATGTTAGGAGACTGGACTGAAATGGTTACGAAAGTGAAACCACAGGGACTGAAATCGTAATTTTTAAACTAATGGACTGAAATAGTGATTTTTGACAAACCACAGGGACGAAAATAGTAATTAACTTAGTTAGATATCTTTTTGTTTTTTATTAATAAGGGCATTATGGTCAATTCACGTGTACTTAACAGAATAAATGGATAGGGTTAACGGAGGTGGACTGAAATGGTTACGAAAGTGAAACCACAGGGAATGAAATCGCAATTTTTAAACTAATGGACTGAAATAGTGATTTTTGACAAACCACAGGGACGAAAACAGTAATTAACTCTATATTTAATCTTACTTGAGAGAGGAAAATTCAAGGAAACAAGAATGAAAAATTGGTTTATTTTAAAAAAAATTTCTCTTTTCCATCTATACGGACTAGATGAGGGGCTAAGGGTGGACGGGGCGTAAGCGGGGCGGGGATTCGGTGACCGTTGTCCCCGATCGGGAACACCGCCGCCATCAACGCGGGGACCCGAATCGGGGAGTGATATCGGTGTGGAGTCACCGCGATAGTTTGGCACGAAGATTGAGGAACGGTCGGCACATAACGGTCGGATTTAAAAAAAAAAAAAAAATTCACTTTTTTAAAACATATATAAATAACCATCCCATTCACTCCATTTTTTATACTCAAACCATATCAACCTCACACATTTTTTATACTCTCCAACCACACCCACTTCACTATATTTTTTATACTCTCCAACCACACCCCCTTCACACCGAGCAATGGAGAACCAACCCCGCGAGGCCAAGAAAAAAAGTAAGGGACGTGGCTCGCAAGCGTCTCGCGGTGGTTCGAGCGGTGCAAGTGCTCAACCACAACCCCCTTTCGGATACACTTCACAACCCCCGTTTTTTTTCCAACAACCTCCACACCCCTCGTTTTACAACACCCAACAACCCAATTTCGGCTATTTTCAAAATTTGTTATCAATGGACGCTCCTCCTCAATCCCCCGCCTTCGACCCATATGCTTTTCGTTCCCCACAAGTTCCATCTACACGAGGAAATGTCGAACGTCGTCCAACTCAAAATTTAGACGACGAGGACGATGAGGTAGTGCCCGAAACTCAAAATTTGGGCGACGAGGACGAGGAAGATGAATACAATGTGGATGAAGACGCGGGCAACGAAGAAGATGACGCTCGGGAAAAAATGGGAAAAACGAAGAGCACGAATTGGACAAAGCTCGAAGAAGAGGCGTTGGCTAAGGCGTGGGTACATTGCTCTACCAACAAAAAGAAGGGCAATCAACAAAACCGCGACAGTTTTTGGCGTAAGATTTTAGAGCATTTTAACAAAACTGTCGGCGGAAGTAACCGGACCGTGCATCAAGTACGGTCTAAATGGGGCCCGATGCATACGAAAATAAACTATTTCAACGGCCTATACCAACAAGGGGTAAAAATTTATATTTTTTTTTAACATTGTATATTTTTAATTTTTTTATACACTTTTTGAACTTATTTTTTTTAACATTGTATTATTTTAATTTTATTATTTTATAATATGTAGGATCGCACACGAGGGAGCGGATGCCAGGATTTGGACGTGATGGCAGTCGCGTTAAAAGATTTTAAAGAAAGATATCCGCACGGTTTTCAACATATCGAGGCGTGGGAGGTCGTTCGAAGACACGAGAAATGGGCCCAAGTCCCATTGTTGGGTGAGGAAGGTGAAGGTTCGGCACATAAAAGAAAACCCGTTGAGGTGGACCCTTCGATACCGGATATGAACGAAGACCCCTCGCCACAAAGACCACAACGGCGAGACAAGCGTCAAGCTACATCGTCCGAGGGAAGCTCGGCCGAGTTGGCGGCACAATTCAAAGAGTACACCGCCATGAAAGAAAAGAAAACCGCGATTGAATTGGAGGCGGTTGAATTGAGGAGGAAAAGAGAGGCGCAGGCTCTCGAGCTCATAGCGGAACAACGCGAGACGATGAAAAACTACAATTTCGATCGAGATATGGAAATATTCATCAAGCCGCACGACGATGCTCCGCCAAGTATGTTGCCGATCATCCTCGCCCGAAAACGCGACATCGCTAACAAGTACGGGTGGCCAATCGATTTCTAAAATTATTATTTTCTAGTTTTAATGTAATTTTTATTTTCTAGTTTTAATGTAATTTTTATTTTCTAGTTTGAATGTATTTTCTAGTTTTAATGTTATTTTTATTTTGTAGTTTTATTTTGTTAAATTTTATTTAATTTTTATTAATATTTTTTTATAAACATGCATAATTTCAACAAATAAAAAAAAAAAACAAAAACAAACCAAGTCACCTAAAGAGGGGAGTGCCGCCATCAAAATGGGGTGTTAGGGGAGTTTAAGAGGGGAGTTGACGTGGCACAAGAGGATTGGTTGAGTGTAAGAGAGGGGACTCACCTCTTAGGTGAGTGCCCCTTACACCCTAAGTGTTGTAAAGTATATGTGATAAAGATGAGTCAATTGTCATAAACATGGTCCATTCTAGTTGTTGAGCCAATTCTTCAACCCCTACAATATTAAGCTTGTTTATAATCTAGTTTATTAACCTATTTTACTTAGTAGTTAGTATAAAATAAGTTTTTATTTGATTTTATTATTGTGTTACTTAACTCAATTTAATCTTAGTAGTTAGTATAGAATAAGTTTTTGTTCGGTTTTATGATTGTGTTACTTAACTCAATTTAATATAATGATAGAAAATTTAGAAAGATATTTTGTTGTTTTATTTCAAGAAACATGTTTTTGCCAATGTTAGAAATAAATGTTCTATAGTTTCTAGATTTGTCTTCTTGAAGATTACAACTATAAACTTTTTTTTTGAACCGCAAGGTGTCACAACTTTTTGGGTGCGAGACACCCCACACCCCCCGCATTGGGAGGCCAGTCGCCCCTCTTCGGCCAGACATGAGTGTCTTAACCGTGCCCCAGCTGGCGTTAGAGAGTGACCGGCGTCCAAAGGAAAAACCCCACAGGTGCCTCGCCACATCGAATAGGGCTTGACGGATTGAGGGCTGCCACAAAGGGGAATAAACCGCCTCAAGTGGGGATCAAACCCGGGCATCATGGGTAAAACCCTGGTGCATCAACCAGTTGGACTGGCATCATTTGCTTACAACTATAAACTTATATTCGACTTCTTATGTCAATGCGGGGTAGCCGTTCTCGTATAGGCACATGCTTCTCAAAAAGGAGGTTTGAAGTTCAAATATGAGGAATGAGGAATAATTTAGAATTATTAAGAATAAATAAGTTAGAATTATTGATACAAAAGAAGTAACATTTGCCATTAAAAAAAAATGACTTCTTATACATCAGTTGGTAAAAAACTTATTAATTACTAACGTATGCTAAAGAAAATGTCTATTGCGACCTTCTAGGTTAAAGTTCTTGGTTCCATCACTAATAATTACATATAACTATTTGTGTGAAAAGTTAGCAAAAAAATATTTTTTTTTACACTAAATTACCCAAAAATTATATCAACATGGAAGTGTTCATTATAAGGTAATTACACACGCCAAAGATATAGCCCAAACAAAATTTGTCGACGTATAGTAACTTATCCATACTATTCACACAAAGATATATTTAACGAAATCATACAAATCCAAACAAAAAGTATAGACGTATAGTTTCACGTATAATGAATGTTGCAGTACTTATCGGCTTATTGTCTTTCAAGATCTTCAATTCCATCTTGCGTACACGAATTATTGCGTCTTGAAGATCGCTCCATACTTATCATCCTTCGAAAAGAACCCAATCTCGAGCTCGTTCCAGTAACTTTGGAAGATGATTGCGCCATCCCGTCTGAAGTCCCTTCTTTAGCAACTCCAACAAAACTTGTCGGTTCTAGAGGTGGAGCAGAAGGTGCACTCACCCCGTCTGCGAGCCTAGTACTAGGCTCGCGAGGCAATGGAAGAAGGGTGGGACCCGGCTCCACCTCATGGCGACAAATAGGGCAACTAGTTTGTGAGCCTAACCATTTGTCAATGCACTCGGCATGAAAATGGTGCTTACAATTTGGTAAAGCCCTGATCATCTGACCATCCTCAAATGAGCTTAAACAAACCGCACATTCATTGTCTTGTGACTCTTGGCCATGACCAATGTTCTTATACATGAGTATAGGGATAGACGATATAACATCGGGCTCAAGTCCCCTTCTGGGTGGCTCGTCAGAGTGGATACGAGCTATGAGCCCTATGCCCTGAAGAGCCACTCTACGACGCGCTTGCCGTCGAAGTATGTACCTTGTGTATATGTGTAACATGGTTACAAGCACCACAACAGTAGATAAAACTATAATTGCAATGAACAAGATTCTACTATTGACACTTGTCGAGTTGGGATACATTGTACCCGCCTCGTTATCATCATCATTTCCATCTTTCGAGCCAGACATGGTTCTTGGCTCGAGTGCCCCGGAGAGAAAAATAGGGAGTTAAAGCTTAAACCAGGTTTTGAAGGTCTAAAATGGATACATGAAGAAGTGGTTTATAAATGGTGTCGTGTGGATTGGTTTATAAGTGTGTAAACTTGACTAATTATATATGCTGAGTTGCGTGGCCAGTTGGTTCATGTTATTTTCAAAGAGAAAAATATAAGGAACCTTGTTTCAAATCAGTTGACCTTGAATGTTTACTTTTTCTCTCTCCGGTTATTTTATTTATTTTTTATTATAATTTATATGATTTTGTATATATTTGGTGGGTGAGTAATGTAAAGATATGGGAATATTAATTACTAGTATTAAGGCCCTGCGTTGCAGCGGTTGTTGTAAAACTGTATCAAGTAGTACCAATGCTATATCACTGTCAGCGACCACCAACACCGGAAAAGCTCGTAAAAACAAATTAAATAAATATGAAAAAAAATAACACCGAGCGAAAAGCAGACATGAAATATTTGAATCACGAGCGCTCGTTGCAGAGAAATTAAACCGAAACGTAAAACATAGAAAAAAATAACTAAGTCAATCCAGGACTCGAGCGTTGGTCGAACTTGTTAAACGAAGAAAAATAGATGTGCTGCGACGAGCCAGTCAAATGGGAAAAAATATACGAAAAAAATGTTGAACCCCACACACACGTTGCGGTGCATTAACTCACAAAATTTAGAAAAAAATGAAAAACTTAGGAAAGATGAAAAGTATGGTAGATAAAAATCAAAAATCAAAATGAGTTGGGATTAAATTGCAAAAGATGAAAAATTTAGGTTAAAAGTAAAAAAAACAAAAGGTCTAAATTGAAAAATTGAAGTTATTTATTAATTTTAAATAAATATAAGGATAAAAATAAATGATATCTATATATTAGTTATTAATATTAATATTAAAAAAAATATTAAATAATTATAAATAAAATTTATGAGGTTGAAGGGAGAGAATGCATGTGGCATTATTTATATTCTTTTATTATAAGTTAGATTAGATTTGATTTCCAAAGATATTACCTAAATGAGAAGTAAACAAAAAGAAACCAGAATCGTTGAGATTTCATCAGCATAGACGACTACGATAATATCTTACTATATAATAAAAGAAACCAATGGGTGGACACATGTCATTTATTTGAGCCATCAATTTTTTAGTTTTCTCATCTCTATATCCTACTTAATTATAATTAATATTAATTAAAAGATAACTATAAATATTTTGGTTGCTATTACATTAATATATTAATTTTTAAAAACTTTACGCTAGATATAAAATTTAATCTTATAATCTTTTTTTTTTTTAGCTTTTCTTTTAATTTTTCCCTTTTATTATATTTAAAACATCTCTTTACGTTATCATTTCATTAATTATATACTTATCATATTAATAGACATATTAGATTAGTGATATACAGTATATTTGTTAACTTTTAATATAATTTTGTAAACTGTTTAATAAATATAATATAATTTTATAATATAAATAATCTATTTCTATACTATATAATAAAAGAAACCAATGGGTGAACAAATGTTATTCATTGGGGGCATCTATTTTATAGTTTTCTCATATCTATCTCCTACTTAATTATAATTAATATTAATTAAAAGATAATTATAAAATAAAATTTAATATAATATAAATTTAAAAAATTTGTATAAGAGATAATATAGTTCTTTTAAAATATTTATTAGATTTCAAAATTATTTCTTTTGAAATTAACAAAAGACGTACACTAAATATAAATTAATATAATGTAAAGAGTTAAATGTTATTTTAGTCCCTGTGGTTTGGGTTATTTTGTCAGTTTAGTCCAAAGATTTTATAATACACAGAGTTTATAAAGATATAACAAGATATAACTTTATATTGATTGGTATATAAAATTACATGTGCTCAACCCATACAATACATGGGGTTCTTAAAAAATGTAACTTTTTTTCATTATTTAATATATAAAATTAAATTTACTCAACCCATACAATACACGAGTTTCTTAAAGATATAACTTTTTTATTATTTAATATATAAAATTACATTTATTCAACCCATGTAATAAACGAGATTTTTAAAGATATATTGTTTTATTATTTGGTATATAAAATTACATTTATTCAACCCGTGTAATAAACAAGGTTTTAAAAATACATTTTTTTTATTTTTTGGTATATAAAATTATATTTATTCAACCCGTGTATTACACGGGGTTCTAACCTAGTTTATTTATGTGTAAAATTAAAAAAAAATGTTTCTTATATAATATAGCATCACATCTGATTTTTATATAATATTATTATGTAAAACTAGTATTGAAAATTATTATGTATAACAAGGGGTTAGGATCAAATACAAATGATAAAATAAATAAGATGGGTAAGAAGGATTCTAGTCCATTGATCTTAGATTTGGAGAGTTGAGATTAGTTGTAGGGAAAAGAAGATAATAGAAGGGCATAAAGGGAATTCTATATTTATGGATTTTCTCTCTCCACATGCAAGGCACATGCCAATTCCTCCATCGATTTAAAACGTCCATAACTTTTTCATACGACATTTTTTTTAAATTTCACCATAATAACGAGCGTTTTTTTATCTTTAATAGGAGTACCATATTATCATATAAAAATAAAATAAAAAATTTCATTTTTACTGAGTTTTTTTTTTTGCATTGTGTTAAAGGTTCAGGTCAATGTGTCTTTTAACTGGGTTTTGGTCAGTAGAGTTTCTATACATTGTGTTATTATCAAAACCTATAACACAATGTTAATTTGGGTTCTATCCATTGCGTTTTTATAAGAACCTTTAACACAATAAATGACACAATGAAGATGGTGTTATATCTGGGTTTTCTATAAATTGTGTTATTAGTTCAGGTCATTGTGTTTAATATGTTATTCATTGTGTTTTAATATGTTGTCCATTGTGTTTTAATAATTTGTTCAATTTTTTTATTATCTTTGTTCATTGTGTTTTAGTTTGTTGTGTATTGTGTTTTTAGTTTGTTTTCCATTGTGTTTTCATCTGCTCTCCATTGTGTCTTTTTTCTGTTGTCATTAATTGTGTCTTTTATCTGTTGTCATCAATTGTGTTTTTACTTAATCTGATACTTATTGTGTTATATGTTATCGCCATTGTGTTATACGTTATGGTCATTGTGTTTTAGTGTTTTGTCCATTGTGTCTTTATCTGTTTTCATTGATTGTGTTTTTGATCTACTTTACATTGTGTTTTACATCATGTCCATTGTGTTATTATCAAAACCTATACCACAATGTTAATTTGGGTTCTATCCATTGTGTTTTTATAAGAACCTATAACACAATATATGACACAATGAAGATGGTGTTATATCTGGGTTTTCTATAAATTGTGTTATTAGTTCAGGTCATTGTGTTTAATATGTTATTCATTGTGTTTTAATATGTTGTCCATTGTATTTTAATAATTTGTTCAATTTTTTTATTATCTTTGTTCATTGTGTTTTAGTTTGTTGTGTATTGTGTTTTTAGTTTGTTTTCCATTGTGTCTTTTATCTGGTGTCATTAATTGTGTCTTTTATCTGCTGTCATCAATTGTGTTTTTATTTAGTCTGATACTTATTGTGTTATATGTTATCGCCATTGTGTTATACGTTATGGTCATTTTGTTTTAGTATGTTGTCCATTGTGTCTTTATCTGTTGTCATTGATTGTGTTTTTTATCTATTTTACATTGTGTTTTACATCATGTCCATTGTGTAATATGCAACTGGGTTTTTGATTTTTTTTTTGAAAAATATAACAATATGGTACTCATATTAAAGACAAAAAAAACGCTCGATTTTATGGTATAATTTTTTTTAAAAACAAATGATGTATAAAAAAGTTACGGACGTTTAAAAATGGGGGGGGGGGGGGGAATAACATGTGACTTGCATGTGCATATTCTCTTTCATCTTGTAGACAAAATTACCTTTTCCATTTAATTTCTCCTATGACACTTGTCACTCTTTGGTGGCTTCTTACCCTTCTTATTTTTAAATACTTTGTATTATAACTCAACCCGTATAACAAGTATTTAAACATTTAATCTAAAAGGAATTCAAAAATACAATAGTTAATTTCACTCTCTATAACCCGGTGTTTCTCACTCTTTTCCTTATTTTTATAACTCATTTTTATTTAAATTATCATTAGGTAACTTGACAAGTCATTACTTGATATACGATTTATAGTTTAGGTTTATTCAAAATTAACAATAACAAGATTGTGTTTAATCTGCTGGAACCGTTAACACATTCAGCTAAGTAGATCGCCTGAACATATAAAATGTATCTTCACTCCATAGGTATCTTCCAATACCATGAATGATTCATAAACGTTTGATATGTTTGTTGTTCCATAATGTCATCTAGCTAGCTACTAATTATTTAGTGATTTTCTTATTTAACTCACTCGTTTAGACATAAGCTTATTTTTATTGTATATAATCATGAAAAAAAAATCATTTGCATACAATTATTTATGAACTTACGCGTATGCAACAAAGAAAATAAGAAGTTGTCGTTATTTTGGACTTATAATGAGGAAGTGAGGTTACTATCACGTTTTATGGCAACGTTGAATAAAGTTAAGCACTTTGTAGAAACACGTATTCTTGAACTAGCTAGATCAAATCCTATTTTTCTATTTCATTTTTTTTTAAATTTAGATATTGGTTTAATCACGAAATTCAAACTCAAGTCTTCTTATTTAGAGTGAAAATAAAGCACTCCTAGCTTGTGAGTTGGTGTATCTCTCACTTTATGTATTTACATTTATTTGTCTTAAGAGTCTGTATATACAGTGTATAACCACTAAACATACAAATAATTAAAGTAATTATTATTGTTCTTCAGTTTGAACTATAGTAGCTACACTAAAAAAACAAGATAGAGTAATAACAATTATGTTATATTATATTAAATTATAATATTATATTATATTATAATATATATTAAATAACATCTTGTTGGCTACATGGATCTTTTTTATGTTTAGTTTAGCCACAATACAGGACATGCAGGACAATACCTCTTTTTGGTTGAACCCATTAGGTTCACTAGACCAAATAAATCTATGTGAAGTAACTGTAGAAACTTTATGTCGTCTATCTTTTAAACATGATATGTAATGGTCATTATAGTGAAACTCCTTTTGAGGAAGTCCTCTTACTAGGTTTTGTTTAGCAAGAGTGTTACTTGTTTGTAAATTAACATTGCTTAACCTCCTATGCCGTAACTCAGTTTCCTTTGATGAAGTTTTTTTTAGAAAACAAGTTGAAACTAAGATATTTTTATCCCTTTGCATATCAACAACAAAACATTTCCACTTTTGTTTTATATTAACAAAGCACAACTTGCAATTAAGTTATCAATTTTCTAAACACATGTAGAATCAGGGGCGGACCTAAGCCCAGCCCAAGGTGGGCGGGCGCACCCCCGGGGAAACAAATTAGTGCTAAGTTTCGTCGAAAATCTCGTCCGCACCCTTTGGAATTTTTCGTCTGCACCCCTGGGAATTTTTTCGACCGCACCCCTTAGGTAAAAAGTGTTATCAATTTATATTTTAATTTATTTTTTAGTAAACTCTCATTTTTTTTTAAATACTACCTAAATTATATAACTTATAATACCTAACTAACTAAACCCAAATACCCATATCTTTACCCACTTATAATTCCTAACTAGCTAGCCCACTAAGTCTTAGCCCATTAACCAAACCCAACAATATTTCAAACTATAATAAAATAATGAGTTAATTACCAAAATCGTCCCTGAGGTTTGGGCACATTTGCCATTTTCGTCCAAAATGACACTTTTGTACCATTTTGCCCCCAACGTTTCTAACTTTTTGCCATTTTCATCCAGACAACTAACTTAGTTTATTTTTTCTGTTAAGTTGAATGATATTTGGATGAAACTGGCAAATATAAACCACAGGGATGATTTTGGCAATTTACTCAAACTATTTTTAATTTCTTTTATTTAATTAATTTTGTCACATATATAATAAAAAAGAATATACATGCAATTTTTTTATGAAAAAAATAATAGTTTTGTCACATATTTTTTATAAATTTTCATCCAACCACTAACTAAGTTAATTTTTTTCTATTAAGGCGAAGGATGTTTTAAATTTTATAAATTAATACATAAATTAATTTCCAATTTCTTTATATAAATCAGTTTTATTAAGAGAATAAACTGGTATATACTTTTCAATATTTTCGCTCTTAAACTTTTAATAAATATATGCAGTTTGAAATGTAAGAAGAAAAATAAATCATACATTTTCTATTAGTTTTTTTTAGTTCTTATCCGAAGAAAAAGAAATCATACATTTTCAGTTAGTTTTTTTTAGTTATTATCTATTTTTAGTTTATTTTTATGTAAATGTATTATATTGCTTATAACATATTCTATTAATGGGTGATCACACTATTTGAGTATTTTGGTCAAGGAAATGTAATAAATCGTCACGCTAGCTGGTTTTCATTTGTAGTGAGCTGTATGTTATAACTAAAGCATTATGTAACTAAAGGTTGTGGAATGATAAAATCAAACTTTGTGAATTTAGTTCAAACGTCTAATATTGTCATTAGAAAAAAAAAAACAAATTAGGTAATTTTAACAAACATTTTCATAATTCAGGTAAAAAAAACAAAAGAATTTATAACAGACATATAATACTTAAAGTTAATTTATTATAATTGAAGAACTAAAAAACTAAAAAATATATATATAAGAACTAAAAAAGTGTAAAAACTTTTTTTGCTTAAATTTCGAATTATATAATTATATTAAAATTTTAAGAACTATAAAATATTGAGACGTATATAACTAAATATTTATAGAAGTTTTTGACAAAATTTTATAAAGGTTGAAAGTTGATAATCGTTTAATAAAATAACGTTATAAAGGAATAAAAAGTGAACAACTTTACGTAATTTCAGTTTGGGCTATGGTACTCCCAAATCTTTCAGAAATCATAACTAAGGATAACAAATCAAATAACTTTTATAAAAAAATTCATAAAACTCAGGTAATAAAAAAAAAGCAATAGAATATGTTACAAGCAAAATAATACATTTACTTAAAACTAAAAACTAAAAATAGATAAGAACTAAAAAAAACTAACTGAAAATGTATGATTTCTTTTTCTTCGGATAAGAACGAAAAAACTAATAAAAAATGTATGATTTATTTTTCTTCTTATATTTCAAACCGCATATATTTATTAAAAGTTTAAGAGCAAAAATATTGAAAAGTATATACCAGTTTTTTCTCTTAATAAAACTGATTTATATAAAGAAACTGAAAATTAATCTCAAATTGCATGTATACTCTTTTTTTGTTATATATGTGACAAAATTAATTAAATAAAAGAAATTAAAAAGAGTTTGAGTAAATTGCCAAAATCATCCCTGTGGTTTATATTTGTCAGTTTCATCCAAATATCATTTAACTTAACAGAAAAAATAAACTAAGTTAGTGGTTTGGATGAAAATGGCAAAAAGTTACAAACGTGGGGGGCAAAATGGTACAAAAGTGTTATTTTGGACGAAAACGGCAAATGTGCCCAAACCTCAGGGACGATTTTGGCAATTAACTTTAAAATAATTAAAGCCCAAAACCTTTAGAAATTCTCTCCCGCTCTCTCTCTCTCTTGCGTCCCTGCACTGCCAACGAACAACATCACCCAGCGACAACAGTCCAGCAGCCGACGACCACCGTAATTAGTCACCATACCACCGTCGTTTGACACCAAATCTAACCGGAATCCGAACACGGGTAAGTTTCTTTGTTATTTTGATGATTTTGGTTGATATTATAGGAGAAAAAATGGTAAAAAAGTTGTTAAATAGGTTTGATATTTTGTGTGTTTTGACGTTGTTTATGGTTGTTTAGATGATTTTTAGGGTAATTATGTTGTTTATATATTTTTAGGGTGATTACAACTTACGTTATGATTTATAGGGCTTGAATAGTTGAAAATTAAAATTAAAATTGAAACATTATGTTATGGAGCGATTAACTTATGTTATATAGAGAAAGAATTGCTTAAGAAATTAGTTTTAGATGATGTTTTGGATAGATTTCAAAAAATGAAAACCCGTAGGGCGTCGACATTTTAATTATGTTTGTAACAAGGTTTGACATGTTTTTGATGATTATATAAATTTAGTTTGATGTTCGTTTGTTTTACCCGACCTGACCCAACCCGATACGAACCGATTTTTTTACTTATATACCTAGGGGCCTAAAATTTTTAAAAATGTTTCGCACCCCCATGAAAAAATTCCTGGGTTCGCTACTATGTAGAATTAACAATTTTGCAAGGTTTCTTTTGTGAAATAGGCACCATATCACTTGTCACATATTTGTGATACACTTAACAAATTAAATTTAAGATTATCAACAAAGTTGACTCCCTCAAATTTAAGCTTACCAACATTGACATTTTCTGACCCTAGTATGTTGCCTTTTGAATCATTTCCAAAGGAAACAACACCCCCTTCATGTGATTTGAAATTTGATAGAAGAGATTTACTCCCTTTCATGTGCCTAGAGCCCTCACTATCCACATATTATAAACTATCCAAGCATGTGGAAGCTCCTTACACACATAAGCAACTAATAGGTCTAGAAACCTAAGCCCTGTTGGGCTCGGGTTTAGTTCTTGAAAATTCAACAAAGTCAGCACATGAGGGCTCAGCTTGATGTATTAGTTTCTGTACTAATTGCATCAGTTATTGTTGTCCAGTAGTTAGTGCTTAGATTTCATCTCTTTGTGAAACATTTAAACCATTGTCTTGGTGAAGGAGCATCAGTTGTTTGATCACTTGTACTCGCCTTTGAACATGATTCTTGTTTAAAGCAATAGTGACTAATGTTTCCACACTTTCAAACTTGCTAGTTATAGATTTAGCCTCCTAGAAATCAGGTAGTGGAATTTGAACATATTTGACATGTTTCTTTGAGTTAAAATTTTCACGAGTTTTTATGTGATCAAAACCTCTCAGATACAAACACTCATCTGTAAGATGATTAGTTTTTTTTTTTTTACAAATCTGACATGGTTCTTTTGAAAAAATAAATTGTAGTTGGTTCCTTTTTAGCCTTTTCAGTTTTTTCAAAAACAAAGGTGATAGTTGATGACATTTTGTTTAAGTAGGTTAACTAGTTGTTTCAGAAGACTTAGCAGTTGCTTTGAGTTTTGGACTATTTGTGACAGTTGTTGGTAGAATAACTGTTGATTTATGTTATTGTCAACAATTGTTACATCTTATGAAACAAATCCTACTGGTTTGAATCATTTCAAAACATTTGATTCTTTTATCCATTGACTAGTTGTAAAAATACTTTCATTGCAACTGTGACTTTCAATGACAAGAAATTTATGGTTTAAAAAACATTGTGGATGTTTAGAAATTTCCTCATTAGCTTTTGAAACTTGAACTGTTTTTCCTTTATCATTTTCAGGTAGGTAGTCAAGCTTTTCAAGATGGTTATAAGGTTTGCTTTGGTGTATAATCAGTTGGTCCTTTCAACATGATTATATCCAACTCCAAGTTTGACATTGCTTTTCGATTGTTTGTCATTTGAAATTCTACGCAAGATTTAACCCATTTTGGGTAGTTCACTTGGGTTGACTAAAGCCCCTTTTTACGATTTTGACATTGTTTTAAGAGGATTTCAAATTACTCATCCTTGTTTGTTACCTCATGTTTTAATTGAGAAATTTCTTAATCATTTTTTTAGTTTTCTTTCATACTCGTATTTTATTTGCAGAAACTTCTTTTCATGATCATGAACTTGAGTTCTTAGTAATATGTTTGCATGTTTTGTTTTAACAATTGCTTATATACACTCATTGTGCATAGTTTTTCATGTATATTAGGTCAGACTTGAATAACAACACTTGTTGTAGCATTATATTGGTAATAGTTGTTCCAGCAGTTTTTACATAACCCTTTTGAAATGCCATCTATAACAACCCTCCCAAAACCCTTTTAAAACACCCTTAACGTCCCTATTATACCCCGTATACCCGTTAACGGTCCTAAAATACCTTAATATTTATAAAAAAACAAATAAAACAAACAATTAAGGAGTCTTGCGGCCCGCGACGGGTGAGACATAAACGTCTCGCGGGGCGCGACGGCCTATACTTGTCCGACACACAATTGCGTCACGTGTCAGCACGTGGCAAGGCTATACTCACTGATTCAGCAAGCCTAGCCCTAGCTATGGCGGCTAGCGGCCCGCGATGGGCATGGCCTAGGGTGCCGCGGGGTGCGACGGAATGCCTGATCAGGCCTATAAAAGGGGTCGAGAGCTCAATTGTTCAACGTTCACAATTTTCTTTCTCTCTCAAATCTCTAAAGCTATTATACTTGGGAATAATACCCTCTAAAAAGTGAAGCTCTGCCTTGTTGTATGTATTATAACCCCTGATCACGTATCTGTCACCCTACCCGATCGATCTAGGGCTCCGTAATGCATGTCAAGGCTCTGCCTGACTCAGTCGTTGGAGTTCTGTCTCGTGTTACACCCGATTGATCTAGGACTCCGTAATGCATGTCAAAGGCTCTGCCTGACTCAGTCGTTGGAGTTCTGTCTCGAGTTGTATGGTTAATGTGATTTAGGTTATCTTACTAACACATGTGTATTGTTTAATTTTAATAGATAATAACCAGGAGAATCACCAGGAAGCTATAGTAGTATCACCTAAGTCAACAATGTGAGTTCATTCTATTTTTGTAAACCATTTTGTGAAAACCTCAAATGTTTTAAATTATACTTAACAGTGATTGAGTCTATGTATTCTACAATTACTGACGGTATATTGAGGTTTTGCATACATTATTTGGAATCCGTTACCATTGGAAAAAGAGTTAGCCAATGAGTAACATGACCCACAAGTCAGGATTGACAGTACTGAATGAGTAACTGTGTAGATATAAACATTGTAATCGCTCTCAATACTGTAAAGTTATAAAAGCTGTTTTTGATTAAACTGGAATGCACTCGCCATTATTTCTTGCTCATAAAACCTTTCTAAAACGCGTTTCAGGTAACTTAATGTGAAGCCAAGAGAAGCCAGCTGGAGAGCACTGAAAGCTTAAAGTTGTGGTTATAAAAGTTACCAAATAAAGGAATTTATGTTTTTCAATAATTAGGGTTTATCCCTACAAATGTATTGTCTTATGAAACTTGGGGTTTATCCCATTTATTATTATAAAAGTATGGTGTTTAACTCTGATAAAAATATATCATAACTACGGTCCTGATGTATTCCGCTGCCAAAATAATAAACACCGATACCAGGGCAGGGGTCGGGGGCTGCGACAGAAGGTGGTATCAGAGCTACAGCCACTGGTTTAAGCCAATGAAGTGTTCTGCTGATATCTAAATTTCAGATAAACTGTGTTAGGAAATAACTTATGTGATTATGTGTAAATATATTGTTTTGTGTTATTTGAAAATTTGGTAGTTTACGATATGAGTGAGTAAGGTACATCCGACGCTTATCGTCAATTAGCTAGTTCCCCAAAAGATGAAGGAACCTCATCTCATCCAAATCCCTCAGGATACTTAGCTGATACTGAGGAAGGAATATTTATCTTTAAGGCAAAGTCTGAGGAACCATTCCCTCCCAAAAAGAGAGGATGGTTTAGTCGAGGAGCACATGAGAGGAGGAAGAGGATGAAGAAACTTCAACAACAGAGAGCAATAGTAAGAACGAATAGGGAAGTGAATGCACAAACCTAGGAAACAGTCAATAGGCCACCATGGGAAGAGGAACTTAATAGACAGTTAGCAGATTTCCATATGTTAGCTACTACCGTAGCAGACCCTAATTTGAACCAAAGAGCTGAACCACCCCTGTTACCCTTATTTCTAGACCAACAGATGTTAGAACCCAACCAGGAAAACCAATTCCCGATACCTGCATTTGACCCCAATGAGTTACCTAGAATCCCAACCCCACTCTCTTCAGAATATGATCCATGGTTAAATGAAAATAGGTCGTATTCGGCACTATGTACACCCCAAGAACCAGTGTCAGCCCCACCGTTAAACCTACCAATGAGTCGAGAATATGTGCAGGAACTCCGTCAGTGTGGCGAAAACTTAGTGGACGAAGGAAATAGAATTCGACAGATAGGAGAGAAACTAGTTTGAAAATATCATGAGCATGAGATGCAATATTGAATGAACGACACCTAGAATAATATACGGATATGCGTGTAATATTGTATTTTGATATATATATATATATATATATATATATATAACCAACTAAAATAAATAGACTAAAATAGATATAGATGCATAAATACTAATGTGTTAGTTTTCAATTGTAATATGTAATCGATGCATATATATATATATATAAAGAGTAAAGTTGCAATGTTCGACGTTTTTGACCGGCCTGCTTGTGTGATTGTTGTATAAATGTCTGTATTAAATATTATTATGTGATATTGATACCTGATAAATGTTTACAATTCAGATGTCGAATGAAGTTAATCAGGAAAACCAGAATAATGATAATAACGAGAACTAAGTGAATAATAGTGCCATCGAACATATAGTCGCACAAGGAATTATAAATGCTATGCCTTATATTATCAAGACAGTTAAAGAAGCAAAAAATAATAAATCTGTAACTGGAAGTAAACGTCAACCCACTGAACCAAGTCATAGTGTGAACGAAAATCACCAACCCCTGATCCAAGCTCCAATTCCAAAAAGAAAAAGAACCATTTCTTATGGTTGTTCTTATAAAGAATTCTTGGCCTGCAAACCAATACAATTCTCAGGCAATGAAGGAGCCATTGCAGCCTTACTTTGGATATAAAAGACAGAAGCAGTCATAAAAATAAGTAAATGTGCAGATGAAGATACGATTATGTTTGCTTCTAATCTTTTCAAGAATGCAGCCTTAGAGTGGTGGAATACTATTCTCCAGTCTAGAGGAAGTGAAAGAGTTTATAATATGGAAAGGACCAACTTTAAGGAAATGATTGAAAGAAAATTCTATCCTCCCAACGAAAAGGAACAAATTACCAATAAGTTCCTAAATCATAAAATGACTAGAATAGATTGCAAAGGTTATACTACCATATTCTTTGAATATGCTAGGATAGTACCAACCTTAGCCTCACCTGAGCCAGTGTTAATCTCCCGTTATATTTGAATATTAATTAGTGAGATCAGACATGTAGTCAAGGCAGCTAGACCTCAGACCATAGAAGAAGTGGTAGAACTAGCCAATACCCTGACTGATGAATTGATACGCACACAGGAGGAAAACCAGAAAAAGAACCTAGCTCAAAGGCTTACCCAAGAATTTCGCTACGGTAATTCCAACCGTGGGAAAGGTACATGTTCTTCCTCTACACCCTAATGCAAGTATTGCAAAAGGAAGCAGTCTGGAAGGTGCTCAACGTACTGCAACTTTTGCAAAATGTCTGGACATAAAGAAGAAGACTGTAGGAGGAAACCTAGTAATAGACTATGCTTTAATTGTGGAGAAACTGGTCACATCAAACCGAATTGTCCAAAACTAGCTCTAGCAACAACCAGCAAGGCTAAGACAACTGAAGGACCCAAGAAAAATTCCAGGGCATTCGTTTTGACAGCTGAGGAAGCCAAGATGATTCCGGATGTAATAGCCGATACGTTTCTAGTTAATGATATATTTTCCAAAGTATTATTTGACTCTGGTGCAAACCAAAGTTTTATTAATACTTCATTCTACCAACTTCTCAACCAACCATTAACTAAACTCCAACAAGATTGTCTGGTGGAGACAGCAAATGGAGATTCCATTAAGATAAGTGAAATCTTTCAGGGAGCAAGAATAGATATTCTAAACCGTAACTTTTCTACTAACCTTTACCCAATGAATCTAGCGGGATTCGATGTTGTATTAGGAATGGATTGGTTGGTAGCCAATCATGCCAGTATTTTATGTGATCAAAAGTGGTACAAGTAAGTACACCAACGAGTGAAAAGATCACAATTAAAGGAGACAAGCCAACCAGGTCAACAAAATTCATCTCTGTGATGAAAGCCGTAAGTTGTGCAAGGAAAGGAGAAATAGTGTATATGATTCCATAATCACTAAAACTAAAGGAAAAGAATTAAAAGATATTCCTGTAGTATCTAAATTCTCAGACGTTTTTCCAGAACCAGATAGAGAGGTTTAATTTAGAATTCACCTAATACCAGGAACGGCGCCAATTGCCAAGGCACCATACCGATTATCACCGAAAAAAATGCAGGAACTGAAGAAACAATTGGACGAACTTCTTGATAAGGGTTTTATACAACCTAGATCATCATCATGGGGAGCACCGGTGTTATTTGTCAAAAAGAAAGATGGATCAATGTGTATGTGCATTGACTACCGAGAATTGAACAAGGTTACGATTAAAAATCGGTACCCCCTACCGAGAATCGATGATCTGTTCAATCAACTTCAAGGAGCTCGATTCTTTTCTAAGATCGATTTACGTTCAGGATATCATCAACTGAAAGTGTAGGAATAGGACATTCTTAAAACAGCTTTCAGAACAAGGTACGGTCATTATGAATTTACCGTCATGCCATTTGGTTTAACCAATGCCTCAGCCGCATTTATGGACATGATGAACAGGATATGTAAACCATACCTGGATAAATTCATAATTGTCTTTATAGATGATATTCTAATTTACTCTAAGAGTAAAGAGGATCATGTGGAACATCTGTATACACTTCTGACATTGTTGAGAAAAGAAAAGTTATATGCTAAATTCTCAAAATGTGAATTTTGGTTACAAGAAGTGCAATTCCTTGGACACCTGGTTAATCATGAAGGAATTCATGTGGATCCCACAAAGATCAAGGCGACTACTAATTGGAAAGTCCCTGAATCACCAACAGAAGTAAGAAGTTTTCTTGGACTAGCAGAATATTATAGACGGTTTATCCAAGATTTCTCTAGGATAGCCATACCATTAACCAAACTGACCTGTAAATTAGTTAAGTTTGAATGGGGACCAAAACAGGAAGAAGCCTTTAGGATTCTTAAGAAAAGGTTAACCAACGCACCCATATTCGCATTACCAGAAGGAACTGAAGACTTTATAGTCTATTGTGATGCGTCTAAGTTAGAAGATGGATGCGTGTTAATGCAACATCAAAAGATTATAGCCTATGCCTCTAGACAACTTAAGAAACATGAAGAAAATTATACAACCCATGATCTAGAGTTAGGAGCCCTTAAGATTTGGAGACACTATCTTTACGGAAGTAAGTTTGTTGTCTTCACATATCATAGGAGTTTGAGATATATTTTTGGGCAAAAGGAATTAAATATGAGACAGAGACGCTGGATGGAAATTCTTAGTGATTATGATTGTGATATCCAATATCATGCAGGAAAAACTAATGTAGTAGCTGATGCTATTAAGTAGAAAGTATCATGAAAAACCAAAACGAGTACGCTCTCTCAGGTTAAATCTACAGGTAGATTTAAATGAGCAAATTAGAGAGGTACAGAAAACAGCAATCAAGGACGATGCTGAAGGTTTAATACGAATGATTAAATAATTAGAAGAAGGAACAGATGGAATTTGGAGATTCCATAAGAAAAGAATGTGGATACCTAAACAAGGAAACCTGCGCCACAAAATTCTAGAAGAAGCCCATAAGTCTAAGTATACGATACATCCTCGAAATGATAAGATGTATCAAGATCTAAGAAAGAATTTTTGGTGGATAGGAATGAAAAAGGATATAGCAAATTATGTTGCTAAATGTCTAACATGTTCACAGGTTAAAGGCGAACATCAGAAACCCTCAGGATTATTACAGCAATTAGAAATGCCAATATGGAAATGGGAATTGATAACAATGGACTTTGTTACCAAATTACCCAAGACACGAAAATGTAATGATACAATCTGGGTGATTGTAGACAGATTGACCAAATCTGCTCATTTCTTACCAATGAAAGAAACTTTCAGTATGAAACAGTTAGCTAAGTTATATGTAAATGAAATAGTTTCATTACATGGAATTCCTTTATCTATTGTATCTGATAGAGATAGCAGTTTTACTTTTCATTTTTGCACTAGTTTCCAAAAAGCAATGGGGACCAGGTTAAATCTAAGCACAGCTTATCATCTACAAACGGACGGACAAAGCAAAAGGACAATCCAAACATTGGAAGATATGCATAGAGATTGTGTAATTGATTTTGGAGGAAATTGGGACGATCATTTACCATTAATAGAATTTTCCTACAATAAAAGTTATCATACTAGCATTAATGCTGCACCTTTTGAAGCACTTTATGAACGAAAGTGCCGAACTCCAGTCTGTTGGGTAGAGATTGGAGAAAAACAACTATCTGGACCAGAGATAGTGCAAGAAACAACGGACAAGGTTATTCAAGTTAAGGAAAGACTAAAAGCAGCACGAGATCGTCAAAAGAGTTATGCAGATAACCAAAAAAAACCTTTGGAATTTCAAGTTGGAGACAAGGTATTATTAAAAGTTTCTCCATGGAAAGGAGTAGTCAGATTCATTAAAAGAGGAAAGCTAAGCCCCAGGTATGTTGGACCTTTTGAGATTATTAGAAGAACAGGACCTGTAGCTTATCAGCTACAACTGCCAGAGGAAATGGCAGGAATACATGATGTGTTTCATGTATGTAATCTCAAAAAGTGTTTACCAGACAAATCATTAGTGATACCTCTTAAGGACATAGAGGTAAATGAGAAACTTAAGTTTATAGAGAAACCCCTTCAGATTGAAGATAGAAAGATCAAGAATCTCAAACACAAGAGATTAGTTCTGGTAAAAGTAAAATGAGATTCCAAGAGAGGACCAGAATACACTTGGGAACTCGAGTCAGAAATGCAAAAGAAACATCCACACCTATTCCAGTAGACCTCGAGGACGAGTTCTAAAATAAGGTGGGGAGAATATAACAACCCTCCTAAAACCCTTTAAAAACACCCCTGGCGTCCCTATTATACCCCGTATACCCGTTAACGGTCTTAAAATACCTTAATATTTATAAAAAAACAAATAAAACAAACAATTAAGGAGTCTCGCAGCCCGCGACGGGTTAGACATAAACGTCTCGCGGGGCGCGACAACCTATACTTGTCCGGCACGCAATTACGCCACGTGTTAATACGTGGCAAGGCTATACTCACTGATTCACCAAGCCTAGCCCTAGCTATGGCGGCTGGCGGCCCATGACGGGCATGGCCTAGGGCGTCACGGGGCGCGTCGGAATGCCTGATCAGGCCTATAAAAGGGGTCGAGAGCTCAGTTGTTCAACGTTCACAATTTTCTTTCTCTCTCAAATCTCTAAAGCTATTATACTCGGGAATAATACCCTCTAAAAAGCGAAGCTCTGCCTCGTTGTATGTATTATAACCCCTGATCACGTATCTGTTACCCTACCCGATCGATCTAGGGCTCCGTAACACATGTCAAGGCTCTGCCTGACTCAGTCGTTGGAGTTCTGTCTCGTGTTACATCCGATTGATCTAGGACTCTGTAATGCATGTCAAGGCTCTGCCTGACTCAGTCGTTGGAGTTCTGTCTCGAGTTGTACGGTTAATGTGATTTGGGTTATCTTACTAACACGTGTGCATTGTTTAATTTTAATAGATAGTAACCAGGAGAATCACCAGGAAGCTATAGTAGTATCACCTAAGTCAACAATATGAGTTCATTTTGTTTTTGTAAACCATTTTGTGAAAACCTCAAATGTTTTAAATTATACTTAACACTGATTGAGTCTATGTATTCTATAATTACTGCCGGTATGTTGGGGTTCTGTATACATTATTTGGAATCCGTTACTATTGGACAAAGAGTTAGCCAATGAGTAATATGACCCACAAGTCAGGATTGACAGTACTGAATGAGTAACTATGTAGATATAAACATTGTAATCGCTCTCAATACTGCAAAGTTATAAAAGCTGTTTTTGATTAAACTGGAATGCACTTGCCAGTATTTCTTGCTGATAAAACCTTTTTAAAATGCGTTTCAGGTAACTTAATGTGAAGCCAATAGAAGCCAGCTGCAGAGCACTGAAGGCTTAAAGTTGTGGCTATAAAAGTTACCAAATAAAGGAATTTATGTTTTTCAATAATTAGGGTTTATCCCTACAAATGTATTGTCAAATGAAACTTAGGTTTTATCCCATTTATTATTATAAAAGTTTGTTATTTAACTCTGATAAAAATATTTTCTAACTACGGTCCTGATGTATTACGCTGCCAAATTAATAAACACCGATACCACCCGCTCTGAGCGTGATACCCACGGCCGCCCGCTCCCGGGGCAGGGGTCGGGGGCTGCGACACCATCATTACCGGTTCCTATATCTCAGCAACACTTTAGATCTCAACATTTGAGGTCTCACTAGTTGTTTTAATTCCCATTAGAGCAAAGTGATTGTCAGACAAATCTTTTGGAAGACTACTCTGATCAACATAACTTTGTGTGAAAAGTTTGATTTTGTTGAGGAGCAGGAATTATTGTTCGATTTGCAGAAACAAGTGGTGTAGGGTTTTGAATGTATTGGATCTGTGGTGCAAGGGCTTAAACATATTGAATAGGCATTTGGGCTAGTGTTTGAAGAAAATGGGAAGTAGCATGAGCGTTGGGACTTTGGTTATAATGGATTTGTGTAGTGATTGACAAAGGTCTTTGAGTAGGATAAGTTTTCAAAGGAGCATTAGTTGTTGGCTAAAACATTTTGGCTTCTACACTCTTTTGTCAACTGACCAAGCCTGTTACACTTGTAACACTTAACTTTTGATTTGTCCAAACCAACTTTGGCTCTGTTGTGTAAACCAGGGTATTTTCTGTCAGTTTTCTTATATAAATTGTTGGTTCGCTAACTGGTTAAAATGTCCATTTCTTCCAGATCTGATGTATGAATATGTTTCAAATCTTTGATCATAAATGAGAGATTATGTCACACCCCGACCGCGTTAAAACAACGAAACCGCGGCGGAAACGTCGGGGAGTGGAGCGACAGAATTATTGTTTCACAACCATGGATTCAAAAGTTTCGTTTTATTAAAATATTAACATTAAACATTGTCTTGACATTAAGTTAAAACACAACCACATCATCTAACATTTGTTATTTAGTCACTAAGGCCTTGTCCAGTCCTAAGTGAGCATGCATCCTAGTCGCATTCAACACCACCTGAAACATATGTAAAAATAAAGTCAGCAAAGAAATGCCGGCGAGCACATAGGTTTTGTGAGAGTGTCGGATTCATGGCTCGTTTACATGTTGCAATACCTCGTTAGACTACAAGAGTCAATAGTTGAAAACCTTGTTTTGAAAAGTGTATAGTATTGCAACATGATTAACCAACTCAAAACAAGTTGGTTGTAGTTTATAAAATCTCGTAGCTATGAATCTTAACCCAAAACATTTGTTTAAGTAAACCAAATTGTAAATCGTATCGTTAGTAAAACTCGTATGGTTTATATCGTTTAGTAAACATCGTTATGTGATATCGTTTTAAAATCGTTTGCCCAAGTGAACTAAATAATGCAACGGAATGTAATATGATAAAAACACTTATATATAAGAAGTACCAGCGGCGTATCTACCATGCTTTTATCATGTTACACCCATCCCATTATCTAATCACAACCCAAAACCAATCGTTTGTTCCATTCGTTTAACTTGTTCAAATCGTTCCAATCGTTTAAACCATTCCCGTTTTAATTGTGAAAACTACTTTTGGTCGTCTCGCTAATAACATTCAAACCTTCGTAACTCGTCCATCGTTCAACTCGTATTAACAAACCACCAAAGGGTAAGTTAACAATTAACAGGTTTAGTCGTTACCCACATAACCCCCATACATAACCATGAGTGCAATCCGATAACGGGATTTGTCAGATCCTATGGTACCATAACCTAATACTGGTCGGTTCGGCCAAAACTAATGAATGTTATTCGTTATGTAAATACGTCCAACAAGTTTGTTCACATTATCGAAAACTTTATTTGTTTAATATAAACCATAGTGTTCGTTTTTGAAATCATCGTTAAAAGTATCGAATTTGTTTAACACATATGAATCACCCCAAAACAATTGAAAACAGTAAAATAGGGGAACTATGTACTCACATCGAAGTGCAAATTATCCTTGATTAGATGAACTAACAAAGCTCGAGTAAACCAAGGAATTCAAGTAGCACCTAGTAATCGAATCGCTAAGTTAATAAATCAACACCTAAATCGGAAGATCAGGTAGAATGAGGTCTCGTAAACCAAATGAGTATTGGAACTCATGTGATATGGTTTAACAAAGCCTACATTCTAAATCGGAACATATCCTTAGTGCTTTCGACCCGTTACGACCCATTAAGGTAGCTTATGCCACTTTAACGCGTCGTTCGAGCAAATACGCGTTCGAGACGCCTAACTAGTCCTATGACAAGTATTATATGCCCTAACATGTTTAAATATGTTGTATAATCAGTTAAGTGACAAAAGTTTAAGTTACATATGCTTAAAATCCAATTATGCATGAAAGGGCATTTCGGTCTTTTTCCTAAGGCATATAAACTACCTATCATAACAACTAATTAAACTAAGTGACCATAAGGTATAACCTCAGAAGATTATTCCCTATACAACTATGGTCTCTAAACATGCTTGGTCGGATCCTAACGATCGACCAAACGGGTCGGGTTTGAAAGTCTAAGCGGTTGTTAAGACCGCTTATCTTACGACCCTATACAAGCACTAGACTAAAAGTGACGAGTTAAACACGTTAAAACATGTTTAACTAAGTTAGAAAACAAGTTTGATATCAAAACAAAGTGTTTTGATACCCAAAGATAGTTTCGTGGCAAAATACGCATAAACACGTACTTTGATCGAAACTATGACTCGTCATTACGCCTAATCAACGTGGTAATCAGTAGGTATAGTCACAAGGGACTATAACCATCGTGATTACGCTCACGTTGCAAAGTTCGAACGAACTTTGTGTTGACCAAAGACTGGTCAAAGAAGAAAGTCAAACACTGTTTGACTTTCACGCTTGAAAAGCATAATCGAGCATGAAAGAAACTTACAAAAGGTCCAAGCAAGGAAGATTTGATTCAAATTACTCAGGTATGAAGTATAAAACTCCAACTTAGAGCAGATTGAATCAAAGTGTGAATTGAATGAATGAAAAATGGTGGATATTTATAGATGTTAGTGCAGTTTGTCTGTCAACTTCGTCTGGTATCAAGTCTTGCATTGTTAGACAATTTGGAAAGAGACTAAGACTAAAGACTCGAAGCCAAAGACTTCGTCAACATCCAAGGGGGAGTCTGTTGGTGCACTGAATGTCTGTTAACTACGTCTTATCGAGTCTTATGTCTAGATAGGTTAAATGAGTGCACAACAGTGTTTGAATTAGGGTTAGAACATGTTTTAGGTAACCAGTTCGTTTGAACATGTCCTGTTCGTTTGAACATGGCAGTTCGTTTGAACATGTCCAGTCCGTTTGAACATGGTCATCCGTTTGAAGCAGGTCCGTTTGAATGTGGTTGTGACATCTTCAAACGGAATAGGTCTAGCCTATATATAGGTGTTGTGCATGTTCATTTCAAACAGATCAGTTGTGTGTGTGAGCGAAGGTGTTGCCGGATTTTTGTCAGAATTCATTGTAAAAGCTCAGGAATTTAATCAGAAAGGATAATTAGAAAGGAAACAAGCTGTTTGAAGTTGTTTACTTTGATTCCGCCTCTGTAAACAATGATGAACTGCCTTTACTGACTATTTAGGGTCACCGGAACCGATCCAACAAGTGGTATCAGAGCTCAGGACGAGGAGTTCATACCAAATTCAGCTTGATTACTTCGGATTTTCTCACTTCTACCTTTCTTTTCTGTTTTGAACAAGTGTTTACGGTTAAAATGGCCTAAAACTTTCACATATCAAACGAAATAGAGTATTAACTAATCCTTGAAAATTTGAGACTAAAATTCGATTTAAAACTGATCAAAAACACCTATTCCATTTGAAAATGTTCGTAAAATGCTGACATCATAGGTTATTACGTTTGAACGAAGCCTGATTTCCGTTTGAAAACTGACAATTCATTTGAAATTGGTGACATTTCCGTTTGAGACTTGTATCCCGTTTGAAAACTTCGTTTGAACGTGGTTCGTTTGAAAGTTCAAGTTTCAGAGTGGATCATTATTGTATTTCCGTTTGAAAGTGTCTAAGCATCACGTGAAACAATAAATTGCACCGACCCATTCAAGAGTATCGGCCCAATCATTCTTTAAATTGATTCAGACTTGTTGTGCGGCCCAATAGAATTTGATGTGTTTGTCGGCTCTTGCATGATATCTGATCAAAAGATTAAAAGTTTGTCGGTTCATTCATATCATTGATTAAAATCAGATTAAGTCAAAGTTGCAGCCCAATTAAAGAAGTGTTATCAGCCCAAGGTTTACAATATATTAAAGTGCACGGCCCAAATCATTCTAAGGCCAAATTGAATCTATTTTGATCCGATCAAGCCCATTCATTTAGTGATTTCATCCGAACAACATTTATCCACAAATATTCGACATGAGTCTTAGATTGATTTTATCAACACACACTTTCACGTATTCAGTTTGCTTAAACTGATCATTTGTTTGTTTGTTTTCAGGTGATTCTGAGGTAATTCAAGGATACAAAATCATGGCAAAGTCTGTTGAACCTGTTCCTTGGAAAGATAACAGAACTGAAGAACAGAAGTATGGTCACAGAAAGCTGTTGGCCACGAACAGATTGATCAGAATAGCTGGTATCTTTTCTGAGGCAAAACGAGCAAATAGATGGGATCCAGACAGGGAATGTTATCTTGACCCCCAGGGAAACATTGCTATTGATCATAACACTCTTGATTTAGAAACCATAATCAAAGAGTTTAAAGAAGAAGATGATTATTGGCAAAGAAAATAGTGGGGAAGTGAAGAAGAGAAAGAGAAAGAAGAGAAAGAAAGAGAAAAAGAGAAAGAAGAATCAAAGAAAAACAAAACTTCAAATTGTGCACTTGTGTGCTCAAAATGCGAAAAATTCAAAGCAGACAATGTCAAACTCTTGAAGGATGTGGAGAGTTTGACATTGGAAGTAAAAAAATTAAAAGAAAATGAAAAAGATTTTCAAAATAAAATAACAGGTTTTGAAAATAAAAAATTAAAAATTGAAAAAGATTTTGAAAATCAGATAAAAATTTTAGAAAATGAAAAATTGATTTTTGGTAAAAATAATATTGAAAAGCAAAAGGAAATAAATTCTCATCTTGAGAAAATCATTCAGCTTGAAAAGGAAGCTGAATGTGCTAGAAATAGAATTGAAGAGTTAGAAAATAAATTGAACGGCTTTGAGACTTCGTCATCTATACCAGATCTTGTATGTCCAAAACCGATCAATTCTGTTCCAATAAGTGACAATGTCACAAATTTTGACAAAGTCAAAATTGAAGATTGTGATGATAAAACTGATGATAAAAATGAGAAAAGAAAAATATTTTTAGAATTAAAAGAAAAATTTTAAAATACTGTTTTGCAATCCACTAAAATAGGTGAATGCTCAAAGCAAAAACCTGTTAAGAAGATTGTAGAACAGAAACAAAAAGTTAAAAATTCGAAAAATTTTCAAAAAGAAAATAAAAGCTCATCAGTTCAGTCATCCAATCATTATGCAAAATCACAAAAATCTGAAAATAAAAATTCACAAAAAGTTGGTAATATGTGGTGCAGGTTTGACCACAGTGCTCAAAAGCCAAATCAAGGATACAAGAGGAGACATGATTACCACAAGGCAACTCAATGATATGATCTAAGTGTGTGGTATAAAAGTGGTGTGAAGTATGAAAGTGAGGAAAGGTATGATAACAGAGTGTGTTACAAGTGTGGTTATTGTAACATTCCTATTTTTATATAAGAATTATAGGTTTGGTTAAATTTATTAACCACTAGTAACTAGTAACTAGTTTATTTTTAATATAAATATTCAACCCAAATAGTTTTAAACACTATTTTATATATAGTTGGTTGAAATATTATTGGCCTGTATATGAGTGACCTTTCTAATAAAATAAAAGTCTATAAAAACTTATATTATTAGACAGGTAGATTACGGGTAAGTTGACTGTAAGAAATATGAAGTACCTGGACGGGCCCAGGAACCGTTTACTAATTAAACTATAAAAATACATTATATTTGAACCTACTCTGTTTTTAATGAAACTTGGTTCAAAATGTAGACAAAAATATTTTCGTTCTAATGACATATTTATTATTTTATAAAACATTATATTTTATAAGTTATAAGCGCCAAATAGGTAAACAGTTAAATTAATTATAATATATAAATAATAAAATAATAATAAAATAAAACTTTGAAATGTAAATTTAAAGTAGGCAATCGATATATGAATAAAATAATAAATTCCAAAACTAACTATGTGTAAATGCATGAAAAATTTAGTTATACGTGTCCACCTAAAAAAATTCGAAATGAATGCATATGTCTACGTGTCTTTATTTGTGTATAGCTGTGTACTCAATTTTGAAGTATAAATAGAAAGCATTGATTCAACAATCAGTTGCCTCCCTTCTTTCTACTCTAGATATCGACTACTCTCTCTCTCTCAATATATATATGTAAATATTTTTATTATTTACCTCATTATAGTAATAAAGCCCTGCTCGTTTTAAGTGTTTTAACTCCCGATCACCGCTACCCTTTCCGATTGATCTGAACCCATAAACGCATGTCAAGGCTCTACCTGACTAAGTTTATTGGAGTTCTGTCTCGTGACATAGGGACAAAGTTGAATGAGGGGTATTATACTTACCACGAGTGCATTATATATTTTTAAATAGCTCAGAAGTTATACCCAAAATTTATACCAGGAGGCTTTCTAGTTGAACCCTAAAGTTACAAAGTGGGTCCATTCTCTTTTCTCACGGTTTTATTCCCTTTTATCCCAAACCATAACAACTCTCATTAAAAATCCTATTTATTATTTTTATTTACCCAATAGGAAACCCTAATTGAGACACCCAAGTAATTCTACATAAACCCTAAAATTTTCAGAACAATCATAATCAGGATCGGGGCCCCTAAAACTCAGGGGGGGGGGGGGGTATTCCCTACTTGACGATTATCCTCATAACTCGTTGTAAAATACGAGATTCTTCGATCCGTCGACTCAGCTGAGCTACAAACACACGTGGCAACCCTACAAAGAAATGTGACCCGTCGCGTCACGCGACGACCCCAGGGTGACCCCTCGCATCACGCGAGGGGGTCAAATTTCAAGTATAAATAGAGGGGATTGGGACTTGAATTCTGGCACTTGTTCGACGATAAAATTCGATTCATACACAGAGATATCGTCCAAATACTACAAAAACACACACAGCACGAAACGCTGCCGCAAAACAGGGTATTAACTCAATCGCTGCTACGATTCAATGTCCGATCTATTGAAACTATCTGACCGGATGTTTAAGCGCTATCCTTTGTCATTAGTCGTGATTCCGACAGGATGTTTGAGTACCACCCGAACTCGGGGAATACTCTGTCATTCGTTGTGAATCCGATAGATGTTTAAGTGATTGCACTTTGTCATTCGTTGTGAGGGTTTTAATCTCGTGAGTTATCGTAAATGTTGTATTAGTTACTTACCAAGTTTGTGTGCACTAGGTTACAAGACTAATCAATAGGCTAAGCTCTGCCCGTATAAATCTGCATGCTTATAATGTGAGTCATTCTCTTTTTATCAAATTACTTTCAAAAGCATGTTTATTTTCAAAGTTATAATTACAGGGATTAAGTCTTTGTAATCACCAAATTACAGCCGGTATGTGGGGTTTTGTATACATTACTTGATAATCTTCACCATTGGGGCAGCCAAGGGGTGATATGACCATAGTCACAGACACCATTGGACAATGAGAGGGCCAATGGGTCGAGTGACAAAATACCGTGGGTATATGGTTGATATAGAAACATTGTAATCGCTCTTAATACTGTAAATTATAACAATGTGTTGTTTTAATAAATAGAATGATTCACCAGTATTTCCTGCTGACAGAACCTTTTTAACACGTGTTTCAGGTAAATACAGTAGATCGGAATAAGAGTTGGATACGGCACTGAAAGACTTCAAGAAATGGCTTATTTTATTAATTAAATCAAACTAAGAAATATTGTTTTATGTAATTGGGTTTATCCCTTATTAAAGCTATCTTTGTAAAACATGGGTTTATCCCATCTATTTAATAAATAAAATCCGGTGTTTTCTAAACTCTGATATTTTTCCTAACTCACGGTCCTGATAAAATTTCCGCTGCAATATTTTTCAAAATAATCACCGGTACCACTTGGCTGTTCGCGGCTCCCGATTCCGTCCAGGGTGGGTCGGGGGTCGTGACAGTTATCAAGGACACATTGCTGTTAACTGCCAAATTCAGAGTGTTGAATCGAGAAGATGCTATGAATGTCAAATCAGAGGACATATTGCAAGAGATTGCCCAATGAGATCAAAGGCAAGATCAAGGGCTGAATCTCAGAAAATGGTGAAGAATTCAGTCAAAATTGAAGAAAAGCCCAAAGAACAGAAAGTGAAATTATCACAAGGGCAGAAAGATAGACTGAGAAAGAAAGCGATAAAGTATCTAGAAAAGATTTTGTCTTCGAAGAAAAGAAAGAAAGAAAGAAAGTATTTAGAAAAGATTTTGTCCTCGGATACAACTGGTAATCCGAGAAAAAGTTCTGATGAATTGCTTTCCTCAACTGCAAAGGCAAGCAAAACGAATTCATCAGATGCAAATCTGAGGACAAAAGGGGTGATAAAGAAAGAAAAATTAACTAATCTAACCAATGAAAAATCAAAGAAAGTTAATTTTTCAGAAAAAGCTTTTATCAAAGTTTTTAAGTATGAAAAAGACTGTGAAAGAATTTGTACATCACAGATTGACAAGTTTGGAAAGATTAAAAATTGTAAGCATTGGGTTCCAATAGAAAATGGCGATGAATTTGTTTCAATGAAAACAAAAGAGCCATCTTCTGACAAGGAATTTGGTTCTTCAGAAGCAAAAGAGCCATGTTCTGGCAATGATTCTGATATGTCAAAGTCGGAGGAGCCATAATCAGACAATGAATCTAACTCGACAAAGTTAGAGGAGCCAAGTATTGAGGCAAAAACTGTCAAACCCAAGGCTGGTCAGGCTTGGGTGAATCTGTTCAAGTAAAATCCTGACTTGCCGGAACTCCCAGGTTGGTAAGTGTGGAGTAGGAATCGGCATCTTTCTTGAGAAATTCACTTTGGTGATATTTCGATTTACAAGTGGTAAATCGGGGACATTAAGTTGTACTTGATTTTCTACTAGTGTTTGTTGTTGACAAGGGTCTTAAATGTTAAATTCTTCAAAATGGTTGAAAAAGAACAAGGTGATGAAACCCCGAGTTTGTGAAAAATCAAACAAAACTAATTTTCCGGAAAAACCATTTTTGATTAAAACAAACTTAAGTGTTTTGAAATCATAATGGGAAAATAGTTTGTTGACAGGGGGAGTTCTGATTGTTTACGCCAAGTGAATGGCAAATTGAAGCGATTTGATATCAGTTTGTCACTTTCCTTATACAGTTTATTTTCAAATTTTCTCAGAAAATCAAAATTGAAACATATTTTGATTTTAGGGGGAGAAAAATTTTTAAAAAAAATTAGAAAATTTGAAAATGCCAAAAACATTGAAAAAGCAAAAATGAGTTTTGTTGTGAATAAGAGGAAATGATAGTAAATCAGTGGACTATCACAGCATGCTAAAGAAATGAAATGTCAAATGTGATAAATGGTCTCACTAAGGATGTGACGATAGGCTCAGCTAGACTAGTAGATTTGCGATATCGATACAAACTTAAATGAAAAAGCCTAGTTCTAGTGGGAAACATGGTTGAAAGCATAGTACTTAGTTTTGTCCTTCGTGATTGTGTACCTACTCAGTAATTGCTGAATGTCAAAAGACATAAAACCGGTTAAGTCTGTGAACTTTTACAACTTTGCTGAAAAGTCACTGTGATTTTGTGCATTTTATTTTGCAAAGATTTAAACTTGTTTTATTTCTTTATTTTGTTTAAGCATTGGACATCCTCTGCGTATACGTGAGTATCGACCTGGATGTTATTGCCTAAACGTTCTGCGTTATTTTCTTTGGTGTTTCGTTTAAGCTTTGGATCACCTCTGCGTATACGGGAGTATCGACCTGGTGGTTAAAGCTTAAACAACTTCAACTTGTTTTTATTTTCTTATTTTGTTTAAACATTGGACTTTCTCTGCGTATCGAAAGATCGACCTGATTGTTAATGTTTAAACATTCTGCTTTATTTTTGCACATATCACAGTTGATGAAAGTTTAAAAGCATTACTTGAGTCAGTGTATTGCATGATGAGGGGATATGCTGAGATCGTGGGGTCTATAAGAATTTAGTGTAAAATTAATATACCTTAACGTATCGGTAAGCATTTCGAAAGTTTTTAGATTGAGTTTAAGAGGACAATTATATCGTCAATCTATGTGAATCGTTTAGAACTTAAAATGTTTAAAGCTTAACGGTGCTAGTGATTTGTCTGATAAACTGATATGATCCTCTTACACAAACTCACAAAAATATTGTCTGTATATATTTCTTTACTGCATTTTCTTTAAATTCAAAATCCAAAAAGATTTTAGTGTGTTTTAGCATAAATTTTTGAAAAATACAAAAATATTTTCGACAACTGATGTTGGAAAGTGGATTTTCAAATTTCCAAGTGATAAACATGATGAATTGGATTGGGAGAGTTTGTTAAAAACTTTGAATGTTATATACAAATGTTTTGAAAGATTGTGTGGTTAGTTAATCAAGGTCATTCATTTGAACTTGATTTAACTATAATGATTGATGAATGAATGATTTCTACCAGTAAGTTTCTTAAATCTAAATGTTATAAATTTGTGAAACTTATGTTGTGGTAGAGGATGTGCAGGTGATAATCTAGGACTTCATGGCACAGATTGTGTAAAGTTTGAACCAGAAAATAAATTCCAGCTTATCGAAAGGGGGAGTTTACATTCTGGATCAACAATCAAATTGAAGTTTTGAAGAATAAGAATGATAGAAGTTTAAGGGAGATTTACAGTGTTAACGCAAAGACTGATGAAGACTGAAGACTATGAAGACTTGACACTACAAACTTCGTCGACATCCAAGGGGGAGTCTGTTAGTGCAGTTTGTCTGTCAACTTCGTCTGGTATCAAGTCTTGCATTGTTAGACAATTTGGAAAGAGACTAAGACTGAAGACTCGAAGCCAAAGACTTCGTCAACATCCAAGGGGGAGTCTGTTGGAGCACTGAATGTCTGTTAACTACGTCTTATCGAGTCTTATGTCTAGATAGGTTAAATGAGTGCACAACAGTGTTTGAATTAGGGTTAGAACATGTTTTAGGTAACCAGTCCGTTTGAACATGTCCTGTTTGTTTGAACATGGCAGTTCGTTTGAACATGTCCAGTCCGTTTGAAAATGGTCATCCGTTTGAAGCAGGTCCGTTTGAACGTGGTTGTGACATCTTCAAACGGAATAGGTCTAGCCTATATATAGGTGTTGTGCATGTTCATTTCAAACGGATCAGTTGTGTGTGTGAGCGAAGGTGCTACCGGATTTTTGTCAGAATTCATTGTAAAAGCTCAGGAATTTAATCAGAAAGGATAATAAGAAAGGAAACAAGCTGTTTGAAGTTGTTTACTTTGATTCTGCCTCTGTAAACAATGATGAACTGCCTTTACTGACTATTTAAGGTCACGGAACCGATCCAACAATAGAATTCCAAGAACTGTTAGGATCGTTTCTCGTAATTCGTGCTTTAATCTAGACCTTACATGTGTTGCCCATGGTTTATAATACAATGGGACATCAAAAACTATCAAATGGTATTGCAAAACAAGGATCAAAACCAGCTCAAATGACCAGATTCAATGCTTCTGTCTGACATTCTGTCGCGGACCGCGTAGAAACCAGACAAGGCTTACGCGCCCATCCTAAGAAAGTTTGGCAGAATGACAGTTTTAGTCCCTGCAAGTCCAAAACTTGGTTTTTGATGCATTTTTGACACGTTTAAGCCCCGTTAACCCCATTTCAAGGCTCTACAATGAAGTTAAAGTATAACGAACATGAAATATGCTCAAAAACATATCGGATGTCGGTTCATTTGGTCGTACGGTTGCGTTATTCAGTTAATTACGACGAAAACTCGAACGGACCCGAAAACGATCCAAATTGCGCGACGAATGGCATTTTTGCATTCCAATGACTAAAATAAAATATTTTAATGATTACAAAAATTTTTAGATGCCCGGATATGTTCAGAACGTAAGATATGCGCGAAAATGCAAACTTATGCACTTTTTGACGCTTTTAGTCCCTGTTTGATCAAAAGTTTATTTTAGCGCACCAAACACCTCAAAGCCTATTTCTAAGCTATGTAAAGGATATTTAGGGCATGTTTAACTTATGATCAAGTTCCGGAATGTTCGTTACCATACGAATCGGTATAGTTTCGCAGTTTGACACAAATAGTCCCTGCGATCGAATAAACTTGTTTTCGACACACCAAACCATCCAAAACTTATTTCTAAGTTATGTAAAGGTATGTTAAGCCTATGTCACTATTCCGGAGTGTTTGTTGTGTTAAACTGATTACGTTTACTCACCAGTTTGCGTATAACCTACCAGAAAGCGATTTAAAGCTTGAAACCGAACTCGAATCAAATCGAAAATCATCAAACACAAACACACATATAATAATACCAAAACACATCGTTTTATTGATAATTGATATTGTTTTACATTGTACATCGTTTACAGAGCACAGTTGTCACAGATTAGCTAACACAACATAAGGTTCATCACAAGTAGTGAATTCTTGATTTGAAAATCAGAATAAAATCCAGTGGATATATCAATCCAATGGTTAGAGCTCTGAATTCTGTTTTATGATGATTGAGAGTCATTACTCAAAAGTGCTGTGTTACCACATGTGTAATCATCAACGGTTTTCCCAATGTTTTGTAACTTTTCTTTTTTGATTAAGTCCTCTTTTAAATGTCAAAGGTTTTCCATGAAGTTGAGCTATAATCAAATTTGTAAATTCAGGTCGAGTTCTGAATAAAATTACACAAGTCTCATATATGTCTAGTAGAGATATGTGAAACCTATTTTTATTGTTTGAATAAGTTTGATTAACCAATTTCAAGTCAGCAATTAGGTTTGTGAATCTCTCAAAGTGTTGTGTGAGTGATTCCCCTTTAACATGACAAATCGTCTCATAATATTAAGCTAAAATTTCTCGGTTATTTTCGATGACCTCAGGTTCTCCATCAAATTGCTCTTTGAGTGCATCCCATAACTCCTTCGCAGTTGTACAACGAAGCAATCCTACATATATTTCATTCGAAAGAGCCATAATAAGCATCAGGAAAGCTTTGGCATTTAATTCCAGTTTATGGAAATCCAGCTCATAATAGTTTTTTACTTCATTGGGTTATCCTTTCCATCCTCGACACTAGTAAACATTAGGATGAAAGGGCCATACGTTACTGATCGCCAACATTTGATGCATTGATGCAATATGAAATGAGTCATACATTTTTTCTAGATGTTGTACTCATTACGAATGAGCATCGGCAGTTTGGTTGAAGAACCAGTGTTGTGAGGATCATGCTGATGTAACATGATTACAGGATTTTAAAACAATTTACGAAAAAATAGAGTATGAACATGGATTTTGAAGATCATTTGAAATTTATGAAAAAATTGATGCATCAAAAAGTTGTAATACCAATTGTGAGCTTAGAACTTTGTTCTAATAGACTGTTAGATCGAATTCTGAAATCTAGCTCTAATACTAATTGTTGGGATTTGAGGGTGTGATTTAATGAATAAAACAGTAATAATTCATGATTTGTCACAATTGATTTGAAGCAGAAATAGTAATAACAAAATACCTAAAGTAATAGTAGAACAGTCATCACAGATTCTCATATCATTGAATTACAAGTGTTTACACACGTTGCCCCCCAAACCTATGGCCTCATAATTGTACTTTGCAAAATATAGAATAAACGACTCTATAGACCATGACTATGCCATGATCTATTTATACAAGTAAAAAAATTGATGACCTATGTTGATATCACCTAGAAAGCGACTTCTAACAATCAAAACAACCGAATAATTCCTAGTTGTTATGAATCAACTCATAATCTACAAATCTATTGTTACATAATAATAATTGCCTAAAAGTAGATAACATTTGTTATAAGAACAATTGTTGTTATAGAACCAGCAGTTGTTATAAATAGTTTATAATTCCTCTCATTAATTAGGCAAAAACACTTTATCCTACACATTTCAAAATATATCCTATACATATCAAAATTTATCCTACATTTTATCCTACACACAACAAAATTTATCATACACTTTATCCCACACATATTGAAAATTTTCATCCACCATAAATTAGGTTTTCTTGAAAGAGTATACTATAAAAAGAGATAAATGCAGTTTGCCTCCCTATGGTTTGGGGCGTTTTGCAACTTGTCAACTTTACTTGCAAAATTACTTGATTCCACCCACATTTTATTTGGTTTTGGTTCGTTGTTTCACCACATGTTTACTACGGTTTTGGTTGAGATTAGGCGATCCATAGTTGATTTTGATTTCGGTTTTGGTTATATTAATTGGAAATTGTTCGATTTGTAGCCGACATTAGGATGAATGGAAATGAGACCCATTATCTTATGGTCTAAGTTAGGGTGGTTCTAAGGTTCCTATACGACTGGACCATTAACTTCTGATTCCAACGCTTTCAACGGGGAAGGCGAGATAGAATGGAGTAATTAAGGGTTCATGCTAATTATGTGTAATTATGGTTAGGTAATTCAGATAACTAATTGATTATGATCCTTATGATTTTCTAAAATATAAGAATGATTAGGATAACTCTATTATGTAATTATAGTTATGTAGTTTTTACATGTAGGTTATGTATAATTTCGAGTGCCTATGATTATGGTTATATAACTGATTAGCAAAATGATTACGCTTATGGTTATATATGTATGTATATACAGTATAATGATTCGGTTTGTATGTAGTATGTATGTATGTATGTATGTATATACATACATATATAGAATGATTTGTTTGTATGGTTATGGTTATATATGTCCAAGTTTTTAATCATTGTATGTCCAAGTTTAGGATCATTGTATATCGAGGTTTGTAATCATTGTATGTCCAAAATGTATTATGTAGGTTATGGTAGTATGCATACATATGTGTCCATATTGAATTTGACCCGTATAGTTATGCTTATGATTCAGGTTTGTATGTCCATGTTTGTGATCATTGTATGTCTGGAATGCATTACGTAGGTTCAGGATCATTGTATGTCCAGGTTTGTGATCATTATGTCCATGTTTCTTGTGCAGTATATACATACATGCATACAATACAGTGTCTAGGTTTCATAATATAGTATACATGCATACATACATACATACATACATAATATACATACATTCAGTATATACATACAATAGCCCATGGCATTGTAGCCTAGGGCATCTTGGGGGTGACATAAGGCTTAGGGACCATTAGGTCCCGGGTTCGATTCTCACAGGGGGTTTCCCAAATTTATTGAGTTTCCTCCTGAATTGGTGTATAGGTATTATTGCCTAGTGTAGATGGATATGATCGGCTAGTTCCACTGGTGGCACGATGATACTCCAATCGTCTATCAATGATTCAAATTTGTCGTTCAACAAAAAGTATATACAAACAATATAGATATGCAGGTTCATTGTGTGCATATACATATACATATGTAGTACATATAGATATGAAGATAACTTAAAAAGTCAAAATATGAAGTGTTGGTCCTATAGCTATGAATTTGACTTGAAACGTCAAATTCTGGATTATTGTTTGTTTGGATGTTGGTGGGAAATTCATATTATTTAGAGGTTGTTACTGTTTAAAACCACAGGGGGGCATACTGAAAAGTCAAAAGGGTAGGTTGGTCTTTTCACAGGTTTTTTAAAGGCATGCAGGCGGTACTTTGACGACAGGGAAGCAAACTGTTACAAATGAAAAACATCGGGAGGCCGTGTAAAAAGACTATGAATCCGGGACGCAAGTTGCAAAACGCCCAAACTATACGGAGGCAAACTGCATTTAACTCTTTAAAAAATAAGTTACATGTTTAATTAGTTTGCATGGAATACAATAAATTATTATATATATAATTTATGAACTTCTTATTTGTCCTTTTGTGAGTTTTGTCTTTTATGATTTTTTCATATTTCCTTTTTCTTTTCTATTTTTTGGTTTTTCTTTTTTAAGTTTCAATCGAACGTGGTGTTATATATGTAACAAAGCGAATGGTCTAATACTGACCGAACAACGTCAGTACCGAAATTTATATTCGTTTTTATTGTTTCGATCGATGTAAACACATCTAAGTATTTTTTTGGTCGTATCACGACTTTTTTTTTCTCTTTCGGAAAGTGTCGGTATCTTAATGAACCGAACCAATGTCAAACGAATTCCTGCCATTAACGTTATTTTTACTATTGCGTCTACGTTTCCAATAAAAAATGGGTGGCCCCGCCGAGAGCGTTGGTGTAACCCACTAGTTTATTAAAATTATAAATTTACCTATATATCGTTACCGTAACATAAATACACATATTAAATGTAGTAGTTCTATTGGTTTAAAACTTATTCTTTATATTCTTATACATTTTTTCTTCGCGTTGAACCCTCTACTATATACATATACAGGGGAGGGTTATCTTGAGAACGTTAAATATTACGATAACCTTAATAACGAATGAAAAACCGTGAGAACTTGGTAAAATAATTCAAATTCAATTTTTTACACTTATCATTATTATTCTAATACAATATTCGATGTAAATAAAGAAAATTTACACATGTGTAAGTTTGCAATATACATATGTGTTAATTTGTTGTATTTACACATGTGTAAAAATTTTATAAAAGTAATTTTGAGAGATGAGATGAAGAGTACATTCTTGTATTAATGTTGTATTTTAATTATAATGAGGTTTGTATTATAGAAATTGATTCTGATTGGTTTTTCCATTAGTTCTCAATGTTCTCGCAGTATTTAGCGTTCTCAAAATAACCCTATCTCCCCTCTCTCTCTCTCTCTCTCTCTCTCTCACAAACACACACACACACACACACACATATATATATAGGGTTGGGTTCAATGGGGAACACTAAAAAAGTGGGGAACCGGGGAATAGTGCATTTAACATGTTAAATATATATCACAAAAATTCACTTTAACATGTTAATTTTTCTTAAAATTTCGGAGCTTTTACATATAAATACTTAAAAACAGTAAAAAGGTAAAAAGAAAAGTAAAAGCTAATTTTTTATTGGAATAGCTTCTACACATATTTATATTCAAAAGCTCTAAAAAGAAATTAAAAAAATATTTTTTAGCATTTTGAATTAAAATTTTAAAATATATGTAACACGTTAAATGCATTGTTCCCCCAGTTCCCCACTTATATATATATATATATATATATATATATATATATATATATATATATATATATATATATATATATATATATACAGGATTTGGAGAAAACGACTAAAAGTATAAAAACGCCGAGAATGCTGCCCAGTCGTTGGATCAATACAATCTACAAACTACAATGAGGCGGTGACCTTTTTGTAAATATCAATAACTCTTATAAAGGCGCATGGTTCATTATGGATAAAATTGTCTTTGACTTAAAAGAGGAAACGCCAAATCGTTGTCCCAAATAACTCTCATAAAGGCTTAGGGTTCATTAAGGATAAAAGCCTCTAAAACGCCAGAGACTGTATTGCTTTCCATTTATTGTAAAAACTGTCACCCAAAAACAGGTACCTAAAACATCATTATATAAAGGAACAAACTACCTATTTCATCGATCATACTCAAAAAGCCAACGCGATTCTACAAAAACGCTAAACATCAAGAACGTCAAAACACACAAGAAAATGGCAAACATTGTCTCTTACAGATTCAACACATCAACCAATAGGTTCATTATCAAATTCGACACCAGAAGATGGGTGATTGTGAAAACTGTAAACACCATAATGAACATTGAAGAAGATGTTCAGAGGGGGATACTGGAACTTGGCGTTCCTCTGGATAACTGATGTGCTTAAATTGCAACAAATAAATTATATCAAATACGGCGTAGAATTAACCATTTTTCAGTACTAATGTTGGAAAAAGCTTGTTTTTCTGTTCCTTTTTAATTTACAGTGTCAAAAGAGCATAAATGTGCAAAAGGAGAAAAAAGAGAGCAAAAACTAACATAAATACAAATAATGAGGAATTGACGCAACTTGCCAAGCCCCAATCCACATCCAAACCACAAGAATAACAAGATCAGAAGACTTGACACGGGGCCGTGTCCACCAGACACGGGCCGTGTCCACCAGACACGGGCCGTGTCCAAGGGTGGATGTTGTGCAGAAGAAAAGACAACAACAAAGGACAAAACTAGCAGCCAACACTGGGCAGTGTTAAGCCAACACGGGGTGTGGTCAACTCAAAGATTTTCAGAATCTGCGATAGTACAACAAGTACATTGGCTACGGGTCGTGCCATTGATACATGGGGACGTGTTAGTACAAGATCTAACAATCAGTTAATGAGGAAGATAGAGAGAGAGAGATGACCACGGGGCTGTGATGTGCTTAAATTGCAACAAATAAATTATATCAAATACGGCGTAAAATTAACCCTTTTTCAGTACTAATGTTGGAAAAAGCTTGTTTTTCTGTTCCTTTTTAATTTACAGTGTCAAAAGAGCATAAATGTGCAAAAGGAGAAAAAAGAGAGCAAAAACTAACATAAATACAAAGAATGAGGAATTGACGCAACTTGCCAAGCCCCAATCCACATCCAAACCACAAGAATAACAAGATCAGAAGACTTGACACGGGGCCGTGTCCAAGGGTGGATGTTGTGCAGAAGAAAAGACAACAACAAAGGACAAAACTAGCAGCCAACACTGGGCAGTGTTAAGCCAACACGGGTTGTGGTCAACTCAAAGATTTTCAGAATCTGCGATAGTACAACAAGTACATTGGCCACGGGTCGTGCCATTGATACATGGGGACGTGTTAGTACAAGATCTAACAATCAGTTAATGAGGAAGAGAGAGAGAGAGAGAGAGAGAGAGAGAGATGACCACGGGGCTGTGCCAGACGGGCACGGGCCGTGGTGGAGTTTTTGATTTCTGCTATAAATAGATGTGCTTGGTTCCATTCCAAACTATCCATTGGCAAACCACCTCTGTCTCACTTGCTACCACTCCACCACCACTACAACACCATCATCCATTTTCCATCTTTTAGAGTGTGTGTAGTAGTCTCAGGATCCAAGATTGATAGTAAGAGTCTTTGTCAAACAAGGCCCGTGCTTGGCTAAACACCATCATCCATTTTCCATCTTTTAGAGTGTGTGAAGATAAATCTTTTATGTATTTTCTTTTATGATTTCCAATATTTGGCAACTTTTTAATTGGGTATGTATTAATGACTTTAATAACTAGTTTTTTATATTGAAGACAATTTTATCTAATCATTCTTCATATGTTGTTGATTCACATATTCGTGTCTTTACGGTCTATATAAAGCGCGTTAATTTCCTGGAACGGGGTTAGAAGGGTGGTTGGGTAAATTTTGTGTCTCGTTCAGTGTATAGATCCTGCGAGAACCTAGTTCAAGCTTAGTAACACCTCATGAGTCGGAGCAGGCATTACCCACCACAGGAGAGGTGCAAAACGCTTGAATCCCTTATCTATAAACTACTATCAAAACTTTAAACCAACCCCGCGAGGACTGTATTCCTGCTGACTCAGACCAACCGGTTGAGGGTGATCGCTGCCTGGAGGGGGCCCACCACTTTTTGCATTAATAACTTACTTAATTATCTTTCAATATTCCGAACTAGTGAGATTGTATCCTTGCTGAGTCAAACCACTAGGTTGAGGGTAACATCGCCTTCACAAGAGGGGCCTACTACTATAACTAAGATAATCTCTTATAATGCCTAAAGTGCGGAAATCATCGAAAGGGTACATGAAAGATAAGTCGGAATCAAGTGATTCTTTCTTGTCTATCTGTTTTTACTTTTATTTTATTTTCTGTTTTTAGTTTATCTTTGTATCTTTTAAAAATCTTTTCTCAAAATTTGGTTCGATTAGACGTTGACGATAAGCCAGTATTAAAAGCTCTTGTGTCCTTGGACGACCTCGGTATCTTGCCATCACTATACTACGTCCGCGGACGGTGCACTTGCCCTAACATGTGTGTAGACTGATAGTAGAATATCGTGTTTTATAAATCTAAAACTTGAAATCGGCGAGTAAAAATAGCTAAAAATATTCTAAAAAAATATACTCACACCAACACACGTCAAGTTTTTGGCGCCGCTGCCGAGGACACAAGAATTGTAAGAAAGCTTAAAATTAATGGCCTGATCATTTTCTATCTTTTCTTTTTAATTTTCCTCTTGAAATTCTACTTTCTGCAGAATTAACACGGGGTCGTGTGGGATCAACACGGGTCATGTTAAATCTGCTGTATCTGGGAGAAGATGTTTTCTTGTTACTGGAACATAGACACGGGGACGTGTTACAGGAGCACGAGGCCGTGTTGAAATTCCAGTATCTGGGAACTTGAAAACAAAAAATTCTGCTGGACAGCACGGGTCGTGCCAGCCACAGCACGGGGCCGTGTTAACCTTCTAATCATGCTTTCTTTTTGTTTTTGTTCACAGAAAATCACACAATTCTGTATAATTCATAGGAATACAGTTTAGTGCATGACCTCCACCTCCGACAAAGACATAAAAGTACCGCTTGACGAACCCGCGCGGTTTTTGAGAAAAATACATAAAGCTAAAAACCAACAAAAAGCCTCGACCCAAAGCCCAACTATGGCGGATCAATGTTCTCATGGATTACCTACGACCCACGGTCGGTAATCTTGGAGCTGCTATTAACCCTCCTAATGTCGATGCTAATAACTTTGAGCTTCAACCACACCTTATCCAAATGCTGCAAAATTCCGCCACTTTCCATGGCCTAGCCGATGTAGATCCCCATTTACATATTACCAACTTTTTAGAAATATGTGACACCTTTTGGATCAACGGAGCCTCTAGCGATGCCGTTCGGCTCCGTATGTTCCCTTTTCCCCTAAAAGACCGAGCGAAAGCTTGGTTAAACACCCTCCCAAGTGGTTCTGTACACACTTGGGATGAACTTGCCCAAAAATTTCTCTACAAATATTTCCCTCCCGTTAAAACCGCAAAACTCATGACCGAAATTAACACCTACTCTCAAGAAGACGGGGAATCCTTGTACGAGACATGGGAAAGGATCAAGGAGCCATTAAAGAAGTGCCCACATCACGGTCTTGAACGTTGGCAACATCTGTCCACCTTCTTCGACGGACTATTGCCGCACACAAGGCAAATCCTTGATTCCGGCTCCGGAGGACTCCTTGGGAATCGGTGAACCGAGCAAATCTATAATCAAACTGAAGAACTTGCTCAAAACAGTTTTCAATGGCACACTTCTAGGGGCTCAAAATCTATAGCCCCGGGGCCCACAAAGTGGATGAATCCACTTCCTTGCAAGCCCAAATCGAAGCCTTAGCTAATAAAATAAAGAAACTTGAATTGAACAAAACGGCTTCGATTATAGCTTCCAAAGGATGCGGCGACCCCATGAAAACTGGAGTTGTATGAAAGATCTAGAAAATCAAATGGAAGTGGTAAATTACCTAAATAACCGGCCACGACCACCGGGAATTCAAAGTAACACTTTCACTCTCGAATGGCATAATCATCCCAACTTTAGTTGGAGGGAATCGGGGGGTGATGTGTGCAAAATGCAACATATAAATTACATCAAATGAGGCATAAAACTAACCCTTTTTTAGTACTAATGTTGGAAAAAGTGTGCTTTTTTCTTCCTTTTGTATTTTCAGGACCAAAAGAGCTTAAATGAACAAAAGGAACAAATATGCAGCAAAAACTAACATAATTACAAAGAAAAGGAATAAATGTGGCATGCCCGACCCCTCGACAGCATCTTCCCAAGCAAAAACAAGAAACAGAAGGCTGACCACGGCCCCGTGCCCACTGAGCACGGGGGCGTGGTCAGATGTCTGCAGAAAGGACAAAGCTGTAGAAGCTTCTATTGCCCACCACGGGGGCGTGCCCACTGAGCATGGGGCGTGGTCAACGCTAAGATTCGCGGACTCTAGCAAATCTTTGTAGTACAGATACGCTTCTGCACACGGGGCCGTGTGGAGCCTAATGAAGAAAAGAGCAATTAATGAAGGAAGAGAAAGAGGATGGCCACGGGGGCGTGTCCAGCGGACACGGGTCCATGGCCGGGCTTCTGTTCAGGCTATAAATAGAGGTGCTTGGTTCACTTCAAAGGCATCCTGTTGGTGCATGCGTCTGTCGACTTCGTCTTGTATCAAGTCTTGTAGAAGAATAGATATTTCAATGCATGGAAATCGAGAAAATAGGTTAACAAGCAAGTTCAAACGAAATTACAAAGTGTAATTTCGCTTGAAATCATCCAATGATTTCAAACGAAATCACCATGTTAATTCCGCTTGAAACTGTAATTCCGTATGAAATGATTCCGTTTGAGCATGTTCAAACGGAATTAGCTTGTCTATAAATAGGGGTTCTGTGATTTCGTTTGAGGTATTGGTGTATGTGTGATTCCAGAGCCGAAGTGCTGCCGAAGTGTCGTCTTGCTGTAAAACTTTGTCAGATTAATCAGAAAGGCATTTAAAGTGAATATCTAGCTGAATCAAACTCGATATGTCTGTTTCCGCCTTTCATATTGAGTAGAACGCCTCTGAACGACTCATTTCGGTCGGTAAAACGATCCTACAATTGGTATCAAAGCTCAGGAGGAGGAGTTCTATCATTTTCAGCCTGATTGCTTCAGATTCTTTTACTTCTACACCTTCTTTTCTAAATTGAACAAGTTTTCACGGTTAAAATGGTTTGAATTTCACACATTATCTGCGAAACTGTGTTTTAACAAAGCCTTGAGAGAATTGGACCTTAATTCGATGTAAAACTGATAAAATTTTGTAATTTCGCTTGAAAATCAGATCGAAATGATGATGTCAGCATAATTCCGTTTGAAATTTTCATACAAAATCAGTAATTCCGCTTCAAATCGTGATTCCGTTTGAGTTGGTATTCCGTTTGAAACTGGTTTGTTGGTAATTTTGCTTCAACAAGTGTTTCCGTTTGAAGTGAGTATTTCGTTTGAAGAGTGTATTCTGTGTAATATTGCTATTTCGCTTGAAAGTGTCTGATTTTGAAACTTGTTTCCGAATCATGGAAGAGGAATTCTATAATGCGTTTGCTACATCCCCGACCACTCCAGTTGCCATTGCTCAAAGCATGAACATGGACAATGAGACCGGAACTTTACAAAAACCCCCGAAGCTTATGGGCATTGAAGAGTATTATGGATGGAAAGATCGTTTTGAGAATTGGGTTCAGGCAACTCACTTGAGATCTTGGGAATGTACCGAGAAAAAGTATGTTAGACCACGTACTGAGTTGGGAGTTATCAAAGCAATTTCTGAACTAAATGACAAAGAACGAGACATGTATAAAGCAGAAAAGATGATTATTAGTTTGCTACAGCAAGCTATTAAAGAAGACTTCTTCATATTTCTTCAACATGACAATACTTCACGATCGATCTGGGATGCGCTCAAAACTAAGTTTGAGGGTAGTGAAAAGATGATTAGGAGCAAGAAAGCATTGCTAAAGAAAGAATTTGATTTATTTTCTAGTTTACCAGGAGAAGATACAAAGAAATTGATTGAAAGATATTGTCACTTAGTTCGTTCAATGTCGTTGTTGAGTATAAATAAAGAGCGAGAGGAATGGGTTGATAAATTAGCTGATGCTTTACCTCAGAAAGAGTGGGGTACGTATTTGATGATTTTAAAGAACACTGGAGAATATGATGGGTTGACGATTTCTCAGTTCATTGAAAAGATTGAAGGCCAAGATCTGGAACAGCAAAAGATTGCAAGAATGAACAATTCAAATGCACAACAAGATGTTAAGATGTATTACAAAGGGAGTGTTCAGAATTTCGAAGCAAGTCCGAAAATCCAAACTGCTTTCAGTGTTGATAATTCATCTGAATCAATCAATCAAAACTCAAACAGCAGCAGCAGTGGATTCTCTTCATATCCGAGTGTTAATCCAAAAGCTTCAAGTTCAAGTCATCAAGTTCAAAACTCAAACAGCAATAATGGTCATGTCTTAAATTGTAACATTGCGTTGCGTCTTCAGAATGGTCAAAATTTTTCAGAAAAAGTTGTGAAAGTCATATGTCATTGCTAACTAATGTGTTGGAATCATATGAAGGATTGGTTACTGGAAGGATTGGAAATCTTATGTTGACAAAAGAGGATTACGATCAGATCGATGCTGAAGAAATAGAGCTGATGGATATAAAATGGTGTTTAGCGAGTGTTTTGAGAAGAGCTGAAAAATTCAAAATGATTACAGGAAGAAATGATTTTATGGATGCTAATGTATCTACTTTGGGTTTTGATAAATCTAAAGTTACTTGTTTTCGATGCAGGGAGAAAGGACATTTCAAGAGAGAATGCAAAAATCAAGAAGCCAGTGGAGCAAAGAATCCGTTTGGAAAAGATGATTACTATCGGAAAGCCATATATCAACAAGTTGCTCATCAACTGTATCAACAAAAAGAACCACAAACTGCACATGCAAAAATGATCGAAGATGCAAATAGGAAAGCTTATTATGTCACACCCCCAAAATCCACACGCGGAGTATCACCGCTTGGAGGCGTGACTGACCAGGATCAAGCCACCAATCATATTGAATAATGTAATGAGTAAATGTAATTCAACCAAACAATATGAAAGGTGTTCAAAACAAAAGTATAGTATCAATGTTTAGCGGAAGCATAAATGTAAAACCCAACATAAGTAATAAGTTTGAAATGTCATAAACGTTTAACATGGCATCCACGATCCATGTCCCACAACGACTGTGCCTCCCCGTGCAAGCTCCATGAGTACCTAACGACCTGCAAGGCATGTAACAACGAGTCAACAACAAAGTTGAGCGAGTTCACAGTTGGTTGTTTAGTATAGTGTTCGTTTCGTAAACTGTATGTTTGTTTAGTAAACTATGTATCATATTTATTTGTATCGCGGCCTTCCAGGCATGTTTGCGAAGATTTGTGGGGGTTTCCCATGTATTCTAGACTAGTTGTATTTGTATCGCGGCCCTCCAGGCATGTTTGCGAAGTTTAGTTTTCGTATCGCGGCCATTCCAGGCATGTGTGCGAAGATTAGTATTCGTATCGCGGCCATTCCAGGCATGTTTGCGAAGATTAGTATTCGTATCGCGGCCATTCCAGGCATGTTTGCGAAGATTAGTGGGGGCTTCCCATGTGTTACTAGTCTAGCTGTATCTATAAGTGACCTTCCCCTAACGAGGTCAGTGGTACGTATTCCAGTAACAATGAAAGTACAAGTAATCATTTAACCCCATTCCCAACCCCGGGAATCCCATGCCTTGGTAAGAGTGTGAACTCACCTTGGATTGCTCGGTATGCTAAAGAAATACACGCTCACAAATAATCAATCACATGCCATTTATGTCACGAAGTGTGTTTAAGCAATTATCACGTATCATATAAGCAGTTAATCAAAGCCATACAATTCATGCTTGACGGGATTAACAGGCAGTTACATACATTGCAAAGTTAACACACTTAATAGAATTTACACACTAACAATGTTACATGTTTAATAGAATCATACTTAACAGTAATCAACATACTTAGCAGAGTTAACATATTTAACTGGATTAACAAACTAACGGAGATAAGAACTAACAGAGTTACATACAAACATGATTAATAAACTAACAGCGTTACTGTACACCAAGCATATGTGACGAAATCCCTTACTGGCGAAAAACCCTTTGGGCCGAAATCACTTGCATGGTGAAATCATTATGGACCGAAATCCACTTCCGATTATTAACCACTAATTTTTATTATTTAGTCTAATAGTAACAGCTTGGAATTATGGGTTTGTATACACAATAGCCTACATCAACATTTAATTCAAGAACATTGGCCTTACCTAACAAATCTGACAACACCATTAAAATGTGCACATGGTTGGATTATATCGAAACCACAAACACCCACATGGCCGCCATTTTCTTGTTATCCCCTTTGACTTAATCAAACCACCACATACCCTATTATTGGACCAATTAATAGCATGTCCTATATCATTTGTTTACTGCCACAGTGCCACACATGCAAACCTTAGGTCTCAATTATGGCCAATTAAGAAATCATGTGCAAATGTCAGAGATCAATCAGCATAGAAAGCATCATCTATTATCTATGTATCATGTAACAGAATCATCATCCAGTTCAACCATTAAACATATATACGTATATCATCCAGTCGATTATCATAACATATCACATAATCAACACTATTGGCATGTTAATCTGTTTTCGAATCCTGATCACATTCATATCATCAATCCTAGAACCCTATATCGATTTCATGCTTCGCATACAGTTACGTAACCAAAAATCAAGTATAACGAAGTCAAGAACAAAACGTGTAAATCACTCAATCAATATCCAAATACTAACCGTATGTAGGATGGAACAAACAAGAACTCCAAAAGGACAGATAGTTGCCGTCGAGTGTAAAGGAGAGTCTAGGGTTTGTCGAATAAAACTTCTCGTAAAAGTTGTGATCAGAATATACATATAAGTGATTCACTACTGGGCCTAAAGCCCATTTTGATTTCGTCGGCCACAAGGTGGACGAAAACACACAAAGTGTTTTCGTTGGTGGGTGATTTCACAGGGGGGGTTTTCGGCTAGAGTGTTTTCGAGTGGAGTAGGGTAATCGGCCCAAGGTTCCATGTTTGTTCCATGTTTTAATTGTACCATCACAACATAAATACCAAAATGTATTGTTAACCTATACACATATAATGTACACCATACATAAACACAAAAACAACACTTGCATTGCTCATCAAGTATAACATGTAAATCATAATACAATTTAACGTATAACAAACGTGTACAGTTGTGAAACAAACAAGTCATGTAAATAAACAACTTAAACAATTAACGCGTAATAATGCGGAGATGGAAATCTTGGAAACTCAAGTTGTCACATTATCCCCAACTTGAAAGAAATTTCGTCCCCAAATTTAGCACGTGGTTACTGAGGAAGCTAGTTGTGTTGTGTAGTTTACTGGTTTTCCTGGGGTGTCACATATTATGGTATCATTGATCAAGATGATGAAAAATTTGCAGAAGGTTTCAGCTGGGATAAATACTTTCCACCTGATTCAAAAGTTGTAGCTCTCATTGCATAAATAGTTCAAGAGCCTGATCTGATGACAGAATGGATGAAAGTGTTTGCTAGTGATGAGAAAAATCAAGAAGAAGAGTCTGTTTCATCAGATGAAAGCTCAGAAAGAACAACAGTTTTTGATCAAACACCATCTGATTCTGGTTCTTTAGATGATAGTTCAGAAAAGACAATAATTTTTTATCAATCTCCAACTGATGACAATAGTGATGATGAGGAAGAAATGCATATTAATACTGCAAAAATTCATTTTTCTTCTGAAAGTTTTCAATTTTATTTTGCAGATCGCTTGGAGAAGCTGAAGGAGAGACGAGCAGCAAAAGAACAGAAAAAGAAGACTGTTCAAAATAAAGAAGTTAAAACTGCTGAGGAGATTGTTGAAACTAAGAAGGTGATTGAAGTAGAGAAAGTTGTTGAAGTGGAAAAGATTGTTGAAGTAATCAAACCGTGTCTTAAATGCTTGGAATCTTGCAAGCAGTGTGAAGAGAAAGATGAAAAGTTGGGAGAATTTGACAAGATGAAAGAACAATTACTGTTCAATCTCAATTATGTGAAAGAGTCATATGATGTGCTAAATAGAACAGTGAATGGTCTTCAAAAGACGAATTCTGAGAGAGAAGACGCATTAACTATGATGAATGCAGTACTGATGTCAAAGCAGAAAGCTATCAATCATTACATTGAGGAGTGTGCACAGCTAAAGCAAGAGTTGGAGACTAAGAAGATTGAAAATGAAAGAATTAGAAGATTGTTGCAAAGTTATTCTAGTTCTGATTATTTGATTGATAGAATTTATCCAACTGTTGCAGGTTTTGAAGCATTTCAAGATGATGAGAAGCCAAAGAAGAAGGATACTGGTAAGAAACAGAGTGTTAGTTACAACAAGTGTCCGCCTCCGATCTGGGAAGGATATTCTCCCAGAAAACCAAATGAGGAGCAAGTCAAAAAGGCAGTCAATATAAAGTTAAAGTCTGATATAACCGATGATTTACCAGAAAACATTGATGTTACTTTTACATCGTCTGACACTGATCATGAGTCCGAGTTAATAAAAAAGGTGGTCGATCAGGTGTTGGATAAAGATGAGGAGTCTGAGTCAAAATCTGAGTCTGGAAGTTCAAATTCATCGGTCAACAGTTCAAAGACGTCGGTTAAACGGGTTTATAGTAAAGAATTTTTTATATAAAAATCTAATTTGAATGATGAAACATTTGAAGTTGCATATACTTTGAATGATTCTGACAAATTATATTCTGATAAAGAATTTCCAATAAGAAGTGTTCAAATTGAGAAGATCAAAAAGGTTTTCAAAATGACAGAAATTAATATTTCTGAAATAAAAGATTTAAATCTTACTGAAAAATCTAAAAAGTACACTTCAAGAGTTCAACAACGATTAAACAAGAAAAAAGGTTACAGTTCTGGTTCTGGTTTTCAAAAGAAACCAAACCATAACGGTAATTTCAAGAAGAAAGGTTTAGGCTTTATTCCACCTGAAAATTATAAAAAGGAGAAAATTTCTAAAACAAATACAAAATTTGTTTCAGGGACAAGTTGTGAAGAGGAATCAAAAAGCTCATTCTGGAATCAATCAAACAGAGAATTCCTTGTCAAGAAGCAAGAGAGAATGAAGAATGGAGCTTATCAAAGAAAGGAGACAAGAACCTGTTACAAATGCAATGAAGTTGGTCACATTGCATGGAACTGTTCTCAAGCAAAAATAACAAAACAGGAAGTCTCTGAAAAACTCAAAGAAAAATTTGTTGAGAAAAATGAACCACCAACTGACAAATTTAAAATTTTTGAAAATTCAACATATGAAGTTGGTGAGTGTTCAAAGACAAATTTTTATCAAAAGAGAGCTAAACATGACAACCAAATGTGGGTTGTTAAGAAGTTTTATGAGAAACTTGGCGATGAATCTGATTCCACAAAGTCAGACAAGCCACATGTTGAGTTTAAAGAAGAAAATTCAGTGCCTTCAGTGGATGATGTCAATTTTCCACCATTAAGGGCTGAAAACTTTAAACAAAAGGTTGGAAAGGTTGAAATCTCGAATCAATTCTATTCTGAGAAGAAAGAATTTGATGTTGAAAAAGCGTTTAATGGAAATGTGAAAAAGATTTTTGGGAAAATGGTCGAGGGAAAGGCCAAAGGGGTAAAAGATTTTTATGCAACAAAGAAAGCAACTTATTACCCAGGTGAAGTTGAGGAGGAAACATCCAATTTTGGTGAAGCTTGGATGTTAGTTTTTCACAAGTAAAATCCTGACTTGCCGGAGCTTCCAGGTTGGTAAGTGTGAAGCAGGAATCGGCATCTTTCTTGAGAAATTCACTCTGGTGATATTTCGATTTACAAGTAGTTGAAGAAGGATTTTAACATACAAGTGGTAAATCAGGGACATTAAGTTGTATCTGATTTTCTACAAGTGGTGTTTGTTGTTTGATTCCAAACTGTTAAATTTTTCAAGTGGTTAAATGAACAAAGTGATGAATTGATCCCCGAACCTACAAGTGGTTTTATAAAATCAACACAACTTATTTTTCGGGAAAAACCATTTGATTAAAACAAACTTAAGTGTTTTGAAATCACAATGGGAAAATAGTTTGTTGTGAGAGGGAGTTCTGATTGTTTATGCCAAGTGGATGGCGAAATGAAGTGATTCGATATCAGTTGTCATTTTAGTTGTACAGTTTGTTTTCAAATTTCTTTTAAATATTTTTGAATTTTAGGGGGAGTAAGTGATTTTTGAAAATCCAAAAACATTTAAAAATTTGAAAAAGCTAAAAACATGATAAAATCAAAAATGAGTTTTGTTGTGAAAAAGAGGAAATGATAGTACATCAGTGGACAATCATAGCATGCTAAAGAATTGGAATGAAAAATGTGATAAACGGTCTCACTGATGATGTGCCAGAAGGTTTTTACACATTTAGTAGATTGTGACAAGATATAAACCTAAATTTCAAACTTACTTATATCGTGGGGAACATCTCTCGGATATATGGGTAACCCCTGAAATCTTGTTTGAAAGGTCCCTCTTTCTGAGATACTAGGTCTTTATACTCAGTGATATCTGGGTTATTATCCCGGGACTTCTGATTTTGCGCAAGCAATGGCCTAGTCCCCATATAATACTTTCTGCTTGCTTGAAATATAGAATCGCCCTCAGTACAAAAAATGATGAAACATTGCAAAATGCTAATCATGTGCTGTTGAAGAAAAGATTCTCTAAAGGGAACACACCAAAAGTCGAAGCCGTCATCTCTCTGCTGAACGAAAGTTCTGACCTGAGCTCTCACGGTCCTCACAATTAACCCTTTACAGATATCATCTGTGGTATATTCACCTGTAAGACTGAATATTGGGATCTGGATACGGGAGTATATTCTGAGGTGGGACACATGAATAAGTTTAAGTCTCTAAAACATTAATCTCGTATCTCAAAACAGTTAAACTTTGTGTGAAAATTTAAGTGGATCAGTATACTGACAATCTAGGTGAATTGTTTAGAACTTAAAATGTTAAAAGCTTAACGGTGTTGGTGATTTGTCTCAAAAACTGATATGATCCTCTTACACAAACTCACAAAAATATTGTTTGTAAATATTTCTTTACTGCATTTCATTTTAAAGTAAAAAATCCAAAAAGATTTTAGTGTGTTTTAGCATAAATTTTGAAAAATACAAAAAGATTTTCGACAACTGATGTTGGAGAGCTGATTTTCAAAATTCCAAGTGCTAAACATGATGACAATCAGTGAGGGGGAGTCAGTTTGAAATATGAAAAGATTTTGATAGAAAAATATTTCTTACAAATGGTTAATTAGAGTTTAAAATTGTAAAATCATTTCTTGATGTGTTTGTGTCTACTAATGGTAAGCAGAGAATAAATTTGTCAAATTATAAATTTGTGAAATTTATTTTTGGGTAGAGATTTGTGCAGGAAATAGTAAGAGTCAGGAATTGGTTCTGAACCTATGAAAAGAGTGTGAGCCAGGTTATAATCTTGGATCTGAAAGGAATCAAGAGACCTGATCAAGAAGAGCATGGAGCCAGGTTGAGATTCTAGAAGAAAGAGAAAGAAGATTGAGGATGCTTTACAGTGTCAGATACTTCAGGAAGAGTAAAGACTGAAGATGTTGAAGACTCGACACTTAAGACTCGTCAACATTCGAGGGGGAGTCTGTTGGTGCATGCGTCTGTCGACTTCGTCTTGTATCGAGTCTTGTAGAAGAATAGATATTTCAGTGCACGGAAATCGAGAAAATAGGTTAACAGGCAAGTTCAAACGAAATTACAAAGTGTAATTTCGCTTGAAATCATCCAATGATTTCAAACGAAATCACCATGTTAATTCCGCTTGAAACTGTAATTCCGTATGAAATGATTCCGTTTGAGCATGTTCAAACGGAATTAGCCTGTCTATAAATAGGGGTTCTGTGATTTCGTTTGAGGTATTGGTGTATGTGTCATTCCGGAGCCGAAGTGCTGCCGAAGTGTCGTCTTGCTATAAAACTTTGTCAGATTAATCAGAAAGGCATTTAAAGTGAATATCTAGCTGAATCGAACTCGATATGTCTGTTTCCGCCTTTCATATTGAGTAGAAGGCCTCTGAACGACTCGTTTCGGTTGGTAAAACGATCCTACACATCCCTTGGCAAACCACCTCTCTCCCACTTTGCCACCACTCCACCACCACTACAACACCCACATCCACCACCATCATCCATCATCCACCTTAGAGTGTGTGTAGTAGTCTCGGGATCCAAGATTGATCGTAAGAGTTCTTGTCAATCAAAGGTCATGTTTGGCTAAGTCTCTTACATCACTTGGTGAAGACAAGTCTTTAATGTAATACTTTTGATTTTTAATCTTTTCGCACTTTTTATTTGGTTTTGTATTAATGACTTTAATAACTAGTTTCTTATGTTGAAGGTGAAACTTCTTTATCATTTGTCCGTGGTATCTTGGCATTACTTTACTGTCTATATAAAGTAAAAGATTTTCACCATTCATATCTCTACAGTCTATATAGAGATATGTTGGCTACCTGTTCGGGGGTTAAGGGAATGGTTTAGTAAGGTTCTTTCCTTATTCAGTGTATAGATCCTGCAAGGACTTGGGTCAAGCTTACTAGGACCTCCTTCAATACCCACTAGTATTGGATGGCGAGGGTGCGAATGACTTGATCCCCTCATATGCAAACTACTATTAATACATTAAACCGGCTACTTGGGATTGTATCCCTGCTAACTCAAACCACTTAGCCGAGGGTAACATCGCCTTCAAAAGATGGGCCTACCACTTTTCGCATTAATAACTTAATTAATTATCTTCCAATATTCCAACCCTTTGGGATTGTATCCTTGCTGACTCAAACCACTGGGTTGAGGGTAACGTCACCTTCAAAAGAGGGGCCTACTAATATAACTAAGATAATCTCTTAAAAAGTGCAAAAGTGCGGAAATCATCAAAGGTTACATTAAAGGCGAGTCAGATCCAAGTGATTCATCTTGTCTATCTGTTTTATTTTTATTTTTATTTTTTAGCATTTTTTTCATGTATAAAACCTTTTCTAAAAAATTTTGATTTGATTAGACGTTGAGGATAAACCGGTATTAAAAGCTCTTGTGTCCTTGGATGACCTCGGTATCTTACCAACGCTATACTACGCTCACGATGGGTGTACTAGCCCATTTGTGTGTTTAGTGTTAGTAGAATATCGTGTTTTATAAATTTAAAACTTGACTAATGTGTAAAATGGGCTTAAAATATTAATAAAAATTATATCACACCCGACACACACCAAGTTTTTGGCGCCGTTGCTGGGGACACAAGGATTTTAAGAAAGTTAGGAATCAACGGCCTAATCGTTTTTTCTTGTTTTTCTGTTTTTTTTAAGATTTTTCTAGAATTTCCAACTTCTGCTGAGCTTAGCACGGGGCCGTGCCCGCTGAACACGCCCCCGTGCCCAATCTTTAGTACTGGCAATTCTGTTTTGAGTCAGACAGTAGCTGAACACGGGGTCGTGCCCAATGAAGACGCCCCTGTGCCCAAGTTTCAGATACTTAAAACAGAACCGTGAGATCCCGACGGTTGGTAATTTCTGACACAAACATGAGTGATACTGATCATTTTTACTTTCGCTCCTATTACGGTGCGTGGTGTAAAATATGTGGAGGATCTCATGAAGATTTAAAATGTTATTTTTTAAATTACACTCCCCACTATATAGACCCATCGTTTTCCTGTAACCTTAAGATGGGCGAAAGTAAAAACAATCTCTATCTCCCCCTCGAATGCTCTCAATCATCTCTTCTAGATGATATGATTCTTGAAGAATGATTTCAAATGGAAGAAGTATTCTCCAATTGATAAAAGAACTTGAGATGGAAATAAATAATTCATCTCAAGATGACAATCAAGGAGAATTGTTGAGATCGCATTCGGAATATAACAACATCGTTGCTCCCAAAAGCACCTCTAACTCTTGTAAGGGCATGAGCGATAGTCGTCCCTATGTCGATTGTGCCGTGAAGGATTCTCCATCGGTCTCCACCGACGCATACATAGACCTGAGCGATTCGACATACACCTTCTTTAACGAGACCCGGATAAGGAAAATAAAGGTTGGTCTCGCCCACCGGTATTTAGCTTAGGATTCACCATTTCTGATAACCTCTTGCGTTTTTGTCTAAATCAAGGGCAATTAAGGTACCTCAGGCACTTCGGTGCTGTTCCATCCAGTAAGGAACCACCCGATCTGGATAAATTCCTTTAAATTATACAAAACATCATAAACTCCTCTAGCCACGGGGCCGTGTCCAGGTCAACACGCCCCTGTGCCAACATGAAGATTTGTGTCTGACCTTAAGTCAGAATACTGACAAAATGTGTCAGACTCTTGTCTGACCACGGGGCCGTGTCCAGCCGACATGGGGCCGTGGTCAGCGTGCTGTCATTTTCTATTAGGATCTGAGTTTCAAATGATTGTGTTTTACATTTGATAAAGATGAAAATGAACAAGTAATTGCAGCGGAAACTAATTATGGAAACAAACTTTCACACACAATCAAATAGGAGAAATGCTTTCAACACACATTTTAACATAGAACCGAATAATTGAATTTATTTCAAGATTCAATTATAATGCATGCATATATCACAAACTCCCCCTCAGCCTGAGCTCTCAGTGATTGTTCGTACAAGAAGACAAGTGGTGAAAGAGCCAATAGAACAGTACAGGGTACTGTTCTATTTATAGGCACGAGTAAACCACTGAAGCATCTTGGCTGACGTCACCATGAAAGCGACATCTAACCTCCTAACAACCTGAAACTACTGATCTAATACAAGCACTGTCTAGCTAACTACTGATTACAAAATATTACAAACAAATAGACTAAACTACTGCTTTCTCCTTCCACTGTTGTGACTCCAGCAGTACTTTGTTTCTTCATCAGTGCTTGACCCATAACAGTAGATTGATCATAAGGGCTTTAGTCTTCATCAGTCTTTAACATGATCAGTTGTTTGTAGAATCAGTTGTTGTATAAGGACAGTGGATACAGGCCATCAGTTGTTAGAATCACTTTCAAGGGGAGAGACTTGTATACAGCAGTGCTTATGCTAGATCCACTGTTCTGGTCCAGTTTTGGCTTTAATCAACGGTTCCTTTGGTAGGGTTCAATCCCTACAATCTCCCCCTGGAACAGATGATGCCAAAACTCTTCATTATTTAGGATCTTTATTGCCTCATCAAAAGTTCCCTGACTTGCCCTTTGAATTATAATTCAAAGTTCAGAGAATCTATATCATCCTCATCCCTGCACAGTGTAAGATCAAGGAGATCTTGCAGATCTTCAACACCCAGGCCCAGTGCTTGTTCCCTTGATATTTTCTTCACATCACCATTGGACTTGATCAGAGTCAATACGTGGGTCTGTTTGTCAGATTTCCACTTTAGTACTTTTGAGTCCTTTGGGTTTCTTGGGAGAGGTTTTGTTGAAGATGAGTTTGGAGATGTGGCCTGGTAATGATAGGTTGAGCAGTGTTTGTGGTTTGTGCAGATTCAAGTCTTTCTTCAATCATCCGCTTAACCCCTTCTTTCACAAGGTAATCCTCTGCTTCTTTATCTGCTGCGGTTACATTATCCATCTGCTTTTGTTTCCTTCTTTGGTAAAGGATGGCAGCAGGTGGAGTAGTGGATCTCCTGAATTGTTGCTTTTGTGGCTCAGCTGAAACCACTGTTTCAGGATAAATAGGCTTTTGTGGAATATTGGGATTTTTCTTTCTTAATTCTTCCAGCCTGTGATAAGAATCAATCACCTTTTCTTCTTTCCACCTTGTCACTTGATTCCTAGACCCAAAATCAACAGTGATAAGTTCCTCTTTCATTCTCTTCAGCTTTAACACTTTATCAGGTACATTTTTCTTGTAATTTGCCCAAACAGGAGGAGTATGTTTGACCTTTTCTTTGTTCATCTTTTCAATTATTTCCAACTCCTCTTTGAGTTCAACCACTGTCCATTCTTTATATTGAGCTTTGTAACCCTTGTACCTTTTGAAGGCCATGATGTGCTCAATGTAATCTTTCCTTAGGGTCTCATCAGCTCTTTCGGACAGTTGCTGGCAGAGATTCTTTGAAAACCTTTCCAAAGTACTGACTTGAGTAAGCAGGAATTGATAGTATCTTTGGATTTCCTTGTCAGATTTACCCTTTGAGTTTCTTTTGGAGATATCCTCTGCTTGTTGACCTTTCAACTTCAAATATTCTTCAATGTTTTTAGGTCTTGGATATCCTTGAACAGATGGCAAGATCCTTTTACAGGATCATCTTCTGAATAGAAAGATTTGATCTCTTCTCTGACAGCTGCAAGCTCTAAAGGGTACTGGACAACTGCAGATACAATGGCAGTGGTTGGGTTAAAGACTTGTGCTGAAGAGAGTGGAACAGGGTTTGGAATAGTAACAAGTGACAAAGGTTGTGAAGATGCTGGTGGTGGTGATGGAGAATCATCATCTTCCAAAATTACCCATCTCCTTTTTGGTTTAGGAGAGGTTGGTGGTGTTTTAGTTGGTTCAGTGGTGGTGTTTTGAGTGGTGGTTATTGTAGTGGAAGGTGGCTAACTAGCAGCTGTTGAAACAACTGGTGTTTCAACCACTATTGTCATTACTACAGGTGATATGTCACCTGATGTCTTCTGCTTTTTGGCAGGAGGTGTTGGTGGTGAGGATGTTTTTGGTGGTGAGGCAGTGGTTGAAATGGGAACAATAGTTTTGGTCTGTGTTGAAGTGGTGGATGTTAGTTTAACAACTGCTGAAACCACTGAAGTACCAACAGTTGTTGATACAACAGGAGTTACAACAACTGTTGGTTTGGAGGTTTTATGTGAGGAGTTTTTAGGAGGTTTGGGAGTATGTTTTGTGGATTTGGATGGTGTGGTTTTAGGTTGCCTCACTTTTCTAGTGAGCTTCTTCTTTTTCTGCTCAGGACTCTCTACATCCTTTGGCTCAGAAGTACCCTGCTTATTCATTTCCATGAAAACTCTTTTCTCCTGTTAAAACCTTGCTTTATCCTTTGCCTCCATATCCCTTTTTACCCTTGCTTTTGCATCAACAATGGCATTAGTGGTCACATCAACCTTTTTAGACCCATCTGGCTTGGGGATGTCTGCAAGCATACTTGAATTGTTAGGTGCAATGTAAAGACCATCTACATACCCCTTTTTCTTCAACTGCTTCAATTTCTCCCCCTTTTTGGCATTAGCTGGTGGTGCATTATCCACAAAAATAATAGAGGGAGGAGCAGTTGTAACACCCTTGTATTTATTTTAAAGATTTTCCTATAAATAACGAAAATAAACATGTAATTACGATTAAGTATTCTTAGAAAATACGAGTAATCTAAAACTTTTACATTTTAAAAGTTTAGGACAAAATGTAATTAAGTTCGTCATTTAAAAGTAACAACGAAACGTCATGCGGAAGCTTATTTCTTTGATCGTGTTTGGTCCTTCCTAGAGCTTGATCTTCATCCAAGAACACTTGGTATAAATTTGTGAAAAAAACCAACCCAAATGTTAATTTTGATGCTTAAATAATAGATTAAACAAGTTCTAAACGACAAACCATGAAATAAAATAAAATTTGCCAGTTCTGTAGTCTGTCGCGGGCCGCGACAGACTTGGTGTTAGATTACGCGGGCCGCGACACTCTGTCGCGTGTCGCGCCATGTTTACTCCCTCCGTCGTGTGGCGCGGGGGATTACCTTTTCCAGCGAGTTGTTGTTCAGATGCTGCATATTCCCAGCTACACTACTTTTTACGAAAACGGTCATAACTTCTTCGTTATTGATCCGTTTTACCCGATTCTTTTTCCTACGCGTCCGTAATTTATTTCTCCATCTTATGGAGTTAAAATCCGACATCCGGATTAACATAATTTCAGACTTTTAAGTCTTCTGCTTACTACCCTTTTTACCAATTATTGACCCGTTCGTAATTTTAATCGCACCAACAAGTTTATTTGATCGTTAAACTCATGAAATTCATTATTTCAATATCACCTATTATATTAATCTCGAATCACGATTTTCTTAAGTAATAAAATCCCGTTTACGCTTAAATGCATATTTTGACCCGTTAAGGGTAGTTATGCATTTTAGTCTAGAACTTGTGCCTTTCTTTTGTCGCTACAAAAGTTCCATATCTAATTAACTACAAATATTCCACCACAACTATTTTGTGGTGGATTTATCAAGATGAACCCCTTTTTCCCAAATTTTACCCATCGGTTAATCATTTTACGCAAATGACCACTTTTGAGCATTTGACCCGCGAATGTGCATTCCTATGATCTTTATTCATGTCTAATGATTCCATAATCTTTATGCAAGTTCCTAAACGACCCTTATGAGTCGTTTGCCCAATATACCCTTCAAGGTATTTTGGTCAACTTTAGTCCCTCACTTCACGACGAAGGACTTTCGCTAAATATCTTGACCAAAATTGTATGTTTAACCAAAAAGCTTAGTTACACGTACCTGGATCGGGTCAAAGTATTGACCCGTTTACTTAACTTTTGCTTTAAATCTTTATAGTTAAAGCAACGCAAGCTTATGTTATTTCCTGTGATTACAAAACTCAACAAGCAATTATCAAATGTTATTGTCAAATGGCGTTACCCACACCAATTGACCTATTTAGTCAAAATGACCAATTATCCGTATGAGATGGTATTTAAGTACCATTTCATCCCCTTTAAACCTATCCCGGTTTTCCTTGTACTCGTTTTACTTAAAAACGTTTTTGTTTGTTCGTCACTACATGACTAATTTACCATTTTACCCCTTTGTCCATAACTTATGATTTCTTACCATTTTCCCTTCGTTCCGACTCTCATTGAATCATGTCGGAACATCCTATGCCAACCACTTAGTAGCATTCATATATTATACTTGCAATCATGTCATTTGTAAATAATGAAAAAGGACGTAAGCTTTACTTACCTCGCATCCGAACTACGCTTTTCCTTTCCTTCTTGATTCGTTTGACCCGCTCCCTCATCAAGCTTCCACCTAGCTTGTTACGCGTCAAACTATCATCATCGTTTTCAAGGTGGTTAGTTTAATCATAATTTAATACGATTATTCCACCTTACGCATTTCATATCAAAAATTACCATTTATCGTATTATAGGTCAGTTTGACTTTTTAAAAGTCAAATGCCCATTAGTTTACTAATTGCATATTCGAGTTCATCAACTAGTTTTAGCATTCTTTAATTACCCGGTAGGCGTTATCTTTAGACCACCATTTTAACCAAAGTTCTAACCACGTTTATCACATCTAGAACTCTTTTTAATCACATTTTGCATAATAGCCGAAACATCACAATTAGGTGTTTTAACTACAAAAATTCTAGTTTCGAGCCTTCTTCGAGGCATTTCAACAAACACTTTAAGGGCAGTATTTTACATGTTTATTTATCAAGTCTCTAGCTTATCTCTTAGCCCTAATTTCACATAAATCAACCATCTTACAAAGTTGTTAACTTCTATAATTCTGAAGTCACTTCACAATTGTCAAATTACACTAGAATATCATCCAATTTCCTAGTATTTATTAAAATCTACATAACCCACTAATCACCTACAATGGTGTTCATGGGTTTTACTAAAATTTCACATGATTTCAACTCGTATTTGTCTAGGGTTTGTCCCTAGACACTATAGTTGTTCCTAAATCATCATAAGACACACATGCAACCATAATTTCAGATTTTCCCAATTTCATGAGAATTTCAAGTTGAGAGTTTTCATGAAATTTTACATACCTTGTAATCCTCTTGTGATGAGGATCAATAATCTATGCTCGAATTTCGTTTTGGACCAGATTTGCACCTCCAATTTGAGAGTTTTAGTGAATTTTTAGGGTTTGAGAGTGGGGTGTCGCCCCCTGCTTATTCTTGATCGACCAGACCCCCAAATGGGGTGTTTGGTTTTTGTTTTAATTAGAATTGGCAACTTAGTTTCAATTTTAACATCTTTGGCCCCTCCATTTTCCTTAGTTTATAAATTAAGTGTTTTTAACCCACTCATAAGTCACTATCTAACTAGGTTAGAATTATTCCTAGTTAGCTTAGTAGGTTCGGGAAGTCGTAACCCGTTTTACTTCTAAGTCCCGTTAAATCGGGCCTTTTATCTTCCTATTTCCTTAAAAGCTCTTATTCACTTTAAATAAATATTAGGATTATTCAATTAATTCCTAATACTTGCCAGTTTACTTTTACCACTAACGGTACTTTCCCCGTCTTTAGTATTAACGGGGTTTAATTACCAAACCCGTTTTCGGGGTGTTACAAGTCTACCCCCCTTAAAGAGGTTTCGTCCCCGAAACCTTTTCTTACCTAATTTATCGAGTTCAATTCCATGCATTTGCTCTCGATAATCAATTAAGCATTTCTCATATCTTAACCGATTGTTAGTATTACCAGAAAAGTATGGTAATATCCTTTTGGTTATTAATCATCTACGTATCTTACATGACATAATGCGACTTGAAATAACGTAATCTCGTTATTTCCACTAGTTTAATCAACTTAGCGATATTCATCGCTTTCATATACTATCGAATTCTTTATGAATTCGTTACTTTGACCCGTTTAAAGGTCTTTAGTGAAATCTTTCATTTTTAGCAACAAATCCTTTTATTTTAAAATTTATTTATTCGGTTCAGTTATACCGAATTTACCGCTTACAAGCAAACCAAATTTCTTAACTTGAATTGCTGACTTTAACCGGTTTCACTAACTAGACTTATTAGTCCGGTTTCTTTTTACCGCTCGCTTGGTTATAATGTGATTCTACTTCACATTGTACCTCTTGACCGTGATCATGTCACACGATGTTTAATTTATATCAACCTTTTCATTTTTGAAAATATCAATTTTCGAATATATTGTCTTGCGCCTATCAGTTGTCCAGACTTGTATCTTTCATACTTATTATTTAAATTCCTATCGGAATTTATGTTTGTAAAAACGTTATTTCTTACTAAGACTGAATTTTTGTTTAACGTTTCTCTCTTTAACTATGTCGATTACTCATATCAAGGAAATTGACAACCCATAATTTATTGTTTTCCGTTCTCGTTTTACGCGGGGAATCGTAACAAGTTCCCTCACCTTACACAATTGACCCGTAGTTTCCTTCACTTAACCTCGTAGGCTATTTCCTTAGGCTTTCACCTCTTTAAGACAAGGCCCTTATGATCCCTTTGCTTCTATTCATGACCCGTAGGTCATTTTGGCTCCGTAGACCTTTACACTAATTAATGTCCCGTAGGTTATGATGATCCCGTAGATCATCTTTGTGACAACCCGCACTAAACCAGGTATCCGTACGACTTAATTAGTAATTAATTACTGCTTAATTACTGTGCTTGTTTGAACTAGCTGATGAACTGCTACTTGATATCTGATACATGTACTTACTTGCATCATACTTTACTTATCGTCACTACATTATTTACATGCTGAACCCTAGTGACAACCGTGATGCACAAAAAGCACAGTAGCACTATAACGGATAACCTATTGAACATGCTGATAAAGCCAGCATCAGGAAAACACTGCATCTAAGGCCTGTAAGAGCCTGAAATGTTTTGCTACACTAGTAGTGAGTGTAGGGATATAAGGGTTGTGGAACTGCGTCTCTAGGGATAAGTCACTATGACTGGATGTGCCTAAAACGTACTCTAAGTACAAAACTCAGCACTTTACAAAATAATTCAGCTTTTAGCTAACTAATAAAGTGCCAAAATATGAGAAAAATAACACTAGACACTTTCCAAAGTGTCAGGAACAAGCTGTGTCACTAAAGAGAGTAATAACGACACTTTAAAGCTTTAGTAACGCTTTAACGGATTACTATCCAACCGAACAACCGGACTATACCCGAAACATGAAAATATTGTTATTTTCATTATTTGTCTTTTTCTGAGCGAGTTAGGGTCCCCGTATACCCTAACACCTGTCATAACACACTATACACAACTAACCAAGTTAAACACTTAACTAACTTGGTTTAACCTAACTAATGCTTAATAACTAGTTGGAAACGAACCAAGGGACCCCCCCCCCTAACCGAATCGTCCCCTTGGGGGACACCCTTGGTACTTGCTTGATTATTTAAATCTTCTTGTCTAATATCAATTAGACATTGGGACGTTTGGATAATGCACACTTAATTTGCCTATAAGATCTTGGTTTAACACAGCATAACTTACATTATCACAACACCACTCAAAAGCTCTCTCTCCCTCTCTACCACTCTCAGCCGAACCCCCCTACAAGCATCCATCCATTTTCGAGTTCCATCTTGCAAGTTCTAATCACATACAAGTGTCGAGGGACGTATACAAGGAGTCTTGGAGCAAACGGAACGCGAAGGACCTCTCTACTTAGCTTTTATCCACCTATTTTGCGCGTAGATTCTTCCCTAGCCTCGAGCTAGAGGTATAATGCTTAAAACTCGTTCTTGAACTAATCTAAAGTGGTTAAAAGGATTTTTATCGATTAAAACTCGAAATCTTACAAGTTGATGCATTAAAGTCTACTTAAAACACTAAAAATGGTGGTTAATAGCTTATAAGTTGTGTAAAACTTGTAGTAATTAAAATGTATGATTATTTAGGCCCGATCTATGATGTGGTAGCTCGGATCATCGTTTAACCCGGTTTGGTAAGATCATGGATCTTAACATAAGCTTGTTTTGAATGATACAAGGGTTAAAAGGTGAAACTCTACCACACATAAAACATGAACTTGTGTAAAAGAGTTTTACTTGTGGAATAGTGTTTAAAACTAGCAGATCTACGTATCTGCAAGTGGTATTTTCAAAGGACCAAGCGTTAAAGAAATCATGCTTTCTAAAAATGGATCTTACACTAACAAGAATGATTTTTATAAACCACAAGTGTGTAAACACTTGTGAAATGAAAAGATCCGACAAAATAACAGTTTTTGTAAAAGATGACGGAAAGTTGTAAAAATGGATTTTCTCTAAAAACAAGGTTTTTACAAGATCAAATTACCTTATATGAAGATCTACTAAATTTAAGGGGATTTACACCACAGTTTTGGGAAAACTGCAAGTTCATGTAATTTTTGGCAATTTACACATATGTTGATTAGTTGTTGTGATGAAAGTTGTTCTGATCAAATAAAGAGAATTGTTGAGTTGATTTGTTAAAGAAAATGATACGCTTGAAAGCGTGGCCACCTCCAGTTACAGAGGAAACTCTGGCGAAATTTTTCTAAAAACCTAACACTTAGAACTATTTACACTACCAGTGTTAGAATTATTTTTGACATGTTTTCGAAATATGAATTTCGCCATGACTTTATTTACTAAATATTCGGAGGTGGGATTTTCACAAAATTTAACGTGATAAATATATATTTTTCACACACTGTTTATGATTATTTTGTGAAAATACATAAATATTATTTTTTAGAGTAAAAATAATATTTACGAACGTTAACGAATCCAAAATAATACGAACGCTTTCACCATAAATATATAAGTTACACCGGTGATTATATTACCACTCGATTGTTAAACGTAACTTACGCACTTACGGAAATATTTATGAACGCACGTGTATTGAATCCCCCATCCTTGGGAAGGAGATTAACTACCAAGTATTTACAAAATGTAAACACGAAATAGTTGTCTAACTATTTCCCAAAAACATAAACCATGAAGCTAAGGCACGGCCGTCCGTCTAATAGAATTAGCACCTGTAGGTCGTCGCACAGCTGCGTGAGCAGGAGATACTTGGTAGAGACGCTTCACTGTGAGTTCATGTCCCCCTTTTCTCTAACTGTTTTCAGTTTTCTTAACTGCGGGGGTGAAATACATGTTACTATGTTTACGAGTACTTTATACACGGTATGGTTAGCGTAAGGAGGTTTATTACTCAGATCATGTGAGTGGGTAGGAGCAATATGAGGCCATTAGTCCTCATGTCGGGACCGAGGGACAGGAGCGGTAGATCTATCTGGGTGTAGCGAGCCCAGCCCCAGGCCAAACTAGAAACGGACCTTGGGGTGACTTTGTCCACATACTAATGTCGTGGCGAAATCTGCTAGGTTTGAGTCTCCCTATTTGCACTTCACATATATCAGTGGCCTTGCAAACCATTGGTGATCTCAATTCCCTTATTTGCTACATACCAAGACTATTTTTTTTTATACTCACAAAGGTTTACTTACTCACTTACACATGAACTCGCTCAACATTATTGTTGATTTTTCAACTTACATGTATTTCAGGAAACTAAAGATCTGGCGCGGTATGTTATGTTTTCCCGCTGCATAAGGGTTCCAAGGTCATCCCAGTTTAGGAAATGTGACTCTTTCCTGGACAAGTCACAAATCTTAAACTGCGTTTATTTCATGTTGATGTTTATGGTTTTCAAAACAATGTTTTATGTTATGAGGTTGTAAGTCCTTAAGACAATGTTATGTTACTCTGGTTTTAAACTTAATCGAACGGATGATCTTGCATGATTTTATTTCATATAGCTTTGTTATGGTTAAGCTATGGTATTAAGAAGTCACACCAAAATTAACCACGCTTCCGCAAAGCCAGGGTGTGACAGCTTGGTATCAGAGCTCTGATCATAGCGAACTAGGATTCTCTCTCGAGTCTAGACTATGATCACTAGGGCTCTCACGAAAACATTTTACTGCATACCACTTAAGTCCAGATCCAAAACTTTTTACAAACAAATGTTGAGCACATTTTATTATTTATAGGCTCAGCCTGGAGGGCTGAGGCTCGGTCTGGAGGATCGAGGCTCGGTCTAGGTGACCGAGGTAGTTGAGCACGTTGATTTATTATAGGCTCAGCCTGGAGGGCTGAGGCTCGGTCTGGAGGATCGAGGCTCGGTCTAGGTGACCGAGGTAGTTGGCTAGTGAGGCTAGGAAGAGTAGGCTCAGTCATGAAGACTGAGGCTCGGTCAAGGGGACCGAGGCTCGATCTAAGTGGTCGAGGTGGAGGATAGAGCAGTCTTAGAGACTGGGAGAAATTGGCTAGTGAGACTAGGAGAATTATGTGATACCTTACTTGGTGACTTATGTGATTATCTGATTGTATGACTGATTATTTGAGCATATTTGTGTTTATGTTACAGACTCATGGATTCAGCCGGTACTGGTGATTCGGACCCCACTGGACCCATACCTATCGTATCTGATGACCTCACATCCTCCGAGCACGAGGTGTACACATCTGACTATACCAGTACTGACGAGGATGATTTCCAGCCTTTCGCACTACCCGATGGTGCTGATGAGCTTGCAGATGACCCTCCCGCTGAGTACCTACCTCTAGTAGAGATTCCGGTCCCTATACCCTTAGCCGTTTATCCAGCATATGATTTCCCTCTTGACGCCGAGGCTGACGGCGATGTTGACCTGTTTGAGGAGGAGCCTTTTGAGGATGAGATCCAGGGCGAGGCCCTTCTTCCTGCAGACGATCTCCTGATGATCACTGACGTTCCCGCTGAGGATTCGCCTGCACATTCTCCTGTCCCAGACTCTTTCGAGTCTGTGGCATCCGCACCTTCTCACACATTGAGCGCACATCACTTTGCGCATGATTCTGATCCTGACCAGGCATCCTCTGTTGCACCTATTCCCAGTTTTGCGTTTGACCATGATGACATAGAGGATTCTGATCCTATCTTTCCCCCGGGATACGACCCGGATCGTGATATCGAGTTTATACCTATGGATCAGCCCATGGAGGATCCAGCTGACCCAGTAGATCCTATCGACCCCGAGTTTGACTTCGAGATGGCTTTTGATGATCCCGAGCCTGTCGTCGCTCCTGAGCAGGCAGCCGCTTTAGACCCCATACTTGAGCATGATCCCGTACATGCTGACATCCCTATTGAGCCTGTTATAGCAGACCCACCTGTTGATGATCTCCCCGTGGATGTTCCTTTGTTAGAGGGCGATCATGTTGTTGTTGACCTTGTTGTTCCTCTACCTGTGGTTGATATACCTGTTGACCATCCTGTTGAGCACATTGCACCTGTTCACCCTTTTGTTGCACCCGATCCCATCCCACTAGAGCCCGAGCATGCACTGTTCGCGGCACGCATGGATCCACCAGATGAGCATGCACAGCACGGTTGGATACCAGCTGATGAGGATGTTCCACCTTTTCCCCCTCAGATCCCTGATACACGACATGTTGATTTTTCTTTTCAGGTTCCTCAGTTTGTACCTCCAGCGAGGACTGGAGAGGGTTCTTCAGCCCATCCTTTTGGGCATGTACCGATGTCTATCCCCTTCATGCCCCAGATGTCATCTGTTACACCCTCTGTTGCTCCATTTCATGTGGCACCTTTTGATCCCACCAGTGAGCCGTTCCTTTGGGCACCAGACTCTGCTATGCCACCTACTGACCCCTACCATTCTTTCCACATGGGGTATACTATCGAGGACGTTTTGATGTCTTTTGTCGCCCAGCACGAGTCGCACACGCAGCGCATCCAGGAGCTTGAGAGAGCTCAGCTGCCGCCATGCCAGTGCCATGGTCAGACACACTCTCCTCTGCAGCCATTTCGACCCTTACCTCCAGATTATGCTGCCCGTCTCTTTACACTAGAGCAGCAGGTTGCTTCTATCATTCGTACCCAGCGAGCCTTGGAGGAGGACTGGCTCCAGTTACGTCGTTTGCTTTACACCCACTTTCCCCCTCCTCCACCACCATCTGTATAGAGCTCATCAGTGCTGTTTGGGTAGAAGAGGGTGAGAAGACGGCGATTGTTGGACTGCACATCATTTTTGGGGACTACTTTATGATCCTGACTTTTGTTGACATGTATTTGACACTGACATGATATAGTTTTTGGACAGGGGTGATGTAGCCCCTAGTTGATTGATGATTGTATGACACAGGGATGTACTGATACACTTACTATGTGGTCTCGATATATGGCAATCGCAGTATTCTCACCATATTTGATTCGCTTGATTGCTTATTTATATTTTTATGATATGGGATGTTGTGTGATTGGTATTTGTGATGTGTTGATAACATGAGATGTTATGTGCTATTACTATTACTATATACGTACGTTTTACTATGGCCTGACCAACGTAAACCATCTTTTAGAAGATGCCACCGAGACGTGAGACACACATGCCTACTAATGAGGCAGAACTCCAGCAAATTATCGCTGCTGCCATTGCACAATACGCCGCCTCTCAAGGAGGGACTAGTGGAAGCAACTCTGGCAACACTGGCAACAACAATAATCCACCTCATGGTAATACTAAGTCATTTAGACATACCATGACCTAATTGGATATCTTTAGCAATGATGCTAATGCCAAACGTATGTTATAACGTATGTGCAGGATGCACCTACAAGCAGTTCTTAGACTGCAAGCCCGTAAACTTTGATGGCACAGGAGGTGCTGTCGCCTTTGTTCGTTGGGCTGAGAAAACCGAATCTGTTCTTCGCATGAGCAAGTGCGCGCTGGATCAGCAAGTCACCTATATCTCAGGGCTGTTTCTAGATGGAGCCCTATCCTGGTGGAATCTACAAGTTCAGACACTAGGCGAAGCTGCTGCCTACGCGCTGACCTGGACCGAACTGAAGGAACTTATGCGCAAAAAGTACTGCTCTCGCGCGGAAATCCAGAGATTGGAAACCGAGTTCTGGCACTTGAAAATGGACGGTCCAAAGATCGCAGAATACGTTCAAAGGTTCCATGACTTATCGCATGTGGTACCCTACATGGTCACTCCTGAGTTCAAGAGAATTGAACGCTTCATTTGGGGACTAGCTCCTCAAATCATAAGCATGGTAACCTCATCCAAGCCTGCGACCATTACTGAGGCGATTGATTTGAGCGTGGCTCTCACAGAGGAGGCCATTCGCCTGAACAAGTTTGATGATGCTGAGCATAAGAAGAAAGAGACTCATGTCGAGTCGTCAGGAGGTAACAAGCGGAAGTTCTCAAACTTCAAGCAGGGCGCCAGTGTGGCGGTTAAGAAAGGAGGATCAGGCACACCAGCTCAGGTTACAGCTGGTAGTGGAAAGAAAGGAAAAGGATATCAGGGCACCCAGCCCAAGTGTAATATCTGTCAACGCCATCATACTGGCCATTGTAGTGTGAAAGTATGCGAAGCATGTGGAAAGCCGGGCCACTTGAAGGATTCTTGTTGGGCTAGTGCTGGCCGGGGAGGCCAGGGAGGATTTGGAATAGGAATAATAATCGTGGTGGTAATCGCTCACAAGGAAACTATGGAGGAAACGGGAATCGAGGCAACTTTGCGAACCAAGCTGGCAATGCAAACCAAAACAACAACCAAGCTGGAAATGGAGGTGGAAACGGGCAAAGACTTGGATGCTATAACTGCGGTGATATCGGGCATTTTAAGAAGAACTGCCCAGAGTTAAACCAAGCCCGTGGAAGAGTGTTCCAAATCGAAGCTAGGGAAGCGCGCCAGGACCCCAATGTTGTTACTGGTACGTTCCCTGTAAATCAACGCTATGCATCCGTTTTATTTGATACTGGTGCCGATTATAGCTTCGTGTCGTTAGAATTTAAGAATATGCTTGGGTTAGCCGCTAATAAGTTAGATATTCCCTACTCAATCGAATTGGCCAATGGGAAGTTAGTAGAAGCCAATGAAGTTATCAGAGGTTGTGTGATTGAATTAGGAGAGCGTGAGTTTGCTTTAGATCTACTACCAGTCCAGTTGGGAAGCTTCGACGTGGTGGTAGGAATGGATTGGTTATCAGGCAACAAGGCGGAGATAGTTTGCCACGAAAAGGTCGTTCGTATTCCAACCAAAGATGGCGAAACAATTGTGGTTCACGGAGAGAAGCGTGATACGCCGTTAAGAATTATCAGCTGCTTGAAAGCAAGGAAGTGTTTGCAGAAGGGATGTGATGCTTTTCTGGCACACATTGTGGATAAAAAGGCTGCTGAGCCAAAGATCGAAGACATCCCCGTCGTGAGGGAGTATCCAGAAGTCTTCCCAGAAGACTTGCCTGGACTGCCACCTCAGAGGCAAGTGGAGTTCCGCATTGACTTAGTTCCAGGCGCCGCGCCTGTGGCTAAGGCACCTTACAGACTTGTTCCATCTGAAATGCAGGAACTGTCGACACAACTTCAAGAGTTGTTAGACAAGGGATTTATCCGACCAAGCTTCTCGCCTTGGGGAGCTCCGGTCCTGTTTGTCAAAAAGAAGGACGGTAGTTTTTGTATGTGCATCGACTACCGGGAGCTGAACAAGCTGACGATCAAGAATAGATACCCTCTGCCAAGAATCGATGATCTGTTTGACCAACTGCAAGGCTCAAGCTTTTATTCAAAGATCGATCTTCGATCTGGATACCATCAGTTAAGGATACAAGAGGAGAGTATCCCAAAGACAGCCTTCAGAACTCGTTATGGACACTACGAGTTCCTTGTTATGCCGTTTGGTTTGACAAACGCACCTGCAGTCTTTATGGATTTGATGAATAGAGTTTGCAAGCCGTACTTGGACAAGTTCGTGATTGTGTTTATCGACGACATCTTGATCTATTCAAGAACAAAGGCCGAGCACGAACAGCATCTAAGAGCTATTTTGGAGCTGCTAAAGAAAGAACAGCTGTATGCCAAATTCTCCAAGTGCGAATTTTGGCTACGTGAAGTCCAATTCCTTGGGCACGTGGTAAATGGAGATGGAATCCACGTGGATCCAACAAAGATCGAGGCGATCAAGAATTGGGAAACGCCAAAGACGCCAACCAAGATTCGACAATTCTTGGGTTTGGCTGGCTACTATCGAAGGTTCATTAAGGATTTCTCAAAAATCGCTCAACCATTGACGCTCCTCACCCAGAAAGATAAAAAGTTTGATTGGGGAATCAAACAGGAAGAAGCGTTCCAGAAACTGAAGGATAAGCTCTGCAATGCGCCAATCTTAGCACTACCGGAAGGTACTGATGATTTTGTGGTATACTGTGACGCATCGCGTCAAGGATTGGGTTGTGTGTTGATGCAACGCCAAAAGGTTATTGCTTACGCATCGCGTCAACTGAAAGTGCACGAAAAGAACTATACCACACATGATTTGGAACTTGGCGCAGTGGTTTTCGCTTTAAAGATCTGGAGACACTACCTTTATGGTACGAAGTGTACAATCTTTACAGATCACAAGAGCCTACAGCACATATTCAACCAGAAGGAGCTGAATATGAGACAAAGACGATGGGTTGAGTTGCTGAACGATTACGACTGCGAGATAAAGTATCATCCAGGGAAGGCGAACGTGGTCGCCGATGCCCTAAGTCGTAAAGAGAGGATCAAACCCATAAGGGTTAGAGCTTTAGAAATGATTATACGAACCGATCTTTCCTTGCGCATTCGTACCGTGCAGAAAGAAGCTCTCAAGGAAGGAAACCTTGAAGAAGAATATCTCCGTGGGATGGAGAAGCTTTTGGTACCAAACGAAGAAGGAACATTATGTTTTGAGAAAAGGATTTGGGTTCCCCTGTTTGGTGATTTAAGGAAAGTTATTTTCGATGAAGCTCACAAGTCGCGGTACTCTATCCATCCAGGAGCGGATAAGATGTACCAGGATCTCAAAGATTATTATTGGTGGCCTAGGATGAAAGGCGATGTTGCTGTTTACGTGAGCAAATGTTTAACATGCGCTAAGGTTAAAGCCGAATACCAGAAGCCTTCAGGACTTCTGCAACAACCTGAGATTCCCAAGTGGAAATGGGAACAAATCTCAATGGATTTTGTTACAAAATTGCCAAGAACGCCAAGAGGCCATGACACTATCTGGGTGATAGTGGATCGATTAACGAAGTCAGCACACTTCTTACCTATCAGAGAGAAGGATAATACGAGCAAATTGGCTGAAATTTACATGAGAGAGATCGTCGCGCGCCATGGAGTGCCTCTCTCAATCATTTCTGATAGAGACGGAAGGTTTGTGTCAAGGATATGACAATCCTTCCAAGAAGCCTTTGGCTCACAATTGAATCTGAGCACTGCGTTTCATCCGCAAACTGACGGCCAGAGCGAGCGAATGATACAGACTTTGGAAGACATGCTGAGAGCGTGTGTTATGGATTTGGGCGGTAGCTGGGATAAACATTTGCCTTTGGTCGAATTTTCATACAACAACAGCTACCACACCAATATTGGTGTCGCGCCATTTGAAGCCCTTTACGGACGCAAGTGCCGATCACCCTTATGTTGGGCTGACGCAGGTGATAGGCAGCTTGCTGGTCCCGAAATCGTCCAAGAGACGACAGACAAGATCGCGCAGATTCTTAAACGCATCAAAGCAGCTCGCCACAGACAGAAGGCCTATGCGGATCCAAACCGGAAACATGTGGATTTCCAAGTTGGAGAGATGGTGTTATTAAAAGTCTCACCCTGGAAGGGTGTGGCACGCTTCGGAAAGCGTGGGAAGTTAAATCCGCGCTACATTGGTCCCTTCAGAATTCTGGAAAGAATAGGACTAGTAGCATACAAGTTGGACCTACCTGCTGAACTGAATGGTGTTCACGACACCTTTCACGTATCCAATCTAAAGAAAAGTCCAACTCAAGTCACCGTTGCCATTCCCACCGACAAGATTCATGTTGACGACACGCTCCACTTCGTTGAAGAACCTGTTGAGGTCACAGATTGGAAAGTTAACAAGACCCGCCGGAGCAGTGTCAAGCTCGTCAAAGTTCGTTGGAATGCCAGACATGGTCCTGATTACACCTGAGAACGTGAGGATCGGATGAAAGAGAAATACCCCCACCTTTTTCCTAAGAACCCTGCATCTACAAGCAGAACTTAAATTTCGGGACGAAATTTATTTAACGGGGGGAGAATGTGACAACCCGCACTAAACCAGGTATCCGTACGACTTAATTAGTAATTAATTACTGCTTAATTACTGTGCTTGTTTGAACTAGCTGATGAACTGCTACTTGATATCTGATACATGTACTTACTTGCATCATACTTTACTTATCGTCACTACATTATTTACATGCTGAACCCTAGTGACAACCGTGATGCACAAAAAGCACAGTAGCACTATAACGGATAACCTATTGAACATGCTGATAAAGCCAGCATCAGGCAAACACTGCCTCTAAGGCCTGTAAGAGCCTGAAATGTTTTGCTACACTAGTAGTGAGTGTAGGGATATAAGGGTTGTGGAACTGCGTCTCTAGGGATAAGTCACTATGACTGGATGTGCCTAAAACGTACTCTAAGTACAAAACTCAGCACTTTACAAAATAATTCAGCTTTTAGCTAACTAATAAAGTGCCAAAATATGAGAAAAATAACACTAGACACTTTCCAAAGTGTCAGGAATAAGCTGTGTCACTAAAGAGAGTAATAACGACACTTTAAAGCTTTAGTAACGCTTTAACGGATTACTATCCAACCGAACAACCGGACTATACCCGAAACATAAAAATATTGTTATTTTCATTATTTGTCTTTTTCTGAGCCAGTTAGGGTCCCCGTATACCCTAACACCTGTCATAACACACTATACACAAGTAACCAAGTTAAACACTTAACTAACTTGGTTTAACCTAACTAATGCTTAATAACTAGTTGGAATCGAACCAAGGGACCCCCCCCCCTAACCGAATCGTCCCCTTGGGGGACACCCTTGGTACTTGCTTGATTATTTAAATCTTCTTGTCTAATATCAATTAGACATTGGGACCTTTGGATAATGCACACTTAATTTGCCTATAAGATCTTGGTTTAACACAACATAACTTACATTATCACAACACCACTCAAAAGCTCTCTCTCCCTCTCTACCACTCTCGGCCGAACCCCCCTACAAGCATCCATCCATTTTCGAGTTCCATCTTGCAAGTTCTAATCACATACAAGTGTCGAGGGGCGTATACAAGGAGTCTTGGAGCAAACGGAACGCGAAGGACCTCTCTACTTAGCTTTTATCCACCTATTTTGCGCGTAGATTCTTCCCTAGCCTCGAGCTAGAGGTATAATGCTTAAAACTCGTTCTTGAACTAATCTAAAGTGGTTAAAAGGATTTTTATCGATTAAAACTCGAAATCTTACAAGTTGATGCATTAAAGTCTACTTAAAACACTAAAAATGGTGGTTAATAGCTTATAAGTTGTGTAAAACTTGTAGTAATTAAAATGTATGATTATTTAGGCCCGATCTATGATGTGGTAGCTCGGATCATCGTTTAACCCGGTTTGGTAAGATCATGGATCTTAACATAAGCTTGTTTTGAATGATACAAGGGTTAAAAGGTGAAACTCTACCACACATAAAACATGAACTTGTGTAAAAGAGTTTTACTTGTGGAATAGTGTTTAAAACTAGCAGATCTACGTATCTGCAAGTGGTATTTTCAAAGGACCAAGCGTTAAAGAAATCATGCTTTCTAAAAATGGATCTTACACTAACAAGAATGATTTTTATAAACCACAAGTGTGTAAACACTTGTGAAATGAAAAGATCCGACAAAATAACAGTTTTTGTAAAAGATGACGGAAAGTTGTAAAAATGGATTTTCTCTAAAAACAAGGTTTTTACAAGATCAAATTACCTTATATGAAGATCTACTAAATTTAAGGGGATTTACACCACAGTTTTGGGAAAACTGCAAGTTCATGTAATTTTTGGCAATTTACACATATGTTGATTAGTTGTTGTGATGAAAGTTGTTCTGATCAAATAAAGAGAATTGTTGAGTTGATTTGTTAAAGAAAATGATACGCTTGAAAGCGTGGCCACCTCCAGTTACAGAGGAAACTCTGGCGAAATTTTTCTAAAAACCTAACACTTAGAACTATTTACACTACCAGTGTTAGAATTATTTTTGACATGTTTTCGAAATATGAATTTCGCCATGACTTTATTTACTAAATATTCGGAGGTGGGATTTTCACAAAATTTAACGTGATAAATATATATTTTTCACACACTGTTTATGATTATTTTGTGAAAATACATAAATATTATTTTTTAGAGTAAAAATAATATTTACGAACGTTAACGAATCCAAAATAATACGAACGCTTTCACCATAAATATATAAGTTACACCGGTGATTATATTACCACTCGATTGTTAAACGTAACTTACGCACTTACGGAAATATTTATGAACGCACGTGTATTGAATCCCCCATCCTTGGGAAGGAGATTAACTACCAAGTATTTACAAAATGTAAACACGAAATAGTTGTCTAACTATTTCCCAAAAACATAAACCATGAAGCTAAGGCACGGCCGTCCGTCTAATAGAATTAGCACCTGTAGGTCGTCGCACAGCTGCGTGAGCAGGAGATACTTGGTAGAGACGCTTCACTGTGAGTTCATGTCCCCCTTTTCTCTAACTGTTTTCAGTTTTCTTAACTGCGGGGGTGAAATACATGTTACTATGTTTACGAGTACTTTATACACGGTATGGTTAGCGTAAGGAGGTTTATTACTCAGATCATGTGAGTGGGTAGGAGCAATATGAGGCCATTAGTCCTCATGTCGGGACCGAGGGACAGGAGCGGTAGATCTATCTGGGTGTAGCGAGCCCAGCCCCAGGCCAAACTAGAAACGGACCTTGGGGTGACTTTGTCCACATACTAATGCCGTGGCGAAATCTGCTAGGTTTGAGTCTCCCTATTTGCACTTCACATATATCAGTGGCCTTGCAAACCATTGGTGATCTCAATTCCCTTATTTGCTACATACCAAGACTATTTTTTTTTATACTCACAAAGGTTTACTTACTCACTTACACATGAACTCGCTCAACATTATTGTTGATTTTTCAACTTACATGTATTTCAGGAAACTAAAGATCTGGCGCGGTATGTTATGTTTTCCCGCTGCATAAGGGTTCCAAGGTCATCCCAGTTTAGGAAATGTGACTCTTTCCTGGACAAGTCACAAATCTTAAACTGCGTTTATTTCATGTTGATGTTTATGGTTTTCAAAACAATGTTTTATGTTATGAGGTTGTAAGTCCTTAAGACAATGTTATGTTACTCTGGTTTTAAACTTAATCGAACGGATGATCTTGCATGATTTTATTTCATATAGCTTTGTTATGGTTAAGCTATGGTATTAAGAAGTCACACCAAAATTAACCACGCTTCCGCAAAGCCAGGGTGTGACAGCTTGGTATCAGAGCTCTGATCATAGCAAACTAGGATTCTCTCTCGAGTCTAGACTATGATCACTAGGGCTCTCACGAAAACATTTTACTGCATACCACTTAAGTCCAGATCCAAAACTTTTTACAAACAAATGTTGAGCACATTTTATTATTTATAGGCTCAGCCTGGAGGGCTGAGGCTCGGTCTGGAGGATCGAGGCTCGGTCTAGGTGACCGAGGTAGTTGAGCACGTTGATTTATTATAGGCTCAGCCTGGAGGGCTGAGGCTCGGTCTGGAGGATCGAGGCTCGGTCTAGGTGACCGAGGTAGTTGGCTAGTGAGGCTAGGAATAGTAGGCTTAGTCATGAAGACTGAGGCTCGGTCAAGGGGACCGAGGCTCGATCTAAGTGGTCGAGGTGGAGGATAGAGCAGTCTTAGAGACTGGGAGAAATTGGCTAGTGAGACTAGGAGAATTATGTGATACCTTACTTGGTGACTTATGTGATTATCTGATTGTATGACTGATTATTTGAGCATATTTGTGTTTATGTTACAGACTCATGGATTCAGCCGGTACTGGTGATTCGGACACCACTGGACCCATACCTATCGTATCTGATGACCTCACATCCTCCGAGCACGAGGTGTACACATCTGACTATACCAGTACTGACGAGGATGATTTCCAGCCTTTCGCACTACCCGATGGTGCTGATGAGCTTGCAGATGACCCTCCCGCTGAGTACCTACCTCTAGTAGAGATTCCGGTCCCTATACCCTTAGCCGTTTATCCAGCATATGATTTCCCTCTTGACGCCGAGGCTGACGGCGATGTTGACCTGTTTGAGGAGGAGCCTTTTGAGGATGAGATCCAGGGCGAGGCCCTTCTTCCTGCAGACGATCTCCTGATGATCACTGACGTTATTTACTTTCATTTATTTACTTTCGGACCATCTTTTCCGACTTTGCGACTTCTAACGTTATTTACGCGTCAGTTTGTTCTACGCTTACCGTTTCCCGGTTCATACTTATACTTCTATACAACCCATTACCCGGGTTCTTTTATCTTAACGTTCTTAACGCCCATAACCCTTTACATAGGTTAGTTAACATCTCACACTTTTACTTATTCAATCCGCGCCTATTTACATTAGCAAGCGTCATCATTTATTTAATTCGTTTGACTTGTTCATGTGAAATTTCATCACTGGTGAACGTCAAATTTCATTCTTTGTTCGACCCGTTCGACTTTTAACTAGTCGAACGTAATAATTTTTTTTATCAAAATTTATGTTTGCGAAAATTCTTGTCATCTTTTATTCATGACTCATATTCCGAGTCTTTTGACTTTCTATTTCGCGTTCCTGTTTCTCAGTCTACGCATGCGTTTAAATCCTTACCCACCAACCGGGTGTTTTACCGAAGTCGTTATTATTGCAACCCTTACGGTATGCATTATGACTTCGTTTCGCTTTTATATTCCTACTTTGTTCTCAAATTTGGTGTTTTACAAAATCGGCCCGTTAAGAGTCATATTTGCATTCTCCGGGTTCGAGTGTAAGCACACCCCTCCCAATTGCATACCTTAATCCTTTTACATTAATCTTTGTCCCTTCACTCGGGCTCATCATCCTAATGTAATACGCTTCCATCACCCGGCTGTGCGTTTACATTATTATCAAATATTTTGCTCACTTGATTCATTTGGGTACTTTTAAGTTAGTCCCATTCACCCCGCCCTTACTACATCGGATGTAAACGTGTCCGCCATAAGAAGTTCATGGTATCATATGCCACTACTTACTTGGCCAGAGTAAGCGATTAACACATGACACACATGACCTTTTTATAGTTTTCACATCACGCCCTATGTAAGTAACGCCTCTATTTGTTTCTCTTGGAAACAATATCCCGAATACATTTTCTATTCGGGTTTTTTTTTTCCAAGTTTTTAATCTACATATGCAACTTTCAATTTCTACTTATTTGTTGCATATTACTATTTGTGCGATTATTTAAAATGTGCACCTGGTAATGTTTGCCCCGACGGGCGTTCCTTGCCATTAACCTTGTTCGCGGTCGTTACGCGATTTAGTCCTCGGTGAGCATGCTCCTCTTGTCATACTTCGGACCGTTCCATCATCATATCCACAATTCGTTTGACTCTCGTCGTCTTCAAACGCGAGTGTCCTCCAATTAAAACATTCACAAAAGTTAGTAACATCAACTTCAATAATCGCCCGTATTATAATACAAGGCTTTTTCTACTATACGCGTCAACGCGCGTATTTTCGTCAACTATATCAATCATTTTAATTGGGGTAACGTGTATCACACGATAGCCCTATGTGTTGTTTACAACACTTTAGCATGCTAAACTATTAACATACTTGTACTTACCGGATTTGCGATCAAGCCTCGAACCGAACACCAATCTTTATTAAGAGCATAAGGTTTAAGTCCAAGCATAGTTTTCCCACCATACTTGAATCTCTTAAACCAAGGCTCTGATACCAACTTGTAACACCCTTGTATTTATTTTAAAGATTTTCGTATAAATAACGAAAATAAACATGTAATTAAGATTAAGTATTCTTAGAAAATACGAGTAATCTAAAACTTTTACATTTTAAAAGTTTAGGACAAAATGTAATTAAGTTCGTCATTTAAAAGTAACAACGAAACGTCATGCGGAAGCTTATTTCTTTGATCGTGTTCGGTCCTTCCTAGAGCTTGATCTTCATCCAAGAACACTTGGTATAAATCTGTGATCAAAACCAACCCAAATGTTAATTTTGATGCTTAAATAATAGATTAAACAAGTTCTAAACGACAAACCATGAAATAAAATAAAATTTGCCAGTTCTGTAGTCTGTCGCGGGCCGCGACAGACTTGGTGTTAGCTTACGCGGGCCGCGACACTCTGTCGCATGTTGCGCCATGATTTACTCCCTCCGTCGCGTGGCGCGGGGGATTACCTTTTCCAGCGAGTTGTTGTTCAGATGCTGCATATTCCCAGCTACACTACTTTTTACGAAAACGGTCATAACTTCTTCGTTATTGATCCGTTTTACCCGATTCTTTTTCCTACGCGTCCGTAATTTATTTCTCCATCTTATGGAGTTAAAATCCGACATCCGGATTAACATAATTTCAGACTTTTAAGTCTTCGGCTTACTACCCTTTTTACCAATTATTGACCCGTTCATAATTTTAATCGCACCAACAAGTTTATTTGATCGTTAAACTCATGAAATTCATTATTTCAATATCACCTATTAGATTAATCTCGAATCACGAGTTTCTTAAGTAATAAAATCCCGTTTACGCTTAAATGCATATTTTGACCCGTTAAGGGTAGTTATGCATTTTAGTCTAGAACTTGTGCCTTTCTTTTGTCGCTACAAAAGTTCCATATCTAATTAACTACAAATATTCCACCACAACTATTTTGTGGTGGATTTATCAAGATGAACCCCTTTTTCCCAAATTTTACCCATCGGTTAATCATTTTACGCAAATGACCACTTTTGAGCATTTGACCCGCGAATGTGCATTCCTATGATCTTTATTCATGTCTAATGATTCCATAATCTTTATGCAAGTTCCTAAACGACCCCTATGAGTCGTTTGCCCAATATACCCTTCAAGGGTATTTTGGTCAACTTTAGTCCCTCACTTCACGACGAAGGACTTTCGCTAAATATCTTGACCAAAATTGTATGTTTAACCAAAAATCTTAGTTACACGTACCTGGATCGGGTCAAAGTATTGACCCGTTTACTTAACTTTTGCTTTAAATCTTTATAGTTAAAGCAACGCAAGCTTATGTTATTTCCTGTGATTACAAAACTCAACAAGCAATTATCAAATGTTATTGTCAAATGGCGTTACCCACACCAATTGACCTATTTAGTCAAAATGACCAATTGTCCGTATAAGATGGTATTTAAGTACCATTTCATCCCCTTTAAACCTATCCCGGTTTTCCTTGTACTCGTTTTACTTAAAACCGTTTTTGTTTGTTCGTCACTACATGACTAATTTACCATTTTACCCCTTTGTCCATAACTTATGATTTCTTACCATTTTCCCTTCGTTCCGACTCTCATTGAATCATGTCGGAACATCCTATGCCAACCACTTAGTAGCATTCATATATTATACTTGCAATCAAGTCATTTGTAAATAATGAAAAAGGACGTAAGCTTTACTTACCTCGCATCCGAACTACGCTTTTCCTTTCCTTCTTGATTCGTTTGACCCGCTACCTCATCAAGCTTCCACCTAGCTTGTTACGCGTCAAACTATCATCATCGTTTTCAAGGTGGTTAGTTTAATCATAATTTAATACGATTATTCCACCTTACGCATTTCATATCAAAAATTACCATTTATCGTATTATAGGTCAGTTTGACTTTTTAAAAGTCAAATGCCCATTAGTATACTAATTGCATATTCGAGTTCATCAACTAGTTTTAGCATTCTTTAATTACCCGGTAGGCGTTATCTTTAGACCACCATTTTAACCAAAGTTCTAACCACGTTTATCACATCTAGAACTCTTTTTAATCACATTTTGCATAATAGCCGAAACATCACAATTAGGTGTTTTAACTACAAAAATTCTAGTTTCGAGCCTTCTTCGAGGCATTTCAACAAACACTTTAAGGGCAGTATTTTACATGTTTATTTATCAAGTCTCTAGCTTATCTCTTAGCCCTAATTTCACATAAATCAACCATCTTACAAAGTTGTTAACTTCTATAATTCTGAAGTCACTTCACAATTGTCAAATTACACTAGAATATCATCCAATTTTCTAGTGTTTATTAAAATCTACATAACCCACTAATCACCTACAATGGTGTTCATGGGTTTTACTAAAATTTCACATGATTTCAACTCGTATTTGTCTAGGGTTTGTCCCTAGACACTATAGTTGTTCCTAAATCATCATAAGACACACATGCAACCATAATTTCATATTTTCCCAATTTCATGAGAATTTCAAGTTGAGAGTTTTCATGAAATTTTACATACCTTGTAATCCTTTTGTGATGAGGATCAATAATCTATGCTCGAATTTCGTTTTGGACCAGATTTGCACCTCCAATTTGAGAGTTTTAGTGAATTTTTAGGGTTTGAGAGTGGGGTGTCGCCCCCTGCTTATTCTTGATCGACCAGACCCCCAAATGGGGTGTTTGGTTTTTGTTTTAATTAGAATTAGCAACTTAGTTTCAATTTTAACATCTTTGGCCCCTCCATTTTCCTTAGTTTATAAATTAAGTGTTTTTAACCCACTCATAAGTCACTATCTAACTAGGTTAGAATTATTCCTAGTTAGCTTAGTAGGTTCGGGAAGTCGTAACCCGTTTTACTTCTAAGTCCCATTAAATCGGGCCTTTTATCTTCCTATTTCCTTAAAAGCTCTTATTCACTTTAAATAAATATTAGGATTATTCAATTAATTCCTAATACTTGCCAGTTTACTTTTACCACTAACGGTACTTTCCCCGTCTTTAGTATTAACGGGGTTTAATTACCAAACCCGTTTTCGGGGTGTTACAGCAGTGCCAGTGGTGTTCAATAAATGGGCCTTGATAGCCTTAATATCTGCTGGTGTATCTTTAAACCTTGCTTCCATGAGATTTCTGATCTTTTGAACCTGTATCTCATGTTGCTGATCAGCATATTCTCTTTGTTGAATGAGCAAAGGTTGAAATAAACACCAGAGCTCATTTGTAGCAGGGGCAGGTGGTGGTGCAGGTGCTTGAGCTGGAGCAGCAGTGGATGGTACCTTTTGTGCTTTCAATAACTGTTGCAGCATGTCTTTGATTTCTGCAACAGATGTATCCAGTTTATCAACTCTATCCGACAATTCTTGGTACATTAAACCATCACCCAACTTAATGGGATCATCTGATTTCCCATAGCAGTGGTTGTAACAGTGGTTGATTGAGGAATTGTATCCCAGAAATCATTCACTGATGCCCCTTTTTCTTGGTACTGGGGACTTCTTCCTTCAAAAAGAGAAACACTTTTTAGCGAACCAGTAAATCCTGGAAACACAAGTGTTCCCAGAGAAGAAATTACCTTCAAGGAAGTCTTATTGATGAAACCACTGTCCAAGTGCAAACTAGTGGGTTCAGCACTTGTAGTGGCGGCTTCACTTGAACTACCACCAAGAGTTACATGTAACTCAAGGGGTGTAACCTCCTCAGGTGTTGTTGGTGGGTTAGCAATGATTGAAACACCAGACCCAGTCACTTGTTGGAGTATATTCTCATTTACAGGTGAGTGAGAAGGACTGGTTTGTGTCTGGTTTAAATCAAGAGTATCCAACAAAAGTTTTGTTTGTGGGGGAATTGTGGCAGTGAGGATGGGTGTAGAAAGAGAATTTGCCCCGGGCAGTGGGCTATGGATGATGGATTCAAGTGATTCCAGAGCATCGTAATTTGGTGTCCCTGTTCTTACAACCTGTTCTTTTTTAGAAGAAGCAGGAGGAGTTTGAGGCATGGGTTGAGATCTTTCTACCAACTGCTGTGAGGAAGTAGCAGCAGTGGTTTCTAGTGATTTTGTGTTGTCACTGGCAGTTGCTCTGGGATCTCATCTTCCAGAGTTGCCTTTTTTGTAGTTTTGGGGGGCTTTTGTGTTTTCTTTTGTCGTGGTTTTCTGGTGGTTTTAGGTGTGGGTTTCACAGCAGTTGTTTTGCTGTTGTGATCACCTAGAGCAGTGGGCTCAGCAGCAGATACCTGAGGAGCAGTGGTAGCTGCTAAATTCTGCTCAGGAACCCCTGCTTTTGTTTTGGAAACTTTTGCAAGCCTTGTAAATGTTTCAGATGTAAGGCCATTTATTTGAAAAGGTTCACCCTGGATAAGCACATGAGCATTATCCTTTGCAAATTTCTTTTGAAAATAGAAGCTCAAGAACCTTGGAAACAATAAAAATGATTTTTTATCAACATTTTGGACCAAATCATCAAAGATCTCCTGGGAATAGTTAAAATTTTCATTATGTGAAATAGCATAACCCAGGTATTGGATCTTTAATGGTATTTCATTAAAAGCAGTGGTCTTATTTGAAACACACATCAAGAGGGTACGGAATAAAAATCTTGTTGCAGGAGGAAAACTGCCTTTTTGTAAGGTGTCCTTTTTCATTTCCTCAGCATACCCCCTTTCAATAAAATCTGTTTGATACTCGATTTTGGGAAAAGAAGTTTTACCTTGCTGATCATCGAGTTCAAATACTTTTGAAATGGATTGTGGTGTAATTTTAACTGATACACCCTTTGTCAAGGAATTGATGGCTATGATTGTCTCATCTTGAGATTCAAGTGTGGCATTCTTCCAAAATTCTCTCTGGGTTTTCAGAAAAATCGGAGCATCAGTAGTCAATAAAGTTTTGTACTTTGAAGACGACATAGCATCAATGATGGAATTGTAGCTTTCAGTATGACTGGGTTTTGTGAGTAGACCCAAGTAATTATGAGGAGCTTTGTATGGAAGTTCAGGGATTTCGGTGGATTTTTGTGGAGATGAAGACGGTGATTTGGGAGAAGAAGACATGATTGATTTGGAAGAAATGGATGGTAACTGCTTTGAGAAAGGAATTTTGAATTCGATTCGACAGTGAAAAACCCTGTTTGGGGTTTGAGAAGGGTTTTATAAAGGGAAAAAGTGAATGCTGACGTGGCAGCGGTTACAAAAGATCTGACCGCTATATACTGTCCACGTGCCAACCCCTGATGAGTAATGGAGGACAGTTGTTAAGGAAACCACTAATGGAGCAATATCAGTGGTTGCAACGGTTATAATGAAAGCAGTGGGAGATTTTAACTATCAGTGGATAGCTTATCAGTGGATGAGAACACTGATTTTGAACAAAAGTGATTACCAAGGAAATGAGAGAACAGATGTTGACTTTCAGCAGTGGACAACTTTTAGTGGAACAGATGTTTGAGCAAAACAGTGGTTATGGCAGACTTTTAAGGATTTAATGAAAAATTCATTTTTAGCTATTTTTAAGGATGGATTTTTGATTTTCTGAAAACATTTTAATGCTTTTATTCATAGAAAAACAAGATTTTGCTTGTAATTCCATGTTCAGCATCCCAATCCTAGAGATCAAGCTTTCAAAGGTGGATGTGTCTAATGCTTTTGTTAGCACATCTGCCAGCTGATCCTTAGTTGGAACATGGTGTAGAGAAATCAAACCTTTTTCATAGCAATCCCTGACAAAGTGATGTCTGATATCAATGTGCTTGGTGGTTGAACGGGAGACTGGATTTTTGATGATATTTTCTACTGCCTGACTGTCCAACATAAGAGGTGTCTTTAGGGCAGTGATACCAAAATCCAGCAATTGATTTTGAAGCCAAAGCAGTTGGGTTGTACAGCTTGCAGCAGCTATATACTCTGCCTCAGCAGTGGATGTGGAAACAACTGTTTGTTTTTTGCTTTGCCAAGACACTAAGCAACTGCCTAGGAATTGGCACCCTCCTGAAGTGGACTTCCTTGTCTTGTCACATCCAGCAAAGTCACTATCTGAGAAACCTGAAAGCTTGATATTTCCATCAGCTGGATACCAGATACCAAGTGTGGGAGCACCTTTTAGGTATCTGAATATCCTTTTTACAGCAATTAAGTTTGACTTTCTAGGGGCTGATTGGGATCTTGCACAAACACATGTTGCAAACATGATGTCTGGCCTAGATGCAGTTAGGTACAATAAAGACCCAATCATGCTTCTATATAAGGTTTGATCAACCAAATCATCCTTTTCATCAAACATGATAATTTTATTGGTTGCAATGGGTGTACTGCATGGTTTACAATCATCCATCTCAAATTTCTTTAAAAGTTCTTTAGCATATTTGCCTTGATGGATAAAAGTGCCATTTTGCAGTTGCCTTACTTGGAGACCAAGAAAGCACTGGAGTTCACCCATTGCACTCATCTCAAACTCAGCTGTCATGAGTTGCCTAAACTCCTCACACATTTTATTACATGTGCTTCCAAAAATGATGTCATCCACATAAATCTGGACAATCATCAAGTCCTTCCCTCTCCATTTTAAAAACAGTGTTTTATCTATTCTACCTCTTGTGAAACCAATGGAAAGTAGGAAGGTGGAAAGAGTTTCATACCAGGCTCTTGGTGCTTGTTTTAGTCCATACAAAGCTTTATTTAGCTTGTAGACATGATTTGGATTAAATGGATCCTCAAAGCCTGGAGGTTGACAAACATATACTTCTTCTTGAATTTTACCATAGAGGAAAGCACATTTGATATCCATTTGATACACCTTGATGTTGTGGTTGACAACAAAGGCCAAGAAGAGTCTGATAGCTTCCAATCTGGCTATAGGGGCAAATGTTTCATCATAGTCAATGCCCTCTTCCTGTCTGAAACCTTGAACCACAAGCCTAGCTTTATTCTTGACAACAATACCCCTTTCATCAGTTTTGTTCTTGAAGACCCACTTTGTGCCAATAGGACTCACACCCTCTGGCAGTGGTACAAGTTCCTAAACTTGTTGTCTTTTAAACTGTTGGAGCTCCTCTTGCATGGCTTCTACCCAGCTATTGACTTTTAGTGCCTCTTGGTACTTGACTGGCTGATGGAGAGATAGGAAACCAGCAAAAAGATAGATGTTTTGGGATTGACTTCTTGTGAGTACCCCTTCACTGATGTTGCCAATGATTTGGTCAGGTGGATGAGACTTCAAGAAGATTAGATCTCCTTTGTGTGGAACAATGGCATTTAATGGTGAGGGCTGCAGATGTGAATCATCTGAGCTAACCACTACTGGTGACTTTGATGATCCAGCAGTGGCTTCAAATGGAGGTAGAGGAATAGGAGGAACAGGTGTTAAAACATGTTGACTTTTATCCACTGTTTGATGGATTTTGTCAATAGTGGTTGATGAAGATGGGCTACTTTGGTCAACAACTGTTGAGGTAGCAGTGGATGAGCTTTGACAGCTGTTTTGAACATCTGTTGCTCTTCCCATTGAAGCAGACTTTTGTTGAGGAATGATGACTTCATAACCATAGTCTGATGGAGGATTTTCTGATGGACCTGCATTGTTAGTCTTGACAGCAACACTTTCAAATGTGAATTTATCAAGATCAAATAATTCTGCCGGGTTTGCTGGGATTTTCATTGATGAAAGTTCATTGAATTTCACATTGAAAGTCTCTTCCACTGTCTTAGTCCTTGTGTTAAACACTTTGTAGGCCTTAGCAGTGGTTGAGTATCCCAGATGATAACCACATTCAATTTTGGCTGCAAACTTTGAGATAGAATCTTTTAAGTTCAAAATGAAACATGGGCAGCCAAAAACTTTGAAATATGAAATTAATGGCTTTATTTTATACAGCAGTTCATAGGCAGTCTTTTGATGCCTGGGGTTGATTAAAACTCTGTTTTGGACATAGCAAGCAGCGTTTACTGCCTCTGCCCAAAAAGTTAATGGCAAACCTGAATCAGTAAGCATGCTTTTGGCAGCCTCAATCAAAGTCCTGTTCTTTCTTCCAACAACCTCATTTTGTTCTGGTGTTCTTGGAATGTTGTACTGCCTTACAATTCCTTTTGACACACAGAAATCATCCAACTCCTTATTTCTGAACTCTGTGCCATTGTCACTCCTGAAGACTTTTACTGACAAGTTAAACTGCTTTTCAACCTGTGTAACAAAGTCTTGCAAAATGCCTGCTGTCTCATCTTTGGAGTGTAAAAAGTAAGTCCATGTAAACCTAGAAAAGTCATCAACAATAACCAAACAATATCTTTTCTTCCTAAGACTCATGACTTTAACTGGGCCAAACAAATCCATGTGAATCATTTGCAAGAACTTGGTTGTTTTGGACTCTTCAATTGATTTCTATGAGCTTTTATGTTGTTTTCCTTTTAAGCAGGAAACACAATGCTCAGGACAGGTGAACAATTTTTGAGGTAAACCTCTTACTAACCCCTATTTTGAAATAGCAGTGATTGTCTTGAGATTTGTGTGCCCCAATCTCCTGTGCCATAATTCTATCTCTTTGTTAGAGGCAGCTGAGAACAGCCAGGCATAAGTCCTGGGGCTCTCTTTTGACATATCCACCACATAAACATTGCCACTTCTTTGAGCAACAAGTTGGGTTTTTCCATTTTTTATTATTTCTTCAATCTTTTCAACCATTTTTGGTCCAACAATCCTACAACACTCTTTTGTAAAGAATGAGCCATAGCCCTTATCACTCATTTGAGAGACACTTAAGAGGTTGAATTTTAGATTGTCTATTAGATTGACATTTTCAAACTTAACTTTACTAGACTGAACTGTACCAGACCCCAGAACCTTTCCTTTACTATTATTGCCAAAGGATATATCACCCCCTCCATGAGTTTTGAAATCTTTGAGAAGGGCTCTACATCCTGTCATGTGCCTGGAGACTCCACTATCTACATACCAAAGACTATCTAAGCATGCAGAAGCTCCCTTAGCTGCAGCCATCATGGCACAGTCATAAGCATGCTCTTTCTCATTAGTCACCTTCTCTTCCTTTTCACCATGGTTTTTCTCTTCTTCTTCTTCAGACCAGGGGTCTGACAGTGGTTCTATCGGGGGTTCTGAATTTTCTCCCAGCAGTATTTTACCAGCAACTGCAGTAACCACTGCTTCAGCAACTCCATCCACTGTTTCAGCACTTGGCTGTTCTCCTTCAGCTTCCAGCCCTTCTGGTATTGACTCTAATGCCATAAAACAAAATTCACCATTAGGAGCATCATTAGTAGCATAGAGTGCAAAATTTTCATCACCAAGCTCATCAGGCATACTGCTCCAGTCAACAAAGCCTTGGGTGAAAAAGCTTTGCTGATCTGATTGAACCACTGCTGGAGCAGCTTGTTGAGGTGCAACAGGTTGCACTTGTGTAAGGACTCTCAAAAATATCCTAAAAAGACCGTAAGTAAAAACCCGGACCCCTGAAACTCTATTGTGCATGAAGGGGCAACTGCGGCACTGCATTGGTTGGAGAAAACCGTAGCAGTAATTATGATAAGTAAATGTGTCGAGGAAGACAAGGTCAAGTATGCGTCGCATCTTTTTAAAGAAGGGGCGCTAGAATGGTGGAATACGGTACTTCAAGCCAAAGGAAGAAATATGGCTTATGCCATGAGTTGGGAAGAATTTAAGCAGCTAGTGGAAAGAAAATTATGTCCCGAGTATGAAAAGGAACAAATGACAAATAAGTTCCTGAACCACTGAATGGTGGATGTAGACTGTCGAGGGTATACTTCGACATTCTTCGAATATGCTAGAGTGGTACCAACCCTGGCTTCGCCAGAACCGGTACTTATTTCCCGCTATATTTGGGGATTGATTGGCGAAATTCGAGATATCGTCAAAGCTGCGAGACCACGCACTATTAACGATGCTGTGGAATTAGCTAATACCCTAACTGAAGGACTGGTACGCACAAGAGAAGAAACCCGGAAAAAGGAAGTGGCCCAAAAGATTACCCAAGGATTCCGTATGGGTAATCGTAGTAGTTTCAAGAGAAAGGGAACCGGGCAATCTTCCACTGTTCCATTTTGCAATTCATGTAAAAGGAAGCATTTTGGAAGATGCAAAGGGTATTGCAATTTCTGCAAAATCCCGGGGCACCAAGAGGAAGACTGCAGGAAGAAGAAAGCAACAGTCTGCTACAACTGCGGTGAAGCTGGACATTTTAGGCTAGACTGCCCAAAACTGGTCAAACCAGCTGATAACAAAGCCAAACCTGCAGAAGGAGCTACCAAGAGAAATGTAAGAGCCTTCCAGTTGACTACTCAGGAAGCAGAACTAATTCCTGACGTAATAGCTGGTACGTTCCTAGTTCACAACGTTTATGCAAAAGTATTATTTGACTCTGGTGCAAACCAAAGTTTTATAAATACTTCATTTTGCCAAGCTCTTAACTTACCCTTAACCAACCTTAGGCAGATTTTTACAGTCGAAATGGCAGATGGGAATTCTGTTAAAATAAATAAGGTTGTGCAAGAAGAAAAGATAGAACTTGTAGGTCATAAATTTTCTGCGAACCTGTTACCTATGAAGTTAGCCGAATTCGATGTGATATTAGGAATGGATTGGTTAGTAGCCAACCATGCTCGAATTCTTTGTGATAAGAATTCCATAGAAATACATACACCCACAGGAGAATTAGTGGTGATTACAGGAGATAAGCCACGAAAGCCCCTAAAGTTCATTTCAGTAATGAAAGTTGCTAGTTATGAACGAAAGCAAGGAGTAGTGTATATGATTTCAGTAATCATTAACACTAAGGGTAAGGAACTCAAAGAAATTCCAGTAGTATCAGAATACCCAGAAGTATTCCCAGAAGAACTACCTGGATTACCACCTGATAAGGAAGTAGAATTTAGAATTCATCTAATTCCTGGAACTACACCGATAGCCAAGGCACCTTATCGGTTAGCACCCACCGAAATGCTAGAACTGAAAAAACAATTAGATGAATTACTAAGCAAAGGATTCATACAACCTAGTTCATCCCCGTGGAGAGCTCTAGGGTTGTTCGTGAAGAAGAAAGATGGTTCGATGCGAATGTGTACCGATTATAGGGAATTGAATAAGGTTACAATTAAGAATCGATACCCATTACCTAGGATTGATGATCTTTTTGATCAACTCCAAGGAGCTAGATACTTTTCTAAGATAGATTTACGCTCTTGATATCATCAATTAAAGGTACAAGAAGAAGACATACCTAAAACTGCTTTCAGAACTAGGTATGGTCATTACGAGTTTACAGTCATGCCCTTCGGACTAACAAATGCACCCGCAGCATTCATGGACATGATGAATAGAATCTGTAAACCGTACTTGGATAAATTTGTAATTGTCTTTATCGACGATATACTTATTTATTCCAAAAGCCAGGAGGAGCATTGTGAACACCTGCATGCACTCTTAACTTTGTTGAGAAAAGAGAAGCTTTATGCCAAATTCTCGAAGTGTGAATTTTGGCTGCAAGAAGTACAATTTTTAGGTCACATGGTGAATCACGAAGGCATTCACGTAGATCCTGCTAAGATAGAAGCGATTACCAAGTGGAAGGTTCCGCAATCAGCTATGGAAATTAGAAGTTTTATAGGTTTAGCCGGATATTATAGACGGTTTATTAAGGATTTTTCCAAGATAGCAGTACCATTAACTAAGCTAACCTGTAAAGCAGTTAAGTTTGAATGGGGACCTTGGCAAGAAGAGGCCTTTAGGATTTTAAAGCAAAAGTTAACAAATGCTCCAATTTTAGCGTTACCGAAAGGAACAGAAGATTTTGAAGTATACTGTGATGCTTCAAAACTAGGATTAGTATGTGTACTTATGCAACGTAAGAAGGTAATTGCGTATGCATCAAGGCAATTGAAAAAACACGAAGAAAACTATACGACTCATGACTTAGAGTTAGGAGCTATAATTTTTGCCCTTAAGATTTGGAGACATTATCTGTACGGAAGTAAGTTTACTGTCTATACAGACCATAAGAGCTTAAGATACATATTCGGGCAAAAAGAATTAAACATGAGGCAAAGGAGATGGATGGAAATCCTAAGTGACTACAACTGTGATATTCAATATCACGAAGGAAAAGCAAACGTAGTTGCTGATGCTTTAAGTCGTAAGTATCATGAGAAACAACGACGAGTTCGTGCTCTTAGATTAAATCTACAGTTAGATTTAATGGAACAATTAAAGCATACCCAAGAAACAGCAATCAAGGATGATGCTGAAGGAATGAAAGGAAGAATAAAAGAATTGGAGAAAGGAACTGATGGAATTTGGAGATTCCATAAGAAACGAATTTGGGTACCTAAGCGAGGAGAATTAAGAAATAAGATTTTAGAAGAAGCCCATAAATCTAGGTATACCATGCATCCTGGTAACAACAAGATATACCAAGATTTAAGGAATAACTTCTGGTGGATAGTAATGAAAAAGGACATAACTAGATATGTTTCTAAATGTCTTACTTATTCACAAGTTAAGGCAGAACACCAGAAACCCTCAGGTCTATTACAACAATTAGAAATGCCTGTATGGAAATGGGAACTCATAACAATGGACTTTGTTACTAAGTTACCCAAAACCAGAAAAGGTAATGACGCGATTTGGGTAATTGTGGATCGATTAACCAAATCAGCTCATTTTCTACCCATGAAAGAAACCTTTAGCATGGAAAGGTTAGCCAAATTGTATGTAGATGAAGTGGTATCCTTAGATGGAGTCCCACTCTCCATTGTATCGGATAGGGATAGTCGTTTCACTTCTCACTTCTGGACAAGTTTCCAAGAAGCCATGGGAACCCGACTAAATCTAAGCACTGCATACCATCCTCAGACAGACGAACAAAGTGAAAGGACAATCCAAACCCTGGAAGACATGCTTAGAGCATGTGTGATAGATTTTGGTGGAAACTGGGATGACCACCTACCCTTAATTGAATTCTCCTATAACAATAGTTATCATTCAAGTATCAAAGCTGCCCCATTCGAAGCACTATACGGACGGAAGTGTAGAACTCCAGATTGTTGGGCAGAAATAGAAGAAAGTCAATTATCAGGTCCGGAGATTGTACAAGAAACTACCGACAAGATTACTCAAATCAAGGAAAGATTAAAGACGGCTCGAGATCGCCAGAAGAGTTATGCAGATAATCGACGCAAGCCGTTAGAATTTGAAGTTAGAGACAAAGTACTATTAGAAGTTTCTCCTTGGAAAGGAGTAGTTCGATTCGGTAAGAAAGGAAAGCTAAGTCCAAGATACGTAGGACCATTTCCAGTAATCCAACGTATAGGACTAGTCGCTTATCGCTTTCAACTACCAGAGGAGCTCGCTGGGGTACATGACGTATTTCATGTATCCAATCTCAAGAAATGTCTATCTGATGAATCCTTGGTAATACCTCTTCAAGATGTAAAGGTAAATGAAAAGTTAAAATTTGTGGAGAAACCACTTCAGATAGAAGACAGAAAGATCAAGTTTCTCAAACACAAAAGACTAGTATTGGTTAAAGTCAAATGGGATTCAAAGAGAGGACCCGAATATACTTGGGAGCTGGAATCAGAGATGAAACGAAAATATCCTCACTTATTTCAGTAAATCTCGAGGACGAGATTTTAAATAAGGTGGGGAGGATGTAAGGACTCTCAAAAATATCCTAAAAAGACCGTAAGTAAAAACCCGGGCCCCTGAAACTCTATTGTGCATGAAAAATCAAGAAATCAAGAATCTTGGTCTTCAGACGGGCCGCGTAAAGGTTGGCTTAGCTTTACGCGGGCCGTGTCAAAGTATGAGTTGACCGGATAAGCGTCCCGATCCACGTGTCACACGCGTGGCAAGTCTAGTGATGACACCGTAGCCCTAGTCTATGTTTAGCTGTCCCTCGCGGGCCGCGTAAAGTTTGGCTTAGGGCACACGCGGGCCGCGTGAGACCCAAGTTTCACCTATAAATAGGTTGGATCAGGAGCTTTCATTCTGTGTCGAAACCACAACTCAAAAAACGAAGTTATACTGCTCCAAAGTCGAAATTTCAATTAATATAGCGAGGTGCTGCTACGATACCAGGTATTAACTCGATCGCTGCTACGATTCAATGTCCGATCGATTGAAACTATCCGATGGATGTTTAAGTGCTGCCCACATTAGGGCCATACTTTGTCATTAGTCGTGAATTCGACGGATGTTTAAGTATAGCACTTTGTCTTTCGTTGTGAAGGTTTTAGTCTCGTGAGTTATCGTAAATGCTGTATTAGTTACTGACCTAGTTCGTGTGCATTATTATTTAAATTAGGTTACAAGGCTAATCAGTAGGCTAAACTCTGCCCGTATAAATTTGCAATGTGAGTCATTCTCTTTTATCAAAAAGTATTTTACAATACTCTAATTATTTTCAAATGTTATAATTACCGGGATTAAGTCATGGTTATCTTGAATCACTGGCTAATTGGGGTATTGTGTACATTACTATTTTCTCACAGTTAGGCTAATAAATCCTAACAGTGATAAACGTCACTACTTGGGGAAAGACCCAATAGTGGTATGACCATCATCGCCAGGTGACACGGCGCCAGATAAAAATAAGATAAAAGCCATTGTAATCGCTCTTATGCTGTAATTTATAACTATGTGTTATTTAATCAAATTGAATAGTATTTCCCCGCTGATAAAATATTTTTAAAACATGTTTCAGGCAACCTGCTGTAAATCAAGGAAAACGTGCTACGGAGCACTAACAAGCTTGAAGAGGTGGCTCAGTTAAAATAAATAAACATGTTTTATAAATCAGGGAATTTCCTAGTAAAATTCCTCTATTGTAAATTACGGGGTTTATCCCGCATTATGAAATAAAATAATCGGGCATTTTCAAGTTTTAAAAGATCCTGTTAAATCTTCCGCTGTCGCATCATTTAAATACCGAGGGTTCCTGTCCCGCAGCTCCTGACCGGGTCAAACCGGGGCTGGGGCCGTGACAGGAAAATGTGGTATCAGAGCCACTGATTTAAGCCTATTAAGTATTTAAAATACTTAATTTTCCTGATTATCATCTTGTAATTATGTGTTTTTAACTGACTACTTGTTAGTTACAGTATGGGTAAGCAAAGAATTTCGGATATCTATCTTAAGTTAGATAGTTCACCGAAAGATATTGGAACTACATCCCAATCAAATTCCTCAAGATACTCAGCAGATACTGAGGAGGGACTATTTTTCGTAAGGCACAGTATGAGAAACCACTTACCCCTAATAAAAGAAGTTTGATTATTAAGAAAAGTCAAGAAAAAATGAGGAAGTTACAACCAAAAGGAGTTATGATCAATAAGGAAACTCAGAAAATAGACACTAAACCACCATGGGAAGATGAGTTAGATGAACAATGGGCAAATCTCTATATGTTAGCCACTATAGCAGTAAATACTAACTTATAGTTAAATCGCCAAACCAGTATTAGCACCTATGTCACCTACAAACCAGAAACTTTAATATTTTAGTTGTACTAAAAATAAATATTTTGTTTCAATAAAATGGTTTGTTAGATATTTGTAATTAATATCAAATTTTCTGCTTTTTATTTTGTGATTCTGTGAAAATTAATTTACAAAATTTTAAACTAAAATTTTGTATGTTTCTTCATAAATGCTAAACAGCATGAATGAATTATCTGAAGCTCTTGAGAATCTCAATCTCTATCCTGTTAATGTGGAAGTTTCCAGAGACTTTACTGGTTACATGGCTGATGTTGAGGAACCTATGGAATTCCAAGCTCCACCTCTGGAGAAATCAAAGCCAAAGAAAAGAAGAAGATTTGTGGGTTGGAGGCGTGTGCGCAGAAGGAAACCAGCAACAAGGAAAGTTCCCAAAATAGAAAATCCCATGGATAAAGGAAAAGGGATTGAGATTGGGGAAAGTTTTAGGCAAGTAGGAATAGAAATTGGGGAAAGTTCTAAGCAAGCCGAGGAATTGCCACTGCAGGAGGAACTAGATCGCATACTGGCAAGCTGTGATATTATTAGGCCAATCAATGAAAACCTCTTCCCTTATCCCGCTGAAAACCAACTTCCAATAAATTTGGAACCAGCCATCCCATATCCTCTGATCCACACCCAACCTCTAGGAGAAATAGACGAGTGGTGGACCAACGACTGGCAGTTTCAAAACCTACTAAATAATTCTTACACCTTTTTCCCTCAGTTCGACCCAGAACCTGCACCAAACCCACCAATGAGTAATGAAAACTTAGCTGAACTCCGCCATTTTGGCAAGGAGCTGATAGATGCAGGGAATAGGACCCGGGAGGTGGGAGAACAAATCTCCTGGAAGTACGACGAAAGGGAACGTCGCTTCTAAGATGCAGCTGACAGGAGATAGTGTGGTTGTGAAGCTGTGATTGTATAATAATAATAATAATAATAATAAAAATATAACTCTGTAAAATAACCTAAGAATAAAACTTTGTAAGATAACAGGTGTGTGCGGAAGCATAATATAATATATAAAATATCGAAAGTCGAAAGATCGACAATTTTGGCTATATTTGTTTACTTGATTATGTGCAATTATTTGTTTTGTTTGGTTATTAATTATTTTATACTAATTACATACATAAATTAATTACCAGATGGCACACGCTGGTAATGACCAAGTTAATGAGGATAATCAATCTGAGCATAACAATGAAGATCAATTTCTGAATAGGCAAGATATTGAAAATATCGTTGCTCAGGGAATAGCCAATGCTATCCCAGCAATACTGGCTGCTGCTCGAAATCCAGTAGAACCTCAACAAATTATTCCTAGCAAACGCACACACGGTGACAATTTCAGTAATAGTGTAAACGGAGGCGGCAACCATACTAATAACAACAATGATGAACTGCAAGCCCCAATTCTCAAAAGAATGAAAGCTGTAACGCCTGGTTGCACTTATAAGGAATTTCTTGCCTGTAAACCAGCTGAATTTACAGGCAATGAAGGGGCAACTGCGGCACTGCGTTGGTTGGAGAAAACCGAAGCAGTAATTATGATAAGTAAATGTGTCGAGGAAGACAAGGTCATGTATGCGTCGCATCTTTTTAAAGAAGGGGCACTAGAATGGTGGAATACGGTACTTCAAGCCAAAGGAAGAAATATGGCCTATGCCATGAGTTGGGAAGAATTTAAGCAGCTAGTGGAAAGAAAATTCTGTCCCGAGTATGAAAAGGAACAAATGACAAATAAGTTCCTGAACCACCGAATGGTGGATGCAGACTGTCGAGGGTATACTTCGACATTCTTCGAATATGCTAGAGTGGTACCAACCCTCGCTTCGCCAGAACCGATACTTATTTCCCGCTATATTTGGGGATTGATTGGCAAAATTCGAGATATCGTCAAAGCTGCAAGACCACGCACAATTGACGATGCTGTGGAATTAGCTAATACCCTAACTGACGGACTGGTACGCACAAGAGAAGAAACCCGGAAAAAGGAAGTGGCCCAAAAGATTACCCAAGGATTCCGTATGGGTAATCGTAGTAGTTTCAAGAGAAAGGGAACCGGGCAATCTTCCACTGTTCCATTTTGCAATTCATGTAAAAGGAAGCATTTTGGAAGATGCAAAGGGTATTGCAATTTCTGCAAAATCCAGGGGCACTAAGAGGAAGACTGCAGGAAGAAAAAAGCAACAGTCTGCTACAACAGCGGTGAAGCTGGACATTTTAGGCCAGACTGCCCAAAACTGGTCAAACCAGCTGATAACAAAGCCAAACCTGCAGAAGGAGCTACCAAGAGAAACGTAAGAGCCTTCCAGTTGACTACTCATGAAGCAGAACTAATTCCTGACGTAATAGCTGGTACGTTCCTAGTTCACAACGTTTTTGCAAAAGTATTAATTGACTCTGGTGCAAACCAAAGTTTTATAAATACTTCATTTTGCCAAGCTCTTAACTTACCCTTAACCAACCTTAGGCAGATTTTTACAGTCAAAACGGCAGATGAGAATTCTGTTAAAATAAATAAGGTTGTGCAAGAAGAAAAGATAGAACTTGTAGGTCATAAATTTTATGCGAACCTGTTACCTATGAAGTTAGCCGAATTCGATGGGGTATTAGGAATGGATTGGTTAGTAGCCAACCATGATCGAATTCTTTGTGATAAGAATTCCATAGAAATACATATACCCACAGGAGAATTAGTGGTGATTACAGGAGATAAGCCACGAAAGCCCCTAAAGTTCATTTCAGTAATGAAAGTTGCTAGTTATGAACGAAAGCAAGGAGTAGTGTATATGATTTCAGTAATCATTAACACTAAGGGTAAGGAACTCAAAGAAATTCCAGTAGTATCAGAATACCCAGAAGTATTCCCAGAAGAACTACCTGGATTACCACCTGATAAGGAAGTAGAATTTAGAATTCATCTAATTCCTGGAACTACACCGATAGCCAAGGCACCTTATCGGTTAGCACCCACCGAAATGCTAGAATTGAAAAAGCAATTAGATGAATTACTAAGCAAAGGATTCATACAACCTAGTTCATCCCCGTGGGGAGCTCCAGTGTTGTTCGTGAAGAAGAAAGATGGTTCGATGCGAATGTGTATCGATTATAGGGAATTGAATAAGGTTACAATTAAGAATCGATACCCATTACCTAGGATTGATGATCTTTTTGATCAACTCCAAGGAGCTAGATACTTTTCAAAGATAGATTTACGCTCTGGATATCATCAATTAAAGGTACAAGAAGAAGACATACCTAAAACTGCTTTCAGAACTAGGTATGGTCATTACGAGTTTACAGTCATGCCCTTCGGACTAACGAATGCACCCGCAGCATTCAAGGACATGATGAATAGAATCTGTAAACCGTACTTGGATAAATTTGTAATTGTCTTTATCGATGATATACTTATTTATTCCAAAAGCCAGGAGGAGAATTGTGAACACCTGCATGCACTCTTAACTTTGTTGAGAAAAGAGAAGCTTTATGCCAAATTCTCGAAGTGTGAATTTTGGCTGCAAGAAGTACAATTTTTAGGTCACATGGTGAATCACGAAGGCATTCACGTAGATCCTGCTAAGATAGAAGCGATTACCAAGTGGAAGGTTCCGCAATCAGCTATGGAAATTAGAAGTTTTATAGGTTTAGCTTGATATTATAGACGGTTTATTAAGGATTTTTCCAAGATAGCAGTACCATTAACTAAGCTAACCTGGAAAGCAGTTAAGTTTGAATGGGGACCTAGGCAAGAAGAGGCCTTTAGGATTTTAAAGCAAAAGTTAACAAATGCTCCAATTTTAGCGTTACCGGAAGGAACAGAAGATTTTGAAGTATACTGTGATGCTTCAAAACTAGGATTAGGATGTGTACTTATGCAATGTAAGAAGGTAATTGCGTATGTATCAAGGCAATTGATAAAGCACGAAGAAAACTATAAAACTCATGACTTAGAGTTAGGAGCCATAATTTTTGCCCTTAAGATTTGGAGACATTATCTGTATGGAAGTAAGTTTACTGTCTATACAGACCATAAGAGCTTAAGATACATATTCGGGCAAAAAGAATTAAACATGAGGCAAAGGAGATGGATGGAAATCCTAAGTGACTACGACTGTGATATTCAATATCACGAAGGAAAACTAACGTAGTTGCTGATGCTTTAAGTCGTAAGTATCATGAGAAACAACAACGAGTTCGTGCTCTTAGATTAAATCTACAGCAAGATTTAATGGAACAATTAAAGCATACCCAAGAAACAGCAATCAAGGATGATGCTGAAGGAATGAAAGGAAGAATAAAAGAATTGGAGAAAGGAACTGATGGAATTTGGAGATTCCATAAGAAACGAATTTGGGTACCTAAGCGAGGAGAATTAAGAAATAAGATTTAAGAAGAAGCCCATAAATCTAGGTATACCATGCATCCTGGAAACAACAAGATGTACCAAGATTTAAGGAATAACTTCTGGTGGATAGGAATGAAAAAGGACATAGCTAGATATGTTTCTAAATGTCTTACTTATTCACAAGTTAAGGCAGAAGACCAGAAACCCTCAGGTCTACTACAACAATTAGAAATGCCTGTATGGAAATGGGAACTCATAACAATGGACTTTGTTACTAAGTTACCCAAAACCAGAAAAGGTAATGACGTGATTTGGGTAATTGTGGATCGATTAACCAAATCAGCTCATTTTCTACCCATGAAAGAACCCTTTAGCATGGAAAGGTTAGCCAAGTTGTATGTAGATGAAGTAGTATCCTTACATGGAGTCCCACTCTCCATTGTATCAGATAGGGATAGTCGTTTCACTTCTCACTTCTGGACAAGTTTCCAAGAAGCCATGGGAACCCGACTAAATCTAAGCACTGCATACCATCCTCAGACAGACGGACAAAGTGAAAGGACAATCCAAACCCTGGAAGACATGCTTAGGGCATGTGTGATAGATTTTGGTGGAAACTGGGATGACCACCTACCCTTAATTGAATTCTCCTATAACAATAGTTATCATTCAAGTATCAAAGCTGCCCCATTCGAAGCACTATATGGACGGAAGTGTAGAACTCAAGATTGTTGGGCAAAAATAGGAGAAAGTCAATTATCAGGTCCGGAGATTGTACAAGAAACTACCGACAAGATTACTCAAATCAAGGAAAGATTAAAGACGGCTCGAGATCGCCAGAAGAGTTATGCAGATAATCGACGCAAGCCGTTAGAATTTGAAGTTGGAGACAAAGTACTATTAAAAGTTTCTCCTTGGAAAGGAGTAGTTCGATTCGGTAAGAAAGGAAAGCTAAGTCCAAGATACGTAGGACCATTTCCAGTAATCCAACGTATAGGACTAGTCGCTTATCGCTTACAACTACCAGAGGAGCTCGCTGGGGTACATGACGTATTTCATGTATCCAATCTCAAGAAATGTCTATCTGACGAATCCTTGGTAATACCTCTTCAAGATGTAAAGGTAAATGAAAAGTTAAAATTTGTGGAGAAACCACTTCAGATAGAAGACAGAAAGATCAAGTTTCTCAAACACAAAAGACTAGTATTGGTTAAAGTCAAATGGGATTCAAAGAGAGGACCCAAATATACTTGGGAGCTGGAATCAGAGATGAAACGAAAATATCCTCACTTATTTCAGTAAATCTCGAGGACGAGATTTTAAATAAGGTGGGGAGGATGTAAGGACTCTCAAAAATATCCTAAAAAGACCGTAAGTAAAAACCCGGGCCCCTGAAACTCTATTGTGCATTAAAAACCAAGAAATCAAGAATCTTGGTCTTCAGACGGGGCGCGTAAAGGTTGGCTTAGCTTTACGCGGGCCGCGTCAAAGTATGAGTTGACCGGATAAGCGTCCCAATCCACGTGTCACATGCGTGGCAAGTCTAGTGATGACACCGTAGCCCTAGTCTATGTTTAGCTGTCCCTCGCGGGCCGCGTAAAGTTTGGCTAAGGGCTCACGCGGGCCGCGTGAGACCCAAGTTTCACCTATAAATAGGTTGGATCAGGAGCTTTCATTCTGTGTCGAAACCACAACTCAAAAAACGAAGTTATACTGCACCAAAGTCGAAATTTCAATTAATATAGCGAGGTGCTGCTACGATACCGGGTATTAACTCGATCGCTGCTACGATTCAATGTCCGATCGATTGAAACTATCCGATGGATGTTTAAGTGCAGCCCACATTAGGGCCATACTTTGTCATTAGTCGTGAATTCGACGGATGTTTAAGTATAGCACTTTGTCATTCGTTGTGAAGGTTTTAGTCTCGTGAGTTATCGTAAATGCTGTATTAGTTACTGAACTAGTTCGTGTGCATTATTATTTAAATTAGGTTACAAGGCTAATCAGTAGGCTAAACTCTGCCCGTATAAATCTGCAATGTGAGTCATTCTCTTTTATCAAAAAGTATTTTACAATACTCCAATTATTTTCAAATGTTATAATTACAGGGATTAAGTTATGGTTATCTTGAATCACTGGCTAATTGGGGTATTGTGCACATTACTAATTCTCACAGTTAGGCTAATAAATCCTAACAGTGATAAACGTCACTACTTGGGGAAAGACCCAATAGTTGTATGACCATCGTCACCAGGTGACACGGCGCCAGATAAAAATAAGATAAAAGCCATTGTAATCGCTCTTATGCTGTAATTTATAACTATGTGTTATTTAATCAAATTGAATGATTCACCAGTATTTCCCCGCTGATAAAATATTTTTAAAACATGTTTCAGGCGACCTGCTGTAAATCAAGGAAAACGTGCTACGGAGCACTAACAAGCTTGAAGAGGTGGCTCAGTTAAAATAAATAAACATGTTTTATAAATCAGGGAATTTCCTAGTAAAATTCCTCTATTGTAAATTACAGGGTTTATCCCGCATTATGAAATAAAATAATCGGGCATTTTCAAGTTTTAAAAGATCCTGTTAAATCTTCCGCTGTCGCATCATTTAAATACCACGGGTTCCTGTCCCGCAGCTCCTGACCGGGTCAAACCGGGGCTGGGGCCATGACAACTTGAGCCTGAGGGACAGGGGCTTGAACATACTGAATTTGTGGAACAGTGGTTTGAACATAATGCACAGGAACAGGGGTTGCAGCATAGTGAGTAGTGTTCACATAGGCTGCAGGGGTATATTGGGCATAGTGCATAGTGCTTTGCTTTTGTGGTCTAGGGTTTGAGCTGTGATGAGTAATAATTGGACCAGTGGTTTGACTCCTACATTCCCTAGCAAAATGACCTAGCCTATTGCACTTATAGCACTTGATCTTTGATTTATCCAACCCCACTTTTAAATTCCCATGTAGCCCTGGGAATTTTCTCCCTGTCCTTTTATAGAATTTGCTTGTTCTTACACTAAGCAAAGCCAATTGATGCAAAAGTGCTGTAAGTCATTGAGTTCAAAACACAGATTATCAGAGATCTAGCTTTCTCCATTTGCTGTGAAAGAAAAATTGGATGAGTGAGGATCAGAGTTGAAGTTTGCACCAGCAGTTATGTCAATAAAATGATCATAACTCTGATCCTTACTGCTGCCAGTCTCTTCCTAACCCAAAAGAGCTGTGTTGCCAAATATGTAGTCATCTGCAACTTTGCCAGACTCTTGCAACTTCTTTTTCTGGTTTAACTCCCTTTCATAGGCCAGGAGTCTACCATGAAGTTGGGTCAGTGTCAGATCTTTAAACTCAATAGAGTTTCTGGTCACAAATGTAATTGTATCCCATTTTTCAGGTAGTGATCTAAGAAACCTGCTGTTTTGAGTTGAATTTGTGAATTTAACATCAACAAGTCTTAGCTCACTAATGAGACAACTGAATCGCTCAAACTGTTGGGTTAATGTTTCACCCTTAACATGACAAAACATTTCATACTGCTGATTCAGAATTTCCCTGTTATTTTCAATTACTTATTCAGTTCCCCCAAATTGCTCCTCAAGTGCATCCCATAATTCCTTGGCACTGTTACAGTGTAACAGCCCAGCATATATTTCATTTGGTAAAGCAGATGCAACGATGCTAAATGCCTTGGCATCCAGTTCGAACTTTTGAAAATCAGTTTCAGTATAGTTTTCAGGTTTCTTAGGTTTGAACTTCTTTGAATCCTCAGCACTCGGCACCATTGGAACATGTGGTCCAAAGATAACCGACTTCCAACATCTGGTATTCTGTTGAGCAAGGATGTGACCCATCCTTCTCTGCCAGATGTTGTACTCATTGCGTTTCAACATAGGTGGTTTGAAGAGTGAACCGATGCTATTGTTAGCATCTTATGCTTGTGACGTCATCTTGGTTTTTTTACAGACACTGATTAATCAACTTTGTTCGTGATTAAACCTTGCTCTGTTTTTCAACGAAACGAACAATAATAAGTATCAACGATTGTGAGCGGAACTTTTACGTCAAAATGATTGTTAGATCAAATTTGACTGTCCTAGCTCTGATACCAATTGTTAGGATCCGAGTTTCAAATGATTGTGTTTTACGTTTGATAAAGATGAAAATGAACAAGTAATTGCAGCGGAAACTAATTATGGAAACAAACTTTCACACACAATTAAATAGGAGAAATGCTTTCAACACACATTTTAACATAGAACCGAATGATTGAATTTATTTCAAGATTCAATTACAATGCATGCATGTATCACAAACTCCCCCTCAGCCTGAGCTCTCAGTGATTGTTCGTGCAAGAAGACAAGTGGTGAAAGAGCCAATAGAACAGTACAGGGTATTGTTCTATTTATAGGCACGAGCAAACCACTGAAGCATCTTGGCTAACGTCACCATGAAAGCGACATCTAACCTCCTAACAACCTGAAACTACTGATCTAATACAAGCACTATCTAGCTAACTACTGATTACAAAATATTAGAAAACAAATAGACTAAACTACTGCTTTCTCCTTCCACTGTTGTGACTCCAGCAGTACTTTGTTTCTTCAACAGTGCTTGACCCATAACAGTAGATTGATCATCAGGGCTTTAGTCTTCAACAGTCTTTAACATGATCAGTTGTTTGTAGAATCAGTTGTTGTATAAGGACAGTGGATACAGGCCATCAGTTGTTAGAATCACTTTCAAGGGGAGAGACTTGTATACAGCAGTGCTTATGCTGGATCCACTGTTCTGATCCAGTTTTGGCTTTAATCAACTGTTCCTTTGGTAGGGTTCAATCCTAACATTTTCTATAAATGCAGCAAGATTCCTGCACACTTGGACTCATTCCAAAGATAAAGATCTGGTGGGATCTTCACATATACCCTACAAGGTATATTCTAAAGAATTTTCTCAACAACTATCTTGTCTTTACTACTTTTGTCTATTGCTTTCTTCTTCACTAACTCCTCAAAACCTCCATTAAAGCTTGAAATCTCCAAGTTTTCTAGCTTTATTGTGATATTTGTTAGATGTTTAACCAAGGAAACTTATCAAAAATAAGTTTTATAACACTGTTTTAAGTTATTTCTGCTCAGAAATGTTTCAAAAGCCAGAAAAATAATTTAAAACTCTAAGTTTCCTTGTTTTAAAAATCTGCAGATTGGTGGCCACGGGGCCGTGCTCAGCGAGCACGGGGCCGTGGCCGGGGTTACTGTTTCATTAGTTTGAAATTTTCGACTTGTTTTCTTAAAATGTCGAGCCAGAATAGCGGAACTTCTTCAGCTCACTTGAGGAACAGTCGCAGGGAACGAAGGCCTTCAATCGAAGCAACCCTTGTGCGTTACATAATGGCGCTAAGAGAAGCACTCGACGAGATGACATCCGTAGAAGAGGTCCTAATCGACCGTATCAATTATCTAATGGTGGGACTAGAAAATAGCTTCCAAGAAATCAACCTTTTTTGCACCAAAGGTTGAATATTCTTGTAATGCCTCCTATGGAACCAATCTTCCCCCAAGAAGATTGGAACTTGGCACAATTGTTGTTAATCCCACCGGATGGGATGACATCCCCTCGGAACCTCCTCTTGACACCTTACAAGAGGTTCCGGTGGAAGTCGCACCTTCTCCACATGAGGAAGCTAATGAGCCCGCCTTCCTTCTTTCCCGGGAGATAGAGGAATGGCTTAACGATGTGTGAAGGGTCCTTTTCGAAGAAGAAGTTCTACAAGCCTTTCTAACCTAAAGAATTATCTTTTCGGAAATTTTGCTCTTATAATAAACATATCTAGGCTAGGACTTCTTTGAGGTTTAAGATTTCTTGAATTCTATGACCTACTTATTTAATTTTTAGTTTTCTAGGAATTATGTAATTCACTCTTGAATGAATTATGGTTTTTAAATGGTGTTTGGATGATGTTGTAATGGTTAAAAACACTCGAAATAGTGGAGGTTACTAAGGGAACCTTGAACCCACACACCATTAAAAAAACAGAGCCTCGCGACAATTTTCCTTCCTTATAGCAAGATCAGCACGGGGCCGTGCTCAGCCCAACATGCCCCCGTGCCCATGGTTCTGCAGAAAAAGCCCAATTCAGGTAACTGGACACGGGGCCGTGTTCACTGAACACGCCCCCATGCCCAGCCTTCTGTTTAATATGATACTGGCAATCTGAGCACGGGGCCGTACCCGGACCAACACGGGCCCGTGTCCAGACGCCCAGTAACATAAAACTTTGTTTTTAAACACCTTTTTACACATTCAATCAACCTAAAAACTTATTTTTGGGACACATTGAGGACAATGTGTAATTTAAGTGGGGGGGGGGGGATGCTAAAACCTTGAATTTTGCAAGTCCTAATAACAAGCCTTACACAAAACTCTATTGGAACCGCTAATCACCCCAAATTTTTTCAAAAACTTTTCATTTTTTTACTTGTCTTGGTTTAATTTAGGAATTACAAGTTCCAAAAGGTTATATTTTTACAAATTTACAACCGATAGCGTCGTGATAAAAAGAACCAACATAAGAAAATTATGAAACGGCATAACAAATCTAGTTAAAATTTGATTATATATACTTGATCATATTATAAACCCATTCCCACAACAAGTGAGTTTTGAGCCTTTATTGAGCATACAAGCATATATCTTTAAATTAAATGCTCATTTTTCGTTTCTTGTGTGAATAGCCGCTTGGTTCTTATGACTCTAGAACTTGCCACGACGATACATTCCCGGTCCTTACCAACTCAAACCCAAGTAAGTAAACGATGGAGGCATTAGGACTAACCCATTTTCCTTTCAACACCATTATTTTTCGTTTTTCTTTATCACCTACCCAAAATCCCCCTGGTTAACCCCTTTGAGCCTAAACCTTTTCATTTCTAAAACCAACAAAATAAACACCCTTTACCCATCAAAACCCTTTTTAACCTTTTATTTTAGTAAAAAGATCGGTTTTCTTGTGACGTTTCCTTATAAAAAATGAAGTCTAGCAATAAACAAAGTCCTCAAAGAAACTTTGTTTGAAAATGCTTAGTTTGAATAAAAGTCACCAAAACAAAAAGTTTTACGACGACCGATGCTTTTTACGCTTTTAGCCCTTTTTACTAACCACTAACCCAAAACCACCTACCTTTAGCCCAAGCCTAACCCTTCCCCAAGTCCTCTTGAAATTTACAAAGGTTTATAGTTAAAAAGGAGGAGGATTGATTGCTTGGCAAGCATATGGTAAAAGTAAGTTCCATGCCGGTCTCGAGTGTTTCACAAAAATACATCTTCGGCCGAGTGTTGAGTGATCTCCCGTGAGGTATGTGAACTTGTATATAAATTTTTTTTAATATAAATGGAATATTAAAAAAGGAATGTTATGCCCAAATAAATAATTTCTCTTATGAAGTGCTCTAAATAAATCATAACGAATAGGATAGTAAATAATATAAAAATAAAACCCAATAAAGGTCTTGGATTCCCGACACTCAAGACAAGCCCAATAACGTCTTTTCTACGCATTCCATTTGGGTGTATAAGCCACAAAATAAAGAGTTTTGCTTGAGGACAAGCAAATATTCAAGTGTGGGGGTATTTGATGTGTGCAAAATGCAACATATAAATTAAATCAAATGAGGCATAAAACTAACCCTTTTTTAGTAATAATGTTGGAAAAAGTGTGCTTTTGTCTTCCTTTTGTATTTTTAGGACTAAAAGAGCTTAAATGAACAAAAGGAACAAATATGCAGCAAAAACTAACATAATTACAAAGAAAAGGAATAAACGTGGCATGCCCGACCCCTCGAAAGCATATTCCCAAGCAAAAACTAGAAACAAAAGGTTAACCACGGCCTCGTGCCCACTGAGCACAGGGGCGTGGTCAGATGTCTGCAGAAAGGACAAAGCTGTAGAAGCTTCTATTGCCCACCACGGGGGCGTGCCCACGGAGCGTTGTCAATGCTAAGATTCAAATAATCTAGCAAATCTTGGTAGTACAGATACGCTTCTGCACACGAGGCCGTGCCCAGCGAACACGGGGCCGTGTGGAGCCTAATGCAGACAAGAGCAATTAATGAAGGAAGAGAAAGAGGATGGCCACGGAGGCGTGTCCAGCGGACACGGGGCCGTGGCCGGGCTTCTGTTCAGGCTATAAATAGAGGTGCTTGGTTCACTTCAAAGGCATCCCTTAGCAAACCACCTCTCTCCCACTTTGCCACCACTCCACCACCACTACAACACCCACATCCACCACCACTACAACACCCACATCCACCACCATCGTCCATCATCCACCTTAGAGTGTGTGTAGTAGTCTCGGGATCCAAGATTGATCGTAAGAGTTCTTGTCAATCAAAGGCCATGTTTGGCTAAGTCTCTTATATCACTTGGTGAAGTCAAGTCTTTAATGTAATACTTTTGATTTTTAATCTTTTCGCACTTTTTATTTGGTTTTGTATTAATGACTTTAATAACTAGTTTCTTATGTTGAAGGTGAAACTTTTCTATCATTTGTCTGTGGTGTCTTGGCATTACTTTATTGTCTATATAAAGTAAAAGATTTTCACCATTCATATCTCTACGGTCTATATAGAGATATGTTGGCTACCAGGTCGGGGGTTAAGGGAATGGTTTAGTAAGGTTCTTGCCTTGTTCAGTGTATAGATCCTGCAAGGACCTGGTCAAGCTTACTAGGGCCTCATTCAATACCCATGTTATTGGATGGCGGGGGTGCAAATGGCTTGATCCTCTCATATGTAAACTACTATTAATACATTAAACCGGCTACTTGGGATTGTATCTCTGTTGACTCAAACCACTTAGCCGAGGGTAATGTCGCCTTCAAAAGAGGGGCCTACCACTTTTTGCATTAATAACTTAATTAATTATCTTCCAATATTCCAACCCTTTGGGATTGTATCCTTGCTGACTCAAACCACTGGGTTGAGGGTAACGTCACCTTCAAAAGAGAGGCCTACTACTATAACTAAGATAATCTCTTAAAAAGTGCAAAAGTGCGGAAATCATCAAAGGTTACATTAAAGGCGAGTCGGATCTAAGTGATTCATCTTGTCTATCTGTTTTATTTTTATTTTTATTTTTCAGCATTTTAGTTTTTATTTTTCATGTTTAAAACCTTTTCTAAAAAAATTTGATTTGATTAGACGTTGAGGATAAACCGGTATTAAAAGCTCTTGTGTCCTTGGACGACCTCGGTATCTTACTAACGCTATACTACGCTCATGATGGGTGCACTTGCCCATGTGTGTGTTTAGTGTTAGTAGAATATCGTGTTTTATAAATTTAAAAGTTGACTAATGTGTAAAATGGGCATAAAATATTAATAAAAATTCTATCACACCCGACACACACCAGGGGTTAATAACCAACAAAATCAAAATCAACGATCTAATTTTCAATAACTACCACGAAATGAGCAACTATGTTTTCAACCACAACAATAAGGAGGAAGAGAAAGGCTTGAGGATATCATCACTCGCCTCTTCTCCGAATCCGATAAAAGATATTCGGAAAGGTTCTCACAAACTGAAGCAGAAATTAGAAACCAAAGGGCTAGTATCCAACATATAGAAAAACAATTTAGTCAAATAGCCCAACATTTCGCCGAAAGACCACAAGGAGCCTTACCGAGTAACACCGAAACAAACCTAAAAGCCCAAGTAAATGTAATCAACTTAAGAAGCCGGAAGCTAGGACCCGAGAGTGAACCAACACCACAACAAACCGATCCAATCCACACTAAAACGCCCACCGACAATAACCAAGAAAATACTCAACCCAAAAATACCGACACAACCAAACCACCCCCGGTCCCTTACCCGGTCGTTTACTTTGGCAAAAGACCGACGAGCAATTCACTAAGTTTGTGAGCTTGCTTAAAAAACTCCACATCAATCTTCCTTTTGTGGAAGTCCTCACTCAAATGCCAAAATATTCCAAGTTCATGAAGGACTTCCACACTTACAAAAGAAAGACTGAAACCATTCAACAAGTCACCTTTAGTGAAGAAAGCTCGGCGGCACTCCTCAACAAGCTACCCCAAAAGAAGATTGATCCCGAAAGCTTCACCATTCTTTTCTCTATTGGTGGATCACCAATAAGCAATGCACTAGCCGACTTGGGGGGCTAGCATTAATTTAGTGTCGGGCTCTATGTTCAACCGACTAGCATTAGGTAAGCCACATCTTACAAGGATGAGCATATAACTTGCGGATAGGTTGGTAAAATACCCTCAAGGTGTCATAGAACACTTATTGGTAAAGGTGGGAGAATTTGTTTTTCCGACCAACTTTGTTATCCTAGACATGGAAGAAGACACCGAAATCCCACTCATACTAGGACGGCTTTCCTTACCACCGCACGAGCTATGTTGGATATGAGTGACGGAAAACTAACATTGAGGGTTGGTGAAAAAGAGATCAAGTTTGAACTTGGGCAACGAGCGGAGGATGATCCGGTCAAATACCTCAACGCGATTGACTCAAGCTTAGACGATGCATTACAACGAAACAACTCGGGGTGTGAGTCATCCCGCATGGGTAACATTTAACCGGCTTTGGGTCTAGTCAAGTGTTAGTGCATTTATGTCTATCGCCTCCGTCAATTCAGATCGTAACAGAATATGAAGAAATCAAGACTTTATATTGTAATAAGTAGGGAAAAGGCAAGGTGGTAATATTGTAATTAATGAGTTTTCTCATTAAAGCCTTGGCCTATAAATAGGAGGCTTATGCCTTAGTTTTAGAACTTTTGAACTTTTGCCATTTTGCACTTTGGAGAGCTATAGGGTTAGAGAGAGAAGTTAGAGAGAGAAAGTGCTGTGTACGTGATTCAGGTGCTGTACGTTTTCAGATCATTCAATAGAATCACAGTTATAATTACGTCGAGTGTGTTCGGTCATATTCGTGTACGGATTCCGCACGTTACACGAGTCGGTTCGCAATCGTTTCGGAGTCGAAAACCGATCCTACAAGTGGTATCAGAGCAGGAGCTCGATTGCACGGATCTATCACACAGAATCGCATAGGATTTCAACAGTTTCAGATAAAAAATTCATCCAGATTTGTCAAATTTCTTCATTTTTCATCTCTTTCACTTTTAGACTGAAAAAACACGAAATTAACATGGCTTTTACGGTTAAAATTGGCTGATTTTTGGATATTATGTGCGAAAATCATTGATCTATAAGCCTACAAAATTTCAGATCAAAATTCCAAGTATTTTGAGCGAAATCAAGATTTTTCTGTCCGATTTGGTAAACATGTTCGTTACTGTTCTTACTGATGTTCACCGATCGGATGGCAATCCGATCGGATAACCATCTGATCTGTTGTACATTGATTTGTTAAACTCATAAGTGTCAAGTGTCGGATTGCAATCCGATCGGATCACCATCCGATCCTTTGTAAGTTAGTAAACGTTGACTTTGTTGACCCTGACTCGATTGAATCACCATCCGATCCTCAGCACATTGTTCATTCAAATTTTAAAGTTCAAGTGTCGAGTGGCAATCCGAACGGATTGCCATCGATTCTAAACATTTCATTTGTTTGTGAATCAGGTCAAAGTGTCGGATACCCACTCGATCGGATCCCCACCCGATCATCAACACAAGAGGTTCAAGTATCGGATCCCCACTCGATCGGATCACCATCCGATAGTTGGTTGGTGTCACTCGATCGGATCACCATCCGATTCAAGGCATACTGTTCAAGTGTCGGATACTCACTCGATCGGATCACCACTCGATCTAAAGCATATTGTCAAGTGTCGGATCCCCACTCGATCGGATCACTACCCGATCTAAAGCACATTGTCAAGTGTCAGATCGTCACTCGATCGGATCACCATCCGATCCGTTGTCATCCGATCATTGTTACTGTTGACTTTGGTTGACCTCACTCGATCGAATACCCATCCAATTCAGCTGGTTGATATTTGTTAAAAACTGATTGTTTGTGATTCTTGTGATTCAGGTAAAAACGAGGAGCATCATGGCTGAAGAGTTCTACAACACGTTCTACAAGGTGTTTACATCCGAATCGTCTGAAACGTCGACAGTCGCACCAAAAAGCATCTCAAAAGCTATAACAGAAAATATCAATCATGATAATTTTTATGGGACGCACTTAAAACCACCAAAGCTGGATAGTATTGAAGACTGTACTTGGTGGAAGGAGCGTTTCATCAACTGGGCCAAAGCTTACGCGCACGAGAGCTGGTTTTGTTTAGAGTTTGGATATGATAGACCTGTCAATGACAAAGGCGAAGAAATCCCACTCAAGAGCTTAACTACTGATGACAAGAAAAACTTCTCATATGAATAGAGAATGATTGCTCTAATCCAATCATCGATTAGAGATGACATTTTTGCATTACTTGAACATGACGGGTCATCAAAATCTGTTTGGGAAGCTTTAAGGATTAAGGCTGAGGGGGGTAAACAAATAAAGAAAAATAAAATTGCTTTGTTAAAGAAAGAGTTTGATTTGTTTGATAGTCTAAAAGGAGAGTCAGTGAGGCAAATGATTGAGAGATTTTGCCATTTAAAAATTGAGCTTGATAGGTTTGGAATAGTAAAAACACTAGAGGAAATTATAGATAAAATCATTGAAGCGTTACCACGAGCTGATCAGTGGCAAACGTTCGTGTTTATTTTCAAAAATGATGTGTTATATGATACAATTACTCTTAATGTGATGATTGAAAAGAGTGAAACTCATGAGCTTGAATTGCAGAAACAGAGCAAGATGAACAGTTCTTCACATCAACAGAATGTTGGTCTTTATTACAAAGGTAGCATACCTTTGGTGACAGTTGGTGAATCACCAAAGACAGCACTTAGTGTTGAAAAGACAAAAGAACCACAGAAAGGCTCATCAAGCTATAATCCGGGATATCATTCATCTTCTACAAAAGCAAATCCTGAAGAATCAGAGGAAATTCTTTGCAACATCGCTTTAAAGTTGAAAAATTCTCTGGCAATGAGCATCAACTCTGCTAAACAACAAATGAGTTTTCTCGCATCTGTCCTGGAATCATATGAAGGTCTAGTAGCTGGTAAAATTGGAAACTCAGAGTTAACCAAAGAAGACTACGACCAGATCGATCCGGAAGAAATGGAACTCATTGACATTCGTTGATGTTTGGCAAGTTGCATTCGCAGAGCTCAAAGGTACATGGAGATTACTGGGAAACAGACAATCAGTGGTCCGTCAACGAAGCTGGGATTTAATAAATCCAAAGTGATCTGCTTCAAATGTAAGCAGAAAGGTCATTTCAAAAGAGAATGCAACAATTCTGCAGTTGATGGAAAAGAAAACCCTTTCAAAGAAGATTATTACCGAAAGGCGATTTACCACCGTAGAAAAGAAGAGCCGAAACTAATTGAAAATAATCCCAAAGAGAAGTCAAGAGCATGTGCAGTAATCCATGATTATGAAGGATTTGACTGGAGTGAGTTTCTTCCAGAAGATGATCTTAATGATGATCGATTCAGGGTAAGAACTAAGAAGGATGCTTATAAACATCATGCTTTGATTGCTGAAATAAAAGAAAAATCGAGAGAAGAAATTCTAAAAGAGAAGACATATAGAGAAAGATGCATTGCTGGTTATCGGATTGAAGAAATGGAAAAAGAGTATGAAGAAGCTATAAGCAATGGAAGATATGACAAAAAGCGAGAATGCTATGTCAACAGAGATGGTGAACCAGTTGTCCACCGAAAGGAGATAGTGTATGAAGATGTTCTTGCAGTAATCCCTCTGTCTGGCGAATTTTATGCAAATATTGAAAAAGATAGACATTATGAGAAAAAGCTGAAGAAAATTGTTAGAGACGTCATGACAGTGAGTCTAAGACGAAGAGATGAAGAAAGGATGAAGAAAAATGTTGAGAATCTGGTGGATGAACTGAAGAAAGTTGTTGCGAAAGAAGAAGATGTTGAAGAAAAAGAAGCCATTACTGAAGAACAGCAGGTGGGTGAAGAAGAAATGAAGAAGAGAGAGGTAGAAGAAGTGAAGATGGAAAGTTCGATTAAAGTGGGTGATACTGATGTTGTTGGTGTTGGTAACGATCAGAAGAAAGAAGAAGCCGATCAGATAGAGACAACAGAAAAAGCCGAGGTGCCAATCACTGAGGTAAAATCTGATTCTGAAGTCTTAAACAAAAATGTTGAACAGTGCAAGAAATGCATGATACATGCAGTGCTTGTACTGAAAAAGATGAAAAATTCAAAACAAGAGATCTTGAATTCACTAAAATCGAAAGTGTTTTTAAAGAAAAATGCAAAGAAATGCTAGAAACCGAAAAAGTTTTAAAAGAAAATGATGAAAAACTTTCACAAAAATGCAAAAGGTTAGAAAAAGAAAATGAAAGTTTGAAAGAAAATGTTTTGAAAATGACAAAAGAATGTGAGCAAAAGGAAAATGAATTTTAAGAAATGAAAAAGGAATACGATTCAATAAAACTTGCATACCATATTACAAAAAAGTCATATGAAGATGTGAAGAGTCAAATGAAACTTGTTCAATCCAGATTGAAATATTGTTCTGAAACAACTGATACGCTTAAGCGACAGTATGAAATAAAGCAACAAGTTGTAAACTCTTACATTGAGGATGTTGCTAAGCTAAAGCATCAAATAGCTTATTTAGAACAAGATAACAACAAGTTACACAGTTATCACGCTTCATCATATGTTCTTGAATGTATTTTCAATCTAAAACCGGATGGTAAAGATTCTGAGCAAAACAACAAAGGAATTGGCTCAGAATATCATCAAGTTCCTCCACCGGAAAAGTTTGCATTTTATGATGATGAGAAAGTCGAAAAAGCTTTCAACATGGTCGATCAGTTGCCAGAAAACATTGACATAACCTATTCCAAATCTGATGATTATAGTGATTCAGAGGAGGTAGGTAAGGTCGTTGAAAGTGTCTTGAAAGACGAGTCTGTTGCAACAGGTAAATCTGATTCACATGATGAAAATGAAGGAAGTTTTCATGAAGGATATCTGAAAAACTCAAAATCTGAGAAAAAGGCGAATGATGATTCAAAAGGATTGGTATATACCATGATTGGATCGGACAAATTATTCTCAGATCTTGAAGTCCCGATTCAGAATGTGATTTCAGAAAAGATTGACAAAGTTTTCAAAATGATAGAAATTGAAAAGTCCAAGATTCCAAAGTTTGCTGGGAAGAGTCACAAAACTTTTTGTAACAAACCTGGTTACAAAAAGAAAAACATGAAAGCTGGGTTGGGTTATAAAAGGAAACAAAATTGGAAGAGAAATGAAACGCCAAATCATCAAACAAAAATGAATTTTGTTCACGGAACAAGTTCCGAAGAAGAGAAAGAACTCCAATTTAGACGACAGTCTAATGCAGAGTTCTATGCTCAGAAAAAGCAACAACAACAGGTCGTCCAAAAGAACATGTTTCAAATGTGATCAAACAGGACATCTTGCACGCAAGTGTCCAAATCTGAAACATGTTGGTGTTGAGACGAAAAAGAAGTCTGATGTTGTGAATTAGAAGTCAACCAAGTTTGATTCAAAGCAAACTTGGAAGCTGAAAATGTCAAAGGCTGACTCACAACAAACATTAAAACCAGTGACACCCAGACTTAGAACAACACAAAGTTGGAAAACAACTGTTGATGCAACGAAACCAAATCAGTTTTGGAAACCAAAAGTTGATTTTCAAAATCAAAACGTTCAAAATGAATCACATTTTTATAAAAGAAGTGCTTCAAAAGGTCAAAGCTGGGTAGTTAAAACACAGCCTGCTTCTGAACAGAAAACTGATTCAATAAAAAAGGATGAAGTAAAAGATGAAAAGTTGTTTGTTAAAAACGATAAAAATTTTCCGAAGTTGAATGAATCATATTGTATTGAAATGCATAAGGTCAAGCAGACCTGGGCTAACTTGTTCAAATAATTGAATACATTGAATGTGCAGGTGCTTCAGAAAGAAGATGGAAGTCAAATCAACGGAAGAAGCAGCCTGGCACGAGAGGAAGAGGCTATTGGTCCCTGCGACTGTTAAACAGGGAGTTTGTTTGTTTTCTGTACATAAATAAACCATATTTCAAAAACCCTAAAAATTAAAAATTTAAAAATAAAAAATATGTTTGTTTTTAAATTTTGTTAAAAATCAAAATTACAAAAATACGTTGAGTGAATACGCCGAAACCCTCACGGCTGAACAAACATGATTAATTTCACAAGATTGAAAAACTGCTTTCAAACTGTAAAATATCAATGTGTTGTAAATCATGGGGGTACGTTATATTTTCTGTAAAACAGAGCATGAAAAGCAGAAAATGGATGGCGAGACAAAGCTATCAGTATCAGGTTGTCAAATTTTCTTTAAATGTTTTGAATTTTAGGGGAAGTAAGAAATTTTCAGAAAATCCAAAAACACTAGAAAATTTGAAAAAGCCAAAAACGTGATAAAATTCAAAATGAGTTTTGTGTAAAAAGAGGAAATGATAGTACATCAGTAGACAATCACAGTACGCTAAAGAAATGGAAAGTTAAATGTGATAACGGTCTCACTGATGATATACCAGTAGGGTTTTACATGTTTAGTAGATTGTTTTCGAGATATAAACCTAAATATCAAATACTTGCTTATCTCGTGGGGAACATCTCTCGGATATATGGGTAACCCCCGAAATCTTGTTTGATAGATTGCCTGATTCTGAGATACTAGGTCTTTATACTGTTTGATATCTGGGGTATTATACCTGGTCTTCTGATATTGCGGAAGCAATGGCCTAGACCTCGTATAATATTTTACGCGCTTTAAAAGCCTACCCTCTGCATAAAAATTGATAAAATATCGAAAGATACGAATCAATTGCAGTTGAAGAAAAAATTCTCTAAAGGGAACACACCTAAAGTCGAGCCTTCATCTCTTTGACTGAATGGAAGTTCATACCTGAGCTCTCAAGGTCTCGCACTAACCCAGAGAACAAATATCAAATTGGTATACTCACTTGTAAGACTGAATATAGGGAATTTTGATACGGGAGTATATTCTGAGGTGGGACACGCAAATAAGTTTAAGTCCTTAAAACACTAAATCTCGTATCTCGAATCAATTGAACTTTGTGTGAAAATTTAAGTGGATCAGTATACTGACAATCTAAGTAAATAGTTTAGAACTTAAAGTGTTTAAAGCTCAACGGTGCTAGTGATTTGTCATAAACTGATATGATCCTCTGACACGAACTCAAACAAAAATATTGTCTGTAAATATGTCTGTAAATATTTCTTTACTGCTTTATGTTTCAGAAAAATTCAAAAAGATTTTGATTTCATCTTTATTTTCGACAACCGATGTCCGAGAGCTGAGTTTCAAAATCTAAGTATGCTGATCGTGTTTCTGAAAAATAAAACAAGTTCATTAATTTGAAACTTGAAGATTTTAATCTAAAATCAAAAATAGTTTGTGAGATCTTCATGGTCATTAAGTTGGACTTGGATGATTAACTGTGACGGATTTGGATTCTTAAAATGTTAAAAATCTGTTGTAAAGAGCTAGATTTCGAATTTGGATACTTAATACTGCCAAATCTATGAAGATTGTTGATAGGGGTAGAGAGTCAAGTATTTCTGGATATATTCATACTATTATATTTTAGAGCCAGGATCTTGATTAAAAGTTTTTAAGGGCCAGGTCACGACTCCTGGACAATCGAAAAAGCTTTCACTGTCGTATATTTGAAATATTTCAGTTTATGCTAAGAGCGCCAGGTTTTCAATCCTGGATGTTCAAAATGTTTTTACTTATAAATGTTTGAGAAAATGCAAATGTTGTACCAGACTATGATCCCGATAGCCGAGTCTAAGGGGGAGTCTGAAGATGAGCTCAACGCAAGGGGGAGCTTGTAACCGGAAAGCCAGGTGTCGATCCCAAAAGCATGGAAGCTTGACAAAGGGGGGAGCCTGAAGGAAGAGTCTACTGAAAGGGGTAGCTGAAGCTGAAGACAGATCCATGGGGATTCTGTTCGAGCAAGAGGGAGTCTATGTTGCTATAGATGTGATAAAGCTTCAAGAAGACTCAGATAGAGAGAGAGAAAGACAAGACGCTACGAGATTGACTGCGTCAATATCCAAGGGGGAGTCTGTTAGTGCATTTATGTCTATCGCCTCCGTCAATTCAGATCGTAGCAGAATATGAAGAAATCTAGACTTTATATTGTAATAAGTAGGGAAAAGGCAAGGTGGCAATATTGTAATTAATGAGTTTTCTCATTAAAGACTTGGCCTATAAATAGGAGGCTTATGCCTTAGTTTTAGAACTCTTGAACTTTTGCCATTTTGCACTTTGGAGAGATATAGTGTTAGAGAGAGAAAGTGCTGTGTACGTGATTCAGGTGTTGTACGTTTTTAGATCATTCAATAGAATCACAGTTATAATTACGTCGAGTGTGTTTGGTCACGTTCGTGTACGGATACCGCACGTTACACGAGTCGGTTCGCAATCATTTCGGAGTCGAAAACCGATCCTACACCAAGGACCCTTATAAACGTGATACACCATGGAGACATTCCATGGACTATCCATTAGCTTAATAGTTTAATCTTAGTTTAATTTTAGTTTAATCTTAGTTTACTATTTAGTTTAATGTTTTCTCTTGAGTATTTAGCTTTGTAGGAGTAAGGCACGCTCAATAGAGGATGATGGATGATGAAAAATGGAACCCATGCACGTAAATCAGAAGCCTCTTGACTCATAAACTTCAAAACAGTAGCTGCAGCATGGGGCCATGCTCACCCAGCACGCCCCTGTGCCCAAGTTACTGTTCTCAAAAAAATTTCTGTCCAGAAGGTGGCACGGTTCGTGCTCACCCAGCATGCCCATTGGCCACCCCAGTGTAAGTCTTCTAATTTCAATTTGTTACTGACACTTTGGACACGGGGCCGTGTCCCCATAGCATGCCCCCGTGCTGCAAGTGTCAGTAACCAACATTTTTTGTTATTTTCACACGTTTTACACATTTTACCGAAATAAATCCTATTTGGCACACATTGAGAGCAATGTGTAATTTAAGTATGGGGGGGAGGATAATAAAAACCTTGAACCGTTTGTCCTAAATCAAGCCTTACACAAAACTCATCTTGGAACCACTAATCACCACAAACTTTTTCAAATTATTTTTATTTTCTTTTTGCTTATCTTGGTTTAGTTGGGTAAAATAAGTTCTAAAAATTATGTTTTTACGAATTTACAGCTGATAGCGTCGTGATAAAAAAATAATTTAGAAAATTACGAAAACGGGCATGACAAATCTTTGTAAAATTTGATTATATATACGTTTTTACACTACAACCCTTTTTTTCCCTCAAAATTGAGTTTTGAGCCATTACCGAGCATACAAATACACATCGCATGTTCAAAAATGAATTCGCACAAGATCGGACGGCTGGGATGATCGCGTATATATTGTACGATAAGAGCTATTGTACGTTAACCTAACCCTATATATATATATATATATATATATATATAGGGGAAGGTTCATTGGGGAACACTAAAAAAGTGGGGAACAGCGGGGAACCGACTCAAACGAACTCCGATTGGACTCATTCCAGCGGCGTTGAAACCGGCTCGTCGAACCCTAACTAAGATCTCTTAACCCTAAACCCTAAATCCTAACTCCTAAACTCTAAACCCTAAAGCTAAAAAATAAGGCTACAAACTAAGCTAAACCGTAAAATCTAAACTATAAACCCTAAAGGCTAAACCCTAAAGGCTAAACCCTAAAGCTAAACCCTAAAGCTAAACCCTAAAGCTAAACCCTAAAACCCAAACCCTAACATATTTAGGGTTTAGGGTTTATGATTTAGGGTTAAGAGATCCTAGTTAGGGTTCGATGAACCGGTTCCAACGCCGCTGGAATGAGTCCAATCGGAGTTCGTTTGGGTCGGTTCCCCACTGTTCCCCACTTTTTTAGTGTTCCCCGATGAACCTCACACTATATATATATATATATATATATATATATATATATATAGGTAAAGTGTTCTGTACAAATGCCCTTATCGTACATTACGTACGCTACAATCTCAGCCGTCAGATCATCTTCCCGCATTTTAAAATCGCATGTTGTTTTTTTTATAACAATTTCGCATGTGATAATTTTTTATGAATTCGCATGCTGTTTTTTTGTACCAATTTCGCATGTGATAATTTTGATGAAATAGCATGTTGTTTTTTTATAACAATTTCGCATGTGATAATTTTTGATGAATTCGCATGTTGTTTTTTTGTACCAATTTCGCATGTGATAATTTTGATGAAATAGCATGTTGTTTTTTTGTAACAATTTCGCATGTGGTAATTTTGATGAAATCGCATGTTAAAAAACCAACATGCGAAATTGTTACAAAAAAACAACATGCGAATTCAATGCGGGAAGATGATCGGACGGCTGAGATTGTAGCGTACGTAATGTACGATAAGGGCATTTGTACGTTAACCTAACCCTATATATATATATATATATATATATATATATATATAGAGAGAGAGAGAGAGAGAGGGAGAGAGAGAGAGTATATCGTACATTACGGCTTAACGTACTTCACGTACAACAACGTGCGTGATTTGTTCTATAACATGCGTGATTAATGTTTTCAATATGCGTGATTATTGTGTTTCAACATGTGTGATTTTGGATTTTTGAGTTACAACGTGCGTGATTTTAAAATGAACGTGCGTAATTACCTGTCGTACGTGATGTACGTTAAGCCGTAATGTACGTTAACCTTCCTCTATATATATATCTGTGTGACGTGTTGAACTTAAAATCAAATTTAAAAATAAAACTTCCAGAACCACGTATTAAACATTTACCTAGTGTTTGATATAGATAGTTCAGAAAATTAGTAGGTAAACAAGTTACATCATTGATTTATGTATGGGCCGTATGGCACATGAGGTGAATTATGAGGTTCTTTCAATCTCTTAGCTAAAGTTAGTTTTTTAAATGCTAAATTATAGTTTTTCAAACAATTGTTTCATAAATACTAAAGTAAATTGTCATTTTAGTCCCTGAGTTTTTTTCCAAATTGTCATTTTACTTAAAATAGTTTTTTTTTTCCTCTGGGTCCCTGACTTTTTCTTTTTCTTGCTATTTTGATCACATTGCCTAACTTATGCTAAAAACCAGGTTATAATCAGGGGTATTTTTGGCATTAAATTATTATGAAATTTATAAATTATGTTGTGAACTACCCCTGGTTATCACTACACAACAGTTATGCCAAAAATACCTTTGGTTATAACCAAATGGAAAAGTCAGGGACTCAAAGGATTAAAAAAAAACTATTTAGACTAAAATGACAATTTAGACCAAACCTCAACGACTAAATGACAATATACTCTAAATAAGAGTTAGTGACTGATTTGAATGATTTTTAACTATGACCTATAAAGTTTTTTTTAACAATAAACTTACCTATTTTTAAATACTTACGTATTTGTGACTTTTAGAATCCAAAGTTTTTATATTTTGAATAAAGGAGAAACACCTTATCAATACACTTTGAGGACAACTACGAACTTGAAGTTGATCTATGTGGTGGACTAGACATTACTCTTCAAATCAAATATTATTTCATTTGACTTCCGTATAGAAAAAATGTCATGCATTAAACTTCAAGGAAACTATGGCTACGGATGTACGATACAAATTAATAAGTACTCTTTATGTGATATCAAACATAATTTAAATAAGTGCTCCTTTTATTAAATAAAATTTATTGTGTTATATATAGAGACACGTAATCATGTATAACAAACGAACACATCCGAGGGCATAATTAATGGCTAACTTTTTCTACATCATATATAACCTAGTTCATACGTTGATGACTTATAGCGGGATGACCCAGTCACACACGAAAACACAAATTATATATGCTAGAGGGTTGTGTGTACGATATTGTAGAGAAAACGGACACCGATAGTTACGTAACATGCTATTTTTTTCAAATATACTTATTATAAAATTATCATACTCAAATTAAAGAAAATAAAATGTTCGCTTTTATGGTGTATTTAATTAAAAACCAATATTAACATATAAATTTTTTTACCGGTGTTTAAAAACCGTTGGGGAAAGTTGGTATAAAAATCAATAATATATTTAAAAACTTGTAATTACTTATACTCATTAAGTTATGTAAAATTACATTTTTGTTCGTTTTATATGTATTAAGTTTATAACTAGAGGGATGCCTACGTGATGTGGCATAGAACACATCTAGTAATAACATAAACAAACTATAACAATGTAATACTCAAGCTAAAGAGAATAAAATACTTATTTTATCATGTATCTTTGTTTAAAAATATTACGTAAGAAAAAATCATGGCCGTTTAAAAATCATAGAGGTACATGACTAAAAAGGCAACTAAATATTTAAAAGGATTGCATCTTGTTTTTTTTTTAATTACTTAAACTCTTAAAATTATATAAAATTAGTTTTTTTTGTCCTTTTTATGTAGTATGATATAGTTTTCATGGTGTATCTTAAAAAAAATAACGTATGAAAAGTTATATTTGTTTAAAAATCATGAGGTACTTGGTTTCAAAGTCAATTATATGTTTTAAACGTTATAACTATCTAAACTCTTAAAATTATGTAAAACTATTTTTTGTTCCCTTACATGAACTATAATGTAGTATTTTTTTTAATGGTTTATTATATATATATATATATATAGGAGAAAGATCCGTTAGGAATCACCCTTTATTGCGAGAACCGCGAGAACCAATGTGAACACAACCAAAAATACCTAAAAATAGCTAAAAAATCACACAAATTTTTTTTTTAATATTTTTTATAAAAAAATCGCTACTATTTTTTTTGCTACTAAAAGTAGCGATTTTAATGTAAGAAATACAAAAAAAAAAATTGTGTGTGTTTTTTTATTTTTTTAGGTTTTTTGAGGGTTTAATTTTTAGCATTTTAGCTTGGGGGGTGGGGGGTTTAGGTTTTTTGGAGGGGGTAGGTTTTTTTAGGTTTTTTGAGGGGGTTTAGTTTTTAGCAATTAGCTTGTGGGGGGGGGGGGGAGTAAATTACAAAAATCGTCCTTTATGTATGTCACTTATTGCAAACTATGTCATTTATCTTCAATAATTACAGAAAACGTACTCGATGTTTGCAAACATTTGCAAGTTATGTCCTTTAGCCCTAACTCAGTTAATTTTTTATGGTTAAATCTGACTAAATGGACCCCACATTAGGGTATTTTGGTAATTTACTCTTACGTGGGGTCCATTTGGTCAGATTTAACCACAAAAATAACCTCTTGTGGGGTCCATTTGTTCAGATTTAACCACAAAAATTAACTGTGTTTGGGCTAAATGACATAACTTGCAAGAGTTTGTAAACATCGAGTACGTTTTCTATAATTACTGAAGACAAAGGACACAGTTTGCAATAAGTGACATACATAAAGGACGATTTTTGTAATTTACTCTGTGGGGGGGGGGGGGGGGGGTTAGGTTTTTTTAGCTATTTTAGGTTGTGTTCACATTGGTTCTCGCGGTTCTCGCAATAAAGGTGGTTCTCGCATGAACCTTACCATATATATATAGAGGAATGTTCAAATGAAAACTTATTTTATCGCGAGAACTCGAGAACTAACTAAAAAACCATAAAAAACATACCAATTTTTTTTTTTACAATTTTTTATTAAAAATCGTCATGTTTTATATATAAAAAAATCAAAAAAAAAATTGTAATGCACATGTGTAATAATACACATGTGTATTACATGTGTATTATCACACATGTACACTACAATATTTTATTTTTTTGAAAAAAAAAAAATTATACACAAAAACTAGCGAAAATTGGTAAAAAAAAAATAAAATTGGTATGTTTTTTAGGCTTTTTAGTTAGTTCTCGAGTTCTCGCGTTAACTAGTGGTTTTCATTTGAACTCTCCCCTATATAGGATATATATATATTAACGTATGAAAAAGTTATAATCGTTTAAAAATTATGGGGGCGGTTAGTTTAAAAGTCAGTAATATGTTTTAAAGGATTGTGTATTATGTTTGAAAATATTGTGTTGTAAAATTACATTTTTGTTTTCCTTATATGTATTATAATATACTATAGATATAGGGGTTAGTTCATTAGGGAAGCACAAAAAAAGTTGGGAAGTGAGCATATAAACAAATTTTTCGAAGGTTTTGCATATAAACACACGTAAATTCCGTTTTAATAAAAAGTATAAAAATAAAATTCCAAAAAAATTAAAAGAAAAGCTTATAAAACATAAAAATATGTTTTTTTTTTTTTTTTTTGCAAAATTACTTTTTTATCGATGCCTTCTAAATGTGTGTTTATGCCAAAAAAAAAAAAAAAAAAAAAAAAAAAACACTTAAGAAAATATGTAAAATTGTTTTTTGTAAAACCCTAACACATTTTAATCGAAAAGACACATCGGAAATACGAACCTTAAAATTTCTTTCTTTATATATGTTCTAAGATGTTTGAAAACCATTTAATATTGACTATTTTACATGATTTACATCCTTACTTCTTATTAAATAACCAAGTGTTACATACATTTACAACTAAACGACCATACTCCTGTACAATCTACGTTTGGGCTCGATCTTCAACCGCTTGCACCTCATGATGATGATGATGATGATGATGATGATGATGATGATCCATTTAACCTGCAGTCACCGTACATATCCACATCATTAGTAATTGGTGACAACGTACATAATCTAAAATATATATAACTTAAACGACATGACTCATTCTTCCAACGTGTGATAATCCATTCGATTATCCTTCTGAGTTCAATCCTTACACCCCGACAACGAACCTTCAAAAGCCAACAATAACTTCCCTGCACCTTCATTCCATTATCAAAAGTAACATGACCGTTAATACTCGTACGTATTATAAGCCACGTACACATATTTACAATTCCCATGTATTCATATATATATTAAATTCCAATATGTGCATACATAGTGTTCTATCCAAATGTTACCTACATATTACAATCTAACACATTCAAGATACAGTTCCTAGCCACAACATTCAAACATACAATCCCGCACTACAAACCTATGTACGTATTCGTTCTTAGTCATGCTTGTTTGTGGTTTCCTGCTACCAACACTTTACCGAAGAGTGCACTTTACTGAAGTGTACACCTCGCTAATACGTGCACTATACTGAAGTCTGCACTTTACTGAACTAGTTCACACTTTACTGAACTAATGAAACTTTACTAAACTAGTGCACTTACTGAACTAGTGCAATTACCAAACTAGTGCAACTACCAAACTAGTGCACACTTTACTGAAGTAGGGCACACTTTCCTGACCCGGTGCACTTACTGAACTAGTGCACACTTTATTGAACTAGTGCACATTTTACTGAAGTAGTGTACACTTTACTGAAGTGGTGCACTCTACTGAACTAGTGCACTCTTTATTGAATTAGTGCACTTACTAAACTAGTACACACTTTACTGAAGTAGTGCACTCTATTGAAATAGTGCACACTTTTCTGAACTAGAGCACTTACTGAACTAGTGCGCTTACAGAACTAGTGCACACTTTACTCAACAAGTGCACTTACTGAATTAGTACACACTTCACTGAAGTAGTGCACACTTCACTGAAGTAGTTGTCACACCCCCAAAATCCACACGCGGAGTATCACCGCTTGGAGGCGTGACTGACCAGGATCAAGCCACCAATCATATTGAACAAGCATGCAAGTAAACATAATTCAACCAAACAATATGAAAGGTGTTCAAAAACCAAAGCATAGTTAAGTGTTTAGCGGAAGCATAAATGTAAAACCCATAGCAAGTATTAAGTATGAAATAAAGCATTGTTTAAAGCATGGCACACACTGCCATGTCCCACAACGACTGTTCCTCCCTGTGCAAGCTCCATGAGTACCTAATGACCTGCAAGGCATGTAGCAACGAATCAACAACAAAGTTGAGCGAGTTCACAGTTGGTTGTTTGGTTAAAGTATTCATTTCATAAATCGTATGTTCGTTTGTAAACCATGTATCGTATTAATCCGTATCGCGGCCAATCCAGGCATGTGTGCGATGATTAGTGGGGGCTTCCCATGTGTTACTAGACCACGCGTATCGACTGCTACGAAAATGTAAGAGGTGCCCTAAGTCAATGTCTATCAGCATTGACCCTTTACCCATAGTCCATTAGTACACGCCTGTCCGACTGGCACGGTGTGAGGTTTGTTAAACCTAATAGCGCTATTAACTAATGACCCACTCGCCATAGGCCTCGGCGATTAAGTCGATAAATGAGGGACTTCCTTTGATAGAGTTGATGGTCTTATGATCGTGTACGTAGGCTTTACGTACGTGCCCTTCAATCCGAGGACAGTAATAAGCATAACAGTACGTAGGTTTTACGTACGTGCCCTTCAATCCGAGGACAGTAATAAGTATAACTGTACGTAGGTTTTACGTACGTGCCCTTCAATCCGAGGACAGTAATAATTAGTTAATAGTAATGGTTGTACGAGTAGTTATCCAATCCCATTCCCAACCCCTGGGAATCCCATGCCTTGGCTAGTGTGAACTCACCTTGGTTTGCTCGGCAGATACACAGAAAGGTCAAATCGAGCTAGTTGAGGCTAACCACGTCCTAACATGGTTACCATACAAGTCAGGTCTAGGTTCAAGTAAAGCACGTATGATTGCACATAGTCTAACAAGTTATGAACACACATTGATCATGGCAAACACATAATACATGTTAACACCCAACAGTAACAGTCAAGTACTCATCATGTTCAATATGTATGATCCAAAGGATAAAGCCCAATAACAGGCGGCCCAACATGTTGTGCGTTCAGCACAGCCTTGTGCGATCACAACATGTTGTGCGTTTCCAACATATACCCGGCCCACATGAACAGAAAACCCAAACAATACAAATACGGCCCAATAATTAGCAAAGGTGGGTCTTGTGCGGTTCGGACAGAATTGTACGATCCGACCTACTTGTGCGATCCAGTAACAACCTGGCCCAAAACAGCTTTACGTTACCTGCTCCCCTCTGTCGGCCCATTATAGTTGTTTTATCTCAATATTGTTTACAATTAAAACAAACAGTATGTTGAAACTTTGTTGATTTTAATCGAGACTTTATGCCATAAACAAATCACATATTTGAATCCCTTTTTGATCAGCAACATGTGCCGACCACTTCTACCAGACATATTCTGACACTATGATTACTTCATGTTATACCATTATTCTCATACCTATATCATAACAACACCTAATCAAAGCTAACATGTGCCGACAACAGTACATACTTACATGTTATTGGACCGATTTGTGTAGTGGGTTTGCAAGTTTATCCAATAATGTTGAACAATATAGTCATGCAATCATATTAATTATAAACACAAACATATGTAACCCTATTAGTCATCGGCATGCTAATCGATTATTTATATATTCATCATATATCCGTATAATCAACATCACCTATTATCACCCAAATAATAATCATCAATCAATTATTAAATCATTACACTCTAGTTCTATGCATCACCTCAAGCAATAATAACTTTAGATCTACCCCTCCACTCAAAGGCGTCGTACATGTATACTCGCTAAATTATCAACGGTTCATGCCTGAATAATCATGTGCACAACATCGATCATATCAGTTTGTTTCCACAAAGCATTCATCAAGATTTCAACTATCACATGCTACTGACGATTTCCATGCAACATAAACAAGTATGGCCGACATCTTTCATAATACAATGATGATGATTGGGCCTTTCAAATTAAAGCACATCAAGCAATTATTGTGATGACCCTAATATTATATGATCTAGATTAATAATTAATGTATATCTTACTAACATCTAGATTAACGATCCCTATGAATGGAACATCATATTATCATTAATCGTGAATCACATATACAGCACATGCGATACCATTCAAAAGCAAACATTAGATACTAACCGAATTTTCTTTATTGCCAGGCACAAAAGATAAACTTCAAGGGAAAGAAATCAGAACTTCAAATGGTAAGGCTGCCGTCGACTTTGAAGGAGGGTGAGAGAGGTTAGGGTTTTATGCGTTTTGTGTAATGAAGTAATATGAGGGTATACACAAGGTTCTGAGCGTATATGTATCTAATGAGTGAGCCAAGCCCAGCTGGTGGTTTCGTTGGGCTGCTTATTTACGCACAAGAGGCTGGCCCAATTCGGTTCTAGTGTGTGACAAGATTATACTATGAACAATATTCATACATCACATATAAACCACTTACAATCATAATCAGCTCGTAGCGTACAATTAAGGTTTACACATCAATCGTTCAAGTAGCGCTCATACAAATCACATTCAAAGCTCATACAAATCACATAAGGTCCATATACGTTACATTAAACACATAGATAGGTTCTGAAATACGAGTTGTCACATTATCCCCAAGTTGAAAGAAATTTCGTCCCGAAATTTAGCACGTACTCACTGAGGAAGCTAGTTAGTTAAGTTGCATGGTTTTCTTGGTTTTCCTGGGGTGTCACATCCTCCCCCCGTTGATCTGGAATTTCGTCCCGAAATTCCGTAGCTTCAGCCTCAGTAGTGGTTGTACTGTTTGCGAATAGTTGGGGATACCTTTGTTTCATTTGATCTTCGCGTTCCCAGGTGAACTCTGGGCCACGACGGGAGTTCCAACGAACTCAAACGAGAGGTATTCTAGTGCGCTTGAGGACCTTAACATCCCGGTCCGTGATTTCAACTGGTTCGTCGACGAATCGCAACTGCTCGTCGATAGTGAGCTCCTTCAAAGGAACTATGAGGGTCTCATCTGACAGACACTTTTTCAGATTCGACACGTGGAAAACGCTGTGAACTGCACTGAGTTCTGCTGGTAAGTTCAGTTTGTAGGCCACCCTGCCTATTTTCTCTATGATTTCAAAAGGTCCGACGTATCGCGGGTTAAGTTTGCCTCGTTTACCAAAACGAACCACACCCTTCCAGGGTGAAACTTTGAGTAGCACTCGCTCCCCAACCTGGAGCTCGAGTGGTTTCCTGCCCTTATCGGCGTAGCTTTTCCGACGGTCACGGGCTGCCGCCATTCGTTGTCGTATTTGAGCTATTCGTTCTGTTGTGTCTACCACAAGTTCTGGACCAGTGATCTGACTATCTCCCACTTCTGCCTAACAACGAGGTGATCGGCATTTACGCCCGTACAATGCCTCAAACGGAGCAGCTTTAATGCTGATGTGGTAGCTGTTATTATACGAAAATTCCACAAGTGGCAGATGTTTTTCCCAGCGGTTGCCAAAGTCAATTACACATGCCCTAAGCATGTCTTCAAGGGTCTGGATGGTGCGTTCAGAGTGCCCATCCGTTTGCGGGTGATAAGTTGTGCTCATATCTAGCCGTGAGCCAAAGGACTTGTGCATTGCTTGCCATAACTCAGAAGTAAAACGTGCATCTCGATCCGAGATAATAGAGGTGGGCACCCCGTGCCTCGAGATAACTTCCTTAAGATATACGTCTGCTAGTGTGGAGAACTTATCCGTTTCCTTGATAGCCAAGAAGTGAGCAGACTTTGTGAGTCGATCCACGATCACCCAAATAGTATCGTTACCACGTTGAGATCTAGGTAGGCCAGTAACAAAATCCATGGAAATTTGCTCCCATTTCCATTGTGGTATTTCTGGTTGTTGGAGTAGGCCTGAAGGTTTCTGATATTCCGACTTGACTCTCGCACAAGTCAAGAACTTGCTAACGTACGTTGCTATGTGAGCTCTCATGCTAGGCCACCAATATGTAGTTTTGATATCGTGGTACATCTTATCTGAACCAGGATGTACTGAGTAGCGAGACTTGTGTGCCTCATCCATCACAAGCTCTCGTAGGTTGCCATAAAGTGGGACCCAAATGCGTCCTGTGACGTAGTAAGCACCGTCTTCCTTCTGTTCTAAGCGTTGCCTTGAGCCGCGTAGGGCTTCAACCCTGACGTTTTCTGGTTTCAATGCTTCTACCTGAGCATCTCGTATCTGAGAAGGAAGACTAGACTGTATAGTGAGTTGTAAAGCTCGCACGCGCTTAGGCGCAGTGTCCTTTCGACTGAGGGCGTCAGCCACAACATTGGCTTTACCTGGGTGATACCTAATCGAGCATTCATAGTCATTCAGTAGTTCGACCCATCGTCGTTGTCGCATATTCAGTTCCTTCTGTTTGAAGATATGCTCGAGGCTCCTGTGGTCGGTGTAGATGGCGCACTTGGTACCGTACAGGTAATGTCGCCTTATCTTAAGTGCGAAAACAACAGCTCCCAGCTCTAAGTCGTGTGTAGTGTAGTTCCTTTCATGAACTTTGAGTTGGCGTGAGGCGTAGGCTATAACCTTATCCCGTTGCATCAGTACGCAACCAAGACCCTGAATTGATGCGTCGCAGTAAACTACAAAGTCGTCTGTACCCTCTGGCAATGAAAGGATAGGTGCACTGCAAAGGCTATCCTTTAAGTGTTGAAACGCTAATTCCTGTGCATTTCCCCATCGATAAACAACGCCTTTCTGCGTCAGTGAAGTGAGAGGTTGGGCAATCTTGGAGAAGTCCTTGATGAACCTTCTGTAGCAACCTGCCAAGCCTAAGAATTGGCGAATTTTCGTTGGTGTATGAGGTGCAGGCCAATTCTTAATCGAGTCTACCTTAGATGGGTCAACGTGAATCCCATCCTTGTTCACCACATGACCTAAGAAATGGACCTCACGAAGCCAGAAGTCGCATTTTGAAAACTTGGCGTACAGCTGTTCTGTTCGAAGGAGTTCCAAAATGAGTCGTAGATGCTGCTCGTGTTCCTCCTGACTCTTCGAATAGATCAGGATGTCGTCGATGAAAACTATGACAAACTTGTCTAGGTAAGGCTTGCACACTCGATTCATGAGGTCCATGAAAACCGCAGGTGCGTTTGTCAGTCCAAAAGGCATGACCAAAAACTCATAACGTCCATAACGGGTTCTAAATGCTGTTTTAGAGACGTCCTCTTCTCGGACTCTCAGTTGATGATATCCTGATCTCAAATCAATCTTTGAATAGTAGCTCGACCCTTGCAGCTGGTCGAATAGGTCGTCGATGCGTGGAAGAGGATAGCGATTCTTCACCGTCACCTTGTTGAGTTCTCGATAGTCGATACACATACGAAAGGTACCGTCTTTCTTCTTCACAAACAACACTGGAGCTCCCCAGGGCGAAGAGCTAAGACGAATAAAACCCTTATCCAAGAGTTCTTGTAGTTGCGTAGAGAGTTCTTCCAACTCTGATGGAGCTAAGCGATAAGGTGCACGAGCTATAGGTGCCGCTCCAGGAGCTTGTCACCATGAATTTCCAATGGTTCTTAACCAGCACGAGGAATGCGGACGATCTTTTCGTTGCAAAGAATCCCTGCTCGATGTTGAGATAGCCAAACCATACCAATAACGATGTCGAAACCATTTCAACGTTGGGGTCAATCCGAGCATCATCCTGACCAATCATGAATACTCGACCCCTGGCACCATTGCCGTCGTTATTACCCCCGTTGTTGCCTCCATTGTTGTTCCTGTTTCATTGGTTGTGGTTCTGATTCTGGTTCTGGTTCAACTGTGGGCAGTGTCTCTTGAAGTGATCTTCAGCACCCCACTGGTAGCATCCTTTGCTACCCTGTTTGTGACAACCCTCACCAAACCAGGTATCCGTACAACTTAATTAATATTTAATTGCTACTTAATTACTGTGCTTGCTTGAAACTGTGCTTAAACTGCTTACTGAATTCTGATACATACATACTCATGCATCACATTTTATACTGTCACACTATTATTTATACACTAACACCAGTGACAACCTTGATGCGCAAAAAGCACAGTGAACACACTATACGGGATACCCAGTAAACATGCTGACATAGCCAGCATCAGACAGATTACTGTCTCTAAGGCCAGTATGAGCCGGGAATAGTTTACTACACCAGTAGTGAGTGTAGGGAGGTGAGGATTGTAGAACTGCGTCACTAGGTTGAGTTTATAGTGACCGGATGTGCCTAAAACGTACTTTAATACAAAATTCTGCGCTTTATTATAAAACTCAGCATTTTAAATTACTAATACAGTGCAAAAACATTTCAGAACGGTCCCGTATATTTTCCTAAGTACCGGGAATAATTTATGTTACAAAATATATACATAAAGGACCTTTTGCGGTATAATTAAACACTTTAACGGAACGGTACTTAACCGTATAACCGGACATTACCCGGGGCACTAAATTTTTGTCAAATACTTTATTTTATTATTTATGGCTAGTCATGATCCCCGTATGCCATAACACCCGCCTAAAATAAATCAACTAACACATATCACATTACTTACACTTATACACTTTAGTCACAATATTTACATAATACCCCCCCCCCCCCCCAACGAATTCATTTCCCCAAGTGGGACCCCACATGTCATAACATCATACTCCCAATCTTCTTGCATGGATTCAATGATCTAGTATTAAGTGTTTTGCTTGTCTATCTATCCAAGATATGTGAAGAATAAATATAAGTAAGGTCCCTTATAAATGTACATCACTTCACAAGATTTTGCAACCCATTTTCACTCTCTCCTCTCTCTTGATCGGCTGCCCACAACCGAGCACACCATCACCACCTTAAACATCATCATCTTCTCCATTTTATTGTCCATTCAAAACCTAGAAATCATCCATGGAAGGTGCAACTTGAAGAGATTGCAAGGGAGCATTGTTCTTGCTTGGTTCTACATCTTTTTCTCATCATTTTGACACAAGATTCTTCCCTAGCTAGAGGCTAGTAGTAAGCTTCTTCATACTTGATCTCATCTTGTTCAAAAATTATGGCATTTAACATGTAGTATTATTGTTTAAATCACTAGATTACAAGAACATTAGAAAAGTATGAAACATAAGTTATGAACATAAAATCTACATAAAAGTTTGCTTGTGTATGTTTTATGAAGTGGAATCTTGTCGGTTTAAGGGTTGCATAACACATACTTGATATTTAAAAGTCGTTTTCTTGTTTAAACCCGATAATCGGACACTTATAACACGGTTTATTAACATCTAAATCTCAAAACAGCATGCTGAGTCGCTATTTTCAGCCGCCTTCAACAGGCTGTAAACGGACCTTAAAAACTCGAAAAACGGAATTTCAAAAGCCTAAATCGTGTCATTTCGAAAAACGAAGAAAATGGCGCTGGAATCGTATTTTTCTGATGTCGGTTACTATTTTAAAAATCTGTTTCCGTGACAGCAGCTAAGGCTGTTTGTTACTGCAGAAAATTGGGCTGTGTGTTTTCGATCACAACTTAAAACCTGAACCGAACCAGCCCCTGAAACTTTTATCAAAGATGAACACAGATGTATTTGTGACCCTCGAACTGGATTTTCGACAAACGGACTTACGAGGAATTTTTGACGAATTTTTCCGTAAACTGTGATCAGAATGTGACAAATCTGACCACAGTTCGGTAAACGATTTTCTATAAATTTTTGGTAATGAACTGGACCCCGAAATTTTTACACAATAAATTGTGGGTCGTTTATGACGTTCCACAAAAATTTGGGAATTTTTGGAATAAGCTAAGTATTTTATTTAACCATCCGAAAACAGTCCAGTTTTCACATAATTAAACTGAAACGACAAAGGTAGTGCTTAGCGTGTTAAAACGTAATGGTTGATTGTTGATGATTATGAGTTGATTTCAAAAAGAAAATGATGTGCGTATTAGCACGGACACTCCCGTTTTTAGGGGAAGTTCTGGCGAATTTTTCTAAAAATATCTAGACTTAGAAAAATTATTTTTCTATCGTGTATGTGAAACTTTATATCTCATAATTAAACCTCGCCTTGAGTTTTGACATAAAACTTTAAAGTGTTGGATAGGAGACTTGTAAATGTATTTTTTCAATACGTTAAGTCACCAAATACATAATACGTGTACGAATACCCCATCCTTGGGAAGGGATCTATTTATACGTTAACCAAGAAATTTAAACACGGAATAGTTGTCTAACTATTTCCCCAAGAACATTAAGACCCTAAGCTAAGGCACGTCCGCTCGTCTAATAGATATTAGCACGTTGTAGGTTGTCGTGCTGCAGACTGAGTTGATTTGCTGTTATTCGAGGACGCATTACTGTGAGTTCATGTCCCCCTTTTCTCTTAACTGTTTTCAGTTTTCTAAACTACGGGGGTGAAATACATGTTACTATGATTACGAGTACTTTTTTTTATGGTATGGTTAGCATAAGGAGGGTTACTACTTAGATCACGTGAGTGGGTAGGCGGGAACTAAAGGCCATTAATCCTCATAGTAGGACCGAGGGACGTAAGCGGTAGATCTATCTGGGTGTAGCGAGCCCAACCCCAGGCCCAGCAGAACGGACCTTGGGGTGACTTTGTGCCCAACGCAAAATCCGCTAGGGTTGAGTCTTCCTACTTGCACTTCACACATATCAATGGCCTTGCAAACCATTGATGATCTCTTTTTCCTTATCTGCTACATACCAGGGATTTTTATACTTACAAGTGTTTTACATACTCACTTACACATGAACTCGCTCAACATTATGTTGATTTTTCCAACTTACATGTATTTCAGGGAACTAAGGATCTGGCCCGGTATGCTACGTTTTCCCGCTGTGTTAGGGTTACGGGATCATCCACGTTTAGGGATTGCGACTTTTACCTGGACGAGTCGCAAGTCTTAAACAAGTGTTTATGTTATTTGGGGTTGTGTTTTAAGAACAAGGTTTTTATGTTGTTAAGTTGTAAATTTCCGTTGCATGTGTCAACGTATTAGGACAATGTTGTGGTATTTTACTTAAATCAATGGATGATCTGCATGTTTTAATTTCATATAGCTTTGTTGTGATTAAGCTATGGTATTAAGAAGTCACACCAAATTAACCCACGCTTCCGCAAAGCCAGGGTGTGACACTGTTGTTGCTACTGACCACTGTGGCATCTGTTGCATCTATTGCACTCTAGGTGATTTCCTCGGTATCAATCCTGGTCTGTGAGACGATGAGCAAGACGGGTAACATCCTGGATGGTAGTAAAGTTTGCAGTAGTCACATGGCTTTGAGTTTCTGGTACTAGGCCCTTGAGGTACAGCTTAATGCGCTTGATGGGAGGATCCACCATAGTTGGACATAACACTGCCAGTTCGTTGGATCGTTTCGTGTACGCTTCTATCTCTGACCCCGTCATCTTCAGGTTAAAGAACTCCACTTCCAGCTTGTGGATGTCATCACGACTACTGTATTCACGTTTAATCAGTTCCTTAAAATCATTCCATGGAGTGGCATTAGCAGCCGCCAGCCCCTGCATCTGAACTTGCGCGTTCCACCAAGTTAGTGCAGTGCCTTCGAGAGTACTAGTGGCGTACCTCACCCTACGAGCCTCAGGGCATTCACACCTTTCAAAGACCGATTCGAGCTTCTCGAACCAGTGGAGGAGTCCAACGGCCCCTTCAGTGCCACTGAAAGTATTAGGACGACAGTCCATGAATGTCTTGAACATGCTTACAGGTGGCTGAGCGTTCTGACCTTATTGCGCGAGGAAGAAACGACAGGGTTAAGCGCGAGAGTTGGGTCATGAGAGTAGGATCTATCATCCTAGGTTAGGTTCGGAATAGCAGGTTATACCTCCTGCCTGAGCGGCTGCGAGTGCTGTCGTAACTTGTTCGTTGATAAGAGCTGTCAGCTGGCTTGAGTTAGGTTCACACGTTCCCTCATGATCTCACATCGAAGGAAACACAAATAGGAATGGTGTCGCGAATGTGTGTAAGTGTGGAGTGACAGTAGGGAGCAAGCACAAATGTTTTTTCAAACTATAGTTGCTACGTTTATCTAAGCATACCATGAGCAAAGTTCTATGCAATCTAGCAAGTAGGCAATATAAACATAATTCATAACACCTAGAATGTCGAGTCTTGCACGTGGGGTGAAGCGTCGTTGTGGATCGTAGAGCACTGTACAGGTTATAGTCTGGTTTTAACAAAAACGTTTTCCCTTATTAAAACCAAGTTCTCTATAACCAATGGCTCTGATACCAATCTATCACACCCCCAAAATCCACACGCGGAGTATCACCGCTTGGAGGCGTGACTGACCAGGATCAAGCCACCAATCATAATGAACAAGCATGTAAGTAAACATAATTTAACCAAACAATATGAAAAGTGTTCAAAAACCAAAGCATAGTTAAGTGTTTAGCGGAAGCATAAATGTAAAACCCATAGCAAGTATTAAGTATGAAATAAAGCGTTGTTTAAAGCATGGCACACACTGCCATGTCCCACAACGACTGTTCCTCCCTGTGCAAGCTCCATGAGTACCTAATGACCTGCAAGGCATGTAGCAACGAATCAACAACAAAGTTGAGCGAGTTCACAGTTGGTTGTTTGGTTAAAGTATTCATTTCATAAATCGTATGTTCGTTTGTAAACCATGTATCGTATTAATCCGTATCGCGGCCAATCCAGGCATGTGTGCGATGATTAGTGGGGGCTTCCCATGTGTTACTAGACCACGCCTATCGACTGCTACGAAAATGTAAGAGGTGCCCTAAGTCAATGTCTATCAGCATTGACCCTTTACCCATAGTCCATTAGTACACGCTCGTCCGACTGGCACGGTGTGAGGTTTGTTAAACCTAATAGCGCTATTAACTAATGACCCGCTCGCCATAGGCCTCGGCGATTAAGTCGATAAATGCGGGACTTCCTTTGATAGAGTTGATGGTCTTATGATCGTGTACGTAGGCTTTACGTACGTGCCCTTCAATCCGAGGACAGTAATAAGTATAACTGTACGTAGGTTTTACGTACGTGCCCTTCAATCCGAGGACAGTAATAAGTATAACTGTACGTAGGTTTTACGTACGTGCCCTTCAATCCGAGGACAGTAATAATTAGTTAATAGTAATGGTTGTACGAGTAGTTATCCAATCCCATTCCCAACCCCTGGGAATCCCATGCCTTGGCTAGTGTGAACTCACCTTGGTTTGCTCGGCAGATACACAGAAAGGTCAAATCGAGCTAGTTGAGGCTAACCACGTCCTAACATGGTTACCATACAAGTCAGGTCTAGGTTCAAGTAAAGCACGTATGATTGCACATAGTCTAACAAGTTATGAACACACATTGATCATGGCAAACACATAATACATGTTAACACCCAACAGTAACAGTCAAGTACTCATCATGTTCAATATGTACGATCCAAAGGATAAAGCCCAATAACAGGCGGCCCCACATGTTGTGCGTTCAGCACAGCCTTGTGCGATCACAACATGTTGTGCGTTTCCAGCATATACCAGGCCCACATGAACAGAAAACCCAAACAATACAAATACGGCCCAATAATTAGCAAAGGTGGGTCTTGTGCGGTTCGGACAGAATTGTGCGATCCGACCTACTTGTGCGATCCAGTAACAACCTGGCCCAAAACAGCTTTACGTTACCTGCTCCCCTTTGTCGGCCCATTATAGTTGTTTTAGCTCAATATTGTTTACAATTAAAACAAACAGTATGTTGAAACTTTGTTGATTTTAATCGAGACTTTATGCCATAAACAAATGACATATTTGAATACCTTTTTTATCAGCAACATGTGCCGACCACTTCTAGCAGATATATTCTGACACTATGATTACTTCATGTTATACCATTATTCTCATACCTATATCATAACAACATCTAATCAAAGCTAACATGTGCCGACAACAGTACATACTTACATGTTACGGGACCGATTTGTGTAGTGGGTTTGCAAGTTTATCCAATAATGTTGAACAATATAGTCATGCAATCATATTAATTATAAACACAAACATATGTAACCCTATTAGTCATCGGCATGCTAATCGATTATTTATATATTCATCATATATCCGTATAATCAACATCACCTATTATCACCCAAATAATAATCATCAATCAATTATTAAATCATTACACTCTAGTTCTATGCATCACCTCAAGCAATAATAACTTTAGATCTACCCCTCCACTCAAAGGCGCCGTACATGTATACTCACTAAATTATCAACGGTTCATGCCTGAATACTCATGTGCACAACATCGATCATATCAGTTTGTTTCCACAAAGCATTCATCAAGATTTCAACTATCACATGCTACTGACGATTTCCATGCAACATAAACAAGTATGGCCGACATCTTTCATAATAGAATGATGATGATTGGGCCTTTCAAATTAAAGCACATCAAGCAATTATTGTGATGACCCTAATATTATATGATCTAGATTAATAATTAATGTATATCTTACTAACATCTAGATTAACGATCCCTATGAATGGAACATCATATTATCATTAATCGTGAATCACATATACAGCACATGCGATACCATTCAAAAGCAAACATTAGATACTAACCGAATTTTCTTTATTTCCAGGCACGAAAGATAAACTTCAAGGGAAAGAAATCAGAACTTCAAATGGTAAAGCTGCCGTCGACTTTGAAGGAGGGTGAGAGAGGTTAGGGTTTTGGGCGTTTTGTGTAATGAAGTAATATGAGGGTATACACAAGGTTCTGAGCGTATATGTATCTAATGAGTGAGCCAAGCCCAGCTGGTGGTTTCGTTGGGCTGCTTATTTACGCACAAGAGGTTGGCCCAATTCGGTTCTAGTGTGTGACAAGATTATACTATGAACAATATTTATACATCACATATAAACCACTTACAATCATAATCAGCTCGTAGCATACAATTAAGGTTTACACATCAATCGTTCAAGTAGCGCTCATACAAATCACATTCAAAGCTCATACAAATCACATAAGGTCCATATACGTTACATTAAACACATAGATAGGTTCTGAAATACGAGTTGTCACAGTAGTGCACACTTTACTGAAGTAGCGCACACTTTACTGAACTAGTGCATATACTGAGCTAATGCACACTTTACTGAAGTAGTGCACTCCACGAATTAGTGCACTCTTTATTGAACTAGTGCACTTACTTAACTAGTGCACACTTTACTGAATAGTGCACACTTTACTATAGTAATGCACTTTACTGAAATAGTGCACACTTTTCTAAACTAGTGCGCTTACTGAACTAGTGCGCTTACTGAACTAGTGCACACTTTACTAAAGTATGCACTTTGCTTTTTAATCAAGACTAAACTACATATGGTCCAATACGACTTCACTTACGTTGATCCTACTATTACATACCACCCTTTTTATGATTCCCATTTCAAGACTTCTATTCAAAATAAAAAATTAAGTTCGGAAATCACTTACCTTGAGCGTCCATGTTCGTGCTTGCTTCCTTGCCTCCTCTTGACCCATTAACCTTCCGTGCTTGAGTCCATGCTAATGTAACTTCCTATCCTTTTGTTGGTGCATATTTTATATGTCCGTCACTGTGCGAATAGGCAAGATAGAGCGTGTGTTAAATATTGTATAAATTAGTGTGAAAAACGAAACGGAAACGTATGTTGAAAGCCCTTTCGCACGAAAGAGTCTTTCGTGCGAAAGGAGCCTCAAACCCTTTCGTGCGAGAGGAGCCTCTCGTCATTGGAGCTTTCGTGCGACAGGGCCTTGCCTATATATATGGGACATGGGCTTCTCATTTGTAAGTTTTAGAGTTTCCAGAGGGGAAACGCTGGCGAAATTTCTTCAGAATTTCGCCAGCTGGTAAAAGATGTAAACTCTTTTGGTATGAATGAAGCCTTCAACTTATGACGTATCTTTTTGCTTCTACTTCATTCTTAGTAATAATATTCTATCGAATTAGTTCTATCCGAGCCAAACTTCCGTCTAATCCCGCCGGATCCTGGACTCTCAATTGGTATCAGAGCTACGGTACCGATACAATAGATCTAACAGTTGACTGGATCACCTACGCTCAAGAATTTTGGATTTTTAGGGGGTTTTAGACGTAAAACATCAAATTGAAGGTCAATTCATGGATGGATTTTGAAATTGAAGACATCATTAGATTCGGAATTTATTTTCATCCATATCTGTGAAGTATCATCATGAAATTTACATAAATAAAGATTTTAGATCGAAAAATTGGATTCAACCGTGTTTGGGCGAATAGACACCTTTCGTGCGAGAGACCCTTCTTTTGCACGAAAGGATCAATCCCTTTCACACAAAAGTCCAATCCCTTTCGCACGTAAGGTCAATCCCTTTCGCATGAAAGGTTCAATCCAAATGCCTAAAACAATTTGGTTCAATCCCTTTCGCACGAAAGGTTCAATCCAAAGTTTGATCGCAATAATGAGACGAGTGTACAGGAAAAATATGGTGATTGAAATTTTTTTCGAGATTTTAACGACCAATACGGGTTGTTCGGGACACTGTCGGGAGCTTCAGAGAACAGATATGATGATGCGATCACAGAGTAGTGAATATAGTGGGGTAGTCATGATAACTATGTTGTATGTTTATCATCTGGGTTATCTAACTATTAATAGGCCTACTTGAAAAATCCGCAATGATGAAAACTGACTTTTGTGGGCCAAAATGACACATTTTCGACATAATCAAGTTTTTCAGAGATAAGAGATGACTGAATTGCCAAGTTTGAGGGGAAATTCAGTGATAAATATTAGAGAAGTCAGAATTTGCAAAAATGAAGGGAATAAAAATTTAATAGAATATATTGAAATTCCGGCATTTTTGAAATTCGTGACATGCAACAATATTCGGGTGGTTCCGACTTCAGATTATCCAGGTATGCATAGGATCTGGATTCGTTAGTTTGTGATCATATGAAGTTTAGATTCTACAGATCAGGGTTAGATTGATGTCTTAGGGTTTGAGTCTCAGGTCTTCGTTAAGCTGGTCAGCAAGATTAGCATGAGGAAATGCAACAATATTGTCGATACTTATAAGATATCACAGCTTTGTGATAGTCTAAAGTGTCAGAATGGTTAATCATCAAGCAGAGGATTTGTTTTTCGGACTAACCGCCGGGGAATGATGTTGTTTGTTGATTAAGTTGCTGCCGGAACTAGCGGAGAAGACTATACATCTGTTATCATGACTGAAGAGGAAGAATGTGAATTTGAGCGTAGAAGAATGTTTCTAAGATTTGAATGTGTTACCAGATGATTTGTTATCCAATGAAGATTTACTGATTGTGGAGATTACGGTTTACAGTGATCAATCATTCAGGAGTATGCTTAAAGGTGATTACGGAAAACGGTATTTCAGATTTTCATGGGTATTCATAGACTTGAAGTTTACCGACGTGGTGATTCGAAGTTTCTATCAATTGTCGGTTGGGTTTTTGAAGATCAGAGGATCAAGCAGGCGGAATTTGTTAAAACTGAATGCGGAGGTAGTTAATGCCAAAATAGAGAAGCTGCATTGATTAGTTTCAAGTTGATAATTATTTGTGAAGATTACAAATCAGAGGAGGTCGAGAACTCTGCAAACAAAGACCTGAAGATTTATTTTAGGGGGAATTTGTGCATAATGAATATAATGCAAGCGCGAATCATCAATCAAGGGGGAATCGATCGAAGATATCAAGATGTCTAATTGAAGTTGCAGAATATTCAAAACATGGTTCTCGTTTTCAAAGATCAAGATTCGACAGTGACGGCCAAGGGGGAATTTGTTGGTGCATATTTTGTATGTCCGTCACTGTGTGAATAGGCTAGATAGAGCGTGTGCTAAATATTGTATAGATTAGTGTGAAAACAAAACGGAAACGTATGTTAAAAGCCCTTTCGCACGAAAGAGTCGTTCGTGAGAAAGGAGCCTCTAACCCTTTTGTGCGATAGGAGCCTCTCGTCCCTGGAGCTTTTGTGCGACAGGGCCTTGCCTATATATATGGGACTTGGGCTTCTCATTTGCCAGTTTTGGAGTTCTCAGAGGGGAAATGCTGGTGAAATTTCTCCAGAATTTTGCCATCTTGTAAAAGATGCAAATTCTTTCCGTGTGAATGACGCCTTCAACTTATGACGTATCTTTCTGCTTCTACTCCGTTCTTAGTAATAATATTCTACCAAATTAGTTCTATCGGGGCCAAAACTCTGTCTAATCCGCCGGATCTTGGACTAACACCTTTCATACCTCCATACCTAAAATATTGTTAGTATGCATGTTTGTTCACACTAACATTTATTTCCAACTCAAAGGTTGCTTTAACTTTCATTAGTCAATTCTAACAAACGCAAGGCATAAATCAACAATCACATCTTTTCAAACTCACATAATTTAACATGTCATCACATATAACACATATTGATATAACATGTACCACATGATTTCCCAAGTCTTACATTCATGTTAGAAAGCCTACCACATCATTCTCACATTCGTTGATTTTTCAGAAAGTCAGCTATCTAACATACAAGCTTACATCCTTAGCAATATACATCCATTTTGACATAGTTAACCATACTAATGACACCATATGCATTTCATACTCATGTTATAGAACACATACAACCATGTGATTACTTAATTACATGCGCACACATATATATGATCAATTCCATTCATACTAGCATTCTCATGATTGTACCATTAACACCATAACCCGTGCTTGGCAAACCCAACATCATTCCAACCTTACCCCCTTCTAGTAATCTTATATGCCTCACATTTAGTGCACGCTTACTTCCTAACCACAATTAAGCAATCAAACAAACATGTAGTGTGCATCACATCATTCAAGTATATAGTGCAAGCCTCTAATGCACGCTTCTACCCAATTATGAAATCAAACAAAATTCTACATATGGATTCAATTAAACACACATTCCTCATGTAAGTTTATTAATAAATTCATTATTATTACATTCTATACCTATTTACCAAGTTCTTGCATACAACTTCATCTACAATTTTCACTTAGGCATTTCATCAAACACTTGGTGTGCGTACCACAAATAAAGCATAATGTATAAATATTCCATGCTCATCTCCTACCTCTTGCTTTCATTCATCAATAATAACTAAAATCACATTACTTCCATACCATACACAATCTAACTAACAAGAATCACACACATACAACCTAATACATCAAATTAACTAGAAACAATCATAGGTTCATCCTTATTTTGAAAACCCACTTCACCCTACATGAGGGTTTTCACATATAACAAGCACAAATACAACTTTCTACACATACTACCTTCCATATAGTGATTCTAAATGAAATTCCTACCTTAATTCATGTCATACTTATAAAAAATCATTTCAATTTGATGCTTTCAACTTTCTCATCATGCTAGAACTTAACAAAAGACTAATTGTAACTTACCTAGTGTTTAGTAGGCTTAGATGGTCATGAATCAAGACACATGCATGACCAAGATCATCAATTTCCTTCCCAATTTGTTAAATTTGGTCATTTAACCTTCAAGAGAGCATGCCTTCTCTTTCTCTCCATCTGAACTTGTTACACACACACACTAACACATTCCTTTTTTTGTTTTTCTTTATCTTAAATTTTATCTTTCTAGGTGTGCATTTCCAACCCCTATAGTTTTATTAGTTAATTTATTTACCACTACTACATACTTTCAACTATAAAGTTGACATTACATTTAACTAGGTTAGGTGTCCCTAGTTACCCAACATCATGCTAAACTATTTAAAAACACATAATGGCCAAAAATAGGGATTTGGGGGTTAAATAGCTAAGCTATATGATAGCCATTAGGTACTGATTTGGAAGCATCAAAGACTGGTTTTTTATTCCCGAATACCAATCTTTTTTGCTGTGACATAGAAACATATTAGCGAATTTAAGAATTCAAATTTTCGGGTGTTACATTTTTTTTCTTTATAAAAATGATATTTAATAAGTTTTTTATGTAAAACTAATGGTTCATTGGTCCCCACTTTTTTAGAGTTTTGTCACATCCCAACCGATGGCGGAAACGTCGGAGTGAGACAAAAACGAGATTGCAAGAGACGTCACAACCACTAACTTGTGACAATATTTTATATGATAACCTTCGTTTCATTTCAAAAGATTCGAGTACATTGTTTGGAAGAAAATAACGACGATTAGAACATAACAACTAAAACAACAAGACATAATTTAAAATAAGGCGTGTTTCTAGTCCATCTTACTAGATTTCTTTTCAACACATCATCATCATAATCCTACAATATATATTAAAGTAACGGTCAACACATAGAGCATTGGTGAGCATACAAGTTTGGTTTACTAGCATACGTATAAAATTTTAACGTAATCCACATGGCATAATTGTATACTAAGGCATAACTCAACATAGGCTAGCATGCATCACATAAATGTCAAACCAAAGTTTCAACTAAGCGACGAGGCCGTTTACGATTGAATACTTAACAATGACCCATCAACGGGCGGGTTGCTACTCCTATAGAGTTATACATGTTAAGGTTGGATCATGAAGTTAATGACAAGTATTTTTGCAAGAAAGGCTTCTAGCATGCAAGTATCCTAGTGTATAATGTATTAGGCATGTATGTACGGATTTGTTTGTTTGAATCGTGTGAATGTTTTTGTATGTGTAAGTTTGATATGTATATATATTGCACCCTAAAGTGTACTTAAAGTAAAAGGGGGTCATGTATACTCACGGTTTGCAAAATCTTCAAAAAACATGAGTAAAGAGTCTTGAGAATTGGGAAAGCCGAGGTTATCCTACAAGGATGAACGAGGCGTATGAGTTATGGAGTTCGGTATTGAGTTAGATTTGGGGTTCTAAGTAATATGAAAATATGTATATTACAAGAAAATACATCTTGTCTAAAAGCACTCATATGGACGCTATGTTGGTCATGTTTTCATGGGTACCGATTCACCCATTAGAATCCATAGTTTGAGGAACTTAGACCAAGATGAAAATTACCACCATACATAACACTCCACCATGAGTTTGGTTGGTGTTATGCTTCAGTTCTAAGGTGTATATATATATATATATATATATATATAATTATTTTTTTGTCCAAGTCATATATTGTCATGCATTAGAATCCATAGTTTGAGGAACTTTGACCAAGATGAAAATTACCACCATACATAACATTCCACCATGAGTTTGGTTGGGGTTATGATTCGGTTCTTAGGTATATATATATATATATATATATATATATATATATATATATATATATATATATATATATATATATATATAATGTGTGTGTGTGTATGTATGTATGTATATGGGGGGGATCAAATGAGAAGAAAATTATTGCAAGAAAAAAAAGAAGAAATGGCATATTAGTAAAATACTAATTTGTTTATAACTCATCTCATTAATTTTTCTCTCTTTAATTAATTAGTCAACTAATCATCAATTATCCTACATATAATCTACAAACCCTACATACATCAAAATTTTCTTACATATACCCTACACATTATAGAATTTTATCCTATACACGTCGAAATTTATCCTACACACCTCGAAATATATCCTACACACCTCGTAATTTATCTTACACACATTGTAATTTATTCTACACTTTAAATTAAGTTGTTTTTTTAATTTGAAAAAAATATATATTTTGAAAAGGAGTTACAAATTTAATTTACTTTGTTATTAAAGAGCAAGAACACAAATTAATGATCTATGTAAGTTTACCAATATACCCTTAAAATAAAATTAAATACAAATATTAAATGAAGTAAAATGAAAAATTCTTACTGGTGGAAACTTCTTCTCTTTTCTTCTTACTAAGAATTCCTTCTCATTTGAACCCTCCACTATATGTTTATATATTTATGATTATTTAGTCCAAGTCATATATTATCATGCATGGAGGTAGGATGAATTCCATCCATTTAACCTCATTGTAAGAATTCACCAATGCACAAAATCTTCAACTTAGTTGATGATTTCGGTTGGTCATGAATAAATAAAGAATGTACAAGTAACTAAGTTTGCTAAGTAAGCAAATAAGAACAAATCAGACGTGTACATACCCAACATGGCAAATGTTGGAGACGAGGTAGGGTTCGCTTAATTTGATTCTTGTAAACTACTTATATAACTAATCATCTAAATCACTTAAACAACCAGGTGATTTGACTAGACTAGTGCATTCCAAACATGGATAGTGTTGCTACAACAAATACAAGACCAAGGTCTGTAGCGATATCTCCGGGTAAAAGGGTTCAAGGTTTCAATTAGCCTAACACAGGTCGTGGGGTCCCCCCATGTTTGCAAAACGTGGAGAGAGGTTCACTAGTATTGTTGTTATTCTCCTTAGATCCTAAACTGGTTAGAAATCAGCCCAGAAGACAATCGTTGGAGAAGATGAATTATTTAGTGTGAAGAAGAGAAGCAAGCATGAAGCTAGTTCTCATGGGGGAGGAAGAGGAACAAGCATGAAGCTGGTTCTCAAGAGGGAGAAGAAGAATCAGAGAGTTAAGATGATTCCTACTAATCCTGGAGTGTCCTTGCATGTTTGTCATGGGCTGCAATTTATAGGGGAAGAGGTTTCTCAAAGGAGAAACCTTTGACTAGTGAACCTGGCTTGCAGTGAGGGACTTACCCTTATAGGGGTTGAAGGGTTTGGACCTGCGGACAAAAGGGTGTGCTCTCCTAGATGTTCTGTATGCGGCTGGGCAGGAGGTTTCACACGCAAAGGGTGATGTGACAAGGCTCTGACTTGTCCTTTTTACTGTTCACGACAGCTGACGATTTCTGAACCTTTTAACCTTTTAAGTTGTTGTGTCTCTAATCAGTTTATTAAGTTTTGAGCTACCCCCGTCATCAGCCCCCCAAGTCAGAGGTATTTGGGGTGTAAGCTCAAATGCTTCTGACTTTTGTACACGATTTTTATTGCTTAAAGGCTTCAAGGCTTGAAAGGTTATCAGGCGTCTAAGTTTTTTGGATTTCAATTTTGAAATGACAGTTAATGTGATGGATGGCAATTTTTTGCCTTTTGCGTAATAATAACTGCCTAGACTTCACTTTCTTTTTTCTTTTGATCGTCTCTCCTGGGTGCTAGCAAAGATCTGTATGTGAGTTATTCTTGTCTCACTCGAGAGGAAGTTGAGGCTTTTTGTAAAGAATGGGGGATCGATCTAAAGTTTAATCCGGTGGCTCCAGGTTTAGATAAATCGATCGATCAGTGTCCCCCTGGTTCGATTGCTCTTTATTGCTGTCATTTCGAGTTTTCCAACTTGTGCCATCTGTTTTCGGTCTTTGTTCTGAATATTTTAGAGTATTATCGTGTGTCGTTTTGGTCAGTTGCGTCCTCAAGGTCTTGCTGGGATTTTACACTTTGAGGTTTTGTGATAGGGTATGACCCATCGTTGTTGTTCCGATGTTTCTTCCGGTTGACGATTGGTTCACGTTTGAGACATCCCAAGTTGATGTTTATTTGATTTCCTCAATGGTTACTACCTTTGGTTCTTGGAAGGACCGATTTTTCTGGATTTCTGAGTCCATTGCTCCCTTCAAGCTTGTTTGGAGGCACCCTGAAGTTGTGTTAAACAAGCTTGAGCCATTTTAGTCTGAACTAGATAGTTGGTTGTTAAAAGCCATTAGGAAATGTCCTTCAAGGCTTTGTCCCTTTCTTGAACACCTTTTAGTATTGATGGGTGTGAGCACCTTGTGGGACAAGCCAGATCGTGACCCTGTGCTCATGAGGGATGATCAGGGTATGATGTTTTCCTTTATCAAGAGTGATGGTACCTCTGATGTTTTGTTTGGGGATGCTGAGGCCACGCCCGGTGAAGATGTTGTTGCCAAGAACATTGAACATAAGTACGAGGGTTCAGGCTTCGTGAATGTCCCAAACGTCAAGGGTTTTACCAAGGTTCCTGCTTCCAAAGTCTCTACTCGCAGTTCAAACCGTGGTTTGATAAAGGCTGCCGACCAACCATCGGCTTCTGAGCCAGTGGAACTGAGCGATGACATAGAGGCTTTGAACGATTTGGAAGTTGGGGTTGAGGGAAAATAAAAAAATGACAAGGAGTTGCCCTTGGTGATTGGTAAGGAGAGTAAGGCAGCGGGTAAGAAGGTTGTGAGCTTGAAAGGTTTTGGGAAGGGTGGTGAAGGTTCCACCAATGTTAATCCAGAAGAGGTTTATGTGCTGGATTGGAGGGTCACAGTTGGTGACAGCTTCAAGTCTTCATACGTTTGTGAGGATGTTCTTACCCATTTTGCTCCTCCTACTGTTCGATTTTCTTGCTCATCTATGGACGATGAACTGATGAAAAATGATGATGGGTGCTTGCAACCTTGCTTCTTGAGGGTGCATCCCGATTTCACAAAAGGATGCAAGAATATGAAGCCTTTTCGAAGAAGAGGGATGAGATGAAAGCTTCAATGGTTGCTTTGAAAGAAGCTGAGGGCTACGCTGAGAAGGAGAAAGCATTGTTGTTTGAAGATTAGAGGAGTTTTCTTCCCGCACAAGACTGATATGGTTGAGTTGGAAAAACGCTTGGAGGCTGACAAGGTTTAAGTCAGGGTCTTTAAGGCTGCCTTGGAGGTTCAGAAAAAGTCTTATTAGAGGAGAAAGAAGGGTTAAAGGCTCCACTTGCCCAGGAAACTAGTGATAATGAATGGCTCATTGAGCATGGATTCCAGTAAGTGGTTACCTATCTTCTCCATTCAACGGAGTTCAAAAAGATCTTGGGTGATGTGTACACCGAGCTTCTTGTTCATGGGAGACACCAAGGTTTGTTTTCTAGTTACAAAGCTTTGTGAACCTGGGGAGCCGTAGGAAAAGTCTGTGACAAATGGCAATAAACCGGCAATTCCGTACAAACTAATCACTATTTTATTTACATAATCTCATGCATTTAGCGTAATTTAATTACGTAACAGTGTTGTTAATTGGATAACAAGGTTAGGACAAGGAAACAATCCTAAAACATATGTTGGTTTTCGCCACATTGCGAAATCAGGCAAACAATGTCCTAAAAGTGTTGGTAGAAAGTGCCACGTGCACTATTCACGGTTACACTATTCATGCCAGCAAACCATGAAATCAGACCGAAACACTGAAAAATGACACTCGGATAACATAACTGAGTCCATTTATATAAGAAAACATTATTATGAAAACACATCTTGCAAAGAAACAAGACTTTCCGGTATAACGCCCTAATCTCAAAAATGTCTATTTCGGCTAAAAATATAGCACTTTTAACTTGTCCGAACCTATAACAAAGCATTTCCGGGACTTCGGAATTATGTCAATTGATGAAAAACACACTAAAACATTTTAAGGATATCAATGAGATGACCAGAATCATAAGCTTCCGATATTATATCGCTATGCATTAAACTAGTCTGTTAGCGAACCAACGAGCTAGTAAGCAGTATTTCTGTCATCGTAACAACCAAATGAAAACTCTAGTGAACTATTTAAGCCTAATTTGGAACTCAGAACCACTTCCTACATCGTTCGGATGTGAAATAACAACTCCCGACAAAATCCGTCGGTACGCCACAAAAGTGTCGTAAATCCACCGATGACCGAACGAAAGGCATCCAAGGTATCAAAACATGATTTTTACTAGTTTAGGGATCTAGTTAATAATAATTTTGGTTCCGAAACACTAATTACCTCTTAATGGTGTAATTAAACCCCTAATCACCGAACTTCGCTTAATTACCAAAATATCTAATAATTAAGGACTTTTATGGCAAAAATTACTTGATACCCCTCCCCCATGTGGGACCCATTGCCCCCATGTTGTAATAAATGTGAAGGATAAGAAAGCATGGCACTTGAAGACTTTTATGGACTTGAAAGATTACTTGCAACAAATATAAGATATTATACCATCATTCTTTACCATTTTCAAAGATTAAAAAGTTGCAAACATTATCTTCTTTCCCCTCAAAATTTTTGGCAGCCATAAAATCCATAAGAACACCCTTTTCAACTTCCAAAATTCAAAAAAATAAACCTCTTGATCTTGTATAAAGATGGCCTAGAAGCATTTCAAGCATGGAACTTAATTAGGGGAGTTCTTGGAGGCTTAATCTTCTTCTAAGCTTGTGCAAAGTTGTAAGATAATTTTTTTACCATTTTTTCGCTTTTATTATGTGTAGATTTAAGAAGTACAAGTTGATTATCTTGAAGATTAAGAAAAATATAATCAAATACCCTAATCTCAAACTTAATAATCTACTAATCATGACTTATTATGTGATTATTTGTGTTGATTAGTGTATCTAGTTAGTGTAATCTTGATTATTATGTTGATTTTGTTAAGATTAGTGGTTTAAAGTTTATATTTATGATGATCTTGTGATTAGTTTCATGTAGTATTTTAGATTAGTATTAATCTAGCCATGTTACACTTAAAAATGTGATTTAAACATGTGTATGTTTAAATCACACAAGATCATCAACTTCAAAGATTATGAGCATTTGTATATAAACTTGATTAAGTGACTCTTGAAAGATTAAACCAAGAATAATCATGGGACAAGGCTTTTAACAACACTAATGAACTTGATTTTTTGACATAAAATAAGTTTATGTGATATTAATTATCAAAAGTGTTATGTAAAAGTCTTGGAAATTTTTACATAAAGATGTGTGAATCTTTAAAAGTGAAAAACAATTATAATCAAGTTTATGTAAGTAATTAACTTAATAAATGGTTAACTTTGAAGACTTGGAAGTTTAAGCAAAATAATGCTCATGAGAATCTTTGAAGGAATAAGTATGATTAGTGATGTAAACATAAGTTTAGTGATGTTTGGAAATTGATTATTGATTTAAACGTGTTTTTTGTAACGTGGGAAACGTCATAGTTTTAGGGGAAACTATGGCGAATTTTTCTAAAAATCTAATCGCGATTAGAGAGGGGATTAAAGGGTGATTAAAAAGGTTAAACGTGATTAGTGGTCTTTAACGTCATTATGGAAACTTTGATGGGAATATTTAAGGTTTAAATATTCAAGAAGTTCTTATGAACTTAAACTTATATTTTTACAAAACTAAATGGGTAAAAATATAACAATGTATAAGTATAATTTTTGGTAAGAAAAAATATATATTTTGGAGACATATCAAGTATATGTATATGTGCTATATATGTGTATGTTTTAGATACCTATAGGGTGATCAAAATAACTACACATACATGTTCCTACATGGTCCAAGAAATGTTAGTAAATCGGACAATTAAATAAAATGGCCGAAACGGAAATACATAACACTTGATGACGACAAATTGGGCGTATCGACATCGTGAACAAGTTACTACAAAGTCGAGTCTAAAATAACATATTTTAGACGTTAAAACGAGCACATATATAAGTGACCGATAACAAGAATCCGGAAAGTCGAAAACTATAAAAATTACCAAGTATTTTTCATAGGAAAAATGAACTTATTTAAAGTTTACTCCTTGGTAACATTTTGGTAAAAATTGCAAGATTATGTTAATGGACTCCTAAAGTTAGAATTGGGCCTATCAAAGCTAGTAATGGGCTAGGCCCAAATTCCTTAATACTTGGGCTAGGGCCCAATGGCAATATAACATGGGCTCGGCCCAATAACAATAAAACATGGGTTAGGCCCAATAACAATAAAACATGGGTTAGGCCCAATAACAATATAACATGGGCTCTGCCCAATAACAATAAAACATGGGTTACGCCCAATAACAATAAAACATGGGTTAGGCCCAATAACATAGATAACATGGGCTCGGCCCAATGACATGGGCTCGGCCCAATGACACGGGCTCGGCCCAATGACACGGGCTCGGCCCAATGACATTAGCAAAGGCTCAATGACATGCGTGCACTGCACGAGGACATGTGAAGAACGAAGCCCGTTCACACATAAGTCAATACACATAAAATACATGAATACGCTTATGAATTCAATATGTATAGAATATATGTATATACATAACAATCGAGTGAGTAAACTATCAACGCTCTAAAATACAAAGTTGTTCCAAAGATGACAAACGAGAACATAATAAAGAATTCAAGATGAACAACTTGTACGAGGTCCGAAAGACCTAGTGTCTAACGAGATTAGTACACAAGTAGGTTATTGACATGTTCGATATCATAATACACGGAACGCAAACTTGTGAGTTCATGTCCCTCCTTTCACTGATTTCAATGTTTTGTTTTCAAAAACATCAAGGGGAAATACATGCTAAAACTATTGGTATGTTAGTTATGGAGTAGTAGATAACATGATCAATGTGCATAAGTAGGATGATAACATTAGTAACCATTAATCACTTAGTGACCAAGGTGCAAAAGGTGTAGATCTATTGGGCTTGAGGCACGCCCCACTCCTAGTTGTTAACCGTGGAGTGCTTTTGTGATCCCAAATGATAACAAAGTGTTCTCGGTTTAGTTATTTACTTATGGTACATTATGTCAGGGTCTTGCTACCCACTGATAGATCCTTAACAGACTCCATGAATGAATCAGAACATACCATGATTACAAGATTTCATTTTCATGAATACTACGATTACAAGATTTCATTTTCATGAATACTACGATACCAAGATTTCATTTTCATGAATACTACGATTACAGGATTTCATTTTCATGAATACTATGATTACAAGATTTCATTTTCATGAATACTACTATTACAAGATCTCATTTTCATGAATACTACGATTACAAGATATCATTTTCATGAATACTACGATTACATATGATAACAAAAACTGCATGAACTCGCTCAACTTTTGTTGACTTTTTAAAACTACATGTATTTCAGGAAACAAGTCTTGAGCCGGTGATACATGATTGGATGCAATGATTACCTTTCTTACGTCACACGCAACACGCTTCCGCAACTAGCAGGGTGTGACAAAGTCTTCTCTTTTTCAATCCAAAGCCTTTAAAGTCTTCAAGAGAACAGTTTTTCAGATTGAGCATATGGTTTACCCTTATGTTGGTGAAGTCTCCAAGTGTTTTGGTAAACCTTTGCCTGTCTTGCGGGAGCTAAAACCCCAGGGCCTTAATGAGGTTGTTTGTAACGAAGTGTTGAAGTCCCTCTCGAAGAAACGTCCTTGCTCCGGAGATAGCGAGGAAACGTGTTCTGAAGGTGGTGAGGGCTCAAAGGGTTCAAGCCTTGAATCCTCCGAGACAGCTGGTGTCATAGGGAGGAAAAAAGGAAGGCTAAAAACACCCAAGATGATGATGCAGCACAGTCTATCATCTCTGATGCTGCCAAATGAAGAAGAAACCTTAATTCATAGCTTTCTTAGCATGTCGAACAATGTTATGGGTTGTTTGCTTAAACATCTTTTTGTTTTAAGGGAACCGTTTAGGTCCTTTGGTGGTTAAAGCCTGGAAGGCTTGTGGACAATGTTTTATGTTTGATGGCCAGTATGGCCCTTGCTATGTTTATTGTGTTGTTCTGTTACTCCCTTGTGTTTTCATTGGTTTTGTATGTTATCTTTGTTTTGGGCAGTGCATCTTATGTTACTTATACCTTAAAGGATTCAGTGCTGCAGTCATTTAGCCTTAGGATATTTTTAACAAGAAGATACAACCTCTATCCTATGTATGACATTCACTTAGAGTCTTTTTGGTTCGTAAGCCAATGTTGGGGCTTAAGGAACATTTGGTGTAGGTTGTTCAAACCCATCTATGAGACATGAATTTTAAGATTTCTCTGAGTCTCATGGAGTTGTATTGATTTAGGAACTCACCCCTTATATAGGTCCATTCAGCCCTTGAACCTATTGAGCGATGTGGCCTGGGAGCTCATCCCCTTACATGGCCCTTGCCATGGAGTTTTTTGCTAGGTTCTCAACCTGATTATAGGATAGAAAGACAAATTTTGATTCATCGTTCATTCATTTCAAAGTACTTTGATTACTAGGGGAATAGAACAACTTTTTAGAACTATTTGTAACACATTTTGGTTAAACATGGAGCCTTTTTGTCACACCCCGAATTATCAGAGCATTGGCGTGACTGGACTGGTATCTTCATTGCACAGCGGAAGCAAATAAGCTAAGTTTTTTAGAAATTGAACGCCACTAAGTACTCGTATCTCCAAATGGTTCTCCTATTCCAACCGTGCCTTGTCTTAGAAATGCAACCTGAGAAAGAAACATGCGAAAAAGTCAACATAAAGTTGAGCGAGTTCATAGTTTGTTTGTAAAAGATTTACCATAAATCTTTTTGAATAACTGGTTTTTGAAGTATTGTTGAGAAAACGAATTTAAAATCATTTTCTTGTCATGTTATACAGAAACTTTGTATGAAAACATGGTATGTCTCTTGCATAAATCAAGTATTCTTGTATGTATCATGTATTCTTGTATAAATCAAGTATTCTTGTATGTATCATGTTTTCTTGTATAAATCAAGTATTCTTGTGTGTATCATGTTTTCTGTATGTATCAAGTGTTAATGGGTTGCAAGGCCATTAACATGTGACACGACATAGGAAGTCACCTAACCATAGGCATTTTTCTAGTAGTCGATTCATGACTGAGACACAAAAACACTACTCTGTACTAGTTGTCACCAAGAGTGGGGATGCCCTGACACCTGTTAGATCTAACCTTTTGTTCTACGGTCTAAGTATGTACACGATTAATGGTGCTTATGGTACCCTATTCGTGACATGATTTCTCGTATCATTCCTCAAAACGCATCATACTTGGTACTGGTGATCACCAAGAGTGCTTCTTGTTTATGGATTCATCATATCAAGTATCAATTTTCAGTTCTTGTATTCATTATATCAAGTATCAATTCTCATGTGTTTGTATACTCTTGTATTTGTATTTTCTCGTAGTTTAGAAAACTAGAATTCGTGTGTAAACGCTTGTTTGAAAAACCGGTATAAAACATAAGCTTTTCGTAAACCATTTGTGTCAGTTAAACTTGCTTGTAAAATGGTTTATGAATATGTAATTCTTGAATGGTTTGCAAAAAGTGCATGTCTTTCCACCCCGAAAACATTTAGAAAAATGTAAAACCGTAAAAGGTGGGGTTATGAACTCACCTGAATAGCCTTATGCAAAGCTAGCTAATTACGACTTCGTGATGTCGTTTCCAAGACTTGACTCGCTAGCGTGCATTCTACAATATTCCTAACACGGAATCTCTTATAAGTTTCTAAATAATGCGGTAACTAAACTACGTGTTACCGAGCTCTACCGAATCGTTAGTCGAACGGTTCAATGGTAAGTAGTTAACTTATCGGAATTGATAGGTCATATTTGATAAGTGTCGTTTATTGTTGATAAAACCACTAAGTCTTGAAAAGACTTGATTCTCGAGAGATTTAAAAATAAATAAATATTTATATATAAAATATATAAATACTTTGTTGTAATTGCGTTAGCCGTCTCGAGTAGTCGTACGAAAATAATATATAATAACTTGTATTATATATATCACGTCTTGTGTATATTTGCCCAAAGATATACGTATATGCCGTTTCGGCGTTTGTAATAAATATAAAAAGTTATATTTATTTTGCGAAATTATCATCGAGTTGTTTGAAGTTTGAAATAAATATAAAACTATATTTATTTTTATAAGGGAATTCGTGTGGTATAAATATAAAAACTATATTTATTTTTATAAAACAAATTCGTCGAATTTCCGAAGTTCAAAACAACTATGTTTGTCGTTGTAAATATTTTCCGAATCGTTGTTTTCGTAAGTTGTAAGTTGTTGTCGAAGGAAACTTTATATTTGTATCTCGTAAAAGTCGCTTTATAAAAATAGTTGTCGTTTTACAAGAAAAGCACGTTTTTATAATAAAACTCGTTTTATTTTACGGGTTTTCTCGAAAAACGGGCAGAGTTTCCTCTGTTTTTGGACGGCCCTGACAACTAAGTGTCGTTATTTTTTATCAAGATTCAACAATTACTCAACCATTTTTGTGCATAGCCAGTTTATATAAACGAAATAATAAATAAGACCAAGTTAATATTAACTAATAACTCATCGTTTTGTGCGGTTCGAGCTCGTTTTCCACGTATGAAATAAGGAATAATCAATGGAAATGATATTCATCCTATATCTTTACCAAATCTCCGTGTCGTTTTTGCTGACCGAGTTGACCAGTTGACTCGCTGAGTTGACCGAGTCGTCCGCACCACTTCAGAATCTGTCCCGTAACCCGAGACCCGAACCGAGATTTGAACAGCGTTGCTATCTGCTATTGACCCGAGTTGACTCGGCTGACCCGTTTGGCTGATTTGACCCGAACCGTCCGACGTGACCCGAACCCGAACCTGCTCACCGAACCGTCTGACCCGAAACGAAACATAACCCAAATCATGCTTGAATCGCTGAAACCCGAGGGACCGAAGCAAGGACCACCGGTCCGAGACAAGGACCGCCGGTTCGAGATGTAGACCACCGGTTCGAGATGTAGACCACCGGTTCGAGACGTGACCGCCGCTCACCACCTTCACCGTTGTCTCTCACTCTCCTCTCTCCCCGGTTCTGCTGCCACGCCGCCGCCGTGTGCGGCGGCTCTCTTCCGAACCAGCTTTCTCTTTCTCTCTCATCAGCCTCTCTCTCTCTCTTCTCCGCAGCTCTCTCTCTCTCTTCATTTCTTCCTGTTGCAGCCGCCACACGCCACCACCATCTGGTGGTGGCTTCCGATAAGCAGAAGACAGAAGGGGGGGTGTCTCGCCCGTCGGAGAGAACCACCGGCAGCGCCGGTTCTCTGTGGTTGTCGGAATTATCTCCGATCGTCGGAGTTTGAGAGGCAAGAGGGAGAGATGGTTTGGATTTGTTGTCATGTTTTTTTTTTGTTTTTCTTGTATCTACTGGTTGATGTCTTCATATGTATTTGAGAGAGAGAGAGAGGTAAAGTAAATGTGGTGTGTAGAAGATTTCGTGAGGGAGAGAGTGAAAATGAGAGGGTGTTTGGCTTTGTGATGAATTCTCTGTGTTATCATTGTGTGTGTATTAATAGAGTGAGGAAAGGATAAAAGGTTTATATTGTCTTTTAGGTTTTAAAATTACATACAGGTCGGATGTCTCTTTTATTGAGACAAGATCTCTACAGGGGATCTTCAAAATATTTTGTAGAGATTTAGTTGAGATTTCATTGGGATTTTCAGCAGATTTTGATGAAATCTTGTGCAGATTTTTAGATCTTTAGAGATCTAGTATAGATTTTGGTATAGATTTACTATATTATGTGTAGGTTTAGGCTTGTGGGTTTTGGGCTTGGGCCCAGGGCCCACAAGCCCGTCTCATGTGTAAGTGGTTCGTAATCTCTACGAATCCGTTTTCGCAACCCAAACTTCATAAGCATAAAAAAAATATTCGTGTGACATCCATTTTTGTCGGTGTCGTCAGTATTTCGTACGGTATCAGTCCGTTGTCATTTGATGTTCCGCAGATTCCACGCGAATCTTCATACCCGTACTGTATAGCTGAACAAACGTTCATGGGCACTCCAAGGGCCTGGTTAAGTTAATTAGCGTCGTAAACACTATTTATTATTGCGTAATCACCTGTTAATCACGTAATTAAGGTGCCGTAAATCACCGATTGTCACATTCTCCCCCTGTTAATAAAATTTCGTCCTTGAAATTTAGTTTACGTTAACTCCTTAGAGTTACATTATGCGTAGAAAATACGAATAGTACCCAAGTGAGCGATCATGAAATCGAATCAAGACTTATTCGAATGATGTGAATTCAAGGACGTATCACAAGATGCAAATGAATTCTAGAAATGATCGTATCCAATAAATGAATTTAGATTTCAACAAGCTCAAATGTACTAGTTTGCATGAAACGCTCGATCATGATCAGCCCAAGCTGCAAGTTCTACTGACGCCACAAGGTGTCGTAGGGAATGAAACAATTTAAATATAGCGGTGATCGAACAAGTATCACCTGTGTTTTGCATAAAACGCTTAATCATGATTAGCCCAAGCTACAAGTCTGTACTGACACCACAAGGTGTCGAAATCAACAAACGACTTAATGGAGTCGTAGACCAAACAAATCTACTACGACTCAGAACAATGAAACGCTTGTTAAAACGAATTCAAATATGATGTTTCCAATACATCATATGATGTCTTGAATTGAATATGTGTAATGAACAAGTTCAAACAATTGAATTTGATTTCGGCGCAAGCCGACAATAAATACATGTATCGAAAAGAAAACTTTTGGCATGGTCACAACGAAATGCCATATATGTAACTTGAAAAAGAAAGGAATTTTCAAGAAAATGTGTTGACTTGATAACAAAGAAGACAACAATTTCAACAATGTGGGTCATTCGAATCACAAGCGAAATAATATTTGAACTTTGATGAAACGCTTTATTCGAAACAAAACCACATGCGTAACAAACGATGCATGCGTAACATATGAATTTTCAAGAAATGAAGCAAATGAATATTCGTTATACTGAAAGAAATGGTCGTGACACAATGACCATTAAGAGGAGTAGAGATACGAAAATCTACTCAGTAATTGTGAAAGTCGAAATTTCAATAAAAGAAATTTAAGGACTTTACCTGGGGTTGCATGTGATAACCAGTTGTTAGGTGACATTACCATGGAATGTCAAACATAGCGTATTCGTCGTTAATAAGTCAGGGGGAATGCGGAGACATACATCTTCTCTTGGGCGTGTTTCATGTCGTTTGTAGGATCGCGTGCCAAACCACTGCTTCCTCATTGATAGCCCTCCTGCTGGCAGGATTAGCATTGTCGCTGACATGTTCCTTTATGTCTTCTCAAAGACCTCGCCTCAATAGTCGTATGTGATATACTTCAACCTCCGTTGATGTATAGCTTGAGTTCTCGTGTACTTTTGCACGCCCGTGCTTCGTTTTGCGTAGGTTACCTGCTTGGTTAGCTAAAATAGCATAGACGACATAATAATGGTGTTTGTCCGAGTTAATAAACGTGGTACCTACGTGACGACCTTTAATGAACTTAGACATAAGTTTCCGAAGGTCTTAAATGCATGTTTCCTAAACTCTCAGAGTTTTGTGTATTGTATGTAATTGTTTTTGTGTATCATGTGTAAAACACCACTTTAGCGTATGTTTGAAAACGAAATTTTGACTGTTTGTTTTTCGGCAACGGTTGGAGACCATATTCGAGTACTATGCGTTCTGTATGTATTCAGGTTTTAATATTTTAAGTTCCCAGAGGAAAGTGAGGTTAGAGCCAAGGTATTCCTACAGGAAACCCTATTCGCTGTAACCTATAGCTCTGATACCAATCTGTCACACCCCGAATTATCAGAGCATTGGCGTGACTGGACTGGTATATTCATTGCACAGCGGAAGCAAATAAGCTAACTCTTTTAGAAATTGAACGCCACTAAGTACTCGTATCTCCAAATGGTTCTCCTATTCCAACTGTGCCTTGTCTTAGAAATGCAACCTGAGAAAGAAACATGCGAAAAAGTCAACATAAAGTTGAGCGAGTTCATAGTTTGTTTGTAAAAGATTTACCATAAATCTTTTTGAATAACCGGTTTTTGAAGTATTGTTGAGAGAACGAATTTAAAATCATTTTCTTGTCATGTTATACAGAAACTTTGTATGAAAACATGGTATGTCTCTTGTATAAATCAAGTATTCTTGTATGTATCATGTATTCTTGTATAAATCAAGTATTCTTGTATGTATCATGTTTTCTTGTATAAATCAAGTATTCTTGTGTGTATCATGTTTTCTGTATGTATCAAGTGTTAATGGGTTGCAAGGCCATTAACATGTGACACGACATGGGAAGTCACCAAACCATAGGCATTTTTCTAGTAGTCGATTCACGACTGAGACACAAAAACACTACTCGGTACTAGTTGTCACCAAGAGTGGGGCTGCCCTGACACCTGTTAGATCTAACCTTTTGTTCTGCGGTCTAAGTATGTACACGATTAATGGTGCTTATGGTACCCTATTCGTGACACGATTTCTCGTATCATTCCTCAAAACGCATCATACTTGGTACTAGTGATCACCAAGAGTGCTTCTTGTTTATGGATTCATCATATCAAGTATCAATTTTCAGTTCTTGTATTCATTATATCAAGTATCAATTCTCATGTGTTTGTATACTCTTGTATTTGTATTTTCTCGTAGTTTTGAAAACTAGAATTCGTGTGTAAACGCTTGTTTGAAAAACCGGTATAAAACATAAGCTTTTCGTAAACCATTTATGTCAGTTAAACTTGCTTGTAAAATGGTTTATGAATATGTAATTCTTGTATGCTTTGCAAAAAGTGCATGTCTTTCCACCCCGAAAACATTTAGAAAAATGTAAAACCGTAAAAGGTGGGGTTATGAACTCACCTGAATAGCCTTGTGCAAAGCTAGCTAATTACGACTTCGTGATGTCGTTTCCAAGACTTGACTCGCTAGCGTGCATTCTACAATATTCCTAACACGGAATATCTTATAAGTTTCTAAATAATGCGGTAACTAAACTACGTGTTACCGAGCTCTACCGAATCGTTAGTCGAACGGTTCAATGGTAAGTGGTTAACTTATCGGAATTGATAGGTCATATTTGATAAGTGTCGTTTATTGTTGATAAAACCACTAAGTCTTGAAAAGACTTGATTCTCGAGAGATTTAAAAATAAATAAATATTTATATATAAAATATATAAATACTTTGTTGTAATTGCGTTAGCCGTCTCGAGTAGTCGTACGAAAATAATATATAATAACTTGTATTATATATATCACGTCTTGTGTATATTTGCCCAAAGATATACGTATATGCCGTTTCGGCGTTTGTAATAAATATAAAAAGTTATATTTATTTTGCGAAATTATCATCGAGTTGTTTGAAGTTTGAAATAAATATAAAACTATATTTATTTTTATAAGGGAATTCGTGTGGTATAAATATAAAAACTATATTTATTTTTATAAAACGAATTCGTCGAATTTCCGAAGTTCAAAACAACTATGTTTGTCGTTGTAAATATTTTCCGAATCGTTGTTTTCGTAAGTTGTAAGTTGTTGTCGAAGGAAACTTTATATTTGTATCTCGTAAAAGTCGCTTTATAACAATAGTTGTCGTTTTACAAGAAAAGCACGTTTTTATAATAAAACTCGTTTTATTTTACGGGTTTTCTCGAAAAACGGGCAGAGTTTCCTCTGTTTTTGGACGGCCCTGACAACTAAGTGTCGTTATTTTTTATCAAGATTCAACAATTACTCAACCATTTTTGTGCATAGCCAGTTTATATAAACGAAATAATAAATAAGACCAAGTTAATATTAACTAATAACTCATCGTTTTGTGCGGTTCGAGCTCGTTTTCCACGTATGAAATAAGGAATAATAAATGAAAATGATATTCATCCTAAATCTTTACCGAATCTCCGTGTCGTTTTTGCTGACCGAGTTGACCAGTTGACTCGCTGAGTTGACCGAGTCAACTGAGTTGACTCGCTGAGTTGACCGAGTCAACTGAGTTGACTCGGTTTGACCGAGTCGTCCGCACCACTTCAGAATCTGTCCCGTAACCCGAGACCCGAACCGAGATTTGAACCGCGTTGCTATCTGCTGTTGACCCGAGTTGACTCGGCTGACCCGTTTGGCTGATTTGACCCGAACCGTCCGACGTGACCCGAACCCGAACCTGCTCACTGAGCCGTCTGACCCGAAACGAAACATAACCCAAATCATGCTTGAATCGCTGAAACCCGAGGGACCGAAGCAAGGACCACCGGTCCGAGACAAGGACCGCCGGTTCGAGATGTAGACCACCGGTTCGAGATGTAGACCACCGGTTCGAGACGTGACCGCCGCTCACCACCTTCACCGTTGTCTCTTACTCTCCTCTCTCCCCGGTTCCGCTGCCACGCCGCCGCCGTGTGCGGCGGCTCTCTTCCAAACCAGCTTTCTCTTTCTCTCTCATCGGCCTCTCTCTCTCTTCTCCGCAGCTCTCTCTCTCTCTTCGTTTCTTCCTGTTGCAGCCGCCACACGCCACCACCATCTGGTGGTGGCTGCCGATAAGCAGAAGACAGAAGGGGAGGGGTGTCTCGCCCGTCGGAGAGAACCACCGGTAGCGCCGGTTCTCTGTGGTTGTCGGAATTATCTCCGATCGTCGGAGTTTGAGAGGCAAGAGGGAAAGATGGTTTGGATTTGTTGTCATGTTTTTTTTTTCTTGTATCTACTGGTTGTTGTCTGCATGAGGCAGAGAGTGAAAATGAGAGGGTGTTTGGCTTTGTGATGAATTCTCTGTGTTATCATTGTGTGTGTATTAATAGAGTGAGGAAAGGATAAAAGGTTTATATTGTCTTTTAGGTATTAAAATTACATACAGGTCGGATGTCTCTTTTATTGAGACAAGATCTCTACAAGGGATCTTCAAAATATTTTGTAGAGATTTAGTTGAGATTTCATTGGGATTTTCAGCAGATTTTGATGAAATCTTGTGCAGATTTTTAGATCTTTAGAGATCTAGTATAGATTTTGGTATAGATTTACTATATTATGTGTAGGTTTAGGCTTGTGGGTTTTGGGCTTGGGCCCAGGGCCCACAAGCCCGTCTCATGTGTAAGTGGTCCGTAATCTCTACGAATCCGTTTTCGCAACCCAAACTTCATAAGCATAAAAAAAAATATTCGAGTGACATCCATTTTTGTCGGTGTCGTCAGTATTTCATACGGTATCAGTCCGTTATCATTTGATGTTCCGCAGATTCCACGCGAATCTTCATACGCGTACTGTATAGCTGAACAAACGTTCCTGGGCACTCCAAGGGCCTGGTTAAGTTAATTAGCGTCGTAAACACTATTTATTATTGCGTAATCACCTGTTAATCATGTAATTAAGGTGCCGTAAATCACCGGTTGTCACACTTTTAAGGTTTTTGCCATCCCAGTGGCGGGGAAGCTTTTTGCCTTGGGGACCTGCCAGCTTGTATGATCCCCCTTTGTGGGCTTTAAGGATAGTGTATGGCCCTTCCTACTTAGGGCCAATCTTTCCTTAGCTTTCTTTCTTGCAGGCCTCATTATTTCGAAGCACAAGGTCCCCAGGCTTGAAGCGTTCATGCTTCACTCGTGTATTGTAATATGATTCCATGTTTTGCTTGTACCTTGCTTTTTGTATGGCTGCTTGATCACGAGCCTCTTCGAGGAGTTCTAAATTCAACATCGTCTCTTTCTTATTTGGCTCGAGGTCGATGTTGAATGTTCTTTGTGTTGTTACTCCGATTTCAGCTAGGATTACAACATCTGATCCAAACACTAGGCTGTAGGGTGTTTTCTTGTGGCTCGTTTTCTCGGTTGTTTGAATTTCCCATAGTACATTGGGAAGTTATTCGAGCCAGTTTCTGTCTATCTTCCCAATCGAGATTTAATCCCTTCAACAATGTTGTGGTTTGTCCTATCAACCTGGCCATTGGATTGTGGGTAAGCTACCGAGCTGAATACTTGAGTTATTTTGAACTCCTTACACCAGGAGCTAGAAGGCTTCTCGGCAAACTACTTCCCGTTATCCATGACTAATACCCCTGGGAGCCCAAAACGATAGATTATGTTTTCCTAAACGAAATCAATGACCAGTTTCCCTGAGATTTTTGCCAATGGTTTTACTTCTGGACACTTGATGAAGTAGCCCACGGCTACCAATAAGAACTTGACTCCTCCTTTGGCTGGTAAGAATGGTTCAATAATGTCCATTCCCCGCTTACGAAATGGCCAAGCCGAGGAGGTGGGAATGGGGTCGTGTTTGGGGCTTTTGGGTACCGAGCATGTAACTGACAAGCTTCACATTTTCGCAGTTGTTCGAAGGTATCTCGATGCATGGAAGGCCAAAAGTATCCGTGGTTCATCAGCTTTGACAATACCGATCTTAGGCCACAATGAGCCCCACATATCCCTTCGTGAACCTCTTTGATCAGATATTGGCTTTGTTCTGGGCCAACGCATCGAAGTAGTGGTGCAAGGTATCCTTTTTTGTAAAGGATATCTCCTTGAAACACATATTGCCTTGACTTGATACGAACCCTTTCAGCCTCAGTCTGGTCATTAGGTAATTCACCGTTTTTGGGGAACTTTTCAATGGGAGTCATCCAATTTGGCCTTTCTTTAGTGATCACATCTTGAACCTTAAGTTTTTGGATGGATGGGGTTGTTAGTACCTCAACTAGTACCTTCTTGGTGAGGTGGGCAAACGTAAGAGATGCAAGCCTGCTTAGTGCATCAGCTCTCTTGTTTTGAGATCTTGGAACTTATTTGATGGCACATGTTTGAAATGTGTTCATTAACTCCTTTGATTTCTATCAGTACTTCTTCATGTTGGGCTCTTTTACTATGTAGCTGTTATTGTCTTGGCTTGAGAGAGTCTGTGAGGACTTGAAGCTTTTGAGCCCCTATTTCTTTGGCTATGTAGTTGTCACTTACTTGGTTTTAAACAAGTAACGAGTCTATGAAGACTTGAAGCCTTTTGACACCTATATTTTTTGCAAGCTTGAGCCCAACAATCAATGCTTCATACTCAGCTTCGTTGCTTGTAGTCTGAAATTCAAGACGAAGGGCATACTTGAATTCCAATTTGTTAGGATCAATTAGAACTAGCCCTGCTCCTGACCCTTCAATGTTGGAAGCTTCGTCAGTAAAGAGCTTCCAGGTATGGGGGTCGGAGGGTTTAGTGGAGGCTGTATTGACTTCCGTTGTGACTTCTTTAGGGATTTCTATGATGAAGTCAGCTGGGACTTGGGCTTTGACAGCTTTTCTCGAGACATAGGTGATTTTGTGTTCACCTAGTTTTCACAACCCATTTGGCTAATCGTCCGGAGTTTTCTTGTTTTTCAAGCACATTCTTAATAGGTTAGTCAGTGACCACTTGTATCGGGTGTGACTGAAAGTACCTTCGAAGCCTTCTAGCCATTTGGACTAGGGCTAGAGCAAGTTTTTTCAAAGAAGAATATTTTATTTCTGCTAATTTTGAAGTTTTGAAAAAGTAAACGGGTATCTGAACTTTGTTTCGTTCAATGATCAGAGTTGTACTTATGGTCTTTTCAGCAATCGAAAGGTAGATAGAGGTCGTTCCTCCTGTTTCCGGAGCCAAAATGTCTGGGAGTGAAGCCAAGTGTCGCTTTATTTGGTTGAAGGCTTCCTATTGAGGTAAAACGCTTCAAAGCTGTAAGCTTTCCATCGAAAGTCTTTCTTGTTAGCACATCCCTTGAGGGTTGACTTTTATGTTTTGTTTCCCCATGATGTGCCCTAGAAACGAGAACTTAACTGGATTAAGCTTCATGTTGATCTTTCTTGAGTTTTGGAAGGTTTCTTGTATGTCATCGAGCATTTGGTATTCCTTTTTGCTCTTGATCACCAAATCGTCAACATAAGCTTTAATGTTCTTGCCGATTTGTTTGGCAAACGCTTTGTCAACCAGACGTTGATAAGTGGCACCTGCATTTCTTAAACCAAAAGGCATTTTTTTTTATAGCAAGATATACCTTTATCAGTGTGGAATGTGGTTTTTTCTTCATCTTCTTTTTTATTAGGATCTGATGGTAACCCTTTTAGGCGTCAAGAAAACACTTGAATGGGAAGCCTGTGAGCGAGTTATCCTTGAGGTCTTTCTGGGGCAGGGGGTAGCAATCCTTTGGGCATGCTTTGTTCAAGTCTTTAAAATCGATACACATTCTCCAAGACTTGTCGGGTTTTCGAACCATTACGGGATTGGCCACCCATGATTGATACTTGACCTCTCGAAGGATTTCGGCTAGAACAAGTTTTTCCATCTCTTGGCACTCTACAAGGCTTCTTTCAGGGGCTTGACTCCGTTTCTTTTATATAATGGGGTTAACATCAGGTGGGATCCTTAACTCATGTTCAACGATGCTATGAGGGATGTCGTTCATATCTTCCGGGGACCAAGCAAAGACATAGTGCAAGAGCATCTTTTCAAGGTATGAGAGGGTTTCATTGGAAAGGTTAGTGTTTACCCTTATCCCCTGTTGAGGATATTTTGAGTTTATGTCCAACCCTTGTTCATCGTCTTCGTCCTTTCTTGAGCTTTCCCCTTCAACCGCAAAAGCTTCTTGGGTAGGTTGAAGGGTTGCTATCCCCTTTTTAGTGGGAAACTTCACAGTGCCTTGACCAAGTGAAACTGCCATTCCGAAGACACTTTGCCCTGGCCTTCCTATGGTGATATCATAGTTGGAAGGGATATTGATCACCGCAAAAGTGAGTTGTTCGGTTCGTCCCTTTGTTTTCTCGCTGAACAAACAATAAGGGTTATTTGGCCTAAAGGCTTGATTGGTATGTCTGTGAGACCTTTGACGGAGGATTTAGACTATTGAAGCTTTGAACGTTCATTGTCGCTGAGAGGGTTAAAGCATTTCTCAAACATGATTTTGGTGGTTGCACCGGTGTCAATGTAAGCATTTTGTGTCTTGATGGTTCCTATGTTGGATTCCATCACTAGAGGGTTTGAAAGCAACTCTCCTTCCAGTGGTGGGAGCAAACATATTGGCGTTCCCATGCCTTGAAATGATGGCGTTTGTGGGAAGCTTTGTTTTCAAGGTCGACCATGTTTACTTCCTACTTTTTTTTCTACAACCATCTTGTCCTTGACCCCTTTAACCAAGTGAGCCAGTTCGGACTTGACGGCTTCTTTGATCCGCTTTTTGAGTTGGAAGCAATCATCGGTATGGTGACCTTTCTATTCGTGAAGCTCACAATACTGGCTTGATTTTTCCAATCTTCTGTTTTTTTTTTTTTTTTTGCAAAGGTTGAGGAGGGCGGAAGCTGTGTTTGACCTCTTCGGTTGCCAAGATTTCTTGTGGAGTCTTGGTTAAGGCTATAAAGTTTATGGTTTTTTCTTGGCTTGGAGGGTTCCGGCCTTCAGACCTTCTGGATTCCGAACCTTCGAACCGTTTGTCATAAGAGCCATACTAGAAGCTCCAGACCTCCAATTAAGAGTTCTCTCTCTTTTTTCTGTTGTTTGATGTTTACAACTTATTCTCCTCAAATGTAGGCTTCAGCCCTTTTGAGTGCTTATTCAAGGGTTTTGGGAAGGCGTTTATTGAAGTCTCTTGTGACTTGTGAGACATTTGGAATTTAGCATTCATGAACACTGCAACCATAATCTTTTCATTGGCCTACGTTAAACCTTCCTTTTTGTACCTTTCGATGAAGTCTCTGAGACTTTCATCATCACGTTGTTTGATCTGGAAGATTATCGTGGCGTCCTTGACATACTTCCATTGTTATGGGAAATTGGCCAAAAAACCTTTGCTAAGATCGTCAAAGGTCTGAATGCTTCGTTCAGGAAGGTCATTGAACCATATGCATGAAGACCCTTCAAGGGTTTGCGTGAACATGAGACAACATTCAAGGCTGGGCAATTTTTCAATTCTTGTTGCCCCGGTGAAGATTTGGAGGTGGTTTTCAGCACCGTGATAGCATCTTTATCTGGGTTTGCAACTCGTAATCAACGATTTGTTGGGAGAAGCAAGACAAGTTGTTGGGCTTGTAGGGTTTTGAGAGGTCTTCTACTACCCTTGAAGCTAGATTACCGCTTGAGGTACCCTGGTGAGTGGTGGGTACTTGGTTGATGAAGTTAGGGTTTAAAGCCTTGAAGGCTTTCTGTGTCATCATCCATCTTTCACATGCAGCAAAGGAAATTGTGCCATCATCTGTGTCATCAGCTAGGGCGTAAGGTTAAAGCCTTAAAGGCTTTCTGATGGTACTCATAAAAGATACCATAATCTATGTCATCAGCCGGGGCAAAAGGTTAAAGCCTTGAAGGCTTCTGATGGTTCTGTATAAGGCATTCCCATGGATGTGCTCATGACCGTACCTCAAGCCAAAGGCAGGGTGGCCATGGCTTGTTACCACAAAGTAGCAATGGGAGGAGGAACACTTGAATCTGGTGACTGCCATAATTGATCAAGAGTGGTTTCATGCCCAATAGGTGCAACAGTTGTAATGGGTTGGGAGGTAAATAAGGGAAAAGCGGTTGGACTTGGCCTCCCCAAAAGCTCAAGGGCTTAAGTGGTTGGTCTGTCACACACTAGGACCAGCTTCAATGTAAGATGTGGCTGAACGTGAGCTACTAAAAGGAAGAGATGGAGGGCCAGGTGATGATGAGGGTTCATACTCCTTATAATTTAGTCTTACTCTCATCTCTTTTTCCTTCTCTAGGCTCACATGTTAGTTGAGAAAAGATCTCAGTTGTAAGAAATTTCTAGCTACTCCCTCGGGTCTTAGATCCATGTGTTTTGATGTACGTATTGCATCGATTTGAGGAGATGCAACCCCTGATCGAGATGGGGTTGGTGTTGAAAAGAAGTGAACTTCGGAAACATAGTTCCCGTTGGAGTACTTCTGGGAGTAGAAAGAGGTGTATATCTGACCAGTGAGATCCGACCAGAATATGGTGTTAAATCGGTGTTGTTAGGCGCCTGATTTACCTCGCCATTAGGCTCGCTTTCAGACATGATGTAAAGAGAAAATGGAGCTACACAACTGGTCTTTAAGATAAAGTAAGTGGCGTAACCCCACGGTGGGCGCCAACTTGTTGCTACAACAAATACAAGACCAAGGCCTGTAGCGATATCTCCGGGTAAAAGGGTTCAAGGTTTCAATTAGCCTAACGCAGGTCGTGGGGTCCCCCACGTTTGCAAGACGTGGAGAGAGGTTCACTAGAATTGTTGTTATTCTCCTTAGATCCTGAACTGATTAGAAATCAGCCCAGAAGACAATCGTTGGAGAAGATGAATTATTTAGTGTGAAGAAGAGAAGCAAGCATGAAGCTAGTTCTCATGGGGGAGGAAGAGGAACAAGCATGAAGCTGGTTCTCAAGAGGGAGAAGAAGAATCAGAGAGTTAGGATGATTCCTACTGATCCTGGAGTGTCCTTGAATGTTTGTCATGGGCTGCAATTTATAGGGGAAGAGGTTTCTCAAAGGAGAAACCTTTGACTAGTGAACCTGGCTTGTAGTAAGGGACTTACCCTTTTAGGGGTTGAAGGGTTTGGACCTGCGGACAAAAGGGTGTGCTCTCCCACATGTTCTGGTTGCGGCTGGGCAGGAGGTTTCACACGCAAAGGGTGATGTGACAAGGCTTTGACTTGTCCTTTTTACTGTTCACGACAGCTGACGATTTCTGAACCTTTTAACCTTTTAAGTTGTTGTGTCTCTAATCAGTTTATTAAGGTTTGAGCTACCCCCATCATCAGATAGTGTTTGAAGATTTGGTGTAGTCTTGTTCACTTTGACACTAGGAAGTTGTTTAGTGACTTAGGTTAGTTATATGGAGGTGTTTGAACCTCAAAATTTCTGGAATAACACCTGAAATCAAGCCCCTCAACATGTAGTTTAGTTGGGGACCAGGTTTGGTTCATGTTCATCTAAGAAAGATAATCAAAAGTTGTAGAAGATAAAAGTTTTATAAAAACAGAAATTAAATCAGACTTTGGACCTCAAATATGGTGATGTTCCATCTTAGTTTACCATGGTAAACTTGTGGAAACATTCCTAGAGGTTGTCCAAGTGGAATTGAAGAAGAAAACAATAAGAAGTGAAGAAAGAAGTGAGTTGAAAGCTCACTTAAACACTTGATTCTTTCTGCCCAACTTAGAGAATTTCTTCATGATTTTGGAGTGTTTAAGTGTAATACGGAGTTGTGGAAAGCGAAAATATGTTAGAGGATGCTTGGTTTTATAGATAGGGATTGGGTTTAGAGGAGGTTAGCAGGTGATTGGAGGAGAAGGGAAGTGGAAAAGGGTGAAATCCGATTGGTTAAAAAAACCTATTGCGGATTGGGCCTGGTTGTCACACCTCGACTAGCAGCGGAAGCAATAAAAATGGATGCAACATACATCTCTGGTTTGAAACAAGTACGATGTTTATTTCCGTGATTTGTCTTATTTAATTAAGCAGCATGCCTCTATCGACATAGTATCATACATTATCTTTACAAGCAACTAGCATAAATGGGTCGTCATGCAGTATCCTAATTAACTAAAAGTTGTTTTTAAAAGAAAAGGTCAACATAAAGTTGGCGAGTTCCACAAGTTTGTTTGTTTTCAAAATATATTTGAAAATGTTTTGTTGCACATGTGATAAAATCGCTCTAAGTTACAAGTTAAGCCAAGACCAGTATCCAATCATCGTGGCCAACACCAACCACAACTAATAACAAGTATCCCAAGTAGCTATGCCTAACACTTCATAGTTAGTTATGACCGCGTGTTTGCTCAGTAGGCGTACAGCCGTGTATTCAGTGTGGTCTAGGCTTCAGGCCAAATATTACTATCCACAGTATTCACCGGCATTGAAAAACTTGCTTTTGGGGATTTAAGCATGTTAGGGGTCTACTCAGATAAATACCATCAAACAGTTTGAATGTACACACGTATATCAATCAAATGTACCCTCTATGAAAATAGTAAAACATGTATTAAAGAGAGAGGGATAGTGAAACTCACAGATTACACAGGAATTAATGCTACAGTAATATGCTAATCCACACCTAACACCAGTATTATACGATTAATGTCTGTAGGCTAGGTTGAATTATGTTTAAATGTCTAAGAACAGACTAGGGCTATTAGAACATGGAGTTGGACATAGTCGGCGTTTTGAAATCAAATTTGGATGCAGGACACCGTTCTTCGTGTCGGACAAAGTTGTTTGTTCTAGGTGTTTGGGAAATAATATGTTTAAACAAAGTGTATCATTTTATAGTATATGAAAAATGATTAGTTTTATATTAAGGGAGTTCGGGCGTTTGAAAGGTCTAGGTCACTCAACTAAGCGTTTCCGTATTTACAGTCGGGTAATTACCAGATAAGCGTGTAATATACCCGTTTTATCCCAATTTTATCTGGAAGGGATGGGATTTATTTCCAACCGCCCAATTATCGCCAATTTGCACTTGGGTTGTCGGGTTCGTTACGCATTTATATTCGTCCGTTATCGTTAAAATTAGTAATTAAAATGCATAATTTTCTATAATAATCCCGTAATTTATAAAATTCCAAGAATTTTTATGAAATTTATTTTTGATATGTACTTTGTAGAAAAAAAATATTTTAAAAATTTTTAAAATAATTAATTAATTTTAATAAATATATTTTATAACGTATATAAACCGTTTAATTGGCGATCCAACTCATCCGAGCTATAAAAAAATCTAAAACTTTTATCGAACACTTATACTTTGTCAATAAACTCCCTGTAAAATTTGAGGTTCATCCGAATTTTCTAAACCAGGTTCTAAAATACCGAAAACCTCGTACAACATGCGATTTTAAAATTGTAGCTCGGGTTATCCGTTGAGCCCAAATTTTGGTTTAGGACACACCTATGATATATAGGATTTTTCTGAAAAAATTCAGGATTTATTGAAATCGGGTCATAAGCGATAACTAAAACAATTTCTATAAAAAACTAAATTTCGCCTAAAAAGTATACCTTTCCGCATATCGCTTGTTAGGCATAGATTCCAAGATCCGTTTGTGACGATTTTCTGCGTATAGTACCTATACAATATGTACAACACAACCATGCAATTGGAATCATCAATTAAGCCTGTTTAGTATTCTTTTTCTGTTAGTTTCGTTAGGCGATTTTAGTGTCGTATAATTGCCATTTTTTATCCAAAACTCCATCTTTTTCAACCAAACCACTTGTAAAAAATTTTGATACATAAATACCTCTTAAAAACATATTATATGGCCATAATATTGGTCTTGTTTGGATCAAAGTAGACATAGTAATGGTAGATTAAAGTAGAAAAGAAAAGAATGAAAAAACATACAAAGCCTTATGTCCCTGAGCTTGTTGGTCGGTTGGTCCAAAATTTATGCTCCAAATGAGGTCAAGGGTGTTTTATAATGGAGGGTAGCTAAAAAAAGTGCTTATAAAAGTGATGATGGAGGTGTGTGTGTGTGTTGGTTGGGTTATGTGGCTCGATTGTAAACAAGGGAGGACTTTTGTGTAACAACCTGACTTTTGGTTGTTCATATTATTATCGTTGATTCATTCGTAAACGCTTGTACTCCAAGATTCGATGATCACCAAGGGTTAACTACATTTTTAAACGCATTTTATATCACTTATTTATCGCATTTAAACGCTTATTACTTACTTAAACACTCATCGCAACGCAAACTCAACGAGAACTCAAAACACGGATTTATTTATATTATTGTGTGTTTAAATGTTAAATATGTTATATGTGTTTGATACTCGCTTAAAACGCTCAATCGCTCACTCGCCCAACTCGATCTATCACACTAAAACGCAACGCAATACAACACTTAATACCTCGCTAAAACACTTAAAGTGCTCGAACTAACTAACGTAACCAAACGCACCAAACGAACATCCGACACGCAAAACGGGAATCACTCGCACGAAACAGGCCCCTTCGTACAAAGGCACCACCTTCGTACGAAGGCACACCTTCGTACGAAGGCACACCTTCGTACGAAGGCACACCTTCGTACGAAGGCACCGGCTTCGTACAAGGCGACCCTTCGTACAGAACCCAAGCATTTCCTCTCTATAAATACCCAGCTCACTCCCTCATTCACAACTTGCTGTCACTCGCACAAGAACACTCCCTACCTGCCTTCTCTCTGCATCCCAAGTAAGAATCACTATTTTCACAAGTATCACAACGATTTCCACAACGATTTTTCACGAGTTTCTCCGATTTCATCAAAACTTCTCTATTTACGGAAACCTTCATCTTTTTCATCAAAACTTCTGATTTTTTTGCCACGGATTTACACCTAAATGAGTGTATTGGGCTTAGCTTTGGCTTCCCAAGATAGAAATCTAATTATTTCGCACTCACCAAGTGTTTAATCCAAGGAAAACTGTTTTAAACTCGATTTTTACACTAAAACGGACCAAAACCGACATATGTTTTGTTCACCGGATAGTGGGACGAAGCGGTGTCGAAACCGTCATGAAAAGGACTCGAAAACACATCCGATTCAGGCGAAAACACAGTTCTGAACGCATGAAGACGCAAAAACAGCCACCTGTACGAACGGGACTGGCTTGTACGAAGGCACCCCCCTTCGTACAAACCAGCCAATGTTCCCTCATGTGACTGAACCACTCAAAAGACCTCTCCGGCTCTAAGTTTAACCAGTAGCTTAAGGCTGGAGAGATGAACACTCGATTTCACGAAGAAAGACGCGAAGAACACTCGATTTTGGACACGGAAACAAGCAACTTGCACGAAGCCCCCGGCACCCTTCGTACGAAGTGCCCGTTCATACAAAGAGCCTGCTTCCACTCGACACTCCAACATTGACCGTTTCAGCACTTTGGAAGACCTAAGCATCTTGTTCCCGTACGCAGGCTGATCCGGCGCACCCTCCACTCCTTTCCAGACCGTGATTAACTGTTAAGCACGCACTGTGAGTATACTCGACCCCTTTTTCACTTTAACGCACTTATTGGGTGTTACATACGTTCCCTATAAAAAAACGTCGCACACAATGCTTAAACTCTTTTAAAAACGCTAACCGCTCTTGCATGTTATATGTGAATCGCTGAATGGTTGTTTGCTATGTTTACACAGTGATGACTTGCCCTACCACCCTTAGCAATGATAGCACTATAGTTTGGACTCAGCACCTGTTTACTCAGGGGTTGTTAAGGATTTCTTACTAACCTTACGTGCGTGCTCACTGCGGTGAACACGTATCGCGCATACCCTACCACGCAGTCATGTTGGTTAGCTTGTATCATCGATAGCTTACTTGATTCGCCCCTTTATGTGTTACATGCTAGTTATGCGTATACGCTTTATTACTATACTTATGCTAAACTTGTGTACTCACCTTTACATATTTGTATTGACTTTATTTTAACGTATGTGACAGGTTGATGGATTTACTGCTGGAAATGGTCTAGGATTTTAGAAACCCGCCTAAATTTAATTGCAAGTTTTGTTACGTCCTATTTTGTTGCTTGAGAAACTACTGTATTTCGTTTCGGTTTTTGTGAGAATATTTGTTTGATTGTATGGGAAATTGAACCTTATTAAATATTGTCATAATTAGTCGTTATGGATTCTCTCGAGCAACCCATTTGCATCATGCCACTTCCAGATGATTCCGCCATCGGTTGGGGTGTGACATTTTGCCCTCCTTTGACTAGTCAAAGGCCCTTTCTTCAACATATATGATAAGTCCAATCATATTTTTAAGCACAGGCTCCTGGGGTGCGGTAAAAATTCACAAAACGAAACGTTTTTGAAGGCGTTTTTGCGCAGAAAAATAAAACGAACCAAACCGACACAAAAATTCTAACAATTGAACATTACTACTCAAAACACCTTATAGTTATGTTATATAAGTCTTTTTGGGCTTAATTGATGATAAAGCGCATGTTTGGATTGTATAGTGCGCGTTAAATTAAAGTCGTTCCGCTAATCGGAAGCTACTTTCTTTAACACATTTTCTACCCAATAAAGCATTCTTGATTCTATGTTATAGTCTACAAATCATATTTAGGCATTTCTGTACTCCTAGGTTCACTTATGGAACCTACGGTAGTTTTAAACCTTTAAAAGCCGGTTATCCGAATTTCTTCGGTTTAATCAGTTTTCTGAATTCAATGGCCCCAATGTAGGGCTGGCAATTCTGACCTGAACACGATAACACGACATGAATCTACATGAAGTTAACAAGTTTCGTGTTTGACCTTAACAGGTTTCGTGTCTAAACAGATCGACACGATAAGACCTGTTTAAATTTCGTGTCTAAACAGGTTAAAACCCGTTAACCTGTTAAGACCCGTTAATAACATGCTAAGAATTTTAATTAAAAAAATATATCAGGTATGTCATGTGAGACGCGGGGTGGGTATACCTAGAATCCTAATTTTGAAATTCATTCTTCAATTCACGCTCCAAAGTTCAATGTCCAAACCCTAAAAAAATCTTTCCAGCAGCCGTCAATCAATCGACGAACACGACAACCATCCACGACCAGCATACGTTCAGCATCATCATTCAACTACTCATCATTCACCTTGTCGATAAGATTCTGTGCTGTGCTGTTCTATTCATTATTCAGCATCGACGAGACGACGACAACCATCGTCGTTCGCCCGTTCTCTTCATCGTTTTGTTCATCTGTTGTCTTCCGGCAAGCTATTCAGGTAAGTTAAAGATACTTGATTTGTGTCATCGTTCTGTTGTTCTGTTCATCTGTTGTCATTACATGTCCAATTTTAGTATGCACTGATTTGTGTGAATATACTTGGTAACTAAAAGATGTTCAATATTCGGTCACTATCTATGGCATTTTCACCTATACCTTTAATCCGTAGTCCAATTTTAGTATGCACTGTTACAGTACCTTGGCCTCTTTAGTCGGAGCCTGAACCGCCCATCAATGAGGGGAAAATGAAGGTTGCCTTTTGTTTTCTGAGTTTTGATTCGTCGATTTCCCATTCTATTAGCACAAACTACTACAATGAGCCAACAGATGATATCCGTCTCTGATTAAGCATCATTTATTTAGATTTGTTTCTTAAATTGTTTTTTTTTTTTTTTGGATATAGTTAATGATTGAACATTATTTTCTATCTATATATTGAAGTCATGAGCGATTCACAAAATAAAGTGGGGAAAAAGAAGCGCAAAACACCGGTATGTTGTTGGTTCAACTTTTATAGTTTTTGGTTAAATTTCCTTATAAACTTTTTGTGTAACTTATTTATTTTTTTCTCTATTGTAGGTGGATATGGATTCCGATTCTATCAAAGTCGACCTAGAAAATGATAGCTCTATGAATTTGGAAGATGATGAAGTTGGCTCTATGGAGGTAGAGGATAAAAATGATAGTGGTGTTAGAAAACCCAAGGCAAAGAGATCGCGGAAGGAAAGATCAGTTGTTTGGCATTACTTTACCAAACAATAAAACAAAGCTTTAGGCGGAAAGGTTCCATCAAAGTGCAACAAATGTGGTCATGTTCTCATGTTTGATAGTAAGCAAGGTACGGGAAATTTTACTCGACATATATCAAGCTGCTATGGTACTACTTATAAAGATGTTGGTCAAATGCTTTTAGATACTGACATGAAGTTAAAGGCATCTAGTTTTAGTCAAAATACGTCTCGTGAAATGCTTGTTGCTGCTATTGTGATGCATGAGTTGCCTTTATCATTGTCACACCCCTTTCTGCGGCGGAAGCACGAGGTGTGATCATGAAAGGTTCTCATTGCATACGAAAGGTAAACATGCTATATGCTCGTAAAAACATCAAATACCATAATTTGAAAACATAAGTTTAGCGTTTACATCGCTAAGTCGCATAAAACATTGTCTTAAAAAGTTTACAACTTTATTTAAAGATAAACAATAGCGACATCCACAAGCATAAGCGAGACCGCGCGCACATCCATCCTAGTTACCTGAAATACATGTGAGTTTTGGAAAAACGTCAACATAATGTTGGTGTGAATTCATGCAGTTTTGTATTTCACGTTTGTATACTTTGTATGAAAACATAGTTTGTGAATAAATCAAGTTTTCATATATAAATCCAGTTTCATGTATACACCGCGTACTCATGTATAATTCAATTTCTTCTTGAGTACCCCGCGTACTTCAAGTATAATTCCCATTTTTCTTAAGTACCCCACGTACTTCAAGTATAATTCCCATTTTTCTTGAGTACCCCACGTACTTCAAGTATAATTCAATTTCTTCTTGAGTACCCCACGTACTCAAGTATAATTCAATCTTTTCTTGAGTACCCCACGTACTCAAGTATTCATCAATTTTTAGTATGGTATGACTTTTATGTAAATAAAGTATTCCTGTAAGTTTCAGGATCGTTAATGGGTTGCAAAGCCATTAACATGTGACACGACATAGGAAGTCACCAAACCTAAGGCATTTAATTGGTATATTCTGAGACACAAAAGCACTACTCGATTCTCGCCCTCACCGAGAGTGTGGCTGCCAGGCACCCGTTAGATCTAACCTTTTGTTCTGCGGTCTAGGTATATTGTTGATTAATGGTGCTTCTGTACCCTATTCGTGACACTATTTCTCATAACGCATCCTACTTGGTTCTCGTCCTCACCAAGCGTGTTTCTTGTTATCAATTCTCATAACGCATCCTACTTGGTTCTCGTCCTCACCAAGCGCGTTTCTTATTATCATTTCTCATAACGCATCCTACTTGGTTCTCGTCCTCACCAAGTGCGTTTCTTATTATCTTATATTTCGTCACACTTGGTTCTCGTTCTCACCAAGTGTACTTCTTGTATTCTTATATTTCATCACACTTGATTCTCGTTCTCACCAAGTGTGCTTCTTATATTTATATCATACCAATTATAAATATTGTACATTTGTACATGTATTTCACCCCCGAAGTTATAAAAACTGAAAACAGTTAAAAGAAAAGGGGGAGCATGAACTCACAACTTTGCGTTCCTTGCGTCGTAAACTTCACCGGATTTGCTTAATTAACGTTGTAACCTATACGCGTTTTCTTAACGTTAGTCACTAGACTTGCGTCGCACAAGTACAGTCACTCTCTTTTGTGTATATATTCTTGTGTTAAAAATATTTTATATTTTTAACTAAGTATCTTACTTATATTATTTTCTCAAAAATTAATATAAGTATCTCATGTTTTGCACTTTGCACCCGAATTATGTATCTTGTATGTTGTATGTGTATTTTTTATGTTTATACTCCTCATGAGTATTTAGTGTATTTTTAAGTCTTAATACACTAGCACGTATAACACATACTATATACACTTAGCACAAAGGTTGGTGATAAAATAATATATATTTTTCTCTCAAAAAAAATATATATACATAATATCCATTTTTATTTTTGAAGAAATCACCATTTCTTATCACCAAAAATTAGGGAAACCTTGGTAATACTTTAAATACATTTTTAGGGAATAAGTTTCCCAAAAACTTATATTTTTTTCTAAGTGTCAAAATTTATAAAAATTTTGACAGAGTTTCCCCTAAAAATGGAGGTTTCCCATGTTTTCAAAACATGTGTTTATTTTCTTTTAAATCGTCAACAATCATCAACAACAATTATCAACAATAATCATCAACAACAATCACTAATTTCTCCATTTCATGAACTTGAATATTTACAAAAATGTGTAGTAACTTACTAGCACATTTAGTAAGTCTTGTTATCTTTAAAAATAAGTTTAATTTCTTAAAAACTTTATTTTTAAAGAATATGAAGTTTCACAACTTCTAGTCGGTTTTTACGAAAATTATTTCTTTGTTAAAACCTTTGTTACACAAGTGTCCACACACTTGTTTGTTCATAAAAAACACCTCTACTTCATGAAAGATCCGGTTTTAAAACATGGTTTTGTCTTACAGTTGGTCTTTCAAAAATACCACTTGTAGATCTTTAGATCTACATGTTTAGAGTCTTATTTTACAAGAAAAATTATATTTACACAAGTTCATGTTTAATGTGTGGTAGAGTTTCATCATTTAACCCTTTGTACACTTAAACAAACTCTATGTCATGATCCATGATCACGACTAATCCGGGTTAGATGATGATCCGAGCTACCACAACATAGATCGGCCCTAAATAGTTACACAAAACAAGTCTTACAAGATTTACACCACATCATAGCTTTTATCCAACTTAGTTATCATTTTAGTAGACTTTTACATATCATCTTGCATGTTCTTGAGTTTTAACCGTTTCATTTCATTTTAACCACTTTAAAATAGATCAAGAGGGCGTTTATAGCAACTTACTACTAGCTCAAGGCTAGGGAAGAAACTAGGCGAAAAGCGAGTGGTTAATAGCAACGTAGTGAGGTCCTTGGCAATCCGAAAGCACCGAGCTTCCTTGTATGAGATCCTTCACACTTGTATGAGCTTGGAATGGTAAGATCGAAATCGAAAAGTGGTGGTGGTGTGGGCTATGGTTTCGGCCGAAAGTTCAAGAGAGGGAGAGGGATGATCAAGTTTTGTCAAGTGTGGTAATGAGTGAAATGATATTCTTTAGGTTTTATTTATAATCCATCTAATGTCATTAACCATGGGATAACATGTTACCTAGATATGAAGCATTTAGGATTAAAATAATTAACAAGGACAAGGTGTGTCACCTATATGGTGACCGATCGGTTAAGGGGGGTGGGGCATTCGGTTGGATTTCAACTAGATACTTAAGGTCTAGTTATGTTAAGTTAGGAGTTTATTTAGTGTATGATGCGTGTTGCATGTTATAACAGGTGTTAGGGTATTCGGGGACCCTAACTGGCTCAGAAAAATAAAAACAATGTTTCTAGCATTATTTTAGTGTTCCGGGTAATATCCGGTTGTTCGGTTAGACACTGATTCGTTAAAGTGCTAAATTACACTTTTTAGTGTCTTTTAAGTACCTTTCTTGTACCCTTTCGATTCCCAACACTTAGGAAAATATTCTGGAGGATAAAACGACATTTCTGCAAAATATTCGTATGTTTAAATGCTGAATTATTGCTGAATTATATAAATTCTGCACTTAAAGTGCGTTTCGGGTGCTTTTTAGTGCTTATTTTTGCTTTCGCAATGAATATATATTAACCCTTGTATGTACTCTTGGGTTTTAATGCATTCTTGTTGTCGGACCTACACCTAGGCCTCAATTCTAATGTCTGACTGCTTTCTGCAGTTCTGTTGACACAGTGTGTCTTACCGGTGAGTTTACTATTATTTCTGACGCAACGCTCTCGTTTATGCATTAAGCAATATTTTGTAGTATACAACGTGCATGAATTCACTTGTTTAATCGTGTGTTCAGACATTGCTGACAATTAAGCACATAATTGCAGTCGATAAATAATAATTAAAGTGTACGGAAATTACCGGTTTGTGCCAGTTGTCACAGTCTCCCCCCGTTAAAAGAATTTCGTCCCGAAATTCAGGCTGAACTAACTCTCGCAGGTGTCTTCTTGAATAGGTGGGGATACTTTTCTTTGAACTGGTCTTCACGTTCCCATGTGTACTCGGGTCCGTGCTTAGAGCTCCAACGTACTTTGACAAGTTTCACACTGCTCCTCCTGGTCTTGTTGACCTTCCAGTCGGTAACCTCAACGGGTTGTTCTGTAAATCGGAGGGCTTCATCAATATGCACTTCATCTATCGGGATGATCACGTTTTCTTGTGTTGGACTCTTCTTCAGGTTGGATACATGAAACGTATCATGTACTCCATTGAGTTCTTCCGGTAACTCCAACTTGTATGCCACGGTACCAATTCTTTTCAATATTCTGAACGGTCCGATGTATCGTGGATTCAGCTTTCCACGCTTTCCAAATCTGACTACGCCCTTCCATGGTGAGACTTTTAACAACACTTTGTCTCCCACCTTGAATTCTACTGATTTTCTTTTCGGATCAGCGTAGCTCTTTTGTCGATCTCGAGCCGCCTTAATGCGCTCTCGGATCTGCGCAATCTTGTCGGTTGTCTCTTATACAAGTTCAGGACCAACCATGCGCTTATCTCCGGCATCTGCCCAACATAAGGGCGAACGGCATTTGCGGCCATACAGAGCTTCGAACGGCGCGGCTTTTATGCTCGTATGATAACTGTTATTGTAGGAAAACTCAACTAAAGGTAGATGAGTATCCCAGCTGCCGCCTAGATCCATGACACATGCGCGAAGCATATCTTCTAACGTTTGTATAGTCCGTTCGCTCTGGCCGTCTGTTTGTGGATGGAATGCCGTGCTTAGATCTAATTGAGATCCAAAGGCTTCCTGAAATGATTGCCAGATTCTTGAGACAAAGCGTCCATCTCTGTCTGAAATGATTGAGATAGGCACTCCATGACGTGCCACAATTTCCCTTAAGTATATCTCTGCAAGCTTTCCGGTGCTATCCTTCTCTCGGATCGGTAGGAAATGCGCAGATTTCGTCAATCGATCAACTATTACCCATATCATATCGTGCCCTCTCGGGGTCCTGGGCAATTTCGTTATGAAGTCCATCGAGATTTGTTCCCACTTCCACACGGGAATCTCTGGTTGTTGTAGTAGGCCGGACGGTTTCTGATATTCTGCCTTAACCTTGGCACAGGTTAGGCATTTTCCAACATAAACAGCAACGTCGCTTTTGAGTCTCGGCCACCAATAGTATTCCTTCAAGTCTTGATACATTTTGTCCGATCCTGGATGGATCGAATATCTCGATTTGTGGGTTTCATCAAGGATGACTTTTCGTATGCCACCACAGAGTGGAACCCAAATACGCTTCTTGAAGTATAAGGCTCCCTCTTCGTTTGGCACCATGTATTGCAGCATACCCCATAGGTATTCAGCTTTACGGTTCTCTTCTTTAAGAGCTTCTTGTTGTGCATCCCGAATGCGTGCAGTGAGGATCGTTCGAATCGTCATTTCCAATGCTCGAACCCTTAGGGTCTTACCCCTTTCTTTTCGGCTCAACGCGTCCGCTACGACGTTTGCCTTTCCAGGATGGTACTTGATCTCACAGTCGTAATCATTCAGCAGCTCGACCCAACGTCGCTGGCGCATATTCAATTCCTTCTGATCAAATATGTGTTGTAAGCTTTTGTGATCTGTGAAGATTGTACATCGAGTACCATATAAATAATGTCGCCAAATCTTCAAGGCGAATACTACCGCACCTAGCTCCAGGTCGTGAGTGGTGTAGTTTCTTTCATGAACCTTCAATTGTCTTGAAGCGTAAGCGATGACTTTTTGGCGTTGCATGAGCACGCAACCCAAGCCTTGTCGTGAGGCGTCGCAGTATACCACGAAGTCTTCAGTGCCTTCGGGTAATGATAGTATTGGTGCATCGCAGAGCTTGTTTTTAAGTAACTGGAAGGCTTCTTCTTGTTTGTAACCCCAGTCGTATTTCTTGTCTTTCTGAGTAAGGGTCGTTAGCGGTTGAGCTATTTTTGAGAAATTCTCGATGAATCGCCGATAATAGCCCGCTAAGCCCAAAAATTGACGAACCTCAGTTGGGGTTTTGGGAGCTTCCCAGTTCTTTATCGCTTCAATCTTGGATGGGTCTACATGAATGCCCTTCTCATTCACAATGTGACCAAGAAATTGTACTTCGCGAATCCAGAATTCGCATTTGGAGAACTTTGCATAAAGCTTCTCTTTCTTCAGTAGTTCCAAGATGGTTCTGAGATGTTGCTCGTGTTCTTCTTTCGTTCGCGAATAAATCAGGATATCATCGATAAATACAATCACGAATTTATCGAGATATGGTTTGCAAACGCGGTTCATCAGATCCATGAAGACCGCTGGTGCATTCGTCAGCCCGAATGGCATCACCAGAAATTCGTAGTGCCCATAGCGTGTTCTGAATGCAGTCTTTGGTACGCTTTCCTCTTGGATTCTCAGCTGATGGTATCCAGGTCGAAGGTCGATCTTGGAATAGTAGCTTGATCCTTGCAGTTGATCAAATAAGTCATCAATCCTCGGTAGCGGGTACCGATTCTTGATAGTGAGCTTGTTCAGTTCCCTGTAATCGATACACATCTGCAGTGTTCCATCCTTCTTCTTTACGAATAATACTGGAGCTCCCCAGGGCGAGAAGCTTGGCCTTATAAATCCTTTATCCAACAACTCCTGGAGTTGTGTAGATAATTCTTGCATTTCGGATGGTGCAAGCCGATAGGGTGCCTTGGCTACAGGAGCGGCTCCTGGAACCAAGTCTATACGGAATTCGACTTGTCGTTGCGGAGGTAGTCCTGTCAGATCTTCGGGAAAAACATCAGGGAATTCCTTCACCACAGGAATGTCTTCGAGTTTCGGCTCCTCGGCCTTCTTGTCTATAACGGGTGCTAGGAAAGCGACACATCCTTTCTTCAAGCACTTCCGTGCCTTCATGCAACTGATAATTCGAAGAGGTGCATCTCGTTTTTCTCCATGCACGATGAGAGTTTCACCATTCGCTAAAGGGATGCGAATGATTTTCTCATGACAAATAACTTCAGCTTTGTTCTTGGACAACCAGTCCATTCCGACCACTACATCGAAGCTACCTAATTGAATAGGTAGGAGGTCGATGCTAAAATTTCGTTCGCCAAGTTCTAATGTGCAGCCTCTGACAACTTCGCCCGATTCAACAAGTTTACCATTGGCTAGTTCTATGGAATAAGGAATTTCTAATCTACTAGATTCTATTCCGAGTATGCGTTTAAATTCCACAGACATGAAGCTATAATCGGCGCCAGTGTCAAATAATATGGATGCAAAGTGATTGTTAATGAGAAACGTACCGGTGACCACGTTAGGGTCCTCGCGTGCGTTCTTTGCTCCAATCACAAATGCTCTAGCCTGAGCATTGTTTCTTTCTGGGCAGTTCTTCATGAAATGATCGTTGCTTCATCACTTGAAGCATCCTTGGTTCTGCCCTTTCCCGTTACCATTCTTGTTACCTGCACCGTTTCCATTTCGGTTCTTTCCTTTTCCCCAGCAGTCTTCTGTTTGATGACCCAATTTACCACATTTGTCGCACCTTGGAATGCGACAAGCTCCTTCATGATGATACTTACATTTTTGGCATCTAGGTATGGAGCCTTGGTATGCTTTGGTTGCATGGGTTTTCGCCTCCTGAGACGGGTTAGCGTCACGCTTCTTGCTGAAACCCTTGTTGTTACGAGTTGCTTGGTTCAAACTTGTATGCTTTCTCTTTTTGTCACCGGACGACTCAGCATGTGTCTCGGTCTTCTCTGTTGGGTTTAGTGATAACTTCTTCATACGAAAACAATCTTCAGTCAGACTGACAGCCAGAGTTACAGCCTCAGTGATTGTTTGTGGTTTGGCCGACGTCACCATGCCACGAAACTCTGGGGCCAGTCCCCAAATGTAGCGTTCAACACGCTTAAACTCCGGAGTCACCATGTAGGGTAGCACTCTTGACAGATCGTGGAACCTTCGAGTGTAACCATTGATGTCAGCACCTTCCATAGTCAAGTGCCAGAACTCCGTTTCCAGCCTTTGGAGTTCCGCACGAGAGCAGTACTTCTCTCTCATTCTTTCCTTCAGTTCCTCCCAAGTTAGGCCATAAGCGGCATCATCACCCAAGGTTTGGGCTTGCAGGTTCCACCAAGTCAGAGCTTCATCGACAAACAACCCAGTAGCAAAAGTGACTTGTTGATCCGCGGTACACTTGCTCATGCGGATAGTAGCTTCAGTCTTCTCCGTCCAGCGCACAAATGCTACTGCACCTCCTGTGCCGTCATAGTTCATCGGCTTGCAGTCGAGGAACTGCTTGAAAGTGCAGCCTGGAATTAACCCAACCAATTCACTTATGAGCAATCGAAGAAATAATGAAACAAGGACCGTTCATAAATTCCTTTATGCTTAGTAAATTGTTTTAAGGTTACCTTGAGCTTCCTCCAGACGAATCTCCATGCCCGTTACGCCTAGCATTGCTTGGTCCTCCACTGTCCTGGGTATGGTTCGCCTCGTACTGGGCGATAGCAGCGGAGATCCTTTCTTCCAGTAGAGCGTTCAGCTCTTCAGCAGTTCTTGGTAGTGGGGGAGGAGGAGGTTGATCGTCATTGCGAGCATTCACAGCTCTCCTGGGTGCCATGTTCTGACAGAACATAACACAACAGGGTTAGACATTTGTTTGATATCGTCACACTAGTCAGTAGTATCATATATATTCACAGGTATATATACCACATAAGTGACATCAAACTATTATTACTCTAGCAGAGTACTTAGTAGGCTTGCACTGAGGGAATCCATACGTGACAAGACTTGTTGTGATTTTTGTGCACTGAATTCCATAATTATGTATGCATCCATAATTACGTAACTCCTTGCACAGTCCGCACAGTTCGTTTCATCCTCGTATTTCTTCCTTCAGATGGGCCATCGCTTTCAGATAAAGTCACGTATACTTGTGACATTCTACTTCTAGTATGCTAATTATCACACATAATTGCAAGAAAATTCTAGTCACTACAGGTGCTACTTCTGTGCACCCTAAGTCTCATAGTGTCTTTTCTAGACTCTTGTAGTCGGTTTCAGGTAGTGGATGTCGCGGGACGTTTTATGCAATGAAAACTCTTTGAAAATCGTTTTCGTGAATGGATCCTAGAGATTGTAGACTAGACTCGAGAAGGAATCCTGGTTCACTACAATCGCAGCTCTGATACCAATCTGTCACACCCCTTTCTGCGGCGGAAGCACGAGGTGTGATCATGAAAGGTTCTCATTGCATACGAAAGGTAAACATGCTATATGCTCGTAAAAACATCAAATACCATAATTTGAAAACATAAGTTTAGCGTTTACATTGCTAAGTCGCATAAAACATTGTCTTAAAAAGTTTACAACTTTATTTAAAGATAAACAATAGCGACATCCACAAGCATAAGCGAGACCGCGCGCACATCCATCCTAGTTACCTGAAATACATGTGAGTTTTGGAAAAACGTCAACATAATGTTGCTGTGAATTCATGCAGTTTTGTATTTCACGTTTGTATACTTTGTGTGAAAACATAGTTTGTGAATAAATCAAGTTTTCATATATAAATCCAGTTTCATGTGTACACCGCGTACTCATGTATAATTCAATTTCTTCTTGAGTACCCCGCGTACTTCAAGTATAATTCCCATTTTTCTTGAGTACCCCACGTACTTCAAGTATAATTCCCATTTTTCTTGAGTACCCCACGTACTTCAAGTATAATTCAATTTCTTCTTGAGTACCCCACGTACTCAAGTATAATTCAATCTTTTCTTGAGTACCCCACGTACTCAAGTATTCATCAATTTTTAGTATGGTATGACTTTTATGTAAATAAAGTATTCCTGTAAGTTTCAGGATTGTTAATGGGTTACAAAGCCATTAACATGTGACACGACATAGGAAGTCACCAAACCTAAGGCATTTAATTGGTATATTCTGAGACACAAAAGCACTACTCGATTCTCGCCCTCACCGAGAGTGTGGCTGCCAGGCACCCGTTAGATCTAACCTTTTGTTCTGCGGTCTAGGTATATTGTTGATTAATGGTGCTTCTGTACCCTATTCGTGAAACTATTTCTCATAACGCATCCTACTTGGTTCTCGTCCTCACCAAGCGCGTTTCTTGTTATCAATTCTCATAACGCATCCTACTTGGTTCTCGTCCTCACCAAGCGCGTTTCTTATTATCATTTCTCATAACGCATCCTACTTGGTTCTCGTCCTCACCAAGTGCGTTTCTTATTATCTTATATTTCGTCACACTTGGTTCTCGTTCTCACCAAGTGTACTTCTTGTATTCTTATATTTCATCACACTTGATTCTCGTTCTCACCAAGTGTGCTTCTTATATTTATATCATACCAATTATAAATATTGTACATTTGTACATGTATTTCACCCCCGAAGTTATAAAAACTGAAAACAGTTAAAAGAAAAGGGGGAGCATGAACTCACAACTTTGCGTTCCTTGCGTCGTAAACTTCACCAGATTTGCTTAATTAACGTTGTAACCTATACGCGTTTTCTTAACGTTAGTCACTAGACTTGCGTCGCACAAGTACAGTCACTCTCTTTTGTGTATATATTTTGTGTTAAAAATATTTTATATTTTTAACTAAGTATCTTACTTATATTATTTTCTCAAAAATTAATATAAGTATCTCATGTTTTGCACTTTGCACCCGAATTATGTATCTTGTATGTTGTATGTGTATTTTTTATGTTTATACTCCTCATGAGTATTTAGTGTATTTTTAAGTCTTAATACACTAGCACGTATAACACATACTATATACACTTAGCACAAAGGTTGGTGATAAAATAATATATATTTTTCTCTCAAAAAAAATATATATACATAATATCCATTTTTATTTTTGAAGAAATCACCATTTCTTATCACCAAAAATTAGGGAAACCTTGGTAATACTTTAAATACATTTTTAGGGAATAAGTTTCCCAAAAACTTATATTTTTTTCTAAGTGTCAAAATTTATAAAAATTTTGACAGAGTTTCCCCTAAAAATGGAGGTTTCCCATGTTTTCAAAACATGTGTTTATTTTCTTTTAAATCGTCAACAATCATCAACAACAATTATCAACAATAATCATCAACAACAATCACTAATTTCTCCATTTCATGAACTTGAATATTTACAAAAATGTGTAGTAACTTACTAGCACATTTAGTAAGTCTTGTTATCTTTAAAAATAAGTTTAATTTCTTAAAAACTTTATTTTTAAAGAATATGAAGTTTCACAACTTCTAGTCGGTTTTTACGAAAATTATTTCTTTGTTAAAACCTTTGTTACACAAGTGTCCACACACTTGTTTGTTCATAAAAAACACCTCTACTTCATGAAAGATCCGGTTTTAAAACATGGTTTTGTCTTACAGTTGGTCTTTCAAAAATACCACTTGTAGATCTTTAGATCTACATGTTTAGAGTCTTATTTTACAAGAAAAATTATATTTACACAAGTTCATGTTTAATGTGTGGTAGAGTTTCATCATTTAACCCTTTGTACACTTAAACAAACTCTATGTCATGATCCATGATCACGACTAATCCGGGTTAGATGATGATCCGAGCTACCACAACATAGATCGGCCCTAAATAGTTACACAAAACAAGTCTTACAAGATTTACACCACATCATAGCTTTTATCCAACTTAGTTATCATTTTAGTAGACTTTTACATATCATCTTGCATGTTCTTGAGTTTTAACCGTTTCATTTCATTTTAACCACTTTAAAATAGATCAAGAGGGCGTTTATAGCAACTTACTACTAGCTCAAGGCTAGGGAAGAAACTAGGCGAAAAGCGAGTGGTTAATAGCAACGTAGTGAGGTCCTTGGCAATCCGAAAGCACCGAGCTTCCTTGTATGAGATCCTTCACACTTGTATGAGCTTGGAATGGTAAGATCGAAATCGAAAAGTGGTGGTGGTGTGGGCTATGGTTTCGGCCGAAAGTTCAAGAGAGGGAGAGGGATGATCAAGTTTTGTCAAGTGTGGTAATGAGTGAAATGATATTCTTTAGGTTTTATTTATAATCCATCTAATGTCATTAACCATGGGATAACATGTTACCTAGATATGAAGCATTTAGGATTAAAATAATTAACAAGGACAAGGTGTGTCACCTATATGGTGACCGATCGGTTAAGGGGGGTGGGGCATTCGGTTGGATTTCAACTAGATACTTAAGGTCTAGTTATGTTAAGTTAGGAGTTTATTTAGTGTATGATGCGTGTTGCATGTTATAACAGGTGTTAGGGTATTCGGGGACCCTAACTGGCTCAGAAAAATAAAAACAATGTTTCTAGCATTATTTTAGTGTTCCGGGTAATATCCGGTTGTTCGGTTAGACACTGATTCGTTAAAGTGCTAAATTACACTTTTTAGTGTCTTTTAAGTACCTTTCTTGTACCCTTTTGATTCCCAACACTTAGGAAAATATTCTGGAGGATAAAACGACATTTCTGCAAAATATTCGTATGTTTAAATGCTGAATTATTGCTGAATTATATAAATTCTGCACTTAAAGTGCGTTTCGGGTGCTTTTTAGTGCTTATTTTTGCTTTCGCAATGAATATATATTAACCCTTGTATGTACTCTTGGGTTTTAATGCATTCTTGTTGTCGGACCTACACCTAGGCCTCAATTCTAATGTCTGACTGCTTTCTGCAGTTCTGTTGACACAGTGTGTCTTACCGGTGAGTTTACTATTATTTCTGACGCAACGCTCTCGTTTATGCATAAAGAAATATTTTGTAGTATACAACGTGCATGAATTCACTTGTTTAATCGTGTGTTCAGACATTGCTGACAATTAAGCACATAATTGCAGTCAATAAATAATAATTAAAGTGTACGGAAATTACCGGTTTGTGCCAGTTGTCACAATCATTTGTAGAATATAAGGCATTTAGGGGTTTGTTTAAGTATTTGCAACCCGATGTGAATATCATATCTAGAAATACGGTAAAATCAGATATATTGAAAATGTATAAGAAAGAAAAGGAAAAAGTGAAAGAGATGCTTATGGAATCACCTGGCAGATTATGTCTAACTTCAGATATATGGACTTCTATTGCTACTGATGGGTATTTAGCAATTACTGTTCATTTTATGGATAAAGATTGGATTTTGCAAAAAAGAGTTTTATCATTTTCTTTTAAGCTACCACCTCATACCGGCATTGCTTTATGTGAAAAAGTGTTTTCTATTTTAGTAGAATGGGGCATAGAAAACAAAAAATTCTCTGTGACGTTAGATAATGCTTCTTCTAATGACACTTTTGTTAGGCTTTTGAGAGAACAACTGAATGCAAAGTCACCACTTGTTTTTAAGGGTAATTTTTTTTTCACTTGAGATGTTGTGCACATATTTTGAACTTGATTGTGCAAGATGGGTTAAAAGAAATTGATGAGTGTGTTTATAAAGTTAGAGAAAGAATCAAGTATGTGAAAGGGTCACAACAAAGGAAGGAATTTTTTTTGGATTGTGTTCAGTTGCTTTTTATTAAGAAGAAAAAGGGGTTAAGGCAAGATGTTGTTACAAGGTGGAATTCTACTTTTTTGATGCTTGATGGCGCTCTTTATTATCGACGTGCTTTTTGTCATTTAGAATTAAGTGATTCTAATTTTAAGCATTGTCCAAATGCATTAGAGTGGGAAAAGATTAGAAAGATATGTACTTTTCTTGGAGTATTTTATGATGTGACCAATGTTTTTTCGGGTACCAAATATCCGACTGCAAACTTGTACTATCCACACGTCTTTATGGCTTATCTTACGTTGTTTGAGGCTTTGAGTTCAAATGATGGGTATATCAAGAATATGGCAGAACTGGTGATGACCAAATTTCAAAAATATTGGTAGTCTTACCTTAGCTATAGCCGTAGTGTTGGATCCTAGATACAAGTTGCATTTTATCGACTGAAATTATTCACAAATATACGGAGAGGCGAGCCCCGAATATTCAAATGTTTATCAGTTTTTGAATTCTACGTTTAATGAATATGTCAACATGTTAAATGTGGCCGGTGATGATAGAAGAGATGACCCAACACGTGCTTCAAATGCAAGTAAAGATGTTGAGGACACAATGGATGATTCTACACATGCCTATGGAATGAGCGCAAGGCTTAAGGTAATTTATTTATATATTTATACATTGTGTTTAATTATTGACTAACTAATTTCCAATTATTTTTTTAGGATTTTGATCAATTTCAAAGTAAAGATTTTACAATTAACAAAAAATCAGAATTGCAAATGTATTTGGAGGAGTCAAGGGTTGACAGAAGCTGTGAACTTGATGTGTTGGCTTTTTAGAAAGCCAATGAGTTTAGATATCCCACACTTGCGAGAATTGCAAGAGACATTTTGACCATTCCGGTATCTACTGTCGCATCAGAGTCTACATTCAGTGCAATTGGAAGAGTCCTTAATGAACATCGAAGTTCACTTAGCAAAGATACCGTTTAGGCTCTCATATGCACAAAAGATTGGTTATTTGGAGATTATTGTAATGTCTTTTCTCTTGATTTTTTATGTTTTTTTGCATGGTATTCTATTAATGTTATTATGTATATTTGTTTGTACTTTGTAGGTTCAAACCAAGTTAGTGTAGATGAGCTCACAGAAGATATAATGTCGCTTAACATTAGCCGTGAATCAGATGCTTCAAATTCCGTGAACAATCCTAAGGTATCCACTCCAAATGCTTCAAGTAGTGTTGCTTGTTAAAAATCAGAGAACATCTCAAGATAACCACTTCAAATGTTTCTAGAAATGTTGCTTGATAAAACTATATGAATGAGTTTATGTCAAATTGTCCACGCCTAATACGACTGTAATTATTTGTGTGTAGGTTTGATTGTTTGGAATTGAAGATCTTGAGAAAGAAAGGCATATGGGAACTTGAATGTTGAAACTATTTGGATGTTATGGTTAGACTTTTATGGATTTCATTTTAAGTTTGTTAAGACATTATGTGTTTATGCATTTTTATGACTTTTGTGAACCTTTGGCGACTAAATTTTCATTAAACAGGTTCCTTAATTGCTAATTTCAAATATGGAATAATAAGTCATGTTCGTGTCTTAACAGGTCGTGTTCGGGTCTTAACAGGTCGTGTTTATGTCTTAAACAGGTCATATGATATGTTGGCAACATTTTCGTATCTTAACAGGTCATTTCGTGTAACCTGGTTATTAACAGGTTCGTGTTCGTGTTTGGAAAATCTGACACGATAAGATTTCGTGTCGTGTTCGTGTTTACAGGTTTCATGTTCGTGTCTTATCGTGTTTGTGTCTTAACAGATCGGGTTGACCCGATATGCCAACCCTACCCCAAGTAACTGTTTTTGGTCATGTTTCTCATATGTTAAATGAGCTTTTGGATTCAACCGAGGCATAATCAGTATCAGTTTGTTAATCGTGTAAACTGGTTACTGAAATTAGGGTTTACCTGGTTTCATGGCGAATGTCACACTGGTCGCGCCACGCGACCATCCAAACATGCTCTCGTCGCATGGCGCGACGAGGGCATGTTTCTCAAATTTTTTCATTAGTCCAATGTCAGCCCCTGTGCTTGGTTTTTAGGTTATTTTATGCCATTTTCTTATGTTTTAGCTTGTTTTTAGGTATTCAAAGTGTATCCAAGTATGGTATAAGTATGATGCATGTAGGGTTGCTGTTTTGATAGCATTTCAAGTCTCGGTTTTGTGTATAAACGCGTATTCGTTGATTGATTGAATAATCAATTAAGTATGAATGCAACATGTGTACACAAAAACATGAATTTCCACTATGATCGAAGTCTCGGATTTCAAATGTGGAAATGAAATGCAAATTACAAGTTTCTAAAATTAGACAGTACAAAAGTACGGAACGTTACAAGTTTCTCATTCAATCTCTCTCTCTCTCTCTCTCTCTCTCTCTCTCTCTCTCTCACGCACATACTATATTATAATGTATAAGGAAGGGACATTTTAAGATACCAAAAAGTTAATATATTTTTTTTAATTTAATGCATAAGGTACAACCCAAAATTAAGAGTAAATTAGGCTTTCAAACAATAATTACATTTGGATCCCTCATTTTAGTTACACCTTAATTCTCTCATCTTTAACAAAATTATATATAATTAGTTAGTATATACATTTTATTCCCTTATAAAAACTAACTACCCTGCGTTTTTTAAATGGTCATAACTTATTCGTATGTTAATATTATTTTAAAAAAATTACACTAAAAAGAAACATTTTATCGTATAGTACAACTATAGTTTTTTTAATTAAAAAAATTGATATGTTACGTAATCAACAATGTCTAGGAGTGAGTAATAACTGAACCGTTAACCGAAAACATATTAAATCGAACATAAATCAACCAAAACAACTTATTAGCCGAAAACCGCTTATCCATTTTAATAGCCTCATTTAACCAAAAGTTACCGAACCAAACTAATTATTCAAATGTTTATATATATTTTTAGCTTTTAAACCTCTTGTTCATGTATTTTATATTTCATACCTCCATTTCATGTATCTATATTTGCATTTCATGTATTTATACATCCACTTAATGTATTTACACCTTAATTTCATGTATCGTTAAGCAAAAATGTTTAGCCTAAGTTTGGTTTTGTCTATTAACTTAAATTAAAAGAACCGAATAAAAAACCATCAATCTAACCTAATAAACCGAACTGAATAACCGAAAATTGATTGGTTAATAAAGTAGACTAACCGATGACTTCGATTCAGTTCCCAAACCGACCGAGCACACCACAATGCAATGGACTAACCCATGGATTTTCTTATAACTAGGGGTGAAAACGAGCTGAGTGGCTCGCGAGAAGCTTGAGATCGGCTCAAGAAAATTTCGAAACGAGCCAAGTCTTACCGAGCCCGAGCCGAGTTTGAGCCTAAAATAAAGCTCGTCTATTTATGGACCTTAAGCTCGAGCCTCGTGTGTAAAGCTCATCAGACTTGTCGAGCCTTATCGGGTTTTAGTGTAACATTAGTTTTTATTAATATTTAATAACATACTCCTTATTTTAAGTTGTCCAATAAACAAGTCGCTTCGAGCTTATTTAAACTTATATACGAGTCGAGCCCGAACCTAAAAATAAGTTTGTTTGTTAAACGATCCCGAGTTTGAGCTTTACTTATCGAGCTCGCGAAGCTAAACGAGTCTATTACTTATATTATTTTTATTTTATATATTAATTAATAGATAATAAACGAGCTGAGCCCGAGCCGAGCTCGAGCTTGAGAAACTACCAACAAGTCGAGCTCGAGCTTCGAAAACAAAGCTCAAACTGAGCCAAGCTCAAACCTGGTCAAGCTCGGGCTCGGCTTGTTTGCGACCCGGTTTTTGAAGTATATCGACCACAATAATGCTACAATAAATATTATACAAATAAGAAAACTACCAGAAACGGGTACCTTAATGCAAAGTGTCGCTCACGCCGCATCACATGGGCACCCTGCTACTTATATTATACTGCATTTAGGAAAAACATTTTAAAATACCCAAAAGTTAAAAACTTTTATAGTTTAATGCGTACAATACAACCCTAAATTGATGCTAAATTAGTTTTCAACAACATTAACAACGAGTCTAGACGCGAAACCAATAATCACAACCATAGGGTGTTTTAAAAGTGTACCTTAGTGATTGAAATGAAGGGAAATTTCGGTGAGACACCGCGAGACAATAACTTGGTGCATTTTCTTTTTTTTTTTTTTTTTTTGCATTTTTTTGAATGTCTAAAAACTCATCAAATATGTCATTTGCTGGATTTGAACCCACAACAACTTAATTAAGGAACATATCACTTTACCGCTACGCTATCCCCTTGAGACAACTTGGTGCATTCCGAATTGTTAAAAGGGTTTCGCATCTAGATTTCTAGTTCTGGTGCTGTCACACCCCCAAAATCCACAAGCGGAGTATCACCGCAGGAGGCGTGACTGACCAGGATCCAAGCCACCAATCATGTTGAACTCATAAAAATTATTCCAAATAAAACTTTCATTTATTATTGGTAGAAGTGTTACAAAACATTATTCAACGTTCAGCGGAAACATAATACATTAATTAAGAAATTCATGAACCAAGTGTGTGAAAGCCATTAAGTTCGTCTCGCGTTTCCATGTATCTCGACCCATGATCACTCCAGCATCCCAGACAGCAAGTTCCAACAATATGCACCTAGAGGCCTGCAAGGCATGTAACAACGAGTCAACAACAAAGTTGAGGGAGTTCACAATTGGGTGTTCGTTTTAAGTTGTCTCAAAATCATAGTTTTTCTTTAGCTGGCTAACTTGCCGTGGGGGTTACCCCATAGTTGAAATTATAATTAACCAATTCCTTCTTTCCCAAACCATATCCATAACTAGTGGGGGCTTCCCCATGTGAACCACTAGACCCGTTTACCATATCGACCACTGACTAAAGAAAGTTGGTGCCCTGACGTCAATGTCTATCATCATTAACTAGTGCCCAGATCCATTAGTTCACGCCCGTCCTCTGCGGCACGGTGTGAGGCTTGTCAAACCTAAATAGCGCTATCTAACTAATGACCCGCTCGCCATTGGCCCGGCGATTAAGTCGATACAAAAATGAGGGACTTCATGATAGAGTTTTTGGTCTAGCATCAGTGTTGTCACCCTTCAATAAAGAGGGTGTGTACGTAATCCCCAAACCAGGAGACTACGCAGGTTCCGATTAAGTTCTTAGTACGTGTTGTCACCCTTCAATAAAGAGGGTGTGTACGTGTTCCAAACCAGGAGATCACGCAGTTTCAGTTCAAATCCTTTACCCATTCCCAACACCTGGGAATCCCATGCCTTGTAGAAAGTGTGAACTCACCTTGGTTTGCTCGGTATAGATTAGTTACTTGTTTGACAATGGATTACACATGCCCTATCATTGTTACCGACAACAATCAGTTTTGAGTGTACATGGTTCACATAGTTCACGTACAATTAATTCATGCACTCATTGTTCACATAATACTCCATTAAGGCACATGTAGCACACATATATAATTCATGCCATAGCAATTAATCTATCAACTCAGTGTCATTAAATCATCACTTAACATGTTATCGGCTGCATGAACCAATTCATATCATAATATCATGGTCCGGGTCATATTATCTCAAGCCTTCGATACAAAATCTAAAATCTAGTAAACACGTTAATATTTCACATAACTCTTTGACTACCCACTAATACACATCGGCCCAATTGAAAACTATAACCCAAATTGATTGTTTGTGTTGGTTCACAATTAGGGTGTATCAACCCACCTAAGTTTTGGCCCAAACATCAACAATCAATACTTAATTGAACAGTGCAGTCCACGGAGCTTGCTGATCTAAACTACTCATGTTAAGCCCAACAGATACTTGGAAAAAAAATTTTATTCAGTCAACATGGTTATGCAATACAAGATTACCAATTCACCTATGATACCAGTTTCATATGTAGTTATTCTAAATTATTCAACTCACACATTCCACCAACATACATAAGCCAAACCATCATCATTTAATAGCTTCGTTAGGGCACATGCCAGGCACCAATCACTCGGTATTCTAATTCCAACTAAACCGAACCATGTCTTTATTTAGCGACTGAAGACTCAAAATCAATTGGTCCGACCTGGTCAAAGTAGAGCTTCAGATGATCTAACAAGAACCTGCAAGATCACAAGGAAACAAGCACACTGTTAGCCTCGTCACAGGGAGGGGGGCCTCTCTGTGACCAAGCTCGGGCGTGAGAATAAGTATTTGTGAGGAGGAAAAGGTCAGGGAGAGAGAGGAGAGTTTAGAGAGAGAAAGTAGCGATTACCCCTTTTTGAAGGTCTAAGTGTGGTATTTATAGTCTTTGGGTATGCTGACGTGGCGAGTTAGTTAGGGTCGGACTAGTCACTGTCATGGCGGTTATGGTTGTGGGGTCCAGTAAGTTATGGCGTACCAGTGTATTTGGTCGTTCCGTCTATGGCATGAGGTGCGATCCGACCTTTATGTGCTATAGTTCGGTTCTATGTTTGGCAATGGTTCGGTCCGACCAAGGACGTATCCTCATCAAGTCCCCCTAGTTCGTAGCGTTTCCTAGGTAAAAGCTTCGAACTATAATGGCGTAACTTTGGCGGGCTGATCCCCTGATTTGTCGTTTGCTGATTTTTTGAATTTTAAATTTTTTGGGCGGTGACTATTGTTGGGTAACTGACGGTCACTTTATCTTTCCCGCTGACGTGACGCTTGATGTGCGTCAGTTGTCATGACGTGTTGATTTTTGATTGGTTGTTTTGAGGCGGTTTATATCTCTATAAAAAGGGGGAAAAAGTAATTTTGATTTTCACTTTTTACTTTATCTTCTCCATCCCTTTGTCTGAGGCGAACCTCTTCATCGAACAGGTTAGTACCCTTCTTTTTAGTATGGCGAACAAGAGCAATCTATCCGGTTGCTTCAATATTTTGAATAGAAATGGTTTACAGTGGTACATAGATAATTACGCAATTCCTGCCTCATTACACCCCGTTCTCCCCAAAAAGAATACGCCTATTTATCCTTTCGTACCGGGGAAAATAGGGGTTTACACTCGCCTTTTCGATTACTGCAACTATCGTCTTCCTCTGACGAAGTTCTTGATCGAAGTTCTTTTATTTCACGAGGTTCATCTTTCTCAAATGAACCCTTTCGGCCTTGCCAAGGTGTGTCACTTTGAGTTAGCTTGTCGTGGTTTGGGATCCGACCCGGATTTGGATATGTTCCGGGCTTTTTACAAGTTGAATCGGTCCGGTAGCTGGTACACCTTCGAGGTTAGGGACAAAAATTCTTGTTGTTATACGTGGATTACTACCAGTATAAAGGATTGGAAAGATCGCTTCTTCTTGGTTGATGATCGGTGCGTTCCGGAGAGTATGACATGGATGTTGAAGAAGTCGCACCTCCCACCCCCCCCCCCCCTTCCTGAAGGCTTTGAGTTTAACAAAGATTTATATGCGAATTTGATTAAGGAAGCTGGACGCATACAAAAGTATCCGGAACACATCCTCGTCATGGGACGGATTAGCACGATTTGGGCCGAACCAGAGTGGTATCCTACCCTCAAGTGGAATAAAGAGGGATAGTTATGCGGTGTTTCTTGAATTTGTTTTTTCGATTATTTTGCTCATTTTGTATGCTTTATATCATACCGGACTGGAGATATTATTTATTGTTTTGCTTTTGTGCAGCTATGGGCTTGAGAGAAGCTTTGAGACTGAAATCCTTTGATTCAAAAGAGCTTGATGTTCGAGCCACTAAGACACCGAAGGACGATCCCCCGTATCTAAGTATCGTACAAGAGAATCTTTATCCGATTCGGGAACCCGCGGCTCCGGGCAATTGGGGAAGTTCGGGTGGTCAAGGAGGTTCGGGTTCAGCTCCTGCGACACAGGTACTAAATGTGGCTCCGGCTCAGGCGGCGGTGGTGACTGGTAGTGATAAAGGCAAAAAGACCGGTTCGAGCGGGACGAAAGGATCCGGTTCCAAGTTTATTATTGAAGACGAGGGGGTACATGTTTCTATTGAAGATGAAGGGGTACATGCTGAAGGGGGAGAAGAAGGTGATGATGGTGATGATGAAGAGCGTCCCCAAGTTAGCTTGAAAAGAAGACGGACTACTTCTTCGAAGTCCGATCCGAAGCCCAAGCAGGCGAAGAAGAAGAAAATGGACTTCAAGACCATCACACTGGATGATGAGGAGGATGACCAAGCCACTGAGTTTTCTGCTGCTGGAGGTTTATTAGCAAATCTTGATGCCCATCTTCATGGTGGTCGCACCCCTCGGGATCGCCCGGTCAATATTCCAACAAGCCCGTTATCTTTCGGCGGGGCCACTACCAAGGTTATCGAAGACATTCATATGCCCGATCCCCTATCTTTCAAGAAAATCGAACCTTCTCCTTCGGGTAAGCCTACGACGAGGGTTGCTTCTAATGTATCAAGGCCAAGCCCCCAACCAATTGATGGTGGGGATAGTGCCTCTTCTTCCCCTTTATGGTACGAAACTGAAACTGTTTTCTTGCACCGGGAGCTAGGTTCGGGCGGTGTTGTGGACGTGGACTCTGCTCTTGCTTTGGAGAAGTACGTCCCTGAATGGTCGTTAGCAAATAAAGACAGGATTGTGGATGCTTTGTCAGCTAAGATGACGTTGTTTCATCTGGGGACTCCGGCCGAACATGCGCATTACCGGAAAATGAGCGGCCCGGAGCTTGGAAACGCCCTGATGCTAAATCAAGCTCAATCGAACTCTTTGGTGGTGGAGACTTATAAACGCTGGGTCGAGTCGGAGTCGAATTTTCGTAAGTTTGAGCGTGAGATTGCTAATTTGAAGAATGAAGACAACGTTCGGTCGAAGACAAAGCAGGAGCTACAATCTCTTCAATCCCAAGTGGATCGCCTAAAAGAGCAGGTCTCGAAAGCAAAAGAGGTCAACAAGTCTTCCCAGGCTTCAGCTGTGGCTGCTTACGAGGCCCGGGATAAAGCTTTGCAAGACCTGGAGGCTCTTAAGTTGAAGTTTGGTGATCTGGAGAAGAGATTGTCTGATGCAGAGAAGAGGCATAAGGCCGAGCTAAAAGAGATGAAATCGTCCTATGACCAGCTTCTGGCCGATCACCACCGTCTGATCAATGGTACGTCCGTAACTTACTCTTTATTATTTTCTTTTTCAACTTACTGAATTTTGTTTCTCTTCAGATAAGGATGAGCTTGAGAGGGCCCGCGATAGGGCAGTCGAGTCGCACAAGGCAACCATCGACGAGGCGAAGGGGATGCTGACTCGTTGTGATGGAGAAATGGTTGAATTATATGCCCAGGTGTCGGAGCTCATGCTTACCAAGCAATGGTTCTTGACAGATGGGATTGCATGGGTGGTTAAACTGATTCATCAAAGCCCAGAGCTGGAGAAGGTGGTTTCTGATTTGGTGAACAGTGTAAATGCGGTTGGGGCGAACGAAGGTATTAAACACAGCTTCGAGGCTGCCAAGGGTTTTGTTCGTTCTTTCGAAGAAGTCCCTGGTTACGACGAAAGTGCTCAAGACGCGTTAAACGATGCGATAAAAGCTTTTGATGATTTTCACATCTCCGTGCTTGGGAAGGTTGCAGACCTAGTTGACAAACCTTTGTCTGTCATCAAGCAAAGGAGCGAACTTCCCATTGTGAAGGAAGATTATGAAGCTTGACGTTCGATTTCGTTGCTGTACGACATTTTATTACTATATTTTTTTTGTAATGGTATGTAATCGTACAATTTAACTTCCTGCTTACAGTTTCCATGAACATATTACTGTAGCTTTATATGAAGTAATGCTTTCTGGTGAAGTTTATTTGTGCCTGGCTACTTAGTTTTAATTTGCGTCCAAATTTTTACTATTCGACCAGGTTTTTTGTTCGGTCATCTTAGGTGACCAGATTATAGCGAGAAATTCTTTGATTTCTTTTTGCTTAATGGATTGTTTATAGTCGGTCCGTATTAGATACGGCCCTTATGCTTAATAGATTTCACTGTTTTTTGAACTATTTAAGCCTTCTCGATCGGCGCGAGGCATGGGTCGAGGCCCGCTTGTGCACGTTTTTATATCGTTCGAACTTACACATATGCTATGTTTTATACTTGCAAAAATGCAGATCGCTTTATTTATTGATTTATTTAATCATAGCTCCGAGGAAAACCCTCCCGGTCACAAGGAAAAACGGAAATTCGTTCGGGGCATTACCCTCCCGATTCATACACGGAAATTTGAAAATACAAATAAGAAATAGCGATCTTTCTTGGGCGTAGCTGGCTGTTTACATGAAACACTTCTTCAGATGCACCCCGTTCCATGTCCTGGGTACGGGAGTTCCATCGATTTTTTCCAACACATACGAGCCCTTTTCGCTAGCCTCTTTGACTCGGTACGGTCCTTCCCATTTTGGGGTTAGCTTCCCAGGGGTTTCGACGCGGCTTGCGTCGTTGCTTCGGAGCACAAAGTCTCCGACCTTGAATTTGTAAAGCTTGGCACGGGCGTTGTAATACTTTTCGATCTTCTTTTTGTATCGTGCCTCTTTTATGGCCGCGACGTTCCGGCGTTCTTCTAACAGATCAAGGTTGGATCGGAGCTCCCGTTCATTTTCTTCCCAATCTTTGCACCTTTGATTTGGGAGTCCGATTTCCGCGGGGATCACGGCCTCGGTACCATATGTAAGGCTAAACGGTGTTTCTCCGTTACTAGTCTTGTGTAACGTTCGGTGAGCCCACAGAACGTTCGGTAATTCATCCGCCCAACCTTTGCCTTCATAACCAAGTCTTCTCTTTATCCCATCAACGATTCGGCGGTTTATCTATTCGACCTGCCCGTTCCCCTGGGGATGGGCGACCGAGGAAAAGACTTGGTTAATTTTCAAGTTTTCACACCAACGCTTGAACGGGTTTTCCGCAAACTGCTTTGCATTGTCGCTTATGATGAAGAGCGGAAGACCGAAACGGCATACGATTTGTTCCCAAAAGAATCTCGTTACATTATAGCCGGAGATGATTATGAATGGTCTGTCTTCCACCCATTTGGTGAAGTAATCTACCGCGACTAGCAAGTATTGGGCGCTTCCGCTCGATCGTGGAAAGGGGCCGACTATATCAACGCCCCACTTTTGGAAAGGCCATGCAGCGGTTACCGGGATCATCTCATTCTTCGCTCGGAGGCTTATTGGCACGTGCCTTTGGCATTCATCACATTGCTGGAGCTCTTTAACCGCACTCTCGTGCATCCCGGGCCAATAATATCCTGCGTTTTTTACCTTTGTTATGATCATTTTTGGCCTGGCGTGAATACCACAAATGCCATAATGAACTTCTCTGATGATATAGCTGGCCTGCTCCGAGTCGAGGCATTTTAACAGAGGCCCAAGGAAGGTCTTCCGGTACAAACCTCCTTCCTGCATCTGATATTGATGAGAATTGATTTGGATTTTTCTTGCCTCTGCTTTATCAACTGGCAAAACATCGTGCACTAAGTAGTTGATTATAGGTGTCATCCATGTTTGAGATGGAGCTTCTACTTGCATAACGTGCGGAGTCCCAATTGAAGGTGCGGCTAACACTTCCACCCTCACCTCTTTGGCCAAGTGACTGAACGATACCGATGCCAACTTGCTCAACGCGTCGGCCTTTTTGTTTTTGCTACGGGGAACGTGTTCGACTTTACATGCCTCGAATGACGCCATAATTTGCTTCACTTGTTCGAGATATTCGATCATGTTAGCTTCCCTCGCCTCATATTCTCCGTTTACCTGATTTGCTACGAGCAACGAATCTACGTAGGCTACGACACTTCTCGCTCCGACTTTTAGCGCCAGACGTAGACCAGCTAAGAGGGCCTCGTATTCGGCTTCGTTATTAGAACTCTTAAATTCTAGCCGGAGCGCATACGTCATATCCGTACCATCTGGATCGATGAGAATTAGGCCCGCTCCAGCTCCTTCGGCGCTTAAAGCCCCGTCTGTATACAGGGACCAAGGCTTCTCTGGAGCTTTTTCAATTTCTTCCATTTCCTTATCCTCCGGCATTTCTACAAGGAAATCAGCTATCACCTGCCCTTTTAACGGACCTTTGGTTCTGAATGTGATATTGAATGCGCCCAGCTCGATCGCCCATTTTGCCATACGACCTGAAACTTCGGGTCGTCGGAGAACATGCTGGATTCTTTGATCCGTTCGTACCTCGATCGGGTGAGCTTGAAAGTATCGCCGGAGTCTTCTCGAAGCATGGACTAATGCTAGAGCTAGCTTTTCCAGGTTTGAATATCTTGTTTCATAATCTTTTAGTGTTCGGCTCACGTAGTAGATGGGGATTTGCGCCCTGGTCCGGTGTGCGACTAGCACTGCACTGATAGCACCAAACGATGCGGCTAAGTATACCGTTAGTACCTCATCCTTTTCTGGTACGGTGAGAGTTGGCAAGGTGCCGAGATAAGCTTTAAGCTCTTCGAAAGCTCGTGCAGCTTCTTCCGTCCATTTAAACTCCGATCTGAAGCTTTTTCTGAGTACGTCCATGAATGGGAGTGATCTATCTGCTGCTTTTGACAAGAATCGATGGAGGGCGGCCAATTGTCCATTTAAGGACTGGATCTCTTTTACCGATTTTGGAGGCTTCATTGTTAGAACGGCATCGACCTTGTCTGGGTTGGCTCGCAGGCCTTTTGACCCGACCATGACTCCCAGAAACTTCCCTTCTTCTACCCCGAACGTACACTTTTTGGGGTTCAACTTCATATTGATACTTCGGAGTCGGGTAAACGTTTCGAGTATATCTTTTAGCATGGCGGCTTCATCATGACTTTTGATTACAATATCATCAACATATACCTCTACATTTCGTTCGATCTGATCTTTGAAGGCTTTGCTCATTAAATGTTGATACGTAGCACCGGCGTTTTTCAAACCAAACGGTCTTAGTGAAGCAGTAAACTCCTTCGTTGGTGACAAAGGCTGTCTTGTCCTCGTCTTCGACTGCCATTTGTATCTGGTGGTATCCCTTGTAAGCATCTAGAAAACACTTCAGCCTGAACGTGGCAACGGAGTCAATCTTTTCATCGTTCTCTGGTAACGGAAAACAATCTTTCGGGCACGCATCGTTTAGATCGGTGAAGTCGATGCACATTCTCCATGAGTTGTCCTTTTTCCGCACCATAACGGGATTCGACACCCACGTTTGATACCGGACTTCTCGAATGATCCCGGTGTCTAGGAGACTCTTTACATCTTTTGCAATTGCCTTGGCTCGATCCGGCGCCATATGCCGTTTTCTTTGTGCTATTGGTTTGATTGATTCTTTCACGTTCAGGTGATGCTGTGCCATAGACCTAGGGACCCCTTGCATATCGGAGTGCTTCCATGCGAAGACATCGATCGAGTTGCTCAATAATTCCCATAGGAGCTTCTTTGTTTGTTTTGGGAGTTGAGAGCCGATAGCTACTTGCTGTTCGGGGAAGTCCGGATTGATCGCCCAGAGTTCTGTAGGCACTTCAGACTTTTTGGAGCTCGTTTCCGCTGCATGTCTTAATGGCACCGTGTATCGTCGAGCTGATTGCACCAAGAGCTCGTAGTCCGGGTCGCCCGAGTATTATGTTATGTGACGAGTGAGTTCCAACAACCAGAAAGGTTAGTTGAACAGTTCTACTCTTGTCACCATCCTTGAAGGTCGTCGGAAGGGTAATCTGCCCTATTGGGCGAACCACTTCTCCCGAAAAACTTATCAGAGGGGTGGAGACTTCAATCAACCTCTTCTTCGTTTGGAGGTTCAGCTGTTGGAAACACTGTAGATACATGATTTCAAAGGCGCTTCCTCCGTCTACATAGATTCGTCGGACTAGGTGTCCGGCGACGACAGCCGATATCGTAATTGGTCCGTCTCGAGCATCATCTGGATCGATCGGAGGGAAGTATGTTGGTTGGTGCATCCATGCTGCCATATGCTGGTTCGTTCGCTTTACCCCTCTTGATTCGGTCGACCGGATCATGTTGATTCCTGGCTCGGTGTTCGGATTATCGATTGCTACTGCAGATTTCTTCCCATCTTTTACTTCTTTCACAAGATGAGAGAGTTTACCGGATTGTACAGCCTTCTCGATCTCTTGCTTCAGAGCCCAACATTCATCAGTTGTATGCCCCTTGTCTCGGTGATATTCACAATACTTCTTGGAGTGCTTATCCGAGGTAGGTCGCTGCTTCGACGGTGTAGGGAACCGGGTGGTTTCCGTACTAAGAATTTCACTTGGCAATTTTGTGAGCTCGGAGAAGGTGTTAAAACGCACGTTTCCGGTTCGGAAACTGCTTCGATCTGACTTCTGATACGGACCACTACTTCTATTCCAGCTGTTGCTTCTATCTTTTGGTGGTGACGCGTTCCGTCTCCACGATGTGGTTCGAGCCTTGGCATTTCTTGCTGTGGTTTCGTTCGGTTGGCCGCAGGCACTCTTTCCCCGAACGAAGGCTCGAGCTCGCTCCATAAGTATCTCCATGGTTTTTGGAAGATCTTCGTGGAGCTTTTCCACAAGCTGATTGTTTCGAACTCCGTGACAAAACCCAGAAACTCAGAGCTGGTCAACCGCCCCGCTTATCTGCTTGCTTTCTCGGTTGAAGCGATCAATAAAATCTTCCACAGATTCTCCGTCGCGGCGCTTTATATGGTGAACCTCGGTAATGTCTTTTTTGCAGCGTCGCTGCTGGCAGAAGTTTTGCAAGAATATACGCCGGAAATCTTCAAAGTGATCAATCGATCCTTCTGGCAACCCATCGAACCAAACTCTTGCCGATCCGGTGAGAGTTTGAGTGAACATGTGACACCAAGCTGGCATGGGCCAATGTTCGACGTTAGCCGCTCCGACGAATGCGAACATGTGGTCGTCCGGGTCGGACGTACCATCATAGAATTTCAACGTGGGGGGCATTTTTAACTTGGCCGGGAGTGGGGCATTAACGATCCACAGCGTGAACTTCGACTGAGAAGTCATAGACGTGGGATGATATGGCATGATGAGCTCCTGATCCTGAGGGTTTAAACCCATAGATCCCTGGCGAAACAGGTCGTTGAGACCGTTATTCATCGGAGCACTCGTAAACGAGGAAAATTGTGCAACACATGTTATGGGAGTGGAGATTATAGGACTTACCATAGATCCAGAGGTGAAAGCTCCAACGGAGACGGGGTTAGCCCCTGGATAGACGTTGCTGAACAAGTTCGTGCGGAGACTCTGCAACATCTCTTCTCGCTGCTGCTGCTGCTGCTGTAGCTGTTGTAGCAAATCGGCATTCCGCAGGAGGAAAGCATTGTCAAAAGTAGGCAATTGTGTAGCAACTGGAGCAGTAACCGAGAGCGTGGTGACAGAGCTCGCGATTACAGAACTTGCAGCTGGAGGTGCCGACGCTGATCCTATCGAAGCCGCTGCGGCAGCAACTGCTGTTGATGCAATTGTGGAGGCGGCGCTCCCTTCCCATATGTCGCTGTAAGACGGGAAAGTGTTTGTTGGAGCAGCTGTTGTGGATTCCATGACTTGGAATAAACAGAATTAGCAAAGTGAATTGAGTGAATTCGAGGGGATGGCGTCACTGAAGACTCAAAACCAGTTGGTCCGACCTGGTCAGAGTAGAGCTTCAGATGATCTAACAAGAATCTGCAAGATCACAAGGAAACAAGCACACCGTTAGCCTCGTCACACGGAGGGGGGGGCCTCTCTGTGACCAAGCTCGGGCGTGAGAATAAGTATTTGTGAGGAGGAAAAGGTCAGGGAGAGAGAGAGGAGAGTTTAGAGAGAGAAAGTAGCGATTACCCCTTTTTGGAGGTCTAAGTGTGGTATTTATAGTCTTTGGGTATGCTGACGTGGCGAGTTAGTTAGGGTCAGACCAGTCACTGTCATGGCGGTTATGGCTGTGGGGTCCAGTTAGTTATGGCATACCAGTGTATTTGGTCGTTCCGTCTATGGCATGAGGTGCGATCCGACCTTTATGTGCTATAGTTCGGTTCTATGTTTGGCAATGGTTCGGTCCGACCAAGGACGTATCCTCATCAGCGACCAAACATTATTACACATGTTCAAAGCATCGAATAACAATTCATCAGATTCATATTATAATGTTCCACACATCGTTAACCAATATCATTAACATTAATGAAGTCTAATATCAACAATCAATCAATAGCCGATCGGCTCACACATCATTACTCGACCAGATTTCATGAAACAGTTAGAGTTAGATGCTTATCTAATTCGCTCAACAGTTTGTTTATATTATTATGGCATTAATAAATATACACGATACCCTTGGTTGTCACCGACAACATCTTTAGAATTCCAATTTGGTTCTTGATTAGATTGAAGCTAAAGCACATGGGCCGTCAATTACTTACTCAAGTTTATCCAATTTATCAATTCATCATCTACAATTCTATTGGACCTTTTAAACTGATTTGCATCAACATTGACTAAGATCTCCACTACTGTTACATCAAATTTATTATGGATCACACACTAACTATACATGCACATACATCGTTAACAAGCCAACATCATTACCCAACAATTAATCATGCCATATATCGGAAGTATCAGTAACAACCAAGTAGCATATTACAACAACATCAATCATGCAATAACCATATATTTGTCAAGAATTAACAATAAATCAAGAATTGAATAAGGATGATCGAACTAACCAGGAAATTAATATACGCTAGACACGAAGGTTGATCCCTAAAAGAAAGAGGCTTCGACGAAGGTGGGGGGTGGGGGGGGGGGGGGGGGCTGATCGTCCACAGGAGTAAATGTAAATAGGGTTTTTCTTCGTTAACCCTAAGTTATACGTATCCCATAATTATTTAATCTACATTTAAGCAAATAAGCAGATAAGCAACACCCATAAAAGGCTCATGATTTGCGGATCCAACTAACTGTTGGCCGGACCAAACATAATGTGGGTCGAGGTGATGGGCCGAGGTGATGTTGATAACTTAATTAGAGTGAGTGTGAATTAAGGGGGTGTGTGGGCCGAGATGACTAAATACAGCCCAAACAAGTGCGACACCAAGAATGGCCCAACTACATACACCAACATGTTCCAATCCGTTTTACGTTCGACGATCATATCATAGCGACACGTTTAACGAAAATTTAATATATAGCAAAGACGTGAAACGAGCGAATCGCTAAAGGTTAATAAACAACACTAACCTTGAAAGTTGGGGTTGTCACAGGTGCATTCTGATTTGTTAAAAGTGTTTTATAGAAAAGCCATGTACAAATTTCAACATTTTCTCAGTTCTTCCATTTTTCTTACCTCCATCTCTCTATCAATGTACACCATCGTCAAGTATATATTTTATCTCTCGAGGATGACATCTTATCACCATTGAACCAACCGGAAATGATGATTTCTTGTTCTTGTTCTTGAGTTATATTTATGATTTACATGTTGGTTACAGATTCTAAAAAAAACTATAATGGTCACCGAAAGATAACATGAATTATGATATTATTTAAGTTTGCATAACATACTAATGTTTTCGTCAATGAGAAAAAGTTAATTTTTCAAGTTGTTTTGTTTGAATTGTAACATGTAAAGTTAACGCGGTGTTTTAACGAACCTAGGAGAAAGGAAGATGAAAAAAGAATATTCAATTGAACGGTGGGCTTAGGCTAATAAATTCATCTAGGAAGTCCATTTTAAGATCTATCAAGCCAAGCCCATGAAGAGATTTACTTTTAAGTGTTTTAGAAATTAGAAATACTGTTTCTAAGGGGCATGAAGAGATTTATTTTTAAGTGTTTTAGAAATTAGAAACACTATTTCTAAGGGGATAGCATTATAGATGAGCATTTGGTATCGAACTGGTATCATATCGGTATCGAATTATACCGGGTATATTCGGTACCGGTACCCATTTTTTTTAGTTTTTCAGTACCGGTACCGAGCCGATATATTCGGTATCGTAACCAATTTTTCTCGTTTTTTAGTACTGGTTTGGTATTGAACAGGTACCATGCTCATCCCTAGATAACCTGGTGTTAAAACACCAAAGTGGTGTGATTGTATTCCTCAATTATATGGTTATAGGTTTAAATCCTATAAAGAATAGATGTGATGTGATTTTAACCGATAAAATATTAGTAGTGAAAGAAATAAATTAATATACCTTTCTCCAATTAGAAAGTCTATTTAAAAATTGACGTGTGTGCGGGTGTGTATAAATTTTAGATATATTTTAAGCACTTTGTACTCGCGAATCAACCTTTAAATTTATAAAACACGATACAATACAATACAATACTATCACTCTACACACGTTAGGGCAAGTGCACCCATCGTGGACGTAGTATAGTGATGGTAAGATACCGATACCGACTTATCGTTAACATCCAATCTAACCAAATTTTGATAAAAGTTTTGAAAGTTTTAAAAGATAAACTAGAAAAAATATACATTTAAGGAAAACAAATAGACAAGAAGGAATCACTTGGTTCCAACTCTTCTTTTTATGTATCCTTTAATGATTTCTGTACTTTGGACTTTTTAAGAGATTATCTTAGTTATAGTGGTAGGCCCCTCTTGTGAATGCGACGTTACTCTCAACCTATTGGTCTGAGTCAGTAGGGATACAGTCCCGCAAGGTCGGATTATTGAAAGATAATTAAGTAAGTTATTAATGAGAAAAGTGGTAGGCCTCTCTTGTGAAGGCGACGTTACCCTCAACCTATTGGTCTGAGTCAGCAGGGATACAGTCCCGCAAGGTCGGGTTAATGTTTTAATAGTAGTTTATAAATAAGGGATTACAAGTTGTTCTTACTTCCCCCGATTTGATGCTATCTGACTTAAGGGAAGTCCTACTAAGCTTAAGGTCCTCGCAGGATCTATACACTGAACGAGGCAAGAACTTTACCAAAACACCCTTCTAACCCCTTCCAGGCAGTTAACGCGCTTTATATAGACCGTAAAGACACGAATGAGTGAATCAACAAAACATGAAGAAATGATTAAGTAAAGTTCACATTCAATATAAAAAAAACTAGTTATTAAAGTCATTAATACATACCCAATAAAAAGTTGCCAAAGATTGGAAATCAAAAGTAATACATAAAAGGTTCATCTTCACCAAGTGATGTAAGAGATTTAGCCAAGCATGGCCTTTGTTTGACAAGAACTCTTACGATCGATCTTGGATCCCGAGACTACTACACACTCTAAAAGATGAAAGATGGATGATGGTGGTGGGTGTTGGTGTTGTAGTGGTGGTGGACTGATGGCAAGTGTGAGAGAAGTGGTTTGCCAAGGGATGAGTTAGAATAAAACCAAGCACCCCTATTTATGGCTGAAAATAGAGCCTTCACACTGCCACGTGCCCACCTGGCACGGCCCCGTGGTCTCCAATTTCTCTCCCTTCATTAACTGCAGATGTTAGGTCTTGTACTAACACGCCCCGTGGTGGTAGAACACGGCCCCGTGGTGATTGTACTTGATGTACTATCTCAGATTCTGTGAATCTTAGAGTTGACCACGACCCATGTTGACTTGACACGGCCCCGTGTTGGTTTGTCTTTTGCTGTTGTCTTTTTTTGCAGGGAATCTTGACTGGGCACAACCCCATGCTTGGTTGGCACGGCCCCATGCCTAAGCTTCTGTTTTTGTTATTTTTGTTGTTTTGGATGTGGATGGGGGTTCGGCAAGTTGTGTCAATCCTCTTTCTTTGCATTTGTGTTGGTTTCTGCTTTTAATTTGTTCATTTTGTTCGTTTAAGCTCTTTTGATCCTGTAATTAAAACTAAACAAAGAAACATGTTTTTTCCCAATATTAGTACCGAAAAAGGGTTGATTTTACGCCTTGTTTGACGTAATTTTATGTTGCATTTTACGGACATCAAATACCCCCACATTTGAATCTTTGTTTGTCCTCAATCAAAACTCTATAATTTGGCTTACACACCTAAACGGAATTGGTAGAAGAGAAGTTTTAGGTTTATCTTTAGAATGTCGGGAATCCAAGTTCTAAATTTATTTTGTTTTTATTTTATTTACAATCTTATTCGTCATGATTTATTTAAAACACATATTAAGAAAAATTATTTGTTTTGGGAATAACATGCCTTTATAAAATTCTATTTAGTCATATCCAAATTTAAACACATCACAAGTGGTCACTCAACACTCGACCGAAGTTGTTTAAGTGAAAATACCCAAACCCGGTTTGGAACTTACTCCTACCATAGGCTTGACAAACAATCAAACCTCCTCATTTTTGACGTTTCAACCCTCGTAAATATCAAGAGGGCTTTTAAAAGGGTGGGTTTTGGTTCTGGTAGTGTGTTTGGGTAAAATGGTGTAAAGCGTAAAAAGTGTCGGTTTTTCCATCGCTTTGTGGCTTAGCAAAAAAGAACTTTACCTAATGTTTTTTACCAAAGTTGAAACTAAGCCATACTTGTAATTTTATAACCGAACTTTTTACAAAAAAATAAAGGGTGTAAATAAAAAGTTTTGTGGATGTGGGTGGTTATTTTTGCAAAAGTATATATTTTTGAAGGTTTAGAAACGAATGGGTTAAGGCTAAAAGGGGTTTAACTAGGGGGATGAAAAGAAAAACAAAGGTTTAGAATGAAAAATGGGTATAGTCCTAATGCCTCTGTCATTTACTTACTTGGATTTATGTCTGTCACACCCTGACTTTTGCGGAAGCGTGATTATGTGTGACTTGCTTAATATCATTGCATTCAATCATAACAAACATCTAAAGGAATAAACTAGAGATGACCATCCGTTAATTTAAGTTTTAAAACATAATAACAACATTGTTTTAGAATCCAAACATAGACTTCAAATCTGAATTACAAACCATGCAATTTGTTTTAGAGTTGCATAAAGACTTCTCAAAAGACACTAATGAAAACCTGGCTTTGGAATATGTATCCTATCCAGGATAAGGTACATACTCCCAAACCATATGACACCAGAAGACATCTTTTATACCAAACAACACTTGAAACTTCAACGCCCGCCAGATCCATACTTAATTTCCTGAAATACATGTAGTTTGAAAACATCAACAAAAGTTGAGCGAGTTCATGTGATTTGTATGTGTGCACGAATCATCCTTGTAAAACATTTGTAAGTATCTATGTATGTATTTGTAAACTGGTATGAAGCGACAAGGAACAGATCAATTAATGTGTAGCTAATACATTAACATGTGTGAACTGGTGCAGGAAGGCTCAAACCTAGCAGATTTGTACAGGGCCTCCGGCTGTAAGACATAGTCACCTCATGGGCCAAACCCCGGTCCACATGGGTGTGGGCTCGCTACACCCAAATAGATCTATCACTCATGTCCCTCGGTCCTAAAACGAGGATTAATGGTCTTAAGAGTGCGCCTACCCATTCACATGATCTAACAGTATTTTCCTTAACTAACCATACCATTTGTAATTGTTGTAAACATTTAGTACCATGTACTTCACCCCCGAAGTTATAAAACTGAAAACAGTTAAAAGAAAATGGGGAACATGAACTCACAGTTTTGCGTTCTTCGTATCCAATGTAACTCAAAGCTTCCTCTAGAACGCACGACTACCTACATGCGTACTACGGTTCATTAGACGGGGAGGTCGTGCCTTGACCTTGGTCTTAATTAGTGTCTTGAGTTACGTTAGTTTGTGTCATTAATGTTATTCCAAGTTACATAATTATTTGTTAAAATAATAAATATTTTAACTTAAATTATATTTATTAAATTTTTGGAATAATAGTTAAAACAATATATATTTTAACTTGATACTTTTCAAGTATTTATACATGTATTTCCTTCCCAAGGATGGGTGTACTTGTATTCGTATTCTTATTCTTGTATATTTTTGCCATGTATTGGGGTCGTATTCCGGCGTGTATTTATACGTACGAAAACACGTATTTCTTGTAATTATTAAGTATTCTTATACTTAATGTTATATCAACTTTTCCGGAATAATATTTCTAGTAAAAATACTTTAATATATATTTCCAAAATATATATTCCGAGGAATATTACTTAGAAAATTATTTATAATTTTCCTTTGGTAAAAATATTCGTAATTTCATATAAGTTCCAAAAACAATATATTTTTAAGTCTGACTTGGAAAATATATATATATGCTTATTTTTCTCCCAAAAATAATATATTCCGTCTTTGTTTGAGAAAATCTATATTTCTTCCAAAAGTAATATATCTCCTAATATTTCCAAGAAAATACATATTTTTATTCACTCAAAAATAATATATTTTCTTCTTGTCAAAAATATGATGCAACTTTGTAATAATTGTGAAAATCATATTTTTGTTCTTTTGGTGTCCAAAATATTATTTACCAAAATATACACATGAATAATATTTCCGGAATATTTTGTAAGTTATATTCCTTTGTTCGGTTTGTCCAATATTTTGGGTATAATTTATATGTTCATTCTCTTAGAATTTTGGTAATATTTTGGATTGTAATTTCTTGGTATTTTGATGAGTTATATTATTTCAAATCCTAAAATAATATAACTAATACACATAATATACAAATAATCACACACATGGTGCCTTCTAAATATATATTTCCTAAATACATATTTACTAAATACATATTTAGTCACTTTTATTTGTAAAAACCAACCTCCAATATTTATAATTTTTGTAACAAAAATTATGGCAAAGTTTATGTAAAAATTCATGGTTTAAAGCACACTTGTAATTATTTGTTTAGAAATAATTTTCTAAGTGTTTAATTTTTAGAAAAATTTCGCCATAGTTTTCCCTAAAAATGGAGGTTTCCATACCTTGAAGGTATATCATTTTCTTTTGTAAACCAACACAATCAATCCACAATCAATAATAAACAACCTTTACTTACCAACTTTGCCAAAAACAAGTATAATCTACTACTTCATGAACTTGAATATTTGTAAAAATTTGTAGTAACTTACTAGTGTTCTTAGTAAGCCTTGTTACCCTTTAAATTGTGATTAATTCTCTAAGAACTTCATTTTTGAAGAAGATAGATCTTTACAACTTATGATCATGTTTTCTAAAAATGTTTCTTTATGAATTCTTCTTGTTACACAAGTGTTTCTACACTTTATTAACCACCAAAAATAAGGTTTATTTATGTAAGAACCAAGATTTAGTAAAACTTATATTTTTAGCTTGGTTTCTTTAGAAATCATCCATGAAATTTTTAGATCTACATGATTAACAACTCACTTTGATCATCATTTTACAAGTAAACCACATATTTTTTTCAAGTTCATGCTTCTTATGAGGATGATCCATTAACTTCCATTATGTTCATCCTCTCATCTTGCTAGATTATGCTTTTAATCATGATCTAGCAAGATCATATGATGATCAACATCATTTTCACAAACAAACAATGATCAACAAGTATATCAACACATAAACAACTTAGTTTCTTCATTAATCATGCTTATGTTCAAGTTTACTTCTTGTGATTCTTAGTGTTCTTCATGATTAACATTATGAATCTTCTTTTAACCACTTAAAATGGAAGTAAAATAGCAAGATCAAGGTTCTTACCACTAGCACAAGGCTAGGGATGATCAAGTGAAGAAAACAAGTGGATAAAAGCAAATAGTGAAGGTCCTTCAACTTCCAATGGCACCAAGCTTCCTAATACACCTTCTTACACCTTTGTATACATGTGGAATGGATGGAATGGAAGTGAATATGGAGATGTGTGGGAGGTGTGTGTGAGCCGTGAGTTATGGAAGGATGAGGAAGAAGATGTGGTGTGAAGTATGTTGTGAGGAATGAAGTTCAAGAACTCTCGTGTTTACTTATAATCCAATAAGACACAATTTCCTTTGGTCCATATGTTTTAAAAAGTGTAAACAAGATCTAGTTTTATAATCTTATAAAATCTTTGAGGTGGGGGCCATGTTGGCCGATTACTAGGTGGGGGGCGGGGGCTAGGCATAGGTCTTAACCAAGTAGTTAGATTGTAGTTGCAATGTAAGTATATGGTTAGGTGTTTAGTTATTAGGTATTTATATAGTGTGTTATGATGTTCGGGGACCATAACTAGCTTGGTAATGCTAAAACAATGCTTCTAGTGAAAATTTGGTGTTTCGGGTAGTGTCCGGTTGTTCGGTTGGTTACCGGTTCGTTAAGGTGCTAAACTATGCAGCTTAGTGTGCTTTATGTTACCTTTTGTGACAGTTTCGATTCCCGACACTTAGGAAAGTATTCAGGACCATTTAGGCATATTTCTGCATGTTATAAGATTGTTTAAATGCTGATTTTGCTGATTTTCTGCAGAATTCTGCAGTTTATGTGAGTTTTAGGCACTTTCCGGCACTTAACTATCACTAGGAAGGCAGTTTTGTGATCCTTACTTTCCTACACACTATACTAGTGTAACTCTTGGTTTCTGACCCATTCTGTACCTCAATATCATATCTGTCTATGTTCTGAATTCTGTCAGCATTTTTCTGATTTGTCTGATAACTGTGCTAACTGTGTTTCATGTATCATTTCAATCAATGAAGTTTGCATGCAATAATGTTATGTCATTTGCAATATACGATGCACATGTATGTATGGTAACAATACTCAGAAAGCAATTCAAGTCATAAATTGTAAATCAGCATAGTCATTAATCATTGATTATTGTCTAATTAATTGTACGGATGCATGCAAATTTGACAGTTGTCACAATGTCGGTAAGGATTTGGAATGTATTGTCTTGGCAAGTTCTAGATTCGTAAGAACCAAACGGGCTGTTCACACAACATACGAAAAATTGAGCAATTAGTATAGATATGTATTTGTATGCTCGGTAAAGTCTCAAAACTCACTTTTTGTGGGAAAAGTGTATAGCGTAAAAATGTATATATAATCAAATTTTACAAAGATTTGTTATGCCCGTTTTTATAATTTTCTTAATTGGTTCTTTTTTATCACGACGCTATCAGGTGTAAATTAGTAAAAACATAATTTTTAGAACTTATTTTCCCAACTAAACCAAGATAAGTAAAAACAAATAATAAATTTTGAAAAAAAGAGTTTGGGGTGATTAGCTGTTTTCCAATGCGAGTTTTGTGTAAGGCTTGTTTTTAGGACAAATGATTCAAGGTTTTAACATCCCCCACACTTAAATTACACATTGTCCTCAATGTGTTCCAAATAGGATTTGTTTTGATGAAATGTGCAAAAAGTGGGCAAAAATAACAAATTTTCTGGTTACTGGGCACGGGGCGTGCCTGGTGAACATGACCCCGTGGCCAAAGTGCCAGTAACGTGTTTTAACAGAAGACTTACAGTATGGTGAGCACGGGGGCGTGCCTGGTGGGCACGGCCCGTGTCGCTTTCTCTGGGGAGAAATTTTTCATCAGACATGTGGGCACGACCCCGTGGCAAACATCTATGTCAGTTAAAAATCCGGGTTGCATTGCTTCGCTTCTGTTTTCTGGGCTTGGGGACCACTATGCTTAGTGTTTCCAAACCTCCCAAGGTACCTGTAAGCTATAGTCCTACCGCAATACAATAATCCGACATAACATGACAAGTTCCTAAATTATGATCGTTTAGGTTGTTCAACCATCACCACACAAAAAGAAAAGAAAAATGCAGGAAAGTAAATTGTTCATTGGGACGCAGCCCGGAAGTTACGAATTCAAAGATCATAGAGAGATAACCTGAAGGATAGCCTTATCGCCTGCCACCACCATTGCCTAATCCGAGTCCATATCCTCGCCTTTCTCCTCCTCCTCCTTGTCTCGAAATGCCATGTGTTCCCGGATGTAGGTGATATTTTGCATGTTAACGATGTTGCGTTCCATGCTTCCGATCCGGCTGCTTGAGCTTTGTCCCAAGCTGTAGGCATTCTTTGACACCTGGAAGGTTTCCTGCATAATATTATATAAATTATGGAGGTTAGGAAAATCTGCTCCTCCTTGAGAGGAGGAGCCAGGGAAGGATCCGGAGTGTCAAGGACGGTCAGGGTTATCTTCGATTGTAAGGACCTCATCCGAGTCGTTTGGGTTCCAAACCCGGCCACGTGCATCCTTGAAGCGCATGAGTCCATTGTTGCAATCGATGATGAGGTTCAAGCTTCGGCATAAGGCAAGGTCAGCCCGTGTCACGCCCACACCTTTGTGGAATGCACTCTGAGTGCGCCTGATATGGTTCTTCAAGAGTTTGGCGATCCATCCTCCGAAGAATATTGGTGTTTGGGCATTGGCGGTGGCATTGGTGTCCATGTTTCTCAATAGCATGTGGGTGACATCAATGGGTTGGTGATTAACGATGCAATAAAGGCAAGTGAGCTCGCGAAGGTTCACCACCCCACCACTATCCTTTCTTTGGCACAAAGAGCCACTAAGGACCCGATGAATGTATCGGATTAGGGGGTCCCTTATCTTTGTGCTCTTTGTAGAGCTCGAATTATAGTGGCCTTCTCCGATCAGTGCCCGGGAAGCTTGTCTTAGGTTATCTGGGAGTTCACGGACAGCTTCTGTGAAGTTTGGTTCGGTTGTGTCTTCCTAAGTGTATAGCCCAATGTTCATGCCGAACTGGGCCACGGATATGCTATACCACTCTCCCCCACGCTTAAATTGTACTGCATCTAAGTCAAGGAGATACTGCTCATTCTTGTTGAAAGTTAGCGTGCTTAAGAACTCCATGTTATATTCATGGATTAATCTGAGCCGGGTATCTAAGAAGATACGGAGTGGACCAGAAATCAGAGCATCATATCTCTCCCTTTTCCAACAGTTTCAAGCGTATCATAACAGACTTGTCTTGGGGGTTCCTCGTTCCTCGCTTGCAATACTTCAAACCGATTATCATAATCAAGTTCAGAAGTTTTAAATCTCAAGAACTTATGTGGAGCTATTCCTGCAAGAAAGAACCGTGTTTTTTAGACACGACCCCGTGTCTGGGGTTTGAGATGCCCACAACCCCGTGGTCAATGGGCACGACCCCGTGTTAAACCTTCTGTTAACCCAAAAATTAAGGTTTTCGAGCCTGTAACAACCGTCTAATTTCCATTTGAATTTAATAAAACATGCATGATTTTATATAAAAAGTGAATTAATTCATTATAAGTACAAAATCAAAGTTTAAAGTGATCACATACTAGTCATCTACCAACTAGTTTAAACATTCAAAACACGATTAATGAAATTGTTTACATCATAAACATTGTCTGAACAAAGTTAAATTTACGCGGAAGCTTGATAGATTTGTGTTCGGTTCTTCAAAATATGCTTGATTGCCATCCGGAAAGTCCCCGTCGTTACCCTAAGTCAAAACCACTTAAAATGTTAGTTTTGACATTGATATAGTGCATATAAACAAGTTCCAACATCGTATCATTAAAAATAAAATAAAAATTTGGTTTGGGTCCTGCCGCATGTCGCGCCAAAATCCCCTAAACTTGTCGCGAGTCGAGACGACTCCCGCGCGTCGCGCCGGATCCAAAGGATCCTGTCGCGTGGCGCGGGGAAGACGGTTTTCTAGCAGGTGCAGGTTATTGACCTGCATTTCCTGCCAGTTCCGGATTTCACCAAAATTAACTTCAAAAGGCCATAACTTTTTATCCGAAGGTCCATTTTAGGTGATTCTTTTTCCTATACGTCTGTAATTTCATTACCGACGTGCCTATTACATTCGCCATACCGAAAATTTGATTTATGGACTGAACGACCAAATATCACTAAACAATTGTTCGATCCATCCTATTTACACTCATTCTATTACCTTTTTAATAGTAAACATAAGGCGTCTTTTTACCCAACTTCCGGGGCTTATTATCACCGGCATTTTATTACCAATCTCATGGCTTCATGCTCTTGTGATTATTATCGCCAATGCTAACTATTAAAAACACTATCACTACTAATTACACCATTATTCGACCCGTTTGGCTCATCTATGGAATCCTCGATTATAATGACTACCAAATGACTTCTAGCCGGTTCTTATCCTATTATTTCAAGTAACGAATATTGTCACTTCAATCAACACAACTTTTATTCTACAACACAACTATACATATGCTAATTATCAAATTACTTGTTGTAACGAATCAAGTTACATACCTTCAAAGCACGCCCTTTAAACGCAAGTCGCCACCGGCTTGTCCGCTTGACGCTCCGGTATCCTTTCCTATAGAGTTCAACCATGGCATGTTTAGAACTCTTTTCAAATCATATATCGCATAGTTTGCCGAAATATCACAATTATGCGGTTTAACTTTTAAATTTCAGTTTTAAGCCTTCTTCGAGGCATTTATACAAACACTTTAAGGGCAGAATTTTACATGATTTATTGACAAGTTCATAACTTGTCATATAGTCCAAATTTTCATCAATCAAACTATCCTACATAAATATTAGTCTCTATAATTCTGAAATCACTTCACACATGTCAAATTACACTAGAAAAATCCCTAATTTCCTAGTGTTTATCAAGTTCTACATAACCCACTAAGCACCAACAATGGTGTTCATGGATTTTACTAGAATTAAGCATGATTTCAACATGTACTTGTCTAGGGTTTACTCCTAGACACTTCAATGTTCCTATTTCATCTACTTAACACACATGCATCATTAGATTTCGAATTCCCCAAGTTCATGAGAATTTCAAGTAGAGAATTTTTATCAAATTTCACATACCTTATGACCTCCTTACAATGGGGATCACTTATCCAGGCTCGAATTTCATTTTGAGACTGATCTTGACCTTCAATTTGTGAGATTAGTGAGAGTTTAGGGTTTGAAGGGGAGCTCTATGTCGCCCCCTGTGTTCCAATCGACCAGACACACACTTTTGTGTGTGTTTGGTGTGTTTTGTTTTATTAATTGAATCAAGTTTTAATTTTAACACCTTTAGTCCCTCCAATTTCGTTTTTATCTTATTTTAAGTGTTTATCCCACTCATAAATCACTATCTAACTAGGTTAGTGTCTTTCCTAGCTGGTTTATTTTACTTATTTATCTACAACATATTTGTAATATAAGAATTTGTATTTTCGGGGTGTTACAAGTCCACCCCCCTTAAAAAGGGTTTCATCCCTGAAACCAGAGCACGTACCGAACAGTGTAGGGTAGAGACGTCGCATCTCCTCTTCGGATTCCCATGTAGTGTCCAAACCCTTCCTATACTCCCATTTGACCTTAACTTGATCAATTCTCTTATTTTGCAAGTGCTTAACTTTTCGATCTAGAATCTCTAATGGCCTCACTGCATAATTCAGGCTATTATCCACCTCGATACCATCGTAATGGATATAAGTTGTTTCCTCCGCTAGACATTTCCGCAATTGCGACACATGAAACGTGCCATGTATTCCACTCAACTCTTCCAGTAACTCAAGGCGATAAGCTACCTTGCCAACCCGTTTAATGATTTTAAATGGCCCGATAAACCTCGGGCTTAGTTTCCCTCTCTTTCTAAATCTGATAACGCCCTTCCATGGGGAAAACTTTAACATAACCATGTCGCCTATCTGAAATTCAATCGGTCTTCGTCTTTTATCGGCATAAGACTTTTGCCTATCTTGGGTTGCTTTCAAATGAGCTCGTACCACATCAATTTTCTCATTAGTGGCCTGAACTACGTCCTTATGGGCCAATTCACGCGGACCCACTTCACCCCAACACACCGGGGTTCTACACTTCCTACCATATAGCATCTCGTACGGTGCCATACCGATGCTCGTATGGTAACTATTGTTATACGAAAATTCAGCCAAAGGTAGATAAACATCCCAACTTCCCCCGAAGTCGATGATACATGCCCGTAACATATCCTCCAGCGTCTGTATTGTTCTCTCACTCTGCCCATCCGTTTGAGGTGGTAGGCGGTGCTGATGAAAAGTTTCGTTCCTATCTGTTCTTGAAAATCTCGCCAGAAGTTTGAAGTAAACCGGCTATCTCTATCCGACACAATGGATACCGGTACTCCGTGATGTGCCACTATTTTTTTTGTATATACCTCAGACATCTTTTCCGAAGTATATGTCTCACGTATAGGAATGAAATGAGCACTCTTCGTCAATCTATCCACAACCACCCATATAGCATCGAATCCCCGAATCGTTTTAGGTAGTTTGGTCAACCGGTCCATGGTGATATGTTCCCACTTCCAAACCGGGATCTCCAATGGTTTCAGTTTTCCATATGGTTTCTGGTGTTCCGCCTTGACTTGTAAACAAGTTAAGCACTTCTCCACGTATTGTACTACATCCCTCTTCATTCCTGGCCACCAACAGTTTTGTTTCAGATCGTTGTACATCTTGGTCGAACCCGGATGAATAGAATATCGGGATTTATGAGCTTCATCGAGTAGAAGCGTCTTAACTCCATAGGAATTTGGGACCCATATTCTTTCGGATCGAGTCTTCAACCCGTTGTTACCATCCGACAAATCCTTTAGTTGACCGACTATTCTTTCCTTCTTCAAGTTCTTCTCTTGCACTGCCTCTACTTGTGCTTCTCGGATACGTTCAAGTATACCCGAGGTTACAACAAGTTGCATCGACCTCACTCGTATTGGGACATAATCCGCTTTTCTGCTCAAGGCATCCGCCACAACATTCGCCCTTCCGGGGTGGTAATGTATTTCGCATTTGTAATCTTTCACCGTTTCTAGTCATCGTCTTTGTCGCATATTTAACTCCTTCTGATCGAAGAAGTATTTCAAACTCTTGCGGTCAGTGAATATGGTGCACTTTAGCCCATATAAATAGTGCCTCCATATTTTTAATGCAAACACCACCTCTGCCAATTCGAGATCGTGCGTCGGATATTTCTTTTCATGCACCTTTAATTGCCTCGAGGCATAAGCTATTACCTTGCCTCGTTGCATTAAAACACATCCGAGCCCCGAAAGTGAGGCATCTGAATAGACTACCAAGTCTTCGACTCCGTCCGGCTACGTTAATACCGGAGCTTGAGTTAATTTCTCTTTTAGCGTTTGAAACGCTCTTTCTTGTTCGATACCCCAAATGAATTTCTCCTCTTTCCAAGTTAACTTAGTTAACGGCGACGCAATCTTGGAGAAGTCTTCATTGAATCTCCTGTAATATCCCGCAAGCCCTAAGAAACTTCTGATTTCCGAAGGGTTCTTCGGGGGATTCCATTTCGACACGGCCTCAATCTTTGACGGGTCTACCAATATTCCATCGGCACTTATGATGTGGTCGAGGAATTGCACCTCGTAACCAAAAGGCGCACTTAGAGAATTTTGCATACAACCTTTCTCGTCTGAGTGTCTCTAACACCTCTTGTAAGTGATGTGCGTGTTCTGCTTCACTTTTCGAGTACACCAGAATGTCATCAATAAACACGATTACCGACTTATCCAACATCGGCTTGAAAACCCGGTTCATGAGGTCCATGAAAGCCGCGGGTGCATTTGTCAGCCCGAATGACATCACGAGGAACTCGTAATGCCCGTATCACGTGTGGAAAGCCGTCTTCGGTACATCCTCTTCCTTGACCTTTAGTTGGTGATATCCCGATCTAAGGTCGATTTTTGAAAACCAATTCGCACCTTGTAATTGGTCGAATAGATCGTCTATTCTCGGAAGCGGGTATCGATTCTTTACCGTGAGTTTGTTTAACTCCCGGTAATCGATACACATTCGCATGCTTCCGTCCTTCTTTTTCACAAATAGTACCGGCGCGCCCCAAGGAGACACACTCGTCCTTATGAATCCTTTATCAAGCAAATCTTGAATCTGCGACATTAGTTCTTGTAATTCTGACGGCGCGAGTCGGTACGGCGCTTTAGCTACGGGTTTCGCGCCCGGAACCAATTCGATTCCGAACTCTACCTCCCGTTCAGGCGGTATCCCCGGTAGATCTTCCGGAAACACATCTCCAAAATCACGTACCACCGGTACGTCTCCAATCTTCAGTAATTCTTTCTCGGGCTCGTTCGCGTATATCATAAACGCCATACATCCATGTTTCATAAACTTGTGAGCTTTCAACATAGAGCATATTATAGGCTTGCCTCCCTTCTCGCCATAGATGGTGACGTGTTTTCCGCTCGGAGATGTTAACTTTATCTCCTTACGGAAACACACGACCTTTGCGTGGTGTCGAGATAGCCAATCCATCCCAACGACTACTTGAAACTCTCCCATCGACATCGGGACTAGATCTATTAAGTACTCCTCATCATCGATACTTAATTTACAGCCTAGATAAACATCACAAACTATGAAACTTTTGTTGTCCCCTATTTCAACTTCTAAGGGTACATATAATTTCGTCAATACAAATGAAGGATGTCGAATAAATCCATGTGAAATAAAGGATTTATTCGCACCCGTATCAAATAATACACGTGCAGGAATCGAGTTTTTTTGCGAATATACCTGAGACCACATCGGGTTCTGTCTTCGCTTCAGCCACCGTAAGTTGGAAGGACCTGGCCTTCGCCTTTGAAGCTTCTATTGGAGATTCTTTAGTGTCTTTCTTTCCAACTAAGTCTGGGCATTCAGGCTTTTTGTGGCCGAGCTGATAGCATTTGTAGCACACGAAAACCTTCCCCGGACATAACGATGCGGTGTGCCCCATCTTCCCACATATAGGACATGTCTTGTCTTTGAAGCGGCACTCACCCTTGTGACCCTTTCCACACACCTTGCAACTCGGCGACCCGCCTTTCACATCCGCCTTCTTCCCCGATTCAATCGTTCGAGCTTTCTTTGTAGGGCTTGGGTTAGCATCCACTACCCTTCGTTCACCCCTCTCGATTTGCTTCTTAAGTTCAATTTCTCTCTCTCGAGCCGTATTTATGATCTCGGTAAGCGTTTCATACTTAGAAGGGGTCATGAACTCTCGGTACTCAGCACTTAACATATTATAATAATAATATATTTTCTGCTCCTCCGTAGTCACTAACTCATCACAGAACCTCAGCCTATCCATAAAGATACCTGTGATCTTATCAATTGATTCACCCCTTTGTCTTAACTGGATGAACTCTTCCTTGATCCTGTTGATAACCGCCTTGGGGCTATGATGTTTAAGGAATGGCACCTTAAACTTGTCCCAAGTCATGACCCTTGCCGCTTCGGCTCCTATTTCCTTCTTTTTGTTGTCCCACCAATCCTTGGCTTGACCCCTCAATTGACCTGTTCCGTAAGCAACAAAATCACTCACGTCACAGTGGGTCCTTTCAAACACTCCTTCTACGTCACTTAGCCATCTTTGGCATATTATCGGGTCGACCTCCCCGTTGTAAATTGGCGGTTTACACGCCATGAACTCCTTATACGAACACCCTTTGCGTTCTCCTGATTTTTCTCTCATGAGGTTGACATTATCTTCCAACCTTTTAACTCGTTCTTCAACTAAAGATAACACCGTGTTTTGAATTTTGTCTATGAACCCGAATAGACTACCCTCAATTGCCTTTCCCACTTCTTCGGCAATTATTTCTTTCATTTGTTCGGTGCTTGTTGGCAACAGATCATCATCATTCCTTTCCGTCATCTTGAAACTGAAATGTTTACATTAATTATTTAAACATTTCATTTGTAACATAGCTTTATCTGCTTCGGTTTAGCCAAGTTCGTAACTTGCTTTAACCGTTCACATTTAGTGCACTTTCCGGGTTTGAGTGTGTTAACACGCTCTTCCCGTGCACATTAATTCACATCTTGTTTCTTACATAAGATAAGATCTACTGAGATAATTAATTGATTCTTACCGGACGATCAATCAAGCTTGAACCGAACACTTTGCTGTCAACCTTAAGCTCTGATTACCAACTTGTAACAACCGTCTAATTTCCATTTGAATTTAATAAAACATGCATGATTTTATATAAAAAGTGAATTAATTCATTATAAGTACAAAATCAAAGTTTAAAGTGATCACATACTAGTCATCTACCAACTAGTTTAAACATTCAAAACACGATTAGTGAAATTGTTTACATCATAAACATTGTCTGAACAAAGTTAAATTTACGCGGAAGCTTGATAGATTTGTGTTCGGTTCTTCAAAATATGCTTGATTACCATCCGGAAAGTCCCCGTCGTTAACCTAAGTCAAAACCACTTAAAATGTTAGTTTTGACATTGATATAGTGCGTATAAACAAGTTCCAGCATCGTATCATTAAAAATAAAATAAAAATTCGGTTTGGGTCCTGCTGCGTGTCGCGCCAGAATTCCCTAAACTTGTCGCGAGTCGTGACGACTCCCGCGTGTCGCGCCGGATCCAAAGGATCCTGTCGCGTGGCGCGGGGAAGACGGTTTTCCAGCAGGTGCAGGTTATTGACCTGCATTTCCTGCCAGTTCTGGATTTCACCAAAATTAACTTCAAAAGGCCATAACTTTTGATCCGAAGGTCCGTTTTAGGTGATTCATTTTCCTATACCTCTGTAAGCACGCCCTTCAAACGCAAGTCCTTCAAACGCAAGTCGCCACCGGCTTGTCCGCTTCACGCTCGGGTATCCTTTCCTATAGAGTTCAACCATGGCATGTTTAGAACTCTTTTCAAATCATATATCGCATAGTTTGCCGAAATATCACAATTATGCGGTTTAACTTTTAAATTTCAGTTTTAAGCCTTCTTCGAGGCATTTATACAAACACTTTAAGGGCAGAATTTTACATGATTTATTGACAAGTTCATAACTTGTCATATAGTCCAAATTTTCATCAATCAAACTATCTTACATAAATATTAGTCTCTATAATTCTGAAATCACTTCACACATGTCAAGTTACACTAGAAAAATCCCTAATTTCCTAGTGTTTATCAAGTTCTACATAACCCACTAATCACCTACAATGGTGTTCATGGATTTTACTAGAATTAAGCATGATTTCAACATGTACTTGTCTAGGGTTTACTCCTAGACACTTCAATGTTCCTATTTCATCTACATAACACACATGCATCATCAGATTTCGAATTCCCCAAGTTCATGAGAATTTCAAGTAGAGAATTTTTATCAAATTTCACATACCTTATGACCTCCTTACAATAGGGATCACTAATCCAGGCTCGAATTTCGTTTTAGGACTGATCTTGACCTTCAATTTGTGAGATTAGTGAGAGTTTAGGGTTTGAAGGGGAGCTCTATGTCGCCCCCTGTGTTCCAATCGACCAGACACACACTTTTGTGTGTGTTTGGTGTGTTTTGTTTTATTATTTGAATCAAGTTTCAATTTTAACACCTTTAGTCCCTCCAATTTCGTTTTTATCTTATTTTAAGTGTTTATCCCACTCATAAATCACTATCTAACTAGGTTAGTGTCTTTCCTAGCTGGTTTATTTTACTTATTTATCTACAACATATTTGTAATTTAAGAATTTGTATTTTCGGGGTGTTACAGAGCCGGCTTCGAAAATTTCAAAAATTTTGGTTCATCGTGTGCGGTTTACCCCGAAAATCAAACCCTAAGTGTCAATTTTGCATAAAATACTTGTTTACCTTTTCGATTTTAACTTTTTCGGTTATGAACAAGGGTTTATGAGGAACTGCTTGAACAATCTGATTTTTCTAATAATGTTCAGTTATATACTTCTCAAAACACTGTAACAAGATCTAAGCAAAAATTTGGGAATGGCACAGGTCTAGTTCAAGAACCCTAGATTTTTCTCAAGTTTTTAATGTTATTCTACATGAAAAGTGCTAATCTAACTAAATATGATGTTAGAATCATACCTCGTTGACGGATTTAGACAGAAGATCGTTGAAAATTGGTGGGAAAAGGGCAGAAACCGGCTGCTCCAGAGAAACGGGTCGTGGTTTGTGTTGAAAAAAGTGAAGAACATGGGTTATATACCCTGTCTGCAGATTTGTCACGGCCCCGTGGCCGTCTTATTTATTTTTTGGTTATTAGGTGTTTGGACATGGGGGCGTGCCAGATGGGCACGACCCCGTGATCATAGTTGCTGTAACATGTTTATTTATATCATAAACTTTTTATGATATATTGATTTGAAATACATTGTAATCAATGGCGTCTCTAAGAATTTATGTACCATGTTTGAACTAGAAAAATGTGCCCTTATGCCTTAACGATAAACAATGTAATTACGAAAATGACAAAATCGTAGCATTCGATAAACAATGCAATTACAAAAAATGAGAAAACTATAGTATTCAAATGAGTTACATTGCATACCGTAATAAGTGATAAACTAATAGCTAACCAATGATTCGTGCAGCCCTCCTTGCATTCTTCATAACAATTTGGTGGATCAACTCTTCACAATTTATATTATCTAAGACTTCGTTTTCAATTAGTAATGAGCTCAATTAACCTCATAGTAAATTGGTGGATCAATTCTTTACCATTTACATTATCTAAGATTTCGTTTTCAATTAGTAATGGACTCAATTAACCTAGTGGGTAAATTCTAAAGTCTAAACCATAAAAAAAAATATTTGTAAAAGAGCCTTACTTGAAACTGGTATGAGTTTACTATTTTAAAAAAATTTACATATATACATATATGTATCGGTAGGGGTGTTCAAAAAACTCGTGGCTCGCAGCTCACTCGAAACTCGCTCGAAAAAGTTCGAAAAGAGCTCGGATCGAAATTGGCTCGGTTATAGACGAGTCAGTTCAGCTCGGCTCGGTTTGTAAACGAGCCGAGCTCGAGCTTGGCCTGGCTCGGCTCGCGAGCTCGTGAGCCAGCTCGATAAGGTTTACATCCTTGATTTTTTTTTGTCCCACATCGCTCAGAAGACAAAAATTAAGAAAGTATCTCTCCTATAAAAGAAGATAAAGAAAATGTACAAAGTGAGTTAACTATTTATACTTGCATTTTCAGCTATTTGGTTAAATATAATTGCAATTATGGCCCTTAGTCTATGAAAAGATTAATTTTTAGGGCTTTTTAAGTAGTAAATTTTGCGGTTCTTTGTTAGTTCGAGCTAGATCGAGCCGAGCCGAGCTAGCTCGAATTTTAATCGAGTCGAGCTCGAGCCTCAAATCTCAGCTCGATTTGAAATTCGAGCTCGAGCCGAGCTCCTATGAAATTACAGCCCTATGTATCGGATTTTTTTAAAACCATATGCCCTATGAAATTACGGGCACTGTGCGAAAGTCCTCCCCGCACACCATCTAAGCCCTGATTGTAATTGGAAGAAACTAAGTTGTAATAATTTAATTTACATCGTGGATAATTTAAAAACTTCGGTAAATAATAAATAGGCGCCAAATAATTTTTTACTACAATAGTTAGTTAAAGTTTTGAAAAGATTAAAAATTTCAGAATTTAAAAAACTCTAATTATTTAAAAGGTTTTGGCAAATCATAACCGCCAAAGTGATTTTCCCATAAAAGTTTTAGTTTCCCTTGCCCGCTAAAAAGTCTAAACCCCCAAAGTTTTCCTTACCCGCTAAAATCTAAACCCCCAAATTTCAAGTTTTCAACTCCAAATCCATATTTATATTTCTCCAATTCAATCTCAATCCATTTGTATCACTCTCTAACAACCCTGAGGATGGAGGGAGCTATTTATTTATTCCAACACCATCATAATAAGGAAAACATCCCTCCAACCCTCAGCCGCAACAAAACCATCGAAAATAAGCTCAGCCCGAAGATGACACTGAAGAAGAAGAACAAGTGCAGGAAGCCGCTTACTGATATTACTAATCTTGTCGTTGATTCTCTGAATCTATGTCAAGTGACTTCACCTGATGTAGTTCCTCGTGTGCAGTCGCGATCAGTGTGTTGGTCGACTGCTTGTAATCTTGTTTCGGCCGACCAAGGACGTTGCAAATCATTGAGATTTAATTTTAGATGAAAATGTATGAGATTAGATTCATTTTTATTTATTTTTAAATTAGAATGAAATTTGTTAATTTGATGTATACGTTTTGAAATGTGTTCCTAAGGAACAAAATTTACCATTGTTATAGAAAGTAAAAAAAATCCTATAAATGGGTAGCAAAGAAAATATATTCAATCTGCTTTGGACTGAGGCAATGTTTGTCCATTCAATCCAAAAAAAAAAAAAACTATCTTATTTTTTATTGGCAGATAACAATACCTTCTAATAACCATATTTCTAGTTTTGTAATGAAGTTATTATGAATTAGTTTGTTAAGATGTTATTGTAATTTAACCTTGGGAGGGATAGATCTTAGGTGAAGTCTCACAAACAGAAAGGATAAAAGAAATTTGTCGTTAAAAAAAAAGAACTTATGTCCATTTGAAGATATACTAGACACTAGAACATACGTATCTAAATCTTATCTCTTATTTTTTTCTTAAGTTTCTATATATTATTTAAAATAATCTCCGGACACCGACATTTAGAGGTTTTGAGTGTAAATTCATGAAATCTTATTTCTATATATTATTTAAAATAATCTTAAGACACCTACATTTGGAGGCTTAGAGTTAAAATTCTACGGGAGTAAAAAAAACTCACCATTAAAAAAATAAAATGCTCTTAAATTGTAATTTATTTTCAATGTACCAATGCTAATCGAGCTGCTATAAATCAAAAGGAGCATGGCAATCTTACATGTGTACAATCATCATTAATGTAAAGATAATCGGTTTGATTACACCCATTAACAAATATAATATATCACATGTTCAATTCCAACTTACACAGGAGGTTAATTGCTTTTAGTTTAGCACATGATAAATAATAATCAACCTTCCGCCGCAACGCGCGGTTACACCAACTCGTTTCTATACATTATTTAAAATAATCTTAAGACACCTACATTTGGAGGCTTAGAGTTAAAATTCTACGGGAGTAAAAAAAAAACTCACCATTAAAAAAATAAAATGCTCTTAAATTGTAATTTATTTTCAATGTACCATCTCAAAAATATCTTTAAAATAATACGGAAAGTGACAAATACTAGTTTCGATTTTCGATAATTTGATTCACTTTATTAAATACATATACTAGTTTATTTTCGATAACCTTGATTTACTTTATTAAATATAGATACATGTTAAAAGTAATTTTGTATAAAAAGATAAGCCATTATTAGTAGTTTTAGCCTTTTGGCCCCAACTATTTGAAGGTGTATTGAATAAATTAAACAAAAGGACATACCTAAAAAGTAGGACCACCCTTATAATAATAAGTGCACAGTTGCATATTTTCTCTTAAAAAAAATTCTTAATTACGTATTTACCCAACTAAAAATTAAAATTTCTTACATCTCAATCTTTAACTATTAAATATTGCAATTTATCCATTTTGATTTATTTAATTAAAAACAAGTTATATAATGACTTTTTTACCGTTATTTTTACTGAAACTTAAAAAGTTACATATTTACTCATTTATACTAGTTTTTGTGACTTTTTCACAATTCTTTTTGTTTTTATTTTTTTACGTTTTGCTAATTAGTTCTTTTTGTTATTTTTTTTAGCCTTTTTACTAAGTTATTTGTTTTACTAAGATATATCTAGGGGTGTTCGTGATTTTCAGCTGATATATAAATATACATTAAAATACACAAAGCAAATAACTTAGTAAAAAAACTAACTAGAATGATCTTCGGCTGATCTATAAATATATACATTAAAATACGTTTAAAACTAGTTACATTCTTTTCATTGTTCTATAATCCTCTGATTAAGCTCCCACTTATTCAGAAATTATTTATATTAAATGAAAAAAAATATGAATCTACGTACTTTAGCGGTTTATTTTAGCGTTTAGATTGTAAAGAAAAAAAACAACAAAAGAAAACGAACTAAAAACAAAAAGAATTGTGAAAAAGCCACAAAAACTAGTAAATATGTAATTTTTTTAAGTTTCGATAAAAAATATGGGTAAAAAAGTCACTATATAACTTTGTTTTAATGAAATAAATCAAAATGGGTAAATTTGCGATTTTATTAGTTAAGAAAAGGGATATATACAATTTTAATTTTAAGTTGCGTAAATACGCAATTAAGAAGTTTTCTAAGGGGAAATATGCAATTATCCCTATAATAAATCTAGATGTTTTGAATCTCAATTCTTTTGTTACAAAATTTTGAGTTAACTGTCATTTTCGTTCCTGTGGTTTGGTGGAAAATAACACTTCAGTCCAAAAAAAATTTACGCCAGTTCTGTCCTCAACATTTTTGAAAATGTCATTTCAGTCCAAAAAGATAACGCCTTGCACCAGTTCCGTCCTCAACGTTTTAACTGCACGTTATCTTTTTGGACTGAAATGACACGTTTCAAGAATGTTGAGGACGGAAATGGCGCAAAAAAAAAAAAAAAAATTGGACTGAAGTGCCATTTTCCACCAAGCCACAGGTACGAAAATGACAGTTAACTCTAAAATTTTTATTGTATAATCTAAACAATTTTTTATATGTAGTTAATTAAAAATTTAAAGTTCTCAGGTTCAAATCTGAACAAATGTGTAATCAGAAGTAATGTTTGCTGTTAAAACAATTAAATAATTAATCTAAAACATAGGGAAAAGATCAAATAGAAAGTTTAGTTGGGTAGAAAGTGTAGAAAACAATAATAAGATGACACGTGTCAAATAAAAAAAAAATCATAAGAAGGGATATTTTAGTCAATCTCTTTACATCTATTCTATTTATCTTTCTCTGCATCTTCAAAACCCACAATCTTCAACCTTTCCTTCAATTTCTCTCTTTAGAATTACCACATCATAGCGTGATTTTCTTCATCAATGAATGGTTATACACACAATCAACGTGTTCTTCAATTTTTTTTGAAGAAACCCATATTATTTTTATGCAATTTCTCATTTTTTTTTTCAATTTAACATAATGCGACGGAACATGAGAAATTGATTGAAGCATGTACCTGTCTTCTCAAATTTCTCAAGCATTTTCTAGGCAAAGTGAAGATATCTATGTTTCTAACATTCTCTTGATGTATTCTTGCATTTGGGCAACATTATTGGTTCTAATTTTATTTAGAAATTAGTAATAAAAAGTTGCACACCGGGTGTTTGACAAAATGTCTCAAAGAAAATTACAAAACAGTTTTCGGTTTAAACTTTCATTTAGAATTGTGTTTTACAAAAGAATGAAAAAACATACTTTTTGTGTGTTTTTTTGTCTATTACGTTTTACAAAAGAATGAAAAAACATTTTTCCATTGTGTTTTATAAAAGAATGAAAAACACCTTTTTTGTGTGTTTTTTTCCCATTGCGTTTTACAAAATAATGAAAAAACACAGTTTTTTGTCCATTGCGTTTTACAAAAGAATGAAAAAACACATTTTTGTGTGCTTTTTAAACTTTCTTTTGTGTTTTTAGACAATTGCATTTTAGAATAAACACTTTCTTTTGTGTTTTGGTCTATTGCATTTTAGAAAAAAAAAAAAAAAAAAAAAAACTCTTTCTTTTATGTTTTTCTCTATTGCGTTTTAGAAAAACACATTTTTATGTGTTTTTTGGTCCAATGCGTTTTAGGTAAAACACATTTTTATATGTTTTTAGTCAATTGCGTTTTAGAAAAAAAAACACTTTCTTTTGTGTTTTTGTCTATTGCGTTTTAGGAAAAACACATTTTTATGTGTTTCTTTTGTCCAATGCGTTTTAGAAAAACACATTTTGAAGTGTTTTTAGTCCATTGCGTTTTTTGTAAAGCACATTTTTATGTGTTTATTCCATTGCGTTTTAGAAAAAAAAAAACATTTTTTTGTGTTTTTTGTCTATTGCGTTTTAGGAAAAACACATTTTATGTGTTTTTTGGTCCATTGCGTTTTAGAAAAAACACATTTTGAAGTGTTTTTAGTCCATTGCGTTTTAGGTAAAACACATTTTTACGTGTTTTTAGTCCATTGCGTTTTAGAAAATAAAACACTTTCTTTTGTGATTTTAGTCCATTGCGTTTTAGAAGAAACACTTTCTTTTGTGTTTTTAGTCTATTGCGTTTTAGAAAAAAAATAATTCTGTTGTGTTTTTTGTCTATTGCGTTTTACGCATTTGGGTTATCAAAAACTTTTTTTTTCAAAAGTATAACAATAGTGTGCTCGTTTTAAAGATAAAAAACGCACTTTTTATGGTGCAATTTTTATAAAAAAAAATAATGTCATATAAAAAAGTTATTAACGTTTTAAAAACGAGGGGAATTGGAGGAGAGAGAAACTATTGACTTGGATAGACTAGTGATGTGTGTAAAATGCAACATATAAATTACATCAAATGTGGTATAAAACTAACTATTTTTTAGTACTATTGTTGGAAAAAGTGTGCTTTTATCTTCCTTTTGTATTTTCAGGATCAAATGAACGTAAATGAACAAAAGAAACAAAAATACAGCTAAATCTAACACAAATACAAGAAAAGGAATAAACGTGGCATGCCCGACCCCTCGACAGCATCTTCCCAAGCAAAAACAAGATATCAGAAGGCTGAACACGCCCCGTGCCCAGCGGACACGGGGGCGTGCCCAAGTGTCTTCAGAAAAGACAAAAGCGTAGAAGCTTCTATTTCCCAACACGGGGGCGTGCCCAGCTCCACACGGCCGTGGTCAACGCTAAGATTCGCAGAATCGAAGCAAATCTTGATAGTACAGATACGCTTCTACACACGAGGCCGTGCCCAGCGGACACGGGGGCGTGGTCAACTAATACAGACAAACTGCATTAAATGAAGAAAGAGAAAGTGGATGGACACGGGGCCGTGCCCACCGGACACGGAGCCGTGTCTGGGCTTCTGTGCAGGCTATAAATAGGGGTGCTTGGTTCATTTCAAATGCATCCCTTGACAAAGCACCTCTCTCCCACTTCACCCACACTCCACCACCATCACAACACCCACATCCACCACCATCATCCATCATCCATCATAGAGTGTGTGTAGTAGTCTCGGGATCCAAGATTGATAGTAAGAGTTCTTGACAATTAAAGGCCATGTTTGCCTAAGTCTCTTACATCACTTGGTGAAGGCAATCAATTAGTGTAATACTTTTGTTTTTTAATCTTTTCACACTTTTTATTTGGTTTTATATTAATGACTTTAATAACTAGTTTCTTATGTTGAAGGTGAAACTTCCTTATCATTTGTCCGTGGTGTCTTGGCATTATTTTACTGTCTATATAAAATAAAAGATTTACACCATTCATATCTCCACGGTCTATATGGAGATATGTTGGCTACCTGGTCGAGGGTTAAGGGAATGGTTTGGTAAGGTTCTTGCCTTGTTCAGTGTATAGATCCTGCAAGGACCTGGGTCAAGCTTACTAGAACCTCCTTCAATACCCACTGGTATTGGATGGCGGGGGTGCGTATGGCTTGATCCCCTCATATGTAAACTACTATTAATACATTAACCCGGCTACTTGGGATTGTATCCCTGCTGACTCAAACCACTTAGCCGAGGGTAACGTCACCTTCAAAAGAGGGGCCTACCACATTACGCATTAATAACTTAATTATTTATCTTCCAATAATCCAACCCTTTAGGATTGTATCCTTGCTGACTCAAACTACTGGGTTGAGGGTAACGTCACCTTCAAAAGAGGGGCCTACTACTATAACTAAGATAATCTCTTAAAAAGTGCAAAAGTGCGGAAAACATCAAAGGTTACACTAAAGGCAAGCCGGATCCAAGTGATTCATCTTGTCTATCTGTTTTTATTTTTATTTTCAACATTTTTAGTTTTTATTTTTATGTTTAAAAACCTTTTTCTAACTTTTTGATTTGATTAGACGTTGAGGATAAACCGGTACTAAAAGCTCTTGTGTCCTTGGACGACCTCGGTATCTTACCAACGCTATACTATGCTCACGATGGGTGCACTTGCCCATATGTGTGTTTAGTGTTAGTAAAATATCGTGTTTTATAAATTTAAAACTTGACTAAAGTGTTAAAAGGGCTTAAAATATACATAAAAACTTATAACACACAACATGCATCAAGTTTTTGGCGCCGTTGCCGGGGACACAAGGATTTTAAGAAAGTTAAGAATCAACGGCCTAATCGTTTTTCTTATTTTTCTGTTTTTTTTAGGATTTTTCTTAGATTTTCAGCTTCTGCAGAGCTCAGCACGGGCCGTGCCTGGTCGGACACGGGCCGTGCCCAGCATTGTTACTAGCAGTTTTTATTTTCCGAGTTACAGAGAGCTGAGCATGGGGCCGTGTCAGTGCAGCACGGGGCCGTGTCGAGCTCTCCAGTAATAGGGATCCGGAAAACAATCACTGTAACTCTGACCACGGGCCGTGTTCATCTGAGCACGGGCCGTGGTGAAACTTCTGACCAACATTCTTTTTTGCTTTATTGCAGGACTTGGAACCCAGGCGCCGCACCTGAACTTTCTACACAGTGTATGAGCTCCAGTTCCAGTAGGGACATAAAAGAACCACTAGACGAACCCGAACGCTTTCTAAGAAAAAGACTTAAAGCTAAAAACCAAGAGAAAGTTTCGGGGGACCCACTTCTAATGGCGGATCAACGTAACCTCATGGATTACCTACGACCCACCGTAGGTAATCTTGGCGCCGCTATCAATGCACCGAATGTCGAAGCCAACAAATTCGAACTTCGGCTACATTTGATACAAATGCTCCAAAACTCCGCAACCTTCCATTGGCTTGCGGACGAAGATCCCCATTTACATATTACTAACTTCTTGGAAATATGTGATACTTTTCGGATCAATGGAGCTTCAAATGACACCATCCGCCTCCGAATGTTTCCATTTCCACTAAAAGACCGAGCTAAGGCTTGGCTTAATACCCTCCCAGTTGGTTCGGTAAACACCTGGGATGAACTAGCCCAAAAGTTTCTATATAAGTATTTCCCTCCTGCTATAACGACTAAATTAATGACTGAAATTAATACATATTCACAAGAGGATGGGGAATCCTTATATGAAACTTGGGAAAGGTTCAAGAAGCTACTAAGAAAGTGTCCTCATCATGGTCTTGCGTTATGGCAACAAGTATCCACCTTCTATAATGGGTTGCTGCCACACATAAGACAAACACTCGACTCTAGCTCCGGGGGACTTTTAGGTAATCGTCGCCCAAATGAAATTTATAATCAAATTGAGGAAATTGCTCAAACCAATTTTCAGTGGCACACTACCCGAGGCACAAAATCTATTGCCCTGGGCGCCCATAAGGTTGACGAAAGCACCTCCTTGCAAGCCCAAATCGAGGCCCTTTCTTCAAAAATAAAAAAATTAGAAATGGCAAAAACGGCCTCGGTTATGGCTTATGAAGGGTGTGGTGGGTCACATGAAAATTGGAGTTGTATGAAAGAAATGGAAAATCAAACAGAAACGGTATACTACATTGATAATAGACCTAGGCCGTCAGGTCCTCCAACGGGTACCTACAACCAAGGATGCCGTAACCACCCTAACCTTGGTTGGAGAGAACCCGGCAATAGTAGTAACCAACAAAATCTAAACCAACGGTCAAACTTTCAACAACCAAGAAACGAGTCACAAAATTTCTCTTAACAACAACAAGGTGGACGAGAGAGGCTTGAGGATACCGTCTCTCGCCTCATCTCCGACACCGACAAGAAAAACTCGGATTGATTCCAACAACTGGAATCGAACTTTAGAAATCAACAAGCTAGTATTCAAAACATTGAAAAACAACTAAATTAACTAGCTCAAAATTTCTCCGAGAGACCACAAGGCGCATTACCCAGTAATACCGAAACCAACCCGAAGGCGCAAGTACATCTCATCACATTGAGAAACCGTACCGTAGGTCCCGAGGAGGCTCCGATCCCTCCAACCGATAAGAGCCCGTCTAATCAAACCGCAACTTCACCAACACCCCACAAAGAGACGACTCTTCCCCCAAATCAAGAGCCTACCAAGACTCCTCCGGTACCGTACCCCGGTCGGTTACTTCGCCAAAAGACCGATGAGCAATTCACAAAATTCATAAATTTACTAAAACAATTGCATGTTAATATTCCATTTGTCGAAGTCCTAACTCAAATGCCTAAATATTCAAAATTGATGAGGGACTTCCTCACTCACAAAAGGAAAATCGAATCATTGCAATTAGTAAATTTAAGAGAAGAGTGCTCCGCCTTGCTACTCAACAAACTCCCTCAAAAGAAGATCGATCCCGGAAGCTTTACCATCCCTTGTTCGATTGGAGAATCACCCATACGCAATGCACTAGCCGATCTTGGGGCTAGCATCTACCTCATGCCCGCATCAATGTTCGACCAACTCGGCCTAGGAAAAACAAGCCCTACAAAAATGAGCATACAACTCGCTGATAGGTCCATTAAATATCCACAAGGTGTCGCCGAAAATCTATTGGTTAAAGTCGGAGAATTTGTCTTCCTGGCCGACTTTTTCATATTAGATATGGAGGAGGATACCGAAGTGCCACTCATATTAGGAAGACCATTCCTGGCCACGGCTCACTCAATGGTGGACATGAATGGTGGAACACTAACATTGAGGGTTGGGGACAAGGAGATGACGTTTGGGGTTGGGAAAAGAGTAGAAGATGACGACCCGGTCAATTACATGAAAGTCATAGACTCAAGCTTGGATGATGTTCTCCGACGGTGCAACATGGGATGCAAACCATCCCACTTGGGTAACATATGACTGGCTTTGGGTCTAGCCAAGGACCCTTATAAATGTGGCGCACCATAGAGGCATTCCGCGGAACTATCCGTAGTTTAGTTTAGATTAACCTTTATGTTTTCTCGTTTAGTTTTTAATTTTCAGGAATAAAACACACTCGGGATGGTGAAGGATACTAAGGGAAACTTGAACCAACACCCCATGCATAAAAACAGAGCCTCCCGAACATTTTTCTTCATTACAGCAAGTTCAGCACAGGCCGTGCTCAGCCAACACGGCCCCGTGCTCAAGGGTCTGCAGAAAAAACGCCCAGTTCAGGTAACTAGACACGGGGCGTGTTCGTTGAACACGCCCCCGTGCCCAGCCTTCTGTTACTTTTTGTTACTTTCTGTTACTGGAAATCTGAACACGGGGCTGTGCCCGGTCACCACGGCCCGTGTCCAGATGCCGAGTAACATAAATTTTTTGTTTAACACACCTTTTTACACATTCAATCAACCTAAAAACTTATATTTGGGACACATTGAGGACAATGTGTAATTTAAGTGTGTGGGGGGGGGGGGATGCTAAAACCTTGAATTTTGCAAGTCCTAATTACAAGCCTTACACAAAACTCTATTGGAACCGCTAAACACCCCAAAATTTTTCAAAAACTTTTCAATTTTTTACTTGTCTTGGTTTAAATTGGGAATAATAAGTTCTAAAAAGGTTATATTTTTACGAATTTACAACCGATAGCGTCGTGATAAAAAGAACCAACATAAGAAAATTATGAAACGGCATGACAAATCTAGTTAAAATTTGATTATATATACTTGATCACATTAAAAACCCATTCCCACAAAAAGTGAGTTTTGAGCCTTTAATTGAGCATACAAATACACATCTTTAAACTAAATGCTCATCTTTCGTTTCTTGTGTGAATAGCCGCTTGGTTTCTTACGACTCTAGAACTTGCCATGACAATACATTCCCGGTCCTTACCAACTTAAACCCAAGTAAGTAAATGATGGAGGCATTAGGACTAACCCTTTTTCTTTCAACACCATTATTTTTCTTTTTTTTTTACCACCTACCCAAAATCCCCCTAGTTAACCCCTTTGAGCCTAAACCTTTTCATTTCTAAACCCAAAACAAACACCCTTTACCCACCAAAAACCCTTTTTATTTAAACCCTTTATTTTAGTAAAAAGCTCAGTTTCCATGTGACATTTCTTATCAATATATATATATATATATATATATATATGTATATATATATATATATATATGTATATATATATATATGTATGTATGTATGAAGTATAGCAATAAGCAAACAAGTTCCTCAAAGAAACTTTGTTTGAAAAATACTTCGTTTGAAAAAAAAGTCACAAAAACAAAATGTTTTACGAAAACTGACGCTTTTTACGCCTTTCGCCTTTTTCTACTAACCACTAACCAAAAACCACATACCTTTAACCCAAGCCTAACCCTTCCCCAAAGTCCTCTTGATATTTACAAAGGTTTATAGTTAAAAAGGGGGAGGATTGATTTCTTGGCAAGCATATGGTAGAAGTAAGTTCCATGCCGGTCTCGATCGTTTAACAAAAATACATCTTCGGCCGAGTGTTGAGTGATCCCCCGTGAGGTATGTGAACTTGTATATAAATGGAATTTTAAAGAGGCATGTTATGCCCAAATAAGTAATTTCTCTTATGTAGATGTTCTAAATAAATCATAACAAATAGGATTGTAAATAACATAAAAATAAAACCTAATAAAGATCTTGGAATCCCGACACTCTAGACAAGCCCAAAACTTCTCTTCTACCCATTCTATTTGGGCGTGTAAGCCACATTATAAAGAGTTTTGCTTGAGGACAAGCAAATATTCAAGTGTGGGGGTATTTGATGTGTGTAAAATGCAACATATAAATTACATCAAATGAGGCATAAAACTAACTCTTTTTTAGTACTAATGTTGGAAAAGTGTGCTTTTGTCTTCCTTTTGTATTTTCAGGATCAAATGAGTGTAAATGAACAAAAGAAGCAAAAATACAGCTAAATCTAACACAAATACAAGAAAAGGAATAAACGTCGCATGCCCGACCCCTCAACAACATCTTCCCAAGCAAAAACAAGATATCAGAAGGCTGAACACGCCCCGTGCCCAGCGGACACGGGGGCGTGCCCAAGTGTCTGCAGAAAAGACAAAAGCGTAGAAGCTTCTATTTCCCAACACGGGGGCGTGCCCAGCTCCACACGGCCGTGGTCAACGCTAAGATTCGCAGAATCCAAGCAAATCTTGATAGTACAGGTACGCTTCTGCACACAGGGCCGTGCCCAGCGGACACGGGGGCGTGGTCAACTAATACAGACAAACTGCATTAAATGAAGAAAGAGAAAGTGGATGGACACGGGGCCGTGCCCACCGGACACGGGGCCGTGTCCGGGCTTCTGTGCAGGCTATAAATAGGGGTGCTTGGTTCATTTCAAAGGCATCCCTTGACAAACCACCTCTCTCCCACTTCACCCACACTCCACCACCATCACAACACCCACATCCACCACCATCATCCATCATCCATCATCCATCATAGAGTGTGTGTAGTAGTCTCGGGATCCAAGATTGATAGTAAGAGTTCTTGACAATCAAAGGCCATGTTTGCCTAAGTCTCTTACATCACTTGGTGAAGACAAGCATTTAGTGTAATACTTTTGTTTTTTAATCTTTTCGCACTTTTTTATTTGGTTTTGTATTACTGACTTTAATAACTAGTTTCTTATGTTGAAGGTGAAACTTCCTTATCATTTGTCCGTGGTGTCTTGGCATTATTTTACTGTCTATATAAAATAAAAGATTTACACCATTCATATCTCCACGGTCTATATGGAGATATGTTGGCTACCTGGTCGGGGGTTAAGGGAATGGTTTGGTAAGGTTCTTGCCTTGTTCAGTGTATAGATCCTGCAAGGACCTGGGTCAAGCTTACTAGGACCTCCTTCAATACCCACTGATATTGGATGGCGGGGGTGCGAATGGATTGATCCCCTCATATGTAAACTACTATTAATACATTAACCCGGCTACTTGGGATTGTATCCCTGCTGACTCAAACCACTTAGCCGAGGGTAACGTCACCTTCAAAAGAGGGGCCTACCACATTATGCATTAATAACTTAATTAATTATCTTCCAATAATCCAACCCTTTAGGATTGTATCCTTGTTGACTCAAACTACTGGGTTGAGGGTAACGTCACCTTCAAAAGAGGGGCCTACTACTATAAGTAAGATAATCTCTTAAAAAGTGCAAAAGTGCAGAAAACATCAAAGGTTACACTAAAGGCGAGTCGGATCCAAGTGATTCATCTTGTATATCTGTTTTTATTTTTATTTTCAACATTTTTAGTTTTTATTTTCATGTTTAAAAGCCTTTTTCTAACTTTTTGATTTGATTAGACATTGAGGATAAACCGGTACTAAAAGCTCTTGTGTCCTTGGACGACCTCGATATCTTACCGACGCTATACTACGCTCACGATGGGTGCACTTGCCCATATGTGTGTTTAGTGTTAGTAAAATATCGTGTTTTTTAAATTTAAAACTTGAATAAAGTGTTAAAAAAGGCTTAAAATATACATAAAAACTTATAACACACAACACGCATCAACTAGAATACCCTTATAATAACCCACGCGCCTCCTTTTTTTTGTCCAGTCTCACCCATTTAATCCTAGCCCTTGATTATTTAATAGATGATCAAGATTACTTGATATCCTTTCTACATAAAACATACTTCCTATTATATCCTGAACTTTAAAACATATAACTGAAAAGTAAACCCCCAATGATAAGAATTAATTTCTATAACAGCTTGGTTAGTTTAAACTAAGTCACTTATATAGCTCTGATAATTAAAAAAAAATGTTTAAGTATGTAATATGTATAATATGTGAAAGTATTACAAAATTAACAAAACAAATAAATAAATAAACTAAATGGCTTAATTTCAATATATATATATAGAAAGTGTAAAGTACATTACGGCTTAACGTACATCACGTACGCGACCATATTACGCACGTTATTTTGAAAATCACACACATTATAAACTAAAAAAAAACTAATCACGCATGTTGAAACAAATAATCACGCACGTTATCATGCATGCCCTACCTCCTAGTTCAAAAATCGCATCCCCTGTTCTACGATCTGAAACCACTATTACTGCCATCTGACTCTAATCGAATCAAAGCTTGGTCATGTTCATGCATCCTCTGTTCTACGGTCTGAAGCAAAGCTTGGTCATGTTTCTTCATCCTCTGTTCTACAGTCTGAATCAAGGATTGGCTATGTTTTCTTCATCCTCTGTTCTACGGTTTGATTTCGAGGGTCGATATTTTGATGAAATTTTTCAAAATCAACGATGAATTTGAAGCCAATTCGATGAAATTGACCGAACAATAGCCAATTTTAAGTGAAACAAAAAGAAATTTGAACCCAATTCGATGAAATTGATCAAACCCAGGCTAAATGAAAATTTGATATAATCACGCATGTTATATGAAATAGTCACGCATGTTGGTTTTTTGAGTTTATAACGTGCGTGATTTTCAAATGAACGTGCGTAATTTGGTCGTGTACGTGATGTACGTTAAGCCGTAATATACGTTAACCTTCCTCTCTCTCTCTATATATATATATATATATATATGGTCAGGATTTAGGGAAAACGGTGAAAAGTGTGATAACAGTGAGAACGCTTATGGATCGTCCGATCAAAACAATCTATGGACTAGATTGGCGCGGTGGCGTTCTCGTAAATAACATCAGTTTTATTAAGTGGATGCGCTTCATTAAGGGTAAAAAGGTCTTTTACTGCTCAAATTCAAAACGCCAACTAAAATGAGAACACGCCATTCAAAACAAATAAAACGCCATTAATACAAAATGCCAAAGATTAGTGATAAAACGTGTTGGAGATTACATGAAGAAGAAACAAACAATAACTAAAATTCAATTATTAACATTTATTAGAAGAAATTCCCTCCAAAAGTACGCGCCAAAAACATCATTATATAAACGACGTTAAACATCGCTTCCATAATCACTTTAATCCATCATTCTAAAAAACATCTTTTTACCAAAACGCCAAAAATGGCAACCATCGTTTCATGGAGATACACTCTGAGAATCAGAAGATTCGTCATACGTTTTGACAACAGAAAGAGGGTGTATGTTAAGACAATCAAAGCAATTTTGAAGATGGAAGAAGAGGTACATAGGGGTATCCTATCGCTTGGCATCCCTTTGGATAACGAATGTCATGAAACACAAGCTTATGAGAAAATTAACAAGGAAACTTGGACCAAGCAAAGCAGATGGAAAAATGGACCCAATCATAACATCATGGCGTTTTGATGAAGAAACAAACAAGGTGACCGTTATATGTGACAACGAAGAGGAGGAAGACTACCTGCTTGAAGACATCATGACCAAGCAGGGTGTTGGGTTCATGGAAGAGTTGCACAACGCCACGTGTTTGAACACAGATATGGACTTAAAAATGGCGTTGATGCAGGACATGTTCAAATGAAGGCTTCAGAATCTTCAACAACAAGAAGCCAATGAAAGTGAAAGTGATGAATTAGATGAAAGACTAGAAGAAGACTCCAAAGAATAAGACAAATGAAGTGATGGATACTTCTCAGATAAAGTACCTTCTGACGAAGAGTTTTAATTTTTTTATAACATATATGAACTGTTGAAATCTACAAAAACGCCTAATGAAGTTGGGAAACGCCATGGTGGAAAAGAAGTTATAATTACTAAATGATTTTATTGAAATTGAGGACGCTATAAACGCCAAAATATTTACTATGCATGTGATCTAAAAAACAATAAAAACGCCATGTATTTGTTGAATCTAATTGAACGCCAAAAAATGAAGCGGTTGTATAAGACGAATTGAAAAAAAAGAATATAAAAGGACAAAAAAGCCCCTCCGCCCTTCACTATATCGCGTGCCACGTGTTGGGCCAGGATACGTTCTCACCATTCTCACACTTTAGGGCGTTTTCTCCTGATCCCGTACCTATATATATGTGTGTGTGTGTGTGTGTGTGTGTGTGTGTGTAATATTCAGTTTACCATTCATTTTTTTCTTCATTCCCGACCTTTTAACGCACCTTCACCTATTTGCAGGGTTAGGTGGTGTTCATAAAGAGTTTGGATGAAAACCTAAAGAAACGAGTCAAAACTAAGCAAAATAGTGTGACAGGGAAGCATCAGATCTTCAAACGGGCATATCTTAAGCTAGAAAATGAGTTACGAGGCGTATTATATATGAATCTTGACTAACGAGATGAATCTAAATATGGGCTTTATGGGCCTTAATTTTTTACAGTTCGTATGACCATTAAAAAGGTATGGGTCATACTGACCAAAACGGGCCCAAATGCATGAACTTTCTGCTTGTTTTTATTTCTTTATATGTTCATGTTTTGATAGAAAATTTGGTGGAATCTTGTTCCCACCAAGCTCACAGCTTAGTCTATGATTGTGGGTTTGTGTTGAGGGGATTTCCATCAAAGTTTTGGGTTCAAACACCCATTTAAATTCTGTTTATACATGGTTAATCAACGATGAAAACAAGCACAAGTCACCATCTTCCATATGATGAACTTGTGACTTGTGAAGTGTGAACAAATAGAAGCTTTGGCTTTCCAAACTAAGTTCCACTCCTTCATTTGAACCTTCTGAACACTCTTATGACTTGTTAGAATATATTTATTTTCTTGTTATTCATGACCCTCCCACCATCTTCATGATGGTGTGTGTAGTGGTGAATCATATAATGAGGTTTCAACCTCCATACTTGACATACATGATGCTACATGATAATACATGATTGGTCTTAGTTTTAGGATGTTATTATTACTATATAAACTATAAGTAACTGTTATGGGTAATTTTCTAAGCATACATATCTTGACCAATATCTTGCTTTTTATTGTTTATTTGTGACCAGGATGCTGGACGAGGATATTACTAACATCTTGGACGATATCCTAAGGTTGATCGAATTAATCATGTGCAGGTTAAAGACTGGGACTTGCCAACGGTCAAATGGACTTCGTCTCCTCAAGACTCGGACATATTTGTTATGGGAGAGACGTTGAACCCGAAAGACCAGGTCTACAACGTTCGACTAAAGAATATTCGCTGGATCCCGGTTATGTAGGATAGTTAGTTACATTTGTTTTACTATAAATAGATGGGGGCGGATCAGATTAAGGCACTCAACCTACACATTTTAAAACACTTTCTCTCTAGCTCATCACAAACACTACACACAACACTTGTATTCGAATTACATTGTAACACATAGTCGATCCGCACCACATCCTGCACTGTATCCTGATATTTGAAGCAATAGAAGAACAAGGCAGCTGTGATTGTCAGCTCCCGAGGTTTTATGCCGGCGATCTAGATTGATCAAGGGCTTTCCTCGTATATCACGTGTCAACCTTTACTTTTTTGCTCATTGTTTGATCATAGATACAGCTCTATATCCTGAGCCGTATCCTGAAACTGTTTTCATATCTAATTTGGTTAACACATTCTTCACACATAATTTTAGCACACTACCTCACTTAACTAATTTGATCACTAAATTTCTTCGGTAATTTTTGACCAAAACAATTTGGCGCCCACCGTGGGGCAAGTGGTGCTACTTTTACTAAAAATCTTTGTGAAATCGTTAATCGGTTTTCTATTTTCAAAACTTTTTGCCACATTGTTTACAATGGCCTCAAGATCAAACATGAGCTCCTCCACTATGTCTGCTGCAACCTCTGCTACTACCGGTTCGGTGCTTCCACCACCTCCTCCAAGGATGCCACTTTCTTCACAACCTCAAGATGTTATCCCTACTCGGAGTGTTCAGGGATCTGCTCCCGTTTTAGCCTCTAATGATGAAATTCTGACTTTATTTGGAAGTGTGCAGGAACAAATGAGGCAGCAACAGGAGACTAACCAAATGCTGTTAAGAGAAATACAACTCTTAAAAGCTAGCTCGAGCAGACCTGCTGAAGAAACTGTCACTCCTATACAACCCAGGGCTTTGAACTTCAGTTCCGCAGTTTACACTGAGGATAACAGGGGGAATATCATCCCAAGCCATTCTCAGAATCATACCCCTGAGATACCCTCTTCGGTCAGGATGTCGACTGTGAGGAGTTCAGGATATGCTTCAGGATATGGCCAAAATCCTCAGACCGGTAATGTGTCAAATAATAATATTCTTGCTACTAACAACAATGGCTCTTTGCAGGATGCAGGTATGACGTCAACATTTACCCGGGAGCTCCAAAAATTGAAGGACATGATATCCAGTGTACCTGGAGTGGTCCAGCCAATTCAGGAAGTATCCCAAGAGAGCCACAGGATATCCCGCTTTGCGTATCCTATCTGTGATGCTGAAATCCCAAAAAGATTCCAGACTCCCAACATGAAACTGTATGACGGGACTACGGATCCTGAGGAACATATTGCCCAGTATAGGGAGCGGATGGAAATCAATCCAATCCTTCCAGATCTCAAGGAAGCATGCTTATGCAAGGGATTCGGTTCAACCCTGACAGGATCAGCCTTGAAATGGCTGTTAAACGTCCCTCCTCACTCAATTACTTCGTTTGCTCATTTGGTTAATTTATTTAACAGTCAATTTTCTTGTAGTCGTAGTTTTGAGAAACTAACCAGTGATCTTTACAGGATAACTCAAGGGCCTCAGGAATCCTTGAGGGATTATGTGAACAAATTCAGTCGAGAATCCTTGGATATCCCGCATCTCGATGTTGCAACAGCTGTGCAAGCTTTTAAGATGGGGCTACAAAAGGATTCTCAGTTTTATCAAGATCTTGTAATGAATCCCCGCAGGAATCTCGACGAAGCTCGTAACAGGGCTTTGAGATATATCCGTCTGGAAGATGACAAGAAGATGCAGGAGAGGATGAATTCTACCTCAACCTATGAATCAACTAACAGGAAATCAGAATCCTCATATAAGCCATATCGCTCCAAGCCATATGGCAGAAATGATAACAAGAAAGTGAATGCTGTTGAAGACGAGGATCCTGAAGAATATCCTAACTTATCTGAATACTGCTTTTCTGTTAATATACCTGAGTTAATGTATGCTATGCAGGGTTTAGGGGACAAAGCTAGGTGGCCTCGAAAGAACCAGCAGAAAGCTGATTGGAAGGATAAATCTAAATGGTGTGCCTTCCATGAAGACTTTGGACATATGACCGAGGATTGCATTGCTTTAAGGAAAGAGATAAGTTACCTGTTAAGCAAGGGGTATCTGAAGGACTTGCTGGGAAGAAAGAAGAATAAAGGGCAAGATCCCGAGAAGGATCCTGAACGAGCAGCATCACCCCCAGCAGATGCCAAGATAATTAACTTTATTTTAGGAGGATCCGACATTTGTGGGACTTCGTATTCGGCGGCTAAGAGACATGCAAAGGAAGCTAAGAGTGAAAGGGGAGACAAGCCAGTCAGGATGACTACCCTCACAACTGATAAAGTGATCACTTTCGATAGTGATGACAGGGATACTGTTCAGGATCCTCACCATGATGCTTTGGTAATAACATTATATGTTGCTAACCATTTTGTACGCAGGATATTAGTGGATAATGGTAGCTCCGTCAACATAGTTCAGCTGGAAACATTGAAGAGAATGAATGTATCTCCGATGGACATTACTTCGAAGTCCACTGTGCTCGTTGGTTTCAGTGGAGAAGCTAGGAATACCGTAGGGGAGATAAAGTTACCAGTATATGTTGAAGGGGTCAACTCGATACAACGTTTCTGTGTAATGGACTCCCTATCCTGCTATAACATCATACTAGGCAGACCGTGGATCCATGATATGAAGGCTGTGCCTTCGACTTATCACCAATGCATCAAGATTCCAACCCCTTGGGGGGTCGTCAAAGTCGATAGTGATCAGCAGGAGGCGAAGGAATGCTACACGTCCTCAATGAAATCCTCAACTAAGCCTAGTACAGCATAGCAATTAAAGATGCGGGCCCAGGATATCGTGGAGGATTCGGAGCAGGATGTGAAGAAAATTATCCTGGATCAGGATAATCCTGATATCTCGGTGCTCGTAGGAACCAATATCCCTCAGGATATTGAAGAGCAGTTAACTAACTTTTTGAAATGCAGGATGTCAACGTTTGCATGGAAGCATGAGGATATGACAGGCATATCCAAAGACATTATCACTCACAAGCTTGGAATTGATAAGTCGTTCAAGCCTGTTCAGCAAAAAAGAAGAAAATTTGCTCCTGAGCGGAATGCGATTATCCAAGAGGAAGTTGAAAGATTGTTGAAGTCCAGGATGATCAGAGAAGTCAAGTTTCCAAGATGGCTAGCAAACGTAGTTGTGGTACAGAAGAAAAACGGGAAATGGAGAGTCTGTGTAGACTACACGGACTTGAACAAGGCTTGTCCTAAAGACCCATTTCCTCTCCCTCATATCGATGCAATGGTAGATGCTACTGCTGGACATGAAATGTTAACATTCATGGACGCATCCTCAGGATTTCAGCAGATTCAAATGGAGCCTTCGGACCAGGAGGATACTGCTTTCATGACACCAACAGGTATATATTGCTATACTGCCATGCCTTTCGGTTTGAAAAATGCAGGTGCAACATACCAGAGATTAGTGAACATGATGTTCAAAGATAAGCTGGGGGACACCATGGAGGTATATATTGACGATATGGTGGTGAAATCTAAAAAGGCTGAGTATCACCTCCAGGATATCAAGGGAGCATTTGATATCCTGGATCAGTATAACATGAAGCTGAATCCTGCTAAGTGCCATTTCGGAGTGGGGGCAGGAAAGTTTCTTGGATATATGGTGACGAAAAGGGGGATAGAGGCAAGCCCGGAGCAGATTAAAGCTATCCTGGATATAAAATCACCCTCGAACATGAAGGATGTTCAACGGTTAACAGGACGAGTAGCAGCATTGAACAGATTTATTTCGAGATCCTCGGAAAAATGCAAGGAATTCTATGATATCCTCAAGAAGAATAAGAAGTTCGAGTGGGGAGCAAAGCATGAAGCAGCCTTGCAGGATTTGAAGCGATATCTCTAAAATGCACCTCTATTGATGAAGCCAGAGAATGGTGAACCACTATCCCTATACCTCGCTGTATCAGGGAATGCTGTAAGTGCTGTTCTTATAAAAAACCATGAAGGTCAGCAATATCCTGTTTATTATGTTAGTAAAAGTTTGTTAGATGCTGAAACCAGGTATTCTCATTTAGAAAAATTGATATTAGCTTTAGTTATGGCATCAACGAAGCTTAGAAATTATTTTGAGACACATAGGATCCATGTTAAAACGAATTATCCTGTTAAAAATGTGCTTAGGAAACCAGAGATGTCAGGCAGGATGGCCAAGTGGTCAGTAAAGTTAAGTGCTTATGATTTAGTATATGAACCTAGTAATGCCATAAAGTCTCAGGCTTTAGCTGACTTTGTGGCTGATTTCAGTAGTGACATTCAGGACGAGGTAGACCTAGAAGTTCAACAGTTAGGAGAATCTTCAGGATCCTGGACGTTATATACTGATGGTGCATCCAATATAAGAGGTGTAGGTTTAGGTATACTACTAAAATCGCCATAGGGGGACATATTACCCCAGGCTATTAGGTGTGAATTTCCAGCTACTAATAATGAAGCAGAGTATGAGGCTTTAATTGCAGGATTAGAATTGGCTAAGAATATGAGTATCAAGAATTTGCAAGTATATGTTGACTCCTTGTTAATTACTAACCATTTTAATGGATCCTATGCAGTTAAGGGTGAGAAATTAATCGAATACCTCGATATTCTCAAAAAATTAGCCGGATATTTCGATGTTTTTACACTTGAACAGGTACCAAGGGAGGATAATGCTGAAGCAGATGCCTTAGCAAATCTGGGATCATCGATCAGGATACCAGAAGGAACCCAAATACCAATATTACATGTCTTATATCCTGCAACGAATCCTCGGGATAAAGAAGTGGCGGGTATTCAGGATCCTGGAGCAGAGCATCCTGAAGAGGATCCTAAATCCTGGACGGCTCCAATCATGAGATATCTCAAAGAAGGACACATCCCCGGAAATGAAAATCCTAAGGCATTTAGGATGAAGGTATCACGATTCACTTTTATAAATAATGTTTTATACAAGAAATCTCTTGCAGGACCGTATTTGAGGTGCTTGGAGGATCCTGAAGCCAAAGAAGTACTTCAGGATATACATGAAGGGGATTGTGGTAACCATACTGGGGGCAGGTCGTTATTCTCAAAAGTATTAAGGACAGGATATTATTGGCCAACAATGAGAAAAGATGCCGCAGAATATGCTCGAAGATGTGACGCATGTCAAAGACATAGTAACATACTGCATCAGCCTGCTGAACCATTATATCCTATTGTTTCCCCTTGGCCATTTATGAAGTGGGGTATGGATATAGTGGGAAAGCTTCCAAAGGCTCCAGGAGGGAAGGTTTTTATGTTGGCAATGACAGATTATTTCTCCAAATGGGTTGAAGCCGAGGCATTTGTCCAAGTCAGGGATCAAGAAGTAGTATCCTTCATAAAGAGAAATATCCTGACCAGATTCGGAGTACCAGCCGAGATAATCTGTGACAATGGTTCTCAGTTTATAAGCAAGAGAACTACTGACTTTTGCAAGAGTTGGGGAATCAAAATGATAACATCTACTCCGGTACATCCTCAAGCGAATGGACAAGCAGAATCCTCAAACAAGATAATTGTCAGTAACTTAAAGAAGAGACTTGGAGCCAAAAAAGGAAGATGGGCAGAAGAATTTGTAGGACCGGTTTCGCACCGAATCGATTGCGTAACGAACGTTCAATGTGCGGAATCCGTGAACGTGCGTGGATCGAACACACAAGATCATACTAGTGACGTGATTCTATTAACAATCTGACGAGTACAATAGCCGAGAATCACATAGAGAGAGCTTTCTCTCTCTAGACTTTCTCTCTCTAAATCTAAGCTTCTAAATCTCCAAATGAGCAAAAGTCCTCAAACTAAAGCCTAAAGCTCCTATTTATAGGCACAAGGTTATAAGGATTTCTCCTTAATTACAAGTTTGCCACCTTGCCCTTTATTACTAGATATTACAATAAAATGCTAGAATTAAACTGTTTCTGCTACTGCTCGGATTGACGGAGGCGATAGACATACTGCACTAACAGAATTACCCTTTGTTTTGTGGGCTGATAGGACAACGGTAAAGAATGCAACAGGCCAAACCCCATTTTCCTTGGTATTTGGAGCAGAAGCAATGATTCCAACGGAAATGGCAATACCTACTGCAAGATCTACCCTACGGGATCCTGAACAGAATCCTGAAACCTTATGTTAGGATTTGGATACTATAGATGAAAAAAGGGATGCAGCAAGGCTAAGGATGGCAGCATATCAACAAAGAATATCCAGAGCATATAACAAGAATATAAGGACTAGGAGATTTCGAGTTGGTGATTGGGTGCTAAGAAAGGCTTTTCAAAATACCACTAATCCTGCCGATGGCAAGCTAGCTCCAAAATGGGAAGGACCATATGAAGTTGAGTCAGAAGCAGGGAAAGGAGCATACAGACTCAAGAATATGGAAGGGGATATGCTACCGAGATCTTGGAATGCTATACACCTTAAGCTTTATTTCAAATGAGTTTAGAATTTAATTTCTAACTCGGGATGGTATGAATTCTATTTTTTTTTAAATATGTTTGGTTTAATTTATTCTTTGAAACCCAATACTAACTTAAGCATCGGAGGGGTGTTAGCCAAGCTAACACCCATCTTAGTTTAAGGATGTTTTGCAGTATATGCTTCGGGATATAGCTCCAGGATGCTCACTCGGGATACTTCAGAAGATTAGAGGATTGGCCCCCTCTCTCACGTACAAGGGATCCTGATCCCTTCACAGGTTTAAAGGTATTCACATTTCTTCCGAATTGGGTTTAAACACTCCGCCTGGAGCGCAAGTTATTCAGGGATAGTTCAAGGTGGCGGGACCAGTCCATGTAAAAGTGGCTGACAATTTCGTTACTGTTGGCTATATCCTGAATCCTAAAGGTATAAGAGGATTGATCACCCTCTCTCATGAAAGGGTATTTTCATGCTCTCTAAGGTTTAAAGGTTTTCACCTTTCTAAGTCTTGGAGTTTATACACTCCCGCCTGTAGCGCACGAAAATTTGGGATTTCCCCCAGAATTCAAGGGATTTATTTCCAGAACATTCTTGGGTTTTACCCATGTAACATGAAAAATTGTCTGTGCAACGGGGATTGATATCCAGAGGATTTCTAAGTATTTGAAGACATTGTACACAGGGGACATCTTCATTGGAAAAGTTGCAAAGGGATTGAGGTTTGATAATAGGATTGCACCCTATTCCTGGTATGATCTTTCCTTTGTAAACATCGTTTAAGTTTTTAACAATACTAGGTTTGGTAAAGGTTTAAACATCTTGATTAGGATCAATTCTCGGGATATATTCTCAAAATATATTTTCAAAATACTTTTCAGGATATTTGATTAAGATATTTGAAACTAATACTAGTTTGAAACTTTGATCATTTAAGTATTATCAAAACAGGTTTTGGAAAAGTGGATTGTTTTTCACTCTTTAAAAAGCTTTCTACAAAGTTGAACGAATCTAATAACGGTTTTTATTATATATCATTGAGCATATTGATCAGGATATTTTTGAAAGATAGTTGTACGAAATTTTGCAAAGCTAAGATCTATACTAAGAAAAATGAAAGGTGAAATTATTTTTGAAACAATCAGTACTAGTTGATAACCAAAGGTTTCATCCTGAAACCCAGGACCCATCCACCTTCGGCTATCAAATTGTTTTGATGCAGAAATAAAAATTGTTCATAAGACATAAAATTGTTCAAACAATTTAAAGGAAATAAGCTTTAGGGGGCAGTGCCTTCTTCGTCCATAATGATTTCAGCAGCATCCGTCTTGGGATCCGCCTCAGCATCCTTCTCAGCATCGGTTGCTTTTTCAACTGCTTTGGAAGATTCTTCGACAGCTGGTTTGGAAGAAGTGTCGCCGAGGTTCTTTAGCTTGGTTTCCCAGGCACCAACGTCCCAAGAAGGGCATTCAAAACCTAATGTTTTGGCTTCATGGGCCATCTTCAACCTGGCTTGGAGGAGAGAAATGACGACGGAACTCTTAAGGCTTTCCCGGTAGCTGACCATATCCCGTTCATGTTGCACATGGGCAGCTTCAAGATCGGCTTGGGCTTGAAGAGTAGCTTTGTTGAGAGCAGTTTGGTGTTCTTGAATCATAGCTTTGAACTTCTCCTCGTAATGACGAGATTTGGCGGCTGCAATCATGCCTTGATCGGAGATTGTGACTTCTGCTTCCTTTAGCTTGGATTCAAGCGTCTTGTTAAGCCAGCAGGATTCTTGATATAGGTGAACCAGACGCTCAAGACCCTGCGAAAGTAAGAGGACAGGTATTAATATTGATAAATCTTTGTAAATGATATAAGCTGCAGGATGTAATTTGAGAATACTAACCTGGTTAAGAAAGGAAGTCATAAACCCGCTAGCTTCAATGAACCCGTGCTTCTCATAAGGAAATGTGTCAGAAATGACAGGGGAATCAGGCTCTTTCCTTTTACGGGAACTTAAACTCCGGGGCTTGGTAGCCGGTGAAGGTTTGGGAATGATGATGGCTTTGGAACTGCTGGGTTTGGATGAGGCTGTGGCCTTGGGACTAGGTTCCTTCTTGATCTGAACCTGATCAGAATAACTGTCCAACTCGTCGAGGTCAAAGACTTCAGGGATCTTGGCCGGTGCTGCATAAAGGGAAAAGTTTTACATCATTATTGCTCTTTATTTTATTATTATACTGTGTTGACTAATTATTTTAAAAGTAATCCTTACCAGACATTTCAGATGATGAGTATTGACTGGAACTCGGGACGTGTGTGGTGAAACTCCTGTCTATTGCAGGTAATTGGTAAACAGTGTTGATTCTTTCCTCTGATTCAGCGGTAGGGGGAGCTACTTCCTTGAAATTCACTGCATAAGGATCAAAAAGAAGGATATTAGTAAGAGATAAAAACCTAACGGTCCATGACAATATTTATGACCCTACCGGTGGTTAACCACTCCACCGGAAGGCTGGCACCCTCAGCAATGGAGTCTCGTTTGACAAAGAAAAATTTGCGTTGCCATCCGTCTTCGTTTTTGGTGGCTTTAAGAATAAGGGGTTTGCTAGAGGTCGAGAAAAGCAAGAACCGGCTAGAGCCGTGGGATCGGAGGCGATAAGCAATAGGCAGATCCTCGATGCAGAGGTCGGGGCAATGAAGGTTTTTGATTTGGTTAAGTACGATTAATACTCTCCAAACCGTGGGCATGGTTTGAGCAAAAGAGATGCCGGTGGTTCGGAAGAATTGCATCATGAATTCGGGAAAAGGGTATCGAAGACCTAGCGAAAAAGGGTATGCTGGAAAGCAAACCCAATCAGCGGAAGAAACATCTGATCGAATTGACCGATCGAACGGTCTAAAGACCGTGTTATCAGGGAAAGCACCGGAAGCTCTCAAAGCCGCAATGTCTGCGTTGTCAAAAGCACAGACCTCCTTTTCGGGATTTTTGAGGAGATTCTGCTGGGTGAAGGTCTCGGCAGCCATTACGAATAAGGCAAGAAAAATTGATAGAAAGTAAATGAGAAATGGGGAATTACCTGGAGGCTCTGTTGGAGATATCTGCTCTTCAAACAAGAAGAGAGAAGATATAGGGGCATTGTGGATCTCCATTGAGCAAAAAGCGCGTTGGAGGTTATGATGTGATCTTGACCGTCGCTTCGTTTTAAATGCCTTGAATTATGGGATAAGACTTTTAAAATATATCCGTTGGATTGGTATACCAACCGATATATTTGGGGACAATTGTTATGGGTCATTTTCTAAGCATACATATCTTGACCAATATCTTGCTTTTTATTGTTTATTTGTGACCAGGATGCTGGACGAGGATATTGCTAACATCTTGGGCGATATCCTAAGGTTGATCGAATTAATCACGTGCAGGTTAAAGACTGGGACTTGCCAACGGTCAAATGGACTTCGTCTCCTCAAGACTCGGACGTATTTGTTATGGGAGAGACGTTGAACCCGAAAGACCAGGTCTACAACGTTCGACTAAAGAATATTCGCTGGATCCCGGTTATGTAGGATAGTTAGTTACATTTGTTTTACTATAAATAGATGGGGGCGGATCAGATTAAGGCACTCAACCTGCACATTTTAAAACACTTTCTCTCTAGCTCATCGCAAACACTACACACAACACTTGTATTCGAATTACATTGTAACACATAGTCGATCCGCACCACATCCTGCACTGTATCCTGATATTTGAAGCAATAGAAGAACAAGGCAGCTGCGATTGTCAGCTCCCGAGGTTTTATGCCGGCGATCTAGATTGATCAAGGGCTTTCCTCGTACATCACGTGTCAACCTTTACTTTTTTGCTCATTGTTTGATCATAGATACAGCTCTATATCCTGAGCCGTATCCTGAAACTGTTTTCATATCTAATTTGGTTAACACATTCTTCACACATAATTTTAGCACACTACCTCACTTAACTAATTTGATCACTAAATTGCTTCGGTAATTTTTGACCAAAACAGTAACTATATAAAACATGGTTGAGTTTGTGATGTTAATCAGGTTATGATTATACGTCATAAACCTAAGCTAACATATCTAAGATTCTAGGATACTTGTTATGATTCCATTGTGCAATTTGGGACCCATGAAACCACTTACTATGGTGTCATAAACGAGCTCTTAGAACTTAGATAACACTTTCATATACATACTTTTTGATACTTTAAATTCCAAGTCCTATGATGTAACTGCCGGTAGTTGCAAAATTGCTGTAAACTGCTGGACAGTCAAGTAAAACACTTTTACATTGAAACTATTGCTAAACAAAGAGAAAACAATTGGATTTCCAAAATTGCTGGAAGGGTTCCAACACTTTTGGAATATGTTAACTAGTTGACCCAGCACTCTGACAATCCAATACTTTGTTTTGTGTTTTCCAGTTCTTTGACTGTTCCAGTAGTTTGAGTTGGTTGTCTAAGAAGCTTTCAGGGGGGGGGGGGTTCAGGACTCTTAAATGTACTTCAACTTATTCCATCAGGCAGGGAAGATGGTTCCCTTAGGTTTTGGTTTTCATTATCAACAGATCTTACATAACCCAACAATTTTATCCAAAACTTTCAAATTTGTGGGTAGACAAAGTACTTCACAATGCTTATTAGGTAGTTTCGTAACGATATCTTGACCCACATGAAGATCTATAACCAAACTAAACTAACAAATTCACATGAGATAATTAGATTATCTGCTGATTCTTGAGCATGATTGCACAAGGATCCGTGGACAACGCTACCCTCTTGATAATCAAGGCTTCCCCCATGGGGATACAGTCTAGTACTGTCACACCCTGACTTTTGCGGAAGCGTGATTTGGTGTGACTTGCTTAATATCATTGCATTCAACCATAAAAAACAACTGTATGATAAATCCAAGATGTTCATCCATTGATTAAGTTTTGAAACATTACAACAACATTGATTTAACCCCAAAAACACAGACTTCGTATTCAGGATACAACACCAACAGGTTTTAAGTTCCGCAAGGACTTTTCAAAAGACACTAATGATAACCAAGATTTGAAACATGTACCCTATCCAGGATAGGATACACACTCTAAACCATTCGACACCGGATGACATCTTTTATTCCAGACAACACTTGAAACTTTAATGCCCGCCAGATCCATACTTAGTTTCCTGAAATACATGTAGTTTGAAAACATCAACAAAAGTTGAGCGAGTTCATGTGTGTGTTTGTGAATAAACCTTTGAAACCTTTGTAAGTATGTTTGTATGTACTTAAAATCCGGTATGAAAGCAACAAGGAAACAGATCAATTAATGTGTAGCTAATACATTAATATACGTGACATGGTGCAGGAAGACTCAAACCTAGCAGACTTTGTACCGGGCTTCCGGCTGTAAGACATAGTGTCACACCCCCAAAATCCACACGCGGAGTATCACCGCTTGGAGGCGTGACTGACCAGGATCAAGCCACCAATCATATTGAACATGTAAGTAAATAGTAAAAGTCATTCATCAATACGATAGGTGTTTTCAAAACCAAACATAAACAAGTGTGTAGCGGAAGCATAAGTATGTAAACCCAATGTAAATCATAAATTCAAATGTTTAAATATTTAACATGGCATCCTCGATCCATGTCCCACAACGACCTGCTCCTCCCTGTGCAAGCTCCATATGTACCTAAGGTCCTGCAAGGCATGCAGCAGAGAGTCAACAACTAGTTGAGCGAGTTCACAGTTAATAGTTCAGTAATTGTAATAGTATAGTAAGCCTTGTGTTCGTTCATTAAGTCATGTATCGTATTAGTTCGTATCGCGGCCCTCTAGGCATGTATGCGAAGATTAGGGAAAACTTCCCGAGTATTCTAGACTAGGTATATTTGTATCGCGGCCACCCGGCATGTGTGCGAAGTTTAGTGTATAGTTCGCGGCCTTCCTAGGCATGTGTGCGAAGATTAGTCATATTATCGCGGCCAACCCTGGCATGTGTGCGAAGATCAGTCATATTATCGCGGCCAACCCCGGCGTGTGTGCGAAGATCAGTTCTATTAGTATCACTAGTCTAGCCGTATCTTATCAATAATCCTTCCTCTCCCGAGGACCATATAATTAAGTTCCATAAGCTAGGTAAGTACAAGTAAATAATCCAAACCCATTCCCACCCTGGGAACCCCATGCCTTGGCTGTGTGAACTCACCTTGGTTTGCTCGGTATACTAGGTTATGTGCTCACAGTTAATCAATCACGTCCTAGAGTATGCACGTATACAATAATCAGTTTATGTTTCATGTTGTTCACGTATAAGTATAATCACAGTGGGCATCACATCGATAAGCATCGAGTATCACATTGTACGTTTTCGAAATCATACAAATCATGTTCACCATCTAACAGCAGTTAACTAACTCAGTTAAGTCTTAACAGAATCAAATTACCAAACAGTTTACCCAGTCGGCGAAACACCCCCTGTTTCGCCATGATTTGCGTTTCGTCTTACAAGATCAGTTACGTCATGTCATTAGTTACACAGAAACCCTAATTCTTGCTAACAGCTGTCATTAACATCATCAATCATACAGTAGCACATAATCATACCACATACAATTAACGAAATCCTCAAACATAATCAGTGGCCTAACCTCCTTAAATCTATTCATACAATCATCATTCCTATTATCCATCATGGCCGACAACTTTACACACCATGAATTTTAATTGGACCGAGTAACATTGCAACCTTTAAAGCTTCAGGTGATAATACTGACTTGTATTGATCCTCTCAAAACGAATCCTCAAATTTTAAATAATATAATCAATTATAGGACACCATCATGTGATCATTAATTAATTCATGAGTACTAAGATTTCATGTTTCCAAATCAAGGGTCAGGCTGCCAACATCACAAATTTCGAATTCACAAACAATGCCCCACCATTAAATATTACTCATGTAATGTTTCTGACACATAATTAAGACTAACTGGATTGCTTGTTTATATTACACATGGCCGCCAATCTAATTCAATACATTGGGCCGATACCTCTACTGCTATATACAAATCATTCCCTATGATTCCATATGGTTGTCACCCTCCTTTATTAATTAACAACAGTTAGTTGCAGTCAAGTTTTATTGCTCGCACACATAAAAGATCACAGACATCACGTGATAATTATCAAATAACACGCAGAGAACAATTTAATAAAAAAGGTGATGCACTAACCACAAGATCGATTGATTGCTTGTAGGGAAAAGACTCGTAATAGGGAAGAGGTTGCAAGAGGGATAACTGCCGTCGCACAGTAGGGCTCTAGGGTTTGTGTTTGTGTGTGCCTTACCAAGTTACGTACACATGAATATATGGGTAAAGGGTTTTGGGCCAATAATTTAATACGTAAAAGTGGAGCATGAACTACTGGGCCAAAGGCCCAACTTGTTGATTTCGGCTGTTAGCAGTGGACGAAAACACCAAATTGTTTTCGTGGGGAGGGGTGTCTTCAAGTGGGGTGTTTTCGGCTATGGGGTTTTGTGGTTTATTAAATTCACAAATACATAATTAATACAAATCACAATTAACACTTATATTGCACCTCAACATAAATATTAAACTTACATTGCAATTAATCACATGATTAAGTCGGATAGAGACCTTTGGAACTCGGGTTGTCACATTATCCCCAACTTGAAAGAAATTTCGTCCCGAAATTTAGCATGCGGTTACTGAGGAAGCTAGTAGTGTTGCGTAGTTTTACTGGTTTTCCTGGGGTGTCACATCATCCCCCCGTTGATTTGGAATTTCGTCCCGAAATTCTGTAGTAGCTTCAGCCTCAGTAGTGGTTGCATTGTTTCCTAATAACTGGGGATACTTGAGTTCCATTTGGTCTTCACGCTCCCAGGTGAACTCTGGGCCGCGACGGGAGTTCCAACGAACTCGTACAAGAGGGATTCTCGTGTTCTTGAGGACCTTAACATCCCGGTCCATGATTTCAACTGGTTCTTCGACGAATCGTAACTGTTCGTCGATAGTGAGCTCCTTCAAAGGAACTATGAGAGTCTCATCTGACAGACACTTCTTCAGATTCGACACGTGAAAGACGTTGTGAACTGCACTGAGTTCAGCTGGTAAGTTCAGTCTGTAGGCCACCCTGCCTATTTTCTCAATGATTTCAAATGGTCCGACATATCGCGGATTGAGCTTGCCCCGTTTGCCAAAACGAACCACACCCTTCCAGGGTGAAACTTTGAGTAGCACTCGATCCCCAACCTGGAACTCGAGTAGTTTCCTGTCTTTATCTGTGTATGCTTTCTGACGGTCATGAGCTGCCGCCATGCGTTGTCGTATCTGAGCGATCTTTTCTGTAGTATCAACTACGAGTTTTGGACCTGTGATTTAACTATCACCCACCTCTGCCCAACAAAGAGGTGACCGGCATTTACGCCCGTACAATGCCTCAAATGGAGCAGCTTTAATGCTGGTGTGGTAGCTGTTATTGTACGAAAATTCCACAAGTGGCAGATGTTTTTCCCAGCCATTGCCAAAGTCAATTACGCACGCCCGAAGCATGTCTTCTAGAGTTTGAATAGTGCGCTCAGACTGCCCATCTGTCTGAGGATGATAAGCTGTGCTCATGTCTAAATGAGAGCCAAAAGATTTGTGCATTGCTTGCCACAGTTCTGAAGTAAAACGTACATCACGATCAGAGATAATAGAGGTGGGCACCCCGTGCCTTGAGACCACTTCCTTCAAGTATACGTCTGCTAGTGTGGAGAACTTGTCCGTTTCCTTGATAGCCAAGAAGTGAGCAGACTTTGTGAGTCGATCCACGATCACCCAAATAGTGTCATTCCCACGCTGAGATCTAGGTAGGCCAGTAACAAAATCCATGGAAATTTGTTCCCATTTCCATTGTGGTATCTCAGGTTGTTGGAGTGGGCCTGATGGTTTCTGATATTCCGCTTTAACTCTCGCACAAGTCAAGCACTTGCTAACGTAAGTGGCTATGTGAGCTTTCATGCTAGGCCACCAATATGTAGTTCTGAGGTCGCGGTACATCTTATCTGAACCAGGATGTACTGAGTAGCGAGACTTATGAGCTTCTTCCATTACAAGCTCGCGTAAGTTGCCATAGAGTGGGACCCAGATGCGTCCTGTTACCTAGTAGGCTCCGTCTGCCTTTTGTTTTAACCATTGCCTTGAGCCACGTAGGGCTTCAGCCCTGACGTTTTCTGGTTTCAATGCTTCTACCTGAGCATCCCGTATCTGTGAAGGAAGACTAGACTGAATAGTGAGTTGCAACGCTCGTACACGCCTAGGTGTAGTATCCTTTCGACTGAGGGCGTCGACCACCACATTGGCTTTGCCCGGATGGTACTTTATAGCACATTCGTAATCGTTTAGTAGTTCGACCCATCGATGTTGTCGCATGTTCAACTCTTTCTGCTTAAAAATATGCTCAAGACTCTTGTGGTCGGTGTAGATGGTGCACTTAGTGCCATACAGGTAATGTCGCCATATCTTGAGCGCAAAGACAACAACTCCCAGCTCTAAATCATGTGTTGTGTAATTCCGTTCGTGAATCTTAAGTTGACGCGAAGCGTAAGCAATAACTTTATCCTGTTGCATCAACACACATCCAAGACCTTGGATTAGATGCGTCGCAGTAGGCTATAAAATCGTTCGTGCCTTCAGGCAATGAGAGGATAGGTGCGCTACAAAGTCTACCCTTTAAGTGCTGAAACGTTGTTTCCTGCGTATTACCCCAACGGTAAGCAACACCTTTCTGTGTCAGTAGTGTATGCGGCTGTGCAATCTCTGAGAAGCCTTTAATGAACCTTCTGTAGTAACCTGCCAAACCCAAGAATTGGCGTATTTCCGTTGGTGTACGTGGTGCAGGCCAGTTCCTGATCGAGTCTACCTTGGATGGATCAACATGAATCCCATCCTTGTTTACCACATGGCCTAGAAAGTGGACTTCACAAAGCCAGAAGTCGCATTTTGAAAACTTGGCGTATAACTGTTATGTTCGAAGGAGCTTCAAAATAAGTCGCAAATGCTGCTCGTGTTCCTCCTGACTCTAGGAGTAGATCAGGATGTCGTCGATGAAAACAATCACAAACTTGTCTAGGTAGGGCTTGCACACTCTGTTCATAAGATCCATGAAGACTGCTGGTGTGTTTGTTAACCCGAATGGCATGACAAGAAACTCGTAGTGACCGTAGCGTGTTCTGAACGCTGTTTTGGAGACGTCCTCATCCCGGACTCTCAGTTGATGGTAACCTGACCTCAGATCAATCTTCGAGTAATAGCTCGACCCTTGCAATTGGTCGAATAAGTCGTCGATGCGCGGAAGAGGATAGCGATTCTTCACAGTCACCTTGTTCAGTTCGCGGTAGTCTATACACATGCGGAAGGTGCCGTCCTTCTTCTTTACGAATAGCACTGGAGCTCCCCAGGGCGATGAGCTAGGGCGAATGAAACCCTTTTCCAAGAGTTCTTGCAGTTGCTTAGACAGTTCATCCAGTTCCGTTGGAGCTAAGCGATAAGGTGCTCGAGCTATGGGTGCTGCTCCTGGAGCTAGCTCGATCTGAAATTCGACCTGGCGATGAGGCGGTAACCCAGGTAACTCTTCAGGAAACACTTGAGGAAAGTCGCGTACCACAGGAATATCCTCAGTCTTTTTCTCTTTCTTCGATGTATCAGTAACGAGTGCTAATATAGCTGTGTGGCCCTTTCGCAAACACTTCTGTGCCTTCAAGAAGTAGATGGTGCCACTCACGACACCACTCTTGTCGCCTTGAACTTCGAGAGGTTCTTTGCCAGTACGGGGAATACGAATAACCTTCTCCTTGCATAGGATCTCTGCTTGTTGTTGAGATAACCAATCCATACCAATATCGATGTCGAAACCATCACAACGTTGGGGTCATTCCTAGTATCACCCTGACCAATCACGAACACTCGACCCCTGGCACCATTGCCGTCGTTATTACCCCCATTGTTGCCTCCATTATTATTCCTGTTTCCTTGGTTGTGGTTCTGATTCTGGTTCTGGTTCAATTGTGGGCAGTGTCTCTTGAAGTGACCTTCAGCACCACACTGATAACATCCCTTGTTACCCTGCTGTTGCTACTGATTCTATAGATCTTGTGGCTGTTGTTGTTGGTTCTGGTTTGCAGGACGTGAGTTTCTACCATCTTTGGCTCCATGACCAAGCTTGTTGCATCAATGACAATGATTTCGGTTGCACTGACCGCTGTGGTGCAAGTTACATCGTTTGCACTTAGGGTGGTTTCCCCTGTATCCACCCTGCCCTTGACTACGAAAAGGTTGCTGACCAGGACTTTGGTTGTCATCGATCTTTCGCTGCTGTGCCTGGGACGGAACCGTAGTCGAACCCTTGCTAGGGGTTCCATCCCACTTTCGTTTGTTGTCACTAGGGGTAGCAGAAGTAGTTGAAGTAGTAGTAGCACCAATACGCTTAGGCAGCCTGTTCTGTTCCACTGCCTGATCTGTGAGACGATGAGGAAGACGAGTAACTTCTTGAATAGTAGCAAGGTTAGCAGAAGTCACATGACTTTGGAATCTCTGGTACTAAGCCTTTGAGGTACAGCCCAATCCGATTGATAGGAGGATCCACCATAGTTGGGCATAACACTGCCAGTTCGTTGGATCGTTTTGTGTACGCTTCTATTTCTGACCCCGTCATCTTCAGGTTAAAGAACTCCACTTCTAACTTGTGGATGTCATCACATGTACAGTATTCTTGCTTGATTAGTTCCTTGAAATCGTTCCAAGGGGTGGCATTAGCAGCCGCTAGCCCCAGCATCTGAACTTGCGCGTTCCACCAAGTTGGTGCAATGCCTTCTAAAGTGTTCGTGGCGTACTTCACCCTGCGAGACTCAGGGCATTCACACATCTCAAAAACGGACTCGAGCTTTTCAAACCAATGGAGGAGTCCAACTGCTCCTTCCTTGCCACTAAAAGTAGTAGGACGACAGTCCATGAAAGTTTTGAAACGTGCACACAGGTGGCTGAGCGTGTTGACCTGTCGCGTGCGTAAGAGTAAACATACTTGAGCACGAGTGTTGGTTTACGAGAGTAGGATCTAGAGATCCTAGAGTAAGTGGTGATGGCAGGTTACACCTCCTGCCTGGGCAGCTGCGAGTGCTGCAGTAACTTGTTCAGTGATCGAAGCCGCCATCTGGGCTTGAGTTAGGTTAACGCGTCCACTCATGATCTTGTTATCAAGGAGAACATGAGTGAGAGAGGTTCGCGAAAATGCATTGACAGAAGAGAGTGAGCACACGAGTATTCTCAAGCAATAGAGGTTACGTTTATCTAAGCATACCCTGAGCAAAGTTCTATGCAATTCTAGCAAGTAGGCAATAAAACATGTACCATATTACCTAGGATGTTGAGTCTTGCACGTGGAGCGAGGCGTCGTTGTGGATCGTTGAGCACTGTACTGGTTATAGTCTGGTTTTAATAAAAACGTTTTCCCCTTATTAAAACCAAGTTCTCTATAACCAATGGCTCTGATACCAATCTGTCACACCCCCAAAATCCACACGCGGAGTATCACCGCTTGGAGGCGTGACTGACCAGGATCAAGCCACCAATCATATTGAACATGTAAGTAAATAGTAAAAGTCATTCATCAATACGATAGGTGTTTTCAAAACCAAACATAAACAAGTGTGTAGCGGAAGCATAAGTATGTAAACCCAATGTAAATCATAAATTCAAATGTTTAAATATTTAACATGGCATCCTCGATCCATGTCCCACAACGACCTGCTCCTCCCTGTGCAAGCTCCATATGTACCTAAGGTCCTACAAGGCATGCAGCAGAGAGTCAACAACTAGTTGAGCGAGTTCACAGTTAATAGTTCAGTAATTGTAATAGTATAGTAAGCCTTGTGTTCGTTCATTAAGTCATGTATCGTATTAGTTCGTATCGCGGCCCTCTAGGCATGTATGCGAAGATTAGGGAAAACTTCCCGAGTATTCTAGACTAGGTATATTTGTATCGCGGCCACCCGGCATGTGTGCGAAGTTTAGTGTATAGTTCGCGGCCTTCCTAGGCATGTGTGCGAAGATTAGTCATATTATCGCGGCCAACCCTGGCATGTGTGCGAAGATCAGTCATATTATCGCGGCCAACCCCGGCGTGTGTGCGAAGATCAGTTCTATTAGTATCACTAGTCTAGCCGTATCTTATCAATAATCCTTCCTCTCCCGAGGACCATATAATTAAGTTCCATAAGCTAGGTAAGTACAAGTAAATAATCCAAACCCATTCCCACCCTGGGAACCCCATGCCTTGGCTGTGTGAACTCACCTTGGTTTGCTCGGTATACTAGGTTATGTGCTCACAGTTAATCAATCACGTCCTAGAGTATGCACGTATACAATAATCAGTTTATGTTTCATGTTGTTCACGTATAAGTATAATCACAGTGGGCATCACATCGATAAGCATCGAGTATCACATTGTACGTTTTCGAAATCATACAAATCATGTTCACCATCTAACAGCAGTTAACTAACTCAGTTAAGTCTTAACAGAATCAAATTACCAAACAGTTTACCCAGTCGGCGAAACACCCCCTGTTTCGCCATGATTTGCGTTTCGTCTTACAAGATCAGTTACGTCATGTCATTAGTTACACAGAAACCCTAATTCTTGCTAACAGCTGTCATTAACATCATCAATCATACAGTAGCACATAATCATACCACATACAATTAACGAAATCCTCAAACATAATCAGTGGCCTAACCTCCTTAAATCTATTCATACAATCATCATTCCTATTATCCATCATGGCCGACAACTTTACACACCATGAATTTTAATTGGACCGAGTAACATTGCAACCTTTAAAGCTTCAGGTGATAATACTGACTTGTATTGATCCTCTCAAAACGAATCCTCAAATTTTAAATAATATAATCAATTATAGGACACCATCATGTGATCATTAATTAATTCATGAGTACTAAGATTTCATGTTTCCAAATCAAGGGTCAGGCTGCCAACATCACAAATTTCGAATTCACAAACAATGCCCCACCATTAAATATTACTCATGTAATGTTTCTGACACATAATTAAGACTAACTGGATTGCTTGTTTATATTACACATGGCCGCCAATCTAATTCAATACATTGGGCCGATACCTCTACTGCTATATACAAATCATTCCCTATGATTCCATATGGTTGTCACCCTCCTTTATTAATTAACAACAGTTAGTTGCAGTCAAGTTTTATTGCTCGCACACATAAAAGATCACAGACATCACGTGATAATTATCAAATAACACGCAGAGAACAATTTAATAAAAAAGGTGATGCACTAACCACAAGATCGATTGATTGCTTGTAGGGAAAAGACTCGTAATAGGGAAGAGGTTGCAAGAGGGATAACTGCCGTCGCACAGTAGGGCTCTAGGGTTTGTGTTTGTGTGTGCCTTACCAAGTTACGTACACATGAATATATGGGTAAAGGGTTCTGGGCCAATAATTTAATACGTAAAAGTGGAGCATGAACTACTGGGCCAAAGGCCCAACTTGTTGATTTCGGCTGTTAGCAGTGGACGAAAACACCAAATTGTTTTCGTGGGGAGGGGTGTCTTCAAGTGGGGTGTTTTCGGCTATGGGGTTTTGTGGTTTATTAAATTCACAAATACATAATTAATACAAATCACAATTAACACTTATATTGCACCTCAACATAAATATTAAACTTACATTGCAATTAATCACATGATTAAGTCGGATAGAGACCTTTGGAACTCGGGTTGTCACACATAGTCACCACATGGTCCACTCAACGGACTCATGGGTGGGGCTTGCTACACCCAAATAGATCTATCACTCATGTCCCTCGGTCCTACAACGAGGATTAATGGCCTTAAGAGTGCGCCTACCCATTCACATGATCTAGCAGTACCCTTCCTTAGCTAACCATACCATGTATAAAACGTTTGTAAACAATCTAAAACATGTACTTCACCCCCGAAGTTATAAAACCGAAAACAGTTAAAAGAAAAGGGGGACATGAACTCACAGTTTTGCGTTCCTCGTATCCAATGTAACTTAAAGCTTCTTTTAGAACACACGACTACCTACATGCGTACTACGGTCCATTAGACGGCCGGGTCGTGCCTTGACTTAGTATTAAAGTCTTTGAGTTACGTTTCTTCGTGTCTTCGATATTATTCAAGTTGTATAATTATTTGTTAAAACAATTAATATTTTAACTTAAATTATATCTATTAAGTTTTGGAATAATTGTGAAAACAATATATATTAACTTAATACTCTTCAAGTGTTTATACATGTATATCCTTCCCAAGGATGGGTGTATTCATATTCTTATGCTTGTATATTTTTGCCATGTATTAGGGTCGTATTCCGGTGTGTATGTACGTACGAAAACACGTATTTCTTGTAATTATTAAGTATTCTTATACTTAACGTTATATTAATTTCTCCGGAATAATATTTCCAGTAAAAATATTTTAATATATATTTCCCAAAATATATATTACGAAGAATATTACTTAGAAAATTATTTATAATTTTCCTTTGGCAAAAATATTCGTATTTTCATACAAGTTCCAAAAATAATATATTTCCAAGTCTAACTTGGAATATATATATATATATATATATATATATATATATATATATATATGCTTATTCTTCTCCCAAAAAATAATATATTCCGCTTTTGTTTGAGAAAATATATATTTCTTCCAAAAAATAGTATACCTTCTAATATCTCCAAGAAAATACATATTTTTATTCACCCAAAAATAATATATTTCCTTCTTGTCAAAACTATGATATAAGTTTGTAATAATTGTAAAAATCATATTTTTGTCTCTTGGTGTCCAAAATATACTTGTGAATATAATTTCCGGAATACTTTGTAAGTCTATTCCATAGTTCGGATTTCATCAATATTTTGTGTACAACTTGTATATTCACTCCTCGGAATTTTGGTAATATTATGGATTGTAATCCTTGGTATTTTGATGTGTTATATTATTTCAAATCCTAAAATAATATAACTAATACACAAAATATACAAATAATCACACACATGGTGTCTTCTAAATATATATATTTCCCTAATACATATTTAGGCACTCTTATTTATAAAAACCAACCTCCAATATTTATAATTTTTATAACAAATATTATGGCAAGGTTTATGTAACAATTTATGGTTTAAAATACACTTGTAAATATTTATTTGGAAACATTTTTCTAAGTGTTTAAATTTTTAGGAAATTTTGCCATAGTTTCCCCTAAAAATGGAGGTTTCCATGCTTTCAAGCATATCATTTTCTTTTGTAAAAATCATCATAATCAATCCACAATCAATAATAAACAACCTTTACTTACCAACTTTGCCAAAAACAAGTATAATTTTATACTTCATGAACTTGAATCTTTATAAAAATATGTAGTAACTTACTAGTGTTTTTAGTAAGTCTTATTACCCTTTAAAGTGTGATGATTGATCTTTTAAAAACTTCATTTTTAAAGAAGATAGATCTTCACAACTTGTGATCACAATTTCTAAAAATGTTTCTTTATGAATTCTTCTTGTTACACAAGTGTTTCTACACTTGTTTGACCACCAAAAATAAGGTTTGTTTATGTAATAACCAAGATCTAGTAAAAATTGTATTTTTAACTTGGTTTCTTAGAAAATCACTCTTCAAATCTTAGATTTACATCTTACTTTGATCATTACTTTATAAGAAAACAATATATTCCTTCAAGTTCATGCTTTATGTTAGGATGATATGTGAATCTCTAACATGTTTATCTTCTCATCTTGCTAGATTATGTTTTTAATCATGATCTAGCAAGATCATGTGATGATCTACATCATTTTCACAAGCAAACAATGATCAACGAGTAAATCAACAGAAAACAACATGATTTCTTATAATTTCAAGCTTATGTTCATGTTTCATCTTCTTGTTCCTTAGTGTTCTTTATGATAATCATCTTGTATCATCTTTTAACCACTTAAAATAGATGTAAAATGAAGAGTAGAAGATCTTACTACTAACTCAAGGCTAGGGATGATCAAGTGAAGGAATGAAGTGGATAAAAGCAAACGGTGAAGGTCCTTCCACTTTCACCACTTGTAGCTTCCTTAGATAACCTTCTTACACCATATTATCACCTTGGATTGCTTAGAAGATGGTTGAAAAGGATGGATGTGTGTGTGGTGATGTATGGCCGAGAGTAAAGAAGAAGAAAGGAAAGAAATGGTGAATTTTATGAATGATGGACAATGCATAAACACTTAAGGTCCTTATAACATAATCTTCCAATACATGATCTTTCTCAAAGATTTCTTTGTTTACTAGTTAGGAGACATAGTTATATATAATAATAAAATTCATGTGGGGTCCACTTGGGCCTGATTTTGATGAGGGGGGGGGGGGGTAAAGTGTAAAATTTTGGAAGCTTGGGGTTTAAAGTGCAAACCAGAAGGTTTAAGTATGTTTAAGTGTGTTTAGGTGTTTTTTTGATTTTTAAGGTATTCTACCACCAATACTAGCTTAATATCATAAAAACATTACTTCTAGACAAATTTTGATGTCCCGGTTATTGTCCGGTTGTTCGATTCATTACGGTTCGTTAAAGTATTGAATTGCGCAGTTTCACTAAGTATGAAGCACCTTTTGTGGCAGTTTTAATTCCCGACACTTTGTAAGTAGTTTTGGACATCAAAACATAAATTTTGCATGATATTATTGTGTTTAATAGCTGCTTATAGCTGAATTGTGCTGATTTTCTGCAGAATTCTGCAGTTTATGTAAGTTTTAGGCACTTTCCGGCACTTAAACTATCGCTAGGAAGGCATTTTTGTGATCCTTACCTTCCTACACACTATACTAGTGTTAGTTTCTGGCTCATTATGTGTCTCAATACAATGTCTGTCCATCTACTGAACTCTGTCAGCATTTTTCTGATTTGCCAGATAACTGTGCTTACTGTGTTTCGTGCATCATTTGAATCAATAAAGTTTGCATGTAGTAATGTTATGTCATTTGCAATATCCGATGCACATGCATGAATAATGATAATGATCAGAAAGCAATACAAGTATTTAATTGTAATTCAGCATAGTCATTAAGCACTAATCATCATTTAACAATTGTATAGATGCACGCAAATTTGATAGTTGTCACAAGTACTACTCTCCAAAGGAAGCAGTTAATCTTTAGAGGAATCTAACTCAACTTGGGTATAGCCTGTATTTTGAGAATTGTAACACCTTAATCATATTCTTTCCTCAGATCTTGAATCAAAAGGTTCCCAATTCCTCCCCTTGCTAAAGCTATCTATTGCTATCGTTATTCACGCTGCAACCATTAAGAATCTGCACGCATGAGAGTCATTCCAACTAATTCTACCCCTGCAAAAGTTCTCTGTGACTGCCCCTAAACCATTTGATACTGTCACACCCCGATTTCCACGTGTTCACCGGTGGGCCCGGTGGGGGATTATCGTGACGTCCTGGTTGGCAACATAATAGTCAAACAACACAATATTTATATGCAAAGCGGAAGCAATTAAAAATATAATACAACCGAATTTATTATTGTAATATCAACTGTCACAATATTCGGAAGTTTATCCACAGAAGGATCGAGCATAAAATGGAAACAATAGTTCAACAGACTTCAGGCATCTTAAGCTTGCAGGACTCTTTATTGATGCTAAGGAGACAATCCAGCCAATTACGTTTAGTACCTGCATTTAGTCTTTTTGGGAAAATACGTCAGTTTACACTGGTAAATACAATCAACTGACTCATTTTGGAAAATGATTTAAAAATTGGTTTGGATGCACATGGCATAAATGTTTTATAATTTGATTAAAATGCACAGAGGCAATATTTAATCTTTTTAACTTGGGAGAATTATTTAATATTATAATCTTATGAAAGAATTACATGTTACTTATGCGTTCAGTAGCCCGGATCTAGTCCGGGTTAAAGATCAATAGACACACCACAATAATGAGTTATACACTGACAGGTGTACGCCTACACCCCGTGCTCAGGTCGTGGCCAATCTCGTAAGATGATGCCAAGGATATCCGGGACATGGTCATTAACCCCCCAAAGGCTGTAAAGTAAACAAGACTGTTTAAACGAGCCGATCAAATTATTCAACTACCCACTTTAACGGTGGAGATTTGATGCCCGATCAAGCGGTATGCTATATACCGTAACCCAAGCCCGTATAGGGAAAATAAGTTAAAAGTATTTACCTGATGCAAAGTATAAATCACAATAAGCAAAATGCACGTAGCTTTTACTGGTTCTCCTAATCTGGAACGAAGGTTTAATATAACCTATTAGAATACTAACGGGTCTTTTATTAAGTTTAAGCTTAGACCGGCTAGTTTCAAAGATACGGTTCGTACGCACGATTAAGCGAAGACCGGATAGAATGTGATTTAGACCCAACAAGTTCAGAGACTTGTTTAATATGGGTCCTTCATGCACATTCTGGATTTTGAGATTAAACCGATAAGGTTTGACCCGTTTCGGCTAATTTATGTAAACTTGTTACATAGACCGAACCGAACGCGAAATAAGCGTAACGGGTATCCGTAAGAGCCATATACAGGTTTCCTAAGTTAATATGCTTCAAATATGTTGTGACATCAGTAGGATGTCTTTCATTATGCCCGAAATGAAATTAAACACAAACTATGCCCCGTGGGGGTAGTTTGGTCATTTTTAAAGGTTGTAAAAGAGTTTAGATGTTTAACTGAGTTACAGGTCTGATGTAAACAGAAAACATACTCAATTTGATGAGTTATAACAGTAGGCTAAAGCATATATGTGAAATTTATCATTTTTAACCAAACTATGCCCCATAGGGGTATTTTGGTAATTTCACATAAGCCGAAAAGCTCAAAAACGAAGTCTGAGGTAATCAACCTTTTCTTACTGTTAAAATATCATAATTTGCCTCATATATCAGTAGGTATCAACCCGGGTATGTTCAATATAATTTTAAAACATACTATGCGTTAAAAACGCTAAATAAGGCGATTAAAGGCCATTTCCGGGTTTGATACTTAAATCTGATATTTTTATATTTCCATAAGGCTTAAAATAAATTATTTATCATATGTGATCAGTAGCAAAAGGTTTGGAGTCGTTTCGATAAGTAAAACTCATTTTATGGCCCGTAAGGGCAAAACCGACAATTACCGGATTGAGCCTACGACTACTAGTTATGCTCAGCCTAAAATTAATTAAAAATCTTTAAAAATCCCATAATAATATATTACATCAGTGGGTATTAAGTTTGATACCAAAAAGTAGGCTTAACTAGGCTATACGCTAATTACGCCATTTTATTAACATAAAGCATTAAATTTGCGATATTGAGCATAACTCTTAATCTACAAGTCAAACTGATGTCAAACTTTGCATACAAGTTTATACATCCGTAATTAGGGTTTCTACACTTTTACATTTTCATAAATCACGTTTTGAGGTAATAAGGGCATAATGGTCAACATATGAGCAATTAACGGAAATATGCATATTAATTGGATAACTAGTGAACCAAGGTGTATAATCACAGAGGATTGTTCTAACATGTATCCTAATCCAATTAAAGCTCTGAGGCATTTCTAAAACATGCCTAAACGGGTCAGAACTGAAAGTCAAAGTGAAAGTCAAACTATGTGACTTTCGGTTCCGAACCGGGTCTAAACATGAAATAGTTGGGTTGAACATGTTTGGACATGTTCTTACACTTATTACTAAGTTATAACAATGATCAAACAGGTTGTATATGTTCTAGATAGCTAATTATGCATAAATGACATTTTAAGCATCCTGTTGACTTTTTAATTAAAAGTTTGACCCGACTTTTGACCTGGTTAGAGTGGTGATCAGGGGAAACCCTTTTGAGGTTTTATTACCCACATAAATACCAACTCATAACTACTTTTAATTCGAGATATGACTGAGCCATCATTGACTAATCTCGAAGTCAAACCGTAATTACGACGGTTTGACTTTTAGCTAATTAACCAAGCTAAACTCAACTAAAGAAGGACTAGTAGACTTACAAGAGTCCTATGCATGACTTAAGATCAGTTGGACCTGCTTGAGAGCTCCAGGAATGATCAAATTATGCAGATGAAGGTGTGAGGAGTTATGTTGCACAAGGTGGCCTTTTATAGTGAATTACACACCACAATTGGTTGACACATAACTCTATGATCGACCACAACCATTCAACATGTGTCTCTAGTGCCCTAGTACAGTTTAGGGGCCGCCCATAATGCAAAAATATCGTTCAAAAGTCGAATTTCCGCGTATACAGGGGTCTGTCCCCGTTTTCTGTATCTGGGCTCCGTACGCGGCCCGCGTACCGTTTAAGCAATTCTCAAGCGGGCCGCTTGAGACCTTAATATCAGATTTTTAAATTTTATTTGTTTTCCAACTTGACCTTTGGCTTCATGAAGGGGCAACTAGGGTTATTTCTTGCATTTTGACCCCCTTATATTTACCCACTAGGGCTTTAGGACTTATACCCACTTTGCCAAGTCCCTGGACACTTCCGGTTACCCGAAAAGCCTTAACTTTCAACGTTAACACTTTAACCCCTCGCTCACGAATTTGATCATAACATTCTCATACGATAACGAAACTTTATGAAATTTTAATCGTGCATTCTAGTGAGCATAATTTATATTTACAAAGCTTCGGGTTTGTCAAAAGATCACTCAGAGGTATATCTTTAACATGTTGACACATTTGACCCCTGTAGTTTGTAATCTCTCACTTTTAGCTTCGTATGATCCATGATTTATTCGTTTGATGTTATGAACATCATGTAGGGTTATTATGAAGTATATTTATTCACTGTTGACACTTAGAATCCGTATAATCACATACTTTCCATGTTTGTCAACTTTAGTCCTTTTATAACATTCTTTCACACGTTCAAACTTTATGACACGTGTCAACACATTATAGGACGTGAATTTTCGAGGTGTTACATCCTCACCCCCTTAAAATAAATCTCGACCCGAGATTTACTGAAATAAGTAAGGGTACTTTTCTTTCATCGTGGATTCAACTTCCCACGTGAATTCGGGGCCTCTACGGGCATCCCATTTGACCTTTACAATAGGTACGTGCTTCCTTCGAAGCTTCTTCACCTGTCGATCTTCAATCGACAAAGGTTTTTCAACAAATTTTAAGCTCTCGTCTATATCTGTATGGGGTATTACCAGTGATTCGTCAGCGAAACACTTCTTCAGATTGCAGATGTGGAACACATTGTGAATTCCACTGAGCTCTTCCGGTAAGTTTAACTTATAGGCAACTGACCCGATACATTTGTTAACCTCGAAAGGTCCTATGTATCTCGGGCTTAGCTTGCCTTTCTTACCAAACCGCATCACTCCCTTCCAGGGTGATACTTTAAACAATACTTTATCACCTACTTCGAAGTGAAAAGCTTTACGCTTCGGATCTGCGTAGCTCTTCTGCCTATCCCGGGCAGCTTTGAGACGGTCACGAATCTGGACAATCTTGTCCGTCGCTTCGAACACGATCTCTGGTCCTTATAACTGGACATCTCCAACTTCCGCCCAACAACGGGCGATCTACACTTTCCACCGTATAATGCCTCGAAAGGCGCAGCCTTAATGCTGGTATGATAGCTATTGTTGTAGGAGAATTCGATTAATGGTAGGTTCTTATCCCAACTACCTCCCAAATCGATCGCACATGCACGCAGCATATCTTCCAACGTTTGAATAGTACGCCCACTCTGACCGTCAGTCCGAGGATGGTAAGCCGTACTAAAATTCAAACGTGTGCCCAAAGATTGTTGGAACTCTTCCAAAAATGTGATGTGTACCTAGTATCTCGGTCAGAGATGATAGCTACAGGTATGCCATGTAGGGCTACAATCTTATCAACGTATAACTGAGCTACCATGTCGGAGCTATAAGTCTCCTTGATGGGTAGGAAATGTGTGGACTTAGTCAGTCTGTCAACTATAACTCATATCGTATCATTTCCTTTCCTTGTCTTGGGTAACTTGGTAATAAAATCCATAGTTACCATTTCCCACTTCCACATAGGAAGTTCAGGCTGTTGTAGCAAGCCTGACGGCTTTTGCTGCTCGGCTTTGACTTGCGCACTTGTCGAGCATTTAGCTACATGGGTGGCTACGGACTTTTCCAAGCCTATCCACCAATAATTTGCCCTTAGATCCTGGGTAGCTGATGGCAAATTCTTAATCGTTGCCTAATTAGGGTTGCGGAATTTAATACGTAAGCAATATGAACCGTCTTTCTTATTTAATAACATATAACCCTCAGAATATTGAGTCAGGCTATATGAGCCTATGTCTTAAAACCTACTTAAATCAAGGTTTCGATTATTCCATAATCAATATGGAGTTTTCACAATACTTCTGCCCACAGCGGGATGCTAATCTTAATTATACCTGCCTTCCAGGAGGTAAGCAGGGAAAACTTATGAGAAGATAGTCAAGATGTAAAGAGGCTACAGAGATTTTCCATATCTCAGGCTCCAGTTCATCCATCATTACTCGTGTCAAATAAGTGACACCTTTATGTTATAAGTCCATGAATTCCTTAATCGGGAACATTTACTTGGACAATTTTATTCTGGATATCTTCTTTGAATACTACTAGTCGACTTTAGTACAATATGACCATTGGGATATCTCAGGGGTTCCATGTATTAAACCTCCATGCTGATCAGACATGGAAATAATCTATGGGACACACTAGGATACGCCAATCCTCATATGACACTTTTATCAAACATAGTTTGGCATTCGCAGGCGATAGAAAAACAATGAGAAAATAATTAAAATAACATATGTTGTCGTACTCTATGCAAAGAAAGAGTACTCTGATTTTCCGGAAGGATTCCTTGCCAATCTAGAAGCATTGGTTACTATGGTTTCCTTGGTAGTTATACCTTGTGGATAATAATAAAGGTTTTGCTAAGTTTATGGTTCATGAAGATTTATTATTGCCTGTATTAAGAATAGGACACTTAGCAGAAATTATCATTGATAAATGATAAGGAAGTTTATTGTACAAGTGCTTATATTTAATCAATAATGGAAGTTTCACAAACTAGGCACCTAGCTCAGTTGGCTAGGCGCGCGAAAGGGTGCGGCCTAGACCCAGGTTCGATTCCGGGGACGGCCAATTCCACCATTTTTTTTATGTTTAATATTAATTACTCGTACAGATACCTGTAATTATGAGGGTTGTCTCATAAAGAGTCTTGATAATTAATTGCTTCTTATCACTATATGGAGCCCTTATATTTAACGAAACTTTGGACATCGGAAAAATGATTCCTAATGGATATAAAACATCCATCTAATAATGCTGAAGCAGTCTCTGAGGTATACAGGCTGCTTACTGAACTTTCGTTGCTTTTTATTAAGCCTGTAATTGCTCTCTTTCTCAGATTTCTGGGAGTTATTCTCCTTCTTTTGGTTCATCCTTCATATTCGAAGTGTGAACAAAACTCTTCTCATGAGCAATTGAACATGGTTTTGAATGAAATTCAGAGCGAGGAGCTTTCGGCTCTTTGGATTATTTCATGATCTTTCCATGGTCCTTTCAACTGCTGCGTCAACCACAGTCTGAAGATTAACTCCATTAATATTGAGGTTTACGTTTGTAGTTTTATTAACTTTCGTCGCCTTAATAGCGTTGCGACTGTCGTCTACCTCATCCGAGTTTTCCATACTCGAAACTTGGTACCAATCACCAAGATTTAACCATTATTAGTCATCATCCTGATGACCTGACTTAGATTAGCCACGGCATTCATAAACCGTATGGGCTATTCCGTTCCGAACATTCATAGTGAATATTATTTTGAACGTATTTCCATTATATTTAGCCTAGGTCACAACAGGACCATCAATGGCATCCAAAGTTTGGAGCGAGTCCAATACTTGCTTGACAGGGGACCATAATGTCACAACTGTCTTTGTCACAAGGACGATTATAAATAGCTCAAGGGCTAGCCTTACATGACTTCGGTTATATATTTATATACATATATGGCATAGAAGCCTGTCGCGAGGGACGTAGAAAAATATGGCATAAAGCACAGTCATGAAGGACATAAGTAATCATATGGCGCGAAGGCCTTGTTGTGATGACATTTAGATATGGCACAAAAAGCCTGTCACCAGGAATGTCAACATTTAGTATATTAACTTGTCACGAAGGACAAATTTATGGCACATAGGCTTGTCATAAAATGACTTTAAAACATAACTTGATGGTTTATCACCAAGGACCTTAATTTATAAGCCACAATCTTATTAGATTAGGGCTTCAAGGTTTGAACGTGGTTCTTCACCTTTGGACAGGGAGTCATAGACTACAACTGTCACCGTTTTGAAAGACGATTCATTTGGCAGAAAAATAAGCCAATCAACATCACTAACGGATGTTTATATATAACCATCGTGTCTAATGATATTAGTTATGATCACATCGATCATATTGACTATTAGGTTTGGGTATAATCACACCATTTGGAACAGGGGATCATAAAGATCACTACTATCCTTGTCTTACCGACATTAGAATAAAGTATAGCCCGTAGGCATTTCATCACGAGGGATGTTAATATTATGATCATCATACCGATGATACTAGTCAGGATCGCAATGATAGTATAGACTATGGGATTTGAGTATAGCTCACCCCCTTGGGCAAGAATCACAAAAGATTACAATTGCCTTGTCTCAATTGGATAATATAATATAGCCCTTAGGCAAAACATCATTTAAGGATGTTAAAATTTTTTAATCATCGTATTGATGATTTTTTTTTTTTGATATGATGGCATTGATCATATAGACTATTAGGCTTGAGCGTAGCTCACTACCTTGGACTGTAATCATAAAGATCACACTGTTTTTGTTACACATGGACGATATAACATGGCCCATAGGTGAAACATCTCTAATGGATGTTTATAATAGGTTCATCCTATTAGATGATATAAGTCATGATTGCATTAATCATATTGACTATTTTGGCTTGAGCATAGCTCACCACCTCAGGCAAGGAATCATAAAGATAACAATGTCAATGTCTCAAATGGACAATATATTATAGCCCGTAGGCAAAACATCACTAAAGGATGTTTAATAATACTATCATCGCATCAGATGATATTAGTCATGATCGCATTGATCATATAGACTATTATGTTTGGACATAATCCAATATTTTAGACAGGAGGTCAAAGACCATCACTGTCGTTGTCTTATCGGACAACAAGTTTAGCCCGTAGGCACTTTATCATTAACGGATGTTTATAACATGATCGTGTTATGGGATGATATAAGCCATGATCCCTAAGTCACTAGGTTAGATAAGGGAATTGGAAGAATCCAATATAAGGATGACTGTTGTGATTTTCTCGAATCACATTTGTCAAGAGTGCTAACACGTTCTTAGGTGTTAACAGGGATCTGAATCCCTTGGGTAGGTTTCACCATTTTGGCCGCGTAGGCTAGGTTTCACCTTTAAGATTCCCTTTTAAACTGCATACTGGCAGAGAAGGAAGGATATTTATTTTATTCAGGATTTTTATCATAAATCCTAATTTATAAGTTAATAATAGCACAAATGGCCTAGTCGCGTAGACAAGTTTAATTTATAAGCCATGATTTCGGAGAATCGAGGCATTAAGGTTTGAATCAAAGTTCATTACCCTTTCCTGACAGGGAGCTGTAGGCTACCACTGTCTTTAGTCTCAGAGGACATTAACTATAGCCCGTAGGCACTTCCCTTCTAAGGGATGTTTATTACGGAATTGCCCCTTAGGGAAATTCATTAACCATGGTAAGCAGAGACCATATTTGGTTAATTTATTAATCATATTTATTTAGGATTTTTATTATAATTTATCCTAATTATAAAACATTAACAGTTTTATTAGTGGCACCCAATGGCCAGGTCACATGGACATTTATAAATTATAAGCTTATGATTTCAGAGAATCACAGCAACAATAACAGTTTTATTTAATAGCACCAAAGGCCTAGTCACAAGGACAATTTTTAAATCATAAGCCAGGATTTCAGAGAATCAAGGTCTTTAAATATATTAGCACAACAGGCTTAGTCACAAGGACATATATAAATTATAAGCTAGGATTTCAGAGAATCAAAGCCTTGAGGTTTGAACCTAGTTCATTACCTTTTTCTGACAGGGAGTCATAGCTACCACTGTATTTTGGCTCATGTAGAAATGAGCAAGGCCCGTAGGCACTATATTACCACGTATGGTTAAAATATGATCATCTTAATTGATGATGTAAACCCAGGATTCGGATATCATTAAACTGGGTTAGGAATCCTTTGAAGAATCCTTAATAACGTGTGTGATTTCCAACGAATCACATCTGCCGGGAGTGTTAACATGTTTTCAGATGTTAACTGGAATACGAATCTTTTAAACAGGTCTTACCATCTTGGCCCGGTCTTATAATTGACCCGTAGGCTAGGTTTCACACTTAAGATTCTTAATTTATGATTTGAATCTTTTTAACAAGTCTTACCATCTTGGCCCGGTTTTATAATTGACCCGAAGGCTAGGTTTCACACTTAAGATTCTTAATTTATAATTAACGCAAAACAATTTTACATTGAAATGTTAATAAGGATCTGAATCTAATATTGAGGAACTGCCATCTTCGCCGGTCTTAATATGACCCGAAGCTAGCTCTTGTCCTTTTTAGATTTTGCCATTTTATTATAATGGTAGATCTTGTAAAAAGGAAATGTTATTTTCCATTTATTTAATATTCTTGTTTAGAATGAAAGTTTAAACTTAATCATTCCACAATATAAAAATAAAAGTATAATGTTGCCCTAAGCGGGACTTGAAAGGAATAATGTTGTCTTCGAAGGGACTAAAAAGATAAATATGTCCTTATAAGGACTATTGAGGAAACGATTTTCAGCAAAGGAGTTTCTTCTTCATTCAATTCCTGCATGCTTTCTCCTTAGTTGCACGTCTCATCTTGGTCGCTGTACGAAGCTCAGCATTTCAAGGCTCCGGGTGTGGAGAATCCCTAGTTCAGCTTCCTCGCTTGGCGACGTATCCAATAATAATAATAAAAATTGGAAGCAAAAATTTCCATATTAGGATTAAGATTATTCCTATGTTAAGTCTAGACTCAGAAGTTTAGATTGTGCAATTGTGTAACTGAGATTAAACACAAAAGGCTAGTGTTTAATTCACTCAGTGTTGGCTCTGATACCAACCTGTCACACCCCGATTTCCACGTGTTCACCGGTGGGCCCGGTGGGGGATTATCGTGACGTCCTGGTTGGCAACATAATAGTCAAACAACACAATATTTATATGCACAGCGGAAGCAATTAAAAATATAATACAACCGAATTTATTATTGTAATATCAACTGTCACAATATTCGGAAGTTTATCCACAGAAGGATCGAGCATAAAATGGAAACAATAGTTCAACAGACTTCAGGCATCTTAAGCTTGCGGGACTCTTTATTGATGCTAAGGAGACAATCCAGCCAATTACGTTTAGTACCTGCATTTAGTCTTTTTGGGAAAATACGTCAGTTTACACTGGTAAATACAATCAACTGACTCATTTTGGAAAATGATTTAAAAATTGGTTTGGATGCACATGGCATAAATGTTTTATAATTTGATTAAAATGCACAGAGGCAATATTTAATCTTTTTAACTTGGGAGAATTATTTAATATTATAATCTTGTGAACGAATTACATGTTACTTATGCGTTCAGTAGCCCGGATCTAGTCCGGGTTAAAGATCAATAGACACACCACAATAATGAGTTATACACTAACAGGTGTACGCCTACACCCCGTGCTCAGGTCGTGGCCAATCTCGTAAGATGATGCCAAGGATATCCGGGACATGGTCATTAACCCCCCAAAGGCTGTAAAGTAAACAAGACTGTTTAAACGAGCCGATCAAATTATTCAACTACCCACTTTAACGGTGGAGATTTGATGCCCGATCAAGCGGTATGCTATATACCGTAACCCAAGCCCGTATAGGGAAAATAAGTTAAAAGTATTTACCTGATGCAAAGTATAAATCACAATAAGCAAAATGCACGTAGCTTTTACTGGTTCTCCTAATCTGGAACGAAGGTTTAATATAACCTATTAGAATACTAACGGGTCTTTTATTAAGTTTAAGCTTAGACCGGCTAGTTTCAAAGATACGGTTCGTACGCACGATTAAGCGAAGACCGGATAGAATGTGATTTAGACCCGACAAGTTCAGAGACTTGTTTAATATGGGTCCTTCATGCACATTCTGTATTTTGAGATTAAACCGATAAGGTTTGACCCGTTTCGGCTAATTTATGTAAACTTGTTACATAGACCGAACCGAACGCGAAATAAGCGTAACGGGTATCCGTAAGAGCCATATACAGGTTTCCTAAGTTAATATGCTTCAAATATGTTGTGACATCAGTAGGATGTCTTTCATTATGCCCGAAATGAAATTAAACACAAATTATGCCCCGTAGGGGTAGTTTGGTCATTTTTAAAGGTTGTAAAAGAGTTTAGATGTTTAACTGAGTTACAGGTCTGATGTAAACAGCAAACATACTCAATTTGATGAGTTATAACAGTAGGCTAAAGCATATATGTGAAATTTATCATTTTTAACCAAACTATGCCCCATAGGGGTATTTTGGTAATTTCACATAAGCCGAAAAGCTCAAAAACAAAGTCTGAGTTAATCAACCTTTTCTTACTGTTAAAATATCATAATTTTCCTCATATATCAGTAGGTATCAACCCGGGTATGTTCAATATAATTTTAAAACATACTATGCGTTAAAAACGCTAAATAAGGCGATTAAAGGCCATTTCCGGGTTTGATACTTAAATCTGATATTTTTATATTTCCAGAAGGCTTAAAATAAATTATTTATCATATGTGATCAGTAGCAAAAGGTTTGGAGTCGTTTCGATAAGTAAAACTCATTTTATGGCCCGTAAGGGCAAAACCGACAATTACCGGATTGAGCCTACGACTACTAGTTATGCTCAGCCTAAAATTAATTAAAAATCTTTAAAAATCCCAAAATAATATATTACATCAGTGGGTATTAAGTTTGATACCAAAAAGTAGGCTTAACTAGGCTATACGCTAATTACGCCATTTTATTAACATAAAGCATTAAATTTGCGATATTGAGCATAACTCTTAATCTACAAGTCAAACTGATGTCAAACTTTGCATACAAGTTTATACATCCGTAATTAGGGTTTCTACACCCGTAATTAGGGTTTCTACACTTTTACATTTTCATAAATTACGTTTTGAGGTAATAAGGGCATAATGGTCAACATATGAGCAATTAACGGAAATATGCATATTAATTGGATAACTAGTGAACCAAGGTGTTTAATCACAGAGGGTTGTTCTAACATGTATCCTAATCCAATTAAAGCTCTGAGGCATTTCTAAAACATGCCTAAACGGGTCAGAACTGAAAGTCAAAGTGAAAGTCAAACTATGTGACTTTCGGTTCCGAACCGGGTCTAAACATGAAATAGTCAGGTTGAACATGTTTGGACATGTTCTTACACTTATTACTAAGTTATAACAATGATCAAACAGGTTGTATATGTTCTAGATAGCTAATTATGCATAAATGACATTTTAAGCATCCTGTTGACTTTTTAATTAAAAGTTTGACCCGACTTTTGACCTGGTTAGAGTGGTGATCAGGGGAAACCCTTTTGAGGTTTTATTACCCACATAAATACCAACTCATAACTACTTTTAATTCGAGATATGACTGAGCCATCATTGACTAATCTCGAAGTCAAACCGTAATTACGACGGTTTGACTTTTAGCTAATTAACCAAACTAAACTCAACTAAAGAAGGACTAGTAGACTTACAAGAGTCCTATGCATGACTTAAGATCAGTTGGACCTGCTTGAGAGCTCCAGGAATGATCAAATTATGCAGATGAAGGTGTGAGGAGTTATGTTGCACAAGGTGGCCTTTTATAGTGAATTACACACCACAATTGGTTGACACATAACTCTATGATCGACCACAACCATTCAACATGTGTCTCTAGTGCCCTAGTACAGTTTAGGGGCCGCCCATAATGCAAAAATATCGTTCAAAAGTCGAATTTCCGCGTATACAGGGGTCTGTCCCCGTTTTCTGTATCTGGGCTCCGTACACGGCCCGCGTACCGTTTAAGCAATTCTCAAGCGGGCCGCTTGAGACCTTAATATCAGATTTTTAAATTTTATTTGTTTTCCAACTTGACCTTTGGCTTCACGAAGGGGCAACTAGGGTTATTTCTTGCATTTTGACCCCCTTATATTTACCCACTAGGGCTTTAGGACTTATACCCACTTTGCCAAGTCCCTGGACACTTTCGGTTAACCCGAAAAGCCTTAACTTTCAACGTTAACACTTTAACCCCTCGCACACGAATTTGATCATAACATTCTCATACGATAACGAAACTTTATGAAATTTTAATCGTGCATTCTAGTGAGCATAATTTATATTTACAAAGCTTCGGGTTTGTCAAAAGATCACTCAGAGGTATATCTTTAACATGTTGACACATTTGACCCCTGTAGTTTGTAATCTCTCACTTTTAGCTTCGTATGATCCATGATTTATTCGTTTGATGTTATGAACATCATGTAGGGTTATTATGAAGTATATTTATTCACTGTTGACACTTAGAATCCGTATAATCACATACTTTCCATGTTTGTCAACTTTAGTCCTTTTATAACATTCTTTCACACGTTCAAACTTTATGACACGTGTCAACACATTATAGGACGTGAATTTTTGAGGTGTTACAGATACTCCCATTCGAAACAAGTTGTAACGCACAGCGTTTCGATACTTTTATTATCTTGGAAAGTCTCATCATACTTCCTATCTTGTGATGCTTTTACACTCGAGACGATCGATCATAATGAAAATGAGACAATTTGATCTTAATCGTGTTAAACTATGTGAAACTTTTACTCCATGTGATACTTTTGTGATGCTTTATATATATGAACGATGTGAATCTTGACTCTTGTGATGCTTTAAGAATCTTGACTCTTGTGATGCTTTATATATGAACGATGTGAATCTTGACTCTTGTGATGCTAAAAACTTGACACTTGTTATGCCTTGATACTTGATAAACGAGATACTAGTTTTTAACACAAATCCGAAACACGAGGTTACTCTTGTTATTGGATACCTAGAGGAATAATAATGCTATAATAATCACTCACAACAATACACAACGCAACGCTTAACCTCACTCGTAAAACGAACCAAAGTCGGAAAACTAACAAACGCAAATCGGCTGTCCGAATGGATATTCGATCGGATGACCATCAAGTCATCAAGTCGTGAAACTATATTCTTAAACAAAACATTATGCTATGCCAACGTGTTCGAGAAACTATATTATTAAACAAAACATTATGATCGGATGACCAGATTGCACGCATCGTTCCCAAGATTGTCGCTAAAATCCAGGGATCAAACACTCCTCCCTCCTTTGTTGACTCGAAAGCGGTCCAACCTAAGCCCGTGAGCTTCAACTACAAACACTTTGTCTCTTGTAACCCTAAGCCTTTCACGGGCAGTGATGGGGTGACCGCAATGCTAGAATGGTTCGACAGTATTGAAGTTACTTTCATCAACAGTGAGTGCTTTGAGCATCTAAAGACTAGGAGTGCTACTGGTGTTTTCCAAGGAAGAGCTTTGGAATGGTGGACCAATGAGAGAAACATCCACTCAAATGATGAAGCTTATGCTTTACCATGGGCTGAGCCTAGGGAATTGATGATGCTTGAATTCTGCCCTCCTCATGAGCAGCAGAAACTTGAGGACGAGTTCTGGCATCTGAAACAAGTTGGTGATGACAATCTGGCTTATACTACCTGTTTCAAGCAACTCAGCATAATCGTACCTCACTTAGTGTCTACTCCCAAGCGAATGATCATGAAGTACATTCATGGGTTACCTCCTGCTACGCGTGACGCCATTGAGGCAGCTTAATTCGGCTCTATTGACGAAGTTTACCATCTTGCAGCAAGTTTGAACAACAACCGCGTTCGTGACAAACAATTTGGTACACCTGCTCCCTCGAAACCAGCTAACCATATCACGCAGCAACCCAGTGGCAACAAGGGTAAGAAACGAAAGTCTCAAAACCGTGCTTGCAATGCCATTGTGCCTGCTGCTACTCCAAACCCTCCTACTCCAGTAAACACCAAGAAGTCATACACTGGGGTTCATCCCAAGTGTGCCACGTGCAACTATCATCACCCAGTCAACTCAACTTGTCGCCAGTGTACCACCTGCAATCGCTATGGTCACACAGCCCCTTACTGCCGTCAAGTCAATCAGGTTCAGCAAGCACCACCAGCTCAGCAGAACCCCAAACCAACAAACAACGCGCGAGCCTGCTACAAATGTGGGGACACCACTCATCTCCGTTCCTAATGTCCCTATCTGAATAAGGAGCAACAGCAAGCCGCTCGAGGATGAGCGTTCAACATCAACACGAATCAGGCGCGTAACGACAATGATGTCGTTAATGGTACGTTTCTCGTTAAAAATCTTTACGCTTCGATACTATTTGATACTGGTGCCGACAGAAGCTTTGTGTCCGTAGAATTTGAATCTCTGTTGAGATTGCCGATGGTAAGTCTATTCTAGTTGATTCTATTCTCCGTGATTGTTCCCTGACTCTTAACGATCACATTTTTACTATTGATCCCATACCCATGCAATTTGGTAGCTTCGATATCATAATCGGCATGGATTGGTTGCGTAAGAACCATGCCGAAATCGCTTGTCACGAGAAGTACGTTCGTTTACCTCTCCCGTCTGGTGATACTTTGCACGTCTATGGAGACCAACCTTCTAGAGGACTGAAGTTGATGTCATGCACTCAAGCGAATAAATGCTTACGTAAACAATACTTTGCCTTCTTGGCCCACATAGTGGAACAAAAGGGCAAGGGAAAAAGTGTAAGTGATGTTCCAGTGGTGTGTGATTTCCCTGACGTCTTTCCTGAAGATCTCCCTGGTCTTCCTCCACCTCGATCTGTTGATTTTCGTAATGATCTTATACCTGGCTCGACTCATGTTGCCAAGGCTCCTTACCGACTTGCACCCTCTGAGATACAAGAGTCATCTAGTCAACTGCAAGAGCTACTCGATAAAGGTTTCATACGTCCAAGTACCTCACCTTGGGGTGCTTCGGTGCTCCAATTCTATATACAACTTCTTTGATATTTAATAGGTAAATAGAACTCCTTCCAAATTTATAAAAGTCAACTACACAGATGATGTATTTTATCTTTGGCAGCCATGGTTGTAAAAATACTGACTAATCTCTGATTAGTCGCCGATTAATCACTAATCGGAGGTTCACCGATTAATGACCGATTAATCGTTAGTTAGGCGGTCAATGGCGGTCCTATTCTAGCCAAAATTTTTCCAGACGCCGGCTAAATTTCGACCAAACCTAATAAATTTCTTCCAATTACTAAAAAAATGGGTCAATGAGGGGTTAAAGCATATCTACTTTAGAAAACTACATATAAAAATCTTGATCCGATTAATTCCAATTAATCCCTATTAATCCTGATTAATCGCTAGTCGGTACCCCACCGCCCGACTAGCGCCTAACGATTCTTACAACACTGATGGCAGCCTTATGCTTCTCGTCAGTCAGTCACATGCTTGCCCACCTTTACTTAAAACACCTCATTTCATTAAAACCACTACCAATTTTTTTCCAACAACCATACATAGATTGCAACCATCAATATAGACACTGGCCCTAACTCCGGCGAGAAACACGCCATTTCCGACAGTCTCACGAAGTGGCAAACGCAACCCATTGACTCCGCTCCTTTTGAGTTTCTCACTCCATTTCCAGCGAGAGACACGCCATTTTCGTCATTGCGGTTTACAAAAAAGCACGACTCAGTGCCGCTATGGCTACAACCGGAGTTGACATGCCAAATAGCAGGCACTAACATCGTCGAAATCCCAAGAGGATTCAGGGGAGAAGCACTCGATCATCATCTCACCTTCAAAACCCAAAAAACAACAACCGTGTACAGTTGGTCACCATCATCAATGACGAAATGGTCACCGGTGACCGGTTGGTAACACCATAGAAACTGAGAGAGCAAGGCGGTGTAAAGCTCAAATGAGGAAGACATTGGAGCCTATGGGTTTTTTAGCTTTAAACAGTTGTATAGTGAACATAAAAGTGAACAACATGAAAACTAGCAGGGCACGTGTCCCATATGTTCATTTGTATCAGACCACAGTTTGCTTAATACCATTATTCCACCCTCATTGCAAATGTTACAACTACTAATGCCTATAAATGTTGCTTAAAAGTGTAAAGGCTAAGAAGCATGGCAAAAGATGAGAAAAAAGCATTGTACTACTCTTAATACACAAAATACAACCATCAATGCCTAACAATGTTACTAATTTATAAGCATATCTACTTTAGAAAACTACATATAAAAATCTTGATCCAATTAATTCCAATTAATCCCTATTAATCCTGATTAATCGCTAGTCGGTACCCCACCGCCCGACTAGCGCCTAACGATTCTTACAACACTGTTGGCAGCCTTATGCTTCTCGTCAGTCAGTCACATGCTTACCCACCTTTACTTAAAACACCTCATTTCATTAAAACCACTACCAATTTTTTTCCAACAACCATACATAGATTGCAACCATCAATATAGACACTGGCCCTAACTCCGGCGAGAGACACGCCATTTCCGGCAGTCTCACGGAGTGGCAAACGCAACCCATTGACTTCGCTCCTTTTGAGTTTCTCTCTCCATTTCCAGCGAGAGACACGCCATTTTCGTCATTGCGGTTTACAAAAAAGCACGACTCAGTGCTGCTATGGCTACAACCGGAGTTGACATGCCAAATAGCAGGCACTAACATCGTTGAAATCCCAAGAGGATTCAGGGGAGAAGCACTCGATCATCATCTCACCTTCAAAACCCAAAAAACAACAACCGTGTACAGTTGGTCACCATCATCAATGACGAAACGGTCACCGGTGACCGGTTGGTAACACCATAGAAACTGAGAGAGCAAGGCGGTGTAAAGCTCAAATGAGGAAGACATTGGAGCCTATGGGTTTTTTTAGCTTTAAACAGTTGTATAGTGAACATAAAAGTGAACAACATGAAAACTAGCAGGGCACGTGTCCCATATGTTCATTTGTATCAGACCACAGTTTGCTTAATACCATTATTCCACCCTCATTGCAAATGTTACAACTACTAAGACCGTGTGTAATGGGGCGTTTTACATAAAAAAATTTCAAAAATAACGCCCTATAACGCCCCATAACCCACTACACCAGGCGTTATAGGGCGTTTTAAATCAAAAAAATTGTTCCCGGCGTTTAAATTAAAACGCTTAATCGAAAACCAACAACCAATCAAACGGCTAGTTTGATTTTTTTTAAACCTATTATATATATATATATATATATATATATAAACAACCAAAACTCATCCATTTTCAACAAAAACAATATCAAAACCTCTCTAAAAAATCCCACCATTTTTAAAAAAACTTGATGGATTCTCCTAGTTCTTCATCCATGATAAATTTTTACTACAACGAGTATTTTGCGGATGGCGATGGTTCGACCGATGAGGAGGTTGAGCAAGAGGCGGTTACGAGTGCATGTCAACTAGCGGTGCGATATGTCAAGCATTCTCGTCGGCCCCAAGCACAAAAAAATAAAAGAGGCTATGTTGAACGAGACCGACGCGCGGCACACGATCGTTTGATGAAAGACTATTTTGACGAGGCGCCGACATTTTCGAACGAAATGTTTAGGCGTCGTTTCCGAATGAGTAAGCGGTTGTTTCTACGCATAGTCGACGACTTGGAAGCCAACTACGATTATTTTAAACAAAAACCGGATGCGAGAGGGGAACTTGGATTTACCGGTATCCAAAAGTGTACGTCGGCGTTACGAATCCTTGCTTATGGTAACACTACCGACATCAACAACGAGTATCTAAAAATGGCGGAGAAAACAACACGAGACAGCTTGGAACATTTTTGTCGCGGTACAATTCTTATACTTTACTTTTATTTTTTTTAAACGACGAGTATGCTTAGAATTTTTTTTTTTTTGAATCTTATGTTTGTCTATATTTTTTTATAAAGGTATAATTGATGTGTACGGTGCGCGTTATCTTAGAACGCCTACATGGGAGGACCTTCAAAAGATCTACGAGGTACATAATGCCGAGCATGGTTTGCCTGGTATGATCGGGAGCATAGATTGCATGCATTGGCGTTGGGATAACTGCCCGACTGCATGGCGAGGCCAACACACACGGGGTGACCAAAAAGGACCCACTATTATTCTGTGACAACCCTCACCAAACCAGGTATCCGTACGACTTAATTAATGATTAATTACTGCTTAATTACTGTGCTTATTTGAACTAGCTGATGAACTGCTACTTGATATCTGATACATGTACTTACTTGCATCATACTTTACTTATCGTCACTACATTATTTACATACGGCACCTTAGTGACAAACATGATGCACAAAAAGCACAGTAGCACTACCGAATAACCTACTGAACATGCTGATAAAGCCAGCATCAGGCAAACACTGCCTCTAAGGCCTGTATGAGCCAGAGATATTTTGCTACACTAATGGTGAGTGTAGGGATATAAGGGTTGTAGAACTGCGTCTCTAGGGATAAGTCACAGTGACTGGATGTGCCTAAAACGTACTCTAAGTACAAAACTCAGCACTTTACAAAATAATTCAGCTTTTAGCTAACTAATAAAGTGCCAAAACATGAGAAAAATAACACTAGACACTTTCGAAAGTGTCAGGAATAAGCGGTGTCACTAAAAATAACAATAACGACACTTTAAAGCTTTATTAAGCGCTTTAACGGATTACTATCCAACCGAACAACCGGACTATACCCGGAACATGAAAATATTGTTATTTTCACTATCTATCTTTTTCTGAGCTAGTTAGGGTCCCTGATTACCCTAACACCCGTTGTAACACACTACACTTTAGTAACTAAGTAAACACTTAACCTAACTTAGTTTAACTTAACTAATACTTAGTGATTAGTCACAACCTAACCAAATAACCCCCCCCCCCTTTACGATTTCGGTCCTCATGGGGGACACCCCCTTTGTACTTGATTAATATTTTAATCCCTTTGCTTAAGATCTAGAGGACACATTAACCTTTGGGTAATAATCTCATGATTTGTCTATAAGTTAAGAGATTAACACACTTGATCATTATCACTTAACAACTTCACACAAACACTCTCCCTCTCCTCTCTAGAGCTCTCGGCCGAACCCCCCCTATAACCACCCACCCATTTTCGAGTTTGATCATCATCATTCCAAGCATCTACAAACATCAAGGGTCACGTAATAGGAGGTTTGGAGCAAACGGAACGCGAAGGACCTCTCTACTTTGCTTTTATCCACGCCATTTTCGTCAAGATCCTTCCCTAGCCTTGAGCTAGAGGTATAATGCTTAAAACTCGTATTTGAACTAATCTAAAGTGGTTAAAAGGATTGTTATCGGTTAAAACTCGGAATCTTGCAAGAAGATGCTTTAAAGTTTACTTAAAACTCTAAAAATGGTGGTTAAAAGCTCACTAGTTGTGTAAATGTTGTAGTAATTGAAAGTTGTGTTTATTTAGACCCGATCTATGATGTGGTAGCTCGGATCATCGTTTAACCCGGTTTGGTAAGATCATGGATCTTAACATAAGCTTGTTTTTGAATAATACAAGGGTTAAAGGGTGGAACTCTACCACACGCGAATCATGAACTTGTGTAAAAGAGTTCTACTTGCAAAATAGCGTTTAAAACTAGCAGATCTACGTATCTGCAAGTGGTATTTTCAAAAGACCAAGCGTTAAAGAAACCATGTTTTCTAAAAGACGGATCTTACAATAACAAGTATGATATTTAGAACACACAAGTGTGTAAACACTTGTGTAACACAAATTTCGACAAAATAACTATCTTTGTAAAAATGGACAAGAAGTTGTAAGGACGGAACTTCTCTAAAAACAAGACTTTTACGAAACCGGCTTTATTTATATAAAGACCCACAAAATATAATGGGATTTACACTATAGTTTCGGAAAAACTACAAGTTCATGCGATTATGCGATTTACATACTTGTCGACTAGTTTGATGTGTCGGAAATTGTTTGATTGAATAAGGAAGTTGTTGAAATTGATTTTATAAAAGAAAATGATACGCTTGAAAGCGTGGCCACCTCCAGTTACAGAGGAAACTCTGGCGAAATTTTTCTAAAAACCTAACACTTAGAACTATTTACACCACAAGTGTTAGAATTATTTTTGACATGTTTTCGAAATATAAATTTCGCCATGACTTTATTTACTAAATATTCGGAGGTGGGATTTTCACAAAATTTAAACGTGATAAATATATATTTTCACACACTGTTTATGATTATTTTGTGAAAATACATAGATATTATTTTTAGAGTAAAAATAATATTTACGAACGTTAACGATTCCAAAATAATACGAACGCTTTCACCATAATTATATATAAGTTACACCGGTAATTATATTACCACTCGATTGTTAAACGTAACTTACACACTTACGGAAATATTTATGAACGCACATGTATTGAATCCCCCATTCTTGGGAAGGAGATTAACTACCAAGTATATACAGAACATAAACACGAAATAGTTGCCTAACTATTTCCCAAAAACTTAAACTATAAAGCTAAGGCACGGCCGTCCGTCTAATAGACATTAGCACCTGTAGGTCGTCGCACAGCTGCGTGAGCAGGAGATACTTGGTAGAGACGCACCGACTGTGAGTTCATGTCCCCCTTTTCTCTAACTGTTTTCAGTTTTCTTAACTGCGGGGGTGAAATACATGTTACTATGATTACGAGTACTTTATACACGGTATGGTTAGCGTAAGGAGGTTTATTACTCAGATCATGTGAGTGGGTAGGAGCAATATGAGGCCATTAGTCCTCATGTCGGGACCGAGGGACAGGAGCGGTAGATCTATCTGGGTGTAGCGAGCCCAGCCCCAGGCCAAACTAGAAACGGACCTTGGGGTGACTTTGTCCACATACAAATGCCGTGGCGAAATCTGCTAGGTTTGAGTCTCCCTATTTGCACTTCACATATATCAGTGGCCTTGCAAACCATTGGTGATCACAAGTCCCCTTATTGGCTACATACCACGACTATTTTTTTTATACTCACAAAGGTTTACTTACTCACTTACACGTGAACTCGCTCAACATTATTGTTGATTTTTCAACTTACATGTATTTCAGGAAATTAACGAGATCTGGCACGGTATGGCATGTTTTCCGCTGCACTAGTTTCCGAGGTCATCCGGGGTTTAGGGGATGTGTCTCTTTCCTGGACAAGACACAATCCTTAAACCATGTTTATGTTATGTTTCAAGTTTGTAATGTCTGTTGAACAAGGTTATGGTTGTTTGGGTATGTTCCCGTTAAAACAATGGTACTGTATTTGGTTTTCAAAACTTAATGGATGATCTTGCATGTTTTTAACTCATATAGCTTGGTTATGATTAAGCTATGGTATTAAGAAGTCACACCAAATTAACCACGCTTCCGCAAAGCCAGGGTGTGACATATTCTTCAGGCGGTTGCTTCACAGGATCTTTGGGTTTGGTCGGCTTACTTTGGCGTGGTCGGGTCATGCAATGATATCAATGTTTTTGAACAATCTCCGCTGTTAGAGAAGTGGATTTCTGGCAAAGCTCCTAAAGCGTCGTTTTACGCAAATGGAAACTACTACCCTCATGGATATTATTTGAGCGACGGAATTTATCCTAGGTATTCGATTTTCGTGAAGACGTATAGTGATCCTTTTGATGAACAAAGAGCATACTTTAAAAAGGTTCAAGAGTCTTCACGAAAAGACATTGAGAGATGCTTTGGGGTTCTTAAACAACGCTGGCAATATTTGAGAAATCCTTGTCGTGCATGGAGCAAGCAAAAAATGAGAGATGCTGTGTACGCGTGTATAATCATGCACAACATGATCTTGGAAGACGAAGGAAAGGCGATATGCCAGAATTATGTGCCAGAAGCCGTTCAAGAGGACCATCCACAGGCGTCAATGGAAGAAAGAGTGAATAATGCGCGAGAGTTGCGTTACGAACCGTACCATTCCCAGTTAATGGTTGATTTGCTACACCACGCATGGTCGGTTCGGTATGTACCACCTGAGGGAGAGGAAGAAACGGAGGACGACGAAGACGAAGTTGGCGAGGGTGAAGAAAGCGAAGATGAAAACTAGTGTTTTTTTTTTTTAATTTCATCTGATTTTAATTTTTTCGGTTTTTTTTTCTGTTTTTTTTATTTTCTGTTTTTTTTTATTTTCTGTAATTTTTTTTAATTAATGAAGTTTTTTATGTTTTAAATTAAAATAAATAATTGTGAAATGATTGTGAAATGATTGAATGGGGCATTATGGGGTATTATACCCACTACACCACTTTTGCTATAATGCCCCATCGCTGACTAGGACGCCACGTGTCGGATAATGCCCCATGGTGGGGGCATTATAACCCACTACCACTACACATGGTCTAATGCCTATAAATGTTGCTTAAAAGTGTAAAGGCTAAGAAGCATGGCAAAAGATGAGAAAAAAGCATTGTACTACTCTTAATACACAAAATACAACCATCAATGCCTAACAATGTTACTAATTTATAGTATATAATTTATAGTATATAATATTGTTCTAATAAAGTCAATTATATATTTATTACTAACTATAAAAAAATTCTAAGTTCCACTATTATTACATCATTGTAAGTTATTTTTACGATTTTTAAAAATGAATAACTTGAATAAAAATAAAGATACAACTTAGCTATTATTTAGCGTGATTTTTTCATCACAATTACCTTCTATTTCAAGTTAAAAGTAAAATAAGTAAATAAATACTATTTAGCAAATAGTAATAAAGTTTATATATGTTGTACATAGACACCTAGTTTCTAAAAAATAAACTTTAATAAAAATCATTCACGTTAAGTAAACAATATTAAAACATGGGCAACTTTTGAAAATTAAAAAGATATGAGTTACTCTAGTTAAAAAACATATAAAAATAAACACTGCCCTCAAATATCTTTGAATAGAAAGGTTAAAATTTTCAAAGATTTAAAAACTTAAAAATCTCTACTATAATAAAGCAAAACTTATCTATGACACGTGTCACCTCCACAAGCCCCCCCCCTTCCTTTCATCTGATGTGTCATTTTGTGAGAATTTTGTTTTATTTTTATAAATCCTAAAGTTAAATCTCCATATCACGTGTTTGGGCGGCCAGATATTGGATTCAAATTTGAATTCCCGCTCCACAGCCCCGTTTCATAACCTGCTCCAAAAAGTTAATACGGAACCATATAAACACTTCATCTTCTTTTTCATGAAGCCCTAATCCTACTCCGCAGTTCTCCCACACCCATACCTAAATCTATTCCATCATTCAACGATTTTTTGTTTGGATCTTGAAGTTTAGGCAAGCTTTCTCCCTGTTGGTGAACTAAATGATGAGACTCAGCAAACCCTAGAGATCTCATCGTCGCTGTTCGAAATAAAGAGATTCACCAGGTTAGGAATCCTACTTTCATATGTGTTCTTTTGTCATGTTGTTTATTAACACAAATTGAATTTATAGGGTTCGTATGTGGGGTAATCGACGAGGATGTTTCTAATAGAGCAATGGAATATCCATGAAACTGACTTTACCACTAGATTACTCCCAGCCCACACTCATAAAGGATCTGAAGGATTCAACCATGATGCTGCCGTTTTTTACCAGGTTTGTTTCTCTTCTTAATCGTCTCTCACTCCTACATGTTGAGTTTTGTTTTCCCACTTGTGCTCTTAGTTTTCTTATGTTTGATCAAATTGGAGGTTTAAAGTTGTTGCTTTAGTGTCAAGTTCTTTGCATAATGTATCAATCAACGGAAAGAAACTATGATACATGAATCAAGAATCACCTATATTATATTTTTTAATGTTTTTTTCTGATCTTTAAGCTTTAATGTATGTTTAATCTTTTTATCATTTGTATTTATAGTTTTTTAACAAGTGACGTTCACAAAATCACCTTTTGATGTCATCTCTTTTCTGGGTATTTGCTATGATTTTATAAAATCAATACTTTTAAATTTAACCCCTTTAGTTGAGCTGCACTTTGCTGCAGTTTGCAAGAGCCCTAATATTTATAGTCTTGTGTTTGTTTTTTATGCTATGATTTTTGTAACATCAGTGGTTTTGGATCCATTAGTGTCAAAATTCATGGATCAAATACTCAAAAATCAACTATCAGAAGAGTTTTACACAAAAAACTAACCAGAAATAGGCTTACAAACAAATCGACTCGAACTCTCATACAAAACATCATCATGAAACCCTAAGAGAGAAACGAACAAACGAAAGAAGATCACAAATGCTCTAAATCAGGGATCAACTTGAAACCCTAAGAGAGAAAATGGCGATCTTGTAATATGATCTGAATTGTACGAACTTAGATGGGTCTTCAAACTTTATATCCTCAGTTGACCCGCTCCACAACCTGAACCGAATCCGCATGATTATAAGCCCATCAGCCTTCTCTTAAGTTAGGCCCATCAGTAGTCTTGACTCTTGAGTTAAGCCCAGCAGCAGCAACATATAACCCGCTCCATACTCAGCCCTCCAAGAATTGTGTTATGCACAAACATAAAAAATAAACGTTTATAAGCTATTACCAATATATATTTATGTATTTGCCATTTAGGGAATTGCATATATTTCAACAATTAGTACTAGCCAAAGACTAATTTAATTTATCGAATACTTATGATTATGTATGTGTAACCGTTTTCAGGGCTATGGGATGACGGAAGCAGGGCCTGTGCTTGCAATGTGTTTGGCGTTTGCGAAAGAGCCGTTTGAGATCAAATCCTGAGCGTGTGGAACGGTTGTTCGTAATGCGAAGATGAAGATTGTTGATCCTGATCGCTTCCGAGGAATCAGCGTGGTGAGATCTGCATTCGTGGGGATCAGATCATGAAAGGTTTGTGCTTAGTGGTGGTTTGAATGTTGTGGATTAGTGTTGTTGGTTTGAGATTGAAGGAGTGTTTTGTTGATAGGTTATATTAATGATTCGGAAGCGACTAAGAGGACGCTTGTGGACGGGTGGCTGCATACCGGAGATATTGGTCTCATTGATGATGATGAGCTTTTTATTGTTGATCGGTTGAAAGAGTTGATTAAGTATAAAGGGTTTCAAGTTGCTCCTGCTGAGCTTGAAGCGATGGTACTCACGCATCCGGATATATCTGATGCTCCTGTTGTCCTGTAAGTTTGATCCGTTTAATTCATTTTTACAACTTATAAATCTGGTTAACACGTTTACAATTTAACTAATACATGTAAACATGTTTAACATGTTTTAGATAAATAGGCTAATCTTGTCGTGTTTGGATTACACATTTTTTTAATGTGTGCAATATAGAGTCAGTGTATTTTACATTGCAATATAGGCTAATCTTATTTTACAAATTTTCTTTTCAGTAGGACACTATAATTCGAGAAGGAGAAATGATTTTCCATATGTTGCTGGAGCACAATTGGTTTTTTTGTTTCTAACTGTTATACCCGTGCTATAGTTATGGTTGCTATGTATCCGAGGATTCCGTTGCCACAACAGGTGTGTAGTCTTATGCTACGGTCATTATAAAAATGCTTGCAGGGAGTATTGCTTTTATTTCCAACATAGAGGTGAAAGTCTTGATTGATTTTGTTTTAAATGGGTCTATTTGGGCTAAATATATTATCGCAAACGAGTGAGTCAAATAAAAAAGCATTTAAAGAAAATGAAATGGGTCAAATAGGTTGGATGAGTTAACCGGGTTGAAACTTGAAAGTCGCCCGAAGTGTATATTTCAAGCGTACAACCTGCATATTACTTTATCTAAACATATCGTAATAAATGCATTATTCTTTTAAAAGAAATATAAAAAGCGGACAAAGAAAGTGTTATCCAAACTCTATTGCCCACATTTGTTGATCCGTAAATGGATATTTTTTTTTTATTTTCATCCATTGATTTTTTTACTTTCATTCACAGACTGTCTAATTGCTTCGCTTTTTACATATGTGCACTAATTTTACGGATTACACTTTAGGTTGTAAATTTGACATGCATGCTCTATTGATTATGCACTGATACACTTTTGAAAAATATGATTAGATGCTTGAGACTGCTTTCAAGAAGGAAAGATTACAATGGATCAGTATGTTAAGAAGGTGAATGATTTATTTCCATAGTGTTATTGCTTTCATTGTGCTTGCTACTTAGAAATATGACTAATGATTTATGCTTGTGTATAGAGGGTTAATATTGGAACCGAGATTGAAGAAGAAGAGAAATAGAAGCTTCAAAGCCGCAACAAGAGTGAGGAACATAACATTTGGTTAATTGCATGTCATAAGAAGTCATAACAGGTTTGGGTTGAAATGACTATATTTTGGGTGATTTTCAATCGTTTGACCCATTCCAGCAAAGCCTTTTGATTTAAAGTTTCTTTAATTTATATTAAGTTTAATTTCATTTAATTTTAATTAAATTCCAACAAATTCAAAGTATTTTCCTTCGTTAAACCGTGTGTACACGCGGGCTTTAACCTAGTTTGGTAAATCAATCAAAACCGCCAATATGATTTTGGCATAAAAAAATTGTTTTTTCCCTCTACCCGCTAAACCACTTCCTGCGATGGCGAAAACGAAATCGAAGAAGAACAACAACAAGTGCAGGATACCGCTTATGGATATTACTAATCTCATTCTCCATTCTTTGAATCAATCTCCTGTCACTTCACCCACTGTTCCTCGTCGATCAGTTTGTCGATCCACTGACGGTTCAATTGGTGAAGGACGTTGCAAATCGTTGAGGTTTTATTTTAGATGAAAATGTATGAAATTAGATTTAACTTTTTTTTTTTGTATTGTTTGGTAGAATTTGTTGAGTTGATACATATGTATTTTGGAATGTGCACCAAACGAACGAAATGTAATATTGTTACACATAGTTTGCTATCAAAAAAGGGTTTTTGACGTAACATATGATGGTCCAAAACACGCTAACGAACCAATAGGGTAGAGGTTATCTGACAGACAAGTGCAATTTGGTTTCAAAAGCCATCTAATAACTACATATCTACTTATGTTAGAGGATGTTGACACACACTTTAGTAATGAAGTTATTACGAATTAGGGTGGAGGGTATAGTATCGGTAACATGTTCGGTGAGTAGAGTCACCGAATCGGTGACTATACCTTGTGATTGTGGGTGAGTGTTTGAGTTGGAGAGAGGGTGTGGAATTCAGTGAGTGTTTACCGAAAATGGGTGAGAGAGAGTGATTGAGAAAATGGTGGGTCTCAACCCCTTTTAACCAATCACAATTTTTTTATTTTTTAACCTACTCAAACACCTAGGTGATTGACTATACCCCCTGATTGAGTGCAAAATGGGGAGTAGAATGAGGAGTTGACATGGCATAATATTATTGGGTAGGATTTCACTCAAACACCCTAGGGTGATTGACTATACCCTCCACCCTTAGTTTGTTAAAAAGGTTGTCGTTTGATAAATTTAAGGTGATAGAACATATGTCCATTTGTAGTTACACTAGGCACTTTAGATTTTGCGATTAATAAGAACATCTTTAATGGGTTGTTTTGAGCTATTTGTGTCCGTGAATAGTATAGAGAAGATATCTAAATCTTATTGTGTCCGGATTGTTTGTGTAAATTAGACAACTTACTGAATAAGTTTTGAAGTGTGAAATAGTCATATCATGAAAATTAGAAATTTCATAAAAATACAACTACAAACATAATATGTACTCAATTATTAATGTGCACCAACATCCCACTAACAAAAGTTGTACATTTTGGTCAACAGCTATTACAAGGGGTGATTCTTCTTCTACAACATCTTGAGCGATAGTAACCATCTCACTTTATCCTAGTGACCTTGTGAATCTCTCCTCCGCTAACCTCATCCTTCGTGACTAATGCTGTTCCATTCTTCAAATTCTGGCAGACACGCTTTCTCATGTTTTGTCACTTTTCATAAATCAACTTTTAAAGTAACCCTCGTCCCCATCCCAAAAAAAGGCAGACCATGTTAGATTTCTTAGCCGAAGAATATTCCAGAACGTATAATTTTAGGAATAGATCGTGATTGTGCATATTTTGTATATTTGGTTTCCTTATTATTTGATTGTATCTCCCCTATATAATGGGGTTTGTATTTCAATAGAAATTCATTCACAATATCAATACCATGAACACTTTTATGGTATCAGAGCCACGGTTCTGATAAACCCGATCCCTCGTCGCCTTCTTCCCTCTTCTTTTTTTTTTGTTTAGCGCATCTATTCTTTTTAGAGCATCTGTTCTAAACTTTTAGAGCATCTGTTCTTTTTAGCGCATCTGTTCGCCCACTATTTCCTGCCAAACATGCCTAAATCTGATACTGAACCGGAATCCTCAAACCCGAAACCCACTGCTCTTCACCCAGCATATTCGGTTACCAACATCAATGCCAAAATACGTACACTAGATGGTACGAATGTCACCTACTCCAACTGGGTTAAGCTTTTTAACCTTCATGTAACAGCCTACAAAGTCGCGAACCACATAGATGGCAGCCCACCTCCTACAAAGACAACTCCAGAATACGACCTATGGAAGGAACTTGATGCCCTTGTGATGCAGTGGATCTTCAGTACTGTATCGGATGATATTCTCAAACGCATCATTGATAACAATACTTCAGCACGTGATGCTTGGGCCAAGTTGGAGAAAATATACCTTAGCAATAAAAAGGCACGGGCTGCTGCACTCGAGACAAAATTCTGCAATATGACACTCGGTGCTTGTGCTTCTTTAGATGCTTATTGTCAAGAACTTCAAAGTCTGGCCGCCCAACTCGCCGATGTCGATGAACCCGTCTCTGACTCTCAGTTGGTGTTACAGCTGGTTCGTGGTCTTCCTCCCGAGTACAACACTACTGCTTCTTTCATTAACAACAAAGATGCTGATTGGGACCTCGCCATCTCTCTCCTAAAAGATGATGTCATCCGTATTGAAGCACAAAAAGGGGCTGCATCTTCAGTATTGGTAGCGCCGACCACCACTACACCTTCTGCTCCACAGCCGGCCTCTGACCAACCACCCAAACACAACAGCAGCAACCAGACCCGGGGACGCGGGCGCGGCAGAAACGGCTCCAGGGGCGGCGATCGCTACAGTAACAGGGGCGGCTCATCAGGCTACGGCCGATCTTTCTGGACTGCTGGTAACCCTTCAGCCTACAACTCTCCATACCCGAATTGGGCCTGGAGGACCACACCCCCATGCCCTTATCCAACACAGAACAACTGGCGGCCCAATGCTCCTCCTTCTCAGACCGTACCACAGCAGTCCCCGACCCACTTTGCCGGGTCAGGCCATTACTCATCTCCTCAGTTCGGGCCACAACAATATGGGTATGATGCGCTATGCCCCTCTGATTTAAGTGCAACGTTTAATAATTTGCAGATGAACCCGAACGCCTCGTGGAATAATGACATTATGGATACTGGAGCAGGCTCGCAATCGGAAAACGATCCAGGTAAAATTGTTATTCCCAACTCTTGTCCTGTACGCAGTTCAATAATGGTCGGTAATGGCACTTGTATACCAATTAAAAGCACGGGCACTGGTTTTCACACCCTACCCAACTGAACCTATATTCTACCCAATGTCCTTTATAGCCCACACATAATTAGAAACCTTATTTCTGTACGACGTTTTACTCGCGATAATAATGTGTCTATCGAAATTTACCCGTTTGGTTTTTCTTTGAAGGATCTCTTCACTAAACGGACTCTTTCAAGACATAACAGTACCGGGGACCTCTATCCTTTCACTCCGCCTGAATTACCTCCACAAGCCTGCTTCATCACCACACCATCCCTTCCTTGGCACGAGCGTCTCGGCCACCCCGGGAATCAAGTTATAGATTTATTACGTCGTACATTTAATTTTTCATGTAATAAAGACACTTTGTCTCATGTTTGCAATTCTTGTCAACTTTCAAATAGTAAACGTTTACCTTTTTCCGTATCCAATTCTTTTACTTTTGCCCCGTTTAATATTGTACATTGTGACATATGGACCTCACCTGTCCTAAGCAAAACAGGTTACAAATATTACATGGTGCTTATTGACAATTTTTCCCACTTTGTTTGGGCATACCCACTTAAATTTAAATCCGAGGCCTTTCCCACCTTTGCTAAATTTCACAAACTAATTGCAACACAATTTCAAAGAAAGATAAAAACTTTTCAATGCGATCTTGGGGGCGAATTTGATAATCATGCCTTCAAAAGCTTTGCCAATCACCATGGCTTGCTATTTCGTTTCTCGTGCCCTCAAACCTCCTCACAGAATGGACGGGCTGAACGCATGATTCGTCGTCTAAATGATATCATACGCGCCCTCTTTATCCATGCAAACCTACCCCCTGTGTTTTGGGTCGAAGCTCTACACACCGCCTCATACTTATACAACATATTACCTACTAAACGCCTAAACTTCTACACACCCACCTTTGCCCTATACCTTAGGCACCCTGACTACGATCATTTACGCGTTTTCGGGTGTGCTTGCTACCCCAACACCTCTGCTACTTCACCACACAAGCTTCACCCTCGTGCAATTCGTTGCATTTTTCTTGGTTATCCTCCGGATTTTCAAGGATATCGGTGCTTTGACCCAACCACCGGTAAAGTTCACATCTCACGACATGTCACATTCGACGAATCGACCTTTCCTTACACTATACCACAGTCACCCAACACCAATAATTTTCTAGACGATTCACCTCCACCCGGCTTCTCCTTTATTCCACCCGCATCACCTAATCCATCCCCCCCCCCCTCACTCATTTTCCTATCACCTATAGTAGACGCCCGAGACCACCACCTGCCCCTATTCCACCACCACTACCTCCCCACCAGCCCTCGGCCCCACCACCCATGGCTCCCACTCCCACTGCCCCAACTCCCACGGCCCTACCACCTTCGGCCCCCACAGCCCCACCTTCGGCCGAACCTGCAATCAATCACCACCCTATGACTACCCGTTCAAAATCCCGTTCCACTACCACTTCCATTCACTTTACTCCCACCTTAATCTCCCCTATTCCCAAGACCTATGCCAAGGCCTTTGCTGACACTAATTGGTTAAGTGCTATGAAAACCGAATTTTCTGCCCTACAGGATAACAATACATGGGAATTAGTTCCACGACCCACAGACCGTCCCATTATACGCTGCATGTGGCTTTTTCGCCATAAATTCCGGTCTGATGGGTCTCTGGAACGCTATAAAGCCCGATTGGTGGTCAACGGGAATTCACAGACGGTAGGAATTGATTGTGACGACACTTTCAGTCCAGTTGTTAAACCGGCTACTATCCGGACAGTTTTATCTTTGGCGGTCACCAGGTCTTGGCCAATACATCAACTTGATGTTAAAAATGCATTTTTACACGGGCATCTTAATGAGACGGTTTACATGCATCAACCATGGGTTTTGTTGACAAACGGCGCCCTCAGTTTGTGTGTCGCCACAAAAAAGTCCCTATATGGTCTTAAACAGGCTCCTCGGGCGTGGTATACCCGCTTTGCCACATTCAACAAATCCCAGGGGGTTTATCAGCAGTGTTTGTGATCAATCTTTGTTCATTTTTAAGCGGGATCCAACTAATGTTGCCTATTTACTACTTTATGTGGATGATATTGTGTTGACAGCTTCTAATGACACATTACTTCATGATATCATCCGTGCGCTGTCTCGAGAGTTTGCAATGACGGATTTAGGTCGGCTTCATCGCTTTCTTGGAATTAAAGTTGATCAGTTTTCATAGGGCCTTTTCCTATCTCAGCAACAGTACGCTAAAGAGATTCTTGCTCGAGCTAACATGTCAGCTTGTAAACCCTGCAACACACCTGAGGACCTCTCATTCAAACTTAGCGCGTCTGATGGACCGCCTGTTTCAGATCCGACACTATATCGCAGCCTTGCGGGAGCCTTACAGTACCTAACATTTACTCGTCCAGATATCTCATATGCAGTCCAGCAGGTTTGTTTGTTTTTGCACGATCCGCGCGAGTCCCATTTCGCCTTCATGAAGCGGATCATTCGGTATATACAGGGTACTCTTGATTACGGGATTCGCATTGTTCGGTCTCGGTCTCACGACTTGGTTGCCTACTCAGATGCCGATTGGGGCGGTTGTCCGGATTCTAGACGCTCAACGAGCGGTTACTGTGTTTTCTTGGGAGATAATTTACTGTCGTGGTCCTCAAAGAGGCAACCCACTGTTTCGCGTTCTAGTGCTGAAGCTGAGTATCGCGGGGTTGCTAATGCGGTTGCCGAAGCCACTTGGTTACGTAATCTATTACTTGAGCTTCATACTCCTTTGCGCCGGGCCTCGATCGTGTATTGTGATAATGTTTCCGCCGTGTATCTCTCGGATAATCCAGTGCAACATCAGCGCACCAAACATGTAGAGATTGATATTCACTTTGTACGGGAGAAGGTTCGCATCGGTCACATTCGCGTTCTACATGTTCCATCTGCCCTGCAGTATGCTGATATATTCACAAAAGTGGCTCTCCAAGCAATTATTTCAGTCATTTCGTTCCAGTTTGAGCGTTGGACCTTCCCACGTTCAAACTGCGGGGGAGTCTTAGCCGAAGAATATTCCAGTATAATTTTAGGAATAGATTGTGATTGTGCATATTTTGTATATTTGGTTTCCTTATTATTTGATTGTATCTCCCCTATATAATGGGGTTTGTATTTCAATAGAAATTCATTCAGAATATCAATACCATGAACACTTTTAAGATTCACATACTCGTGTTTCCCTCCAATCCATCCAAAGATCAAAATGCCAATTGGTCTTAAGTGTTGATCATCCTTCCAACATTTCAGTCTAGAAATAAATAGGTGCTTCTTTCTTAACAGAAATCCTGGCACACCAGAATGTGTCAATAAGAACGTCCCTAACCAAATCGTGTTGGTACTTGAACTCCAAGAGCTTTCTAATGTACCCCTAAAGTAGGACGTGGTTGATGTTAATTAATTTTTTAGAACTTGTTCAATGTTACAGAATTGTAATTCTCTTTTGTTTTAAACGATGAAATAAAAACTGTTTGATTGAAAAGTAGTTTTAACAAAAGCAAAGATTAAATTTAAAAAAAAAATGCTATAGAAAAAGAGTTTGTTTCTCTGTTAAGGCATGTAGCATAGTAATCTCACAGACCCACACCATGCTAGTTCCGAAGGTGCGACTTTGTGTTCCTGCACTCCAGCAGGTGCCACACACAAATGCCTTTGTTACTTCTTTGTCTTCATCATGCAAATGCCTTTTTTACTTCTGTCTTCATCCCTGAGTTACGCCTTCACCCCACGGAGAGGCCATCTTGCGGTGCCACTCGGCGGGTTGGTGCCATGTAGAAACCTACAAGCTTGCAGCAAAGGTATAACATATGGTCTTAGGTTGTTCGAGCTCGAAAAACGTGCCCTTAGGCCTTAACGAAATTGAGTATCAGGCTCACTAAAGATCTAAACCTAATGTTAATGGGCTAATAACTAATTTAAACCACCAGAATAGTTTTGTAAGTGAACCTATATTGGTGTTTGTACGGGTATACCCTACTAATTTTTTTTTACATATACATATCAGGTTATTTTTTAAAAATAACGTGCCCTTCGAAATATCGGGCCCTGGCCGGTGGTCCTCCCCGCCCACCCCCAGGGCCGCCCCTGCTACCACACCATAATTATTATTTCAACATTAGATAAATATAAAAGAGTTGGCCAAACGAGTACTCCCCAATTATAGGTTTGACTAACTTTTCATAAACCTATACAACCCATATAAAATGTAGCATACGACCCGTATAATAACATACTATTGTCGTCCTTTTATATAGCTCATACAAGTAAAGTTTGCCATTTCACGCGACCTATATAACTGATTTGACAAGGGGTCCATTCAATAATAATGGGAGGGGTACGTATAGCATAACCCATTGTAAATCATAGCATAACCCATTGTAAATCAACTGGGTAGTTACCGATAAAACTGACCAAAATAGCCACGATCAAAACTAATAGCCGACACGTTTGACAACCATAAAATCAACCATGAGAGTTAGCACTAGTCGACGATGGCTACATCAATAACATGCATAAGGATAAGATTAATATAAACCTTACTACCATAAAATACTATGCTTACCTATCTTCCCAGTAAAGGTGGGGACAAAAGCTGGGTATACTAATAATAAAAACTATCATATTTCATGCACAATAGAGAGAGGAACTGCACAACAATCATCAAAATTCTTCACCCCAAGAATGGCGAAACAAAAGCACTATACGCCTTCCATACACAACAGAGACCAGGCCCGCACGAATCCATCAATGTTCTTCGCTGCCTGCCTTTTCCTGTGAAAGATGAAGCATTAACTGTCAAAATGATTGAACTCTGTTTCCAATATCTTAACAGATGAGGCATTAACTGTCAAAATTATTGAATCGTGTTCGGATTGGAATCTTGTATTTAAGTACTCTTTCTCAAATACATTGTGTTTTAAAAGGGTCAGGTGCTCTTTGACAACAGAAGGCATACTATACGCATCATGTACTCGAGGTGCATTTGTTTATAAACCATGTTTCAAACACATAACACATTAATATATATACATACATGATTCACCAACTTAAACACTTAATAAATATTGCATATTTCATACCCAAACTTAAATATGTGATTTAAACGGCTCAGAAGGAGTGCCTTTTTTTTTTTTTTTTATATAAATACAGTGTGTGAAGAAGTGAAGATCGAAAAACTAAATAGAAAGAAGAAAAAATAAACTGTTAAGTTTTAAGGACTGTGTCTAAAGTCAAAGAATTACAACATAGGTAACAATAATAATTGTAGCTTAATTATGATTTTAGCATTTAAGGTTGTTAGCCAATTTGCTTTTTGATGGGTCGATTTGGAAGTTGTTTACTTGAAATTCATCAATAGTTCGGATCTATACTGTAATAAATTGTCCTTATCATATCAGCAAAATTAATACAATACTTTTTGAAAAAAAAAAGTGTTGGCGGGTCAACATTGACAGAGCCAGACCCATATCAACCCATGCTAAAAATGAGCCCAAATCCGGCCCATTTAAACCCAACCTGCCACATCTGATGTTCAACTACAAGCACTTAGACTGCGGGGTATGGTGGGGCGGGGGTTGGGCTTGGGTTGGGGCATTTGTTGACACGTGGCTTGGGGTGGCAGACATGGGGCGACCCACATTTAAACAGGGTATGGTGGGGCGGGGTTTGGGGGCGTGGGTTTGGTGGGCTTCGCTGGGCTGACCCGGCTGGGCTCTTTGTATTTGTTTTTAATTAAAGAAAATTACATAAAAATTAAAGAAAATTACATAAAAAAATGGACGAGGCATTGGACGAATGGGTGGTGGGCTAGGATTATTTTCTTGGAGTGCATACGGGTGGGTCGGGTCAAAAGGACGGTTATGAGGATGCATTTTTTCGTTTTGTAGATGGAGAATTGAAGATGAATGTGGTAAAAAAATGGAAGAAATTGTGAGGTTTATAGTGGAAAAATGAATTTTTTTTTTTTTTTTTTTTTTTTTTTTAAGATAGCCGTTGGCCAACGGCTAGCCCAACGGCTTCTTTGGTTTGTCCAATTAGAGCCCGCCATGTCAGCTTGGCCAGACCGCCCCACGCCCGGCTTGAAACCCATGCCCCAAGGGCCACGCCGAAACCCATGCCCACCCGGGGTGGTGGCGTGGGCGTTTTCCCCCTACCCACGCCCAAACTCCCGCCCCATACCCCGCAGTCTTAATAATATTTTATTCAATTGTTTCGTCATTTAATCAGATTTAAATCCCTATAATGTTCCAAGAGCAACATAAATTAATCATGAATAATATAGCAAATACCAACTAAACTAAAGGTAACCAATAATTAATAACAATATCAGTCAACTTTTATATAGGGGTTTGTTCATACCTCCATGCTTGCATCATTGTCGGGAACTTCATCATGAGACTTCTGATTCTCAACAGGCTTTTGTGATGATTACTGTTTATCCAGTGACTTCTGATTCTTTTCAGGCCCGGTTGATAATTCCAGCTCATCCCGAGGCTTCTGAGTCTCTTTTTGTTTTAACCGTTGTTTCTCTAGTTCTCGGGTACTCAAAACCATACCACCAGGGCCAGCATCCTTAAAAAGTGGTTCCTTTTGAAGAGCAACACGTTTTCTGTACTCAGAAAATTTAATCCGGGTATCATTCAAAGACTTTCTATACCCTGTTACAAGATCCCCCATCAGATAAAGCTCACGCTCAAGGCGAAACACCTCATAATTCACTTTTACCAACTCTTCATCCTTCGATTTTATAGTCATTTCCATAGCCTGGTGACGTTCTCGCAGCTCATTCATTGCTGAATCTTGCTGATATTTAGAGTTGGCATAAAATTCTTCTGATGAATTGATAATCATCTTAGCTTTTTCCATCCACATCTGCGCTTGAACCATGCAAGAATCAAAATCATTTTGTTCTTGATCATCCCACATTTCATCAGCTTTCAACCTTTTACTGTTCCCATCAAGATGGTGCATATTTTCTTCAGGCTCCATCACTCTTTTCCCACGATTATCAAAGAAAGATGGACCACCGTGAGACATAAACGAATCGTCTCTTGATCCAAATAGATCAATGGCAGAAATCCCATGAGAACTGTAAGGTATATGATCAGTCAATCCGTCCCTATCCACCGAATCATCATTCGCCTCCAAGTTAAAACCTTCAACAAACCCTTCACCATCATCACCGCCACCTTTTTCTTCTTCTTCATCATCTTCATCCTCCACTTGTTCAATCTTTTCATCTACAGCTTCTTCAACCCTAACTTCTTCATAACTATTCAAATCCCTACTTTGACAGGGCTGCAAGATACGTTCACCCAAATCATTCTTCCAATTCACCTGTTCTTCCATCTCATCAACTTGTTGAATCTGTTCATCTACTACTTTTTCAACCTTAGTTTCTTCATAATCATTCATGTCACTACTTTGACAGCGCTGCAAGATATGTTGACCCAAGTTGTTCTTCAGATTCACCTGTCCATCCATCTTCTCCACCTCCACCTCATCCTTGCATTCGTCAGCATCCACCATCGTTTCATCATGTTCTCGAACATCCTGATTTACCATTTTCTCAACATCTAGCCCTAAAGTCAACTCAACATCTTTTTCTTGAACCATAGATACTTTCTCTTCATGTTCATCTTTCTCTTCACAATCATCTTTCTTTTCGTGTTCTTTATCCACTTTCACATTTTCTTCACCCTCATCATCACCACCACCACCACCATCTACCATAAAAACCTCACCATGTTGCGACCTTATCAACCGCTGCAAATGCGACGCATAATAGCAGTCACCAAGTTTCTCCCCTTGAGTCAACTCTTTCTCAACCTTATACCAAATCAAACTAGCCGAATCCAGCTTTTCCGGATGCCCATCCCTAATACACCTAGTCCAATTCACCAACTCCACCGGCATAATCCACGACTCCTCATGTAAAAGCACCCAATTAAACACAAAATCCTCAATAAACCCTACCTCCTCAACCGAAAACACCTCCGAATCCACATCCGCCTTACTTCCTCCCTTATCCTGTTTTATAACTGGCAACTCTAAAGCCCTAGCTAAATCGGCCCGATTCACATTAATCCTCTTTCCATTCACATAACTGCATCGCTTCTTACGGTCATAACTAATTATCAACTGAACAAGCAGATCTTTTCTAATACTACTATCTAACTCAACTTTACTAAAATCATACAACCTTAACCGCTTCAAAACATCCTCATGCTTACACAGATTTAATGCTTTTGGCACAAAAGGTATAGGGTTAAATACATCAGTTAGGTTACGTATTTTCAACAGTAACCATCTATTACTATAACTTTTACGTTTCCCGCTTTTTTTCCAAACGTCACGACGGCGATTGCGGTTCGACGGTGAAATCAGGGTTTCGGTGTCGTTAGTAAGTGTTATACCTGATTTTTGACCGTGTTTTTGGTGCGATTGTTGAGTGAATGCATCCGGAAGCGTGAGAGTGTGTTCCTGTTTGTGCGATTTTTGTGGAATTTGAACGCCGTGATGATCGAGTGGCGATTGAGGTGTTGTTGAGAAATCTAGGGTTTCGGAATGTGGTGGTTGTTGCAGTGGTGATTGCGCGGTTTGTGGTGGTAAGTTGAGGTTTGAATTTTCGTGAGGATCGGAAAGACTGCCGGTGAGAACGATGGTGAGAAGCGGTGGCTGGTGGTTTCCGGCCATCGATGTAAAAATGAAAAGTTACTGTGAGAGGTAAATTAGGGTTAGAACCACTACATAGATTTATAAAAAAAAGTAAGTTGTGGATTCTATATGTTTTATAAAAAAAATAGTTCAATGTAGTAAATTTATAAATTTCATACATCAAACATACACGATACGATATTCAGTTTTGAATTTACCTCAAGTTCGGTATAGGTACTATGTTGTATGGTACCGGCTCAACACTTTTAACGGTACCGCATCAAACTGATGTTGACCGAACATATACGGTATGGTATTAGGATTTGGTTTTAGCTAAAAGCCGCCATCAGTACTACATGGTACAGTACCGGTTCGGTAATATAGTAGTACTGGTCTCATCCATGGTTCAATGTTTTGTGTATTTGTGGTTTAGTGACGATAAATTGATATATATGCCTAAAAGTAATCTTATATGCGCCTTAATTATATAACCAGTGAGGACATAAAATGTGTAAAAATCAATTTTTTATCTTTTAGTTAGTTGTCTTTCACTTAATTACACTATATGAGTGATCCAACTTTTAGTCAGTAATACAATTGTCGAGGTTCATTATTTGTGACCATATGTTGGTCATCGTAGGCACATCATATTGTAGTTGTTGCCTAATAGTTGTAGTTGCTCTAAGAAATAGGGATATAATATCAAATATATTCACCAATTCACTCTGTAGTCACAAATTGATAAAATGTTAAAAGTAAAAAATACTTTAATATGTTATAAATAATGAAGTCTACAAGTACATGTGAAAAAAGATGTTTTGCTACAATCAGGTTATCAACAAATTAGAGATGCACTTAGACCGGGTGGCGTGGCTCAGCGCCCATGCCAAATCTGCCCCCATAGCGTCCCTCTTCCCATTTTCTAGACGCCAATGGGGAGGGGGATAGATCGATCGTTGGCCTGTTAGCGAGCGATAACGGCTCTTTTTGTGGGGCCTTTCAAAAAACTATCCATTGAAAAATGGTAAGATTTAAAAAAAGAACTTTTAAATTTTTACTTTTAACACTATATATATCCCACAATTTTTTAACAAAACCATACTATTCTATACAATCTTTTCTCTTCAATTTTTATACAATCTTAAACCACCAGTTTCACACAACGTTTCCCAACAAAAACCAAAACGTGTGGGACCCCAATAATCTGGTTTGGGCTAATTTTGGAAACAACAAGCAAGAAAATCGGTACCAAAGAGACCCGCCGACAGGTGAGATCGGATATTATCCGATACCCCCTTCCATGCCAACATCCCCTCATCCGTCACCACCACCACTTCCCGACTTTTTTGGATACTATTCTGCACCAAATCAACCACCAACAATTTTTCAACAAACCCAAAACATACCCAAAACCCAAGGAAAAGAAACATGAAATTGAATTGGAGAAACAAACCGAGAAAGATATGAAGTTCCTCAAGAAAGACTTTTCCCACCTACCGGAGGAGGACCGAGTCATTTTAGAAGCTCGTAAGACAAAAATCGAAGCATATCTAGTTTTTTAGTAGGTTTTTATTTTTATTTTTAAGTTGGTTGGTTTTTTTAATTAAGCATGTTGTTTTTTAAGTAACTTTGTAGTTTTTTAACTAGGTTGCAATTTTTATTAGTTTTATTAAAAATATGTTTGTTATATTTTTTTAATAATAAAGGTCTATAAATTAAAAAAAAAAAACAAATAATTAGGTAATCATGATATGGGCTTTAAACTATCGCATGTGAGTTAAGGGGAACAGGGGCGGATCTACCTTGATGTAAGGGGTAGCCTCCGCTACCGCTTGGCCGGAAAATTTTTGACGTTTTTAGTGTAAATTTTGGAAAAATTTGACGTTTTTTCGATTTCGTTACCGCTTATTTATAAAACGTTCCCGCTTGGTCGGAATCCTAGATCCGCCACTGAAGGGGAAGGGCTTTAAAACCCCCTATATGAGATGGATCCTATGTAACCGTGATGTAGCATTATAAAGTCCTAGAGGCTTTTATACCACACCATGATTATGTGATTCAAACGAAAACATCACAATCACAACAACGGCTCAAAATAAACTTACAACTTACAAGTCTTCACAGATGTCAGCATCAAGCATATCATAGAAATTAAAGTGTGTTATTTGACTAGAAATTTGAAATTGTAGTTACCTATTGTTATTTTTTTTCTAATAAACTTTAATGCCTTATGTGCTGAATATTATAATTACGCCGTTACGCCTTTACTCATAAGCATATATGAATTCTATGATGCACGGAGACAACGATTGTATAGGAACGTTTCCGGTTAATGGGAATGGATTCAAAACGTTTCTGGGTTGATGAGGACAACCCCAAAACATTTTGGGAACGTTTCTATTTATTTTTAGGGTTTTAACCCTTTCAAATTCCAAGAAAGAACAACCTTCGGCATCTCAATTAAGTCTCCTTTATAATGTTAAGTCTCTTTTATGATGTTGTGCATGATATTTTAGAGGCTTGATGGGCGAAGAAGAACACTCCCCTACATTGTTTAGTTCACTCTTTAAATCCAAGGTATATGATTTTGAACTATATGTTCGATGGGCGAAGAATTTACACTCCCCTACATTGCCGATCTCTCGCTAGATGACCCGGAATTTGAGAATGATTTGATTATTGATAAGTAATTAACTATGGTTGATGTAGTGTATTTAGAGTTTACACTTTACATCAATATATATCTATTTTGGACTTTGTTTAATATATTTTTATTTTTTTATATTTATTTGCCGTGCCCGTATCTTGGATTTTTGAGTTTTACAGTTCCCCGTACCCGTATCGTCCCCGTACCCGTTCTTGTGCTATATAGTATGAATTGCTTTGGAAACCCCATAAAATTGTCGATCTTGGACCTAAGGATGATTAATAACTAGTTAAAAGTGTGATCATGTCATCATATTGAAAGTTTCTTATATCTTATACATCATATTAATCAGAACTCACTAAATTCGTGATCATTGTTATGTAAAGGTAACTTGAAAAAAACCCTCCATAATAGTTTATTAGATTTTGAGTGATGTTTTTATTAACAATTAATTTCATAATGATTCAATTACATATCATAAATCATAATAATGAAAGTTTCAAGTATCCATCCTTATCGAGTGTTGTTCGCTTCTTCTCCATTGCACATGGATGTTTAAGGACAACTATAGCGAAGATTGGCCTTTGTGAAAAAGATGATTCATTCGGATCAACACGAGAGTCTGAAGCACATTTTCTTTTAAATCCAAAAGAAATGAATTTATTCCGTCTAGCTTAAATAGAAGAAAAAAAAAAGCTATAAAAGATATAGTACCTTGATTATATTTGGTAGAATCGTCATTTATACACTCTTCCACCCCACTAAATACGATCTAGAACCTAAACAATGATATCTCTAACGGATCTTACCATCATCCTTGACTTTTGCATACTCTTGTAAATCCCTATACAGTTTGTCTAAAATAACATTATTAAAATAATGATCCTGTTTTTAAATACAAAAATAGAAGATTATGATCCCCAAATTGTTTACTTTATAGGTATGGTTAAAAACGAAACCTTTTCATGATATGTTGGTTGCATGTACTGCGGGACATATCTTTATATTATAAATTTGATGCTACATAATTGGATGGTGGCAAAGTCATGTTCTCATGGAATGATTGATATGGTGTTCCATTTGGCTTGTAAGACTTCCCACATGGGATGGCTAATGATAATAACTATGTGTCATATTGTCAATATTAATTAATAAATGTTTAAGGAATGATTTAAGGATGAAACGCAATTTAGAATATATTTTTATATCCTTTTTGAGTTTGAAATTAGGCCAGCAATTTCTACACGAACATGATAACACGAAACAAACCTATATAAAGTTAACAAGTTTCGTGTTTAACCTTAACAAGTTTCGTGTCTATAATAGGTCGATACATTAAGATCTGTTTAATTTCGTGTCTTAATAGGTTAAATACATGTTAACCTGTTAAGACCCGTTAATGACACATTTATAATTTTTAAATAAAAAAAAAATATGTGGGTCCTAATTTTAAATAAAAAAACCTAGAAAGAAAGTTTACATATTTAATAAAAGGTCGTGTTCGTGTCTTAACATGTCGTATGATACGCTGGTAATTTTTTCGTGTCTTAACAGGTCATTTCGTGTAACCTGTTTATTATCAGGTCCGTGTTCGTGCTTGAAAAATCTGCGATAAGATTTAGTGTCGTGTTCGTATTTACCTGTTTCGGCTTCGTGTCTTATCGTGTTTGCGTCTTAACCGGTCGGGTTGACAAGATATGCCAGCCCTATTTGGAATGACTAGATAACTATTGAACCATCGTAACCAAGTTTAGTTTGTTACACTTTTTCATACTAAACTTATTTTTTATACACTTTCGTCTAGTTTTGGTCATCCTAGTTTTGATTCGATTTGTAAAACTAGCCTTCATGATTTTGGAAGGACAAAATCCTTCACCAAGGGCACCCACATTTTTTCTTACTAAACTTATTTTTATAAACACTTTCGTTGAGTTTTGTTCATCTTAGTTTTGATTCGATTTGTAAAACTAGTCTCCACGATTTTGAAAGGACAAAGTCCTTGGCCAAGGGCACCCTCAACACGATTGGTGCTTCAACGATGCCCTTGTGACGAGCATAGCCACTGTCCATGGGCTGGTGGTGAAGTATAGTGATGGAGAAAGCCTTAGGTTTATAGATAGTTTGTAACTAAGAGCTTTGGCGAACTCACTAAAGGTGGTTTCAGATTTTGATTAAGAAAGGATCTGCTGAAGATGTAGGGTAGCTTAAGAAGGTTGTACACTCGTACCTTTTGCATACTGTAGGTCCCTTTAGTCCTAAGGATCTTAACAGAATTGTCTATCTAATCTAGAGTACGGAATCCTCTAGATCAGATTGTCACAGAAAGGTGTAGAAACAGAAAAACTCAAACAAACTGATCTTTATTGGTTATACGAAACAATCAACCTAAGATCCTAGCACACAAATGCGTCCCACACTAGGTCACGAATTCTCTCTCTCTCTCTAAACTCCCTGTAATCTGATTTCAAGTGCTTAACCCTAACCCTAATGCAAAGTCTTATTTATATAACACAAGTTTGCAACATGGGCTAGGGTTTCCACCACATGGGTTTGGTTTGGCACAATCACTATTAATTAACTGCTAAACCCGCTAACCATTTATCGTTTCACTAATTACAAGATATCCAAAGACCAAATCAAAAAGCAGTTGTCACAAACATGCACCAACAGACTCCCCCTTGACAATCTATATCTATAATAAATGAAACCATTGGGGGACACATGTCACCCATTGTTTTAAGCCAAATAAGCTGACACATCAGCACACATGTGGCATAGCTAAAATTCAAGGATTGGAAAAGCTTCTTTGATAAGTTTTTAATCTCTCTCTCTCTCTCTCTCATTCAATCATTCAGACAGCCGATTACCCCAAAAAACCCTAAACGGCGATTTTGATTATCGCCTCTTCAATCAATCTTCTTCCACGAGATTGTTCTTCTCACTGTTTCAATCGATCCTCTTCTACAACCTTTATCAATCTCTACACCTTCATCAGTGATAATCGACGGTAAGCATTCCGATAATCTCTTATTTTCTGATTGATTTAAAGAATAAGGTTGGTTTCGTTATTTATTGATTCAGGCACCGAATGTTAGTTAAATATCCATGTTTGATTGTCTGTTTGGTATTGTTTGTTTGGTAAAAGTTTTCAGTTTGGTTTGATTGTATGATTTTGCTTCGATCTTTTGATGAACACAACCCCTGTTTGTAGTTATTGTTTAGAATAAACCGCGATTGATGTTATTTTTGTTTACTGTTTGAGTAATTTTTGGATTTTTGATTGATGATAACTAGGGTTTTAATCGATGATATTAGGGTTAAATATTGATTTACTGATTGAATGTTAGTAAAATATTGAATTTATGTTGTCTGTTTGGTATTGTTTTTTTGCACAAGATTTCGTTTGGTTTGATTGTATGATTTTGGTTCCATCTTTTGATGAACACAACCCCTGTTTGTAGTTATTGTTGAGAATTAAACCGCGATTGATGTTGTTTTTTGTTTACAGTTTGAATGTTATTTGAAAAGTCTCTTCATATGGACTGTGTGTTTTTTGTTTTAGATGAACACATTGATTGTGGATACTCAATATTGAAATTGATACGCCGAGTTTTGTTGTTTATTTTTTATACTAATCAGTCTGTATAAGGAAGTCTTATGTGAACTGTTATTTTTTAATAAATCTTATATACGTTGGTTTATTGTTCCTAACTTAAATTAAATTTTATTTTGTCATTTACTGTACATCGTTTGAAGGTGAGATGGTGTACGGATTCGCTGCCCGTGTGTGGAAGAACGACAAAAAATCGCTGGTTAGTATAGATATCATAAGCATTTATAAATTCACTGATATTATAATTGCCATTAACGAGTTTGCCTTTTCCTTTTACAGAAACTTCCTGCTGATTATGGTGACTGGATTAAGAAGTTTGCTTATCCAGAGAAGAATGCAGTCATTCGGACACTCAATGGGAAGATCTTTGAAGTCAAAGTGTTCAACCTTGCAGCCGACTACTTTCTTTACAACGGCTGGTTGAATGTGGTCACGTCATTGAAATTACCAGATAATTCGTGGGTTGTTTTCCAGTACGAAGAAGCTTTGACTTCGTTCCGCCTGTTCCACTTTTATCAAGATATTTCGCTTGCGCCTTCTAACTACTTCTACTACAAAGCTAGACATGTCAAAGACCGAGACGACTCCATGGTAATTGGTCATATAAAGTTTTAAATTATTTTATCCTTGCATTCATACATTGTTTTGTATTTCATGTATAACATCGATACTGATATATGGTTATGTACTGTGTGTAGTATGTCAACAGGTTGTTTGTTCATCATTCCCTCCTGAATACCTGTCCATCATATAATGTCGTTGTGCGAGGGGCTGGAAATTGCAAATGGTTTGTTCGGATGGATGTGTTAGACCATGAGCTTTACATTACTACAGGTTGGAGTCGAATCAAGAAGGAGATGTCGATAACGGATGATCATTTGTTGGTTTTTGAAATGGTTGATTTTAATACGTTTGATTTGAGTGTTTTTAGCTGTAAGCCTGCCCTTATAACATTCCCACATGAACTCTGTGTGATAAAAAAAGAACCAACTGATGAGTTAATTGAAGTGTCTGATGATGAAGTGCCTAATCCGATTGCTGAACCTGTTATTGAACAGAGTGATGATGACGAAGTACCGGTTACTTTTGTTGTTGACAATCATTTTGTAAGTTTCTATTATTTACTTATTTATAATTTTAATGTAAAATTTGTGGTTATATTACTACTATTTATTTGAATACCAGTTTTTAAGAAATTTTATTATAAAAATTTGTATTCTTATTTGTAGCGTCTGAAGAAGAAGTGGGCACAAACGCATGGCTTGGATCGGAAGATGGATTTGACCATCAAGGACGGCGCAGGTCGAACTTGGGATGTGGCTGTTGGTGTGGAGTTCTCCCAAGGCTGTCCTCGCTACAATGTCACCGGTATGCATGAGTTTGTTAGAGACAAACAGCTGGTATATGGTTCCCACTTTCAGATGATATATGTTAAAAGTCAAGGTATGTTGATTTACATATGAGCTGGTGAAGGTATGTGGTATGTGTCGGTAGTATATGTTGAACAAACAGGTTGTGGTTAGACAATGATTAGTATTAGTTTTTTGGTGCGATCATTATGATGATCGTTATGACTAGATATATGTTGGGGATACACTGATATTTTTTTTGTGGCCATTTTTATGTGTGGCTATTATCATCCGTAGACTTAGGATGCCCGTGTCCTGACATTGATAAAGTTTTTTGCTACATTTTGGTGTTTATATTAACTTCCCTACGACTTGATGACTTATATATTTTAAAATGAAATGATCCAGGATTGAAATTGTGTGTTTATTATAGTATGGTACAATTAAAAAATTGAAAATATTGAACAAAAGTTTTGGATTATTTGTTAAATTCAATTGTTTAAATCATCGAATGACATTGGTAAATAATTTTTTTAATTGTCAACTTTCTATTTTCGAATTAATATACAAATCTGATCCAACTAAGTATATTTTTTTTAAACTTTCAAATTTCTCCTTTAATCAAATATTTGTTATGTACATTTTTAATTTAGTAACAGCTTTGACTTTCAATATGTATATTAGTAATTGAATATCCTTTGAATCTGTTTCTTAATTGTGAAGTTTCTGTTTTCGAATTAAAAAAAAAGTTTTATATATGGAATGTTTAAAAGTTTAAAAAGAAAGTCTTAATTGAATAAACAAAATTCTTAATGATGTTTTATTTATTTTTGGAAAGTAAAAACAGATTTTAAAAGTTTAATATGGAAGTTCTTTTTTATCCTGCGGTTGACCGGTTATTTTGTTTTTGTAATCAATGATTTTTAAAATCTATATACCGGATGCCACATTTAATAAATCCATTAACTTTATTTAAAAAAACAAATTAAACCAAAAAATTTCATTAATATACTACCAAATCATATCATTATTTTAAGTAAATCTTAAAATTATTAAAGTTTCATTATTATCATATCCAACTTAATTTACAACTATTATTAAGTTTAAAAAAGTTAGTTTTCTATTAATAATAGTATTTAATTCAAGCAAATATCTCCAAAATTTATAAGTTGGAGTTTTTTAATAAAGTTAGTTTTCGGTTAATAATAGTATATAATTACGGTAAATATTTTTTAATTTTCAAGTTTACTGAAATTTATAGAAATTGTACTAAATTCAATCCATTTCTATTAATAACTCATTATTTTTTAATAAAGTTAGTTTTCGGTTAATAATAGTATATAATTACGGTAAGTATTTTTTAATTTTCAAGTTTAATGAAATTTTTAGAAATTGTACTAAAGTCAATCCATTTCTATAAATAACTCATTATAATTACGGTAATTATTTAGTCTATTAATAAATTTAATTTTCAAGTTTACATAAATAATTTAACTGATTTCTTATATATATTTACTTACTAATTACAATTTCTTTCATTCTCAAAACAGTTTTCATCATATTCTGGTGCTATTTCATTGAAATGGATGAAAATAATGTGAGTATGTTAAACAATCTTGATTGGAGATCAAAGTTGTTTACCATAAAGGTCAAAGTTTTAAGACTTTGGATGCGTGTGAATCCAAAGAGAGAAGGGGAAATACTTGCTATTGAAATGGTGGTGATGGATGAGCAGGTTAGAGTTTGAATATCATTTTTATTTAAAAAATTTACTTTACTTTATTTGTTGATATTTATGTTAAAGAATTTTTTTTATTTTTTTTATTAGGGGACGAAGATGCAGGCTACTGTTTGGAACAAGTTTAAGAAAAAACATGAAATTTTGCTTAAAGAAAATGAGTCTTATTATATTTATAAATCTTAACTTTCTGTGATTAAGTCGAATTTCAAACACTTTGACAAGCAACATGCTATTAGCTTAAACTTTGATACATCTGTTAAAAAGTGTGAGAACTTTGATGGAAGTGTGCACGGTATCTGTTTAGCATCGTTTCAGTCCATTAAAACCGGTGAAGTCGATGTCAACTATCGAGTTGGTTTGTACTTCATCATATATAACAACCACATCGGAAATTAACATAATATATAAATATTTTTTTTAAAATGTTGGCTTTTGTGCTGAGTATATTTGGTTTTGATCAATTTTTTTTACAGATTTTATTGGATATGTAGATGAATGGTCTGAACCAGAGGCGACGAAAACAAAGATGGGAAAAGATAGCAAATACATGAACTTGCAATTGCTGGATGAAGAGTCTGTTTATTGATTTACCTAATTTTAATTCGTTGAAACTTTAGTATTATATATTTATTCTTTCATGATATCCTCTGATTTTTTAAATTTCAATTCATGTAGGGGTATCAAGTTAAACTGCACCTTATGGGACGAGTACTGTGATGAGATGTTTGACTACATTCAGAGCCATAAAGAGGAAGTCCATGTTGTTCTTCTTGTGCAGTTTGGTAGTTTCAACAAGTATAAAGGTATTTGCTGTTTATAATCTTTGTTAATTTTACATAATTTTTTGTATGATTTTTAAAATTCAATATCCATTAATTGATATTAACTTTTTTACTCAGGGAAGACAACGCTCTCTAATGCTTTCCATATAACAAGACTGTTTATCAATGCTGACATAGAGGAGATTCGGTCATTCAAAACCAAGTAAATATGGTTTTAATTAATATGAACTACTTATTGATATTGTTAAACTTTTAATTTCTTATTTTATTGTAAACAGGTTTGTGGAGAAGATATGTAAAACATCCTCTAATGGTCAGAAATCAATTGGTTCATCTGGAAGCATCAGTGTTGCGGACGACTTTTTAGTTAAGCATCCGTTTTCCAATTTCCGTGATATTACTCTGTTTGAACAGGTATGTATCGAATTTTAAATATTTTAAATAAATACATTAAAGACACTATTTTTATCAATTTATACTTACAATCTCTATTTTCCTACATTTAATTTCAGCCATGTGAGGTCATAGTTGTTGGTACCGTCTTGGGTATTGATGATAAAGACGACTGGTATTGGTATTACCTTGGTTGCGAAGAATGCAACCAAAAGGTGGAAACAACTTTGGTCATAGATGAGGCTGAAGACGGTGCTGAGGAACCCAAGTTTAAGCAGGTTTTGGTTTGCTCAAATCCTGAATGTCCTAAGGAAGTTGTCGGTGCGACACCAATGTAAGTTAATTTTATTTGTTGTTAATTTATAATCGCTTTGCTTATATTACCAGTCTTTACCAATGTTAATTGAATATATTTTGTGAACTACTTTTTGTCCATTTAGTTTTAGGATTCCGATCAGAGTACAGGATTCTGCAGCCATTGCGTCATTGACTTTGTTTGACCGTGAAGCCAGAAAAATGTTTGGCATGACTGCATTCAGTTGCTTGAGAAGTCAAAAGTGGAACAGGTAAATTATTTTACATCAGTTTTATTTTAAGTTGTTATATATGGTACATATTAGTAATGTCGATATATGATATTTATGTTTTCAATAAATTTTTAATTCACGTATTAAAGGCATCTTCGGAAGAGAAAACCATGCCCTATCAGTTTAAAATTTTGAATGATAAAAAGTATGCTTTCAAGATTCAGGTTAGTCAATTCAATATTGACAACCACACTAATGGGTATGCTGTTCATAAGCTGGTGAATGATCCAGCCATTATTGAATCTTTGGAGAGCCGAATTCCAGCCGATCAGGTTAAATCATACCAACCTTTTAATTAAAGACATGTTAGAAAATTTATTATTTTTGTTGTCTCTAGCCTTATTATTTTATGAATTGCAGGGTTTGGACGAGCCGGATGCTGATGTTTCACTTAGCGATTTATCAACTTAGAATCCTTTTGCTCTAAAGGTATGAAATATAACTTAATTTCATAAAATACCAAATTTTGAAAATATTTTTTTTTAGTTTCTAATGTTGAATATGTCATACAGGAGGCTGTGGATTCTATTGGGGACAGCTTCACACCCGATTTCACATCTAAAGATTGTTCAAAGACTTCGTCTGCGGAACTGAAGCGTAACCTTGCTGACGTTTATGAAGTTGAAGAAACCACGTCTCTATCATCAACGAAGGTTAAAAATACTGGTGACGCAGATGTCGCAATTGATGGTGTGAAAACCATCATGCTGGTTCCAAAGATTGAAAAGTAGTTCATGTTTGAAGTATGTGTTGCAAAAACAATTTGGCTGTTTTCCGTATTTTGATTGTTTGGTTTGGTTTGGATGTTTGATTGGTTTGGACAATTTTTGTTATGGTTGGTTGTTTTGTGGACAAAGTACTGTTTGTTTTTTGAATATTGCATATGAGTTATAATCCTTTAAGGTTGATATTTTGGTTAATTTATGTTTGTTTTATTGTTTTGCAAATTTGTCAAGTTTTATTATATAGACAAAAAATGATTATCCAGGTATAAATTTTGTGTTTTACAAAGTATTATTGTTAAAAGTATTATTGCTTTGGTTTTATTTTTAAATAGCAATTACACATTTCATATGAACTAATTTAAATATTGTATTAATTATATAAATAGTAAAACTATATTTTTAAGAATCCTCAATATTTTCAAACTTATAATATGAGATTATAAAAAAACCCGCCAAATTTTAAATAATTTACCAACAAATAAAATTGGTAAGAATTTGTTTCCTTTTTTAAATTATAAAACCGAAAATCTTCAATTTTCGAAAATAAAATCAGCGAAATATTTATAGATTTACCTCCAAATTTTTATGATTTAAATTGTTTCCTTTTTAAAACTTATAACCGATTTTTTTTTAAAATTTTAAACTTTCCTTTTTACAATACACTCCAACACTATAAGAAGTTCTCTTCTTATTTCATACTACACACACTCAATGTTTTAGTCTAAAACAAAACACCCTATCTCAACATTCATGCATTTTTGAAGTTTGAGGTTTCGTAATTTCTCATACATGTAAGTGTTGTCTTTCTGTATTATACTTATACATTTAAGTTATTCGAATACATATCTTAATTCATTTGCATGTTCTATATGATACAGTATTAGGAAATGCCTAAACGTGCAAAGCCTCAAACGTTACCTTATTTCTGTTTACAAATATAATAAAAAATCGTATAATATCTAAATATGTTACGTACCGTTAATTTTACTTAAATTGTTTTAGTTGGTGTTGGTAGAAGTCCTTTGTTTAACATTACGAATGGTAATGTTTCCAATTTTGTAGACATGAACTAATTTTGTTTTTATAAATTGTTTTATTTTTTATATGCATTTTATTTTTCAGTTTATCCTAATCAAGTTGAGCGTCAAGACTATGTTGAACGCAGAAAATTAAGGAAACTATATTTGGATAATAAAATACTTAAAGCAAATAATAAATCTTCGAGTTCGCAAAACGTCATTCGGTCATCCAACATTTCAGTATCCGATACAAATGATTGTCGTGTCGTAACATCAATTCGATCATCCTCTTATATCAATACTGTAAGGACTCTCAAAAATATCCCAATTTGACCCATAAGTGAAAACCCGAACCCCTGAAACACCACTGTACATGAAAAACTAAGAAAACAGAATTAGTGGGTTTCAGGCGGGCCGCGTAAGGGTTAGCTTAGCCTTACGCGGGCCGCGTCAATATGTGGGTTGACCGGATAAGCGTTCTCGAGACACGTGGCATACACCTGTCGACCCTACTCGTGACCAATTAGACCTACGCCTAGACTAGGCGGCCACGCGGGCCGCGTGAACCCTAAAATTCACCTATAAATAGATTGAGCTACGAGCAGTCCTCTGATGTCGAAATCTCAATTCAAAAACGAAGTTCTACTGTCCAAATTCGAATATTACTCTCAAATTAGCGAGGCGCCGCTATGATACCGGGTATTAACTCGATCGCTGCTACGATTCAATGTCCGATCGATTGAAACTATCCGATGAATGTTTAAGTGCTGCTCAAATCGGGTTTATACTTTGTCACTCGTCGTAAATTCGATGGATGTTTAAGTATTGCACTTTGTCATTTGTTGTGAAGGTTTTAATCTCGTGAGTTATCGTAAATGTTGTATTAGTTACTGACCTAGTTCGTGTGCATTGTTGTTTAAATTAGGTTATCAGGCTAATTAGTAGGCTAAACTCTGCCCAAATAAATCTGCAATGTGAGTCATTCTCTTTTTACCAAACTATTTCCAAAACCCTATTTTCAAAAGTTATAATTACAGGGATTAAGTCTTTGTAGTCTTCAATTAAAGTCGGTATGTGGGGTTTTGTATACAATACTTGATAACCGTCACCATTGGACAAAGAGTTAGCCAAGGGGTGATATGACCATAGTCACATACACCATTGGACAATGAGATAGCCAATAGGTGGTCGAGTGACAAATACCGTGGGTAGATGGTTGATATATATAAACATTGTAATCGCTCTTAATACTGTAAATTATAACAATGCAACATTTTTAGTAAAAAGAATGATTCACCAGTATTTCCCCGCTGACAAAATCTTTTTCAAACATGTTTCAGGTGATCTGTTGTGATCCAGGAAAAGTGCCGCGAAGCACTACAAGCTTAAGCAAGTGGCTCAATATAAATAAAGAAACATGTTTTGTAAAAATAAGGATTTCCTAGTGAAATCACTTTATTATAAACTACCGGGGTTTATCCCGAATTATGAAATAAAATAATCGGGCATTTCAAGTTTTTAAAAGATCCTGTTAAAATCTTCCGCTGTCGCATCAATTAAATACCACGGGTTCCTGTCCCGCGGCTCTAAACCGGGTCAAACCGGGGCTGGGGCCGTGACAGGAAAATATGGTATCAGAGCCACTGATTTAAGCCAATTAAGTATTTAAGAAAATACTTAATTTTTACTGATTGCCATTTTGTGATTACGTGTTTTATTATTTGAATATTTGCTTACTGTATGGGTAAACAAAGACTTTCAGACATCTATCGTAAAATAGATAGTGCATCAAAAGATAAGGGATCATCATCCTCAAAACACTCAATAAATACTGAGGAAGGAATATTTGTTCGTAAAGCCCAGTTTGAGGAACCACTTTCTCCTAATAAAAGAAGTTTGATTATTAGAAAAATCCAAGAGAAAATGAAGAAGTCCCAACCAAAAGGAATGATGATTAATAAAGAAACCCAGGAACTAGGCAATAACCCACCATGGGAAGAGGAATTAGATGAAAAGTGGGCAGATCTATATATGTTAGCCACCATAGCAGTAAATGCAAAATTTTAAATACCCTGACCCAGTATTAGCACCCATATCATTTACAAGCCAGAAACTCTAAAGAAAATTTTACCCAGTAAATAAATAAGTTTACAATAAACCCCAGTATGTTTTAATTTTCAGTTGTCCTTTGTATTAGTCACATGGTATGCAATAATACTTGAAGTCTGTAAAATTTTATTATAAAATTTTAACTTAGCATTTTGTGTGCATTTTTGCATATATGCTAAACAGCATGAATGAGTTATCTGAAGCCCTTCAGAATCTCAATCTTTATCCGGTGAAAATAGAAGTTTCCAATGACTTCACTGGTTACATAGCCGATGTGGAAGAACCTATGGAATTTCAAGCTCCACATCCGGAGAAACCAAAGCCTAAGAAACGAAGAAGATTTGTAGGATGGAGGCGTGTGCGCAGGAGGAAACCAGCAACTAGAAAGATTCCCAAAATAGAAAATCCCATTGATAAAGGCAAAGGGATCGAGATTGAGGAAAATGCTAGGCAAGCAGAAATGGAAATTGGGGAAAGTTCTAAGCAAGTCGAGGAGTTGCCATTACAGGAGGAATTGGATCGCGTATTGGCAAGCTGTGATATCATTAGACCTATCAATAATAACCTCTTTCCTTATCCTGCTGAAACTCAACTTCCAATAAACTTAGAACCAGCCATTCCAGACCCTCTGATCCACACCCAACCTCTAGGAATGGACGAGTGGTGGACGAACGACTGGCAGTTTCAAAACCTCCTTAATAACCCTTATACTTTTTTCCCTCAGTTCGACCCAGAACCTATACCAAACCCACCAATGAGTAATGAAAATTTAGCTGAACTCCGCCACTTTGGCAAGGAGCTGGTGGATGCAGGGAATAGGATCAGGGAAGTAGGAGAACAGATCTCCTGGAAGTACAACGAGAGGGAACGTCGTTTCTGAGGGCCAGCTGACAAAGAGATAGTATGATTGTGAAACTGTGGTTGTATAATAGTAATAATAATAATAATATAAGTTTGTGAAATAGCTAAAAATAAACCTTTTGTAAAATAACAGTGTGTACTGATGCCTAATATAATATAAAAGAAATGGACGTCGAGAAATCGACTATTTTGGCTATACGTGTGTTGTATTGTGTGATTATTTGCATATAGCTATTATTTATTTTATGCTAATAATTATATATATATTAATTACCAGATGGAACCTGCTAATAATGAACCAGTTAATGAAGTGAATCAATCTGAGCAAAATCAAGGAGATCAATTTATGACTAGGCAAGATATCGAAAATATCGTTGCTCAAGGAATAGCCAATGCTATTCCAGCAATCCTTGCTGCTGCCTAGAAACCTGTTAAACCTCAACAAATTATTCCTAGTAAACGTACTCAAGAAGATGACTTCAGTAATAGTGTAAACGGCGGCGGGAATCATACTAACAATGATAACGATCCACGGCAGGCCCCACTCCCTAAGAAAATGAAAGCTACAACGCCTGGTTGCACTTACAAAGAATTTCTTGCTTGTAAAACAGCAGAATTTGCAGGCAACGAAGGGGCGACTGCGGCACTGCATTGGTTGGAGAAAACCGAAGCAGTAATTATGATAAGTAAATGTGTTGAAGAAGACAAGGTTATGTACGCGTCGAATCTTTTCAAAGAAGGGGCGCTAGAATGGTGGAATACGGTACTTCAGGCCAAAGGAAGAAATATGGCCTATGCCATGAGTTGGGAAGAATTTAAGCAGCTAATGGAAAGAAAATTCTGTCCCGAATATGAAAAGGAACAAATGGCGAATAAGTCCCTGAACCATCAGATGATTGGTGTAGATTGTCGCCGGTATACTTCGACATTCTTCGAGTATGCGAGAGTAGTACCAACCCTGGCTTCGCCAGAACCGGTGCTTATTTCCCGCTATATTTGGGGACTGATTGACGAAATCCGTAATATCGTTAAAGCTGTGAGACCTCGCACTATTGACGATGCGGTAGAAGTAGCTAATACCCTAACTGACGAGCTGGTACGCACAAGAGATGAAAATCGAAAGAAGGAATTGGCTCAGAAAATTACCCAAGGATTTCGTGTGGGTAATAATAATAGCAGATTCAAGAAGAGAGGAACCGGGCAATCTTCCACTCCGCCTTTCTGCAAAAACTGCAGAAAGAAACATTTTGGAAAATGCAATGAAACCTGCAACTTTTGCAAGGTTGTAGGACACCGTGAGGAAGATTGTAGAAAGAAGACCAGGATCTGCTATAACTATGGAGAAGCTGGGCATTTCAGACACGAATGCCCCAAATTGGTCAAACCAGCAGACAACAAAACCAAGACGGCCGACGGAGCTACTAAGAAGAATGCAAGAGCATTCCAACTGACCACTCAAGAAGCAGAACTCATTCCAGATGTGATAGCTGGTACGTTCCTAGTTCACAACGTGTATGCAAAAGTATTATTTGACTCTGGTGCAAACCAAAGTTTTATCAATACTTCATTCTGCCAAGCTCTTAATTTACCTTTGACCAACCTTAGGCAGATTTTTACAGTCGAAACAGCAGATGGGAATTCTGTTAACATAGATAAAGTTTTACGAGAAGAAAAGATAGAACTCTTAGGTCATATATTTTCTGCAAATATGTTACCTATGAATTTAGCCGAATTCGATGTCGTGTTAGGAATGGATTGGTTAGTAGCCAACCATGCTCGAATCCTTTGTGATAGAAATTCCATAGAAATTCGTACCCCCACAGGAGAGATAATTTCAATTACAGGAAATAAGCCACGAAAGCCACTGAAATTCATTTCAGTAATAAAGTTGGCCAGTTATTCAAGAAAACAGGCAACGGTGTATATGATTTCAGTAATCATTAACACGAAGAAAACGAAACTTAAGGAAATTCCAGTAGTCTCAGAATACCCAGATGTATTCCCTGAAGAACTACCAGGATTACCACCCAATAGGGAAGTCGAATTTAGGATTCATCCAATTCCTGGAACTATACCGATAGCCAAGGCACCTTATCGGTTAGCACCCACTGAAATGCTAGAATTGAAAACGCAGTTAGATGAATTGCTAAGTAAAGGATTCATACAACCTAGTTTCTCCCCTTGGGTAGGGAGCTCCAGTGTTGTTTGTAAAGAAAAAGGATGGTTAGATGCGAATGTGTATTGATTATAGAGAATTGAATAAGGTTACAATTAAGAATCGATACCCATTACCTAGGATTGATGACCTCTTTGATCAACTTCAAGGAGCTAGATATTTTTCTAAGATCGACTTACGCTCCGGATACCATCAATTGAAGGTACAAGACGAAGACATACCCAAAACTGCTTTCAGAACTAGGTATGGTCATTATGAGTTTACAGTCATGCCCTTCGGACTAACGAATGCACCTGCAACATTCATGGACATGATGAATAGAATCTGTAAACCATATTTGGATAAATTTATAATTATCTTCATCGACGATATACTTATTTATTCCAAAAGTCAGGAGGAACATTGTGAGCACTTGCATGCACTCTTAACTTTGTTAAGAAAAGAAAAGCTTTACGCCAAATTCTCGAAGTGTGAATTTTGGCTACAGGAAGTGCAATTTTTAGGACACATGGTGAATCACGAAGGTATTCACGTAGATCCTGCTAAGATAGAGGCGATCATCAAATGGAAGGTTCCGCAGTCAGCTATGGAAATTAGAAGTTTTATAGGTTTAGCTGGATATTATAGACGGTTTATTAAGGATTTTTCCAAGATAGCTGTACCATTAACTAAATTAACCTATAAATCAGTTAAGTTTGAATGGGGACCTAAACAAGAAGAAGCCTTTAAGATTTTAAAACAGAAATTAACCAATGCTCCAATTCTAGCTTTACCAGAAGGAACAGAGGATTTTGAAGTGTATTGTGATGCTTCAAAATTAGGATTAGGATGTGTGCTAATGCAACGCAAGAAGATAATTGCGTATGCCTCCAGGCAATTGAAAAAGCACGAGGAAAACTATACGACTCATGACTTAGAATTAGGAGCCATAATTTTTGCCCTTAAGATTTGGAGACATTATCTCTATGGAAGTAAGTTTACTGTCTATACAGATCATAAAAGTTTAAGATACATATTTGGGCAAAAAGAATTAAACATGAGGCAAAGAAGATGGATGGAAATCCTAAGTGACTACGACTGTGATATTCAGTATCACGAAGGAAAGGCAAACGTAGTTGCAGATGCCTTAAGTCGTAAGTATCATGAGAAACAACAACGAATTCGTGCCCTTAGATTAAATCTACAGTTAGATTTAATAGAACAACTGAAAAATGTCCAGGAAACAGCAATCAAGGATGATGCTGAAGGAATGAAAGGAAGAATAAAGGAATTAGAACAAGGGAATGATGGAATTTGGAGATTCCATAAGAAAAGAATTTGGGTACCTAAGCAAGGAGAATTAAGAGATAAAATCTTAGAAGAAGCCCATAAATCTAGGTATACCATGCATCCTGGTAACAATAAGATGTACCAAGATTTAAGAAATAATTTCTGGTGGATAGGAATGAAAAAGGACATAGCTAGATATGTTTCTAAGTGTCTTACTTGTTCACAAGTCAAGGCAGAACACCAGAAACCTTCGGGTCTACTTCAACAACTAGAAATGCCTGTATGGAAATGGGAGCTCATAACAATAGACTTCATTACTAAGCTACCCAAAACCAGAAAAGGGAATGATGCGATTTGGGTGATTATGGATCGATTAACCAAATCAGCTCATTTTCTACCCATAAAGGAAACCTTTAGCATGGAAAGGTTAGCCAAGTTGTATGTAGACGAAGTAGTATCCTTACATGGAGTTCCACTCTCCATTGTATCAGATAGAGATAGTCGTTTCACTTCCCATTTCTGGACTAGTTTCCAGGAAGCAATGGGAACCCGACTAAATTTAAGTACGACATATCATCCTCAAACAGACGGGCAAAGTGAAAGGACGATACAGACCCTGGAAGACATGCTCCGAGCATGTGTGATAGATTTTGGTGGAAACTGGGACGATCACTTACCTTTGATCGAATTCTCCTATAACAATAGTTATCATTCAAGCATTGAAGCTGCCCCATTCGAAGCACTGTATGGACGAAAGTGTAGAACTCTGGTTTGCTGGGCAGAAATAGGAGAAAGCCAATTATCAGGTCCTGAAATCGTGCAAGAAACCACCGACAAGATCACTCAAATCAAGGTAAGACTGAAGACTGCTCGAGATCGCCAAAAGAGCTATGCCGACAATCGACGCAAACCACTAGAATTTCAAGTTGGAGATAGAGTACTCTTGAAAGTTTCTCCTTGGAAAGGAGTAGTTCGGTTCGGTAAGAAAGGAAAGCTAAGTCCACGATACGTAGGACCATTTTCAGTGATCCAACGTATACGACCAGTTGCCTATCGCTTACAACTACCAGAAGAATTAGCTGGAATACATGACGTATTTCATGTATCCAACCTCAAGAAATGTTTATCGGACGAATCACTGGTAGTACCTCTTCAGGATATAGAGGTAAATGAAAAGTTAAAATTCATAGAGAAACCACTACAAATAGAAGACCAAAAGATCAAGTTTCTCAAGCATAAGCGATTGGTACTAGTCAAAGTCAAGTGGGATTCGAAACGAGGACCCGAATACACTTGGGAGCTAAAATCAGAAATGAAGCGAAAGTATCCTCACTTATTTTAATAAATCTCAAGGACGAGATTTTAAATAAGGTGGGGAGGATGTAAGGACTCTCAAAAATATCCCAATTTGACCCATAAGTGAAAACCCGAACCTTGAAACACCACTGTACATGAAAAACTAAGAAAACAGAATTAGTGGGTTTCAGGCGGGCCGCGTAAGGGTTAGCTTAGCCTTACGCGGGCCGCGTCAATATGTGGGTTGACCGGATAAGCATTCCCGAGACACGTGGCATACACCTGTCGACCCTACTCATGGCCAATTAGACCTACGCCTAGACTAGGCGGCCACGCGGGCCGCGTAAAGTATGGCCGAAGGTTCACGCGGGCCACGTGAACCCTAAAATTCACCTATAAATAGATTGAGCTACGAGCAGTCCTCTGATGTCGAAATCTCAATTCAAAAATGAAGTTCTACTGTCCAAATTCGAATATTACTCTCAAATTAGCGAGGCGCTGTTACGATACCGGGTATTAAGTCGATCGCTGCTACGATTCAATGTCCGATCGATTGAAACTATCCGATGAATGTTTAAGTGCTGCTCAAATCGGGTTTATACTTTGTCATTCGTCGTAAATTCGATGGATGTTTAAGTATTGCACTTTGTCATTTGTTGTGAAGGTTTTAATCTCGTGAGTTATCGTAAATGCTGTATTAGTTACTGACCTAGTTCGTGTGCATTGTTGTTTAAATTAGGTTATCAGGCTAATCAGTAGGCTAAACTCTGCCCAAATAAATCTGCAATGTGAGTCATTCTCTTTTTACCAAACTATTTCCAAAACCCTATTTTCAAAAGTTATAATTACAGGGATTAAGTCTTTGTAGTCTTCAATTACAGCCGGTATGTGGGGTTTTGTATACAATACTTGATAACCGTCACCATTGGACAACGAGTTAGCCAAGGGGTGATATGACCATAGTCACAGACACCATTGGACAACGAGATAGCCAATAGGTGGTTGAGTGACAAATACCGTGGTAGATGGTTGATATATATAAACATTGTAATCGCTCTTAATACTGTAAATTATAACAATGCAACGTTTTTAGTAAAAAGAATGATTCACCAGTATTTACCCGCTGATAAAATCTTTTTCAAACATGTTTCAGGTGATCTGTTGTGATCCAGGAAAAGTGCCGCGAAGCACTACAAGCTTAAGCAAGTGGCTCAATATAAATAAAGAAACATGTTTTGTAAAAATAAGGATTTCCTAGTGAAATCACTTTATTGTAAACTCCCGAATTATGAAATAAAATAATTGGGCATTTCATATTTTTAAAAGATCCTGTTAAAATCTTCCGCTGTCGCATCAATTAAATACCACGGGTTCCTGTCCCGCGGCTCTAAATGTTAGGACCGGTTTGACTCCGAACGATTGCGAACCGACTCGTACGACGTGCGGAATCCGTGTACGAGCAAGACCGAAACACACGAGACGTAATCAATCTGTGATTCTATAAAAGATCTGAAATCGTACAATCACGTGAATCACCTATTTTGCACTTTCTCTCTCTACTTTCTCTCTCTAGGATCCAAGCTCTCTAAAGTAGCAAATGAGCAAAAATCTAAAAATGAGAACACTAAGTTCTTTATTTATAGGCCAAGGGACATAATGAGATATCTCATTATTTACACAAATCCCACCTTGCCTTTTACTAAAATATAACACTATAAGCACTAAACTTAATCTATTTCTGCTACGGTCTTGAGATGACGGAGGCGATAGACATACTGCACTAACAGACTCCCCCTTGGATATTGCCGCAGTCAATCTCAAACATTTAGACTCGTAGCTTCTTTTCTTTCTCTCTCTTTAGCTCGAACAGAATCCCCGTGGATCTGTCTTCAGCTCCAGCTCCCCCTTTTGGTAGACTCTTCAGGCTCCCCCTTTCGTCAAGCTTCCGTGCTTTAGGATCGACACCTGGCTTTCCGGTTACAAGCTCTTCTAGGAAAGAATCCTGGCTCCTATGCACGCTTCCCCTTGCATTGAGCTCGTCTTCAGACTCCCCCTTAGACTCGGCTATCGGGATCGTAGTCTGGAATCTGCAACACTCATACGTTTATAAGTAAAAGCATTTTAAGTTGTCCAGGTATCGTAACCTGGCTCTATTAAACTTTCTAAATCAAGATCCTGGGACTAAGATATAATAATATGAAATAAATCCAGGATTACTTGATACTCTCCCCCTATCAACAATCTTCAAAGATTTGGCAGTTTCAGCGAACCGGATTGGAAACTAGTTCTTTTACAGATTTTAACAATCTATGCATCCAAATCCCTCACAGTTAATCATCCAAGTCCAAATTAATGACCTTGGAGATATCACAAACTGTTTTTGATTTTTGATTTTAAAACATCAAGTTTCAAATTAATGAACTTGTTTTATTTTCAGAAACACAATCAGCATACTTAGATTTTGAAACTCAGTTCTCAGACATCGGTTGTCGAAAATAAAGCAGAAATCAAAATCTTTTTGAATTTTCTGAAATATAAAGCAGTAAAGAAATATGTACAAACATATTTACAGACACTATTTTTGTTTGAGTTTGCGTCAGAGGATCATATCAGTTTATGACAAGTCACAAGTACCGTTGAGCTTAATTTCACTTTAAGAATTAAACAATTCACTTAGATTGTTGATATACTGATCCACTTAAATTTTCACACAAATTTCAACTGATTCAGGATACGAATTAGGTGTTTTAAGAACCTAAACCTATTCATGTGTCCCACCTCTTGAATATACTCCCGTATCTAGATCCCAATATTCAGTCTTACAGGTGAGTATACCTAGATGATATCTGTAAGGGGAATAAATTATAGTACGAAACCGTGAGAGCTCAGGTCAGAACTTCCGTTCAGCAGAGAGATGACGGCTCGACTTTTCGGTGTGTCCCCTTTAGAGGATCTTTTGAATTACAACAGCCATGATTAGCATTTTTCAATGTTTCATCATTTTTTAGCTGAGGGCTGTGCTATGTTTCAAGCAATGCGGAAAGTATTCTCCGGGGACTAGGCCATTGCTTCCGCAAAATCAGAAGTCCCGGGATAATACCCCAGATATCACTAAGCATAAAGACCTAGTATCTCAGAAAGAGGGGTCCTTCAAACGAAATTTCAGGGGTTACCTATATATCCAAGTAGTGTTCCCCACGAAATAAGCAAGTTTGAATTTAGGTTTATATCCCGAAAAAGTTTACTAAATGTATAAAAATCTACCGACACATCATCAGTGAGACTGTTTAACGCTATTTAAACATTACAATTCTTTAGCATACTGTAACTGTCTACTGATGTACTATCATTTCCTCTTTATACACAAAAACTCAATTTTTTGAATTTTATCATGTTTTTGGCTTTTTTTAAATTTTCTAATGTTTTTGGATTTTCTGACAATATTACTCCCCCTAAAATGCAAAACCATTTTTAAAAAAAATTTGACAACCAGATACTGATAGCTTTGTCTCGTCATCCATTTTCTGCATCTCATGCTCTGTTTTGCAGAAAAATATAACGTACCCCCATGATTTACAACACATTGATATTTACAGTTTGAAAACCGTTTTTCAATCTTGTGAAATTAATCATGTTTGTTCAGCCGTGAGGGTTTCGGCGTATTCAATCAACACATATTTTTGTATTTTTGAATATTTTTTTTTGACAAAAACAAAACATATTTTTGGTTTTTCAAAATTTTCAATTTTTTAGGGTTTTTGAAATATTGTTTATTTATTTACAGAACAAGCAAACTCCCTGTTTAACCATCGCAGGGATCAGCAGCCTCCTCTTCTCGTGCCAAGCTGCTTCGATTCTCTTCTTGTTGACATTCAGATTTCTTCAGAAGCACCTGCACATTCAAATTACTCAATTACTTGAACAATTTAGCCCAAGTCTGTTTGACCTTAGGCATTTCAACACAATAATTTTCATTCAATGCTGGAAACTCTTTGTCATCTTTCACAAGAATCTTTTCAACTTTTTCATCAACTTTGTCATCTTTTTCCAAAGTCACTTGTTTCTTAATACTCCATGTCTGACCTTTCGAAGTACCTCTTTTGTAAAAATGTGACTCGTTTTGAACTTTTTGATTTTGAACAACTTTTGGTTTCCAAAACTCTTGAGTTTTTGTCATATCAACAGTTGTTTTCCAACTTTGAGTTGTTCTGACTCTGGGTGTGTGAGAATTCCAGGTTTGTCTCGAATCAAACCTGTTCGAGTTTGATTTCCAGTTTTGATTCGAAGCAAACTTATTTGTGTTGTACCTCCAAGTTTGTTTGGAGTCAAATCTGGTTGACCTTTGTCTCACATTCTCAGATCTTTGTTTCTCAGCATCAATCTTCTTTTTGTCAACATCCACAGGTTTTAGATTAGGACACTTGCGTGCAAGATGTCCTTTTTGATCACATTTGAAACATGTTCTCATGGACACATCTTTGACCTGTGGTTGTTGCTTTTGCTTTTTAGCAAAGAACTCATCATTAGACTGTCTCTTTTTGAGCTCTTTTTCTTTTGCTAAACTGTCTCCTTGAACGAAACTCATTTTTCCCTGATAATTTGGCGTTTCATTTTTGTTTCGATTCTGTTTCTTCTTATAACCCAACCCAGCCTTCATATTTTTCTTCTTGTAACCAGGTTTGTTATACGAACCTCTATGACTCTTACCAGCAAACTTTGGAATTTCAGATTTATCAATCTCAACCATTTTGAAAACTTTATCAACCTTTTCTGAAATCACATTCTGAATCGGGAGTACAATATCTAAGAATAATTTGTCCGATCCAATCATGGTATAAACCAATCCTTTTGAATCATCATTCAAATTTTTCTCGGATTTTGTGTTTTTCAGATATCCATCATGAAAATTACCTTCATTTTCATCCTGTGATTCAGATTTACCTGTATCAACCGACTCTTCTTTCAACACACTTTCAATGACTTTACCTACCACCTCAGAATCATGAGAATCATCAGATTTGGAATAGGTTATATCAATGTTGTCTGGCAATTGATCTACCATGTTGAAAGCTTTTTCGACCTTTTCCTCACCATAAAACACAAACTTTCCCGGTGGTGGAACTTTATGAAACTCTGAGCCAATGCCTTTCTTGTTTTGCTCAGACTCACCATCCTCCGGTTTTATGTTGAAAATACGTTCAAGCACATATGACGACGCGTGATAACTTTTTAACTTGTTATTATCCTGTTCTAAATCAGCAATCTGACGCTTTAGCTTAGCAACATCCTCAATGTAAGAATTAACAACTTGTTGCTTTATTTCATACATTCGTTTATACTCATTAGTTGTTTCAGAACAGTACTTCAATCTTGATTGAACAAGTTTCATTTCACTTTTTACTTTTTCATATGATTCTTTTGTAATGTGATAAGCCAATTTTATTGAATCATATTCCTTTTTCATTTCTTGACAAACAATTTCCTTTTGGTCACATTCTTCTGTCTTTTTCAAAACATTTTCTTTCAAAACTTCATTTTCTTTTTCTAACTTTTTACATTTTTGAGAAAGTTTTTCATCATTTTCTTTTAAAACCTTTTCATTTTCTAGCATTTCTTTGCATTTTTCTTTGAAAACATTTTCGATTTTAGTGAATTCAAGATCTCTTGTTCTGAATTTATCATCTTTTTCAGTACAAGCACTACATGGTTCCATGCATTTCTTGCACTGTTCATCAATTTTGATTACAGTTTCAGAATCAGAATTTACCTCAGTGATTGGCACTTCGGTGTTTGCTTCAGTTTCTTTCTGCTGCTTCTCATCAACAGCTTCATCACCATCATCTGTTGAACTTTCAACCTTCACTTCTTCTTCTGCTTTCTTAACATCTTCTCCAACCTGCTGTTCTTCAGTAACAACTTCTTTCACAACTTCCACATTCACCATCACTTCTTCTTTCACTTCTTCAACAATCTTCACATCTTCTTCTTTAACTGCTTCTGCTTTAACCTCTTCAGCAACTTTCTTCAGATTGTTTACCATCTCTTCAACATTCTTCTTCATTCTTTCTTCATTCCTCTTCCTCAGTTTTATCGTCATAGCATCCCTGATGATTTTATCCAGCCGTTTCACATATGTCTTGTCTTTTGCAACATTTGAGTAATATTCGCCGGATCGAGGAATAACAAGAAGAACATCATCGTGAACTATGTCACTTCTGGGAACAACCGGTTCACCTTGTTTGTTGACATAACATTCTTGCTTTTTATCCCATCGTTTGTTTGCAACAGCATTCTCATATTCTTCCTGCATTTTCTCCATTCTGCAACCTACAATGAATCTTTCTCTTGGAGTTTTTTCTTTCAAAATCTCTTCTCGAGTTTTCTCTTTTACCTCAGCAACAACATTTTCTTCTTTGTTTTCTTCATGAATTTCAGCAACAAGAACATGATGCTGGGCCTTTGATGTTTTTCTTCCATGAGCTGTTACAGGACGATCTTCATCTGGTAGAATCTGACTCCAATCATATCCTTCATCATCGTGGATTACAGCATAAGCTCTGGACTTCTCTCTGGGTTTATCTTCGATCATCTTTGGCTCTTCTCTGCTACGGTGGTAAATTGTCTTTCTGTAGTAATCATCATTGAATGGATGTTCATTTCCACCAACCGCAGAGTTAGTGCACTCTCTCTTGAAATGACCTTTTTGCTTACATTTGAAGCAGGTCACTTTGGACTTATCAAATCCAAGCTTTGTAGATGCACCACCGAGAGATTGCTTCCCAGTAATCTCCATATATCTTTGAGCTCTGCGAATGCAGCTTACCAAACACCAACGGATGTCAATGAGTTCCATCTCTTCCGGATCAATCTGGTCGTAGTCTTCTTTGGTTAACTCAGAGTTACCAATTTTGCCAGCAACTAGACCTTCATACGATTCCAGAACAGATGCAAGGAAGCTCATTTGTTGTTTAGCTGCATTGATGCTCATCGTCGAAGAATTCTTCAGTTTGAGAGCAATGTTGCACAAAATCTCCTCAGTTTCATCAGAACTTGATTTTGAAGATGAATGATATCCAGAATGATAACTTGATGAAGTTGTTTGTGGTTCTTTCATCTTCTCACCACTGAATGCTGTCTTTGGTGAACTGCCAACTTTCTCCGAAGGTATATTGCCTTTGTAGTATAGACCAACATTCTGATGATGAGATGAACCACTCATCTTGTTTTGTTTTTGTAGCTCCAGATCATGACTCTCAATTTTTTCTAGCAATGCATCAAGAGAAATCGTATCATATAAAGCATCATTTTTCAAGATAAAAACAAACGTTTGCCACTGATCAGCTCGTGGTAACGCTTCAATCACTTTATCAATTATCTCTTCTCTTGTTTTCAAAATTTTAAATCTTTCAAGTTCAATCTTTAAATGGCAAAACCTCTCAATCATTTGCCTCACAGTCTCTCCCTTTAAACTGTCAAACAAATCAAATTCCTTTTTTAATAATGCTATTTTGTTTTTCTGGATTTGTTTACCCCCCTTAGCTTTAACCTTCAAAGCTTTCCATACAGATTTAGATGACCCATTATGAACTAATAATGAAAAGATGTCATCACGAACTGATTGCTGAATCAAAGCAATCATCTTCTGTTCATAAGAAACTTTCTTTCGATCATCCTCTGAATAATCCTTGATCAGAATTTCTTCTCCTTTGTCATTTGTTGGGTTCTCATAGCCAAACTTTAAACAAAACCAACTCTCATGTGCATATGCCTTTGTCCAATTGACAAACCTCTCCTTCCACCAAACATAATCCTCAATGTTATTCAGCTTCGGAGGTTTTGAATATGTTCCATAAAAGTTGTCATAGTTAATGTTGTCTTTGATGGTTTTCGTTATCGCTTTGGGTGTATCGTTTGAACCTTCCACTGTATCCGAGGTAAACGCATTGTAGAAAGTATTGATAAATTCTTCAGCCATGATATGATCTTCTCGATTAACAGCACCTTTTAATCACCTGAATCACAAATAAACAAACACAATGAGTTTAAACAATATCAAACAAATGAATCGGACGGGTACTCGAACGAGTGAGTCGACACAAGTCAACAATGAAAATAATCTCGTAATAACATTGTCCGTTCGGATGAGATTGCTATCCGGATGGAGATCCGTGCGGATGGGGATCCGAGAGATGTTGTACGCACGGGTGGTGATACGCACGGGTGGGGATACGTGCGTATGAAGTTGACTTCTTTGACACAAACCAATATACTACACGACAAATCTTTTGAGTTGATCGGTTGGCTCTTTGACTTCAAGGCAAAATCACATGCTAATGACAGTCACATATAGATTCTCATTGGACCAAGATATGTTATCACCTTTTATCAAAACATGCAGACTATGATCACATGTAACGGTGCTGACAAGCACTTTAATGTTCACATGCACTTGTTGACTAAGTTGCTTGAACGGGTGATGTTGAGACACGTATTGTTATCCGCACGTACGGGTGATGATCCGGATGATGTTATCCGCACGGGTGGTGATACGCACGGGTGGGGATCCGTGAGATGTTATACGCACGGATGGGAATGTTATCCGCGCGGACAAGTTGTCCGTGCGTGTGGCAAGTCAACAAGTATGGCTGAAAGTAATCCGTGCGGGTGGGAATGATGCTATACGCACGGGTGGGCTATCCGTGCGTATGAAGTTGACCTTTTGACCACAATTAATAACCGACAAACTCTTAACTATCACATGCAATTCTTATTATCACATGAGCTGACAATGGCCAAATGCAAACTGATCACATGTTCACTGAATGCAATAAATGAATCACATGTACTACTGAAAGTGTTGACTGACAAGTCTTGAAAGTTGACTAAAATGACAGACACGGTCGAGTGAAATGAATTAACACGTATTGTTATCCGTGCGTGTGGCAGGGTCAACAAAAAGTCAATACATATTATGTCATCCGTGCGTGCGACTTATGCGTACGGTTAGGTCAACAATCAGTCAACGCGGATGGTCATCCGCACAGATTGCCATCCGCGCGGAGAACAATCAAACGTAACAGCAGCAACTTTTATCATTTTTCGATCAAAAAATCTCAAATTTCTCACAAAATACTTTGAATTTGAATCTGAAATTTTGTAGGCTTGTTTTATACTGAATTCCGATTGCAATGAAGTATAATTTGATCAATATCGTCCACTAAAAAGCCGTAGATCTGTTTTCAAAGTTCTGGTACGAACTTGTCAGTTTTTGAACAAATTGATTGAGTTTAAATCTGTTTTATGAATTAAAACTTTCACAGATTATTCAAAAAACAGTTTCGCACAATATTCTTCAAGTTCAAACCATTTTAACCAGAAATTCTCATTAGATTTTGAAAGACGTGACAGAATATGAAGAAGATGAAGAACATAGACAAATCTGAGTGAAATTTCGATCCGAATCTGCTGAATTCAAGTGCGAAATTGTGTGAATGATCCAAGCAATCGAGCTCCCGCTCTGATACCACTTGTTAGGACCGGTTTGACTCCGAACGATTGCGAACCGACTCGTACGACGTGCGGAATCCGTGTACGAGCAAGACCGAAACACACGAGACGTAATCAATCTGTGATTCTATAAAAGATCTGAAATCGTACAATCACGTGAATCACCTCTTTTGCACTTTCTCTCTCTAGGATCCAAGCTCTCCAAAGTAGCAAATGAGCAAAAATCTAAAATGAGAACACTAAGTTCTCTATTTATAGGCCAAGGGACATAATGAGATATCTCATTATTTACACAAATCCCACCTTGCCTTTTACTAAAATATAACACTATAAGCACTAAACTTAATCTATTTCTGCTACGGTCTTGAGATGACGGAGGCGATAGACATACTGCACTAACACTAAACCGGGTCAAACCGGGACTGGGGCCGTGACAAATACCATAGATAGACGTATTTTGCCAACCACACCTTTAACAAGTCCGTACGAGGCGTATACGTCAGGTTGGTCTTATTTAACTGCATATATAAATTATGGTTATTATTAATATGACTTTCTTTTGCTTAAAATAACTAATTATATAAACCATATACATCTTTCATACCGTCATTTTATCTTTTTTTTTGTTGCAGTTGAATATAGAAGAAGTCCATTATCTAATATTACAAATGGTAATTCTATTATTTTTTACGAATGAATACAATTTTTCATTTATAGTTTAATATTTGATGGACATGCCTCCTTTTTTTTTCAGTTTCTCATAATCATGTTGAGCATCAAGAATGTGTTTGTGACAACTGGCACAAAACCGATAATTTCCGTACAATTTAATTATTATTTAATATCTGCAATTATGTGCTTAAATGTCAACATTGTCTGATTACATGCTATACTTGTGAATTCATGCACGTTTTATACTACAAATATTGTTTTATGCATTAATGATAGCGTTGCGTCAGAAAGACTAGTAAACTCACCGGTAAGACACATTGTGTCAACAATTCTGCAGAAAGCAGTCAGACAATAGAATTGCGGCCTAGGAGTAGGTCCAAAGTCTAAAATACATTGAAACCCAAGAGTATATACAAGGGTTAACATATAGACTTTCCGGAAGCTAAAATACGCACTGAAAAGCACCCGAAACACACTTTAAATGTTGAATTTCATACATTTCAGCAAAATTCAGCATTGTAACGAGTTAGTGACATGTAAAAATATGACTAACTAGTCCTGAATGCTTTCCAAAGTGTCGGGAATTGAAAGCGTCACAAAAGGGACCCAAAGGACATTAAACGGTGTAATTTAGCACTTTAACGAACCGGTATCTAACCGAACACCCGGACATTACCCGAAACACCAAAATATTACTAGAAGCATTGTTTAATTATTTCTGAGCTAGTCATGATCCCCGAACACCTTAACACCCACTAAATTATCTAATAACTAACACTTGTAACTATACATTTGGATTTGAATTATAATCTAACTACATGATTCAAGTTTACACTTTACCCCCCTATATTATGGACGGTCACAATGGGGTGACCCCACCAAAATCTTGCCAAAATCCTACATGATCTTTCTTGGATTCATTTAGATTGCATATGATCTTACTAAGATATCCTATGATCTTGTAAGATTCATTAGAAGATATTGTCTTGTACTATAAGAACACTTCATCTCCCTCATTCCCTCATACACTAAACACCCACCACTTTCTTCTCTCCCTCTCCTTGGCTCACGGCCGAAACCACCATCAACACCACCACCACTTTCATTCAATCTTCATCCAATCCCAAGTTATCACAATGTGCTAGAAGGTCATTAAGGAAGCTTGGAGCTTGTGGATCTTGAAGGACCTTCTTCATTTGCTTTTATCCAACCCATTTATCATCTTCAACATCAAGTGTTCTTCCCTAGCCTTGTGCTCGTAGTAAGACCCTTATAATCCCTTGTTATTTCATATTTAGTTGGTTAAAAGATGATATACATTGTTAATCTTGAAGAACACAAAAGAACATGATCATGATACTTTAACATAAGCTTAAATACATAAGAATACATGTAAATGATGATGAGTTGCTTCTTGATGAATGATGATTTGTGTCAGTGATGTTAGACATCATAAGAAGCCTACCAGATTGTGATTAAACACATGATCTAGTAAGTTAAAGTGGTGATCTTGTGAAAGACCAAGATCATCATGCTTTATGTCTTCATGAACTTGAATGATGAAATTGATTTGTCATATGTAAAGATGATTTAAATAAAATACAAATCTTGTAAATAGATGATTACAAAAATAATTTTCCCAAGAAACAAAGTTTATTTATAAGATTTACAAAGTCATGGTTTCTAAGTAAACTAATCATATTTTTAGTGTTTAAACGAGACTAGAAACATGTTTGTAACAAGAAAAATACAAGAGAAATATTTTTAGAAAAATCATCTTACAAGTTGTAAATGACCAAATCTTTTAATAATGTGATTTACAAACAAATAAATATGTTTTAAAGGGTAACTAAACCTACTAAATAACATGGTAAGTTACTACAAGTTTTTACAAAAACTTCAAGTTCATGATGTAGTGTGAATTACATGATCTTGGCTTATGGTAAGTCTTGATTGTGTTGATGATTGTTTGTGATGATTTTAAAAGAAAATAAACACATGTTTTGAAAACATGGGAAACCTCCATTTTTAGGGTAAACTATGTCAAAATTTCTATAAAATTTTGACACTTAGAAAAATATAAGTTTTGGTGAAACTTATTCCCTAAAAATTCACCCAAAAATATTTACCAAGGTTTCCCTAATTTTTATGTAAACTTCAAGTTAAGAAATGATGATTTCTTCAAGATAAAAATTGATATTAAGTATGTATATTTTTGAGGAAAATATATATATTTATTGATCACCAAATTTTGTGCTAAGTGTATGTAGTATGTATTATATGTAATAGTGTATTAGGACTTGAAAATACACTAAATACTCCTAAGGAGTGAAAATACAAAAATACACATACAACATGCATAGACAAATACAAGAGAATATATTTATGAAAATATATTTCTTAATAAATTAAATAACTTGGACAAGTAATGAACATGAAATGAAGTTTTGGACAAAATACATAACTCAGGTGAAAAATACAAGATACTTATATTTATTTTTGAGAAAATAATATAAGTAAGATACTTAGTTAAAAATATAAATTATTTTTAACAACAAAGAACAAATACATGAAAGATGGTGACTTGTACTTGTGCGATACAAGTCTAGTGACTAACGTTAATAAAACACGTATAGGTCACGACGCTATATAAGCAAACCCGGTGAAGTTTACGGCGCAAGAGACGCAAAGTTGTGAGTTCATGTCCCTATTTTTAAACTTTTACATACTTTTTAAACTTGGGGAAAATACATGTCTTATGGTATGATGGATACAAAAACAAGGAATGATACTTTAAATCGTGTCACGAATAGGGTACCAGAAGCACCAGAAGCACCATTAATCGTGTACATACTAAAACCGCAGAACAAAAGGTTAGATCTAATGGGTTTTCAGGCAGCCACACTCTTGGTGATAACTAGTACCAAGTTGTGCTTTTGTGTCTAAGTCGTGAATCGACAACTAGAAAAATGCCTATGGATTGGATGCTTCCTATGTCATGTCACATGTTAATGGCCTTGCAACCCATTAACAATCTTGATACATACAGAAATACTTGATTTATACAAATTACATACCATGTTTTCATACAAAGTATACAAACGTTAAATACAAAACTGCATGAATTCACACCAACATTATGTTGACGATTTTCCAAAAACTCACATGTATTTCAGGTAACTAAAGTGGATGTGCGCGCGGTCTTACTCTTGCTCTTGGATGTTGTTTATGTTCATCTTTTAAATAAAGTTGTAAACTTTTCAGACAATGTCTTATGCTGTCTTGTGATGTACACACTTAACCTATGTTTTCAGTTATGTAATGTTATTGGTATTTGAAGTTATTTTTACGAGCATGTAGTATGTTTACCATTCGTATGCAATGAGAACCTTTCATGATCACACCTCGTGCTTCCGCCTTAGAAAGGGGTATGACAGATTGGTATCAGAGCTGCGATTGTAGTGAACCAGGATTCCTTCTCGAGTCTAGACTACAATCTTTAGGATCCTTTCACGAAAACAATTTTTCAAAGAGTTTTCATTGCATAAAACTTTCCGCGACATCCACTACCTGAAACTTTTTTCAAAGAGTCAAGTAAGGACACTACGGGACTTAGGGTGCACTGGAGTAGCACTTGTCTTTGACTAGAAATTACTTGCAACTATGTGTAATAATTGATATATTCATATACTAGAAATGGAATATCTCAGGTACTCGCGATTTTACTTGAAAATAGTGGCCTATTTGAAGGAAGTGATCCGACGATGAAACGAACTGTGCGGACTGTGCAAGGACTTACGCAATTATGGATGCATACATAATTTTAAAATTCAGTGCACAGAAACCACAGCAAGTCTTGTCACGTATCAAACAAGAATCCTTCAAATAAAAGAGAAGGTCAAACATGAACACCCTTCCACCAGCCTATTAAATACTCCATTGGAGTAATAATTTAGGTTATAAAGACAAGAACCGCCAATGTGAGGAAATATATTTTTTTCTTTACATATGCTAAACTTGTACTATGGGGGTGATGTAACCCTTATGCATTCTGTTTACTTCGCAAACAATAACGTAACAAGTTGCCCTGATATGTGTAAAGACTTGGTGAATATCTTATGACACATCAATATTTATCTATTTATGCATGCTTGTTGCTGTATGAATTAATTTATATGTTTGGCGGATTGTTTGATGTCACTTATGTGGTATATGCACATGTGTATATATACTACTACTGTCTCGTAGGACGATATCAAACAAATGTCTAACCCTGTGCGTTGTGTTCTAACAGAACATGGCACCTAGGAGAATTGTGAACAATCAGGATTCCGATCAACCCCCTCCTCCTCTTATGCCGAGGACCGCTGAGGAACTGAATGCCCTACTGGAGGAAAGGATCTCCGTAGCTATCGCCCAATATGAGGCGAACCGCACTGAACAAAATGGAGGACCCAACAATGCCAGGCGTAATGGATAGGGAGACACATCTGGAGGAAGCACAGCTCAAGGCTGCACCTTCAAGCAGTTTCTCGACTGCAAGCCGCTGAATTACGACGGCACGGGAGGTGCAGTGGCTTTTGTACGCTGGAAAGAGAAGACTGATGCCACTATCCGTATGAGCAAGTGTTCCACGGATCAGCAAGTCACTTTTGCTACGGGGTTGTTTGTTGATGAAGCTTTGACTTGGTGGAATTTGCAAGTCCAGACTCTGGGTGATGATGCTGTGTACGGCATGACGTGGGATGAGCTAAAGGAACGTATGAGAGAAAAGTATTGCTCATGTCCTGAACTCCAAAGGTTGTAGACTGAGTTCTGGCACTTGACCATGGAAGATGCTGACATTACTGGTTATACCCGAAGGTTCCACGATTTGTCTAGAGTGATCCCCTACATGGTGACTCCTGAATTTAAGCGCGTTGAACGCTACATCTGGGGATTGGCTCCAGAGTTTCGCAGCATGGTAACTTCGGCCAAACCTGAAACGATCACTCAGGCTGTAACTCTTGCTGTCAGCCTTACTGAAGACGTTGTTCGTATGAAGAAGTTATCGCTAAACCCAACTGAAAAGACCGAGAAGCTTGCTGAGTCGTCTGGTGACAAGAAAAGGAAACATGCGAACCTGAATCAAGCGACACGTAACAACAAGGGTTCCAACAACAAGAAGCGTACCCCAACCCGCCTCAGGAAGTGAAAACTCTTGCAACCATGAATGACGCTCCTGCTAGAAGATAACTGGGCACTCTGCCCATTTGCAACCAGTGCAAGCGTCACCACGAAGGAGTTTGTCGTGTTCCAAAATGCGACAAGTGTGGAAAACTGGGTCACCATACTGATGTCACACCCTGACTTTTGCGGAAGCGTGGTTATTTGGTGTCACTTCTTAATACCATAGCAAACAATCATAACAATGCTATATGATAAAAAAACACGAGATGTTTATCCATTAATAAAGCTTAGAACTACCACAATACCATTGTTTAAAAACATCAATACCAAATTAAGTTACAAACCATGACGTGTTTAAATGAGTTCGCAAAGACTCAACAGAAGTACTTAAATAAAACCTGAGTTTAGAATCATGTATCCCGTCCAGGATTAGGATACACCCTCTAAACTCGACAACCATGGATAACATCTTTTATTTCACTACGCAGCTTGAAGACACATGCATACCCTGCCAGATCCATTAGTTCCCTGAAATACATGTAGTTTGAAAAATCAACAAAAGTTGAGCGAGTTCATGTGCATGTGAGTATGTATAAACCTTTGTAAACAGTGAATGTATGTATGTCCCGGTATGATTGCAAACAAGGAAAAGATCACCAATGGTTTGCAAGGTCACTGATATGTGTGACGGTGTAGGAAGACTCAAACCTAGCAAAGTTGTACCGGGCTCCCGGCTGGAAGACATAGTCACCACTATGGGCCGCCCCGGCCTCATGGGTGTGGGCTCGCTACACCCAAATAGATCTATTACTCATGCCCCTCGGTCCTGATACAAGGATTAATGGTCCCAAGTATCCGCCTACCCTATCACATGATCTATGGTTCTTTCCTAGGCTAAAAATACCAATAGTATTGTAAGTATTCCTTTGTAACATGTATTTCACCCCCGTGGTAAGTAAACAAAGCAGTTTAAAGAAAAGGGGGACATGAACTCACTGTAGTGCGTCTTCAGTACCGGCAACTCAAATCTCCGCAGCTAATCACGACTACCTACAGTGTACTAACGTCTATTAGACGAACGGGCCGTGCCTTGGCTTAGAGTTTAACGTTTTAAGTTGCGTTTCTTATGTTATTCCAAGTTATAATTATTCGTTAAAATAATAATTATTTTAACTTTAAATTATATTTCGTTTTGGAATAATTGTTTAATCAATATTTTTGTATTAATACTTCACAGGTATTTTAACTCCGTATTTCCTTCCCAAGGATGGAGATATTTATACATGTATATTGTAGTTCCGAAATAATATATTTTTAAGTCCCACTTAGAAAATATATATAACTTATTTGTCAAAAATAATGTATTCCAAAATATATATTTTTCCGAAAAATAATATATTTTCACTTCTTGTATCCAAAACAATATTTACCAAAAATATATTTGTAAAAGTATTTTCTGGAATATTTCATAAGTTATGTTTTTGCGTTCGGTTTCACAATATCGAGTGTGTAACTTAAATATTTATTCCGTGAGATTTTTGGTATTATTCTGGAGTTGTAAATGTCATGGTAATTTGTAAGTTATATTATTTTACCATAAAATAATATAACTATTCCACAAAGTAAACAAATATTCACACAAGTGTCTTAGTATAGAATATATATTCTAAATATATATTTACTCATTTTATTTACAAAAACCAACCTTCGGTACTTTGTATTTTTGTAACAAAACCTATGGCGAAGTTTATTTTGAAACGAAGTTAAAAACATATTTGTAAACGCTTGTTAGAAAATATTTTCTAAGTGTTGGAATTTTAGAAAATTTCACCATAGTTTCCTTTGTAAATGGAGGTGTCCATGCTATTTAGCATATCATTTTCTTTTCGAAAATTCATCCAAACAATCAACAACAATCACTAAACCATATTACACTTACCAAGTGCAACAACTATATATTTTAACATAATGACATGAACTTGGTTTTTCACAAAAACGCGTAGTAACTTGGTAAAGCGTTTAGTAGCCTTTGTTACCCTCTAAAGTGTGTTTACTTCATTTAAAATCTCATTCTTGAAAAGTTTTGGTGTTTACAACTTGTAAACATAATTTACAAAAATGTTTATTCATCACATCTTCTTGTTTCAAAGGTATTTCTATACTTATTTTGTCACTAAAATAGTGTAGGTTTAATAAAAATCATGATCTTTCAAGAATCATCTTTTTAAACTTGGTTTCTTTAGAAAAATCATTCACAAGTCTTGGATTTACAAGATTACTAGTTCACTTAGTTTATTACTTTCCAAGAAAAATCATTTTACTTCCAAGTTCATGTTTAATCTAGAAGATGATTATTTCATGTTGTTACATAATCATCCCTTATCTTGCTAAATCATGTTTTTAATCATAATCTAGCAAGTTCCATGTAATGATCAACATCAATATTTCTAGTAATCATCAAGCAAACATCAACATATTCAAAACAACATCATACTAGCATTATTTCATCATATTCCATCTTATGTAAGCTTATGTTTCATGATTCAAGTTTATGATCTTTAGTGTTCATATGATTTCAACAAGATATATCTTTTAACCACTAAAACATGAAGTAAACAAGAGTTTAATAGGATCTTACAACTAGCTTAAAGCTAGGGAAGAACAAGATGAAGATCAAGTGGATAATAGCACACAAGAGAGGTCCTTCAAGATCCGAGTGTTCCACACCTTCTTAATCACCTTGTAGCACCTTGAAATACACTTGGATTGGATGAATGAGAAATGAAAATGGTGAGTGGGGGGGGGGGGTATGTTTGGCCGTAGCTATGTAAGAGGGATAGAGAGTTGTGTTGGTGAGTTGATGAAGATGATGAAGAGTGATTAGCTTTCTTATAACCTCCCTAATCCTATAAACCAATGGTTATTGTGTCAACTCAAGTACAAACATGATCACTTCATATCCCAAGAGAAGATATGGAAAGATTTAAGCAAGATTAAGTTAATCTTTGGGTGGGGCCATGCTTGGTCCGAAAATCTGCATAGGGGGGGGGGGTTAGGTGTAATTTTTGATGGTAAGAGGTAATTAGTGGAAGGTTGAATGTAAAATATCTAGTGTTTAGTGTGTAGGATGCTTTATGTAGAATGTTTAAGTGTTCGGGAACCATAACTAGCTCAGAAAAATAAAAACAATGCTTCTTGCAATATTTTAGTGTTCCGGGTAATGTCCGGTTGTTCGGTTAGATACCGATTCGTTAAAGTGCTAAGTTATACCGTATAGTGTCCTTTATGTAATTTTTGTGACACTTTTAATTCCCGACACTTAGGAAAGCATACAGGACCATTTTGCCATATTTTTTCATGTTACAAGCATGTTAAAATGCTGAATTTTGATGATAAATATAGAATTCTGCACTTTGAGTGGGTTTTAGGAACTTTCTGGCACTTAAACTATCACCTAGTGACGCAGTTTTATGGTCCTTACTTCCCTACACTCCATACTAGTGTAGTACCTTGTCTCCGGCCCTTACGGGGTCTCAAAATACTGTCTGTCTATGTACTGGCACTGTCAGTATATTTCTGAGTTATCCGCTCACTGTGCTAACTGTGCTTTGTGCATCATGTATGTCACTAAAGTTTGTATGTAATAAATGGTGTGACAGTATGAAATGTGATGCACATGTATGTATGATACAGAAATCATAAAGCAGTTTACGTCATCAGTTGTAATTAAGCACAGTCATTAAGCACAAATTTAATATTAATTAATTGTACGGATACCTGTAATTATGAGGGTTGTCACATTCTCCCCCTGTTAAGAAAATTTCGTCCCGAAATTTTAGTTCTGCTACTAGATGCAGGGGTCTTGGGGAATAAATGTGGGTACTTTTCCTTCATGTGATCCTCATGCTCCCACGTGAATTCTGGGCCATGTCGTGCATTCCATCGAACCTTGACGAGTTTGACACTACTCCAACGTGTCTTGTTAATCTTCCAATCAGTAACCTCAACGGGTTCTTCGGTAAAGTGAGTGTGTCGTCAATATGAACTTCGTCGGCAGGAATGACCACTGTCTCTTGAGTCGGACTCTTTTTCAGATTTGATACATGGAATGTATCATGAACGCCATTCAGTTCAGCAGGTAAATCCAACTTGTATGCTACAAGACCAATCCTTTTCAGGATTATAAATGGACCAATGTATCTGGGGTTCAACTTCCCACGCTTCCCAAAGCGTGCCACACCCTTCCAGGGTAAAACCTTTAATAAAACCATATCTCCCACCTCAAATTCCAGAGGTTTCCTTCTTTGGTCCGCATAACTCTTTTGATGATCACGAGCCGCTTTAATGCGCTCTCGGATCTAGAAAATCTTGTCTGTTGTTTCTTGAACCAATTCCGGACCAACAAGCTGTCTATCACCCGCGTCAGCCCAGCATAATGGTGATCGACACTTGCGTCCATAGAGAGCTTTGAATGGTGCGGCCTGAATGCTTGCATGATAACTGTTATTGTATGAGAATTCGACCAATGGTAGGTGAGTGTCCCAACTTCCACCTAAATCCATTACGCAAGCTCGCAACATGTCTTCTAATGTTTGAATCGTTCGTTTGCTCTGTTCGTCTGTTTGCAGATGAAATGCAGTACTCAGATTCAGCTGAGAACCAAAAGCTTCTTGGAAGGATTGCCAAATCCTCAACACAAATCTTCCATCTCTATCAGAGATAATCGAGAGAGGCACTCCATGCCGTGCAACAATCTCTCTGAGGTATAGTTCAGCAAGCTTACTAGTGTTGTCTTTCTCCTTGATTGCCAAAAAGTGTGCGGATTTGGTCAGACGGTCTACGATCACCCAAATCGTATCATGACCTCTGGGTGTTCTTGGTAGCTTCGTTATGAAGTCCATGGAAATATGTTCCCATTTCCACTGTGGTATTTTGGGTTGTTGCAGAAGACCTGAAGACTTCTGGTATTCGGCCTTTACTTTGGCGCAAATTAAACATTTGCCAACATATACCGCAACATCGCCTTTCATCCTCGGCCACCAGTAGAAATCCTTTAAATCTTGGTACATTTTGTCCGATCCTGGATGGATCGAGTATCGTGATTTGTGAGCTTCATCAAAAATAACATTTCTCAAACCACCAAACAAGGGAACCCAAATTCGTTTCATGAAGCACAAAGTTCCTTCCCCGTTTGGTACCAACTGCTTCTCCATCCCACGGAGATACTCATTCTCAAGGTTCCTTTCTTTAAGAGCTTCTCTCTGCACGGCACGAATGCGCAACGAGAGATCCGTCTGAATGATCATTTCCAAAGCCCTAACCCTTATGGGCTTGATCCTTTCCTTCCGACGTAAGGCATCGGCGACCACATTCGCCTTCCCTGGGTGATACTTGATTTCACAGTCATAATCATTCAATAGTTCAACCCAGCGTCTCTGTCTCATGTTAAGCTCTTTCTGATCGAATATATGTTGTAAGCTTTTGTGATCGGTAAAGATTGTGCATCGCATGCCATACAAGTAATGTCGCCAGATCTTTAGTGCAAACGCCACAGCACCTAGTTCCAAATCATGTGTGGTGTAGTTTTTTCTCGTGGACCTTCAGTTGGCGAGAAGCATATGCTATAACCTTCTGTTGCTGCATCAGCACGCAGCCTAAACCCTGACGCGAGGCGTCACAATATACCACGAAGTCGTCCGTGCCTTCGGGTAGAGATAAAATCGGTGCGTCACAAAGCTTTTTTTTCAAGAACTGAAATGCTTCTTCTTACTTGTCTCCCCATTCATACTTCTTGTCTTTTTGTGTGAGGGAAGTCAAAGGTTGAGCAATTTTCGAGAAATCCTCAATGAATCTGCGGTAATAACCAGCCAAACCTAGAAACTATCGAATCTCGGTTGGCGTCTTTGGAGTTTCCCAGTTCTTTATAGCCTCGATCTTTGTGGGATCCACATGAATTCCATTTCCGTTAACTACATGACCAAGAAACTGGACTTCGCGTAACCAGAACTCGCACTTCGAGAACTTAGCGTACAACTTTTCTTTCTTAAGCAGCTCTAGAATAGCCCTTAGATGTTGCTCATGTTCTTCCTTCGACTTTGAGTAGATCAAAATGTCATCAATAAACACGATCACAAATTTATCGAGGTAGGGCTTGCAAACTCTGTTCATCAAATCCATGAATACAGCTGGCGCGTTTGTCAAACCAAACGGCATAACCAGGAACTCGTAATGTCCATATCGAGTTCTGAAGGCAGTTTTTGGAATACTTTCCTCCTGAATCCTCAACTGGTGATATCCTGATCGAAGATCGATCTTGGAGTAAAAACTTGAACCTTGTAATTGATCGAACATGTCATCAATCCTTGGTAAAGGATATCTATTCTTGATAGTCAACTTATTCAGCTCGCGGTAGTCGATGCACATGCGGAAACTACCATCCTTCTTTTTAACGAACAAAACTGGAGCTCCCCAAGGCGAGAAGCTTGGTCAGATAAATCCTTTGTCCAATAACTCCTGAAGTTGCGTTGACAACTCCTGCATTTCCGAAGGCGCAAGTCTATAGGGTGCCTTAGCTACAGGCGCGGTGCCTGGAACTAAGTCAATATGAAACTCGACTTGCCTTTGCGGCGGCAATCCTGGCAAGTCTTCTGGAAAGACTTCAGGATATTCCTTCACGACTGGAATATCTTCTAGTTTCGGCTCAGCGGCTTCTTTATCCACGATGTGTGCCAAGAAGACAACACATCCTTTCTGTAAACACTTTCGAGCTTTCAAACAGCTAATGATTCTTAGAGGCGTGTCACGCTTCTCTCCATGTACCACAATCGTTCCTCCATCCGCCATTGGGATGCGAATGGTCTTCTCGTGACATATAATTTCGGCCCGGTTGCTGGACAACCAATCCATACCTGCTACCACGTCAAAGCTTCCCAACTCGACTGGCAGTAGATCCAATGTAAAATCGTGCTCTCCCAGCTCTATTACGCATCCTCTGATGACTTCATTCATTTCAACTAGCTTTCCATTAGCCAGTTCAATTGAGTATGGGATGTCTAACTTACTAGAAGTTAACCCAAGCATTTTCTTAAATTCTAGCGATACAAAACTTTAATCGGCACCAGTATCAAATAGGACAGATGCAAAGCGTTGATTAATAGGGAACGTACCAGTAACGACATTTGGATCCTGGCGTGCTTCCCTCGCACCGATATTGAAAACTCTTCCTTGTGCTTCATTAAGTTTCGGGCACTCTCGCTTGAAATGCCCCATGTCTCCACAATTGAAACACCCTGGTCCTCGACCATTCCCATTACCACCTTGAGCATTGTTTTGGTTGCGATTCCCACCTCCAGCTTGATTTCCAAAATTTCCTCGATTACCATTTCCTCCATTCCCTCCTTGTGGGCGGTTTCCATTCCCATTACCTCCGCAGTTGATGTTACCAAAACCATTTTGACCGCCACGGCCGGTACCAACCCAACATGTTTCTTTCGAGTGACCCGCTCTTCCACAAGATTCACATTTTCCAGATCGGCATCGTCCTTCATGTGCAACTGACACGCGTTACACTTGGGCAAGGTGCCCATATACCCCTTTCCTTTGGCCTTGGCCGGTGCGCTTGTCTCATCCTTCTTGTTCGAACTGCTGGTGCCTTTCATAAAGTTAGAGAACTTCCGTTTGTTCTCTCCCGAGGACTCGACGTGAGTCTCCTTTTTCCTTGGGTCAGAATTTGAAAACTTGTTTAGTCTAATAGCTTCTTCCGTCAGTGACACGCTCAGATCGATAGCCTCAGTAATTGTTGCAGGCTTTGACGATGTTACCATGCTCATAATCTGAGGTACCAACCCCCAGATGAAACGCTCAACACGCTTGAACTCTGGACTAACCATGTAGGGTACCACATGAGATAGATCATGAAATCTCTGTACATACTCGGCGATCTTCGGGCCGTCCATCTTAAGGTTCCAAAATTCAGTTTCCAGCTTCTGAATTTCGGCCCTGGAGCAATACTTTTTACGTATAAGTTCCTTTAACTCAGTCCAAGTCAAAGCGTAAGCTGCTGCCTCTCCCAGAGTTTGGACTTGGAGATTCCACCAGGAAAGTGCTCCGTCTACGAACAGTCCGGAGATGTAGGTAACTTGCTGATCTGGTGCGCATTTGATCATTCTTAACATCGAATCGGTCTTCTCTGCCCATCGAACAAAAGCCACAGCACCCCCGGTGCCGTCAAAGTTTAGCGGTTTACAGTCTAAAAATTGCTTGAAGGCACAGCCTGTACAAGCAACGTCATTCACAGGAAGTATTAGCAATTGCACATGGAATGTCCAAATGTAATGTAATGTGTCTCAAGTGACTTTAAACATTACCATTTGGTGGGTTGTTCCTCGAGGTATTCCCGCTAGTTTCGGTGCGTGAGGCCTCGTAATCCACTATTGCTTGGGAGATCCTTGCTTGCAATTCGGCCTCGGTAGTAGGTAAACGATTTTCCCTTCATGGTGGCATCTTCTATCAGAAGATTGTATTGGTCAAGTCATAATATGTATAATGAGTACGTAACACACGCATGTAATAACATTCATCGACACACATAACATCCCATGTCATAACATAAAACAAATAATCCAACAACGCATGTAATGAGAATGCTGCGATTGAGCTATCATATAACAAGACCACAAGTACAGTTTACAAGTTTCATAATTGTATCATACATCAAAAGAGACTAAGGGTCACATCGCCCTTGTCTGAATCGTCTACAATCTACAACAACCAAAAGTTAAATGTCAAAAGTCATAACGTGGTCTTCAAAAGCTGTGCAATCAGGCTCAATAGTTGAACTCTCATCAAAAGTAATGCTACCTGCATCAAACCAAAAACCTCAAGCTGATGGGGGAGGAGGAGGAGGTGGAGGAATGAAAATCAACCTGCGTAAAAGCACCAAATCCTCCTCGAGTGCATGAACAATACGCAACAAACAAGCAATCTGCTCCTCCATAGTCAAAAAACGGATGTCGAAATCTGGGTAAGGAAATAGTAGAGCAGGTGGGACAGCAAACTGTAACGGACCAGCACCAGATGGAGGACGAGGGATCCTCTCTAGCTCAGCGACTCTCCGACTCAACATATCCTGCTGTAACTGCAAGGATAAAAGTATATCATCTGTAGAGTACCCAACGTGAAAAGGATATTACGGATCCGATAAAGGCATGACGTTGGGCGAAGACCACATGAATGGCTCGCCCGTTGGTGCAGAAGAAGGAGCAACGTGTGGAAACTGTGGCATGAACTGATCGGCTCCTGACACAAATGGTATGTGAGTGTGCGGCTGACTCGAAGGTCCATCCCCTGGACGGGGAGGAGGAATGTCCTGAAGAAATGTGACTGGTAAATCCATGTGGTGAACGTCTGACATGTGCGGGTGAAACTGTGGGACATCAACGGGTACCTGGACAGGTACAAAAGGGGGAGTGACTGGTCGAACAAAAGGAGGATAGCCGTCGTCATCCTCAATCCACCCATTACGGGTGTGAGCATATCTAGGATCCACATGGGTGGCAAATGGAGCACGGTCAACAAACATAGGGGCCGGGTCTGGCAAGGGTGGTGCAATAACTCGAACATCAACAACTGGTGGTGCAACAACAAGGATAGGGTCGTGCACAGGTAAAGGGTCATAAGCAAAAACGGGCTCTGGTGCTATCTCAGGCTCTGGATCAGCTGGAGCAGGCTCATGATCAGCAGGTATATCAAGGAGCTGATCATCCGAAAAAACAGGCGCCTCAACAGGCTGCTCCTCAGGGATAAACTCAATCTCATGGTCTGGATCGAAATCGTGCGGAAGGTCAGGGTCGAACTCGTCTCTGAACTCAAAATCCTGCTGCGAATCAGGCATTGCAGACATAACAGTGTCGGAATTAGTGTCTGTGGGATACCGCTGTAATCCCAGTGCATAAAGAGTAGAAGATGACACGGACTCAAACGAATCGGGACCAGACGAATCGTGACCAAACTGGTCAGATAAAACCTCCATAACAGGAACCTCGACAGGAAAAATAATGGCATCAACAACTGGAACCTCATCAAGAGGAATAGCAACATCGTCATCAATCGGAGCCCCGCCATCCTGGTCATCCTCAGGGGGACCCTTGATAAAGAGATCGATGTCGTCGTCGGACATTTCATCGAGAGGCAAATCCTCCAAAGGAAATGCAGCGAGAGGAAAAGGAGCAGGGATCTGGACAAGAGGTAGATCCCCATCATGAAAACCATCAGCTATAGGTATGTCGTCTCCGAACTCTGGTAAAGCGAAGGGCTGGAAGTCATCGTTGTCGTCGCTCGTGGTATCTGAAGTGAAAACCTCATCCTCTGGGATGATCTCGTCATCTGAAACTACGGCTATCGGGTCTATGGTGTCTGACACTCCACTCTCGGAGGATGATGACATGGTGTCTGTGACAAAACAATCACACACATGCACATATATCAACAATCAGCGAATAAGCATGCAAGTAATAACAATGTAGGCAAGTAATCATCCTAGCCTTCCCCAGACTATCCCACCCAGCCTCTTAGACTGAACTCCCTAGTCTCTCAGACTAAAACTCCCTAGTTTCTCAAACTGACTACCTAGTCTCTAAGACTAAACCTCCCCAGTCTCTAAGACTGAACCTCCCAGCCTCTAAGACTGAACCTCCCCAGCCTCTAAGGCTGAACCTCCCTAGTCTCTAAGACTGAACCTCCCCAGCCTCTAAGACTAAACCTCTCTCAGTCTCTAAGACTGAACCTCCCTCAGTCTCTAAGACTGAACCTCCCTCAGTCTCTAAGACTGAATTATAAATATAAGTTTGGAATGTGTATTTGTGCCTTTTGTTTGTAAAAATGGTTGTTCCCTGGATCTGGACGTTTAGTGTATGCAATGTAAAAATGTTTGAAAACGTTTTCGTGAGAGCCCTGATGATCATAATCTAGACTCGAGAAGGAATCCTAGTTCGCTATGATCGAGGCTCTGATACCAAGCTGTCACACCCTGACTTTTGCGGAAGCGTGGTTATTTGGTGTGACTTCTTAATGATAAAAAACACGAGATGTTTATCCATTAATAAAGATTAGAACTACCACAATACCATTGTTTAAAAACATCAATACCAAATTATGTTACAAACCATGACATGTTTAAATGAGTTCACAAAGACTCAACAGAAGTACTTAAATAAAACCTGAGTTTAGAATCATGTATCCCGTCCAGGATTAGGATACACCCTCTAAACTCGACAACCATGGATAACATCTTTTATTTCACTACGCAGCTTGAAGACACATGCATACCCTGCCAGATCCATTAGTTCCCTGAAATACATGTAGTTTGAAAAATCAACAAAAGTTGAGCGAGTTCATGTGCATGTGAGTATGTATAAACCTTTGTAAACAGTGAATGTATGTATGTCCCGGTATGATTGCAAACAAGGAAAAGATCACCAATGGTTTGCAAGGCCACTGATATGTGTGACGGTGTAGGAAGACTCAAACCTAGCAAAGTTGTACCGGGCTCCCGGCTGGAAGACATAGTCACCCCTATGGGCCGCCCCGGCCTCATGGGTGTGGGCTCGCTACACCCTAATAGATCTATCACTCATGCCCCTCAGTCCTGATACGAGGATTAATGGTCCCAAGTATCCGCCTACCCTATCACATGATCTATGGTTCTTTCCTAGGCTAATCATACCAATAGTATTGTAAGTATTCCTTTGTAACATGTATTTCACCCCCGTAGTGTGACAACCCTCAAATTTACATGTAACCGTACAATCTATTATTGCTAATTAAAGTACTTGACGAGTGTGCTGAATCATTTAACTGCTCTCTGATTTCTGTGTAATGCCTACATGTGCTTGTTAACATACTAATAGTGTACAGAAAAGTCATTAAACAGTCCTGTGTGTTTTCCTAAGTGTTAGAAATCTGAAGTGTTACAAAAATATATATAAAAGACACTTTTCGGATTAATTAAGCACTTTAACGGAACAGTGTCAAACCGAACAACCGGACTTTACCCGGAACATGAAAATATTGCCAAAGACTTTGTTTACACTTTTCTGAGCTAGTTAGCGTCCCCGAACACCCTAACACCCTTTATATTAAATAACACAGAAAAATATCCTAACTAATTGTCATTAGATTTCAACTAGATCTTAACCACACCATTACACCCCAACCCTTACCCCCCCCCCCCCCTGTACGGTTTGGTGGAATGGGGACACACCCACTTTTCTTGATTATTTTATTAGCTCATGCTTAGTATCTAATGGACACATTATATGTTGGGTAATAGTGAAATTTGGATTATAAGTTAACTGAAGAGTTAACCTTTCTCTCTCATTCATAAATCACCAACAACAAACTACTCCCTTCTCTCCTTCCTTTGTTCGGCTGCCATCATACCACCACCATATCATCACCTTAAAGTCCATTTCAAGCATTCTAATTACTTCCAAAGGTGTAAGAGATCATACAAGAGAGCTCGGTGTGTTCGGAAGCTCAAGGACCTCTCTCGTTTTCTTTTATCCACCGCTTTTACGCCTTGTTTCTCCCCTAGCCTTGTGCTAGTAGTAAGTTTCTTAAATCACCATCTTGTTCTTGATTTTAGTGGTTAATAGATGATTAATGGGTAAAAGTTAAGAAACACTATAGAACTTACATTAAAGTCTTGTACATAAGAATGAAAGATGGATAAAGAGAAGTTATGTGTGTAAATCATGTAGATCTTGTGTTGTTATGATTCTTGGTTGATTATCTGATGTTTTGCTGGTTAATATTGATGTTTGATGTTGTTGTGATCACTAAACATGTTAACGGAATCAATCGAACACAATGTAGAAGGTTAAAAGCTGAAACAGTAGGCTGTTTGGTAATTACAGCCAACTTTAGTTGGCCGTAACAGGACCATAACTTAACAAGAAATGTATTTTCTGAAGTCTAGGGTTATGTATTATGAAATACGGTTCTAATGGCACCAGAATCATAATTTTTGGACTTCGTTTACTATTTTTAAAGTGTCATTTCGTAACAGCAGCTAGAGCTGCATTTTTCTGCTGAAAATATGCGTTTTATCTTCTGTCATAACTTGAGTTCTGTGTAGAGTTAGATCATGAAACTTGTACTATAGATGACCAACGATGTATTTGTAATTTTCTCAATGGAATTTCGTACATCGGACTCCCGATGAATTTTAAATAAATTATTCCATGGACTATGGTCAGAAAAAGATAAATCTGAGTTTAGTCCGGAAAATGAATTTTTATAAATTATTAGTAATGAACTAGACCCCGATATTTTTACACAATAAAATTTGGAACGTTTAAGATATTCTGTAAAAATTTGGGAATTTTTGGAATAAGTTAACTATTTTATTAGAATGTCCGAATACAGCCCGGTTTTGAATATTTAAGCTGAAACGACAAAAGTTGTAATTTGTGTGTCTAGATGTCGAGTATGCTATCGGCGAATGATCTAACATGTTATACGTGTTATGTGTATTATCATATGTTTATTTATGAACGGGAATTGATGGGAAGTTTATATGGGCATAAACCGCCAAAGTAATGAATTTTATGTGATAGATACGTGTAGGAACTTTGTGCTCTAATTGAAAATCACTAAATGACTAACTGGTAATCATATTAGGACGTGATTGACCGACCTTGACTGTTAGCTATATTTGCGAGTCTAACCGAGCAAACCGAGGTGAGTTCACACCCTTACTAAGGCATGGGATTCCCGGTGGTTGGGAATGGGATTGAATAACTATTTATATTATCAACACTACTAAACTACCTACTACTGTCCTCGGATTGAGAAGGGCACGTACGTAAACCCTACGTACATTCATACTTACTACTGTCCTCGGATTGAGAAGGGCGCATATGTAAAACCTACGTACATTCATACTTACTACTGTCCTCGGATTGAGAAGGGCACATACGTAAAACCTACGTACACTCATACTTACTACTGTCCTCGGATTGAGAAGGGCACGTACGTAAAACCTACGTACACTCATACTTAACACTGTCCTCGGATTGGGAAGGACACTAATGGATATGCCTAGTCTAGTAACATACATAATGGGAAGCCCCACTAAATATCGTAAAGGTTTGGGAATCAAGGATAATGGGTAATATATGGTTATGAAACGAACTTACGATTTCTGATACGAACTCATTAACTGAACAACCAACTGTGAACTCGCTCAACTTTGTTGTTGATTTGTTGTTACATGCCTTGCAGGTCGTTAGGTACTTATGGAGCTTGCGCGAGGAGGAGGTCGTTGTGGAATAGGGACTGTTATGTCCCGTGCCTAATAAATAAACTTTATGAACTTATGATTTGGATTTATGTTTTATGCTTCCGCTGTTAATCTAAAGTCGGTTACTTATCTTTTGGTCACCAATTGTATTGCGATTGGCTTTATTAACTTAAATTACGTTGTTCAATATGATTGGTGGCTCGATCCTGGTCACGTCACGCCTCCAAGCGGTGACGCTCCGCATGGTGGAATTTGGGGGTGTGACAGATTAGTATCAGAGCCATTGGTTATAGTGAACTTGGTTTTAAAAAGGGAAAAGCTTTTTGATAAAACCAGACTATAACCTGTACAGTGCTCAACGATCCACAACGACGCTTCACTCCACGCGCAAGGCTCAACACTATAGGTGATATGGTTTATGTTTATATTATTACCTACTTGCTAGTTACATAGAACTTTGCTTATGGTATGCTTAGATGAACGTAGCAACTATTGATTGAAAACACATGTGTGCTTACTCTCTTCTGTCATCGCACTTTCGCGAACCTCTCTCACTCATGTTTTCCTCTGACATGAAGATCATGAGTAGACGCGTTAACCTAACTCAAGCCCAGTTGGCGGCTTTGATCACGGAACAAGTTACTGCAGCGTTCGCAGCTGCCCAGGCAGGAGGTCAGAACGCTCAGCCACCAGTATGCACGTTCAAGACTTTTATGGACTGTCATCCTAGTACTTTCAGTGGCACTGAAGGGGTCGTTGGACTCCTCCACTAGTTCGAGAAGCTCGAGTCGGTCTTCGAAATGTGTGAATGCCCTGAGGATCGTAGGGTAAAGTATGCTACTGGTACTCTTGAAGGGGTAGCGCTCACGTGGTGGAACGCTCAGGTTCAGCTGCTGGGGTTGGTTGCTGCTAATGCCACCCCATGGAATGACTTCAAGGAACTGATCAAGGAAGAGTACTGCAGTCGTGATGACATCCACAAACTAGAGGTGGAATTTTTCAATCTGAAGATGACGGGGTCTGAGATTGAGGCGTATACTAAGAGGTCGAATGAACTGGCCATCCTGTGCCCTACTATGGTGGACCCTCCCATCAAACGTATTGAGCTTTACCTCAAGGGCCTTGTACCCGAGATTCAGAGTCACGTGACTTAGGCTAACCTGGGTACCATTCAACAAATCATCAAGTTGGCTCACCGTCTCACCGACCAGGCAGTGGAACAAAACAGATTACCCAAGCGTATTGGTACTGCTACTACTGATACCCCCAATGATCACAAGCGAAAATGGGATGGAAATTCGGGCAAAGGCTCTACCTCTGTTCAGTCTCAGTCTCAGCAACGAAGGACTGAGGACCATAGGAGCCCTGGTCAGCACTCTTCTGGTAGTCAAGGGTAGGGTGGATATCGAGGAAACCACCCAAAGTGCAACAAATGCAAAAGACACCACAGTGGTCAGTGCAACAAGGGACGCTGTCAGAGGTGTCTCAAGATGGGTCATGAAGCCAAGGATTGCAGGAGCCCACGGCCTACGAATCAGAATCGTCAGCAGCAACAGCAAGCACCACAGAATCAGCAACAGCAACAGGGCAACAAGGGATGCTTTCGGTGTAGTGCTGAAGATCACTTCAAGAGACACTGCCCGCAGTTAAATCAGAATCAGAATCACAACCAAGGAAACGGGAACAATAATGGGGGCAACAATGGAGGAAACAATGATGGCAATGGTGCCAGGGGTCGAGTGTTCGTGATTGGTCAGGGTGACGCAAGGAATGATCCTAACGTAGTGATGGGTAAGTTCCTTCTCGACGACTTTTATGTTACTGTTTTATTTGATTCGGGTGCCGATACCAGTTATGTGTCTCTAAAAGTTAGTCAAATGCTTAAGCACACTCCAACACTTTTGATCCCCAAACACACAGTAGAGCTAGCAAACGGTAAAAGTCTCGAGGCCACGCACATAATCAAAGGTTGTAACCTCGTCTTAGCTGGTCAGACCTTCTCTATCGATCTTACTCCTATCCCACTGGGTAGTTTCGACGTCGTTATTGGGATGGATTGGCTATCTCACCATCAAGCGGAGATTGTTTGCAAGGAGAAAATCGTCCGCATTCCTCGCTCTGGTGAAGAACCCCTCGTGATTCATGGCGACAAGAGTGGTGCTGTTGTAGGCATTATCTCTTTCCTTAAGGCCCAGAAGTGTTTGCGAAAGGGCCACACTGCCATTTTAGCACTCGTTACTGACACATCAACGGAAGAGAAAAGAATTGAAGGCATTCCTATTGTGCGCGACTTTCCTGAGGTATTTCCTGAGGAATTACCTGGTCTTCCGCCTCATCGCCAAGTTGAGTTTCAAATCGAGCTAGCTCCTAGAGCAGCACCAATAGCTCGAGCACCATATCGTCTAGCTCCATCAGAACTCGAAGAATTATCTACGCAACTACAAGAACTCTTGGAAAAGGGTTTTATACGTCCTAGCTCTTCGCCCTGGGGAGCTCCAGTCTTGTTTGTGAAAAAGAAAGACGGTACTTTAAGAATGTGTATTGACTATCGCGAACTCAACAAGGTGACCGTGAAGAATCGATATCCTCTTCCACGTATTGATGATTTGTTCGACCAGTTTCAAGGGTCGAGCTATTACTCTAAGATTGATTTGAGATCGGGATACCATCAGCCGAGAGTCCGAGATGAGGACGTCTCCAAAACAGCATTCAGAACTCGCTACGGCCATTACGAGTTTCTGGTTATGCCTTTCGGATTGACGAATGCACCAGCGGTCTTCATGGATCTCATGAACCGAGTATGCAAGCCTTACCTGGATAAGTTCGTTATTGTTTTCATCGACGATATCCTGATCTATTCTAAGAGTCAAGAGGAACACGAGCAGCATCTACGACTTATGCTGGAACTTCTTCGAAAAGAGCAGTTGTATGCCAAGTTTTCGAAATGTGACTTCTGGCTTCGCGAAGTCCACTTTCTAGGCCATGTGGTAAACAAGGATGGAATTCATGTGGATCCATCTAAGGTTGAATCGATCAAGGACTGGCCTGCACCCCACACACCAACAGAAATCCGCCAATTCTTGGGTTTGGCAGGATATTACAGAAGGTTTATCAAGGATTTCTCAAAGATTGCGCAACCTCTCACTTCACTGACTCAGAAGGGTGTCACCTATCGTTGGGGTGATGCACAGGAGTACGTATTTCAGCACTTGAAGGATAGACTTTGTAGCCCGCCTATCCTCTCATTGCCTGAAGGCACAGATGATTTTGTGGTTTACTGCGACGCTTCCATCCAAGGACTTGGTTGCGTATTGATGCAACGTGACAAGGTCATTGCCTACGCATTGCGCCAACTTAAAGTTCACGAAAGGAACTACACTATGCATGACTTGGAGCTGGGAGCAGTTGTTTTCGCACTTAAGATATGGAGACATTACCTGTACGGTACCAAGTGCACCATTTACACCGATCACAGGAGTCTCGAGCATATCTTCAAGCAAAAGGAATTAAATATGCGACAACGCCGATGGGTCGAGCTCTTGAACGATTATGAATGCGCTATCAAATACCATCCGGGCAAGGCCAATGTTGTGGCCGACGCCCTCAGTCGAAAGGATACTATACCTAAGCGTGTACGTGCGTTACAGCTTACCATTCACTCTAGCCTTCCCGCTCAGATTCGCGATGCTCAGGTCGAAGCATTGAAAGCAGAGAACATCAGGGCTGAATCCCTATGAGGATCGAGACAACGGCTATAACAAAAGGAAAACGACGCCTACTATGTAAACGGACGCACCTGGGTTCCACTGTATGGGGACCTACGCGAGCTTGTGATGGATGAAGCACACATGTCTCGTTATTCGGTACATCCTGGTTCGGATAAAATGTACCACGACCTCAAGACTACATACTGGTGGCCCGGTATGAAAGCCAGCATAGCAACCTACGTCAGTAAATGCTTGACTTGCGCTAGGGTTAAGGTCGAATACCAGAAACCATCAGGCCTACTCCAACAACCAGAGATCCCGAAATGGAAATGGGAGCAAATTTTCATGGATTTCGTTACTGGCCTGCCTAGATCTCAACGTGTTGGTGCATATTCGGTGACAACAGCTTAATAGTTTGATTATTTAGTCTTTGGATATTTTATAATGGGCTTAGCTTATTGGTTAGGGAGTTTATTGTTGTAATGGGCTTGCAAAATGGCCTAGCCCAGTAGGAAGCTCAGTTCATAGACATGTGGTATATAAACATGTTTTGTGATTAGAGTTTTAGTGGTTAGAGAATTTTAGAGAGAGAAAGTAGAGAGAGAGAGAGTAATTTCGAATTTAGGTTTGTAGCAAGATCACAGAGATAGGCTGTGAGGTTGTGAGGTCTTGAATTGATTGTAAACTGCAAGTTGGATAATCAATAGAAGACCCGTTTGATTGTGAAATTCTGTTTCTACTCGTTTCTGTAATAAATCTGATCTAGAGGATTCCGCACTCTAGGTTAGATAAACAATTCTGTGAAAGATCCATGCATCAAGGGGACCTACAATTGGTATCAGAGCATTAGGCTCTTGAAGGCTCGGTTCAGAATTGTAGGCTGCAGATTCGGGTGAAAGTGGTTAAAAATTTTTGAATTTTGGAAACCTGAAAACTAGGGTTTTGGAAAATTTCAAAATTTTTGAGTTTTGTTCTTGGGATTTTCGAAATTTTGGGTATTTTGATCTTATTGCGTATTTAATTTTGCTATTTTTAGTGTTTTGGTTGCAGGAAAGTTGAAGATTTTGAAGAAAAACTTGAAAATTTGAAGAAAAACTTGAAGATTTGAAGATTTGTTCATTGTGTTCTTTGTGTTCTTCGTGTTCTTCATTGTGTTCTTCATATTTTTATCAAAATTTTACTGATTTTGGTTGTTTGATTTTGCAGGAAATTGTTAAAAGAATCTGGAAAATCTTCAGAAATTTCAAACATATTGAGTTTCCTAAATTTGCCAGCATAATTAACTATTCCGCTGACAAATCAGAGGAATTATCTGATCCAGCGAATTTAACTTCGGTGACCGGTGAAATTAAATCCAAAGGCGACTTTGGTAACCGTTATAATTGTCCTCAGCGACATTATTACGGTGATCGGCGAAATTAACGTCGTCGTAATAGCGACCTGATTAGCCAGCGAAATTAACTGACCGGCGAACCAGCAAAATTGTGTTGATTTACCAGCAAATTTAAGTGATCAGAGGAATTACCCAGCGAATTTAAGTGATCAGCTAGCATATTTATTCCAGCGATTTTAAAAACCAGCATAATTATAATTCCTCTACCAGCATAATTATAATTACTCCATCAGCATATTTAACTTGGTTTGCTAGCATAATTAGCGTTATCCAGCGAAATTAACTTGGTTTGCCAGCAAATTTAAAAGGTGGAGTATTTATTTAGATACGCATAGAGGAATTAACGTTTTCGTGAATAGAATTTGATCCGTAGCTCATCTGCCGAAACCGTTTGCACCGTTGAACTCGGTTGATTTTTAGGACCAAAAAAAAAAAAAAAACGAACTCTGGAAAATCCCGAATACGGTTTTCGACATTATATACCATTGGATTCGTTTTTTCGAGGCGATTCTAACGGTATAATTTGGTAAAAACAGTTTTCGAAAAAATATTGTACGGTTTTATCAGTACGGTTACGGTAAAACTTGTTTTAAGATGGTGAAAATGGATAAGGTCAGTGTGACTGTTAAGATTTGGCCAAAGCTTACAAACATCAAAGAATATGTTGACTGGAAAGAGAAGTTTGAGTCGGTTGTGAAGAGTGAAGATATCAGAATGTGGTATTGTATGATTGATGGATACATTACTCCTACACGTCGTGTTGAAGGAAGGGTTAAGGTGATTTCTTATGAGATGATGGACGAATCTGAGAAACTTATGGTTGATGCTGAGAAGAAAGTTTTAGCAGTGATCAAGAAGTCCTTGCCTGAGGGAATTAAACATACCATCAAGCACTATGGGAATTCTAGAGATTTGTGGGAAGGTTTAGAAAAACGTTATCAGAGTTCATCAAGGAAGAGTGTAGGAGGTCGTGCTTTAGATGAAAAAGCAGATGTTGTGGTAGAAGAGAAGAAGGAGAATGTTGAGAAGAAGGAGACAGAAGTTTCAAAGGGCATGAATGGTGTGAATGAACTTACAACAGAGGTGAAGGTAACATCAGAACCTGTAAGTCATACGTGTCATAATTGCACTAAACTACAGGGTAAAGTTGACAGACTATCGGAGCAAAACAAAATTCAGTTAGCTGAATTGCAAAAATTAAAAGAGTCAAATGTTATTTTGATTAAAAGAGAGTCAAATTGCTTAAATGAACTCAAATCAAATGAACAAAAAATCAGCAGTTTAACAAGCAAAGTCAATGAACTGTTACAGATCATTGATTTGGCTCGTGAAACTGTGAAGGACAAAACTAATGAATTTTCTGATAAGTGCAGGGAATTGGCCGTTGCACAAGACCAAATTCTTGAACTTAAAGGAAAGTTAGACAAGTTTGGAAAATCTTCATTAGTTAGGACTCAAATTCAAGCAAGTTTGAAAAAGAGTAATGATAAAAAGGGTTTGGGGATTAGTAAAGCCTCATCTTCTAAAAATCAAGACTACTCTTTTTTACCTGATGAAAATGAGTTAATTGATTTTGTGCCTACTACACCAGCTGTAGTGGATCCGATAGCTGTGGACTTGCCAAATAGTCCAGTTACTTTGAAAGAATCTGTTGAGTCTAGCAGTACACCTCATAAATCGGATGAGGATACTGAAGACGAAAAGAATAAAACATTTCAAAAGAGATTTAAGAAAAAGAGAAATTATAAGACAAAATCTTGTTTTAGATGTCACAACAAAGGGCACGTGGCAAGTTGTTGTCCTTTGAAGAAAAATAAACAAAAACTTGATGACGTTAAAGATGGAAATCGGGTTGGTTTAAATAATAATGTGCAACCACATTGTCAAAGTAATCAACAAAGATTTCAATCAAAGACTTCAACAGCTGGAAGATTTGATAGACCAAGAAGCAATTCTATACAATTTAGTTATTTTAATGGTAAATCAAATCGGTTTCAAAGTCAAAATAGAAACTTTGGATATCAAACTCGATACCAAACTGCTGGTAATCGAAATTTTCAACAAAGAAACGAACATAGGGGTTTTAATAACTCAAATGTTCAACAACATCCAAAGTTTTTTCAAAATTCGTGGTATAATTATGGCAGAAGAAGGTATCAAGATAATAATTTTCAAAGGTCAGAAAATTCAAGAGTTTATTGGAACTCTCATGATCAAAGACCTAGTGGAAGTTATAAAGCTTGTTCAACAACGGGAAAAACATCCAAGACACCAGTAAGGTGTGATGGATATTGGATAGAAGCATCTTATACTGATTTACATGGTCAACCCAAAACCGGTCAGGTTTGGGTTGTTAAGTCTAACTGAGTTGTTGAGTGTGTGCAGGATGACCAAGAAGGACTGTTGATGTGTTCGACAGTGGTTGTTCCTGTAAAGTGTCTGAGGTGAATAGTAGGTTAACATAGGTAACAAACTATTTACTTTGGTGATTGATTGATGATTTATTGGTGAAAAACTTATTGTCAGATTGAAGTGGGAGTCTGTTTGTATTTTAAATTTGTGTTTTTAAAACTTGCTCCATAAAAACAAAAATTTAGGGGGAGAAATCACCCTAAGCCAAAAAGAGTTTAGTTAGTGCATGTGTTTAGGGGGAGTAAGTTATAAATTAAAAATCAAAAATACAAAAACATTGAAAAATCAAAAACATAAAAAAAATAGAAAATCAAAAATGAGATTTCATTGTGTGAAAAAGGAGAAATGATAGTACATCAGCAAGTTAGACTGTCACACTGAAACTGAAATTAAATTGCTTAAGTGTGATAGCAGCTTCATCATATGATGTACCAGTAGGCAAAAAGCATGAAATAATCAACTTACCAATGTGATATAAACCTAAATGAACTGTGTATGAGTTGGTAACACATCAGTGGTGTATGGTTTAATGACCTTAAATCTTGCGTTGATAGATTGCCAAAATCTGAAGTTTTGGGTCTTTATACTGTTATTTCATCTGGGGATATCAGGGTTGTCCTTCTGCTGCATCCAGATACATGCTGACCTAGGCACAACTAGGATATCTTAAAAGAGCAAAAAATGCCAAATCCCATAAATGAAGAAGCTCTCATAGAGAGTCATTCAAATGTGCAAAAAGCATAAATCGTACCAAAATGGTATTTGTCTTAGCCCTCGTTAGATATTTTGGTCTCTTTGCTGTACGGAAGTACTGACCTGATCACCAATTATCTAAACGTTGAAAAACAAAACGGATGAATTCAGTATACTCACCTACTATGATGAATCTTTGTGCATACCTTGATCGCGGGGGTATATCCTGAAGTGGGACACACTAGTATATCAGAAATAATATTACCTTAACGTATCATATGATAATGGTACTTGAAATGTTCATGCATTTTGTTTAAGTGGACAAACATACTGGTAATCGTCTTGGACTGCTTTTCACGAAAAATTAAATAAAGAATTATCTAATAGTGTGAAACAGTTTGATTTTGTTGATATGATCTTCTTGCCGGTGATTCTCACAAAAATAGAGTGTTTATTGCTTTTGTAAATAGTTTACTGCTTTCTTAAAATATTAAAAATACCAAAAATATTTCTTTTTAAAAGGACTTCCATTTTGAATTGACAGGTAGTTGTTTTTGCAAACTAAGATAAAATATTGGTTTATCTTTATATGTGAAAAAGACTAATGGTTTTTTGAGATACTTGCTTGTGTTGCTAAACAGATTGATGCAGTTATCAAAATGAAGTGAAGAATACAAGTAAAGTGCATATTAAGAGTGAAGTGAAGATGTGTGAAGATGCATGGTAGGATCCTTCTACTACATTGCAGAGAGAAAGAGATATGAAGAGTTGGAGCTTACTTGCTTAACCAAGGATTGCTAGCTAACTGATCTACAATGAATGAAAGTTTTGGAGATTGGAAGCATCAGCTAAGGGGGAGTATGTTGATGTCAGAAACTGTGTAGCTGACGCTATCCAAAGACCTAAAGACTGCAAGATGTTTGAAGACAAAGTTACACTATGAAGCTATTGTCAAGGGGGAGTCTGTTGGTGCATATTCGGTGACAACAACTTAATAGTTTGATTATTTAGTCTTTGGATATTTTGTAATGGGCTTAGCTTATTGGTTAGGGAGTTTATTGTTGTAATGGGCTTGCAAAATGGCCTAGCCCAGTAGGAAGCTCAGTTCATAGACATGTGGTATATAAACATGTTTTGTGATTATAGTTTTAGTGGTTAGAGAATTTTAGAGAGAGAAAGTAGAGAGAGAGTAATTTCGAATTTAGGTTTGTAGCAAGATCACAGAGATAGGCTGTGAGGTTGTGAGGTCTTGAATTGATTGTAAATTGCAAGTTGGATAATCAATAGAAGAGCCGTTTGATTGTGAAATTCTGTTTCTACTCGTTTCTGTAATAAATCTGATCCAGAAGATTCCGCACTCTAGGTTAGATAAACAATTCTGTGAAAGATCCATGCATCAAGGGGACCTACACAACGCGGAAACGATACCATTTGGGTGATCGTAGATCGACTGACCAAGTCTGCACATTTTCTGGCTATCAAAGAAACGGATAAGTTTTCTACTCTTGCAGACATTTACCTAAAGGAAGTGGTATCAAGGCACGGAGTGCCAACCTCCATCATTTCTGACCGTGACGCGCGTTTTACTTCGGAATTGTGGCAAGCTATGCACAAGTCTTTTGGCTCACGTTTAGATATGAGCACCGCTTATCATCCACAGACGGATGGGCAATCTGAACGCACCATCCAAACCCTCGAAGATATGCTTAGGGCATGCGTAATCGACTTCGGAAATGGCTGGGAAAAACACCTCCCGTTAGTGGAGTTTTCATATAACAACAGCTACCACACCAGCATCCAAGCCGCTCCGTTCGAGGCATTGTACGGACGCAAATGCCGATCACCTCTCTGTTGGGCAGAAGTTGGTGACTGCCAAATCACTGGCCCAGAACTTGTAGTAGATACCACCGAGAGAATTGCTCAGATACGACAACGAATGGCGGCAGCTCGTGACCGTCAGAAAAGCTATGCTGATAAGGGAAGAAAACCACTCGAGTTCCAGGTTGGGGATCGAGTGCTACTTAAAGTCTCGCCTTGGAAAGGCGTAATTCGTTTTGGCAAATGAGGCAAACTCAATCCGCGTTATGTCGGACCATTCGAAGTCACCGAGAAAATTGGCAAAGTCGCCTACCGGTTGAATCTACCCGAAGAACTCAGCGGAGTTCACAATGTTTTCCATGTGTCGAATCTGAAGAAGTGTCTGTCAGATGAGACCCTCATAGTTCCTCTCAAGGAACTCACAATCGACGACCAGCTGCGATTCGTCGAGGAACCAGTAGAGATTACAGATCGAGATGTTAAGATCCTCAAGCGTACCAGGATACCTCTGGTCCGAGTTCGTTGGAATGCCGTCGTGGCCCAGAGTATACCTGGGAATGAGAATACCAAATGAAACTCAAGTATCCCCAACTGTTTAAGAAAAACGCAACCACTACAGAGGCTGAAGATACTGCAGAATTTCGGGACGAAATTCCAAATCAACTGGGGGATGATGTGACACCCCAGGAAAATCAGGAAAACAACGCAACTTAACTAGCTTCCTCAGTAACCACGCGCTAAATTTTAGGATGAAATTCTCTTAACAGGGGGAGAATGTGACAACCCTCAAATTTACATGTAACCGTACAATCTATTATTGCTAATTAAAGTACTTGATGACTGTGCTGAATCATTTAACTGCTCTCTGATTTCTGTGTAATGCCTACATGTGCTTGTTAACATACTAATAGTGTACAGAAAAGTCATTAAACAGTCCTGTGTGTTTTCCTAAGTGTTAGAAATCTGAAGTGTTACAAAAATATATATAAAAGACACTTTTCGGATTAATTAAGCACTTTAACGGAACAGTGTCAAACCGAACAACCGGACTTTACCCGAAACATGAAAATATTGCCAAAGACTTTGTTTACACTTTTCTGAGCTAGTTAGGGTCCCCGAACACCCTAACACCCTTTATATTAAATAACACATAAATATCCTAACTAATTGTCATTAGATTTCAACTAGATCTTAACCACACCATTACACCCCAACCCTTACCCCCCCCCCCCCTCTACGGTTTGGTGGAATGGGGACACACCCACTATTCTTGATTATTTTATTAGCTCATGCTTAGTATCTAATGGACACATTATATGTTGGGTAATAGTGAAATTTGGATTATAAGTTAACTCAAGAGTTAACCTTTCTCTCTCATTCACAAATCACCAACAACAAACTACTCCCTTCTCTCCTTCCTTTGTTCGGCTGCCATCATACCACCACCATATCATCACCTTCAAGTCCATTTCAAGCATTCTAATTACTTCCAAAGGTGTAAGAGATCATACAAGAGAGCTTGGTGTGTTCGGAAGCTCAAGGACCTCTCTCGTTTTCTTTTATCCACCACTTTTACGCCTTGTTTCTCCCCTAGCCTTGTGCTAGTAGTAAGTTTCTTAAATCACCATCTTGTTCTTGATTTTAGTGGTTAATAGATGATTAATGGGTAAAACTTAAGAAACACTATAGAACTTACATTAAAGTCTTGAACATAAGAATGAAAGATGGATAAAGAGAAGTTATGTGCGTAAATCATGTAGATCTTGTGTTGTTATGATTCTTGGTTGATTATCTGATGTTTTTCTGGTTAATATTGATGTTTGATGTTGTTGTGATCACTAAACATGTTAACGGAATCAATCGAACACAATGTAGAAGGTTAAAAGCTGAAACAGTAGGCTGTTTGGTAATTACAGCCAACTTCAGTTGGCTGTAACAGGACCATAACTTAACGAGAAATGTATTTTCTGAAGTCTAGGGTTATGTATTATGAAATACGATTCTAATGGCACTGGAATCATAATTTTTGGACTTCGTTTACTATTTTTAAAGTGTCATTTCGTAACAGCAGCTAGAGCTGCATTTTTCTGCTGAAAATATGCGTTTTATCTTCTGTTATAACTTGAGTTCTGTGTAGAGTTAGATCATGAAACTTGTACTATAGATGACCAACGATGTATTTGTAATTCTCTCTTTGGAATTTCATAAATCGGACTCCCGATGAATTTTAAATAAATTATTCCGTGGACTATGGTCAGAAAAAGATAAATCTGAGTTCAGTCCGGAAAATGAATTTTTATAAATTATTAGTAATGAACTGGACCCCGATATTTTTACACAATAAAATTTGGAACGTTTAAAACATTCTGTAAAAATTTGGGAATTTTTGGAATAAGTTAACTATTTTATTAGAATGTCCGAAAACAGCCCGGTTTTGAATATTTAAGCTGAAACGACAAAAGTTCTAATTTGCGTGTCTAGATGTCGAGTATGCTATCGGCGAATGATCTAACATGTTATATGTGTTATGTGTATTATCATATGTTTATTTATGAACGGGAATTGATGGGAAGTTTATATGGGCATAAACCGCCAAAGTAATGAATGTTATGTGATAGATACGTGTAGGAACTTTGTGCTCTAATTGAAAATCACTAAATGACTAACTGGTAATCATATTAGGACGTGATTGACTGACCTTGACTGTTAGCTATATTTGCGAGTCTAACCGAGCAAACCGAGGTGAGTTCACACCCTTACTAAGGCATGGGATTCCCGATGGTTGGGAATGGGATTGAATAACTATTTATATTATCAACACTACTAGACTACCTACTACTGTCCTCAGATTGAGAAGGGCACGTACGTAAAACCTACGTACATTCATACTTACTACTGTCCTCGAATTGAGAAGGGCACGTACGTAAAACCTACGTACATTCATACTTACTACTGTCCTCGGACACTCATACTTACTACTGTCCTTGGATTGAGAAGGGCACGTACGTAAAACCTACGTACACTCATACTTAACACTGTCCTCGGATTGGGAAGGACACTTATGGATACGCCTAGTCTAGTAACATACATAATGGGAAGCCCCACTAAATATCGTAAAGGTTTGGGAATCAAGGATAATGGGTAATACATGGTTATGAAACGAACTTACGATTTCTGATACGAACTCATTAACTGAACAACCAACTGTGAACTCGCTCAACTTTGTTGTTGATTTGTTGTTACATGCCTTGCAGGTCGTTAGGTACTTATGGAGCTTGCGCGAGGAGGAGGTCGTTGTGGAATAGGGACTGTTATGTCCCGTGCCTAATAAATAAACTTTATGAACTTATGAACTTATGATTTGGATTTATGTTTTATGCTTCCGCTGTTAACCTAAAGTCGGTTACTTATCTTTTGGTCACCAATTGTATTGCGATTGGCTTTATTAACTTAAATTACGTTGTTCAATATGATTGGTGGCTCGATCCTGGTCACGTCACGCCTCCAAGCGGTGACGCTCCGCATGGTGGAATTTGGGGGTGTGACACGTAGTAAGTAAACAAAACAGTTTAAAGAAAGGGGGACATGAACTCACTGTAGTACGTCTTCAGTACCGGCAACTCAAATCTCCGCAGCTAATCACGACTACCTACAGTGTACTAACGTCTATTAGACGAACGGGCCGTGCCTTGGCTTAGAGTTTAACGTTTTGAGTTGCGTTTCTTATGTTATTCCAAGTTATAATTATTCGTTAAAATAATAATTATTTTAACTTTAAATTATATTTCGTTTTGGAATAATTGTTTAATCAATATTTTTGTATTAATACTTCACAGGTATTTTAACTCCGTATTTCCTTCCCAAGGATGGGGATATTTATACATGTATATTGTAGTTCTGAAATAATATATTTTTAAGTCCCACTTAGAAAATATATATAACTTATTTGTCAAAAATAATGTATTCCAAAATATATATTTTCCCAAAATTAATATATTTTCACTTCTTGTATCCAAAACAATATTTACCAAAAATATATTTGTAAAAGTATTTTCCGGAATATTTCATAAGTTACGTTTTTGCGTTCGGTTTCACAATATCGAGTGTGTAACTTAAATATTCATTCCGTGAGATTTTTGGTATTATTCTGGAGTTGTAAATGTCATGGTAATTTGTAAGTTATATTATTTTACCCTAAAATAATATAACTATTCCACAAAGTAAACAAATATTCACACAAGTGTCTTAGTATAGAATATATATTCTAAATATATATTTACTCATTTTATTTACAAAAACCAACCTCCGATACTTTGTACTTTTGTAACAAAACCTATGGTGAAGTTTATTATGAAACGAAGTTAAAAACATATTTGTAAACGCTTGTTAGAAAATATTTTCTAAGTGTTGGAAATTTAGAAAATTTCGCCATAGTTTCCTTTGTAAATGGAGGTGTCCATGCTATTTAGCATATCATTTTCTTTTCGAAAATTAATCCAAACAATCAACAACAATCACTAAACCATATTACACTTACCAAGTGCAACATCTATATATTTTACATAATGACATGAACTTGGTTTTTCACAAAAACACGTAGTAACTTGGTAAAGCGTTTAGTAGCCTTTGTTACCCTCTAAAGTGTGTTTACTTCATTTAAAATCTCATTCTTGAAAAGTTTTGGTGTTTACAACTTGTAAACATAATTTACAAAAATGTTTATTCATCACATCTTCTTGTTTCAAAGGCATTTCTATACTTATTTTGTCACTAAAATAGTGTAGGTTTAATAAAAATCATGATCTTTCAAGAATCATCTTTTTAAACTTGGTTTCTTTAGAAAAATCATTCACAAGTCTTGGATTTACAAGATTACTAGTTCACTTGGTTTATTACTTTCCAAGAAAAATCATTTTACTTCGAAGTTCGTGTTTAATCTAGAAGATGATTATTTCATGTTGTTACATAATCATCCCTTATCTTGCTAAATCATGTTTTTAATTATAATCTAGCAAGTTCCATGTAATGATCAACATCAACATTTCTAGTAATCATCAAGCAAACATCAACATATTCAAAACAACATTATACTAGCATTATTTCATCATATTTCATCTTTTGTAAGCTTATGTTTCATGATTCAAGTTTTTGATCTTTAGTGTTCATATGATTTCAACAAGATATATCTTTTAACCACTAAAACATGAAGTAAACAAGAGTTTAATAGGATCTTACAACTAGCTTAAAGCTAGGGAAGAACAATATGAAGATCAAGTGGATAATAGCACACAAGAGAGGTCCTTCAAGATCCGAGTGTTCCACACCTTCTTAATTACCTTGTAGCACCTTGAAATACATTTGGATTGGATGAATGAGAAATGAAAATGGTGAGTGGGGGGGGGGGTATGTTTGACCGTAGCTATCTAAGAGGGAGAGAGAGTTGTGTTGGTGAGTTGATGAAGATGATGAAGAGTGATTAGCTTTCTTATAACCTCCCTAATCCTATAAACCAATGGTTATTGTGTCAACTCAAGTACAAACATGATCACTTATATGGAAAGATTTAAGCAAGATTAAGTTAATCCTTGGGTGGGGCCATGCTAAGTTATACCGTATAGTGTCCTTTATGTAAATTTTTGTGACACTTTTAATTCCCGACACTTAGGAAAGCATACAGGACCATTTTGCCATATTTTTGCATGTTACAAGCATGTTAAAATGCTGAATTTTGATGATAAATGCAGAATTCTGCACTTTGAGTGGGTTTTAGGCACTTTCTGGCACTTAAACTATCACATAGTGACGCAGTTTTATGGTCCTTACTTCCCTACACTCCATACTAGTGTAGTACCTTGTCTCCGGCCCTTACGGGGTCTCAAAATACTGTCTGTCTTTGTACTGGCACTGTCAGTATATTTCTGAATTATCCGCTCACTTTCCTAACTGTGCTTTGTGCATCATGTATGTCACTAAAGTTTGTATGCAATAAATGGTGTGACAGTATGAAATGTGATGCACATGTATGTATGATACAGAAATCATAAAGCAGTTTACATCATCAGTTGTAATTAAGCACAGTCATTAAGCACAAATTTAATATTAATTAATTGTACGGATACCTGTAATTATGAGGGTTGTCACAACTGAGGACTGTTGGGGAAAAGGAAATAGGAACGGGAACGGAAACCGCAACGGTGCTGGTAATAGAAATGGTGGTGGAAATGGAAATGGCAATGGTAACCAAAATGGTAATGGAGCTGGGCAGAACCAAGGATGCTTTGGTTGTCGAAGAAAGGATCATTTCATAAAAGATTGCCCAAGGGGGAACAATGCTCAGGCTCGAGCATTTGTGATTGGAGCAAGGAACGCATGCAAGGACCCTAATGTGGTCACCGGTACTAACAATCACTTTGCATCCATACTATTTGACACTGGTGCCGATTATAGCTTCATGTCTGTGGAATTTAAATGTATGCTTGGAATAGAATCGAGTAGATTAGATATTCCTTATTCCATAGAACTAGCCAATGGTAAACTTGTTGAAACGGGCGAAGTTATTAGGGGTTGCACATTAGAACTTGGTGAGCAAAGATTTAGCATCGACCTCTTACCTATTCAATTGGGTAGCTTCGATGTAGTGGTCGGAATGGACTGGTTGTCCAACAACAAAGCTGAAGTTGTTTGTCACGAGAAAGTCATTCGCATCCCTCTGACGAACGGTGAAACTCTCATCGTGCATGGAGAAAAATGAGACGCGCCTCTGCGAATCATCAGTTATATGAAGGCGCAGAAGTGCTTAAGGAAGGGATGTGTTGCCTTCCTGGCGCACGTTGTAGATAAAAAGGCTGAGGAGCCGAAACTCGAAGACATTCCCATGGTGAAGGAATTCCCTGATGTTTTTCCCGAAGATCTGCCAGGATTACCTCCGCAACGACAAGTCGAATTCCATATAGAATTGGTTCCAGGAGCCGCTCCTGTAGCCAAGGCACCCTATCGGCTTGCACCATCCGAGATGAAAGAATTATCCACACAACTCCAGGAGTTGTTGGATAAAGGATTCATAAGGCCAAGCTTCTCGCCTTGGGGAGCTCCAGTATTGTTCGTGAAGAAGAAGGATGGAACACTGCGAATGTGTATCGATTACAGAGAACTGAACAAGCTCACAATCAAGAATCGGTACCCACTACCGAGGATTGATGACTTATTCGATCAATTGCAAGGATCGAGATACTATTCCAAGATCGACCTTTGATCTGGGTACCATCAGTTAAGGATTCAAGAGGAAAGCGTACCAAAGACAGCATTCCGAATGCGTTATGGGCATTACGAGTTCCTAGTGATGCCATTCGGATTGACGAACGAGCCAGCGGTATTTATGGATTTGATGAACCGCGTATGCAAACCATATCTCGATAAATTCGTGATTGTATTTATCGATGATATCCTGATTTACTCACGAACGAGAGAAGAGCACGAGCAACATCTTAGAACCATTTTGGAACTACTGAAGAAAGAGAAACTTTATGCCAAGTTTTCAAAGTGCGAATTCTGGATTCGCGAAGCACAGTTTCTTGGTCACGTCGTGAATGAGAAGGGCATTCATGTAGACCCATCCAAGATAGAAGCCATTAAGAATTGGGAAGCCCCCAAAACCCCAACTGAAGTTCGACAATTTTTGGGCTTAGCGGGCTATTACCGACGATTTATCGAGAATTTCTCCAAAATAGCTCAACCACTGACTACCCTTACGCAGAAAGACAAGAAGTACGACTGGGGTAACAAGCAGGAAGAAGCCTTCCAACTGCTCAAAAATAAGCTATGCGATGCACCGATACTATCCTTACCCGAAGGCACTGAAGACTTTTTGGTATACTGCGATGCTTCGCGTCAAGGTTTGGGTTGCGTGCTCATGCAACGCCAAAAAGTCATCGCTTACGCTTCAAGGCAGCTGAAAGTGCATGAAAGGAACTATACCACTCACGACTTGGAGCTAGGCGCGGTGGTATTCGCCTTGAAGATCTGGTGACATTATTTATATGGTACTCGATGTACAATCTTCATAGATCACAAAAGCCTACAACACATATTTGATCAGAAGGAATTAAATATGCGTCAACGACGTTGGGTCGAGCTGCTGAATGATTATGACTGTGAGATTAAGTACCATCCTGGAAAGGCTAACGTTGTAGCAGACGTGTTGAGCCGAAAAGAAAGGGGTAAGACCCTAAGGGTTCGAGCATTGGAAATGACTATTCAAACGAACCTCACTGCACGCATTCGTGACGCACAACAAGAAGCCCTTAAGATGGAGAACCGTAGAGCTGAATACCTTCGAGGTATGCTGAAGAATTTGGTGCCAAACAAAGAGGGAACCTTATACTTTAAAGGGCGTATTTGGGTTCCGCTCTATGGCGGTATTCGAGAAGTCATCCTTAATGAAGCTCACAAGACAAGATACTCGATCCATCCAGGATCGGACAAAATGTATCAAGACTTGAAGGATTACTATTGGTAGCCGAGACTTAAAAGCAATGTTGCTATCTATGTTGGAAAGTGCCTAACCTGTGCTAAAGTTAAGGCTGAATATCAAAAACCGTCCGGTCTACTGCAACAACCCGAGATACCCATGTGGAAGTGGGAGCAAATCTCGATGGACTTCATAACGAAATTACCCAGGACCCCTAGGGGGCACGATATGATATGGGTGATAGTTGATCGATTGACGAAATCTGCGCATTTCCTACCGATCCGAGAGAAGGATAGCACTGGAAAGCTTGCTGAGTTGTACTTGAAAGAAATTGTGGCACGTCATGGAGTGCCTATCTCAATTATTTCAGACAGAGATGGACGTTTTGTCTCAAGGATCTGGCAATCCTTCCAAGAGGCCTTTGGATCTCAACTAGATCTAAGCACGGCCTTCCATCCGCAAACAGACGGCCAGAGCGAACGAACCATACAAACGCTGGAAGATATGCTTCGCGTATGTGTTATGGACCTAGGCGGCAGCTGGGATACTCACCTACCTTTAGTTGAGTTTTCCTACAATAACAGTTACCATACAAGCATAAAAGCCGCACCGTTCGAAGCTCTATATGGCCGCAAGTGCCGCTCGCCATTATGTTGGGCAGACGCTGGAGACAAATGTATGGTTGGTCCTGAACTTGTACAAGAGACAACCGTCAAGATTATGCAGATCTGAGAGCGCATTAATGCGGCTCAAGATTGACAAAAGAGCTACGCTGATCATAGACGAAAACCATTAGAATCCGAGGTGGGAGACAAAGTTCTGTTGAAGGTCTCACCTTGGAAGGGCGTAGTAAGATTCAGAAAACATGGAAAACTGAACCCACGATACATCGGACCATTCAAGATCTTAGAAAGAATTGGTACCGTGGCATACAAGTTGGAATTACCGGAAGAACTTAACGGAGTACATGATACGTTTCATGTATCCAACCTCAAGAAGAGTCCAACCCAAGAAACAGTGATCATCCCTGCGGATGAAGTGCATATTGATGACACCCTCTGATTTACAGAACAACCCGTTGAGGTTACAGACTGGAAAGTCAAAAAGACCCGAAGGAATAGTGTCAAACTTGTCAAAGTACGTTGGAACTCCAAGCACGGACCCGAGTACACGTGGGAACGTGAAGACCAGTTTAAAGAAAAGTACCCCCACCTGTTCAAGAAAACTCCTGCGAGAGTTGGCTCAGCCTGAATTTCGTACAATTTAATTATTATTTAATATCTGCAATTATGTGCTTAAATGTCAACATTGTCTGATTACATGCTATACTTGTGAATTCATGCACGTTTTATACTACAAATATTGTTTTATGCATTAGTGATAGCGTTGCGTCATAAAGACTAGTAAACTCACCGGTAAGACACATTGTGTCAACAATTCTGCAGAAAGCAGTCAGACAATAGAATTGGGGCCTAGGAGTAGGTCCAAAGTCTAAAATACATTGAAACCCAAGAGTATATACAAGGGTTAACATATAGACTTTCCGGAAGCTAAAATACGCACTGAAAAAAGCACCCGAAACACACTTTAAATGCTGAATTTCATACATTTCAGCAAAATTCAGCATTGTAACGAGTTAGTAACATGTAAAAATCTGACTAACTAGTCTTGAATGCTTTCCTAAGTGTCGGGAATTGAAAGCGTCACAAAAGGGTACCTAAAGGACATTAAACGGTGCAATTTAGCACTTTAACGAACCGGTATCTAACCGAACAACCGGACATTACCCGAAACACCAAAATATTACTAGAAGCATTGTTTAATTATTTCTGAGCTAGTCATGATCCCCGAACACCTTAAAACCTATTAAATTATCTAATAACTAACACTTGTAACTATACATTTGGATTTGAATTATAATCTAACTACATGATTCAAGTTTACACTTTACCCCCCCTATATTATGGACGATCACACCCCACCAAAATCTTGCCAAAATCCTACATGATCTTTCTTGGATTCATTTAGATTGCATATGATCTTACTAAGATATCCTATGATCTTGTAAGATTCATTAGAAGATATCGTCTTGTACTATAAGAACACTTCATCTCCCTCATTCCCTCATACACTAAACACCCACCACTTTCTTCTCTCCCTCTCCTTGGCTCACGACCGAAACCACTATCAACACCACCACCACTTTCATCTAATCTTCATCCAATCCCAAGTTATCACAAGGTGCTAGAAGGTGATTAAGGAAGCTTGGAGCTTGTGGATCGTGAAGGACCTTCTTCATTTGCTTTTATCCAACCCATTTATCATCTTCAACATCAAGTGTTCTTCCCTAGCCTTGTGCTAGTAGTAAGACCCTTATAATCCCTTGTTATTTCATATTTAGTTGCTTAAAAGATGATATACATTGTTAATCTTGAAGAACACAAAAGAACATGATCATGATACTTTAACATAAGCTTAAATACATAAGAATACATGTAAATGATGATGAGTTGCTTCTTGATGAATGATGATTTGTGTTAGTGATGTTAGACATCATAAGAAACCTACTAGATTGTGATTAAACACATGATCTAGTAAGTTAAAGTGGTGATCTTGTGAAAGACCAAGATCATCATGCTTTATGTCTTCATGAACTTGAATGATGAAATTGGTTTTCATATGTAAAGATGATTTAAAAAAAATACAAATCTTGTAAATAGATGATTACAAAAATAATTTTCATAAGAAACCAAGTTTATTTATAAGATTTACAAAGTCATGGTTTCTAAGTAAACTAATCATATTTTTAGTATTTAAACGAGACTAGAAACATGTTTGTAACAAGAAAAATACAAGAGAAATATTTTTAGAAAAATCATCTTACAAGTTGTAAATGACCAAATCTTTTAATAATGTGATTTACAAACAAATAGATATGTTTTAAAGGGTAACTAAACCTACTAAATAACATGGTAAGTTACTACAAGTTTTTACAAAAACTTCAAGTTCATGATGTAGTGTGAATTACATGATCATGGCTTATGGTAAGTCTTGATTGTGTTGATGATTGTTTGTGATGATTTTAAAAGAAAATAAACACATGTTTTGAAAACATGGGAAACCTCCATTTTTAGGGGAAACTATGTCAAAATTTCTATAAAATTTTGACACTTAGAAAAATATAAGTTTTGGTGAAACTTATTCTCTAAAAATTCACCCAAAAATATTTACCAAGGTTTCCCTAATTTTTATGTAAACTTCAAGTTAAGAAATGATGATTTCTTCAAGATAAAAATTGATATTAAGTATGTATATTTTTGAGGAAAATGTATATATTTATTGATCACCAAATTTTGTGCTATGTGTATGTAGTATGTATTATATGTAATAGTGTATTAGGACTTGAAAATACACTAAATACTCATAAGGAGTGAAAATACAAAAATACACATACAACATGCATAGACAAATACAAGAGAATATATTTATGAAAATATATTTCTTAATAAATTAAATAACTTGGACAAGTTATGAACATGAAATGAAGTTTTGGACAAAATACATAAATCGGGTGAAAAATACAAGATACTTATATTTATTTTTGAGAAAATAATATAAGTAAGATACATAGTTAAAAATATAAATTATTTTTAACAACAAAGAACAAATATATGAAAGATGGTGACTTGTACTTGTGCGATATAAGTCTAGTGACTAACGTTAATAAAACACGTATAGGTCACGACGCTATATAAGCAAACCCGGTGAAGTTTACGGCGCAAGAGACGCAAAGTTGTGAGTTCATGTCCCCACTTTTAAACTTTTACATACCTTTTAAACTTGGGGAAAATACATGTGTTATGGTATGATGGATACAAAATCAAGGAATGATACTTTAAATCATGTCACGAATAGGGTACCATAAGCACCATTAATCGTGTACATACTAAGACCGCAGAACAAAAGGTTAGATCTAATGGGTTTTCGGGCAGCCACACTCTTGGTGATAACTAGTACCAAGTAGTGCTTTTGTGTCTCAGTCGTGAATCGACAACTAGAAAAATGCCTATGGATTGGATGTTTCCTATGTCGTGTCACATGTTAATGGCCTTGCAACCCATTAACAATCTCGATACATACAGAAATACTTGATTTATACAAATTACATACCATGTTTTCATACAAAGTATACACACGTTAAATACAAAACTGCATGAATTCACACCAACATTATGTTGACGATTTTCCAAAAACTCACATGTATTTCAGGTAACTAAAGTGGATGTGCGCGCGGTCTTACTCTTGCTCTTGGATGTTGTTTATGTTCATCTTTTAAATAAAGTTGTAAACTTTTCAGACAATGTCTTATGCTGTCTTGTGATGTAAACACTTAACTTATGTTTTCAGTTACGTAATGTTATTGGTATTTGAAGTTATTTTTATGAGCATGTAGTATGTTTACCATTCTAATGCAATGAGAACCTTTCATGATCACACCTCGTGCTTCCGCCTTAGAAAGGGGTGTGACAGTGTTGAACGAAAAAAAATTAGGAAAGTATATTCGGATAACAAAAGGCGTGATGCTAATAATAAATCTTCCACTTCAGAGAACATTATTCGGTCAACCAACGTTTCAGTATCCAATACTAATGAATGTCGTGTCGTAACACCAATTCGTTCATCTTCCACTTCACATAACGTGATTCGGTCAACCAACGTTGCAGTTGAATCTGGAGGAATTCCTTTGTCTGACATTACAAATGGTAAACTCTTTAGCTTTTTAGATAGGTTTAAAATTTTTAATGTATTATTTTGATTTTTTATGGATATCCATATTTTTTTTCAGTTGCTCCTAATGGTGTTGATCATCAACAATCAGCTGAACAAAGAAAATTTAGGAAGTCATGTTTAGATAATAAAAGAAGTAATGTGAATAACAAATCTTCCACTTCAAAAAATGTTACTCGGTCATCCAACGTTTCAACCTCCACTACAATTGGATTGTCGATCGTAACACCAATTCGTTCATCGTCTTATATGAATACCATCGATCGATGTTTTTGGCCAACCACACCGAGCATCTACTTCAGGTTGGTGGTATTTTTTAATGGATTTCAGATTTTTTTTATTATGATTTTGACTTTTTTATTTTATTTCCTTGATATCAATGTATAGGTGTCAAAGACAATGTGAATATTTATATGAGTCCATGTTTTACATTCCAAATAAATACAACTTCATCAACTCCACATTCAATAAATCAACCTTCGCTCTCAAGTGAAAGATCAAATTTTAAGACGATACGTAGAGGTAAAGAAAGGTTGTCTAATAAAGGTCGCTGCGTACATCCTATTCCAATGGTTGACTTATCTTCTGACGATCCTATTATTCCTCAACAATTAGCTGAAGATCTATATAAAGGAGTTTCTAATAATAAGTAGCTTACACACTCACTACTTTAAATTTCATTTTAAGAACGTCATTATATTATTTTTGTAACAATGATCACAATTTTATATTTATATTTTTGTATAATAGATTATTTGGATCATGGAGATCAAGTAGTTGTATGTGGCGTATGTAACGCTAAGCTATGGAAATTTGAAGCCGGAAAAGGAAGGGTTTGTTTAGGAAGAACAAGTTACACGCTTTGTTGTGGTTATGGAAAAGTACATCTTCCAGATTTTAAAGAGACGTGTGAGGAATATCAAAATCTTTTCAAGAGTTTAGACGACAAGAGCAAGCATTTCTTACTGAATATTCGTCGTTTTAATTCTATGTTTGCCTTCACTTCAATGGGTGGTAAAGTTGATTAAAAAATGAATAGAGGAAATGCTCAGTATGTATACCGAATTAGTGGCGAGAATTATCATTTATTGGGAAGTCTTCTTCCTAAAGAAGGTGCTGAACCAAAATTTGCGCAACTTTACATTTATGACACAGATAATGAAGTGTGTAATCGGAAAACCGTACTTAGGTATCATTTCAAACCATTTCATTATTTCTTTGTTTGATTTATTATTGGTTTTATGTTATATAAACACTTAACTGATACTTTCGCTTTTGTCTTACAATTGCATTACAGTAACTCAAAGAAAGCAGCTTCCGCAACTTCTGATTTGCTTGACACTGAACTCATACAGTATCTTAAAGTGGTTTTAGATTCAAATAATTAGTTGGTGAAAACTTATAGGCGTGTACGAGATCGGTTGGTTGATAATCCTCATGTTGACCTAAAACTACGGCTTAAGGCAAATAGGTCTAAAGATGGTCGTACATACAACCTATCGACGTCGTCCGAAGTTGCTGCGCTTATAGTTGGAGACATTGAGGATGCTCTTGATAATCGTGATGTAGTTGTTGAGTCAAAGAAAGATGGTCTACATCGTATTAGCGAGCTTCATCCATCGTATCTCGCTCTTCAGTATCCACTGCTTTTCCCTTTTGGTGAAGATGGTTACCGAATTGATATTCTTCATAGAGAAGGAAGGGCATCAACGAAGAAGAAAGAGTCAAAATGTACAATGAGAGAGTATTTTGCTTACCATGTTCAAGATAGAGTCAATCATTTCTCTTTGATTCTCAATGCTCGAAAACTTTTGCAACAGTTCTTGGTTGACGTGTATACGATGATTGAAAGTGAACGATTACTATTCATACGTCTGCAGCAAAGTAATCTGAGATCTGAGACATATGAGAACCTTAAGAAGCTTGGACAAAATGGTAATCCAGATATGTCAAATGTTGGAACACGGGTACTACTACCGTCTTCGTTTACCGGAGGATCGCGTTATATGAGGGAGAATTATTATGACGCGATGGCCATTTGTAAATGGTTTGGTTACCCCGATTTCTTCATTACGATAACTTGTAATCCGAAATGGCCAGAGATTAAACGATTTCTGAAGGACAAGAACATTAATCCGGAGGATAGATCGGACATTCAATGTCGATTGTTCAAAATTAAGCTTGACGCAATAATAAAAGACTTGCGAGAGAAATCTTTATTCGGCAACACATCGGTAGGTAAGCATCCATTTAATTGAATTACTTTATTATAGTTTTTTTGGTCTGCTACGTTGATAACCATAATTTAAAAAATTAGTATTTTAATATTAATTATCCTATTGCAGTTGTGTATACGATAGAGTTTCAGAAACGAGGTCTACCTCATGCCCATATCTGTCTGTTCTTAAATGACGAAAGCAAGCTTCCTTCGGTTGACCATGTTGACAACTTTATTTCTGCCGAGATACCTGACAAAAACTTAGATCCAGATCTGTATAATCTTGTCAGCAACTACATGATTCACGGTCCTTGTGGTGTTGCAAAACCAAATTGTCCGTGTATGGTAGAAGGTACCTGTTCGAAGAAATTTCCAAAGAAGTTCTCTGAGCAGACTACTCTAGATTCGAATGGTTATCCGGTATATAGACGAGCAGATTCAGGATTTTTTGTTGAGAAATCTGGTATTCAGCTTGATAACAGAAGCGTGGTTCCATATAGCAAAACCCTTTTGAGACGTTATCAGGCAGACATTAACGTCGAACGGTGTAACCAGGCTGCGTCCATAAAGTATTTGTTTAAATACATTAACAAAGGACCAGATATGGCAGAATTTGGTTTTGTACAAAATGCCGATGAAGGTCAGCTTGAAGATAGTAAAGATGAAATCAAAGAGTATTACGATTGCAAATATCTATCGGCTTGCGAAGCTACATGGCGCATCTTTGCATTTGATGTTCATTACCGGTATCCATCCGTAATGAGGCTTCCGTTTCATCTACCAGATAAACAAAACATTGTATACGGCCCTGATGACAATCTTGATAGAGTTCTTCAAAAACCAACTGTTGCTTCTACGATGTTTTTGGGGTGGATGGAAAAGAACCAAAAAGATCCGTTGGCGCGCAGCCTTACTTACGTTGAGTTCCCTACTAAATTTGTTTGGAAGCTGCAGGAAAGGGTATGGGATAAGCGGATAATAGGCAAAAGCATTGGTCGAATTCACTGTGTTAATCCTTCTATGGGCAAGGCTTACTTTTTAAGAATCCTTCTTAATAAGGTAAAAGGGCCTAAGTCTTTTGAAGAGATTCGTACTGTGAATGGACAAGTCTTCCCAACATTTAGAGATGCGTGCTACGCTAGAGGCCTTTTAGACGACGACAAGGAGTATATAGAAGCTATCAAAGAGGCGTACTACACAGGTTCAGGATACTATCTTCGTAATCTGTTTGCTACAATGTTGGCGTCTAATACATTATCAAGGCCGGAACATGTTTAGGAAAACACATGGGAGTACCTTTCGGATGGTATTTTATACAATCGCCAAAAGCTTTTGAGGATCGAAGGTACGCAAATTGTTATTTAATATTTTCACAGTTATGTCTTATATATAAGTGTTTATGAAATTCATTTTTTATTTATAAGAATTTTAATAATTCAATAATTTTTTCATATAATTGTAATATGTTTGTCTCTTCTAGAAGAACAAATAAGGAACCTAACGTTGCTGAAAATTGAGCGTTACTTATTACGTAACAACTCAAGTTTAAGTCGGTTTCCGTCTATGCCTCAACCCGAAAATGAGTCAATATATTCAGCAGACAACCGTTTAATTGCTGACGAGCCTGGGTACGATGTAAGATCTACTGCCATCGAGTTTGATAATAATTTAAGAAGCCTAACCGATGAGCAGCGTTTAGTGTTTGATGAGATAATTGCAGCAGTTAATAGTAATGCGGGTGGTCTGTTCTTCGTCTATGGCTACGGAGGGACTGGTAAGATGTTTATGTGGAAGACATTATCTGCATCCATTAGATGTAAAGGAGATATTGTACTAAATGTTGCATCAAGTGGTATCGCATCTCTTTTGTTACCTGGAGGACGTACTGCACATTTAAGGTTTCATATACCTTTGAATTTAACATAAAGCTCGATGTGTTTTATTAAACCGAACGATGACGTTGCTGATTTATTAAGGAAAACGAAATTGATGATTTGGGATGAAGCACCGATGAATCATAAACATGCGTTTGAAGCACTTGACCGAACAATGAAAGATATCTTCAAATGTGAGATGACCTTTGTCACACCCCCAAAATCCACAAGCGGAGTATCACCGCATGGAGGCGTGACATGACCAGGATCAAGTCACCAATCATATTGAACAACGTAATTAAAATAGATAAAATCCAACCACGCAATATAGTTGGTGTTCGAAAACGAGTTAACCAAGTTCAAAATTAAACAGCGGAAGCATAAAACGTAAAACCAAAACATAAGTTTAATAAGTTCATAAAGTTTAACATGGCACACGACTATCCATGTCCCACAACGACCACGCCTCCTCGTGCAAGCTCCATAGATACCTAACGACCTGCAAGGCATGTAACAAGGAGTCAACAACAAAGTTGAGCGAGTTCACATTGGTTGTTTAGTTTTAAAAGTTTGTTTCGAAAACCACGAGTTAAGCAGTATCTTTGTTTTTTCCCAAACCATATCCATAATCAGTGGGGGCTTCCCCATGTGAACCACTAGACCGTTACCATATCGACTACTGACGAAAGTAAGTTGTGCCCTAAGTCAATGTCTATCATCATTGACTGTTTGCCATGATCCATTAGTACACGCCCGTCCTACCGGCACGGTGTGAGTTTTGTCAAACCTAATAGCGCTATTAACTAATGACCCGCTCGCCATCGGCCTCGGCGATTAAGTCGATATAAAATGAGGGACTTAGGTGATAGAGTTTTTGGCTAGTAGTTTAAGGTTGTTGTCCTACCCAAGGAGGACGAACGTACGTATTCTACCCAAGGAGAATACGCAGGATTAATATTGGCATCCTACCCATGGAGGATGGCGGTACACATCCTACCCAAGGAGGATATGCAGGTTCCGTTTTAGTTCTTTAACCCATTCCCAACCACCGGGAATCCCATGCCTTAGAAAGAGTGTGAACTCACCTTTGGTTGCTCGGTTGAACTCTTAAAATAGCTAACGGTCAAGGTTGGTCAATCATGTCCTAATATGATTACCATTTAGTTTGTTAATAGTTTTAAATAAAACACAAAGTTCCTATACGCATCTATCACATAGCACGCACTCACGTTAACATTTCACGCCCATATAAACATCCCATCTATAACCATTCAAAAGCAAACATACGATATTTCACATAACACTTTCATTGACATATAACACGTTAGATCATTATCGGATAACATAACCGACATTTAGACATGCAAATCACTAGTTACATTGTTTCAGCTTGAACATTCAAAACTGGACTGTTTTCGGGTATTTTAATAAAATAGTTAACTTACTCCAAAAACTCCCAAACTTTTACAGAATGTTTTAAACAATCCAAATATTACTGTGTAAATATATCGGGATCCAATTCATTACCAATATTTTATAAAAAATATTTACCGGACTGCAATTAGATTCGTCACCTTCTGACTGCAGTCAACGGAATAATTCATTTAAAATTCATCGTGAGTCCGATTGATGAAATTCCAGAAGCATTACAACGACATCAGTGGTCATCTACAGTACAAATTTCATGAGCTAATTCTACACAGATCTCAAGTTATGACGAAAAACATAACACATATTTTCTGCAGTAAAAACACAGCTTTTTCTTTTGTATAAAACGGACCTTTAAAAATAGTAAACGACCCCGAAAAAATATGATTCCAGTGCCATTTGATTCGTTTTTCAAAAATACATAATTTAGACTTCAGAAAATTAATTTTTCGATTTATAACGGTCCGTTTACAGCCAACTGAAGTTGGCTCTAAATGTTACTCAGCATGCTTTTTATAACTTAAATGCCACTGAAATGCACACATACGATCACCATATTTTCTAATAAAGTTCCATATGATGATCAATCATCATATTACTAGAAATCAACATGCAATCATCATCCATCTACTAAACAACATCAATCTAACAATATATCATCATATCATCATATTTCATCTCATGATTCAAGATTCAAGATTCAAGATTCAAGATTCAAGATTCAAGTCTTTTAGTGTTCTAGTTATTTTATCATAATACAATCTTTAACCACTAAAACATGAAGTAAACAAGAGTTTAAAGAAGTCTTACAACTAGCTTAAAGCTAGGGAAGATCACTAGAGAAAAGGTGATGAAAGTGGATGATAAAAGCAATGGATGAAAGTTCTTCAAGCTTCAATCTTCACAAGACACCTTCTAGTACTTGGATTGAGCTTGAAAATGGAATGATGGTGGTTGCAAGGTGGTGGTGGCGGCACTAGAGTGAGTCGAGAGGGAGAGGGAGAGGTTGAGGGAGGTGGTGTGATCTTGTGAGATATGGAGTGATATGGAGTGATCTTGCAAATCCTATGCACCATACTTATAAGATTTCATCTAATATCTTGGCAATATACTCAAGCAACCAATCTAAATAAAATATTGACATAAAATCTTGGTGGGGTCCTCATGTGGGCCGTAAATCATCAGGGGGGTAAGTATAACTTGATGGTAAGTAGGTAAATATTTAGGAGGTTATGTGTAATATCTAGTGTTACATGTGTATGGCACATTTTATAATGTGTTGGGGGTATTCGGGGACCATAACTAGTTCATAAATAATAAAACAATGTTTATGACAAAATTTTGGTGTTCCGGGTAATGTCCGGTTGTTCGGTTAGATACCGTTTCGTTAAAGTGCTAAGTTATTCCGTATAGTGTCTTTTATGTAACTTTTTATAACACTTTTAATTCCTAACACTTAGGAAAACATTCAGGACCATTTAGTTAATTTTCTGTACAATCAATAAGCACAATATATTATTAATTAATCGTACGGATACATGTAATTATGAGAGTTGTCACATTCTCCCCCTGTTAAGAAAATTTCGTCCCGAAATTTAGCACGTGGTTACTGAGGAAGCTAGTTAAATTGCGTGGTTTCATGGTTTTCCTGGGGTGTCACATCATCCCCCGTTGGTTTGGAATTTCGTCCTGAAATTCCGCAGTAGCTTCAGCCTCAGTAGTGGTTGCACTTTTCTCAAACATGTAGGATCGTTTTGCGATCTATATGAGTCGTTCAGAGTCAATACTAAGCTGTTTGAAAGGCGGAAACAGTCAAACAACTGAGAATCAGTGATAGAAAGGTGTAGAAACAGAGAATTATACTTAAAACAGGTTTCTCATTGATATTCAACTTGATTACACGGTGAAAATTGGGCAGCACTTCGTTACACGTTCACCTATTTCGTACCAAATAAGAAACCAAGACAGCCTATATTTAGGCAACTGATTTCGCACGAAATAGCCAAATGCTATTTCGTGCGAAATGACTTCTAACACACATAAAATTACATATTTGACATTTTGACCCCTACTACAAGCTATTGACATGACCTAGACTGTAGACGTAGGCTATAGACATTATGCACCAACAAACTCCCCCTTGGATATTGCCGGAGTCTTCAGTCAGGTCTTCATCACTTGTTTCACAGTGACTTGAACTTCTCTTCCCTTGGCTTAGGTTTTCTCAGCGGCATCTTCCTAAGATTTTCATTCTCTTCAACCTTTCGCTTTTCTTCAGCAGCCATTCTTTGAACAATAGTATGCCTTAGCATGTTGTCTATATCTTCTCGAGCTTTTCTTTCTTTCTCAGCCTTCAACGCTTCCTCTTTTTCAATCTTTCGCCATTTAGATGACCATTTACTCTCAGCATTGATTCCTTTCTGGAAGCAGATGGATACAACCTTCTGAAATTGCATTGCCTGCTCTTTGTCTTCAATTTTGAAACAAATCTTGTTAACAAACAAACATTCTATGTCTTTTGCTGAGCAGTTTACCAACCATAAAGGATCATACACAAAGATGTGTCTAACTTCATTTTCAGCCTTGTAGGTGATCACAGCTTCAGTTGTCAAACAGCTGTATACCCAACACACAAATCCTTTATGAAAATCTTGTTCCATTTTTGGCACTGGAATATTCTTAATCACTTTAGGCTTCTTCACATGCAAAATTGTCTCTTCAACACCAGTCACTGGATCTACCCTCTTCACTTTCTTCGGGTAGTGAGGCTTCCAGTGTTTGAATCCTCTGAAGGCTTCAAATTTCATCAGACCCCAGATAGGTACAGCATGCTTTCTGACAGGATAATCCAAAGTTCTAACTTTCGAAAGTTCTTCAACATCCCACCAGGGTAGAGACATGATATCCGAAATGTACTCAAAATACTGCACCCCATACTCTCTTCTGATTGCATACACTTTCACTTGTGGCAAGAATCCCCAGCTGATAATGTCACCAAGTGATACTTCTTTATCTCTCTTATAAAACTTCAGTGGACGTTTGAATTTTCTTTCATTACTCTTCCTAAACCATTTCTTCCTCTCTTCTCGCTGTTCATCTTTCAACGTTCCATCAAAGTTCTTATCTTTTAAACATTCTTCAACTTTCCTTCTAAGTTCATCAATATTTTCTTGACTAAAAAATTCAACCAGCGTTGGAAAGTTTGAAGTATCAACATTCTCACTTTCTTCATCACTGCAATCTTCAACCACAACCCTGTCATAGTTGTCTGCCTCATCAACATACTTGTACTGATAGTCAGGCTGTTGGTTGATATCAAATGCATTCAATTCATCTTCAAAGTCAAACTTGAAGTTAGGATCATCAATACGCGTCATCTCGATAGCGTCATCTCGATAATATCATCCATGGTGTAAGTATGCCTAATTTCTCCTTCCTCTACATCAGGCTCTAGACGCAAAATCAATCTTTCACTATCAACATTTTGATCATCAACGTTCTCCCCCTCTCCATCAGCATTCTCTGGCTCCTCATTTGCATCGTCATGAAGATAATCGTTAACATTCTCTTCATTTGAAGCTTCAGTAACTTTAATACCAGAACCACCTTGATACAAACGACAAAAATACATGTTAAACACTTAGAATTAATTTTCAACACAAACACTTCATACAAACGAAATACCCTCAAGCGGAATGACTTTTCATGCAAAATAGCACATTCAAACGGAATAACATTTTGATACAAAATGAGGTTTTGAAGCGAAATGACAGTTTAAAGCGAAATAACTGTTTCAAACGAAATCAGTTTGAAACGAAATAGTCGTTTGAAACGAAATGCCCATTTGACACGAAATGGCTATTTCGTGCGAAATACATCATCGTTTCGTTTGAAATCTCAATTCATGAACAAATTTTACAAAATCATGTCAGATGATGAAATTGATCTTCTGGGTTAGTTCTATGATGAATTCCGAGCACATGGATGTAATTTTTATTCAATTTTGACCACAAAGAAACCCTAGATCTAAGTTCGAAGATTCTGGTCTACCGACTTTATGCAAATTCATCAAATTGAAACCCTAAACTAGATCTACAACACATTCCGAGGTCATGGGTGTGATTAACGTTCATTTTAATTCACAAATAAACCCTAGATCTAATATCGAAGTCCTGTTCATCACCGTTCAAACGAAAACACACAGATTTGGGTTAAATCAATCATGATTTCTTACCTTTCCCATGATCTAAGTTGTACCAACCAACTTAAATATGAATTACGAACAACAAATAGGCAAGATCTCAGCTAGAAACGATGAATTTTGTGATTTCGCGTGGAATCACTTTGACAGAGTTTTAGAACGAAATGACAAATATGATACCTTCAAGCAAAATACAGCTCCTGTTTATAGACCAGCCTATTTCCTGCGAAATAGGCACTGAGGCATTTTCAAGCGAAATCAATGTTCAAACGGTATAGCTATTTCGTACGAAATGACTCGAAATAGTCATTTCGTTTGAAAACTCAATTTTTCCAAATTTTCAAACTTTTTAACTTTTTGATTTTTTACCAACACACCCAGTTAACCAAGTCCAAGTTAATGACCCTGGTCAACTGTTTAGCCTGCCAAGTCCAAGTTAATGACCCTGGCTGACCAAATTATGAAGTTTGCTGACTTTTGAAACAGATTTAAGTTCAAATTAATGAACTTTTGAACTTTTTCAAGCAATTACCAACACCTTTTCACATTTATCTGCTTATCCAACCCTCATGATCCAGACTTGTTCAGCACTTTGAGACTTTGATCATCAGATCCCCAACATCCGTTGTCAAAAATAAGATGAAAAACAAATCTTTTTGGATTTTAAGGAATTGGAAAGAATGAAATACAGTAAATGAAGACTATATATAGACATATTTACAAACAACTTTTTGACGAGCGTGTTAGGGGATCATATCAGCTATTGACAAGCTACAAGCACCGTTAAGCTTTGATTTCATACTAAGCATTAAACAATTCACAGTGATTGTCGATATACTGATCCTCTTAAATTTTCACACAAATTTCAATCTGTTCAGGATACGAATTTAGTGTTTTAAAGGCTTAACTTATACGCGTGTCCCACCTCAGAATATACTCCCATATCCAGATCCCAATATTCAGTCTTACAGGTGAGTATACCTAGATGATATCTGTAAAGGGTTGAATGCGAGGGCCATGAGAGCTCAGGCTATTGCTTCCGCAAAATCAGAGAGATGATGGCTTCGACTTTAGGGGTGTCCCCTTTGGGGATCTTCTTTTACAACAGTACATGATTAGCATTTTTCAATGTTTCATCATTTTTTATGCAGAGGGGAGGCTTATATTTCAAGCAGCGTAAAGTATTCTCCGGGGACTAGGCCATTACTTCCGCAAAATCAGAAGTCCCGGGATAATACCCCAGATATCACTAAGTATAAAGACCTAGTATCTCAGAAAGAGGGACCTTTCAAACAAGATTTCGGGGGTTACCCATATATCCGAGAGATGTTCCCCACGTAAAAGTAAGTAATGATTTTAGGTTTATATCCCGAACAAACCTACTAAATGTGTAAAAACCTATCGACATATCATCTGCAAGACTGCTTAACACATTTAAACTTTACATATCTTTAGCGTACTGCAGCTGTCTAGCTGATGTACTATCATTTCCCCTTTTTACACAAACTCATTTTGACTTTTTCACTGTTTTTGGATTTTGACAATTTATCATGTTTTTGGATTTTCTGCAAACTTTCTCCCCCTAAAATCAAAAACATATTTTTGTGTTTTTGGTTTTATCAAAAGCAGAAAATAAACTGTACAAAAAACTTGACAACACGACGTGGATCACTTCTGATCGCCGTCCTCCTCGGCTTCACATTCAACAACCCTCCCAGAAAACAAAATTTTCAACCCATTTAATTTCAAAAGATAGTTAAATCTCTTTTTATCAAAAGGTTTTGTGTAAAAATCAGCTTTCTGATCATCGGTGTGTATATGTTCATTTCGAATCAATTTCTTCTTGTAACAATCACGAATGAAATGATGTCGAATTTCAATATGTTTCATTTTAGAATGGTGAACCGGGTTTTTAGTTATGTTTATCACTGCCTCATTGTCCACATAAATGGGTGTAACCAAGAACTGCAAACCAAAGTCCCTCATCTGCTGCTGGATCCAGAGGATCTGAGAGCAACAGCTGGAGGCCGAAACCTATTCAGCCTCGCATGTAGAGAGAGCGACTGAGGTTTGTTTCTTGCACTGCCAGGTGACTAGTCGAGTTCTAAAGAACTGACAGCCTGCAATGGTGGACTTTGCATTTTGCTTGCAGCTTCCAAAATCAGAATCAGCAAAACCAAAAAGAGAGAAGTCACCAGACTTAGGATACCACAAGCCGATGCTTGGGCAGCCTTTCAAATACTGTAATATTCTTTTCACGATTGTCAGGTGTGACTGTCTCGGGCTGGACTGATATCGGGCGTATAAGCAAGTCGGATACATGATGTCCGGGCGGGAAGCAGTCAGATACATCAAAGATCCAATTATCGACCGATAATACGTCTCGTCCACTTTCTCTCCACCTTCATCCTGACAGATTCCGTGATTTTGAGCCAGGGGGGTTGATGTTGGAGTAGATTCAGACATGTTGAACTTTTCCAGAACATCGTTCACGTATTTGGTTTGATGAATGAAGATTCCTTCGGGCATTTGCTCCACCTGTAGCCCTAGGAAGAACTTCATCTCCCCCATCGAACTCATCTCAAATTTTCTTTTCATCACTTTCTTAAACTCTTTACACAAATCATCATTTGTCGATCCAAAGATGATGTCGTCGACGTAAATCTGCACGATCAATAGATGCCCTGCAACCTCTTTTGTAAACAAAGTGTTATCAACCGTCCCTCTGGTGAACCCGTTGGCCAGCAGATATTGGGAAAGCGTCTCGTACCAGGCTCTCGGGGCCTGGTGTAATCCGTAAAGCGCTTTGTCAAGAAGATAGACTTTGTCTTTGTGCACTGGATCTGTGAACCCCGGCGGTTGTCCAACGTACACTTCTTCTTTGATTTTGCCATATAGGAATGCAGACTTAACATCTAGTTGGTAGACTTTGAATCCTTTCCAGGACGCGAATGCCAGGAAGATTCTTATTGCCTCAAGTCTAGCAACAGGCGCATACACTTCGGTAAAATCAATGCCTTCTTGCTGACTGAATCCCTGTACTACCAAACGTGCTTTATTTCTCACGATCACTCCTCTATCATCCCTTTTACACTTAAAAACCCACTTAGTCTTTATCAGCTTTTGATTTTCAGGAAGATCCACCAATCTCCATACTCCTAGCTTCTCAAACTGCTGCAGCTCTTCCTGCATAGCGTTTACCCAGCTTTCTTCAGTTAAAGCTTCTTTATACGTTGTTGGTTCAACCTGTGAGATAAAACATTTTAGTGAGAAATCAACTTGTAAAGGAGCAACAGTTGTATAAAAACATGTAAGAGCTCTGTTGATCTAATCCCGCGTTTTTACTCCACTATGAAGATCTCCAATTATCTGTTCTGAAGGATGATAAGTCAAAGTTCTCGGCATTACAGTGTCAGGCACATTCACTTCCGATTGCAAGTTTGTGATGTCTTGATCACCGGTGTGATCAACAGCTTCTGTCGATGCAACATTTGGTTCCTCGTAAAAAATCGGATCGTCTTCCGATTCTGAGTTCTCGGAGTTATCAAATGTTGGAGCTGGTTCCTCTGGGGGTTCATGAGCAGTTCCACTTGGACCGGCCTCGTGATCATTTGAACCCTCGGTGGGTGGAGAAACTACCAACAGTATTGGCACTTGTTCTTGTGACATAGACTGCTGATATTGGTACAATAGTGCTAGTTCATCTTCATTTGGCTGAGTCGGCAGTTGGAAAGACTCCCAGAGTTTGTCATAGTCAAACAACAATCTTTGTCCAGGAAGTTGCGGTGGAGTAGTATGCTTTTGACAATCAACATGCTGAACTTGAATTACCTTCCCCAGGCATGGAACGAACACCCTCTTCAGTGGACTCGCATATCCTACAAAGAAACCCTCATTAGATTTAGCACCAAACTTACCATTTGGGTCAATAAAAGTACAAGGAGATCCAAACGGTTCTAAAAACTTCAAATTTGGCTTATAACGATGAAGAAGTTCGAAACATGTTTTCTTGTATTTCTTCACTGTTAGGACACGATTCAGTGTATAACATGCTGCTGCAACTGCTTTACTCTAGAAAAATATTGGTAACTTGGAATCGGCGAGCATAGTTCGAGCTGTTTCAATTAAAGTGCGATTCTTTCGTTCGGATACACCATTTTGCTGTGGAGTATATGGTGCACTGAATTCATGAAGATTTCCTTTCTCATTGCAATACTCGAGCATGTGATTGTTCTTAAACTCCGTTCCATTATCACTTCTTATTCTTCTGATCGGCAATTTATACAGCGTCTCCATCTTCTTGAACAGAACCATCAAAGAATCAAATGTTTGATCTTTGCTTTCAATACACATCACCCATGAAAATCTGGTAAAGTCGTCGGTGACCACCAGACAATACAAATCTCCACTAATGCTCTGCACATTTACTGGTCCAAAGAGATCCATGTGGAGTCTCTCGAGCGGTACCCTGATTGAGTTTAAGAGCTTCTGTGGGTGTGTCTTCTTTGTTTGTTTTCCGTTCTTGCACTCTACACAATCATCATTCAAATGAAAATTTTTAAGATTTACACCTTGAACAAGATCATTGTGTACAAGGAAATTCATTTTTCTGACATGAATGTGGCCCATCTTTCGATGCCACATTTTTGACTCTTTTTCTGTTGCCTTTGTTTTTGTTACAAAACATTGTTTTTTATGATCTGTTGTTGTTGCGACACTCATATCCAGGACATACAAATCGTTTTCTCGGGGAGCTCACATCAACACCATGTCCTCAGGAATTTTAAAACCAGGTTTTATGATTAAACACTCATTTTTAGTAAAGTGTACTGTAAAAGACTTATCACAGATCTGTGAGATGCTCAACAGATTGTTTTCAAGTTCGATGATATAGTTCACTTTGTCAAACGTCACGACTCTATTTGTCAGAGTTCCTTCACCAACTATTCAGCCACCCTGATTCCCTGCAAATCCAACATATCCTCCGTTGATAGACTTGACATCATAGAGCAACACCAACATTCCCGTCATATGCCTTGAAGCTCCGCTGTCCATTATCCACTTTGAGATTATTGACCTCGGAAGCCCCAGCAAATATCACTGAAATTCATTCAAACAATTAAGCCCATGATTTTTTCACCTTTGGAACACTACCAAACACTAGATCACATAACACATCAACTTTCGGAATATTAAAGATGACGTTTGGAATAACAGGTTTAGGCTTTGATTTAATATCTTCCTTCTTAATTTGAGGGAATTCCTCAAGCAACTTGTCTAGTTCAAATTCCAGTTTTTCAACATCATTTTCAAAAACTGTTGATTCAGATTTTAGAACACTTTCCATCTTCTTTTCTTCAACTGATTGTTTTGATTTTGCCACCCATGATTGGTTTCCAAAAATTTTCGTCTTCGGATAAACCTTTGAAGTCTTTTGGATTTTTGAAGATTCGCCAACCTCAAAGATTGATTTCGGCTTTTCTTCGGACTTCAAAGATTCACCTCTTTTCAAAATTCGAACGGGGGAAACCATTTGTGTTTTACCCTTAACATCAGTTGGAGTTTTACCCTTAACATCATTTGAAGTTTTAGGTTTGGGTTTTTGGAAAACTGGTTTTTTAATCTTTTTCACACACTGCTTGGCCACGTGACCAATTTCATTGCAACGGTAACAAATTCTTTTGTCATACTCGACAAAAGTTGATTTGTAGGTCTCTTCTCTCAACTTTTTAGCTGCATTGAAATCATCAATAGCTTTTTGACTGAAAATATAATCTTTTTCAGCATCAACACTAGGACCAGCAACAAAAACATCACTCATCTTTTCTTTTGGCTTGACAATCGTCTTAGCCATTTTCTTTTCAAAACCAACACCTTTGTTTTTGAAATTGTTTCCATTTCTCTTGTTATTACCACCATTGCCTGCCCACTCTTTCTTTCCCGAGTTGTTTGGTTGTGGTTTCACAAAAGACCTTTTTGGTTTTGATAAAAACTCATTATTGTTAACCTCTGAAATATCAATCTCAACAAGTTTAAACACTTTCTCAACATTTTCCAATCTGGCATTTTGAATTGGATACTCAAAATCAGAATATAGTTTGTCAGTTCCGGTCATTGTGTAAACCACAATGATCGAATCATCATTCGCAACTTTATCTGATTTTGGTATAAATTTGTCTAAGAAGTTACCATCTTCTTCAGAATCAGAAATGGAGTTTTCACAGTATCAAACTCCGAGTTATCACTTTCTTCATCTAACACTTGGTCAACAACGATTTTGATCACCTGTGACTCGTTGTCAGTGTCGGACGGAGAAAATGTAACATCGATATTCTCTGGTAATTCATTCTCAACGGTTCTTAACTTGAGATTCAAAGCAGTTTCCACCCCATCTGGATATTTTTTTGTATAATGATTCCACATTGGGGGTGGAACACTTTTGAAGACAGGTTTCGCATCAGGTTGTTGCGGAACAATTTGATCAATCACATATGATGAAGCAACATAACTCAACAGTTTCTTATCAACTATCTCAGTTTCAATTCTCATTAACTCAAGTTCTTTTTTCAAAGAAGCAATTGTGTCCAGATGGATATTAATCTCCATCTGTTTATCCATGACAGTAGATTTTAGCAAGTTTATGGCTTTATCATTTTCTAAACTTTCTTTTTTAATCATTTTGATTGATCGTGCCAAAGTGTCATATGCTTCTTTTATCTCACTTAGATCATATTTTACTTCATCATTAAATTTCTTCAATTCTTGAAATTGTTTGTCTTTTTCAAGGCAATCCATGCAGGGTTTTGAACAGTTTTTGCATGGAATTTCATGAATTGAATCAACCTTTTCAGAAACCTTTTCTTCGTTATCAACTTTAACATCCGTTTTACCAAACCCATCAGATTCTGACTCAGACTCTTCTCCTGATTTGATCTCCTCAATTTCTCGTCAGACTCCTTTTGAACTGACTTCGTTTCTACAGACACACTTTCAATCGACTCTGTTTTGACAGACTCTGTTTCAACAGATACTGTTTCTACCTCTTTTAGTTTGCCCATCAACGCTTTGTCAGCAATCTCTTTTAGAGTCTCTTCATTCATTTCTTTTGAAACGTCTATTATCTCTTCAACTGGAGCTGGTTCAACATCATATCTTGGACAAAGACCAGTAGTTGGCTCACTGAAGAAACCTGCAAAAGATTCAAACATATTAGGAGGCATTATTGATTTGAAACAACTAGCAATAATCTCCTGTTCAGATTGATAGTAGTAAACTTCTGCAGCTACTTCTTCTAGCTCTGCCAAACTTTCTTCAGACATGACTTCACTGACTTCTTATGTTTCAATAATGCATTCTAGTTCTTCCACAATCTCTACCATCATGGCCATACCCTCACTACCAGGGATATACTTATCCCAACTAAAACCTTTAGCAACCTTCTCATCATCCTGATTGACTAAAAGAGCTTTCTCAGGCTTGTTTTCGATCTGAGGTCTTTGTGTGAATGGTTGTTGACTTGTCTTGTGATAGATTGCTTGTTTGTAGTAGTCGTTTGTGAACGGATTTTGATGGTTGTTGACTTCTCGGTTTGGACATTCACGTTTGAAATGTCCCTTCTCTTTGCATTTGAAACATGTGACTTTTGTTTTATCAAATCCAAGCTTTTGATCCGGTCCTAAAAGACTGTTCCGACCAGTTATTTCCATAAATCTTTGAGCTCTCCTCACCAAGCTTGCCATTCCCCACTTGATATCTATCAATTCCAGCTCTTCTGGATCAATCTGATCATAATCTTCCTTTGTCATATCAGGGTTCCCAATTCTACCTGCAACCAAACTTTCATAAGATTCAAGCACCGAAGCAAGTAGTGCTATGTGCTGTTTTGCTGAGGATTCAGTAAAGTCTTGAGCATTCTGTATGTTCACCGCTATGTTGCACAGAATTCCTGGACCTTGACCTTGACTGTTTGATCCTGACGAACTTTGGGTATATGATTGATCTGATGAGTTTTGAACCTTAGGATTTGGTTCAAAACTTGCAAATGGTGAATTATTGCTGCTTGATGTGCCAGGTGAAGTAGAATCAGCACTAAAAGTTGTCTGGATTTTAGGACTTAGATTCGATGTTGCTGTTGGAATTCCTTTGTAGTATAATGATACATCTTGTTGTACATTTGACGACTTCATTTTTCTAATCTTCATCAGCTCAAGTTCATGAGATTCAATCTTCTCAATGAATGTGCTAAGGTTGAATCCAACATACTCCAAGTTGTTTTTCAACACTAACAGATAAGTACCCCATTCATCGTATGGCAATGCATCCGCTAGCTTATCAACCCACTCCTCATCAGTTTTCTCAATGCTCAACCGCTTCATCTCAACCACCAGGTGACAATATCTTTCAATTAACTGTTTTGTTGTCTCACCTTTTATACCCGTAAAGATATCAAACTCCTTCTTCAGCAAAGCAGTTTTGCTTTTTATCATAGACACACTTCCAAGAAACTTAACCTTCAATGCATTCTAAACGGACTGTGAGTCTCCTTGATGTTGCAACAGTACTAAGATATCCTCTTTGATTGCCTGCTGTAGAATGCTCATCATTTTCTTTTCTGCTTTGAAACTCTCCTGTTCGACTGGAGTTAAACTTCCAATAGATTTCTCAATACCTGCTGCAGTAACTGGAGGTACATACTTGGATTCGATTTTCATCCAACATTCGAAATGGTTTACTTGCACCCAGGTCTTAAACCTATCAGACCATCCAGAATACTCATCAATATTCATCAACTTTGGCTGTTTCTGCATCGTACCCAGTTCATTCTCCATGTTCACATTTTGCATGATACTAGCTGGGGTTTGTACTGCCGTCATTCCCCCACCGGCAAACAAGTTGTAAAACTCTTGGTTATCCATTTTACGAAAACAGTTTTTTTTTAAATTTCATGTTTTTGAAAAATAGTCACTTTCAAACGAAATCACTTCTACACACGAAATGAACTTCCGTACGAAATCACACAAACGAAATGGACTTTCACGCGAAAATAGGTTTCAAGCGAAATCAGATTCTCACACGAAATCAATCTTTTCAAACGAAATCAACTTTTCATGCGAAATGAAAAGTCATTTCGTACAAAATCAACAAAAACTTCTTTTCGTGCGAAATAGCCAAACGGAAAGACCTTTTCAAACGAAATGAGTCATTTCGTGCGAAATGAACTCAAATTTTCAAACGAAATGATGGCTCGTTCAAACAAAATCAAGTTTTTGGCCCATTTTTGTCACTTTTAGTCTGAATTTAGGTCTGATTCTTTCAAGGATTTGTTAAAACTGTATTTTAGACAATATATCAAGATATCAGTCCGTTTTGTCCGTGAATTTGTCCAGAAATCCAAGAATGAGTAGAAAACAGAATTATAAGCACTGATTCAAACGAATTGACTCATCCTGAGCTCTGATACCACTTGTAGGATTGTTTTGCAACCTATATGAGTCGTTCAGAGTCAATACTAAGCTGTTTGAAAGGCGGAAACAGTCAAACAACTAAGAATCAGTGATAGAAAGGTGTAGAAATAGAGAATTATACTTAAAACAGGTTTCTCATTGATATTCAACTTGATTACACGGTGAAAATTGGGCAGCACTTCGTTACACGTTCACCTATTTCGTACCAAATGAGAAACCAAGACAGCCTATATATAGGCAACTGATTTCGCACGAAATAGCAACATGCTATTTCGTACGAAATAGCCAACTTTGATTTCGTACGAAATAGCCAAATGCTATTTCGTGCGAAATGACTTCTAACACACATAAAATTACATATTTGACATTTTGACCCCTACTACAAGCTATTGACATGACCTAGATTGTAGACGTAGGCTATAGACATTATGCACCAACAAAACAACTGGGGATACTTGTGTTTCATTTGGTCTTCTCGTTCCCAGGTAAACTCTGGGCCATGACGGGAGTTCCAACGAACTCAAACAAGGGGTACTCTGGTACGCTTGAGAATCTTAGCGTCTCGGTCTGTGATTTCAACTGGTTCCTCGACGAATCACAACTGGTCATCGATTGTGAGCTCCTTTAAGGGAACTATGAGGGTCTCATCTGACAGACCCTTTTTCAGATTTGACACGTGGAATACATTGTGAACTCCGCTGAGTTCTGTCGGTAAATTCAGCTTGTAGGTGACTTTGCCAATTTTCTCAATGATTTCGAACGGTCCGACATATCGCAGATTGAGTTTGCCTCATTTGCCAAAACGCACTACACCTTTCCAAGGTGAGACTTTAAGTAGTACTCGATCCCCAACCTGGAACTCGAGTGGTTTCCTGCGCTTATCAGCGTAGCTTTTCTGACGGTCACGAGCTGCCGCCATTCGTTGTCCTATCTGAGCGATCTTCTCAGTCGTGTCTACCACAAGTTCTGGGCCTGTGATTTGGCTGTCGCCAACTTCTGCCCAACAAAGAGGCGATCGGCATTTACGTCCGTACAATGCCTCAAACGGTGAGGCCTGGATACTGGTGTGGTAACTGTTGTTATACGAACACTCCACTAACGGGAGGTGTTTTTCCCAGCCATTACCAAAGTCGATTACACATGCCCTAAGCATGTCTTCAAGGTTTGGATGGTGCGTTCAGATTTCCCATCCGTCTGTGGATGATATGTCGTGCTCATGTCTAATCGAGAGCCAAAGGACTTGTGCATAGCTTGCCACTATTCAGATGTAAAACGTGAGTCACGATCAGAAATGATGGAGGTTGGCACTCCGTGCCTTGATACTACTTCCTTTAGGTAGACGTCTGCTAGAGTAGAAAACTTATCCGTTTCCTTGATAGCCAGAAAATGTGCAGACTTGGTCAATCGATCCACTATCACCCATATAGTGTCATTTCCGCGTTGAGATCTAGGCAGGCCAGTAACGAAATCCACGGAAATTTGCTCCTATTTCCATGTCGGGATCTCTGGTTGTTGGAGTAGGCCTGATGGTTTCTGATATTCAATCTTGACTCTCGCACAAGTCAAACATTTACTGACGTAGGTTGCTATGTTGGCTTTCATGCTAGGCCACCAGTATGTAGTCTTTAAGTTGTGGTACATCTTATCCGAACCAGGATGTACTGAGTAACGAGACTTGTGCGCTTCATCAATCACAAGCTCGCGTAAGTTTCTGTAAAGTGGGACCCAGATATGCCCTGTTACGTAGTAAGCGTCGTCTTCCTTTTGTTCTAACCGTTTCCTTGACCCTCGCAGGGACTCAGCCCTGATGTTTTCTGCTTTTAATGCTTCAACCTGAGCATCTCGTATCTGAACGGGAAGACTAGATTGGATGGTAAGCTGTAGCGCTCGCACGCGCTTAGGTGTAGTATCCTTTCGACTGAGGGCATCGGCCACAACATTGGCCTTGCCCGGATGGTATTTGATAGCGCATTCATAATTATTCAAGAGCTCGACCCATCGGTGTTGTCGCATGTTTAACTCCTTTTGCTTGAAGATATACTCGAGACTCCTGTGATCGGTGTAAATGGTTCACTTGGTACCGTACAGGTAATGTCTCCATATCTTAAGAGCAAAAACCACTGCTCCCAACTACAAGTTGTGCGTAGTGTAGTTCCTTTCGTGAACTTTAAGTTGGCGTGATGCGTAAGCAATGACCTTGTCATGTTGCATCAACACGCAACCAAGTCCTTGGATGGAAGCGTCGCAATAAATCACAAAGTCGTCTGTGCCTTCAGGCAATGAGAGGATTGGTGCGCTACAAAGTCTATCCTTTAAGTGCTGAAATGCAGATTCCTGTGCATCACCCCATCGATAGGCGACACTCTTCTGAGTTAGTGAGGTGAGAGGTTGCGCAATCTTGGAGAAATCCTTGATGAACCTTCTGTAGTAGCCCGCCAAACCCAAGAATTGGCGGATTTCTGTTGGTGTACGGGGTGCAGGCCAGTTCTTGATCGAGTCTACCTTGGATGGATCAACATGAATCCCATCCTTGTTTACCACGTAGCCTAGAAAGTGGACTTCGCGAAGCCAGAAGTCACATTTCGAAAATTTGGCATACAACTGCTCTGTTCGAAGAAGTTCCAAAATAAGCCTCAGGTGTTGCTCGTGTTCTTCCTGACTCTTCAAATAGATCAGGATGTCGTCGATGAAAACTATGACAAACTTATCCAGGTAAGGTTTGCACACTCGGTTCATGAAATCCATGAAGACCGCATGTGCGTTTGTTAATCCGAAAGGCATAACCAGAAACTCGTAATGCCCATAACGAGTCCTGAATGCTATTTTAGAGATATGCTCATCTCGGACTCTCAGTTGATGGTAACCTGACCTCAGGTCAATCTTGGAATAGAAACTCGACCCTTGCAACTGGTTGAATAAGTCATCAATGCGTGGAAGAGGATAACGATTCTTCACAGTCACTTTGTTGAGTTCGCGATAGTCAATACACATTCTGAAAGTACTGTCTTTCTTCTTCACAAACAAGACTGGAGCTCCCCAAGGCGAAGAGCTAGGACGAATAGAACCCTTGTCCAAGAGGTCTTGCAATTGAATGGACAATTCTTCTAGTTCTGATGGGGCTAAGCGATAAGGTGCACGAGCTATCGGTGCTGCTCCAGGAGCTAGCTCGATTTGAAATTCGACCTGACGATGAGGCGGAAGACCAGGTAATTCCTTGGGGAATACCTCAGGAAAATCGCGTACAATAGGAATGTCTTCAATTTTCCTCTCTTCCATTGATGCATCAGTAACGAGAGCTAGAATGGCAGTGTGGCCCTTTCGCAAACACTTCTGGGCCTTAAGGGAATAGATAATGCCTATGACTGCACCACTCTTGTCACCACGGATCATGAGGGGTTCTTCATCAGAACGAGGGATGCAGAGAATTTTCTCCTTGCAAAGAATTTCCGCTTTATGTTGAGATAACCTATCCATCCCAATAACAACGTCGAAACTACCCAGAACGATAGGAATAAGGTCGATAGAAAAGGTCTGATCAGCAAGAACAAGATTACAACCCTTAACTATGTGTGTGGCCTCTAAACTTTTACCGTTTGCTAGCTCTACCATGTGTTTGGTGTTCAAAAGTGTTGGGGTGCACTTAAGCATTTGACTAACCTTTAAGGACACATAACTAGTATCGGCACCCGAATCGAATAAAACAGTAACAAAGAAGTCATCCAGAAGAAACTTACCCATCACCACGTTGGGATCGTTCCTTGCATCACCCTGCCCAATCATGAACACACGTCCCCTGGCACCATTGCCATCATTGTTTCCCCCATTATTGTTTCCGTTCCCCTGATTGTTGTTGTTGTTCTGTTTTTGGTTCAACTGGGGGAAGTTTCTCTTGAAGTGACCTTCAGCACCACACTGATAGCATCCCCTGTTACCCTGCTGTTGCTGCTGCTGATTCTGTGGGGCTTGTGGCTGCTTTTAACGATTCTGATTCGCAGGACGTGAGCTCCTGCAATCCTTGGCTTCATGCCCTAGCTTGTTACATCTCTGACAACGACCTTTGTTGCACGGCCCGCTATGGTGCAAATTACATCGATTGCACTTAGGGTGATTTCCCCTGTATCCACCCTGACCTTGATTCCCAGAATATTGCTGACTGGGGCTCCTGTACTCATCTGTCTTTCGCTGTTGGGACTGAGACTGAACTAAAGTAGAACCCTTGCCAGAATTTCCATCCCACTTGCGCTTGTTATCACTGGGGGCATCAGAAGTAGTAGTAGTGCTAATACGCTTGGGCAACTTGTTCTGCTCAACTGCCTGATCAGTGAGACGATGAGCCAACCGGATGATTTACTGAATGGTGCCAAGATTAGCTGAGGTCACGTGGCTCTGCATTTCTGGCACTAAACCCTTAAGGTACAGCTCGATACGCTTGATAGGAGGATCCATCATCATAGGACACAAGATAGCTAATTCGTTTGATCTCTTTGTGTATGCCTCGATTTCAGACCCCGTCATCTTCAAATTGAAATATTCCACCTCTAACTTGTGGATGTCGTCACGACTACAGTACTCTTCTTTGATCAAATCTTTGAAGTCGTTCCATGGGGTGGCATTAGCAGCCGCCAGCCCTAGCAGTTGAACCTGTGCTTTCCACCAGGTTAAAGCAGCACCTTCGAGTGTTCCAGTAGCAAATTTCACCCTACGAGCTTCAGGGCATTCACACATCTCAAAAACGAATTCAATCTTCTCGAACCAGTGAAGAAGACCTACAACTCCTTCTGTGCCGCTGAAAGTACTAGGTCGGCAATCCATGAATGTTTTGAATGTACATACGGGAGGCTGAGCATGTTGACCTCCTGCAAGGACAGCTGCGAGTGCCTCAGCCACTCGTTCGTTGATTAGAGCCGTCAGCTGGGCTTGAGTCAAGTTCAAACGTCCACTCATGATCTTCACAACGAAGCAACGTAAGTGAGAAAAGTGTCGCGAAAGTGCGTAAGCATGGGATGACAGAAGAGAGTAAGCACACAAGGTTCAAATAGCAGTTATCACGTTAACTAATGCACTATGTGAACTTATCTAATAGTCAATATAAACATAAATCATACCACCTATTGTGTCGAGTCTTGCACGTGGAGCGAAGCGTCGTTGTGGATCGTTGAGCACTGTACAGGTTATAGTCTGGTTTTGTCAAAAAGCTTTTCCCTTTTTAAAACCAAGTTCACTATAACCAATGGCTCTGATACCAATCTGTCACACCCCCAAAATCCACAAGTGGAGTATCACCACATGGAGGCGTGACATGACCAGGATCAAGCCACCAATCATATTGAACAACGTAATTAAAATAGATAAAATCCAACCACGCAATATAATTGGTGTTCAAAAACGAGTTAACCAAGTTCAAAATTAAACAGCGGAAGCATAAAACGTAAAACCAAAACATAAGTTTAATAAGTTCATAAAGTTTAACATGGCACACGACTATCCATGTCCCACAACAACCACGCCTCCTCGTGCAAGCTCCATAGATACCTAACGACCTGCAAGGTATGTAACAAGGAGTCAACAACAAAGTTAAGCGAGTTCACAGTTGGTTGTTTAGTTTTAAAAGTTTGTTTCGAAAACCACGAGTTAACCAGTATCTTTGTTTTTCCCCAAACCATATCCATAATCAGTGGGGGCTTCCCCATGTGAACCACTAGACCGTTACCATATCGACTACTGACGAAAGTAAGTTGTGCCCTAAGTCAATGTCTATCATCATTGACTGTTTGCCATGATCCATTAGTACACGCCCGTCCTACCGGCACGGTGTGAGGTTTGTCAAACCTAATAGCGCTATTAACTAATGACCCGCTCGCCATCGGCCTCGGTGATTAAGTCGATATAAAATAAGGGACTTAGGTGATAGAGTTTTTGGCTAGTAGTTTAAGGTTGTTGTCCTACCCAAGGAGGACGAACGTACGTATTCTACCCAAGGAGAATACGCAGGATTAATATTGGCATCCTACCCATGGAGGATGGCGGTACATATCCTACCCAAGGAGGATATGCAGGTTCCGTTTTAGTTCTTTAACCCATTCCCAAACACCGGGAATCCCATGCCTTAGAAAGAGTGTGAACTCACCTTTGGTTGCTCGATTGAACTCTTAAAATAGCTAACGGTCAGGGTTGGTCAATCATGTCCTAATATGATTACCATTTAGTTTGTTAATAGTTTTAAATAAAACACAAAGTTCCTATGCGCATCTATCACATAGCACGCACTCACGTTAACATTTCACGCCCATATAAACATCCCATCTATAACCATTCAAAAGCAAACATACGATATTGCACATAAAACTTTCATTGACATATAACAAGTTAGATCATTATCGGATAACATAACCGACATTTAGACATGCAAATCACTAGTTATATTGTTTCAGCTTGAACATTCAAAACTGGACTGTTTTCGGGTATTTTAATAAAATAGTTAACTTACTCCAAAAATTCCCAAACTTTTACAGAATGTTTTAAACAATCCAAATATTACTGTGTAAAAATATCGAGATCCAATTCATTACCAATATTTTATAAAAAATCATTTACCGGACTGCAATCAGATTCGTCACTTTCTGACAGCAGTCCACAGAATAATTCATTTAAAATTCATCGTGAGTCAGATTGATGAAATTCCAGTTGGAACATTACAATGACATCAATGGTCATCTACAGTACAGATTTCATGAGCTAATTCTACACAGATTTCAAGTTATGACGAAAAATATAACACACATTTTCTGCAGTAAAAATGCAACTTTTGCTGCTGTACGAAATGGACCTTTAAAAATAGTAAACGACCTCGAAAAAATATGATTCCAGTACCATTTGATTCTTTTTTCAAAAATACATAATTTAGACTTCAGAAAATCAATTTTTCGATTTATAACGGTCCATTTACAGCCAACTAAAGTTGGCTGTAAATGTTACTCAGCATGCTTTTTATAGCTTAAATGCCACTGAAATGCACACATACGATCACCATATTTTCTAATGAAGTTCCATATGATGATCAATCATCATATTACTAGAAATCAACATGCAATCATCATCCATCTACTAAACAACATCAATCTAACAATATATCATCATATCATCATATTTCATCACATGATTCAAGATTCAAGATTCAAGTCTTTTAGTGTTCTAGTTATTTTATCATAATACAATCTTTAACCACTAAAACATGAAGTAGACAAGAGTTTAAAGAAGTCTTACAACTAGCTTAAAGCTAGGGAAGATCAGTAGAGAAAATGTGATGAAAGTGGATGATAAAAGCAATGGATGAAAGTTCTTCAAGCTTCAATCTTCACAAGACACCTTCTAGTACTTGGATTGAGCTTGAAAATGGAATGATGGTGGTTGCAAGGTGGTGGTGGTGGCGGCACTAGAGTGAGCCGAGAGGGAGAGGGAGAGGTTGAGGGAGGTGGTGTGATCTTGTGAGATATGGAGTGATCTTGCAAATCCTATGCTCCATACTTATAAGATTTCATCTAATATCTTGGCAATATACTCAAGCAACCAATCTAAATAAAATATTGACATAAAATCTTGGTGGGGTCCTCATGTGGGCCGTAAATCATCAAGGGGGGGGGGGGTAAGTGTAACTTGATGGTAAGTAGGTAAATATTTAGGAGGTTATGTGTAATATCTAGTGTTACATGTGTATGGCACATTTTATAATGTGTTAGGGGTATTCGGGGACCATAACTAGTTCATAAATAATAAAACAATGTTTCTGACAAAATTTTGGTGTTCCGGGTAATGTCCGGTTGTTCGGTTAGATACCGTTTCGTTAAAGTGCTAAGTTATTCCGTATAGTGTCTTTTATGTAACTTTTTATAACACTTTTAATTCCTAGCACTTAGGAAAACATTCAGGACCATTTAGTCAATTTTCTGTACAATCAATAAGCACAATATAATATTAATTAATCGTATAGATACATGTAATTATGAGAGTTATCACAACCTTTGGTGGTAAAGTTATGGTGTTCGGTGGTGAATTTAGACAGATACTTCCGGTTGTACCAAATGGCAGTAGGCGAGAAATCGTTAATGCTTCAATCACTTCGTCGTATATTTGGAGTAGTTGCAAGGTCCTTACGTTAACCAAAAACATGAGGTTAACCATAGGAGCGAACGCATCTGATATAGAAGAGATTAAAGCTTTTCGAATTGGTTGCTAGAGTTGGGGGAGGGAAAAATTGGTGGCAGTGACGATTGTGAGGTGGTTATAGATATTCCTGAAGATTTGTTAATCAAGTGCTCTGAGGATCCTATGTCAGATCTGATCGACTTTGTATATCCTTCACTTCTCCAACTGTACAAAGATAAAGATTATTTTGCTGAAAGAGCTATACTAGCACCAACAAATGAGGTTGTTCAAGAAATTAATGAAAGATTGCTTGCTTCGTTTCCTGGCGATGAAGTGGAGTATCTTAGTTCTGATAGTATTTGTCAAACTGATCAAGCAAAGAACGAAGCACATGCGAGACTATATTCTCCCTATGTTCTGAATGGTCTTAAAATTTCTGGACTGCCTAATCATCGATTAGTCCTTAAAGTTGATGTACCTGTAATGTTGCTTCGTAATATTGATCAACAAAATGGTTTATGCAACGGTACGAGACTACGGATTACTAAACTTTATAAACGTGTTATAGAGGCTGAGATTATATCCGTCGGAAACATAGGGACCAGAACATTTATTCCACGAATCAGTTTGACACCGTCGGATAAAAGAATTCCTATCAAGTTTCAACGACGAAAATTCCCCTTAAATGTATGTTTTGCAATGACTATAAATAAAAGTCAAGGACAGTCTCTATCAAGGGTTGGATTGTATTTGAAATATCCAGTTTTCTCACATGGTCAGCTTTATGTTGCGTTATCAAGAGTTAAAAGCAGAGCCGGTGTGAAGTTGCTTATACTAGACAAAGATGGGAATGTAACGAGTAAAACAACAAATGTAGTCTACAAGGAAGTTTTTTCAAGCATTTGAATAGTTTTCTGTTTTTTTCTTCCAATGTATGTATTTGTACACAACATTTCATTTCAAAGTAAATAATATGGTTTTGGTTGAAGCCCGCGTATTACGCGGGCATTAACCTAATAGCTTCATAAAACAACTTTGTCTTCAGTCATCTTGCATTCTTCATGTAATCTTTTCATCATATTTGGTCTTTGGATAGCTTCAGCTTCAATAGATTCTGTCAGCACCAGACTCCCCCTAAGCTGATGCATCCAATCACCAAATCTTTAAAATCGTTAGCATTATCAGCATTTGCATAGCAATCTTCAAACTCTTCAAATTTTGTCAGCAATGTAGATATGAGGTTTCTACCATGCATCCAATCATACTCATCTTCACTAAACTTCACAGCAACTCATCACTTTACTTCACAGGAACAAATTGCAACTATCTGTATACAATACAAAAATCTCGAGAAACCATAAGAATTTTTCAACACAATTTAACAAATTGTTATTAACCAAGAGATGTGAAAACTGTATTACAGATTAAGCAATTTTTCAACTCAACACCAAACTCAAAACTTCTCCCAACACACTAGAACCGATAATGAGTAAAAATTTGGAACTCAAATTCTAAAACCAGTTCCCCCTATCGGTAACAATTCCTCATTGAACAACCATTTTCCGTACGCTAAGAATTTTAAGGAAAAAGAAAATCTTTTTGGATTTTTATATTTTTCTAAAAGCAAATAAATAACAACGAAAATAAACGCTCTATTGTAGGTCCCTTAATCCTCTGGATCTTTCACAGAATTGTCTATCTAACCTATAGTGCGGAATCCTCTAGATCAGATTGTTACAAAAAATAGTAGAAAACAGAATTCACAACTAAACAGTCTTAAATTGATTATCCAAACTTGCAGTTTTACAATCAACTCAAGACTCACACAACCTCACAGCCTATCTCTGTGATCTTTCCTCTCTCTCCCTATACGAAATCTCTCTCTCTCTCTCACTAGTCTTTTTGTTCAATTTTCACTAGTTCTTCTTGTTGTTACAAACCCTAATCACAAAACATGTTTATATACCACATGTCTGTGAACTGGGCTTCTAATTGGGCTAGGCCATTCTCCAAGCCCATTACAACAATTAACTCAATAACCAATAATGATAAGCCCATTACAAAATATCCAAAGACTAAATAATCAAACAATTAAGTTGTTGTCACAGAATAAGCACCAACAGACTCCCTCTTGAAAATAGCTTCATAGTGTAACTTTGTCTTCAAACATCTTGTAGCAAGTGGTATTTGGATAGCTTCAGCTACACACAATTTCTGACATCAGCAGACTCCTCCTTAGCTGATACTTTCAATCTCCAAAACTTTCATTCGTTGTAGATCAGTGAACTAGCAATCTTCGGTTAAGCAAGTGAGCTCCAACTATTCCATATCTCTCTCTGAAATGTAGTAGAAGGATCCTACAATGTATCTTCACATGTTCTTCACCTCACTTTCAATCTGCACTTTACTTGTATTCTGCACTTCATTTTGATAACTGCATCAATCTGTTTAGAAATACAAGCAAGTATCTCGAAAAACCATTTGTCTTTTTTATAGTCAAGATAAACCAATATTTTATCTTATCATACAAAAACAATAACCTGTCAGTTCAAAATGGAAGTCTTTTAAAAAGAAAATATTTTTGGTATTTTTGAATATATATTCTTTTTAATAAAACAACTAAACAAAACTCAAAAATATTTACAATTTCACCTTTTTGCGAGAATCATGTGCAAGAAGATCATATCAGCAAAATCAAACTATTTCCCACAAGCAGTTAATTTTTTTCTTTTGATTTTCGTGAAAAGCAGTTCAAGACGATTACCAGTATTCTTTTTCCACTTAAACAAAATACATAAACATTTCATGTCCCTTTACCTGGTGATACGTTAAGGTAATATTATTCTGATGTACTAGTGCGTCCCACTTCAGGACATACCCCCGCGGTCAAGGTATGCACAAACTTTCATCGTAGTACGTGACTACATCAAATTCATCCTTTTTGTTTTACAACGTTAGATAATTGGTGATCAGGTCAGTACTTCCGTAGAGCTTCTTCAATTTCTCAGTTTTTGGCATTTTTAGCTCTTTTTAGATATCTTGGTTGTGCCTAGGTCAGCATATATCTGGATGCAGCAGAAGAACAACCCCGATATCCCTAGATGAAATAACAGTATAAAGACCTAAAACCTCAGAATTTGGCAATCTATCAATGCAAGATTTAAGGTTATTAAACCATACGCCACTGATATGTTACCCATCCATACTCAGTTCGTTATGTTTATATCACCATGGTAAGTTGATTATTTCATGTTTCTTGCCTACTGGTACATCATATGATGAAGCTGCTATCACACTTATGCAATATTAACTTCAATTTCAGTGTGATAGTCTAACTTGCTGATGTACTATCATTTCTTCTTTTTCACACCATGAAATCTCTTTTTTTAATTTTTCAATTTTTTATTTTTTCATTTTTCAATGGTTTTGGATTTTTAAAATTTATTAACTTACCTCCCCTAAACTCACGCACTAACTAAACTCTTTTTGGCTTAGGGAAATTTCACCCCCTAAATTTTGTTTTTATGGAGTAAGTTTCAAAAACAAAAATTTAAAACACAAACAGACTCCCACTTCAATCTGGCAATAAGGTTTTCAATTTTGAAATTTAGAATAATCATAACAATCACTGTAGTAAATAGTTCGTTACCAATTTTTAACATACTATTCACCTCAGATGCTTTACAGGAACAACCATTGTTGAACACATAAACATTCCTTCTTGGTGTTCCTGCACACACTCAACAACTAATTAGAATGAAGAACCCAAGCCCAGATAGTCTTGGGTTGTCCAGATTAATCACTAATTTGAACTTCTTTCCAAGATTGATTTCAAAAGGTCGTTGGTCACGAGAATTCCAATAAACTCTTGGAGTTTCTAACCTTTGAAAATTACTCTTTTGAACCCTTCTTCTCCCATTATCATACCATGAATTTTGAAAAAAAATTGGATGTTGTGGAACATTTGAGTTACTAAAACCCCTATATTTGTTTCTTCTTTGAAAATTCCGATTACCAGAAGTCTGGTATCGATTTGATATCCAAAATTTCTATTTTGACTTTAAAACCGATTTGATTTACCATTATAATGACTAAATTGTGGAGAAATACTTCTTAGTATATCAAATCTTCCTGATGGTGAATGTTTAGATTGAAATCCCGGTTGATTTGTCTGATTACTTGGTTTTACATTATTATTTGAACCAACCTGATTCCCATCCTGAACCTCATCAACTTTTTGCTTACCTTTCTTCAAAGGACAATAACTCGCCATATGTCCTTTGTTGTGACATTTAAAACAAGATTTTTTCTTATAAATTTTCTTTTTGTGATATCTCTTTGTAAACGTTTTGTTCTTTTTGTCTTCATTATCCTCATCTAATTTATCAGGTGTACTGTTAGACCCAACAGATTCTTTCAAAGAAACTGGACTATTCGGCAAGTCCACAGTTATCGGATCCACTACAGCTTGTGCAGTGGGCACAAAATCAGTTAACTCATTTTCATTAGGTAAAAAGGAGTAGTCTTGATCCTTAGAATGTGAAGCTTTACTAAACCCCACTCCCGTCTTATCATTACTCTTTTTCAGCCTTTTTTTAATGTGAGTCCTAACTAGTGAAGATTTTCCAAATTTGTCTAACTTTCCATTAATTTCAACAATTTGGTCTTGTACAATGGCCAATTCCCTGCACTTTTTAGAAAATTCATTATTTTTATCCTTCACAGTTTCACAGGCCAAATCAATTATCTGCAACAGTTCATTGACTTTGCTTGTCAAACTACTGATTTCTTGTTCATTTGATTTTAGTTTATTTAAACAATTTGACTCTCTGTTAATCAAAAGAACATTTGACTCTTTTAACTTTTCTAAATCAGCTAACAGAATTTTGTTTTGCTCCGATAGTTTGTTAACTTTACCTTGTAGTTCAGTGCAATTATGACATGTATGACTTACAAATTTTGATTGCACCTTTACCCCTATTGTAAGTTCATTCACACCATGCAAGCACTTTGAAACTTCTGCATCCTTCTTCTCAACAGTCTCTTCATCAGCTTCTTCTTTTCGTCTACCACAACATCTACTTCTGCATCTGAAGCACGGTCTCTTACACTCTGTCTTGATGAACTCTGATAACGTTTTTCTAAAGCTTCCCACAGTTCTCTAGATGTCATATACTTACAGAAACTATAGCTAATTTCCTCTGGTAAGGATTTCTTTATCACTGCTAAAGCTCGCTTTTCAGCATTAAACACCCGTTTCTCAGATTCATCCATCTTCTCATATGAAATCACTTGAATTCTCCCGTTAACTCGTCGTGTGGGAGCAATGTACCCATCAATCATACAGCTCCACATTCTAGCATCTTCACTTTGGACAAACGTTTCAAACTCTTTCTAGATAGCATATGGTTTATTTACAGTTCCACTTACATTATCCAATATCCATGTTTAAACACACAACTTAAAAGTTTAAATGGATTTTGGTAACTTCTTTCAAAATCCAAACCTAACTTCTCTACGGGTCCTTGTCGAGTTTTTACCATAACCGTACCGTTAAAATTTTCAAAAATTTCTGAAAACTGTTTTTACCAAATTATACCGTTAGACTCGTCTCGAAATTACGAATCCAATGATATATAATATCCAAAACCTATTTCAGGATTTCCGTTCCTTTTTTTGTCCTAAAAATCAACTGAAGCTAACCGTGCAAACGGGTTTGCTTAGATTGTTTACGGATAGTTTTCTATTCATGAAAACGTTGAATACTCTATACGTAGCTAAATACTCCACTTTTTAAATACTCCAGCTTTTAAATACTCCACTTTTTAAATACTCCAATAATTACGCTGGTTAGCCAATTACGCTGAAGTTAATTACGCAGGTGAGTCAAAAGCACTGGTAAGTTAATTACGCTGAGTTCAAGTTCACTGATATTAAATACGCTGGTTAAATGCGATGGTAGGTTAATTACGCTGATTAATTACGCCGGCTGATCAGTTCAGTATTACGATGACTAGCAAATTCGCGTATCACCATGATAATATCGCAGAGGACAATTATCACTGTCACCAAAGTCGCCTTTGGACTTAAATACGCCGGTAATTACGTCGGATCACCTAAAAATGCAGATTTGCCAAATACGCCGGATTTCTCTGCGTTTTTAACAAAAACCCACTTTCTTGTTGACCAAGCTGTTAACAAATAAGCTGAATCTGATTAAATCTTTTCACAATTTGAAAAGATTTTATCCTGGTCTCTTATCAGTTTCCTGCAAATCACACAAGCAAAATATCAGTAATTTTCTGCAAAATCTGATGAACACTATGAAGAACAGTTCTTAAAATCTTCAAGTTTCCTTCAAGCAAAAACACCAAATATGCATAATTAAATACGCTAGACACCAAAAACAGCCTTTTTTCAACCCAAAACTAAGCTCCAAAACCCTAAAATAACACAGTTTTGCAGACCAATTGAAACCCTAGTTCTTCATCCTTCAAAAATTTTGAACCAGCCTTCAGAATAACCTGAAAATCCACCTTTTTCTACAGTACACAATTCTGAATCAAGCCAATCAAGAGCCTAAGGCTCTGATACCAATTGTAGGTCCCTTAATCCTCTGGATCTTTCACAGAATTGTCTATCTAACCTAGAGTGCGGAATCCTCTAGATCAGATTGTTACAGAAAATGGTAGTGTTGGTGCATTTTATGTGACAACATCTTGGGCTTGGTCTTTGGATATTGAACATGATTAGATCATGAAGTCTTAAAGAAATTCGAGTTTGTTATGAAGCCCAATCAAGTCCAAGTTTGCATCAAGTCTGTTAGGCCCGAATTATGTTATGTAATGTATAAGGGCCAAAGCCCAATTCGTAGGTTATGGCTGTGACTATATAAACAACCTTAGTCTATTGTTTTAGGGTCAGACATTCTAGACAATTGATAGAGACATTGCAGATGAATTACAAGGGATTTCGGTTTTGAGAGTTGTAGAGAAAACATAGAAATCGACTGTGAGTTCTCGTAGATCTTGAGTGATTGTAAAACAGTTTTGAGTGTTTGATAATCACAGAAGATTAGTTTGAATATTGTGTGTTCGGTTTCTTCATCTTATAATATTCTTGTTTCTGGTTATTTGATTAATCAAGGAGATTCCGCATCCTTGATTAATTATCGGTTTTGCTATTATCCATCGGGTATAGGGGACCTACAAGTAGAAAACAGAATTCACAATTAAACAGTCTTCTATTGATTATCCAAACTTGCAGTTTTATAATCAACTCAAGACTCACACAACCTTGCCTATCTTTGTGATCTTGTCTCTCTCTCTCTATATATGAAATCTCTCTCTCTCTCAATAGTATTTTTGTTCAGTTTTCACTAGTTCTTCTTGTTGTTACAAACCCTAATCACAAAACATGTTTATATACCACATGTCTGTGAACTGGGCTTCTAATTGGGCTAGACCATTCTCCAAGCCCATTACAAAATATCCAAAGACTAAATAATCAAACTATTAAGCTGTTATCACAGAATATGCACCAACACATACCTCGATACAGAGTTGGGGTATGCATTTTTTTTACATGAGACGTACATAACACGAAATTTATGGGTTTGTGTATTATCTAAATGGGGTGGGGTCCATTTCAGATAGAACTTCGCTAACACATTAATCAAAAGGGTGTACTTTTATAAATATTAAAAAAATATTTTATGTTATATTTTAAATGGATCGAGTATTTTTCACCTAGATTTAAGGGATTCTGTAGAAATAAGCATTAGGTTTAATAGTTTTAACCTGAGTTAACTGCCATTTTCGTCCTTGTGGTTTGGTGAAAAATGTCACTTCAGTCCAGAAAAAAAATTTGCGCCAGTTCCGTCCTCAACATTTTTGAAATGTGTCACTTCAGTCCAAAAAGATAACGCCCTGCGCCAGTTCCGTTCTCAACGTTTTTAACTGCGCGTTATCTTTTTGGACTGAAATTGCACGTTTCAAAAATGATGAGGACGGAACTGACGCAAATTTTTTTTTGGACTGAAGTGCCATTTTCCAACAAACCACAGGGACGAAAATGACACTTAAGTCTTTTAACCTAATAGTTTAAACGTAAATTTTTATTCTCTTACTAAGATCATGTATAATAACTTTTAGCGTGCAAAGTATGCGAAAAACTAGAGATATTATGGTACTAATATACCTTAATTATTATTATTGTAGCTCAATTTTGTTATAGTGTAATTACTTTATTTACAATAGTTTCGAAAATGCCACCACGTGTTTTTTATTCACTTTATAACGTAAAATTTATTTATATTTGATCCTCATACTATATATGTGTGTGCGCGCATGCTTGTGTGCATATTTTGTTTTAAATTGTGGTTTTAGAGTATCAATATGAAAAATAATAAAAGAAATCTTTTATGTCTTAAAATGGATCATGTTTGTGTCAACCTGTAAAAAATCTTATCGTTTCAGGTTTCGGGTTTATATGTCTGATATGATTTTTGAGTTCGACCGGCCAACCAATAAACATGACTTATTAACACCCCTAAATTACAAAGAATCCTTACTAGTTACTATAATAGTAAAATTCGAAAGAAATAAATTACAAATGAACATAAAAAATGACATGTTAAGAGTATTCTCATCCAAATCTCAGTTTCTATCTATATAATTCAACTAAATATAACATTTTATCTAGAGTGGTTCAATTTAGTTGTCTCTATTATAGAGGTTCTAATATAGTGAATTCTAGTTGTTTTCTCTATTTTTATATATATATATATATTTATAAAGAAATAAGATTTAATAGAGAAAGTAGGATTTAAAAACTCTGATGTAAATAAATAAATAGCATACCCCGCTCACCAAGTAGAAGTAGATGAAGTAAATTAAGCTATGTTTTCAAATTATTGGTTTGTAGATATATCACCATCATCATCGTACTCATTAAATCCAACCAATAGCAAAGCTAAGGTAGGGTCTAAGAAGGGTAAGATGTAGACAACCTTACCTCTATTCCGTAGGAATAGAGAGGTTGCTTCCAGTGAGACTCCCGGCTCGATAGTAGTTTTGCATCAAGCCTTGGACATAAGGCACATAGCACCTAACAATCGGGACAAAGGCCGATTAGTGCATGTAACCCCTTGTCTTTCGGCTATCAACGCCACCACATGATGCATGATTAACTGTCCGCCGCTTTTAACATTATTTTCACGAAATTAGTAAAATAACGTTAAAATTAGTGCAATTTCACTTTTGCCCCCTCCTCGAGGACCCACACATATATACATTGTATACGCACACCTCACCCAGGACGGGTTGGTAGATATATACTGAATCTAAAAGTTGCATTTCTGCACATGATCTCTATAATAATATAGAAGTTTATGAAAAAACCTGTTTTCACTTTATTAACTTTTAAGTTTTAACAATTCTGTTTGTCAAGATCATATTATTATATATATAATTAAAGAAGTTGTTAGCTACATGAGAAATTAAAGCGACCTGTAGATGACTCACAAGCACAATCACATCCACCCATATGAGATACTAGAATATATGATACTTTTTTATATCACTTGTATAAAATATATTAAATATTATACTAGCTTCACATATTTTATCCCTTTATTTGTCAAGTATCCCTCTTATATAAAAGAAAATAGGAATACATTATTCCTTATATTAATTTACAATTCCTTATTACAACCATTAGTTACAATACCACTTTCTTTTATTTATTTTCTTTAAATAGTTAAATAGAATTGTTGTAAATAAAGCTCTGTTTAAAAGAGAGTAATAGCGGTACCGCTATTGGTATTATCGGATCCGATGCCAGTATATGGCTATTTCAAAGTAAATTAAGATTTTCAATCGACACAAAACACGTGTCGATATCCATTTAGGTCGTGTACCGTGCCAAAACAAACTGATGGTGTTTGGACAACATCGGTATCGATGCCGGTGGTCATTTGTATCTCTTTCGGTGCTATACCAAATCCTTGTATCGTAATGGTGTTGTAACTTACTGAACTAATATTGATCGAAAGTCCGTCGCGAAGCGTGGAATATCCCACTAGTTTATTATAAAAGGGGTAGAATAAATAATAATTAATAAAGAGCTTAGATATAACCACATAAACATAAGGAGTTATAGTGGTTCGAATAAATGTTAACTAATCCATTCACTTCTGTTCTTCAATCAAGATGTCTCCACTAACTTATCTTTAACTAAAGCGGTAGAGGACACCATTTACAACTCTTTTCTCATATATACTATAGATCACCGACCCCTTAATTTCACTTTGGGTGGTGATCACCTTTTCAGCTTCTCTATAAGTATCATAGATGTCACAAATACAAATATTCCTTGAAACAACTCATAGCATAAGCATATGATAAGATATTCCAATCACGTTCACTCAACACATCACTCCTAGAAGACAAAATTTCATCAATGGAAAAATTCAGCTATAATTTCCAACAAAAAGAAGTACCCATTGATGATTATCGACAAATCAAGCAAAATCCCAAAAAGAAACGAAATATTGTATTTTTCATAGCCCTTGCAAGAAAATTCTGAAAAAGAAAAAAGAATTAATGATCATCCATCAATGGATCAAATCATTTCCCAAAAAGAAAAACAAGTTGTGTTTTTTTGTGTGTAAAGTTGTGAGTGATCCCTCATATCCTTTGTCCCCCTTTTTGTTTGTATTAGTGTTGGAAGTGCTTGAAGTTTTCACGAGTAGAGCGGTGTGGATGGGTTTATTTGAAGGGGTTGTGCTCCCTAACGGAGGCCTGGCCCTAACGCATCTTTGCTATGCCGACAATGTAATTTTCTTGGGGAGATGGACGGAAAGGAATGTTTTGAACTTGAAACGTATCCTAAGATGTCTTTACCTAGTGTCGGGCCTTAAAGTTAGCTTGACCAAAAGTAGCTTGATGGGGGTTGGGGTGGAAGTTGGGATTGTCGAATTGTTGGCAAGGAAATTGGGGTGTAAAAACGATGACTTAGTGTTTACTTTCCTTGGTCTGCCAATTGGAGAAAATGTGAAATGTATAAAACCATCGAAGCCCATTATTGACAAAGTGACGAAGAAGTTGTCGAGTTAGAAGGCGAAAATCCTCTCCATGGGTGGTAGAATCACGTTAGCCAAAGCGGTCCTCGGTAATCTCCCGACTTATTTACTTTCCGTTTTCAAGGCCCCTTTGAAGGTGATTAAAATGCTTGAAGGATTGAGAAGGGATTTTGTGTAATGCCCTGCGTTTTGTAACTTTCCTTAATTAGAAAGCTTGTCTTGTATTTCTATTTTCAGAAACTTGTATTCTTGTAATCATCGTTTCGTTGCATCATTGTAAAATCCGAGGCTTGGATCATAATAAAATTCATTATTTCATACAATTTATACTTTAGATATTCATGTATGCTCATACATTAAATTCATTATGCACATGACACCTTATTCGTAATTCATGCAAAATGTGTAAACTTACAAATACTTGTTATACATACGTGATTTATACGCTTATCACCCATGTTTTTTTACATCTTTGAAACATTTCGATACTTATTCATACCTTACATACTTGTTTATATACTTAGATTACATAAAAACACCTTAAAACACATTAGAACATACCAAACATAAACTATAGGTACTAAAGTTGCCACAAATCAACAAAATCCTTCGGATAAGGTGGCTCGCGCCCCGCGATCGGCAATGCATTATACTAAAAGAGGCTATAAAAGCTTCAGTCTTTAATTTTTGTGGGATTAAGAGAAACGTATCTGAACTTCTTTTTGGGTTCACAAAGCTTCTTTTAAAAATTTGCACCGCAACTTACACTATTTCGCATAAATGATCCCTAAGAATGTTATAAACTCATACTTTATTGCTCAAAACACATACTCATATTATAAGAGTTGGTGCATGACTTTTAAACATACATATGGACATATACTATTTTAACTTGACACATGGCCAAACATTTACAGTTACTACGCGTACGGGGAAAACCCTTAAAAAACCAATCCGCAGTTTATTGTTTCCAGCTCGTGTATTGGGCAAAAATGTGTTAGTTTGGTGTGTTTTTCTCATTAAATACACTTAACCACTAACTCTAAACCTCACCTATATAACACACCTCAATTCCACACTTTTTCCACTTTGCAAACACTTCATTCCTCACTCAAATCACTCTAAATCAGTAGCAAATCCTCATATTAAAGTCAGTTTTAAGGCGGAAACATCTAAGTGCAAAAAGTGAGTTCAATCTCTCCTTTCTTCTACCTTTCTACACTTATTCTTCCTCAACAAAGTATGGAACACCTCTAGGAGTGTTTCCACAGGCTTTCCATGGAAAACCAAGGTGGAACATCACCATATTGAGGTCCAACTTTCTGTTTTGGAAGAAAACTTTATAAAACATTCTTTAAACTTGTGTTTTTCTTCAACAAACCTATGTTCTTATGCTTCTAATCAAGCCTATGATTAGTGAGCTTAAACAAGGTTGTTTCATACAAAATCGAAGATGTTTTATCACTCCAAACTTTCTGTTTTGTAAGGGTTTTAACCCACAAGTGTTGTATCCACCAAGCTTGTTCTTGAAACAAGACTTGTGTTGGATGTGTGTGATTATTTGGAAGCCTTGCCTTCTTACCTTCAATCCACCACCTCACTTGATGATTTGTCCCTTGAGTAGTTAGTTCATTTCATTTTCATTTTTATTATATTCATGACCATCCTTGTTGTACTTGTAACAACTTGTGCATTGGTGAATCTACGAAAGAGGTCTTAAAGGAAGGATTATCCTCCTACCTCCATGCATGACTTATATGAAATCCTTGAAATACGTGTTGGACTATAATTATACAATACACTATATAGATTATATAAAACATATATAATAACCGAACCCTTGATGATAATCATACGAGTTTTATAGTGTTACAAAAGAGTATTAAGTACTAGATGATTATTTTCTTGTATACTTACTTTCGTATATTTAAATTCCGAATCCTAATCCTCCGTTATTATCCGAATACTCACACACCTATGTTTCCTCGTGTAGAAGGACTCGGTGTTCCCCCTCCAAACCAACAACTCTTCACGGATTAACAAGTGGAAGCTAGCAAAACTGTGAGTAAACTCGACCCGTTTACTTTTAAAACACTTTGGGTTGTAACATGTTAATATACAAAATTCACAAATACACACTTAAACATGCTTTTATGCTCAATTCGTATACATGCTACTTGTCATACTTAGGTCCATGCTAGATTCATACTTTGCTTCATGTCATTAACTTAGCTAGCCCGAACTTAACACATATAGCGCTATAGGAGTAGCACGCCGCCCATCGGGGTCTTGTTAAGTCTTTTATTCATAAACTAGTCTCGTTACTTTTGTGATGAGGGACACTTAATTCTTGTGGACACTTGGGTTTGACAATTAGTATCGCATGCTAGTTTACCTTGTATACAATTACCATATGGATTCAAGAAAATGCTTTTATACCTATGTTATATTATTACAAACTTGTGTACTTGCCAATGCTTTTGCATTGAACCTTTATTTTAAACATGTTACAGGTTGATGTTGATGCCATGATGAATCTATTAGGGATGACTAGAAACACGCTCAAGATACTAGATTTGAATATGTTTTCTTATGTTATTGTTGTTGTATTTTGTCGTTTCCATGTTGTACTTGTACTTCTTTCGTTGTATTGACAATTTATGATTATTAATGAAAATCCGTTTTGAATTAATTAATGTCGCAAAATAGTGTTATGTGTGATGAGCAATCTATTTCGTCTCACTCCGATGATTCCGCCATTGGTTGGGGTGTGACAGATTGGTATCAGAGCCATAACTATAGGGAATTAGGTAGAATTGCCATGTTCGACCTAGTCTATAGTAGGTACCATGCTTTTTGACCGTTCGTGCTACTTGTTTAAAATGTTAGTCTTCCTATTTTGCTTCTTTCTCTTCTCTTTGGTCTTAGTACTTACACTATGTCTTTCCTAAGACATTTTACACAATACACTTGAAGAAACTCATAATACAAACGAGACTAGTTCACCAAAATAGGCGTGAAACCCACAATTTGGTGAACGACTCTCATTCCGCTTATTCTATTTTGCATGGAATTGCACCATTAAGTTAGGAGTGAAATCCACATTTTAATGGTAAAATTTCCAATTCAAACTCTAGTGGACCCTCGTCAAAGTGTCGAAATTAATTTTGACATGACTAGTACCAACCACATTTAGGGTACAAAATCATCAAGTTAGGGGTGAAACCCAGATCTTGTCGACTAGTCCCATTCCTCGATTTTCAATCCCGCCAAATTTTTGATTGTTTCAATCGATTTGGGACGTGTAGTAACTGGAAGGGTAAGATACCGTTAATCGCTTCTCGACGAGAGTATCTTACCTATAGTCCAAAGCACGTTTCCCTAATTCGAAAGGACCTTTGATTCACTTTGGAATAGTTGACGTTTCTACACCCGAAACAAGCCAATGTTTTATTGAGCCTCTCTTTTATGTTAATTCAATTTATATGTGATTTTATACTTGTTACCTCGTTCATTTCAAAACTGTTACACGATTCGCATGTCTCTCGCAATCAAAAAAATAATAACCCTCGTGAACAAACTAAATGTATACTCTTTTACGCATTCTTATGTGTTTATGCTTGTGGGTACTTGTTGAATTTGTTAATTATGTGAAACATACGTTGGTGCGTGTCGAGCGTGATATGATTTTATTAATATTTTAAGTTCGTTTTACGCATTAGTCAAGTTTTAAATTTATAAAACACGATATTGTGCTAACACGAAACACACACTAGGGAAAGTGCACCCATCGCGAGCGTAGTATAGTGTTGGTAAGATACCGAGGTCGTCCAAGGACACAAGAGCTTTTAATACCGGTTTATCATCAACGTCTAATCGATCTAAAATTTTTGAAAAGAGTTTGTAAACTTGAAAATAAATCTAAAAATTAAAAGATAAATAAAATTAAAAACAAATAGACAAGATACAATCACTTGGATCCAACTCATCTTTAATGTACCCTTTGATGATTTTCGCAATTTCAGACTTTTTAAGAGATTATCTTAGTTATAGTAGTAGGCCCCTCTTTTGAAGGTGACGTTACCCTCAACCCAGTGGTTTGAGTCAGCAGGGATACAATCCCAAAGGGTCGGAATATTGAAAGATAATTAAATAAGTTATTAATGCGAAAAGTGGTCGGCCCCTCTTTTGAAGGTGACGTTACCCTCGGCTAAATGGTTTGAGTCAGCAAGGATACAATCCCAAGAAGCCGGTTTAATGTTTTAATAGTAGTTTACGTATGACGGGTTCAAGCTATTCGCACCCCTGCCATCCAATACCTTTGGGGCATTGAAGGAGGTCCTAGTAAGCTTGAACCAAGTCCTCGCATGTCACGGCCCCCGGCCCGGCTTTACCCGGTCCAGGAGCCGCGGAACAGAAAACCCGTGGTAATTAATATGTTGGCAGCGGAATTTTTACAGGATCTTTTGAAACTTGAAAATGCCCAATTTATTTTATTTCATAATTTGGGGAGAACACCCGTAATTTACAATAAAGGTGATTTCACTGGGAAACCCTGTTTTACAAAAACATGTTTCTTTATTTCATTGAGCCACTTCTTCAAGCTTGCAGTGCTACATGACACTTTTTCCTTGATCACAGCAGATCACCTGAAACATGTTTTAAAAAGGTTTTATTAGCAGGGAAATACTGGCGAGTCATTCAAGTTACACAAAACAACACATTGTTATAATCTACAGTATTAAGGGTGATTACAATGTTTTTATCAACCAATTACCCCAAATCGGTATTTGTCACTTGACAGTGTCAGTGACTATGGTCAGATCACCCATTGGCTAGCCCATTGTCCAATGGTGACGGGTATCAAGTAATGTATACAAAACCTCACATACTGGCAGTAATTGAAGATTACAAAGACTTAATCCCTGTAATTATAACTTTGAAAATAAATAGGGTTTTGGAAACAATTTGGTAAAAATAGAATGACTCACATTGCAAGTTTAGACGGGCAGAGTTTAGCCTACTGATTTTTGCCTGGTTAACCTAATTCAACTAACAATGCACATGAAAACTAGGTCAATAACTTAATACAACTTTTACGACAACTCACGAGATCAAAACCCTCACGACGAATGACAAAGTATAGCCCAAATACGGGCAGCACTTAAACATCCATCGGATTGGTTTTTATCGATCGGACATTGAATCGTAGCAGTGATCAAGTTATTACCCTGTTATCGCGGCAGAATTTCATGCTTGTGTGTGTTTTTGGAGTAAACAGATGATATCTCAGCGTACAAATTGAATTTTAACGTCGAACCAACACCAAAATGCAAGTGCCAAACCCCTACATTTATACTGGAAAATGGTCCATGTCACGTGGCGCGATGGCGCCCTTTCTAGGGTAGGGTAGCCATGTCTCCAATTAGCCTTGGTGAGTTGACAGTTTGATAAAATTCGTTTTCTACAATGAGTTATGAGGATAATCGTCAAGTAGGGGATACCCCCCCCCCCCTGAGTTTTAGGGGCCCTGATCCTAGTTTCAACTGTTCTGAAAATTTTAGGGGTCATGCAATATTTCTTGGGGGTCTCAATTAGGGTTTCCTTTTGGACAAAATAAAATAAGAAATAGTAATTTTAATGAGAGTTGTTACATCCTCCCTACCTTAAAAAAATCTCTTCCTCGAGATTTACTGGAACAAGTAAGGATATTTTCGCTTCTTCTCTGATTCCAACTCCCAAGTGTACTCAGGTCCTCTCTTTGAATCCCACTTGACTTTGACAAGTACTAGTCTTTTGTGCTTGAGAAACTTGATCTTTCTGTCTTCTATCTGCAGTGGCTTCTCAACAAATTTTAACTTTTCGTTTACCTCTACATCTTGAAGAGGTACTACCAGGGATTCGTCAGATAGACATTTCTTGAGTTTGGATACATGAAAGACGTCATGTACCCCGACTATCTCTTCTGGTAGTTGTAATCGATATGCAACTGGTCCTATTCGCTGTATTACTGGGAATGGTCCTACGTACCTTGGACTTAATTTTCCCATCTTACCGAACCGAACTACTCCTTTCCAAGGAGAAACTTTCAAGAGTACCTTATCTCCGACTTGAAATTCCAGTGGCTTGCGTCGATTGTCTGCATAACTCTTCTGGCGATCTCGAGCTGTATTTAGTCTTTCCTTGACTTGAGTGATCTTGTCGGTGGTTTCTTGTATAATTTCAGGACCTGATAATTGGCTTTCTCCTATTTCTGCCCAACAGACCGGAGTTCTGCACTTTCGTCCATACAGTGCTTCGAATGGGGCAGCTTCAATGCTTGCATGGTAACTATTGTTATAGGAGAATTCAATCAAGGGTAGGTGGTCATCCCAGTTTCCACCAAAATCTATTACACATGCCCTAAGCATGTCTTCTAGGGTTTGAATCGTCCTTTCACTTTGTCCGTCTGTTTGGGGATGGTATGCCGTACTTAAATTTAATCGGGTTCCCATTGCTTCCTGGAAACTAGTCCATAAATGTGAAGTGAAACGACTATCTCTATCCGATACAATAGAGAGTGGGACTCCATGTAAGGATACTACTTTGTCTACGTATAACTTGGCTAATCTTTCCATACTAAAAGTTTCTTTCATGGGTAGGAAATGAGCTGATTTGGCTAATCGATCCACAATTACCCAAATCGTATCATTACCTTTTCTGGTTTTGGGCAACTTAATAACAAAATCCATGGTTATTAGTTCCCATTTCCAAACAGGCATTTCTAATTGTTGAAGTAACCCTGAAGGTTTCTGGTGTTCTACCTTAACTTGTGTACAAGTTAGACACTTAGATACATATCTAGCTATGTCATTTTTCATTCCTATCCACCAGAAGTTATTTCTTAAATCTTGGTACATCTTATTATTACCAGGATGCATGGTATACCTGGATTTATGGGCTTCCTCTAAAATCTTAGTTCCTAATTCTCTTTGCTTAGGTACCCAAATCCTCTTCTTGCGGAATCTCCAAATTCCATCACTTCCTTGTTCTAATTCCTTTATTCGTCCTTTTATTCCTTCAGCATCATCCTTGATTGCTGTGGCTTGAACATTTTTCAGTTGTTCCATTAAGTCTAATTGTAAACTTAATCTAAGAGCACGAACTCGCTTTTGCTTTTCGTGATACTTACGACTTAAGGCATCTGCAACTACATTTGCCTTTCCTTCATGATATTGAATATCACAGTCATAGTCACTTAGAATTTCCATCCATCTCCTTTGCCTCATGTTCAATTCTTTTTGCCCAAATATGTATTTTAAACTCTTATGATCTGTATAGACTGTAAACTTACTTCCATACAGATAGTGTCTCCAAATCATAAGGGCAAAAATTATCGACCCTAATTCTAAGTTATGCGTCGTATAGTTTTCCTCGTGCTTTTTCAATTGTCTTGATGCATACGCAATTACCTTTTTGCGTTGCATTAGTACACATCCTAATCCTAGCTTTGAAGCATCACAGTATACTTCAAAATCTTCTGTCCCTTCTGGTAAGGCAAGAATTGGGGTGTTTGTTAACCTTTGTTTTAAAATCCTAAAAGCCTCTTCTTGCCTAGGTTCCCATTCAAACTTAACTATTTTACAGGTTAGCTTAGTTAATGGCACAGCTATCTTGGAAAAATCCTTAATGAATCGTCTATAGTATCCAGCTAAGCCTAGAAAACTTCTAACTTCTGTAGCTGATTGCGGGACCTTCCATTTGGTGATCGCTTCTATCTTGGAGGGATCTACATGAATGCCTTCGTGATTCACCATGTGTCCTAAAAATTGCACCTCCTGTAGCCAAAATTCACACTTCGAGAATTTGGCGTAAAGCTTTTCCTTTCTTAACAAAGTTAAGAGTGCATGCAGGTGCTCACAATGTTCTTCCTGACTCTTGGAATAAATAAGTATATCGTCGATAAAGACAATTACAAATTTATCCAAATACGGTTTACAGATTCTATTCATCATGTCCATAAATGTTGCAGGAGCATTTGTTAATCCAAAGGGCATGACTGTAAACTCGTAGTGACCATACCTAGTTCTGAAAGCAATTTTAGGTATGTCTTCGTCTTGTACCTTCAATTGATGATATCCTGAGCGTAAATCTATCTTAGAAAAATATCAAGCTCCCTGGATTTGGTTGAAAAGATCATCAATCCTAGGTAATGGGTATCAATTCTTGATTGTAACCTTATTTAATTCCCTATAATCGATACACATTCGCATCAAGCCATCTTTCTTTTTCACAAACAATACTGGTGCTCCCCACGAGGATGAACTAGGTTTTATGAATCCTTTACTGAGCAATTCATCTAATTGCTTTTTCAGTTCTAACATTTCCGTGGGTGCTAATCGGTAAGGTGCCTTTGCTACGGGTGTAGTTCCAGGAATCAAATGAATTCTAAATTCTACCTCCCTATCTGGTGGTAATCCTGGTAATTCTTCTGGGAATACATCCGAGTATTCTGATACTACAGGAATTTCCTTAAGTTCCTTACCCTTAGTGCTAATGATTACTGAAATCATATACACTATTCCTTGCTTTCGTTCATAACTAGCTACTTTCATTACTGAAATGAACTTCATGGGTTTACACGGCTTATCCCCTGTAATCATAATTACTTCTCCTGTGGGTGCACGAATTTCTATGGAATTCTTATCACAGAGGATTCGAGCATGGTTGGCTACTAACCAATCCATTCCTAATACGACATCGAATCCAGCTAAATTCATGGGTAGTAGGTTTGCAGAAAATTTATGACCTGAAAGTTCTATATTTTCTTTTTGCAAAACCGTATCTATGTTAACTGAATTCCCGTCTGCCGTCTCTACCGTAAAAACTTTCCTAAGTTTCGTTAAGGGTAGCTTAAGAGCTTGGCAGAATAAAGTATTTATAAAACTTTGGTTTGCACCAGAGTCGAATAATACTTTCGCATAAACGTTGTGAACTAAGAACGTACCAGCTATTACGTCAGGAATCAGTTCGGCTTCCTGCGTGGTCAATTGGAAGGCTCTTACGTTCTTCTTATTAGTTCCTTCAGTAGGTTTGACCTTGTTATCTGCTGGTTTGACCAATTTAGGGCATTCTGGTCTAAAATGCCCAGCTTCTCCACAGTTGTAGCAGATCTTTGTTTTCCTTCTTGAATCTTCTTCACGATGTCCTATAGCTTTGCAGAAGTTGCAGGTTTCATTAAATTTTCCAAAATGTTTCTTTTTACAGTTCCTGCAGAATGGCGGAGTGGAAGATTGCCCAGTTCATCTTTTCTTGAAATTGCTATTATTACCCACACGAAATCCTTGGGTAATTTTCTGAGCCAATTCCTTCTTCCTATTTTCTTCTCACATACGCACCAGTCCGTCAGTCAAAGTATTGGCCAATTCTACCGCATCATCGATTGTGCGGGGTCTCACAGCTTTGACAATGTCACGAATCTCGCTAATTAAACCCCAAATGTAGCGAGAAATAAGTACCGGTTCTGGCGAAGCCAGAGTAGGCACAATTCGAGCATATTCGAAAAACTTCAAAGTATACCCTCGGCAGTCAACATTCACCATTCGGTGGCTCAGGAATTTATTGGCCATTTGTTCTTTTTCATACTTGGGGCAGAATTTTCTTTCCACCAATCGCTTAAATTCTTCCCAATTCATGGCATAGGCCATGTCACTTCCCTTGGCTTGCAATACTATGTTCCACCATTCTAGTGCCTTTTCCTTAAAAACATGTGACGCGTACATGACCTTGTCTTCCTCGGCACATTTACTTATTTTAATTACTGCTTCGGTTTTCTCTAACCAACGCAGTGCTGCAGTTGCCCCTTCATTGCCTGCAAATTCGATAGGTTTACAGGCAAGAAATTCCTTATAAGTGCAACCAAGCGTTGCAGCTTTCATTCTTTTAAGGAATGGGGCTTGCATCCCATCATTGTCATTATTATTAATGTTGCCGCCTCCATTTAAGCTATTACTGAAGTTGTCTTCATGAGTACGTTTGCTAGGAATAATTGGTTGAGGTTCAACTGGATTTCGGGCAGCAGCAAGAATTGCTGGAATAGCATTGGCTATTCCTTGAGTAACGATGTTTTCTATATCTTGTCTATTCAGAAAATGGTCCTCATTGTTTTGCTCGGATTGGTTAACCTCGTTAACTGGTTCATTACCAGCGTGTTCCATCTGGTAATTAATATATAACTTGTTAGCACAAAATGAATAACAACCAAACATAATAAAACAATCGCACATAATCAAGTTAACACGTATAGCCAAAATTGTCAACTTTGCGACGTTGATATTTTTATATAGTAGTATGCGTGCGTACACACCAATTATCTTACAATGTTTTATTTTAAGTTATTTTACATGATTATATTTTTATTATTATTATTTTATTATTATATAATCACAACCACACAGTCACACCACCACCGTCAGCTGGCATCTCAGAAGCGACGTTCCCTCTCGTCGTACTTCCAGGAGATCTGTTCTCCCACCTTCCAGATTCGATTCCCTGTGTTCACCAGCTCCTCGCCAAAATGGCGGAGTTCAGCCAAGTTCTCATTGCACATAGGTGGGTTTGGTGCAGGTTCGGGGTCAAACTGAGGGAAAAAGGTATTAGGGTTATTTAAGAGATTCTGAAATTGCCAGTCAGTTGTCCACCATTCTTCCAGCTCTCCTAGTAGAGGTCGGGGGTGGATAATAGGATCTGGGATAGCAGGTTCCAGATTAACTGGAAGTTGTGCTTCCGCTGGGTAATCGAAGAGGTTTTCATCGGCAGGTCCGATGAGGTCACTAAGAGCCAATTTACGATCCAGCTCCTCCCATGATGGCATTTCCTGGGCTTGCCCTGAACTTTCCGCGATCTCCTTTCCTTTGCCTTTATCATTTAGATCCTCAGTCTTTATAACTTTCCGTGTCATTGGTTTCTTCCTACGCACACGCCTCCAGCCCACGAATCTTCTTCTCTTTTTTCGGTTTGGGTTTCTCCTGGGGTTGGGCTTGAAATTCCATAGGTTCATCAGTGTCGGCCCAATAACCGGAAAAGCCCTCGGAAACTTCCATGTCAGCAGAATGGATAGTGATATTCTGAAGAGCTTCAGACAACTCATTCATGTTGTTAGCATATATAAAGAAACACACAAAAATTCTAAGTTAAAAATTTTGTAAACCCATTTTCACATAATCACAAAATGGCAATCATAAAAATTAAGTATTTCTAATACTCAATTGACTTAAATCAGTGGCTCTGATACCACCTTTTTCTGTCATAGCCCCCGGCCCGGTTACCCGGTCCAGGAGCCGCGGGACAGAAAACCCGTGGTAATTAATATGTTGGCAGCGGAATTTTTACAGGATCTTTTGAAACTTGAAAATGCACAATTTATTTTATTTCATAATTTGGGGAGAACACCCGTAATTTACAATAAAGGTGATTTCACTGGGAAACCCCGTTTTACAAAAACATGTTTCTTTATTTCATTGAGCCACTTCTTCAAGCTTGCAGTGCTACATGGCACTTTTTCCTTGATCACAGCAGATCACCTGAAACATGTTTTAAAAAGGTTTTATCAGCAGGGAAATATTGGCGAGTCATTCAAGTTACACAAAACGACACATTGTTATAATCTACAGTATTAATGGTGATTACAATATTTTTATCAACCAATTACCCCAAATCGGTATTTGTCATTTGACAGTGTCCGTGACTATGGTCATATCACCCATTGGCTAGCCCGTTGTCCAATGGTGACGGCTATCAAGTAATGTATACAAAACCCCACATACCAGCAGTAATTGAAGATTACAAAGACTTAATCCCTGTAATTATAACTTTGAAAGTAAATAGGGTTTTGGAAACAATTTGGTAAAAATAGAATGACTCACATTGCAAGTTTAGACGGGCAGAGTTTAGCCTACTGATTTTTTCCTGGTTAACCTAATTCAAATAACAATGCACACGAAAACTAGGTCATTAACTTAATACAACTTTTACGACAACTCACGAGATCAAAACCCTCACGGCGAATGACAAAGTATAGCCCAAATACGGGCATCTCTTAAACATCCATTGGATTGGTTTTTATCGATCGGACATTGAATCGTAGTAGTGATCGAGTTATTACCCTGTTATCACGGCAGAATTTCGTGCTTGTGTGTGTTTTTGGAGTAAACAGATGATATCTCAGCGTACAAATTGAATTTTAACGTCGAACCAACGCCAAAATGCAAGTGCCAAACCCCAACATTTATACTGGAAAATGGTCCCTGTCGCGTGGCGCGACGGCGCCCTTTCTAGGGTAGGGTAGCCACGTCTCCAATTAGCCTTGGTGAGTTGACAGTTTGAAAAAATTCGTTTTCTACAACGAGTTATGAGGATAATCATCAAGTAGGGGATACCCCCCACCCCCCTGAGTTTTAGGGGCCCTGATCCTAGTTCCAACTGTTCTGAAAATTTTAGGGGTCATGCAATATTTCTTGGGGGTCTCAATTAGGGTTTCCTTTTGGACAAAATAAAATAAGAAATTGTAATTTTAATGAGAGTGGTTACATCGCAGGATCTATACACTGAACGAGACAAGAACTTTTCCAAACCACCCTTCTAACCCCCTTCCAAGTAGTTAACGTGCTTTATATAGACCGTAAAGATACGAATGAGCAAATCAATGACGTCATGAAGAAATGTTAAAGAAAATTCACTTTCAACATAAGAAACTAGTAATTAAAGTCATTAATACATACCCAATTAAAAAGTGCCGAAAGATTAAAAATAAAAAATAATACATTAAAGACTTGTCTTCACCAAGTGATGTAAGAGATTAGCCAAGCATGGCCTTTGATTGACAAGAACCCTTACAATCAATCTTGGATCCCGAGACTACTACACACTCTAAAGATGAAAGATGGATGATGGATGATGGTGGTGGGTGTTGGTGTTGTAGTGGTGGTGGAGTGGTGGCAAAGTGAGAGAGAAGTGGTTTGCCAAGAGATGCCTTTGAAGTGAACCAAGCACCCCTATTTATAGTCAGAACAGTGCCCCGGCCACGGCTCCATGTCTAGTGAGCACGGCCCGTGGCCAGCTTCTTCTCTTCCTTCATTAATTGCAACTGTCAGCAGAGGGCCCCACATAACCCCGTGGCTTCTGGACACTATCCCGTGGTCAACTCTTTGCTGTACTATCAAGATTCTAAAAATCTAAGAGTTGACCACGCCCCATGGTGAGCTAGGCACGGCCCCGTGGTGGGCGTAGAAGCTTCTACATTCTTTGTATTTACGTGTGAGGTCTGACCATAGCCCATGCCTGGCTGGGCACGGCCCCGTGGTCAGCTTCCGTTTTCTTGTTTTTGTCTTGGTCTTAGGAGATGTTGCCGAGGGGTCGGGCATGTCACGTTATTCCTTCTTCTTGTATTTATGTTGGTTTTTGGCTGCTTATTTGTTCCTTTTGTTCTTTTAAGCCCATTTGGTCCTGTAAATTCAAAAGGAAGAAAGAAACGAGCTTTTTCCAACATTAGTACTAAAAAGGGTTGGTTTTATGCCTCTATTGATGTAATTTATATGTTGTATTTTGTACACATCAACGTGCTACATGAATACTTACATGCTTAGACGTGCAAAACTTGTTTTAAATTTATGATCAAGTCTCATCTTTTCCCTCTCTTTCAATTCATAGATGTCGTCCAACGATGCGTCCAAGAAGACCAAGTCAAAGAAGGGCTCCAACACCAACTCCGACACGATGTCAAAGAGAGACTGTATGAAGTTTATGGCCAAGAAGATGGCCAAGATCATACCAGACATCGTCAGCAAGATTCAGACCAACCCCGATTCACCCCATGGTTCCGTTGACTCGAAGGTGGAAACACCTCGTTCGGCATTCCAATTCAAACAGTTCATGGCCTGTAAGCCTCTCGAGTTTACTGGCAAGGATGGTGCCACTGCCATGATGAACTAGTTTGATGCAATCGAACTCACCTTCCTCCAAAGTCGGTGTCCCGATAACCTCCGTACCCTAAATGCGATGAGGGTATTCTGTTCGAGGGCACTCGAATGGTGGACCTCCAAGAGTAACAATCGAGGAAGTGACGAAGTCCACGCCTTGCCCTGGGACAAACTGAAGCAACTAATGAAGGATCAATTTTGTCATCCCCACGAGCTACAAAAACTCGAAAACGATTTTTGGAATTTGAAGCAAGTTGGGAGCGATAACGATGGTCAAACAGCACGCTTCAAGCAACTTAGTGTTCTCTGCCCATGACAGGTCGACACCATCCCCAAAGTCGTTGCCAAGTACATCCGTTGCCTTTCCTCCGTCTTGATGAACCATGTTGCTTCCGCCTGTCCCAAACCCTTGAGGATGTATTCCATATATCCGCTGAGCTCAACAACAACTGTATTCTTCAAGGAACCTACGACAAGGTTTTGACGAAGAATGCACACCAAGCAACCACCGACACCACCACCGTTGAACCTTCACCCTCTCAGCCACCCAAAAAGAACAAGAACAAGAAGTGAATATCTTCTAGTCAGAAATATGCGGTTGTTACTCCACAGAACCCTCAGCCCTTACAGTCTGTTCCCGCTACCTCCACCGTTGAACCTCAAAAGAGGAACTACACTAGGTCATGGCCCAAGTGTAACCAATGTTTCTACCATCACCCCAGCAGCACTCCATGTCGCAAATGCGAAAGCTGTAACAGGTTTGGGCATTTTGCCGATCGTTGTCGCTATAACCCTAAGGCACCCTAAGACCAAGCCATCGTTGCGAACCCTGCTCCTAACAAGGTTCAACCCACACCGGTTGTAACAACCCGACTTTCCGAAGTCAAAGTCAAAGTACAAGTCAAAGTCAAAGTCAAAGTCTAAGTAAAAGTCAGGTTGTTATTCAGATCTGTCCTTTCTTGCTTGATTATTGCTTGTACTCTCGAGATTCGATAAACGATATATTGGATTAATGGTATTGTAGGTGCATTACGTCTGTCGACTTCGTCTTGTATCGAGTCTTGTATTAGAATTGTTAGATCAGGGCACGTAGTTCGAGAAATCTAGGGTTTGTGTGTGAATGGTTAATTTCGCACGAAATAGTGACGGGTGGTCCGTAGGACAACCCTTAAATGAGCTAAATACGTGCATATCTCATATTTTACCCGGTTATGTATCGTGAATGTGATAACTACAAGTGTTCGTGTGTTTTACAGGTAAATCGCTTAATTCGGTTAAATTGGAGCCGTAGGCTATGATTGAGGAATTAAAGGCAACAATTCAATGCATGTGATTTTATGACAAGGCATTAAAAGTTACTAAAGGGTTAAAACCCTACATCACATGGAGAGATTGTTTATTTAGGAACATCACATCATCGATCATCAGTAGATATCATTTATTTGCAACATATCGATTAGTGGGCTTTTACAACAAAGGGGATCCATCGAATTATTGGCAGAGGCTTTGATTGACTTTTGAGGCTCTTATAATTATTCTAACTCCATCACAAAACATCATCATATTATCGAAAATTGGCAGCCAACATATGTCACGTGAATATTGAGAAAAGGCATCAAAAGTGAGTGGATGTCATCATACATATTGCACACAAACTTCTAGACTTGTGGGGAAGTTTGGCAGCCGTTAAATACCAACATCACGTGATGGACTTGTTGTGGGGGTTATTAATAAATCAAAACATCATCATTGAAGGTGGGCTTTTCATTCACGCACATGTGGGCTGACTTGAGGGCAGCGGATCATCATGGTGGGGGACGGCCCATTCAAGGCACATGTGGGCTTGAGTAACATAATCATCACATTGGCCATATTCATACACGCATTCATATTTTGGTGGTTGACAAGGAGAAGTCCACGTGATCAAGTGAAACACAAGACTTGTGGGATTATTTTTTTTGGAGGCACAAAAGTCAAAATATTTATCATCAAACATCACGTGACTTAGTGTTTTTTTTGGTCAACATACATCATCAATATTATGGAGCATGACATAAGGACTTGGGAGCTTTTTGTAACTTACACATTAAATTCACATTTGATGGTGTTTTTATGGTTATGATTGGTTTTCGGTTACACAGAGGTGGGGTGATCAAATTTGGAGGGACTTTTAGAGACAAGGGGAGTGAAGAACATTTTTTTGGTGATTATCTTATCATCTATTTTTATTGAGTTTTGTGGTGATTCTTGTAAACAATAATTTCCTTCTATTTTGCTACAATGTTTGTCCAAGCCATGAGTGGCTAAACACTTTATGATCGTCCTAAATTGAAGGTTTGCTTGAGACATTTTGTATTTGATTTCCTAATTTCTAGAATAGCAATCCTTATCTTTATGGTTGGTTTGTTATGGTGTGTGATTGTTTGTTAGTAACTTGTTAATTCTTATGTTAATCTAGTTTGAAACCATACGTTCTTGGTGCCGTTGGCAATCGAGATATCATGGGTAGAATTAGGATTGGGTAAGGGTTGATTGATCATCGGGTAACAACCTCACGTTCTAGGAATCTGAGTACTTAGTTCCCTTTCATCACTGCAAGTAATCACGCATGAGCTATGTCTATGTAGTTCTTTCTAGTGGAATGATAATATGAATGTCGAAACAAACCGGAAATCTAGGATGGTCATTTGTCTCCAAATTGTTTACAAACTCAACTTTCATTTCGCAAATTAATTAGTATTCTTAGTTTTTAAAATCAATCCAATCAAACCAACTCTTGAATTTTATTTTATTTGTAATTAGTTTAATTTTAGGTAACTTAGATAAATCTTCAAATAACACACATTCCACAAACTCCCTGTGTTCGATACCCACTTACCGCTAACTAATTAGTTGTAATTGGATTAAATTTGCGTGACCACGACAATCACGTCAAATTTTGGCGCCGTTGCCGGGGAGTAGTGCGCAACGTGTGTTATCTTGTGTATTAGTTTGAAAAAAAAAATTTAATTAAAAAAATTAAAAAAAAAAAACCAAAAAGATTTCTTTTATGTTCATGATTTACACTTGGTAGTTGAGTTGTGTTGTGCAGGATGACAGGGCATTACACAAATTTTAGCTTATTTACGTGTAGATTGTGCGGGGGTCCACGACATCCATGTATTGGTTGCCACGAGGCTCACTACAGGAGGGCACATGGAAAACCGGTGTCTTATGTTTCACAGCTTCCACCTCCATCATACGTTGACGATTATGAATCAGAAATGGAGGATGACTATTATTCATATGGATACGATCGGGACGAGGAAGTTTATTATGAGGCAAGGATGGATGGTCTATGTTTTTGTTGCGGTCGCGATCACACTTATGATTATGATGTGTGCACGGTGTATTCGGAAAACCCGAAGTATTGGGATAAAAAGATGATGGATGCGCGCATCTATAGACCGTATCAGGGATATCGACAATATCATCCCGAAGAATATTCTGAGCCCGAGGGTGTTTATGTTTATGAGACCGAGGAGGAGAAAGAGCTTGCTGTATTGGAAGTAACTTTGTCCAAACTCGAGCAATATTTAGCAACACCCAACATGTCCGATGAAGACCGAATCAGCTGCTTAGTTTATAAGTGTCATACTTTAAAATTGAAGATAGAGATAGAAGAACGCCTCTCACCATTACCTGACGATATTAGAGATTATTCTCACATGAAGGAGGAGGTTGTGGAGGATAATACCACACCAATGAGTCCTTTATCTGATGAAGAGTCACTTGTAGATCAGATGATGTGTGCAGATTATGAGGTAGAGCAGGCTGATGAGATGGATATGTGTACCGAACCTCTTCCTATATCAATGATTCAAATTAACAAGTGTGGGGAAGAGGGTTCGAGGAACAAGATGAGAAGGGTGAAACTACCAGACATTAAGGTATATGTCATGAAGTGGACTAGCAAAGCCCGCAGGAGCAGCTTTAACATGCCAAATATATTGAAAAATCTATGGAGATGGCATGTAAATTTCCGGGCATTTGTTGGAAATGTTGCGGGTAAGTGTGCATTAAGACCACCATAACGCATATCAGGTATGGTCTGGCTGAAGACCTTTAAACTTAGCGCTCAAGGGAGGCAGCCCGAGGATGTAGAGTATTGTATTTGTGTTTTGTTTTGTTTTGCTTTGTTTGGTTTTGTTTTGGTGTTGTGTTTGTGTTTTGGCAGGTTATTACGTTTCAACCCTCGCGGATGCAATGATTCAAGTGTGGGGATGTTTGGCAGCATCCTTGTTGAGATATCAGCGAATCTAAGAGATGTTTTTGAACCGGTTCGATTACCGCAGCTGCATCACTACCAACACTGCTGATTTACTAATCAGGTCGTGTCTTGTTCTTATCTTGTGCACCTTTGTATATATTCATGTTTAAGTTTTTGGTTGGGCGGTTGGGTGGTGTTTTGATGTGTTTAGTTTATGGGTTGTGAAGGAATTGGTGGTGTTTTTAATAATTAGAATTAAAAAAAAAGAAATTTGGGATTTGAGAGTATTAGCGAAAGCTAATGTTTTTGGTTTGAAGCGATCTTTCCCTCAAAACCATACATTGGGACAATGTATCACAAGTGTGGGGATGGGGGGAATTTTTGAGGAATTTTAAAATTTTTGTGAAGCCAAGCGAAAAATTGTCAAAATTTGAAAACTTGATGTTGTTCCACTTGACACACCGACATCCCTTTATAGTCATTTCTTGGTGAGGGTTTGAGCCACATATGATTATTATAGATATTTCTTTGTTTTGAGTGGCGGTGTGTGTATTGTGTTAATAGAACTTGTGTACGAATTTTTGTTAAATTTTAGAGTTAGCATGCTTGTGAAAATGATAGGGGACTTTTAGGTAGCCTCGTCTAGATGTGTGAGAGTGTGGGAATTGGGGGTTGGACCTCATACTTTACATATATGAGCTTGGTATTGTGAGGGGTGGGGGTTTGGTCTTTAGAAAGCCATGTTTGAGCCTTATACCATTCGGTTGCGACCCAAACCTACTTCTTACAAAAAACTTTACCTATTGAGATGACCCGGTTTAGGAATTTAGTTTGTGATTGTTGATGTTCTTGTATATATTTTTGAGTTCTTTGCTTAAAAAAAATAGTAAAAAAGAAAAAAAGACAAAAGCAAGAAAAAAAAAGGAGAAAAATATGAGAAAAATACAAAAAGAAGTATTTAGTTGCAATAGTAGTTAAGATGTTGAAGAAGTTGTGTATTTAGTTGTTGTTTGCTTTGTTTAGTAGTAGAAATAAAAACCGGGTCGAATCAATGAGCTACTTTCACATTCCCACTATTTCCTACCTTTACACCTAGCCTCGTTACAACCCGTAAGTTCCTTAGATTCATAAGCATGCTAGATATTTGTTAGGAGGAGACTTGATTTTTATACAAGCTTATTGTCGCACACACACACACGCATTGAGTGGATTAGCATTATATGCTAATAATTCTTGTCACCGAGAGTTTTTGTGAGGGGTGTGTCTTGTGGTATGATTGAAGGTTAGTAAAATGACGATACATTTTAGCTTGGTTTGCATCTTGATCGCTTGTGGTTTTGAAATAGTTTTTGAATGGGTTGCTTGGGACAAGCAACGGGTAAGTGTGGGGATGTGACGGGTGGTCCGTAGGACAACCCTTAAATGAGCTAAATACGTGCATATCTCATATTTTACCCGGTTATGTATCGTGAATGTGATAACTACAAGTGTTCGTGTGTTTTACAGGTAAATCGCTTAATTCGGTTAAATTGGAACCGTAGGCTACGATTGAGGAATTAAAGGCAACAATTCAATGCATGTGATTTTATGACAAGGCATTAAAAGTTACTAAAGGGTTAAAACCCTACATCACATGGAGAGATTGTTTATTGTGGAACATCACATCATCGATCATCAGTAGATATCATTTATTTGCAACATATCGATTAGTGGGCTTTTACAACAAAGGGGATCCATCGAATTATTGGCAGAGGCTTTGATTGACTTTTGAGGCTCTTATAATTATTCTAACTCCATCACAAAACATCATCATATTATCGAAAATTGGCAGCCAACATATGTCACGTGAATATTGAGAAAAGGTATCAAAAGTGAGTGGATGTCATCATACATATTGCACACAAACTTCGAGACTTGTGGGGAAGTTTGGCAGCCGTCAAATACCAACATCACGTGATGGACTTGTTGTGGGGGTTATTAATAAATCAAAACATCATCATTGAAGGTGGGCTTTTCATTCACGCACATGTGGGTTGACTTGAGGGCAGCAGATCATCATGGTGGGGGACGGCCCATTCAAGGCACATGTGGGCTTGAGTAACATAATTATCACATTGGCCATATTCATACACGCATTCATATTTTGGCGGTTGACAAGGAGAAGTCCACGTGATCAAGTGAAACACAAGACTTGTGGGATTATTTTTTTTGGAGGCACAAAAGTCAAAATATTTATCATCAAACATCACGTGACTTAGTGTTTTTTTTGGTCAACATACATCATCAATATTATGGAGCATGACATAAGGACTTGGGAGCTTTTTGTAACTTACACATTAAATTCACATTTGATGGTGTTTTTATGGTTATGATTGGTTTTCGGTTACACAGAGGTGGGGTGATCAAATTTGGAAGGACTTTTAGAGACAAGGGGAGTGAAGAACATTTTGTTGGTGATTATCTTATCATCTATTTTTAATGAGTTTTGTGGTGATTCTTGTAAACAATAATTTCCTTCTATTTTGCTACAATGTTTGTCCAAGCCATGAGTGGCTAAACACTTTATGATCGTCCTAAATTGAAGGTTTGCTTGAGACATTTTGTATTTGATTTCCTAATTTCTAGAATAGCAATCCTTATCTTTATGGTTGGTTTGTTATAGTGTGTGATTGTTTGTTAGTAACTTGTTAATTCTTATGTTAATCTAGTTTGAAACCATACGTTCTTGGTGCCGTTGGCAATCGAGATATCATGGGTAGAATTAGGATTGGGTAAGGGTTGATTGATCATCGGGTAACAACCTCACGTTCTAGGAATCTGAGTACTTAGTTCCCTTTCATCACTCCAAGTAATCACGCATGAGCTATGTCTATGTAGTTCTTTCTAGTGGAATGATAATATGAATGTCGAAACAAACCGGAAATCTAGGATGGTCATTTGTCTCCAAATTGTTTACAAACTCAACTTTCATTTCGCAAATTAATTAGTATTCTTAGTTTTTAAAATCAATCCAATCAAACCAACTCTTGAATTTTATTTTATTTGTAATTAGTTTAATTTTAGGTAACTTAGATAAATCTTCAAATAACACACATTCCACAAACTCCCTGTGTTCGATACCCACTTACCGCTAATTAATTAGTTGTAATTGGATTAAATTTGCGTGACCACGACAATCACGTCAAATAGCAACCAGCTATTTCGCACGAAATAGCACCATGTAATTCCGTGCGAAATTACCACCTCTATAAATACCCTTGATGCCATCTCATTTGTAAGGTTCATGTTTCCGGTACCGAAGTGCTGCCGACGTGTCTACTGATCTGTAAACGTGTTATATCAATAATACAAGTCAATTAAGTGTGAATCGAGCTGTTAAAAAATCTAATCAATGAATTCCGCCTCTGATTAGACCAAGAACTCTTCCGGTAGACTCGTTTGGGTCACAGAACGATCCTACAAGTGGTATCAGAGCTCAGGAGGAAGAGTTCTTACCAAAACAGCCATAATTTCTGACTTCTACACCTTCTTTTACAAAATTCACAAGTTTTTACGGTCAAAATGGATTGAATTTCACATATATCATGCGAAACAGTGTTTTAATGAATCCTTGAAATAATTGGACTTAAATTTGATCTAAAATTGATAAAATTGATAATTTCGCTTGAAAATGGTTTCGGATTAAGTGACGTCAGCACTATTTCGTACAGAATTACCTGCTTGATTTCACACGAAATTACCCAATTTCGCTTGAAATAGATAATTTCGCATCAGAGTGTAATTTCGTTTGAGAATTCCACAAGAAATTAGATAATTTCGTACCAAATCGGCATTCCGTTTGATAATTTCGCACGAAATTACATATTTCGTTTGAAAGTGTGCTATTTCACACGAAATCAGTTATTTCGCACCAAAGTGGTGTTTTTGTTTGAAAGCTAATTTCGTTTGAATCTGATTATTTCGCACCAAGTGTTTTCGTTTGAACTCTTATTTCGTGTGAACCTTCATTGTTGTTTGAACTTTGTTGACTTTGTGTTACAGATTACTGAATCATGGAAGAGGAATTCTACAATGTGTTTGCTACACCAGTTGCTCCTGTTACAGCAGCTGAAACTCTTTACAGTGAGAATGAGACGGGAACTTATCAAAAACCGCCGAAGCTTATGTACATTGAAGATTTTAGAGGATGGCAAAATAGGTTTGAAAACTGGGTGCAAGCTTATAAGTTTGACGCATGGTGTTCATTAGAGAAAGATTACGAAAAACCTAAAAATGAACGTGGGCTTGAAAAGGCATTTTGTGACTTTTCAGAGATTGAAAAATTGAAATATACTAGTGAAAAAATGATGATCAGTATTCTTCAACAAGCAGTTAAAGAAGATATCTTTGTTTTGCTTCAACATGAGGGTACTGCTAGATCAATTTGGACAGCATTAATTCAAAAGTTTAAAGGAAGTGCAGATATGATTAAGAACAAAAAGGCTTTACTGAAGAAATCATTTGATATGTTTGTAGCTTTTGAAAATGAAACAACAAAAATGACCATTGATAGATATTGTCATCTGGTTTTGGAAATGGGAAGATTGGACATAAAGAAAGACGACGATGAATGGGTTGATAAACTAGCCGATGCATTACCACAGCAGAAATGGGGAACTTATTTGTTGATCCTAAAACACATGAGAAAATCTGAAAATATGAATCTGGCACAGTTTATTCAGAAGATTGAAGAGCATGAGTTGGATATCCAGAAAACGGCAATCATGACTAATCCAAATGCTCAACAAGATGTCAGTTTATACTACAGAGGAAACAAATTTGAAGTTACTCCAAGCCCAAAAATTCAAACTGGTTTCAGTGCTGATAGTTCTTCTGGAACAAAGGGAAGTACTGTGACTCAAAGTGGTGGATCTTCGTCTTCGTATTCAAGCTTTGATCCAAATTTTACAACACCAAGTCCTCAACGACAGAATTCTACAAATCTGCAGTGCAACGTTACCTTGAACATTCAAAATGGTCAAAATATTTCTCCAGAAATAGCTAAGCAACACATGGCATCACTTGTTGCTATGTTGGAATCATATGAAAGCTTGATTGCTGGCAGAATTGGAAATCTGATGCTTACCAAAGAGGATTATGACCAGATTGATACTGAGGAACTTGAGTTGATGGATGTAAAGTGGTGTTTAGCCAGTGCTGTTCGAAGGGCAGAAAAGTTTCAACAAATCACCGGAAGAGATGAGTTTAGTGAAATGTTTAAATCTCTGATAGGGTTTGACAAATCAAAGGTTACGTGTTTTCGTTGTCGAGAAAAAGGTCATTTTAAGCGTGAGTGCAAAAACAAAGAAGCAAATGGAAGACAAGATCAGTCTGGAAAAAACAATTATTATCAAAAATCAATTTTTCATCAGATTGCTCAACAACCACAAACTGCACATGCACGTGCCATTGAAGAAAAAGAGAAAAGAGCTTGTTATGGTATAATTGACCAAGATGATGAAAAGGTTGCAGAGGGATTAAGCTGGGATAAATACATTCCACCTGGTTCAGGTCTTGTTGCTAGGATTCTGGAAGAAGATGAAGTCAAAATTAGTCCGAAAAGAATACCGATTTTTCCAGATTTTGGAAGTGATGTAGATACTGATGATGAAGAAGAATACATTAATAAGGCTAGAAAAGGTCTAGATCCTGATAGTTTTAATTTGTTTTTTGCAGATAAAGTTGAGATGCTGAATGAGAAGAAAATTGTCGGATTGAAAAGAGAACTGGAAGTAAGAAGAATAGCTGATGAAAAGGCAAAGATGAAAGCTGAAGAAGAAAATGTTGAACCAGTAACTGAGAAGGTGATAGAAAAAATCATTGAAGTGGAGAAAGTGGTAGAGAAAATTATTGAGGTCGAAAAAATAGTCGAAGTTGAAAAACTCGTCGAAGTTGAGAAAATCATCGAGGTAGAAAAAATTATTGAAGTTGAGAAGGTTGTCGAGGTTGAAAAGATAGTTGAGGTCATTAAATCTTGTCAGAAATGTTTAGAATCTTGCAAATATTGTGATGAGAAGGATAAGAAGATCGTTGAATTAGAAAAGATGAAAGAAAATTTATTGTCTGATGTGAAGTATGTGAAGGAATCTTATGACGTGCTGAACAGAACAGTTGATGGTCTGAAAAAGACAAATTCAGAAGTTGATGCTGCTATGACAATGATGAGTTCCACTTTAATGACAAAGCAGAAAGTCATCAATGAGTATATTGAAGACTGTGCAAAGCTAAAGCAGGATTTGGAACTTGAAAAGATTGAGAGTGAAAGAATCAAATGTTTGTTGTTGAGTTATACAACATGTGATTATTTGATTGATCGAGTTTATCCTACTGTTGCAGGTCTTGAAGCGTTTCAAGATAAAAAGACAGAAGATACGGATACTGGTAAGAAACAAAGTGTCAAGTATAACAAGTGTCCGCCTCCGATTTGGAATAGTTATTCTCCTAGAAAACCAAATGAGGAACATTTAAATAAGGCTCTCAACATCAAGTTAAAGTCTAAAATCATTGATGAGTTACCAGATAACATTGATGTCACATTCACAGCGTCTGACACTGATCATGAGTCTGAGTTGTTAAAGAAAATGGTCGATCAGGTGTTGGATATGGATGAAAAGTCAAAGTCGGAGTCTAAGTCTGAAAGTTCGAGTTCATCAGAAAAGAGTCCGAGATCACCGGTTAAACGGGTTTACAATAAAGAATTCTTGTTATCAAAATCTAATTTGAATGACGGATCAATCAAAGTGGCATATACTTTGAATGATTCAGACAAATTATTTTCTGATGAGGAATTTCCAATAAGAAGTGTTAAATCTGAAATGATCAAACAGGTTTTCAAATTAACAGAAATTAATATTTCTGAAATAAAAGATTTAAATCTTTCTGAAAAACCTAAAAAGTACACTTCAAGAGTTCAACAGAGATTGAACAAGAAAAAAGGTTACGGTTCTGGTTCAGGTTATCGAAAGAAACCAAACCATAACGATAATTTCAAAAAGCAGGGATTAGGTTTCATTCCTCTAGAAAATTATAAAAATGAGAAAAATTATAAATCAAAAACTAAATTTGTTTCAGGTGAAAGTTCAGTGGAAGAAGAGAAGAAATCTTTCTGGAGACAGTCAAATCGAGAATTTCTTGCTGAGAAGAAAAATAATATGATGATGAGAACTGAGCAAAGAGTTGAGAGAAGAACGTGTTTCAAATGTCACAAGATTGGACACATTGCTTGGAATTGCCAACAGTCCAACAACACAAAACAGGGAGTTTCTTTTAACTCAAGATTGGAAGAAATACATATTGATGAAAAGAAACAACCAACTGAGAAATCTAAGGTGTTTGAAAATTCGACTTTCAAAACTGGTGATGTTTCAAAATGTTTTTACAAAAGAAAAGTTGATTTGAACAAACAAAGATGGGTTGTAAAATCAGAAAGTAGTTCTGACAATGATTCTGATTCCATAAAATCAGAGGAGTCATTTGTTGAGAAAAAGAATGAGAATTCCGTTCCAGAGTTGAACGATGAAAATTTTCCACCATTACGGGCAGAAATTTTGAAATCAAAAGGTAGGTTTGAAATTTCAGGTCAATTCTTTTCTGGTAAAGAAGAATTTGATGCTGAAAAGGCTTTTAATGAGAAAGTCAAACATATTTTTGGGAAGATGGTAGATGGAAAGGTGAAAAGTGTAAAAGAATTTTACAGATCAAAAGGAGGTTGGGAAAGAGTTGAATCAAAATCACCCAAGGCTGGTCAGGCTTGGGTGACTGCATTTTCTACTTAAAATTCTGACTTGCCAGAGCTTCCAAGTTGGTAATCGTGGAGCAGGAATCGGCATCATTCTTGAAAATGTTTGATTGGTAAACCTACAAGTGGTAGTTTTCTTGAATTTGTTATATTTTGATTTTACAAGTAGTTTTGGTTGGTAAGTGAACCTACATGCGATTGAAAAAGGTTTTCACTTACAAGTGGTTGATCAAGGTCATTAAGTTGAACTTGATTTAACTCTCATACAAAATGTTTGGAAAACAATATGATGAAACCCCGGTCTTACAAATGGTAAAATCAACAAAACTTATTTTCTGGAAAAACCATTTTTGATTAAAACAAACTTAAGTGTTTTGAAATCATAATGGGAAAATAGTTTTTTGTCAGGGGGAGTTCTGAGAAGCTTGAAAATCAGTTGTCACTTTACTTGTACAGTTTGTTTTCAAATTTTTTAATGATTTTGAATTTTAGGGGGAGTAAGAATTTTTGAAAATCCAAAAACATTAGAAAATTTGAAAAAGGCAAAAACATGATAAAATCAAAAAATTGAGTTTTGTTGTAAAAAGAGGAAATGATAGTACATCAGTGGACTATCACAGCACGCTAAAGAATTGGAAAATTCAAAATGTGATAAACGGTCTCACTGATGATATACCAGTAGGTTTTTGCACATTTAGTAGATTGTGACGAGATATAAACCTAAATTTCAAACTTGCTTATCTCGTGGGGAACATATCTCGGATATATGGGTAACCCCCGAAATCTTGATTGAAAGGTCCTTCTTTCTGAGATACTAGGTCTTTATACTCAGTGATATCTGGGGTATTATTCCGGGACTTCTGATTTTGTGGAAGCAATGGCCTAGTCCTCGTATAATACTTTTCGCTTGCTTGAAATATAGCACACCCCTCGGCATAAAAAATGATGAAACATTACAAAATGCTAATCATGTGCTGTTATAGAAAAGATTCTCTAAAGGGAACACACCTAAAGTCGAAGCCATCATCTCTCTGATTTTGCGGAAGCAATAGCCTGAGCTCTCATGGCCCTCGCATTTAACCCTTTTACAGATATCATCTAGGTATACTCACCTGTAAGACTGAATATTGGGATCTGGATACGGGAGTATATTCTGAGGTGGGACACGCGAATAAGTTTAAGTACTTAAAACATTAATCTCGTATCTCGAAACAGTTGAACTTTGTGTGAAAATTTAAGTGGACCAGTATACTGACAATCTAAGTGAATCGTTTAGAACTTAAAATGTTTAAAGCTTAACGGTGTTGGTGATTTGTCTCATAAACTGATATGATCCTCTTACACAAACTCACAAAAATATTGTATGTAAATACGTCTTTACTGCATTTCTTTAATTTCAAAAATCCAAAAATATTTTCAGTGTGTTTTAGCATAATTTTTGAAAAAGCAAAAAGATTTTAGACAACTGATGTTGAAAAACTGATTTTCAAAATTCTGAGTGCTAAACATGATGACAACAGGGTTGGGAGAGTTTGTTTGAAATGAAAAATGTTATTGAAATGATTAATTGGTTCATTAAGTTGAAACAAATTTGAAGTGAGATATATACAAGTGGTTCATCAGAGATTTTAAATGTTAAGTCATTTTGAATGATTATTTCTACAAGTGGCTAGCAGAGTTTAATTTTATCAAATTTTAAATTTGTGAAATTTACTTTGAGGTAGAGAATGTGCAGGTTATGGCTATGAGAGAGCCAGGATGAGATTCTAAAACTTGTGAAAGCAAGACTACCATCCCAGCACAACTCAAGGGGGAGTCTGCTAGTAGAGGAGAGTCTGTAGATGCTAGAGCCAGTTTTGGATCCTGAAAGATTAATCAAGAGATCTGATCAAGATATTTAGAGTGAGATAAGAGCCAGATGGAGATCCTGGAGTCGGAAAGAAGAAAGGATAGAGGATGCTTACTCTGTCAGATACTTTGAAAGAGCCCGAAGACTGTTCAAGGCTGAAGATTGTGAAGACTCGACACCGAAGACTTCGTCAACATCCGAGGGGGAGTCTGTAGGTGTATTACGTATGTAGACTTCGTCTTGTATCGAGTCTTGTATTAGAATTGTTAGATCAGGGCACGTCGTTCGAGAAATCTAAGGTTTGTGTGTGAATGGTTAATTTCGCACGAAATAGCACAATGTAATTCCGTGCGAAATTCCCACCTCTATAAATACCCTTGATGCTATCTCATTTGTAAGGTTCATGTTTCCGGTACCGAAGTGCTGCCGACGTGTCCACTGATATGTAAACGTGTTATATCAATAATACAAATCAATTAAGTGTGAATCGAGCTGTTACAAAGTCTAATCAATGAATTCCGCCTCTGATTAGACCAAGAACTCTTCTGATAGACTCGTTTGGGTCACAGAACGATCCTACATGTATTTTTAAACTATGATTTATTATGTGAAGTAACAATGCGATAAACGCAGAAATCACAACTAAACGCTATTTTACTAAACGCTATCACATCGCTATCGCATCGCAACTCGAAACGCAGTTAATGGTATTGTTCTATGTGTGTGCTATTATGTGCTCTACCTGTGTGTGCTTGTATATGTTTTGGGATGTTATTCGAAAACGCAACCGCAACTCTATCACAACACAATCTCATCGCGAACTTGAACGCAGACTTACTTTCATGCTTTTTATGTGTTATGTTATTTGTGTAACTATTGTTTAATGCTATCGCATCACTTACTCGCAACTCGCTTAAACGCAACGCCACACTCAACGCACGAAACGAAAGTCGGAAAACTAACTCGTACAAGCCATCCGATCGAATGACCAACCGATCGAATGATCATCCGACCGGATGACCATCCGATCGGATGGCCATCTGATCGACTGGCCATCCACCCCATCACGCCACCGCCTCTCTCACACTATAAATACCCCCTGTCACATCAACTGTTCACCGATGTGACAGCCCTATCCGACCAGCACGCTCTCAGACACTTTTCTCTTGATTCCAAGCGATCCTCGTAAGTTTTCACTCTAAATCTTGTACTTCCATCATCAGCACACACTTTCTCATCAACTTCTCCATCAAATCACTACTTTTCACCATGAGATCGCCTGATTTGGACTGCTTTCGAGTGACGTCATCACGGGTTCTTATGAACACTGAAGTATGACATCATCTCATCAAAGTTTGTTCAGATCTAAAGGATTTCTACATTTTTTTACACTGATTTCAACAAAACTCGACTAGATCTAAACATTTAACAACTGATTCAAACTTTTACTCAACATTCTTCACTTTTCTACTTAAAACCGATGGAATCTAGACTCGTTCAGGCTCTCTACTCATACTCTAGTTGAGAACTGGTCTGAGAATGGATTTCTACCAACGAGACGACCGATTCACGGGTTGAACATGAAACTCCGTCAAGAACAGTTAAATCTGATCGAATGGGGTGGTTCCCATCCGATCGGCTAAGCTGAACTTGGAGTGGTTTCCGTTGTTTGATACGTCATCATGCCATCTCCGTTGAACCACAAAACTTTTTAACTTAACTGATTTTACAAAGTTTTCAAACAAGAGGTTGCTCGATCGAATAACTATCTGATCGAATGACCATTCGACCAGGTGACTTGATTTTGTAAGTTCAACACTTAAACAATTTCGTAAAACTTCAAAGAATGTCAGCTTTCAATCAAATAACCATCCGATCGAATGGCCATCCGTCCGGATGACCATCCGATCGAATGACTTGAATTATACTACAACGAAAACTTCAAAAGTTCAAACATTTTACAACACACCTTTCCAATCGAATGACAAGCCGACCGAATGGTGGTCATCCGACCGACTCATCGTTCGACCCTCATCTCACTCGACACGCTATTTTACACACTGTTCAATGCTTACACTATCGTTCTCTGATTAGGCTAATTTCCCATGCGCTCCCTTCAATCCAAGATTGTGTTTATTTACTAAACACGGACTGCGAGTATACTCGAACCCTTTTCGCTTAACGCACTTTTGGGTGTTTCATACGTTACCTATATCAAATCACATCAACACACAATGCAAACACTTTTTGTATGCTAACCGTTCTCGCATGTTATACGTGTTTTCGATGAATCCTTGTATGTTATGTTTACACAGTGATTGTTGCCTGACACCTTAGCAACGATAGTACTATAGTTTGGACTCAGCACCTGACGTGGACAGGGATTGTTAAGAGTTTTACTTCACATGGTCACAGTGGTGATAATGTGTTGCGCATTCTATACTCGCAGTCATGTCGGTTGCGTATGTCATTGTCGATAGCTTACTTGATTCACATTTCTACGTGTTACATGCTGGTTATGCGTAAATCGCTTTTTTCTACTATATGTTATCAAACTTGTGTACTCACCTTTACACTATGTATATTAACTTTATTTTAACGTATGTGACAGGTGTTTAGGACGCTATGCTTGCTATGATAATCTTTGAGGAATCAAGATAGGCAGTCTAGAAACTACACCAAATAGAAAATCTAGGTTGTCGGACTTGTTTTGTTCTTGAGACTCTCTATCTGTAATAATTATTTGTGGGATATTGTTGATTGGTATGGGATAATTAACCGTTTAAATATTTCCATATAATAGTTGTATGGATCTCTTGAGCAATCTGGTTCGCCTAGTGTCGTGCCCTGATGTTTCCGCCATCGGTTGGGGTGTGACACCGCTCCTGTGCGAGCATGTTTCAAGTGTGGCGACCTTAATCATCTCACCAACGTTTTCCCTCAGCGCAACCAACCACCACCGCAACAACAGCAGCAGCTTCAACAACAAGCTCGAGGCCGAGCATTTGTCATCACTGTCGCTCAGGCACAAGATGCCAATGATGTTATAACCGGTACGTTTCTTGTCAACCATGTTAATGCTTCGTGTTTATTTGATACTGGCGCCAGTAAGAGTTGTGTATCTATAGAATTCGAACCTATGCTTAAGTGTAAACTCTCTAAGTTACCAAGATCATTCGTTATCGAAGTCGCAAATGGTAAATCCGTCACTGTCGATTCCGTTCTTTCTAAGTGTTCCTTAATTCTCAATGATCATACGTTTCTGATTGACCTCATACATATGCAAATGGGTAGTTTCGACGTCATAGTAGGCAAGGATTGGCTTAGGTGAGTTCGTGCTGAAGTTATTTGTTCTGACAAGTTCATTCGTCTTCCTCTTCCAAATGGTGATTCCCTGCACGTCTATGGTGAGAAACCTTCTCAAGGTCTCAAGCTTATGTCGTGTACTCAAGCGAACAAGTGCTTGCGCAAGGGTACCTTCGCCTTTCTTGCCCACGTTGTGGAAAAGAAGGACAAAGGCCCAAGCATTAGTGACATTCCCGTTTCTTGCGATTTTCCTGATGTTTTTCCTGATGATCTTTCTGGTCCGCCTCCTGCTCATTCTGTTGACTTTCGTATCGATTTTGTGCCTGGCGCTACGCCTGTCGCTAAGTCTCCTTATCGATTAGCACTCGCTGAGATGCAAGAGCTTTCGAGCCAACTTCAAGAGCTTCTTGATAGAGGCTTTATACTCCCTAGTACTTCTCCTTGGGGCGCTCCCGTTTATTCATCAAAAAGAAAGATTGATCGCTCCAAATGTGTATCGACTATCGTTAATTAGAAAGAACGGAATTTTCCAAGATTGATGATCTCTGTCAAAAACCAATACCTCTTCCTCTTATTGATGATCTCTTCGATCAATTACAAGGCACAACTTGCTTTTCCAAGATTGATCTCCATTCTGGTTATCATCAACTTCGAACGCGTTATGGTCATCATGAGTTCTTGGTCATGCCCTTTGGTTTGACCAACGCACCTGCAGTTTTCATGGATTTGATGAACCGCATGTGCAAAGCGTACTTAGACCGTTTCGTGATCGTCTTCATCGACGATATTCTCATCTACTCCAAGACTCAAGAAGAGCACGAGCAACACTTGCCTCTTATCCTGCAGCTCTTACGCGCTGAACGTCTTTATGCCAAATTCTCCAAGTGTGAATTTTGGTTAAAAGAGGTTCAATTCCTTGGTCACACTGTCAACGAACTTGGTATTCACGTTGACCCTACAAAGATCGAAGCTGTGAAGAATTGGATTGCACCTAAGTCTCCGTCTGAAATTCGTTCGCTCCTTGGTTTAGCTGGTTATTATCGTCGTTTCATTTCTAACTGTCAAAAAAATCGCCGTTCCTCTTACCTCCATGACTCAAAAAGAGAAACCTTTTGTTTAGGGTCCTGAATAAGAAGAGTCTTTCCAAATGCTCAAGGACATGCTTTGCAATGCTCCTATCCTTGTACTTCCTGATGGTAACGACGACTTCGTCGTGTATTGCGATGCTCTGAACCTTGGCCTTGGTTGTGTCCTTATGCAATGAGACAAGGTCATCGCTTACGCATCGAGGCAACCCAAAATACATGAGAAAAACTACACTACGCATGACCTTGAACTTGGCGCAGTTGTTTTTGCCTTGAAGATATGGCGACTCTACCTTTATGGTACTAAGTGTGTGGTCTTCACCGACCATAAGAGATTTCAACACATCTTCAACCAAAAGGAACTGAACATGCGTCAACGTCGTTGGGTAGAGTTGTGAAACGATTATGACAGCGAAATTCGCTACCATCCAAGTAAGGCGAATGTAGTGGCCGACGCTTTTAGTCATAAAACTCATGTTAAGGGTATTCGTTGTCTGCAACTCGTCAACGATCTTCAAAACCACATTCGTGAAGCTCAATATGCATCTGTTAACGAGCGTAACCTCTACAACGAGATGCAATGTGGTGCTGAAGAGAGTCTTGTGATAACCTTCGAGATTTTCTAATGAAGGAAGCACCCAAATCAAGGTATTCTATTCATCTTGGTGCTGATAAGATGTACCATGATATGCGTACGTCCTATTGGTGGCCTAGAATGAAGAAACATATCGCCACCTTCGTTTCAAAATGTCTCACTTGTTCAAAGGTTAAAGCTAAACACCATGGTCCCTCTGGCCTGCTCGAACAACCAGAAATTCCTGTCTGGAAGTGGGAGAGCATTACAATCAGAATCAGGATCAGGGCCCCTAAAACTCAAGGGGGGGGGGGGGGTATTCCCTATCAACGATTTTCCTTATAAAATGTTGTCGAAATTGAATTTCCATAAAACGTCGACTCATCAGGGCTACCCAAGTGACAAAGCAGGCCTAGCCTCCTTTGGATTTCTCCGCGACACGCGACAGGTGCAGGTGATCCTGTCGCGACACGCGGGAGGTGCCAAATTAGGGTATAAATACAGGGGCTTGGGACTTGAATTGTTTGCATATTTCGACGTTAAAATTCATTACGTACACTCACTTATACACTGCTTCGTTCAAAAGTAGTCATAATCCCGAACCTCTGCCGCAATAACAGGGTATTAACTCGATCGCTGCTACGATTCAATGTTCGATCGATTGAAACTATCCAATGGATGTTTAAGTGCTGCCCACATTAGGGTTATGCTTTGTCATACGTCGTGAATTCGATGAATGTTTAAGTATCGCACTTTGTCATTTATTGTGAGGGTTTAATCTCGTGAGTTATCGTAAATGCTGTATTAGTTACTAACCTAGTTTGTGTGCATGTAATTAATTTAGGTAAACAAGGTTAATCAGTAGACTAGACTCTGCCCGTGTTAAATCTGCAATGTGAGTCATTCTCTTTTTATCAAATTAGATTTCAAAAGCATGTTTACTTTCAAAGTTATAATTACAGGGATTAAGTCTTTGTAGTCACCAAATTACAGCCGGTATGTGGGGTTTGTATACAATACTTGATAACCGTCACCATTGGACAACGGGTTAGCCAAGGGGTGATATGACCATAGTCACAGACACCATTGGACAATGAGGTTACCAATGGATGGTCGAGTGACAAATACCGTGGGTAGTTGGTTGATATATGGATCGCTCTTAATACTGTAAATTATAACAACGAGTCGTTTTAGTAAAAAGAATGATTCACCAGTATTTCTTCGATGACAAAACCTTTTTCAAACATGTTTCAGGTGATCTGTTGTGATCCAGGAAAAGTGCCGCGAAGCACTACAAGCTTAAGGAAGTAGCTCAATATAAATAAAGAAACATGTTTTGTAAAAAAAAGAGTAAATTGCCATTTTAGTCCCTGAGTTTTGTCCAAATTTGCCAGTTTAGTCCAAATAGTTTTTTTTGTGCATCTGGGTCCCTGACTTTTACATTTTGTTGCCATTTTGATCATTTTGTCTAACTCCATCCAAAAACCCAGTTTGTACTTAATCACTAATGTTTTTCAGTTGCCATTTTGATCCAATTCCAAAAAATCAAAAAAATTCCAAAAAAATTCAAAAAAATCTAAAAATCTAAAAAATCCAAAAATCATTAAATGTTTCGGCACGAACCGTTTCGACCCGTACCGTTTCGAACCGAACCGTTTCGACCCGTACCGTATCGAGCCGAACCGTTTCGACGCGAACCGTTTCGAACCCGTACCGTATCGAACCGTACCGTTTCGACCCGTACCGTTTCGAACCCAAACCGTTTCGAGCCGAACCGTTTCGACGCGAAGCGTTTCGAACCGTACCGTTTCGATACCGTACCGTATCGAACCGAACCGTTTCGAGCAGAACCGTTTCGACACGAACCGTTTCGACCCGTACCGTTTCGAACCCGAACCGTTTCGACCCGTACCGTTTCGACCCGTACCGTTTCGACCCGTACCATTTCGACGCGAACCGTTTTGGGTTCGAAACGAGTTCGGTTAGAAACGGTTCGCGTCGAAACGGTTCGGGTTCGATACGGTACGGTTTCGAAACGGTTCGGGTTCGAAACGGTACGGTTCGAAACGGTACGGTTCGAAACGGTTCGTGTCGAAACGGTACGGTTCGAAACGGTTCGGGTTCGAAACGGTACGGGTCGAAACGGTTCGTGTCGAAACGGTACGGTTCGAAACGGTTCGGGTTCGAAACGGTTCGGGTTCGAAACGGTACGGGTCGAAACAGTTCGTGTCGAAACGGTTCGGCTCGAAACGGTTCGGTTCGATACGGTACGGGTCGAAACGGTACGGTTCGAAACGGTTCACGTCGAAACGGTTCGCGTCGAAATGGTTCGGTTCGATACGATACGGTACGGGTCGAAACGGTACGGGTCGAAACGGTTCGTGCCGAAACATTTAATGATTTTTGGATTTTTTAGAATTTTTATGATTTTTTAGAATTTTTTTGATTTTTTTGGATTTTTTAGAATTCTTATGATTTTTTAGAATTTTTTTGATATTTAGATTTTTTTGGAATTTTTTTAATTTTTTGGAATTTTTTTGATTTTTTGGAATTGGATCAAAATGGCAACTAAAAACATTTTTTAAGGAAATCCCCAAAATACCCCTGTTACAAATTGGGTTTTTGGATGGAGTTAGGCATTGTGATCAAAATGGCAACAAAATGTAAAAGTCAGGGACCCAGATGCACAAAAAAAACTATTTTGACTAAACTGGCAAATTTGGACAAAACTCAGGGACTAAAATGGCAATTTACTCTAAAAAAAATAAAGATTTCCCAGTGAAATCACCTTATTGTAAATTACCGGGGTTTTGTCCCAAATGATGGAATAAAATAATTGGGCATTTTCAGTTTTACACAGATCCTGTTAAAATCTTCCGCTGTCAACTCAATTAAATAAATACCACGGGATTTTCTGTCCCGCGGCTCCTGAACCGTGTCAAACCGGGACGGGGGCCGTGACAGAAAAAGGTGGTATCAGAGCCACTGATTCAAGCCAATTAAGTATTTAGAAAATACTTAATTTTATTAATTTGTATTTGGTGATTACGTGTTCTATTATCTGAATATTTGTTTACAGTATGGGTAAACAAAGACTTTCGGACATCTATCGTAAAATAGATAGTTCACCAAAGGATAAGGGATCATCATCCTCAAATTACCCAGTAAATATTGAGGAAGGAATATTTGTCCGTAAGGCACAATATGAGAACCCACTTTCTCCTAAAAGAAGAAGTCAGATTATTAGAAAAAGTCAGGAGAAAATGATGAAATCACAACCAAAAGAAGTGAAGGTTAATCAGGAAACCCAGGGATTAGACAATAAACCACCATGGGAAGATCAATTAGATGAAAAATGGACAGATCTTTATATGCTAGCCACTGTAGCAGTAAATGCAAATCTTTAAATACCCTGACTCAGTTCTAGCACCCATATCACCTACAAACCAGAAACTTTACCCAGTAAATAAATAAGTTTACAATAAACCCTAGTATGTTTTAATTTTCAGTTATTCCTTTGTATTAAATTAATTACACAGTATGCAATAATATTTAAAGGTTATTTGTGAAATTTTGTTATAAAATTTAACTTTGCATTTTGTGGGTATTTTGCATATATGCTAAAACAGCATGAATGAGTTATCTGAAGCCCTTCAGAATCTCAACCTTTATCCGGTGAAAATAGAAGTTTCTAGAGACTTTACTGGTTACATAGCCGATGAAGAGGAACCCATGGAATTCAACGCTCCACCTCCGGAGAAACCAAAGCCTAAGAAAAGGAGAAGGTTTGTAGGATGGAGGCGTGTGCGCAGGAGGAAACCCGCCGCTAGAAAAAAAATCCTAAAATAGAAAATCCCATAGATAAAGGAAAGGGGATTGAAATTGGGGAAGGTTCTAGGCAGACAGAAATAGAGATTGGGGAAGGTTCTAGGCAGACAGAAATAGAGATTGGGGAAGGTTCTAGGCAAACAAAGATGGAAGTTGGGGAAAGCTCTAGACAAGTCGAGGAGTTACCATTTCAGGAGGAATTGGATCGCGCATTGGCAAGTTGTGATATTACCAGGCCTATCAATAACAACCTCTACCCTTATGCTGCTGAAACACAACTCCCAATAAACTTAGAACCAGCCATTCCAGACCCTTTGATTCACACCCAACCACTGGGAATGGACGAGTGGTGGACTAATGATTGGCAGTTTCAAAACCTCCTTAACAATCCTTATACATTTTTACCTCAGTTCGACCCGGAACCGATACCAAACCCGCCAATGAGCAATGAAAATCTAGCTGAACTTCGCCACTTTGACGAAGAATTGATAAATGCCGGGAATAGGATCCGGGAAGTGGGAGAACAGATCTCCTGGAAGTACGACGATAGGGAATGTCGCTTCTAAAGTACCCAGGGATAGGATGGTGGTGAAACTGTGGTTGTGTAATAATAGTAATAATAATAAAATCAGTCTGTAAAATAACCTACAAATAAAACCTTTGTAAGATAACGGTGTGTAATGATGCAATATATATATATATATATATATATATATATATATATACATATATATATATATAATGGGAATCGAGAAATCGATAATTTTGGATATATATATATATATGTGTATGTGGTGAAATTTGTATGATTGTTTTGTATAATTGTTATTTATTTGATACTAATAAAAGTATATATATTAATTATCAGATGGAAAACGCTAATAATGAACCAGTAAACGAGGTTAACCATTCTGAGCAACATCCGGAGGATCAATTTATGACTAGGCAAGATATAGAAAATATCGTTGCTCAAGGAATAGCCAATGCTATTCCAGCAATCCTTGCTGCTGCCCAGAAACCTGTTGAACCTCAACAAATCATTCCTAGCAAACGTATTTTTGAAGATAATTTCAGTAATAGCGTAAACGGAGGCGGTAATCATACTAATCATGATAATGATCCACGGCAGGTTCCGCTCCCTAAGAAAATGAAAGCTGCAACGCCTGGTTGCACTTACAAAGAATTTCTTGCTTGTAAACCAACTGAATTTGCAGGCAATGAAGGAGCGACTGCGGCACTGCGTTGGTTAGAGAAAACCGAGGAAGTGATCATAATAAGTAAATGTGCTGAAAACGACAAAGTTATGTACGCGTCGAATCTTTTCAAAGAAGGGGCACTAGAATGGTGGAATACAGTACTTCAAGCCAAAGGAAGAAATGTAGCTTATGCCATGAATTGGGAAGAATTTAAAAATCTGATAGAAAGAAAATTCTGTCCCGAATATGAAAAGGAACAAATGGCGAATAAATTTCTGAACCACCGGATGGTGAATGTAGACTGTCGAGGGTATACTTCGACATTCTTCGAATATGCGAGAGTAGTACCAACCCTGGCTTCACCAGAGTCGGTGCTCATTTCTGGTTATATTTGGGGATTGATTGGCGAAATCCGTAATATCGTTAAAGCTGCGAGACCTCGCACTATTGACGATGCGGTAGAATTAGCTAACACCCTAACTGACGAGCTGATACGCACAAGAGATGAAAACAGGAAAAAGGAACTGGCTCAGAAAATTACCCAAGGATTTCGTGTGGGTAATAATAGCAACTTCAAGAAAAGAGGAACAGGGCAATCCTCAACTCCGTCGTTCTGCAGGAATTGCAAAAAGAAACATTATGGAAGATGTAATGTAACCTGCAATTTTTGCAAATTTGTAGGACATCACGAAGAAGACTGCAGAAAGAAAACAAGGATCTGCTATAACTGTGGAGAAGTAGGACATTTTAAAACAGAATGCCCTAAATTGATTAAACCAGCAGATAATAAAGCCAAGCCAGCTGACGGAGCTACCAAGAAGAATGTTTGAGCCTTCCAGTTGACTACTCAGGAAGCCGAGCTAATCCCTGATGTGATAGCTGGTACGTTCTTAGTTCACAACGTTTACGCAAAAGTATTATTTGACTCTGGTGCAAACCAAAGTTTTATAAATACTACATTCTGCCAAGCTCTTAACTTACCCTTAACCAACCTTAGGCAGATTTTTACAGTTGAAACAGTAGATGGGAATTCAGTTAACATAAATAAGGTTTTGCAAAAAGAAAACATAGAACTTTCAGGTTATAAATTTCATGCAAACCTATTACCAATGAATCTAGCTGGGTTCGATGTTGTGTTAGGAATGGATTGGTTAATAGCCAACCATGCTCGAATCCTTGTTGATAAAAACTCTATAGAAATCCGGGCACCTACCAGAGAAGTGATAGTAATTACAGGCGATAAGCCACGTAAACCCATGAAGTTCATTTCAGTAATGAAAGTTGCTAGTTATGAACGAAAGCAAGGAATAGTATATATGATTTCAGTAATCATTAGTACTAAGAATAAAGAACTTAAGGAGATTCATGTAGTCTCAGAATACCCATATGTATTCCCAAAAGAATTACCAGGATTACCACCAGATAGGGAAGTAGAATTTAGAATTCATTTAATTCCTGGAATTACACCGATATCCAAATCACCTTATCGGTTAGCACCTACGGAAATGTTAGAATTGAAAAAGCAGTTAGATGAATTGCTAAGTAAAGGTTTTATACAACCTAGTTCATCCTCGTGGGGAGCACCAGTATTGTTTGTAAAGAAAAAGGACGGTTCAATGAGAATGTGTATTGATTATAGGGAATTGAATAAGGTTACAATTAAAAATTGATACCCATTACCGAGGATTGATGATCTTTTCGATCAACTTCAAGGAGCTAGATATTTTTCTAAGATAGATTTGCGCTCTGGATATCATCAATTAAAGGTACAAGAAGAAGACATACCTAAAACTTCTTTCAGAACTAGGTATGGTCATTACGAGTTTTCAGTCATGCCCTTTGGACTAACAAATGCACCTGCTGCATTCATGGACATGATGAATCGAATCTGTAAACCGTATTTGGATAAATTTGTAATTATCTTCATCGACGATATACTTATTTATTCCAAAAGTCAGAACGAGCATTGTCAGCACATGCATGCACTCTTAACTTTGTTAAGAAAAGAAAAGCTTTACGCCAAATTCTCGAAGTGTGAATTTTGGCTACAGGAAGTGCAATTTTTAGGACACATGGTAAATCACGAAGGTATTCATGTAGATCCTGCTAAGATAGAAGCAATCACTAAATGGAAGGTTCCACAATCAGCAATGGAAATTAGAAGTTTTATAGGTTTAGCTGGATACTATAGACGGTTTATTAAGGATTTTTCCAAGATAGATGTACCATTAACTAAGCTAACCTGTAAAGCCGTTAAGTTTGAATGGGGACCTAAACAAGAAGAAGCCTTTAGGATCTTGAAGCAGAAATTAACCAATGCTCCAATCTTAGCCTTACCAGAAGGAACAGAAGATTTTGAAGTATATTGTGATGCTTCAAAACTGGGATTAGGATGCGTGCTTATGCAACGCAAGAAAGTAATTGCGTATGCATCAAGGCAATTGAAAAAGCACGAAGAAAACTATACAACTCATGATTTAGAATTAGGAGCCATAATTTTTGCCCTTAAAATTTGGAGACATTATCTGTATGGAAGTAAGTTTACTGTCTATACGGATCATAAAAGTTTAAGGTACATATTTGGGCAAAAAGAATTAAACATGCGGCAAAGGAGATGGATGGAAATCCTAAGTGATTACGACTGTGATATTCAATATCACGAAGGAAAAGCAAATGTAGTTGCAGATGCCTTAAGTCGTAAGTATCATGAGAAACAACGACGGGTTCGTGCTCTTAGATTAAATCTACAGTTAGATTTAATGGAACAATTAAAGAATGTTCAAGAAACAGCAATCAAGGATGATGCTGAAGGAATGAAAGGACGAATAAAAGAATTAGAGCAAGGAAATGATGGAATTTGGAGATTCCATAAGAAAAGAATTTGGTTACCTAAACAGGGAAAATTAAGAGATAAAATTTTAGAGGAAGCTCATAAATCTAGGTATACTATGCACCCGGGAAATAATAAAATGTACCAAGATTTAAGAAGTAATTTCTAGTGGATAGGAATGAAAAAGGACATAGCTAGGTATGTTTCTAAATGTCTTACTTGTTCACAAGTTAAGGCAGAACACCAGAAACCCTCAGGTTTACTACAACAATTAGAACTGCCTGTATGGAAATGGGAACTCATAACAATGGATTTTGTTATTAAGTTACCTAAAACCAGAAAAGGTAATGATGCGATTTGGGTAATTGTGGATCGATTAACCAAATCAGCTCATTTTCTACCCATGAAAGAAACCTTTAGTATGGAAAGGTTTGCCAAGTTGTATGTAGACGAAGTAGTATCCTTACATGGAGTTCCACTCTCCATTGTATCGGATAGGGATAGTCGTTTCACTTCCCACTTCTGGAAAAGTTTCCAGGAAGCAATGGGAACCCGACTAAAATTAAGTACGGCATATCATCCTCAAACAGATGGACAAAGTGAAAGGACGATCCAAACTTTAGAAGACATGCTTAGAGCATGTGTGATCGATTTTGGTGGAAATTGGGATAACCATTTACCTTTAATTGAATTCTCCTGTAACAATAGTTATCATTCAAGCATTGAAGCTGCTCCATTCGAAGCACTATACGGACGTAAGTGTAGAACTCCAGTTTGCTGGGCAGAAATAGGAGAGAGTCAATTATCAAGTCCTGAAATCGTGCAAGAGACCACCGACAAGATTACTCAAATCAAGGAAAGAATGAAGACGGCTCGAGATCACCAGAAAAGTTATGCAGATAATAAACGCAAGCCGTTAGAATTCCAAGTCGGAGACAAGGTACTTTTGAAAGTTTCTCCTTGGAAAGGAGTAGTTCGATTCAGTAAGAAAGGAAAGCTAAGTCCAAGATACATAGGACCATTCCCAGTGATCCAACGTATAGGACCAGTTGCTTATCGTTTACAACTACCAGAAGAACTAGCTGGAGTACATGATGTGTTTCATGTATCCAACCTCAAGAAATGCCTATCAAACGAATCTCTGGTAGTACCTCTTCAAGATATAGAGGTAAATGAGAAGCTAAAATTTGTGGAGAAACCACTACAGATAGAAGATAGAAAGATCAAGTTTCTCAAACACAAACGGTTAGTGCTGGTCAAAGTCAAGTGGGATTCAAAGAGAGGATCCGAATACACTTGGGAACTAGAATCGGAAATGATGTAAAAGTATCCTCACTTATTCCAGTGAATCTCGAGGACGAGATTTTTATTAAGGTGGGGAGGATGTAACAACTCTCATCAAAAGTCATAAGTATTATTTTAATTTGTACAATAGGAAACCCTAATTAAGAAACCCAAGTAATTTTTCATAAACCCTAAAATTTTCAGAACAATCAGAATCAGGATCAGGGCCCCTAAAACTCAAGGGGGGGGGGGTATTCCCTATCAACGATTATCCTTATAAAATGCTGTCGAAATTGAATTTCCATAAAATGTCGACTCATCAGGGCTACCCAGGTGACAAAGCAGGCCTAGCCTTCTTTGGATTTCCCCGCGACACGCGACAAGTGCAGGTGATCCTGTCGCGACACGCGGGAGGTGCCAAATTAGGGTATAAATACAGGGGCTTGGGACTTGAATTGTTTGCATATTTCGACGTTAAAATTCATTACGTACACTCACTTATACACTGCTTCGTTCAAAAGTAGTCATAATCCCGAACCTCTGCCGCAATAACAGGGTATTAACTCGATCGCTGCTACGATTCAACGTCCGATCGATTGAAACTATCCAATGGATGTTTAAGTGCTGCCCACATTAGGGTTATGCTTTGTCATACGTCGTGAATTCGATGGATGTTTAAGTATCGCACTTTTTCATTTATTGTGAGGGTTTAATCTCGTGAGTTATCGTAAATGCTGTATTAGTTACTAACCTAGTTCGTGTGCATGTAATTAATTTAGGTAAACAAGGTTAATCAGTAGACTAGACTCTGCCCGTGTTTAATCTGCAATGTGAGTCATTCTCTTTTTATCAAATTAGATTTCAAAAGCATGTTTACTTTCAAAGTTATAATTACAGGGATTAAGTCTTTGTAGTCACCAAATTACAGCCGGTATGTGGGGTTTGTATACAATACTTGATAACCGTCACCATTGGCCAACGGGTTAGCCAAGGGGTGATATGACCATAGTCACAGACACCATTGGACAATGAGGTTACCAATGGATGGTCGAGTGACAAATACCGTGGGTAGTTGGTTGATATATGGAAACATTGTAATCGCTCTTAATACTGTAAATTATAACAACGAGTCGTTTTAGTAAAAAGAATGATTCACCAGTATTTTCCCGCTGACAAAACCTTTTTCAAACATGTTTCAGGTGATCTGTTGTGATCCAGGAAAAGTGCCGCGAAGCACTACAAGCTTAAGGAAGTGGCTCAATATAAATAAAGAAACATGTTTTGTAAAAAAATAAAGATTTCCCAGTGAAATCACCTTATTGTAAATTACCGGGGTTTTGTCCCAAATGATGGAATAAAATAATTGGGCATTTTCAGTTTTAAACAGATCCTGTTAAAATCTTCCGCTGTCAACTCAATTAAATAAATACCACGGGATTTTCTGTCCCGCGGCTCCTGAACCGGGTCAAACCGGGACGGGGGCCGTGACAGTAATCATTGACCGATTAACCAAATCCGCTCACTTTCTCCGCATTCGTGAAGATTACAAAGTCGAGAAATTGGCTCGTATATACACGGATGAAATCATTTGTCGTCATGTATCCCCATTGACATCATTTCTGATCGTGATGGTCGCTTTACGTCTCGTCTTTGGCAAACTTTTCAATCCACTATGGGTACTTTTCTTAACCTTAGCACCCCTTTTCATCCTCAGTCTGACGGATAAACCGAGCGTACTATCCAAACTCTAGAGGATATGCTTCGTTCATGCGTAATCGATTTTGGTTGCAACTGGGATATGCACTTGCCTTTGATCGAATTCTCGTACAACAACAGTTATCACGCGAGGATTCAAATGGCACTTTTCGAGGCATTGTATGGTAATAAGTGTCGTTCGCCTATTTGTTGGCCCGAGATCGGAGAAGCTCAAATCACCGGTCTCGAGCTTATACAAGAGACAGCGGACAAGATTTTACAGGTTCAAGACAACTTGCTGAAAGCCCGAAGCCGACTAAAGAGTTACACTGATAAGCGTCGCAAGCCCTTGGAATTCAAGATAGGTGACTTTGTACTTCTCAAGGTATCCCCTTGGAAGGGCGTGGTTCGTTGGTAAGAAAGGGAAACTCGCACCTCACTATGTAGGTCCTTTCAAGATTCTCGAAATGATTGGCAAGGTAGCGTATCAACTGGACCTACCTGAAGAACTCAACAGCGTTCATCCTGTCTTCCACGTCTTAAATCTGAAGAAATGTCTAGCTGAAGAAGGACTTCAAGTTCCACTCGAAGATCTTCTAATCAACGAGACTTTACACTTAGTGGAGAAACCTGTCGAGATCATGGACCGAGGAGTCAAGCAATTGAGGCGCAGTAGAATTACTATCGTCAAGCTTCGATGGGAAGGAAAACGTGGCGCTGAGTTTACTTGGGAACTCAAAAGTGATATGAAAACTAAGTATCCTCAACTGTTCGTTACATCTTCCTAAATTTCGGGGATGAAATTTCCTAAAGGAGGGGAGACTGTAACGCCCTGCGTTTTGTAACTTTCCTTAATTAGAAAGCTTGTCTTGTATTTCTATTTTCAGAAACTTGTATTCCTTGTAATCATCGTTTCGTTGTATCATTGTAAAATCCAAGACTTGGATCATAATAAAATTCATTATTTCATACAATTTATACTCTAGATATTCATGTATGCTCATACGTTAAATTCATTATGTACGTGACACCTTATTCGTAATTCTTGCAAAATATGTAAACTTACAAATACTTGTTATACATACGTGATTTATATGCTTATCACCCATTTTTTTACATCTTTGAAACATTTCGATACTTATTCATACCTTACATACTTGTTTATATACTTAGATTACATAAAAACACCTTAAAACACATTAGAACATACCAAACATAAACTATAGGGACTAAAGTTGCCAAAAATAAACAAAATCCTTCGGATAAGGTGGCTCGCGCCCCGCTAGAGACTCCAATCCGCATTTTATTGTTTCCAGCTCGTGTATTGGGCAAAAATGTGTTAGTTTGGTGTGGTTTTCTCATTAAATACACTTAACCACTAACCCTAAACCTCACCTATATAACAGACCTCAATTCCACACTTCTTCCACTTTGCAAACACTTCATTCCTCACTCAAATCACTCTAAATCGGTAGCAAATCCTCAGATTAAAGTCAGTTTCAAGGCGGAAACATCTAGGTGCAAAAGTGAGTTCAATCTCACCTTTCTTCTACCTTTCTTCACTTATTCTTCCTCAACAAAGTATGGAACACCTCTAGGAGTGTTTCCACAGGTTTTCCATGGAAAGCCAAGGTGGAACATCGCCATATTGAGGTCCAACATTATGTTTTGGAAGAAAACTTTATAAAAAATTCTTTAAACTTGTGTTTTTTTTTCATCAAACCTATGTTCTATGCTTCTAATCAAGCCTATGATTAGTGAGCTTAAACAAGGTTGTTTCATACAAAATCGGAGATGTCTTATCACTTTAAACTTTCTGTTTTGTAAGGGTTTTAACCCACAAGTGTTATATCCATGAAGCTTGTTCCTGAAACGAGACTTGTGTTGGATGTGTGTGATTATTTGGAAGCCTTGGCTTCCTACCTTCAATCCACTACCTCACTTGATGATTTGTCCCTTGAGTAGTTAGTTCATTTCATTTTCATTTTTATTGTATTCATGACCATCCTTGTTGTTCTTGTAACAACTTGTGCATTGGTGAATCTATGAAAGAGGTCTTAAAGAAGGATTATCCTCCTACCTCCATGCATGACTTATATGAAATCCTTGAAATACTCGTTGGACTATAATTATACAATACACTATATAGAATATATATAACATATATAATAATCGAACCCTTGATGATAATTAAATGATTATTCATCAAGGTACTAAGTTAGTTTCTCGTTATGATTCTAATGTCACACCCTGGCTTTGCGGAAGCGTGGGTTTATTTGGTGTGACTTCTTAATACCATAGCAACAATCATAACCATACTATATGATAAAAATCCCATTTTCAATAATCACAAAATAAGTTACAAACCTTAACTTGATTTAATTGAGTTCATAAAGACTTAGCAAAAGACTTTAAACAATACTAGGTTTAGGGATATGTAACCCGTCCAGGAAGAGGTTACACCTTCTAAACCCTGGATGACTTCTTTATTCAAACTCAGCTTGAAAATACGTACATACCGTGCCAGATCCGTTAGTTTCATGAAATACATGTAGTTTGAAAAGTCAACATAAAGTTGAGCGAGTTCATGTGTAAGTGAGTATGTACAAACCTTTGAAAATGTTGTAAGTATGTATAAAAGTCCCTGGTATGTAGCAATTAAGGAAAAAGAGATCACCATTGGGTTGCAAAGCCAATGATATGTGTGAAGTGCTGTAGGAAGACTCAAACCTAGCAGATTTATGCGTCAGGCTCAAAGTCACCACATGGTCCACTAAGCGGGCTCAGGGGTTGGGCTCGCTACACCCAGATAGATCTACCGCTAATGACCCTCGGTCCTACAATGAGGATTAATGGCCTCCAGTTCCCGCCTACCCACTCACATGATCTAAGTAGTAACCCTCCTTAAGCTAACCATACAGTGTAAGTAAAATTTCGTAATAATCGTAACATGTATTTCACCCCCGCAGTTTAAAACTGAAAACAGTTAAGAGAAAAGGGGGACATGAACTCACTGAAGTGCGTCTCGAAATAGTATCTCCTGATCAACCTGCTGCGTGACGACCTACACGTACTAACTTCTATTAGACGGACGGTCGTGCCTTGGCTTAAGGTTTAACGTTCTTGGGAAATAGTTAGGTAACTATTCCGTGTTTACACTTCTTAATTATTTATAATTATATTCCTTCCCAAGGATGGGGGTTTTAATACATGTGCGTTTTCGTGATTCCAAAAATATATTATTAAGTCTCACTTAATAAAATATATTTTAATTTATTTGTCTAAAATATTCTATCTCCAAAATATACATATTTTTCCCAAAAATATTATATTTTACTCTATACAATTTCCAAAATAATATTTCGTCAGAATACACATTTAAGAGTATTTTCCGAAAATACGTAAGTTACGTTTAAAGTTCGTGTGGTAATAATAATACCGGTGTAACTTAGATGTTTATTTGTGAAGGCGTTGGTATTATTTTGGAGTCGTGCTTTCACAATGTATTCCAGTTATATTATTCTTACGCTAAAAAAGTAATATATAGTTCACAAAATAATCATAAAATCATATAAGCGTTTTACTATGAAATATATATTCTCAATATATATTTAACAAGTTTTATTTATGAAAACCCACCTCCGAACACTTGGTTATTTTATAATCAAAATCATGGCGAAGTTTGTTTGGAAAACAAGTCGGAAATATATTCATAACACTTGTCACAAAAATATTCTAAGTGTTATTTCCTGGAAAAATTTCGCCAGAGTTTCCTCTGTAACTGGAGGTGGCCACGCTTACTAGCGTATCATTTTCTTTTCAAAATTCAATCAACAATTTTCCAATCATCAACAAACAATATTCAAACATTAAACTAGTCAAAACAAGTATAAATCGCAAACACATGAACTTGTAAGTTGTGTGAAAATACGTAGTAATCTTCCAACATTTTTAGTAGATCTTTCTATCTTTAAAAATAAAATCGGTTTCTTGAAATCTTTATTTTCAAAGAACATGTAACTTTACAACTCCTTAGTCAAAAATTACGAAAATATTTCTTTGTTAAAACCTTTGTTCGCACAAGTGTTTACACACTTGTTTGTTCACAAAAACACCTTTAGTTTATGAAAGTTCCGGCTTTAAAATAAGACTTGTATCTTACACTTGGTTCTTCGAAAATACTACTTGTAGATCTTTAGATCTACTAGTTTAAAACTTCATTTTACAAGAAAAACTATTTTTACACAAGTTCATGTTTATGTATGGGAGGGTTTGTCATCTTGTATCTTCTACACCAAACATATTGCTAGTTCATGTTCCATGAACATGACCTAGCGTGGTTAGATGACGGTCCGTTCCACTACTAGCAACCAACAACATAAACAACCATAACTAAACAAGATTCGCAAGTTTTACACCATTATTTTCTCTTTAACCACCATGTTTATCATTCTTACAAGACTTTATGCTTTGATCTTTAGTGTTCATGATTTTTAACCCTTAAACTTCTTATTAACCACCTTAAACAAGATCAAGAGAGTGTTTAGAATCACTTACAACTAGCTCAAGGCTAGGGAAGAATCAAAGCGAAAACTAGGTGGATAAAAGTAGAGAGGTCCTTGTGATTCCGAGTGCACCGAGCTTCCTTATGTGATCCCTTGTGTAACACCTGTGCCTCCACGGCCATCAAACAAATACCAAACCAATGAAATATTATATTTCATACTTGGGATTTGTAAAAATATGTGTATCATTTGCACATATCAATTTTTGTTCAAATTCAAACTCTAAATCGCTTTCTGGAAGGTTATACGCGCACCGATGCGTAAATATAACCAGTTTAATGCAACAAACACTCCGGAATAGTGACATAGGCTTAACATACCTTAAATAACCTTTACATAACTTAGAAATAAGTTTTGAAGGCTTTGGTATGGCAAAAACAAGTTAATTCGCTTACAGGGACTAAACTTGACAAACTGCGAAAGTATGCCAATTTGAACTATAACGAACATTCTGGAACATGACCATAAGTTAAACACACCTTAAATATCCTTTATATAGCTTAGAAATAGGCTTTGAGGGGTTCGGTGTGCTAAAATAAACTTTTGGGTCATTCAGGGACTAAAAGTGTCAAAAAGTGCACAAGTTTGCACTTTTACGCATAACTTACGTTCTGAATACATCTGGACATCCAAAAATTTATGTAAGCACTAAAATATTTTATTTTAGTGTTCGACATAAGAAAAATCCATTCATCGCGTCATTTGGATCGTTTTTCGCGCTTATGCGCATTCCGTCGTAATTAACCGAACATCGCGACCGTACGGCTAAACGAACCGACATCCTAGATATTTTTGGGCACATTTTGAGTTCCCTATACTTTAACTTCATTTTAGAGCTTTGAAATGGGGTTAACGGGCCTTAAACGTGTCAAAAATGCATTGAAAACCAAGTTTTGAGGCTGCAGGGACCAAAACTGTAAATCTGCCAAAGTTGTTACCTTACGGACCTCAACATTGTCAGCTTTGAGGTCCGTAAAGCAGTCTGCAGACCAGATTCAGTGTTTTTAACAGCAGATTCCAGCTGTTTGATCCTCAACCACATACCCACACTTGCTTAGTCAGCTTATAAGAACCATTTTTAGTCACCACAACTTCCCGACACATGTACGGATGGGATTAAGGCACGTTTTCCATGAAACGATCTTAACGGTGGACCTTTTACTATAAATACCCCACCCCCCCATGCTTCAAAATTACAAGAATTCTGATTTGAGAACCTCTAAGTTGAAACCATTGTTTCATACCTGAGATTCTTGAATCGGGATTAGCATTCGGGGACCCTTCGTAAGTATTCTTTCGTTCTTTTCCTTATTTTATTGCTTTTCGAGTCAGAAAGTCAAACTTTGTTTGACTTTCAGCGTTGACCAGTAATGGTCAATGCGAAGTTCGTTTGAACTTCGCAACGTGAGTGTAATCACGTTGGTCATAGTCCCTTGGGACTATGCCCACTGATTACCACGTTGTCTAGGGTCGTAGGGTAGGCGATCTGATAAATCGCCTATACCCTCGAACCCGACCCAGTTTGGTCGATCATTAGGATCCGACCAAATACATTAGGTGACCATAGTAGGTAGGGAATAACCTTCCGAGGTTATACCCTATGGTCACATCGTTTAAGTAGTTGTATGATAGGTAGTTTATATGCCTTAGGTAAATTACCAGAATACCCTTTTCATGTATAATTGGTAATTAAGCATATGTAACCTAAACTTTTGTCACATAACTGATTATGTAACATGTTTAGGCATATAACACTTGTCGTAGAACTAGTTAGGCGGTCCGAACGCGTTTCACGCGAACGACGCGTTAAAGTAGCATAAGCTACCTAAACGGGTCGTAATGGGTCGTAAGCTATTAGGTTGGGTTTCAATTAGTATGTAGGCTTTGTTAAACCATATGACACGAGTCTCTATACTCGTTTTGTTTACGAACCCTCATTCTATCAGATCTTCCGATTTAGGTCCGGTTTATTTACATAGTTACCTATATTAGGTGCCGTTTGATATCCGCGATCTCTAGCATTGTTTGGTTGTTACTCAAGGACTACTGAGCAATCTCAAGTGAGTACATAGACCCCTCTTTTACTGTTTTCCAAACTGTTTTGGGGTGGAACACATGTGCCTACTTGTTACTTTCATGCTTTCCTGTTTTCACATCATATACTTCCTATGTTCGTTAGTACTTTATAGTACATGATTTCATTACATTTTATGCTATGTATGCCCATTGCGTGCGTACTTAGTACATTGTTTTACATTACATTTTATGCTATGTATGTCCATTTAGTTCATACTTAGTACATCGTTTCACATCACATCATATGCTATGTATGTCCATTGCGTGCATACTTAGTACATCGTTTTCATCACATGCTTACATTTTGTTATGACATTTGGGTTGTTTACAATGGAACAATACATTCATTAACATTAGCTACGCCGTTCGTTAGTAGGTAGTGGTACCATAGGAATTGACAACTCCCGTTCCGGACATCCCAGGGAAAGGGGATGAAAGGAATGACCGAATTCGATATACATAATTTAGATAAACCTTTAAGTGGTTTAAGGGTTTATCGCCTCAGTCTCAAGGCTTGGATGTATGCATTATAACAATACCGCATAGATGTTCGTATCAGTAGAGCATGCATTTACACAAAACATAGCTTTGATTTAAACCAAGTTTTACTTCAATACTTTGTTTTTGTGCATATGGTTTAGTTGATATTTATCACTAGTCATACAGATCAGTTTGGTTTACATATTACATGATTTACATTGATCATGCATTTACACAAAACATAGCTTTGATTTAAACCAAGTTTTACTTCAATACTTTGTTTTTGTGCATATGGTTTAGTTGATATTTATCACTAGCCATACAGATCAGTTTGATTTACATATTACATGATTTACATTGATCATGCATTTACACAAAACATAGCTTTGATTTAAACCAAGTTTTACTTCAATACTTTGTTTTTGTGCATATGGTTTAGTTGATATTTATCACTAGCCATACAGATCAGTTTGGTTTACATATTACATGATTTACATTGATCATGCATTTACACAAAACATAGCTTTGATTTAAACCAAGTTTTAGTTCAATGCTTTGTTTTGTGCATTTCATCTATGGTTTAGTTGATGCATTTTCACTAGCCATACATATCATTTTGGTTACATATTACATGGTTTACATTTGACACATAAACACTTTTGACATTGGTTATACATTACATGATTTACATTAGACATGAACATTTTACATTGTTGGTTTGGTTTGATTAAGTGATTAAGTAACGATGCGTGTGTAATATGATACAAGCATGGTGGATACGCCGCTGGTACTTCCTATATATAAGTGTTTGTATGGTATTACATATAGTAGCGTTATTTAAATCATTTCAGTTTGATACATATAACATTTTATACAAATAACATACTTTTCACAATACATTGTTTTACAAACAACTTAACTTATACAAACTCATTTTCACATGGTTACTCATTTAACCATGCATTATTTTCTTATTTATACATATCATCTGAACTTATTGTTTTTTTTAAATGATTTACAAAGACAAAGCAAATTACAAGGTTCATGACTAAACATTTTCTCAAACATAAGTCATGAAACCTATTTTCACAAAACCTATGTATCTCACAGGAATTTTTATGCTGACGTACCTATTTTCACATGTGTTTTCAGGAGCTGTTGCATAAGATGATCAAGATACACATAGGCAGACTTGGGCTTTAGTGACAATAAAAGATGCAAGACTAGTTAATTATGTTGTATTTCTTTGTTTGTTAAGACATTGTAACACTTTTAATCAATAAAACGAAACTTAAATTTCCATGGTTGTAAAACATTAATTCTGTTACAACACTCCCCGATGTTTCCGCCATGTTTTGTATGTTCTACGTGGTCGGGGTGTGACAGAAAAGATGGTATCAGAGCCAATGGTTATAGGGAATTAGGTTATTAGTAATGCTTTGACCTAGTCTATAACCTTCTTAGGACCCTAACGCGAGTTTACTTGCGTTTAGTCATAAAACAATACCGTCACCTATCCTTAGGCGACAACCACAACAAGAACATAAATTTCAAAACCGCTTTGAAAAGCAATCATCTGTTCTAGGATGATTGATTACTAGGTTTTGAACCCTCTATTGTAAGGTTTTGAACTCTCTATTATATGGTTTTGAACCCCTTTGAGTTTTCAAAATCTCGTCAAGGTTTTGGGTTTTAAATAATGTGAACATGTGCAAACTGGAAGGGTGAATGCCTGTATTCTGGGTTTTCTGTCTAGGCAAGCACTTCGTATACATCTCATCAGACGCGAGACCAGTTGTGCTTACCTGGGAATTCTTGGGATGAGTGTTCACTTATAGGCGAGCATGTCTTCGCGATACATTATTTTTGACCCATTTACTTTGATTTGTCACCATCTCATTTGTTTGCCTTAGGTAACAAACAAATGATCGCAATTTTCATTCGTTACCATTCTGTATTGATTATCCAATAATCTTTCACTTGTTTCTTCCTATATCTTTCATTTTCTTCTAGAATGTCTCTTCATCACGATGACGCCCAGATATCTGAGCAAGCAGCCAAAATTCGCTCAGTGAATAGGCGAAGTAGTCCTGAAGACTGTTGAATTAGCTACTGCCATGTATCATCTCCAGGATGAAGCCACTCAAGAGTCACCAAGACAGGCAGGACCTAGTCAGGCGACAACACCATCAGCCAATAAACCAATCGAGGAATCAAAGACCATGGATGAACGATCCCCTAAGAAGTCAAAGAAGCGAAAGGCTTCTCAGAACTTCGCCATGGTCGCTCACAATGGTAAAGCAGTCCCCAACCAACCGGCTCAACCCCCTGCTAAGTGTGTATGGCTTTTCCTATGATACCTGCATTAAGGAACTATGTTCCTTACAAACTACTCTTGTGATTCTCTCTTTCAAATGATCGCTCATGATTCCCTCGAACATTTTAAGTACTCGTTTCATTCTAAGAAACAAAGTACAGAAAATAAAGTGACATTATGAGTGATCATGCTTCTGCACATCTGTGCCTTTAAATCCCTGGTTAGATAACTAAGGGTATTTTCAAATCTCATACCCATTACGTTTTGATTTTTTTCAACATACACAGTACAAGTATTTCAAAACAATCTTCATGATCTCAAAACATTTCATATAGTTTGAAAACAATTTTTCTAGATGCATTGTCTATGTTATTAAAAAAAAAACATTGGCCATGCTATCAAAACCAACCTTCCTAATTTCAAAATATTTCATATAGTCTGAAGGCAATAATAACACAGTACATTTTCCTATCAAGTGCATGATTTCGAAAAGCATCATTCATATTTCAAAAACCTTATACATAATTTAAAAAAATTCATCTCGCATGATTTTAATTTTTTTTTTATAAATATACTTACCTAGTACACCTACTTTATAATTTCAAAGGTATTATATATAAGGTTTCAAGAACGTTAAACACATTTTTTTTTCTTAAAAGAACCCCATGCATAGTTTTCAAAAATATTTTCCTCATACATTGACTTAACTTTCAAATTCTGCTTCATATGTCGCCTTGACATATCAAGCATCTCAACTTCATATACATTTTACTTCATGTTTTGACATAAGCACGTCCAATGCAAGGTTTCAAAACATCTTCAACTTCTAAAATCTATATGGGATCTTTTTGTCTTCACATTTAGACCCTTGTGGATGATTATCATTCAAATTAGAGTCCTTAATTGGATTCCTTACGTACCTGAATTCGGACATTTCGGTTCCTTATAATCGAAATCGAAATTCTCTTTTAAAAATCTTTCTATCTTTATAGATAGATTCTTGTAAATGTTTAAAGTGCCAAATGAAATCCACGAGATGGATTCCTATTGTACTTTAAATACATGTACTCTGTTAGCAGAACAAATTTCTAGTTAAACAATTTTGTGGTTATGTGACTATGTGTTTATTCATCTTATGTTTTCTTTTATGCATTTTTGTGTTTTTATACTTTGGATATTCGTTATCCAAATCCTCGTAGAATCTTTCATATCTTCATATGAGGGATTCGTAGTAGGATATTCAAAAAGGTACTACCTTAAATCCTTATTGGGCTTCTATGTAATAGTTAAGACCCTTGGATTATATAGTACCACTCCATGATTCATAAGAGACCCTTTAGTGGTCTAATCAAAAAGATTGATTCACAATTTGGTTAAAAAACGACATCTAGTGATGTAGCTGGACAGACTCCTTGATAGTCTATTTAGATCAATTATTGATTTAATTAAAAGGACTCTATGGCGGTCTAGTCACACTCATCACAGGATTGTTCATTTGGTTTTCCCCAGCACATTATAAAATGGACTGAGTGAACTATGCAAGGAATTGTCTAATTATGGACGCGTACATAATTATGAAATTTAGTGCACAGAAACCCAGTAAGATTTATTATGTGTGAGAACCGATAGCGACAACAATAACAAAATGAGAACGATGTAATGGAGGTACGGTGGACGCACCAATGACGCTTCATATACTTGTATATAAGTGTCCCTCTTACATTGCAAACATGATGTTATTAAAGTTACTAGAAGTTCAGAACCCTAACCAATGTTGTTCGATCTTTTCAACTTCATGTTTTCAAGCTCTCACAAGTTTCCTCTAAATAAATTTCGGGACGAAATTTCCTAAAGTAGGGGAGACTGTAACACCTGTGCCTCCACGGCCATCAAACAAATACCAAACCAATGAAATATTATATTTCATACTTGGGATTTGTAAAAATATGTGTATCATTTGCACATATCAATTTTTGTTCAAATTCAAACTCTAAATCGCTTTCTGGAAGGTTATACGCGCACCGATGCGTAAATATAACCAGTTTAATGCAACAAACACTCCGTAATAGTGACATAGGCTTAACATACCTTAAATAACCTTTACATAACTTAGAAATAAGTTTTGAAGGCTTTGGTATGGCAAAAACAAGTTAATTCGCTTACAAGGACTAAACTTGACAAACTGCGAAAGTATGCCAATTTGAACTATAACGAACATTCCGGAACATGACCATAAGTTAAACACACCTTAAATATCCTTTATATAGCTTAGAAATAGGCTTTGAGGGGTTCGGTGTGCTAAAATAAACTTTTGGGTCATTCAGGGACTAAAAGTGTCAAAAAGTGCACAAGTTTGCACTTTTACGCATAACTTACGTTCTGAATACATCTGGACATCCAAAAATTTATGTAAGCACTAAAATATTTTATTTTAGTGTTCGGCATAAGAAAAATCCATTCATCGCGTCATTTGGATCGTTTTTCGCGCTTATGCGCATTCCGTCGTAATTAACCGAACATCGCGACCGTACGGCTAAACGAACCGACATCCTAGATATTTTTGGGCACATTTTGAGTTCCCTATACTTTAACTTCATTTTAGAGCTTTGAAATGGGGTTAACGGGCCTTAAACGTGTCAAAAATGCATTAAAAACCAAGTTTTGAGGCTGCAGGGACCAAAACTGTAAATCTGCCAAAGTTGTTACCTTACGGACGTCAACATTGTCAGCTTTGAGGTCTGTAAAGCAGTTTGCAGACCAGATTCAGTGTTTTTAACAGCAGATTCCAGCTGTTTGATCCTCAACCATATACCCACACTTGCTTAGTCAGCTGATAAGAACCATTTTTAGTCACCACAACTTCCCGACACATGTACGGATGGGATTAAGGCACGTTTTCCATGAAACGGTCTTAACGGTGGACCTTTTACTATAAATACCCCACCCCCCATGCTTCAAAATTACAAGAATTCTGATTTGAGAACCTCTAAGTTGAAACCATTGTTTCATACCTGAGATTCTTGAATCGGGATTAGCATTCGGGGACCCTTCGTAAGTATTCTTTCGTTCTTTTCCTTATTTTATTGCTTTTCGAGTCAGAAAGTCAAACTTTGTTTGACTTTCAGCGTTGACCAGTAATGGTCAATGCGAAGTTCGTTTGAACTTCGCAACGTGAGTGTAATCACGTTGGTCATAGTCCCTTGGGACTATGCCCACTGATTACCACGTTGTCTAGGGTCGTAGGGTAGGCGATCTGATAAATCGCCTATACCCTCGAACCCGACCCAGTTTGGTCGATCATTAGGATCCGACCAAATACATTAGGTGACCATAGTAGGTAGGGAATAACCTTCCGAGGTTATACCCTATGGTCACATCGTTTAAGTAGTTGTATGATAGGTAGTTTATATGCCTTAGGTAAATTACCAGAATACCCTTTTCATGTATAATTGGTAATTAAGCATATGTAACCTAAACTTTTGTCACATAACTGATTATGTAACATGTTTAGGCATATAACACTTGTCGTAGAACTAGTTAGGCGGTCCGAACGCGTTTCACGCGAACGACGCGTTAAAGTAGCATAAGCTACCTAAACGGGTCGTAATGGGTCGTAAGCTATTAGGTTGGGTTTCAATTAGTATGTAGGCTTTGTTAAACCATATGACACGAGTCTCTATACTCGTTTGGTTTACGAACCCTCATTCTATCAGATCTTCCGATTTAGGTCCGGTTTATTTACATAGTTACCTATATTAGGTGCCGTTTGATATCCGCGATCTCTAGCATTGTTTGGTTGTTACTCAAGGACTACTGAGCAATCTCAAGTGAGTACATAGACCCCTCTTTTACTGTTTTCCAAACTGTTTTGGGGTGGAACACATGTGCCTACTTGTTACTTTCATGCTTTCCTGTTTTCACATCATATACTTCCTATGTTCGTTAGTACTTTATAGTACATGATTTCATTACATTTTATGCTATGTATGCCCATTGCGTGCGTACTTAGTACATTGTTTTACATTACATTTTATGCTATGTATGTCCATTTAGTTCATACTTAGTACATCGTTTCACATCACATCATATGCTATGTATGTCCATTGCGTGCATACTTAGTACATCGTTTTCATCACATGCTTACATTTTGTTATGACATTTGGGTTGTTTACAATGGAACAATACATTCATTAACATTAGCTACGCCGTTCGTTAGTAGGTAGTGGTACCATAGGAATTGACAACTCCCGTTCCGGACATCCCAGGGAAAGGGGATGAAAGGAATGACCGAATTCGATATACATAATTTAGATAAACCTTTAAGTGGTTTAAGGGTTTATCGCCTCAGTCTCAAGGCTTGGATGTATGCATTATAACAATACCGCATAGATGTTCGTATCAGTAGAGCATGCATTTACACAAAACATAGCTTTGATTTAAACCAAGTTTTACTTCAATACTTTGTTTTTGTGCATATGGTTTAGTTGATATTTATCACTAGTCATACAGATCAGTTTGGTTTACATATTACATGATTTACATTGATCATGCATTTACACAAAACATAGCTTTGATTTAAACCAAGTTTTACTTCAATACTTTGTTTTTGTGCATATGGTTTAGTTGATATTTATCACTAGCCATACAGATCAGTTTGATTTACATATTACATGATTTACATTGATCATGCATTTACACAAAACATAGCTTTGATTTAAACCAAGTTTTACTTCAATACTTTGTTTTTGTGCATATGGTTTAGTTGATATTTATCACTAGCCATACAGATCAGTTTGGTTTACATATTACATGATTTACATTGATCATGCATTTACACAAAACATAGCTTTGATTTAAACCAAGTTTTAGTTCAATGCTTTGTTTTGTGCATTTCATCTATGGTTTAGTTGATGCATTTTCACTAGCCATACATATCATTTTGGTTACATATTACATGGTTTACATTTGACACATAAACACTTTTGACATTGGTTATACATTACATGATTTACATTAGACATGAACATTTTACATTGTTGGTTTGGTTTGATTAAGTGATTAAGTAACGATGCGTGTGTAATATGATACAAGCATGGTGGATACGCCGCTGGTACTTCCTATATATAAGTGTTTGTATGGTATTACATATAGTAGCGTTATTTAAATCATTTCAGTTTGATACATATAACATTTTATACAAATAACATACTTTTCACAATACATTGTTTTACAAACAACTTAACTTATACAAACTCATTTTCACATGGTTACTCATTTAACCATGCATTATTTTCTTATTTATACATATCATCTGAACTTATTGTTTTTTTTAAATGATTTACAAAGACAAAGCAAATTACAAGGTTCATGACTAAACATTTTCTCAAACATAAGTCATGAAACCTATTTTCACAAAACCTATGTATCTCACAGGCATTTTTATGCTGACGTACCTATTTTCACATGTGTTTTCAGGAGCTGTTGCATAAGATGATCAAGATACACATAGGCAGACTTGGGCTTTAGTGACAATAAAAGATGCAAGACTAGTTAATTATGTTGTATTTCTTTGTTTGTTAAGACATTGTAACACTTTTAATCAATAAAACGAAACTTAAATTTCCATGGTTGTAAAACATTAATTCTGTTACAACACTCCCCGATGTTTTCGCCACGTTTTGTATGTTCTACGTGGTCGGGGTGTGACACCTTGCTTCTATGTATGTGTGTAAAATGATTGAACAAGACTTGATGATGGTGGTGGTGATGATAGTGTTCTCGGCCGAACACTATGGAGAGGGAAGAAAAGAAAACAATTTTTGTTAAGTGTTTAAAGTGAGATGATCTTAACCCTCATGTATACTTATAACCCCATATACACTAATGCCCATTGTGTAATGTGTTTGCAAGATTTTAGACATCTCTAATTAAAATAATCAAAGAAAGGAAGATGTGTCCCCACTCTTGGGGACCGATCGGACTAGGGGGGGTATTTAGTTGGATTTCAATGACAAGGTTAAGCACTAGTTAGATTAGTTAGGGACTTTAAACAAGTTATTAGTGTGTTATAAAATATAACAGGTGTTAGGGTATTCGGGGACCCTAACTAGCTCAGAAAAGGAAAAACAATGTCATTGACAATATTTTTATGTTCCGGGTCAAGTCCGGTTGTTTGGTTGGATATTAATCCGTTAAAGTGCTAAATAAGCATTTAAAGTGTCGTTTATATCATTATTAGTGACACAATGAATTCCCGACACTTTGAAAAGTGTCTAGTATTATTTTCCCATGTTTTTGCACTTTACTAGTTAGCTTAAATGCTGTATTTTGTATTAAAGTGCAGGATTTTGTAATTTGAGCATGTTTTAGGCACATCCGGTCACTATAACTATCACTTAGTGACGCAGTTCTACAATCCTCACCTCCCTACACTCCCTACTGGTGTAGTAAACTATTCCCGGCTCATACTGGCCTCAGAGACAGTGCCTGTCTGATGCTGGCTATGTCAGCATGTTTACTGGGTTATCCGTTCTTTGTGCTACTGTGCTTTTGTGCATCAAGGTTGTCACTGATGTTTGTGTGTAAATAATAGAGTGACAGTAATATAGTATGATGCATGTATATGTATGTATCAGAAATCAAGTAGCAGTTAGCCACAACTGTAAGCAAGCACAGTAATTAAGCATTAATTAAATATTAATTAATTCGTACGGATACCTGGTTTGGTGCGGGTTGTCACATTCTCCCCCCGTTAAAGAAATTTTGTCCTCGAAATTTGTACTACCCTACTCCTTATGGTTAAGTCACACACGTATGTATATGAATAATATCGAAGTAGGTAATCATTAAATCGAAACAAACATTACTCACATTAGGTGAGTCCAAGAATATATAACAACCCGAATCCTAGGGTTGAAAGGTGTGTGCTTCTAGCATTGGATGTCAAAGGTACAAGACGCATTTGACGTATAGTCTAGTGTAATCCGGCTAGCAGGGTTCCACAAAAGTGGAGTTTTGACTAATAAGATTTTTAATCGATCGGTTGCAATATGCAAACGAGTTTTCACAAACCACAGCACCCGCTATATGAACTCAAAAGCAACAACTCAACGTAATAGTAAAATGATCTGTCAACTCCTGAATAAATGTCTGGTAAGGTTTAGTGTGTTGACATTTTTGAATGGTGAAGATACACCGAATGGATTACAAGCGAATCTGGTGTATCATTGCCTCGGTTCGTAGTTGCATCAGAAATGTTTAAATGATAAATCAAACAAAAGTATGTGTGGTCTCGTGTGAAATGGTTAACCATGATTAGCACAAGCTACAAGTTTATGATGACACCACAAGGTGTCGTAATGGCATTATCCAATAATAGTGGTGACTGAACAAGTTCACCGTGTTTGAAATCAAATGAAAGTGTACTGAGACAATCTGAAGATTTGATTTATACCATGTTATAGAGTTTCCAATTAAATACGGAACATCAAAGGACTACTGTTTTTGGTCGAAGATGAAAAAGTATTAAGTACCGTAGGGCATTTGATTGACAACGAAAGAATCGTTAGGAGGTACATTGTGCTTATGAAATGAATATATGTACCATTGCCTTAACACACAATTGTGTTGAGACCGCTTTGATCGTGAAGATCCAAAATGGATTGTTAACAACTAAATAGGGAATTGAATCCGTGGACGAAGTGAGTAACCAAATTAGCGCAAGCTTCAATTTTGTGAAAATATCACCACAAGGTATCGAAACAAATCAAACGTTTTAGTGGAGTCGTAGACCAACCAAATCTACTACGACTCGAAATGAAAGAATCTCTGCAAAAATAGTTGAATATGATGCTCCCAATACATCATATAGCGTTTCAAGTTAAACCTGTGAACTGGATAAGTTCAAGCAATTGAACTTGGTTTCAACGTAACCCGACAATGTATGTATCAACAAGGAATTCTCGGCATGGTAGCAAAATAAACCATGAATGTAACTTGAAAGAAAGCGGTTTCAAGGAAGTGTGTTAGCTTGGTAACACAAGAGCCAACAATAACAATAATGTAGGTTACTCGAATCAGGAATCAGTGATTAGGTTTAGCAAAATAACATGTAAATTCCAATGAGGTGCTTGTTCAAAACGAAATCACATACGTAGCATATGATGCATGTATGTCAGGTAAGTTTCCAAGAAAAGGAACAACGAGTATCTGCTAAAGTGAAGAAATGACCAGATATCGAAGCAAATGTGTGTTCGCTCTCAGCGAGAAAATTATTGTGATGCAACTACCATTAAGGGGAGTAGAGATGCAAACATCTACTTGCCAGAAGTAAAAGAAATCCAAGTACTCTCTGTTTGGTCAACGGAACTGGCATATGCGACGGGTTAATGATGGTTGATTGAGTTGACAGATATGGTTCCTAAATAAAAACCCTTACGAGTTTGGACCTGGGTTCTCAAAGGTCCTAAATATATGTTTTCTAAATCCTCCAGATTTCGTGTCCTGTGTGGATCCGGTTTGTACATTGCGTAGGAAGCACTGTTTTTGTGTACGTCTAAGAACTAGTCATTGTCCCACAATTTTCATCGGTAAACTTTCTTCTTGAATTCACAGCTAACGACGCTCGATTGTCGACCAGTCGTGTAATAGTAGTTGGGTCCTCATAGTCAGTTATGTAAGGAGTTCGTTAATCCTCAGCAAGAGCCACCGACTCTGGTTGACTAGCTCATCCGATTCCCGGTCATTTGAAAGTCATTCGTCCTTTCTTTTGGCGAGCAGAACTGAGGTTATCCAAAACAAAGGTTTTGGTCTATTATCTTCCTTCTTTATCAACCACTAAGGTTACACTGTCAATCCTTTCATCTCCGGAAGTGCAAGTCGCTACGATGCATCGGCTACAGGCGCAGTGCCTGGGATTAAATTGATGCGAGACTCGACTAATCGTTGAAGAGGTGATTCCGGCAAGTCTTCGAGGAAGACTTCAGGATAATCTCTGATCACGGGGGTATCGTTAAGTTTTAGTTCTTCGGCTCCCTTGTCCCCGATATGAGCCAGGAAACAACACATCCTTCCCACAACAACTTTCGTGCCTTAAGCAATTCGTGATATGTGGTGGCGTGTCCTGCTTCGTGAGTCACGATCGTATCCTTCATTCGTCATCGAGGTGCGGATATCAACCTCCGCTCGATCGCTTGCCAACTAATATATCCAATTACCACGTTGAAGCTTCCCAACTCAACTGGCAATAGATCTAGCGTAAACTTACGCTCTCCGGGTTCTATCTTGCCGATTCCAGTTACTGCGTTGGCTTCCACTAGCTTCCCCCTAGGCTAGTTCTAATGGGTACTGGAATATCTACTTTCTCGCTACTTAAACCAATTATGCTCTCGAACTCTAGAAGTGCGAATCGTAAAATTAGCAACAGTATTTGGCAATATCGATGCATAATATTGAGTAATATGGGACGTACCGATATCCTCGCCAAAACTCCTGACGTGCTTCCCTAGCTCCGGCGTGGAGCTTTCATCCTTGTGCCTGATCGTTCTTAGGGCAATATCTTCTGAAATGCTTTTTGCTTCCACAGTTTAAACAACCTCGAGTACGTTTCTGTTTATCGCTCATTCTGCCTTGGTAATTGTCGTTGTTTTCCTCGTGATTCTCACTACCATCTTGGCCCCCATTACTATGTTTAGTATATTGCTAACAAGTTTCCTTGACATGTCCCACCTTGCCCAGTTACCACAATTTCCATATTTGCATCGCCCGACATGATAACGTAAACAATTGTCGCAATTAGGTAGGATACCCTTGTAATCTTTTCCCTTCTTGGCCTTCTTCTTGTTACTTACCCGAGTAACCATCTTGAAATTTGCGAGCTTTCTCTTGTTATCCCCAGATGCCTCTATAGCAGTCTCCTTTTTCTCCTTCGCAGTGGAAAATTCTCCTCGTCTAACTGCTTCTTCCATGAGTGCTATGCTTATGTTGATAGCCTCGGTGATCGTTGAAGGTTTTGATGTTGTTACCAGGCTTAGAATCTGAGGTGCCAATCCCCTTATGAACTGTTCAATTCTCTTAAACTCTGGTGCCCCCAGGAGTAAGGCAACTTGTGATAATTCGTTAAATCTCTGCACATACTCCGCTATCTTTGGTCCTTCCATTTTCAAGTTCCACAGTTCTGTTTCCAACTTCTGGACTTCTGCCCTCGAGCAATATCTCTTACGCATCAGATCTTTCAGTTCGTCCCACGTCATAGCATATGAAGCGGTCTCGCCCATTGTCCGAATTTGATGGTTCCACCATGACAGAGCCTCATCCACCAATAGTCCAGTTATATACTTGACTTGATGTTCGGGGTCACATTTGCTCAATCGTAAAACAGAATCTGTCTTTTCAACCCAGCACACGAAGGCTAAGGCACCCCTAGTGCCGTCGAACTCTCGAGGTTTGTGGTCCAAGAACTGCTCATAAGTGCAGCCGTTGGGTGGTTTATTTCCTGAGGTACCTCCGCTGCAATCGGAGCGACGGGCCTCGTACCGCGCGATGGCCTGTAAGAGGCACTCTTGCATTTCCGCCTCTGTTGTAGGTAGAGGGTGGTTGATATCGGTGTTCCCTTGAGTCGACATCTTCCTAGAAGAAAGTCGGTTAGGTCAGGTCTAGTTTGCTTCGTGCGTGCATTTGGTTGTTTAGTGGTCATAAGTACATACACATAACAGGTTACTGTAACACCTGTGCCTCCACAGCCATCACACAAATACTGTAGCAATGAAATATTGTATTTCATACTTGGTATTCGTAAAAATATGTGTATCATTTGCACATATCAATTTTTGTTCAATTTCAAACTCTAAATCACTTTCTGGAAGGTTATACGCGCACCGATGCGTAAATATAACCAGTTTAATGCAACAAACACTCCGGAATAGTGACATTGGCTTAACATACCTTAAATAACCTTTACATAACTTAGAAATAAGTTTTGAAGGCATTGGTATGGCAAAAACAAGTTAATTCGTCTACAGGGACTAAATTTGACAAACTGCGAAAGTATGCCAATTTGAACTGTAACAGACATTCCAGAACATGACCATAAGTTAAACACACCTTAAATATCCTCTACATAGCTTAGAAATAGGCTTTGAGGGGTTCGGTGTGCTAAAATAAACTTTTGGGTCATTCAGGGACTAAAAGTGTCAAAAAGTGCACAAGTTTGCATTTTCGCGCATGACTTACGTTCTGAATACATCTGGACATTCAAAAATTTATGTAAGCATGACTATATTATATTTTAGTGTTCGCCTTAAGAAAAATCCATTCGTCGCGTCATTTGGTTCGTTTTTCGCGCTTATGCGCATTCCGTCGTAATTAACCGAACATCGCGTTCGTACGGCCAAACGAACCGACATCCGAGATATTTTTGAACATGTTTTAAGTTCCCTATACTTTAACTTCATTTTAGAGCTTTGAAATGGGGTTAACGGGCCTTAAACGTGTCGAAAATGGCCTAAATACAGTTCAGGGACCAAAAGTGTAATTCTGCCGAAATAGTGCCTAGCGGTGCGCTACACTTTAAGCGTAGCGGTGCGCTAGGGGTCTGCAGACCAGATGCAGAGTACCAAACAGCCTGTTTTCAGCTGATTAACCACAACCACATGTTTGCAACTTGCTTAATCACTAAGATAAGAAGCATATGTGGCTCCATAACCTTTGTGACAAGTGTACGGCTCGGATCGTGGCACGATATTCAAGAAACGATCCTAGCGGCTCTACTTTATCTATAAATACCCACCAACATCACACCCAAAAACCCACACCTTTGAATCTGAACTTGCTCTCTAAGTTGTCGTGTTTAACACTTCATACCTGAGAGTGTTCGGGTTCAAACCTTCCATTCTTGGACCCTGGGTTAGTATTCTTTCGTTCTTTTCCTTATTTTTACTGCTTTTCGAGTCCGAAAGTCAAACTTTGTTTGACTTTCAGCGTTGACCAGTAATGGTCAATGCGAAGTTCGTTTGAACTTCGCAACGTGAGTGTAATCACGTTGGTCATAGTCCCTTGGGACTATGCCCACTGATTACCACGTTGTCTAGAGTCGTAGGGTAGGCGATCTAATAAATCGCCTATACCTTCGAACTCGACCCATTTGGTCGATCATTAGGATCCGACCAAACACATTAGGTGACCATAGTAGGTAGGGAATAACCTTCCGAGGTTATACCCTATGGTCACATCGTTTAAGTAGTTGTATGATAGGTAGTTTATATGCCTTAGGTAAATTACCAGAATGCCCTTTTCATGTATAATTGGTAATTAAGCATATGTAACCTAAACTTTTGTCACATAACTGATTATGTAACATGTTTAGGCATATAACACTTGTCATAGGGCTAGTTAGGCGGTCCGAACGCGTTTCACGCGAACGACGCGTTAAAGTAGCATCAGCTTCCTAAACGGGTCGTAATGGGTCGATAAGACTTAGGTTAAGTTTCATTTAGTATGTAGGCTTTGTTAAACCATATCATATGAGTTCCTACACTCATTTGGTTTACAAACCCTAATGCTACCCAATCTTCCGATTTAGGTCCGGTTTATTAATGTAGTTACCTATATTAGGTGCCGTTTGATATTCCGCGATCTCTAGCATTGCTTGGTGGTTATCCTAGGACTTCTGAGCAATCTCAAGTGAGTACATAGACCCCTCTTTTACTGTTTTCCAAACTGTTTTGGGGTGGAACACATGTGCCTACTTGTTACTTTCATGCTTTCCTGTTTTCAAATCATATACTTGCTATGTTCATTAGTACATTATAGTACATGATTTCATTACATTTCCGCTATGTATGTTGACTGATAGCATGCTAGCACATTGATTTACATGACTTTTCTTCTTTGTATGTTAACTTAGCATACTTAGTACATTTCTGTTACATATGTTTACTCAGCATATGGACACATTGTTTTACATTGCATTTCTATTGCATATGTTTACTCAGCATATGGACACATTGTTTTACATTGCATTTCTGTTGCATATGTTTACTCAGCATATGGACACATTGTTTTACAGCTCTACCTTGTATGTTTACTCTAGCATACTAGGTACATTATCTTCATAAAACATGCTTACATTTTGGTATGACATTTGGTTTGTTTAACGGGTCTATATAACATTCATTAACATTTGCTACGCCGCTCGAGAGTAAGTAGTGGTACCATAGGACTTGACAAATCCCATTTCGGACATCCCGGGTAGGTGGGGATGAAAGGAATGACCGAATCCGAATACAATTCTTTTGATAACCTTAACTGAAAGGGTTATCCGTCTGTCTCAAGGCTTGGATGTATGAATTTTCACAATACCGCATAGATGTTCGTATCAGTATAGCATGCATTTACACATTACATGATTTACATTGATCATGCATTTACACAAAACATAGCTTTGATTTAAACCAAGTTTTACTTCAATACTTTGTTTTTGTGCATATGGTTTAGTTGAGACATTTCACTTGCCATACATGACATTTTAACAATAGACATTTGACATGGATATTTGACATAGACATTTTGACATGATTTACATTTGACACAAACACTTTTGACATTGGTTTTACATACTACATGATTTACATCTTGACATGAATACTTTGACATATTATTTAATACATTTGACAATTGAATTAAACATAGACTTCTTACATTGATTAGTTTGGTTTGATTAAGTGATTAAGTAACGATGCGTGTGTAATATGATACAAGCATGGTGGATACGCCGTTGGTACTTCCTATATATAAGTGTTTGTATGGTATTACATGTCGTAACGTTATTTGAATCATTTCAGTTTGAGACATAGAACATTTCATACAAATAACATACTTTTCACAAGACATTAATTTATAAATAACTTATCTTATACAAACACATTTTACTTGGTTATTCATTTAACCTTACACTTATTTATACTTATCATCTGATCTTATCGTTTTTCAAATGATTTAAAAGACAAAGCAAATAACAAGGTTCATGACTAAACATTTTCTCAAAACATAAGTCATGAATCTTATTTTCACAAAACCTATGTATCTCACAGGCATTTTTATGCTGACGTACCATATTTTCACATGTGTTTTTCAGGAGCTGTTGCATAAGATGATCAAGATACACATAGGCAGACTTGGGCTTTAGTGACAATAAAAGATGCAAGACTAGTTAATTATGTTGTATTTCTTTGTTTGTTAAGACATTGTAACACTTATAATCAATAAAGCGAAACTTTAATTTCCATGGTTGTGAAACATTAATTCTGTTACAACACTCCCCGATGTTTCCGCCACGTTTTGTATGTTCTACGTGGTCGGGGTGTGACAGAAAAGATGGTATCAGAGCTAATGGTTATAGGGAATTAGGTTATTAGTAATGCTTTGACCTAGTCTATAACCTTTCTAGGACCCTAACGCGAGTTTTCTTGCGTTTAGTCATAAAACAATACCGTCGCCTATCCTTAGGCGACGACCACAACAAGAACATAAATTTCAAAACCGCTTTGAAAACTAATCATCTGTTCTAGGATGATTGATTACTAGGTTTTGAACCCTCAATTGTAAAGTTTTAAACTCTTTATTATATGGTTTTGAACCCCTTTGAGTTTTCAAAACTTCGTCAAGGTTTTGGGTTTTAAATAATGTGAACATGTGCAAACTGGAAGGGTGAATGCCTGTATTCTGGGTTTTCTGTCTAGGCAAGCACTTCGTATACATCTCATCAGACGCGAGACCAGTTGTGCTTACCTGGGAATTCTTGGGATGAGTGTTCACTTATAGGCGAGCATGTCTTCGCGATACATTATTTTTGACCCATTTACTTTTATTTGTCACCATCTCATTTGTTTGCCTTAGGTAACAAACAAATGATCACAATTTTCATTCGTTACCATTCGGTATTGATTTTCCAATAACCTTTCACTTGCTTCTTCCTCTGTCTTTCATTTTCTTTTAGAATGTCTATTCCTCTCATCACTGGTCAAATGCCCGAGCGAGCAGCCAAATTTGTCCAGCAAATTGGCGAAGTGATTCAAAGGACTGTGGATTTAGGTATTGCCATGGCTCGTCTCAACAATGAAGCCTCTCGTCTCGACAATGAAGCCACTCAAGAGCCACTGAAGGAAACAGAAGTCAAGCCAGCACCAAAATCAAGGAAGCGTAAGGCTTCAAGGAAACCCGCAGTGGTTACACCTAATCAAGCGGGACCTAGCCAAGTGGCAAGGCCACCAGCTAGGAAGCCGTACTTTGGAACGGCACCTTTATGCAACAAATGTAAGGGGCATCACCTAGCTCACTTACAGTGTCATTGGTGTGTATCATGTGGAAGAGTTGGTCACCTGGCAAGTGTTTGTCGATGTAACCCGAACCAAGGTGGTCTAACTCAACCCCAAGTCAACTCAACTCAAGCTCGTTTTCCGCGTGGTACTTGCTACAACTGTGGCGATACGAGCCATTTCAGGAACAAATGCCCAAAGCTTGCTAATGCAAATCCCACCCACGGATGAGCAGTTGGCTGACTAGAAGATGTTGCTGTCTTATGCTTTTGTTCTTTTGTTTCCTTGTAATGTGAAACAATTTGTTTTGTTTATAAATAAATCGTTGTTCACAAATTCTGATATACAAGTATAGTTACATGTGTGTATGATTTTCCTATGATACCTACATCAAGGAACTATGTTCCTTACAAACTACTCTTGTGATTTTCTCTTTCAAATGATCACTCATGATTCCTTCGAAAATTTTAAGTACTCGTTTCATTCTAAGATACGAAGTACAGAAAATAAAGTGACATTATGAGTAATCGTGCTTTTCGCACATCTGTGCCTTTGAAATCCTTGATTAGAAAACTAAGGGTATTTTCAAATCTCATACCCATTACGTTTTGATTTTTCAACATACACAGTACCAGTATTTCAAAACAATCTTCATGATCTCAAAACATTTCATATAGTTTGAAAACAATTTTTCTAGATGCATTGTCTATGTTATTTCAAAAACATTGGCCATGTTATCAAAACCAACCTTTCTAATTTCAAAATATTTCATATAGTCTGAAGACAATATTAACACAATACATTTTCTGATCAAGTGCATGATTTCGAAAAGCATCATTCATGTCTTTCAAAAACCTTATACATAATTTCAAAATTCATCTCGCATGATTTTAAAACATTTTTATAAATATACTTACCTAGTACACCTACTTTATAATTTCAAATGTATTATATATATAAGGTTTCAAAAACGTTAAACACATTTTTCTTAAAAGAACCCCATGCATAGTTTTCAAAAATAATTTTCCTCATACATTGACTTAACCTTCAAATTCTGCTTCATATGTCGCCTTGACATATCTAGCATCTCAATTTCATAAGCATTTTTACTTCATGTTTTGACATAAGCACGTCTAGTGCAAGGTTTCAAAACATCTTCAACTTCTAAAATCCATATGGGATCTTTTTATCTTCACAATTAGATCCTTGTGGATGATCATCATTCAAATCAGAGTCCTTAATTGGATTCCTTATATACCTAAATTCGAACATTTCGGTTCCTTATAATCGAAATCGAATTTTGTTCTTTTAAAGATCTTTCTATCTTTATAGTTAAATTCTTTATAATGTTTAAAGTACCAAATGAAATCCACGAGATGGATTCCTAGTGTGCTTTAAATACATGTACTCTGTTAACAGAACGAACTTCTAGTTAAACAATTTTGTGGTTATGTGACTATGTGTTTATTCATCTCATGTTTTCCTTTATGCATTTTTGTGTTTTTATACTCTGGATAATTCGTTATTCAAATCCTCGCAGAATCTTTCATATCTTCATATGAGGGATTCGTATCAGGATAGTCAAAAGGTACTACCTTAAATCCTTAATGGGCTTCTATGTAATAGTTAAGACCCTTGGATTGATATAGTACTACTCCATGATTCATAAGAGACCCTTTAGTGGTCTAGTCAAAAAGATTGATTCACAATTTGGTTAAAGAATGACATCCAGTGATGTAGCTGAACAGACTCCTTGATAGTCTATTTAAATCATTTATTGATTTAGTCTAAAGGACTCTAAGGCGGTCTAGTTACACTCATCACAGGGTTGTTCATTTGGTTTTACACAACACATTATAAAATAGACTGTGCGGACTGTACAAGGGACTACGTAATTATGGAGGCCTACATAATTATGGAATTCAATGCACAGAAACCCAGTAAGATTTATTATGTGTAAGAACCGATAGCGATAACAATAACAAAATGATAACGATGTAATGGAGGTACGGTGGACGCACCAATGACGCTTCATATGCTTGTATATAAGTATCCCTCTTACATTGCAATCATGATGTTATTAAAGGTTACTAGAAGTTCAGAACCTTAACCAATGTTGTTCGATCTTTTCAACTTCATGTTTTAAACTCTCACAAGTTTCCTCTAAATTTCGGGACGAAATTTCCTAAAGTAGGGGAGACTGTAACACCTGTGCCTCCACGGCCATCACACAAATACTGTAGCAATGAAATATTGTATTTCATACTTGGTATTCGTAAAAATATGTGTATCATTTGCACATATCAATTTTTGTTCAATTTCAAACTCTAAATCACTTTCTGGAAGGTTATACGCGCACCGATGCGTAAATATAACCAGTTTAATGCAACAAACACTCCGGAATAGTGACATTGGCTTAACATACCTTAAATAACCTTTACATAACTTAGAAATAAGTTTTGAAGGCATTGGTATGGCAAAAACAAGTTAATTCGTCTACAGGGACTAAATTTGACAAACTGCGAAAGTATGCCAATTTGAACTGTAACAGACATTCCAGAACATGACCATAAGTTAAACACACCTTAAATATCCTCTACATAGCTTAGAAATAGGCTTTGAGGGGTTCGGTGTGCTAAAATAAACTTTTGGGTCATTCAGGGACTAAAAGTGTCAAAAAGTGCACAAGTTTGCATTTTCGCGCATGACTTACGTTCTGAATACATCTGGACATTCAAAAATTTATGTAAGCATGACTATATTATATTTTAGTGTTCGCCTTAAGAAAAATCCATTCGTCGCGTCATTTGGTTCGTTTTTCGCGCTTATGCGCATTCCGTCGTAATTAACCGAACATCGCGTTCGTACGGCCAAACGAACCGACATCCGAGATATTTTTGAACATGTTTTAAGTTCCCTATACTTTAACTTCATTTTAGAGCTTTGAAATGGGGTTAACGGGCCTTAAACGTGTCGAAAATGGCCTAAATACAGTTCAGGGACCAAAAGTGTAATTCTGCCGAAATAGTGCCTAGCGGTGCGCTACACTTTAAGCGTAGCGGTGCGCTAGGGGTCTGCAGACCAGATGCAGAGTACCAAACAGCCTGTTTTCAGCTGATTAACCACAACCACATGTTTGCAACTTGCTTAATCACTAAGATAAGAAGCATATGTGGCTCCATAACCTTTGTGACAAGTGTACGGCTCGGATCGTGGCACGATATTCAAGAAACGATCCTAGCGGCTCTACTTTATCTATAAATACCCACCAACATCACACCCAAAAACCCACACCTTTGAATCTGAACTTGCTCTCTAAGTTGTCGTGTTTAACACTTCATACCTGAGAGTGTTTGGGTTCAAACCTTCCATTCTTGGACCCTGGGTTAGTATTCTTTCGTTCTTTTCCTTATTTTTACTGCTTTTCGAGTCCGAAAGTCAAACTTTGTTTGACTTTCAGCGTTGACCAGTAATGGTCAATGCGAAGTTCGTTTGAACTTCGCAACGTGAGTGTAATCACGTTGGTCATAGTCCCTTGGGACTATGCCCACTGATTACCACGTTGTCTAGAGTCGTAGGGTAGGCGATCTAATAAATCGCCTATACCTTCGAACTCGACCCATTTGGTCGATCATTAGGATCCGACCAAACACATTAGGTGACCATAGTAGGTAGGGAATAACCTTCCGAGGTTATACCCTATGGTCACATCGTTTAAGTAGTTGTATGATAGGTAGTTTATATGCCTTAGGTAAATTACCAGAATGCCCTTTTCATGTATAATTGGTAATTAAGCATATGTAACCTAAACTTTTGTCACATAACTGATTATGTAACATGTTTAGGCATATAACACTTGTCATAGGGCTAGTTAGGCGGTCCGAACGCGTTTCACGCGAACGACGCGTTAAAGTAGCATCAGCTTCCTAAACGGGTCGTAATGGGTCGATAAGACTTAGGTTAAGTTTCATTTAGTATGTAGGCTTTGTTAAACCATATCATATGAGTTCCTACACTCATTTGGTTTACAAACCCTAATGCTACCCAATCTTCCGATTTAGGTCCGGTTTATTAATGTAGTTACCTATATTAGGTGCCGTTTGATATTCCGCGATCTCTAGCATTGCTTGGTGGTTATCCTAGGACTTCTGAGCAATCTCAAGTGAGTACATAGACCCCTCTTTTACTGTTTTCCAAACTGTTTTGGGGTGGAACACATGTGCCTACTTGTTACTTTCATGCTTTCCTGTTTTCAAATCATATACTTGCTATGTTCATTAGTACATTATAGTACATGATTTCATTACATTTCCGCTATGTATGTTGACTGATAGCATGCTAGCACATTGATTTACATGACTTTTCTTCTTTGTATGTTAACTTAGCATACTTAGTACATTTCTGTTGCATATGTTTACTCAGCATATGGACACATTGTTTTACATTGCATTTCTGTTGCATATGTTTACTCAGCATATGGACACATTGTTTTACATTGCATTTCTGTTGCATATGTTTACTCAGCATATGGACACATTGTTTTACAGCTCTACCTTGTATGTTTACTCTAGCATACTAGGTACATTATCTTCATAAAACATGCTTACATTTTGGTATGACATTTGGTTTGTTTAACGGGTCTATATAACATTCATTAACATTTGCTACGCCGCTCGGGAGTAAGTAGTGGTACCATAGGACTTGACAAATCCCATTTCGGACATCCCGGGTAGGTGGGGATGAAAGGAATGACCGAATCCGAATACAATTCTTTTGATAACCTTAACTGAAAGGGTTATCCGTCTGTCTCAAGGCTTGGGTGTATGAATTTTCACAATACCGCATAGATGTTCGTATCAGTATAGCATGCATTTACACATTACATGATTTACATTGATCATGCATTTACACAAAACATAGCTTTGATTTAAACCAAGTTTTACTTCAATACTTTGTTTTTGTGCATATGGTTTAGTTGAGACATTTCACTTGCCATACATGACATTTTAACAATAGACATTTGACATGGATATTTGACATAGACATTTTGACATGATTTACATTTGACACAAACACTTTTGACATTGGTTTTACATACTACATGATTTACATCTTGACATGAATACTTTGACATATTATTTAATACATTTGACAATTGAATTAAACATAGACTTCTTACATTGATTAGTTTGGTTTGATTAAGTGATTAAGTAACGATGCGTGTGTAATATGATACAAGCATGGTGGATACGCCGTTGGTACTTCCTATATATAAGTGTTTGTATGGTATTACATGTCGTAACGTTATTTGAATCATTTCAGTTTGAGACATAGAACATTTCATACAAATAACATACTTTTCACAAGACATTAATTTATAAACAACTTATCTTATACAAACACATTTTACTTGGTTATTCATTTAACCTTACACTTATTTATACTTATCATCTGATCTTATCGTTTTTCAAATGATTTAAAAGACAAAGCAAATAACAAGGTTCATGACTAAACATTTTCTCAAAACATAAGTCATGAATCTTATTTTCACAAAACCTATGTATCTCACAGGCATTTTTATGCTGACGTACCATATTTTCACATGTGTTTTTCAGGAGCTGTTGCATAAGATGATCAAGATACACATAGGCAGACTTGGGCTTTAGTGACAATAAAAGATGCAAGACTAGTTAATTATGTTGTATTTCTTTGTTTGTTAAGACATTGTAACACTTATAATCAATAAAGCGAAACTTTAATTTCCATGGTTGTGAAACATTAATTCTGTTACAACACTCCCCGATGTTTCCGCCACGTTTTGTATGTTCTACGTGGTCGGGGTGTGACAGTTACCATACCAACCAATCAAATAATAGTATAATCATAGTATGACCAAGTAATTCGGTAATTATGTTTAATGAGAGCATAGCAAGTAAGCACGTAGTATTATAATTATAGCACACACACATAGATCAATGACGTGCTTAGCGAAGACCTAGCGACTGAGCTTTTATTGGTTATTGGCCACAAAGTGTTGTCGCATGTTTGATGATTGGCTCTCATTATTCTCCGACCGAAATTGCATTGTCTTACAAAGTATATCATATTAAAAGGGACACAGGGTCACCCTACCCTTGTCCGTTAAATTTATTAGTGTATCGAAATTACGTAGTCAGATGTGGTCTTCAGAAGTTTCCACAATCTCGGCTTATCATAGATGTCCTACCCAAATGCAATGCAATGCGATCCGCATAATCCTGAAGCCAACTATACTGGCGACTAAGGTGGAGGAGGAAAGAAAGGTAAATTGTTAACATGCGTGAGTCCCTCCTCGAGCTTGTATATACGTCGAAGTAATTATCTGCTCTGTCGCTCAATAGTAAAGAAACGAGCATCAAATCCTGGGAATGGTGTAATAGCAATGGTCAAGAGCGCAAAAGGAACCTTGATGTACGTGGCGGATCAAAGTATGCTGGTAATAGGCAGAGTGGAGGAGGGGGTGTCTTACATAAACTTTTCAGACAATATGATGTCTTGTGATGTAGACACTTAAATCATGTTTTCGGTTACGTAATGTTTTGCATTTGAACTTGCCAATTGTGGTGTCAGCTCAAGTTCCAACGTTCTGCGACTCGTATCCTCAACCGTGGTTGATGTTATAGGAACACTCATCCTGTGTACAGCCTCCATAATGAGAGGGATGGCAAGGGTCTAAAATCAATATAGCGTGTTATAAGATCCATCAAAGTGGCTCGTCCGGCGTTGTGAAGGTGAATGTAGCAAATGGTGCGACCTGTGCAGTTGGGAATATGCTGTTGTAGCAGATGAATCGTTATGCGGGTGCTGTCCCGAAGTACCTTCCCGGGGTGCGGTTATATTCTGAAAGAAAGCTATAGGCACCTTGGTGCAATGGAAGTCGGTCTTCATAGGGAAAAGGAGCAATGTCAGCGGTTGCGGGTGTAAAAACAAACATCTCAACAATGAGGAGATTGCCCGATGCAGGTAGATATAAGGGGTGCAATGTCTGGCAGACCAAAAAGTAACAGGATCGTGATCACGTAATGGTGTAGGTTCAGCATGTCACACCCCCAAAATCCACCTGCGGAATACTACCGCTTGGAGGCGTGACTGACCAGGATCCAGCCACCAATCATATTGAACAAGCATATAAGTAGTTATAAAAATCCAACCAATACAATTGGTGTTCAAACAAAACATAGTTAAGTTGCAAGCGGAAGCATAAGCCCTAAATCAAAACATAAGTTTAATTGTTTCAAAGTTTAACATGGCACACAGCCGTCCATGTCCCACAACGACTCTCCTCCATGCAAGCTCCAGCTAAGCACCTATTGACCTGCAAAGCATGTAGTAACGAGTCAACAACAAGTTGAGTGAGTTCACGGTTGGGTGTTCGTTTTAAGTTGTTTCGAAAACAGTTTCCTTTATCTGGCATCCTGCCGTGGGGGTTACCCCATAGTAAAAAAACGTGACTTGTTTATTCCCGGTTACTCTAGCAATCCAGCCGTGGGGGCTACCCCGTGTTAGTTATCTGGCATTTCGGCCGTGGGGGCTACCCCATGTATACACTAGACTCGTTACCATATCGACTGCTGACTGTAGTCATGTTTATGTGCCCTGAAACTGTCAATGTATATCGTCATTGACGTGCCCCAGATCCATTAGTTCACGCCCGTCCTCTGCGGCACGGTGTGAGGTTTGTCAAACCTAAATAGCGCTATCTAACTAATGACCCGCTCGCCATTGGCCCGGCGATTAAGTCGATATAAAAATGAGGGACTTCATGATAGAGTTTTTGGTCTAGTACGAGTTATCTGTCCGTGAGGACGAGGAATTACATTCCTGAACCATTGCTGTCCTACCCAAGGAGGACGAGGAACCCATGTTCCTTAACCCCAATTCCCGACCCCTGGGAATCCCATGCTTTGTAGAGGGTGTGAACTCACCTTGGTTTGCTCGGTAGATACACAGAAAAGTCAATCAAGCAATATTGGGGTCAACCACGTCCTAACATAGTTGTATCATACAAGTCAGGTTCGTATCCAAGTTGTGCACGTATGTTCTACACGTATTGTACTCAAGTAATAATCATGGCATACATGTATGAACATGGCAGTTTGCAATAATGCCTACGGGTTGCACAGTAGCATATAAATAACAAGGCCCAAGGTCCGGCCCATCAACTAAGCCCGTAATATGCAAGGCCAAACCAGTGAGTCTGTGTACATGGTCTCGAGTCGAGACTAGAGATCTCGAGTCGAGACTATGCGGTTTCGAGTCATTCATGCATTAGTCGAGACAGACGGTCTCGAGTCGCAACCGGACTCGCAATCATGGTCTCGGGTCATGCTGTTTTGTGTTGATGTTGTGTGGTCTCGAGTCGCAACCGCGGTCTCGAGTTATCACGTTTAAGGTCTCGAGTCGAAACCAGGTGTTCTCGACTCGCAACCTGAGTCGCAACCAGGTGTTTCGACTCCCAGCACCTGCTGATCTGCATAGTGTACTAACCAATAGAAATCCGATTTCATGCAACAGTTTGTACTATCCACTAAACATGTTTTCTTGTCTAAACCTTCATCAAAATAGATCAAACAACCAGATTTCAAATATTCAAAACATGTTCATATGATATTCATGTTGTTCTTCATCATTTATATATGAACCTAAATCAAACAAAAATCATGAACAACTCTTATCAACACTTAGACATATAACCGGATTTTTGTTCTTGATTACTAACATGCACCCTATGATATCAACACAATGAATTATCCTAACCGTGAACCTAACCGGCTACAAGCATTCGGTTTCCATTCATTAATCAATCTAACTTGTATCAACATCAAAACCCATATGGAGCCGATAATACTCATTCATAGTTAAGCATACATTACTTATCCTAACATCATCAATATATTATCATACAATCATCATCATCATCCGAAATAAACATATAACATGCATCATTAATCCATAACATCACACATCAACACCTTTAATCATGCAACTACATGTGTTTGCAAAAATATCACTAACCGGTTCAAGTATGGGTTCAAAGGTGTGAATGAAGCTTCCAACGGGTGTGTGTGTGAGTCGGTCCGAGAGCTCCTGGTGTCACCGGTTTGATCCGAGAAGAAGGAGGAGAGGTGATGTTGAGACTTAGGGTTTAGTGGTTTCTAGAGAGAGTAGGGGAGTATGTGTGTTGTCCAAAAATGATAGTGTTGGTTAGCACAAGGATATATACTAGTTTCAAGTGGTGCACCCTAATGGGCTTTCGGTTTGGATTAAATGAGGTGCGTGGCCCATCCAGCCCATATGTTGCACTGTTCACTCGAGACCACATGGTCTCGAGTCGGGTTCTTGTTGTCTCGGTTCATATACATACTCGCATACATACAATCACACACATAATCATATAAGTTCACATATATCATTCATTAAATCATCAATTTAGTTAGTCACTTAGCGTTCAAGCATACAACGAAAGGTTCTAAATTTCGAGTTGTCACATCATCCCCAAGTTGAAAGAAATTTCGTCCCGAAATTTGGTAAGCACTCACTGAGGAAGCTAGTTAGGTTGTATGGTTCTCCCGGTTTTCCTGGGGTGTCACATCCACCCCCCGTTGATCTGGAATTTCGTCCCGAAATTCCGTAGCTTCGGCCTCAGTAGTGGGTGTACTGTTTGCGAACAGTTGGGGATACTTTTGTTTCATCTGATCTTCGCGCTCCCAGGTGAACTCTGGGCCGCGACGTGAGTTCCAACGAACTCGAACGAGAGGTATTCTAGTGCTCTTGAGGACCTTGACATCCCGGTCCGTGATTTCGACTGGTTCCTCGACGAATCGCAACTGTTCGTCGATAGTGAGTTCCTTCAGAGGAACTACGTGGGTCTCATCTGACAGACACCTCTTCAGATTCGACACGTGAAAAACGTTGTGAACTGCACCGAGTTCTGCTGGTAAGTTCAGTCTGTAGGCCACCCTGCCTATTTTCTCAATGACTTCGAAAGGTCCAACGTATCGTGGGTTAAGTTTACCGCGTTTACCAAAACGAACCACACCCTTCCAGGGTGAAACTTTGAGTAGTACCCGCTCCCCAACCTGGAGCTCAAGCGGTTTCCTGCCCATGTCGGCGTAAACTTTCTGACGGTCGCGAGCTGCCGCCATGCGTTTTCGTATTTGAGCAATTTGCTCGGTCGTGTCTACCACGTATTCTGGACCAGTGATCTGACTATCTCCCACCTCTGCCCAACAAAGAGGTGACCGGCATTTACGTCCGTACAATGCCTCAAACGGAGCAGCTTTAATGCTGGTGTGGTAGCTGTTGTTGTACGAGAATTCCACCAGTGGCAGATGCTTCTCCCAGCGGTTGCCAAAATCGATTACACATGCACGAAGCATGTCTTCTAAGGTTTGAATAGTGCGCTCGGACTGCCCGTCCGTCTGAGGGTGATACGCTGTGCTCATATCTAATCGTGAGCCAAAGGATTTGTGCATCGCTTGCCACAGCTCTGAAGTAAAACGCGCATCTCGATCTGAGATAATAGAGGTGGGCACCCCGTGCCTCGAAACAACTTCCTTGAGGTATATTTCTGCGAGAGTGGAGAACTTATCCGTCTCCTTGATAGCCAAGAAGTGTGCAGATTTTGTGAGTCGATCCACGATCACCCAAATAGTATCGTTCCCACGCTGGGATCTAGGCAGGCCAGTGACAAAATCCATGGAAATTTGCTCCCATTTCCATTGAGGTATCTCCGGTTGTTGGAGTAGGCCTGAGGGTTTCTGGTATTCAGACTTGACTCTCGCACAAGTCAAACACTTGCTGACGTAGGTTGCTATGTGGGCCTTCATGCTAGGCCACCAGTACGTAGTTTTGATATCATGATACATCTTATCTGATCCAGGGTGTACTAAGTAGCGAGACTTGTGTGCTTCATCCATCACAAGCTCTCGTAGGTTGCCGTAGAGTGGGACCCAAACGCGTCCCGTTACGTAGTAAGCACCGTCTTCCTTCTGTTCTAATCGTTGCCTTGATCCGCGTAGGGCTTCAGCCCTGACGTTTTCTGGTTTCAGTGCTTCTATCTGAGCAGCTCGTATTTGGGAAGGGAGACTAGAGTGGATCGTGAGTTGTAAAGCTCGCACGCGCTTAGGCGCAGTGTCCTTCCGACTGAGGGCGTCAGCCACAACATTGGCCTTGCCCGGGTGATACCTGATTGAGCACTCGTAGTCATTCAGTAGTTCGACCCATCGTCGTTTTCGCATGTTCAGTTCCTTCTGCTTGAAGATATGCTCGAGGCTCCTGTGGTCGGTGTAGATGGCGCACTTGGTACCGTACAGGTAATGCCGCCATAACTTAAGTGCAAAAACGACAGCTCCCAGCTCTAGGTCGTGTGTAGTGTAGTTCTTCTCGTGAACTTTGAGTTGGCGTGAGGCGTAGGCTATAACTTTATCTCGTTGCATCAACACGCAACCAAGACCCTGAATTGATGCGTCGCAGTAAACCACAAAGTCGTCTGTGCCTTCCGGCAAGGAAAGGATAGGTGCACTACAAAGTCTATCCTTTAGGTGCTGAAATGCTACCTCCTGTGCATTTCCCCAGCGATAAACAATGCCTTTCTGCGTTAGTGAGGTGAGAGGCTGTGCAATCTTAGAAAAATCCTTTATGAATCTCCGGTAGTATCCCGCCAAACCCAAGAATTGGCGAATTTCCTTTGGTGTACGAGGTGCAGGCCAGTTCTTAATCGAGTCTATCTTGGATGGATCAACGTGAATCCCATCCTTGTTTACCACGTGGCCTAGGAAATGGACTTCTCGAAGCCAGAAGTCGCATTTCGAGAACTTTGCATAAAGCTGTTCTGTTCGAAGGAGTTCCAGAATAAGTCGTAGATGCTGCTCGTGTTCCTCCTGACTCTTGGAATAGATCAGGATGTCGTCGATGAAGACTATAACGAATTTGTCCAGGTAAGGCTTGCACACTCGGTTCATCAAGTCCATGAAAACCGCAGGTGCGTTTGTCATCCCAAAAGGCATGACCAAAAACTCATAGTGCCCGTATCGAGTTCTGAAAGCTGTTTTGGAGACGTCCTCTTCCCGGACTCTCAGTTGGTGGTAACCCGATCTTAAATCGATCTTTGAATAGTAGCTCGACCCTTGTAGCTGGTCGAACAAGTCGTCAATACGCGGTAGAGGATAACGATTCTTCACCGTCACCTTGTTGAGTTCCCGGTAGTCGATGCACATTCTGAAAGTACCGTCCTTCTTCTTTACAAATAATACTGGAGCTCCCCAGGGCGATGAGCTTGGACGAATAAAACCCTTATCCAGGAGCTCTTGTAGTTGCGTAGAGAGTTCCTTTAACTCTGATGGGGCTAAACGATAAGGTGCACGAGCTATAGGCGCAGCTCCAGGAGCTAGTTCAATCTGAAACTCGACTTGGCGATGAGGCGGAAGACCAGGTAATTCCTCAGGAAATACCTCTGGATAATCGCGTACAACTGGAAAATCTTCTATCTTCTTCTCTTTTTCTGAGGTGTCAGTAACGAGAGCCAAAATGGCAGTGTGGCCCTTTCGCAAGCACTTTTGGGCCTTAAGGAGAGAAATGACGTTCTCAACAGCACTCATCTTGTCGCCATGAATCATGAGAGGTTCGCCACCGGGACCTGGAACACGGACAACCTTCTCGTTGCAAAGAATCTCTGCTCGGTGTTGGGATAACCAATCCATCCCAATGACAACGTCGAAACTACCCAAGACAATAGGAATGAGGTCGATGGAGAAGGTCTGGTCAGCGAGAATAAGTTTACAACCTTTGACTACGTGTGTGGCTTCTAAACTCTTACCATTTGCTAGCTCTACGGTGTGCTTGTTGTTCAAGGGTGTTGGAATACGCTTAAGCATTCGACTAACTTCTAGTGACATGTAACTAGTATCGGCACCCGAATCAAATAAAACTGAAACATAAAAGTCGTCGAGAAGGAACTTACCCGCCACAACATTGGGGTCATTCCTTGCTTCACCTTGGCCAATCACAAACACCCGCCCCCTGGCGCCATTGTTGTTGTTGTTCCCATTGTTACCATTCCCCTGATTGTTGTTATTGTTGTTGTTGTTGTTCTGGTTCCTGTTCAGTTGGGGACAATCTCTCTTGAAGTGGCCCTCAGCTCCACACTGAAAGCACCCTTTGTTATCACCTTGCTGTTGCTGCTGGCGTTGATTCTGTTGGGCTTGCTGACGATTCTGATTGGCGGGGTATAAGCTCCTGCAATCCTTTGCAGCGTGACCAGGCTTGTTGCACCGATGACAGTTGCCCCTGGTGCATGGCCCGCTGTGGTGCAGGCTGCAGCGATTGCATTTGGGGTGATTTCCTTTGTACCCACCATGACTTTGACCACCAGACGATTGCTGATTAGGGCTCTTGTAGTCATCAGTCTTTCTCTGCTGAGACTGGGACTGAACAGAAGTCGAACCCTTACTTGAAGTTCCATCCCATTTCCGTTTGTTGTGACTAGAGGTACCAGAAGTAGTTGCAGCACCTATGCGTTTTGGTAACTTGTTCTGCTCCACCGCCTGATCTGTGAGACGGTGAGCCAACTGAACAGCTTGCTGGTAGGTGGCGAGGTTCGCTGAGGTCACATGGCTTTGGATTTCTGGCACTAAGCCCTGAAGAAATAGTTCGATGCGCTTGATGGGAGGATCCACCATAGTAGGACACAGAATTGCCAGTTCGTTCGACCTTTTCACATAAGCTTCAATTTCCGACCCCGTCATCTTGAGGTTGAAGAACTCCACTTCCAGTTTGTGAATCTCATCCCGACTGCAGTACTCTTCCTTGATCATTTCCTTAAAATTCTCCCATGGGGTGGCGTTGGCAGCAACCAACCCCAGCATTTGAACCTGAGCGTTCCACCACGTGAGGGCTAAACCCTCGAGAGTACCGGTAGCGTACTTCACCCTGCGTGCCTCAGGGCATTCGCACATTTCGAACACAGATTCCAGCTTCTCAAACCAGTGTAGGAGACCTACTGCTCCTTCAGTGCCGCTAAAAGTAGTTGGTCGGCAGTCCATGAAAGTCTTAAAAGTGCACACGGGTGGCTGAACATGCTGACCTATCGTAGGTGAAAGAAAAGACAGAGTTTAACACAAAGGTTGGTTCACGAGAGTAGGATTCTAAAGATCCTAGAATGAGTTCGGACTGCAGGATATACCTCCTGCGTGTGCAGCTACAAGTGCTGCAGCAACTCGTTCGTTGATCAGAGCCGTCAACTGGGCTTGTGTCAGGTTAACGCGTCCAGACATGATCTTCATATCAAGAAGAACGTGAGTGAGAGGGGTTCGCGAAAGTGCGGTGACAGAAGTAAGCAAATACACATGTGTTCAAGCAACAGTGGTTATACTAGCCAAGCATACCATGAGCAATGTACTATGTAACTAACAAGTAGGCAATATATACACAGATCATATCACCTAGAATGTCGAGCCTTGCATGTGGAGTGAAGCGTCGTTGTGGACCGTTGAGCACTGTACAGGTTATAGTCTGATTTTAATAAAACCTTTCCCTTATTAAAACCAAGTTCACTATAACCAATGGCTCTGATACCAATCTGTCACACCCCCAAAATCCACCTGTGGAATACTACCGCTTGGAGGCGTGACTGACCAGGATCCAGCCACCAATCATATTGAACAAGCATATAAGTAGTTATAAAAATCCAACCAATACAATTGGTGTTCAAACAAAACATAGTTAAGTTGCAAGCGGAAGCATAAGCCCTAAATCAAAACATAAGTTTAATTATTTCAAAGTTTAACATGGCACACAGCCGTCCATGTCCCACAACGACTCTCCTCCATGCAAGCTCCAGCTAAGCACCTATTGACCTGCAAAGCATGTAGTAACGAGTCAACAACAAGTTGAGTGAGTTCACGGTTGGGTGTTCGTTTTAAGTTGTTTCGAAAACAGTTTCCTTTATCTGGCATCCTGCCGTGGGGGTTACCCCATAGTAAAAAAAACGTGACTTGTTTATTCCCGGTTACTCTGGCAATCCAGCCGTGGGGGCTACCCCGTGTTACTTATCTGGCATTTCGGCCGTGGGGGCTACCCCATGTATACACTAGACTCGTTACCATATCGACTGCTGACTGTAGTCATGTTTATGTGCCCTGAAACTGTCAATGTCTATCATCATTGACGTGCCCCAGATCCATTAGTTCACGCCCGTCCTCTGCGGCACGGTGTGAGGTTTGTCAAACCTAAATAGCGCTATCTAACTAATGACCCGCTCGCCATTGGCCCGGCGATTAAGTCGATATAAAAATGAGGGACTTCATGATAGAGTTTTTGGTCTAGTACGAGTTATCTGTCCGTGAGGACGAGGAATTACATTCCTGAACCATTGCTGTCCTACCCAAGGAGGACGAGGAACCCATGTTCCTTAACCCCAATTCCCGACCCCTGGGAATCCCATGCTTTGTAGAGGGTGTGAACTCACCTTGGTTTGCTCGGTAGATACACAGAAAAGTCAATCAAGCAATATTGGGGTCAACCACGTCCTAACATAGTTGTATCATACAAGTCAGGTTCGTATCCAAGTTGTGCACGTATGTTCTACACGTATTGTACTCAAGTAATAATCATGGCATACATGTATGAACATGGCAGTTTGCAATAATGCCTACGGGTTGCACAGTAGCATATAAATAACAAGGCCCAAGGTCCGGCCCATCAACTAAGCCCGTAATATGCAAGTCCAAACCAGTGAGTCTGTGTACATGGTCTCGAGTCGAGACTAGAGATCTCGAGTCGAGACTATGCGGTTTCGAGTAATTCATGCATTAGTCGAGACAGACGGTCTCGAGTCGCAACCGGACTCGCAATCATGGTCTCGGGTCATGCTGTTTTGTGTTGATGTTGTGTGGTCTCGAGTCGCAACCGCGGTCTCGAGTTATCACGTTTAAGGTCTCGAGTCGAAACCAGGTGTTCTCGACTCGCAACCTGAGTCGCAACCAGGTGTTTCGACTCCCAGCACCTGCTGATCTGCATAGTGTACTAACCAATAGAAATCTGATTTCATGCAACAGTTTGTACTATCCACTAAACATGTTTTCTTGTCTAAACCTTCATCAAAATAGATCAAACAACCAGATTTCAAATATTCAAAACATGTTCATATGATATTCATGTTGTTCTTCATCATTTATATATGAACCTAAATCAAACAAAAATCATGAACAACTCTTATCAACACTTAGACATATAACCGGATTTTTGTTCTTGATTACTAACATGCACCCTATGATATCAACACAATGAATTATCCTAACCGTGAACCTAACCGGCTACAAGCATTCGGTTTCCATTCATTAATCAATCTAACTTGTATCAACATCAAAACCCATATGGAGCCGATAATACTCATTCATAGTTAAGCATACATTACTTATCCTAACATCATCAATATATTATCATACAATCATCATCATCATCATCCGAAATAAACATATAACATGCATCATTAATCCATAACATCACACATCAACACCTTTAATCATGCAACTACATGTGTTTGCAAAAATATCACTAACCGGTTCAAGTATGGGTTCAAAGGTGTGAATGAAGCTTCCAACGGGTGTGTGTGTGAGTCGGTCCGAGAGCTCCTAGTGTCACCAGTTTGATTCGAGAAGAAGGAGGAGAGGTGATGTTGAGACTTAGGGTTTAGTGGTTTCTAGAGAGAGTAGGGGAGTATGTGTGTTGTCCAAAAATGATAGTGTTGGTTAGCACAAGGATATATACTAGTTTCAAGTGGTGCACCCTAATGGGCTTTCGGTTTGGATTAAATGAGGTGCGTGGCCCATCCGGCCCATATATTGCACTGTTCACTCGAGACCACATGGTCTCGAGTCGGGTTCTTGTTGTCTCAGTTCATATACATACTCGCATACATACAATCACACACATAATCATATAAGTTCACATATATCATTCATTAAATCATCAATTTAGTTAGTCACTTAGCGTTCAAGCATACAACGAAAGGTTCTAAATTTCGAGTTGTCACACAGCAGGCGCAACATCGAGCTGACCCAAAAGGTGTAGAAGCTAGCTCAAGAGCAGACTCTGGGCCGTGTAACGGTGTGGTGTCTCGAGCAGGTGATAGGGCAGCAGCCACGTCATCGTCGTCTTGTGTAAGTAGTAGAATGCTGTAATCCAGCTGTTTGTAAGGTTGTAGGTATCACAGATTCAAAGGAGTCTGAATGCATGCCAGAATCGGAGGATGGCTTGTTAACAGGGGTCTTAAGCAGTGAAGTTAGTAACAGTGTTCTCGTCTAATTTTCTATCATCATGGGCGTCGGCAGGAGGACCATCGATAAGCATGCCCACGTAGTCATATATTGTTCGTCGAGTAGCCAACCTTCAGTAGGAATGTCCGCAGGAGGCGTATCATCGAGGATTGGAGCCATGGTGTGTCCTTCATCGAGATGACCAGTGATGAAGTGGTCATGGACCGAAACAAGAGTGACAGAAGGATTCTTGTCAGAGAAGCCATCAGCAAGGGTAAATTATTACCAGAATCTGGTAGCGCGGACTGTTGGAAGTCGTCCTCGTCCTTGGTTGGCATATCAGGATCACTCTCAGTGTCTGCCGTAAATATCTCTGGCGCAGATGCAGTCTCCTAATCCGTGGCGGTGGCCGTAGGGTTATCAATGTCTGATAACTCGCTTTCTAAATAGAGTGACATGTGTGCCGGTACATAATAGTCATAGCATGTATACCCATAGTAGTTATTAACGATTAGTGTATGCAAATATTCACCACGTGTGCACGTATATCAGTAATCATCAATTAAGCAGTATGTAATCATCCTAGTCTTCCCCAGACTATCCTCTCAGCCTCTCAGACTGAACTTCCTAGTCTCTCAGACTAAAATCTCCCAATCTCTCAGATTGAATTCTCAATCTCTTAGACAGACTTCCTGGTCTCTCAGACTAAATTCTCCCAATCTCTCAGATTGAATTCTCAATCTCTCAGATTGACTTCCTGGTCTCTCAGACTAAATTCTCCCAATCTCTCAGATTAAATTCTCAGTCTCTCAGACTAAGCCTCCTAGTCCCACTAGACTACTCCCTCAGCCTCTCAGACTGAGCCTCCTAGTCCCACTAGACTACTCCCTCAGCCTCTCAGACTGAGCTATAAATTTAAATTTGGGAATGTGTATGTGTGCCTTTTTGTTTGTAAAAAGGTTTGTTCCCTGGATCTGGACGTATAGTGTATGCAATGTAAAAGTGTTTGAAAACATTTTCGTGAGAGCCCTGATAATCATAGTCTAGACTCGAGAAGGAATCCTAGTTCGCTATGATCGAGGCTCTGATACCAAGCTGTCACACCCTGGCTTTGCGGAAGCGTGGGTTTATTTGGTGTGACTTCTTAATACCATAGCAACAATCATAACCATACTATATGATAAAAACATGAGATATTCGTCCATTAATAAAGTTAGAAAAATCTCATTTTCAATAATCACAAAATAAGTTACAAACCTTAACTTGATTTAATTGAGTTCATAAAGACTTAGCAAAAGACTTTAAACAATACTAGGTTTAGGGATATGTAACCCGTCCAGGAAGAGGTTACACCTTCTAAACCCTGGTTGACTTCTTTATTCAAACGCAGCTTGAAAATACGTACATACCGTGCCAGATCCGTTAGTTTCCTGAAATACATGTAGTTTGAAAAGTCAACATAAAGTTGAGCGAGTTCATGTGTAAGTGAGTATGTACAAACCTTTGAAAATGTTGTAAGTATGTATAAAAGTCCCTGGTATGTAGCAATTAAGGAAAAAGAGATCACCATTGGGTTGCAAAGCCAATGATATGTGTGAAGTGCTGTAGGAAGACTCAAACCTAGCAGATTTATGCGTCAGGCTCAAAGTCACCACCTGGTCCACTAAGCGGGCTCAGGGGTTGGGCTCCCTACACCCAGATAGATCTACCGCTAATGACCCTCAGTCCTACAATGAGGATTAATGGCCTCCAGTTCCCGCCTACCCACTCACATGATCTAAGTAGTAACCCTCCTTAAGCTAACCATACCGTGTAAGTAAAAGTTCGTAATAATCGTAACATGTATTTCACCCCCGCAGTTTAAAACTGAAAAAAGTTAAGAGAAAAGGGGGACATGAACTCACTGAAGTGCGTCTCGAAATAGTATCTCCCGATCAACCTGCTGCGTGACGACCTACACGTACTAACTTCTATTAGACGGACGGCCGTGCCTTGGCTTAAGGTTTAACGTTCTTGGGAAATAGTTAGGTAACTATTCCGTGTTTACACTTCTTAATTATTTATAATTATATTCCTTCCCAAGGATGGGGGTTTTAATACATGTGCGTTTTCGTGATTCCAAAAATATATTATTAAGTCTCACTTAATAAAATATATTTTAATTTATTTGTCTAAAATATTCTATCTCCAAAATATACATATTTTTCCCAAAAATATTATATTTTACTCTATACAATTTCCAAAATAATATTTCGTCAGAATACACATTTAAGAGTATTTTCCGAAAATACGTAAGTTACGTTTAAAGTTCGTGTGGTAATAATAATACCGGTGTAACTTAGATGTTTATTTGTGAAGGCGTTGGTATTATTTTGGAGTCGTGCTTTCACAATGTATTCCAGTTATATTATTCTTACGCTAAAAAAATAATATATAGTTCACAAAATAATCATAAAATCACATAAGCGTTTTACTATGAAATATATATTCTCAATATATATTTAACAAGTTTTATTTATGAAAACCCACCTCCGAACACTTGGTTATTTTATAATCAAAATCATGGCGAAGTTTGTTTGGAAAACAAGTCGGAAATATATTCATAACACTTGTCACAAAAATATTCTAAGTGTTATTTCCTGGAAAATTTTCGCCAGAGTTTCCTCTGTAACTGGAGGTGGCCACGCTTACTAGCGTATCATTTTCTTTTCAAAATTCAATCAACAATTTTCCAATCATCAACAAACAATATTCAAACATTAAACTAGTCAAAACAAGTATAAATCGCAAACACATGAACTTGTAAGTTGTGTGAAAATACGTAGTAATCTTCCAACATTTTTAGTAGATCTTTCTATCTTTAAAAATAAAATCGGTTTCTTGAAATCTTTATTTTCAAAGAACATGTAACTTTACAACTCCTTAGTCAAAAATTACGAAAATATTTCTTTGTTAAAACCTTTGTTCGCACAAGTGTTTACACACTTGTTTGTTCACAAAAACACCTTTAGTTTATGAAAGTTCCGGCTTTAAAATAAGACTTGTATCTTACACTTGGTTCTTCGAAAATACTACTTGTAGATCTTTAGATCTACTAGTTTAAAACTTCATTTTACAAGAAAAACTATTTTTACAAAAGTTCATGTTTATGTATGGGAGGGTTTGTCATCTTGTATCTTCTACACCAAACATATTGCTAGTTCATGTTCCATGAACATGACCTAGCGTGGTTAGATGACGGTCCGTTCCACTACTAGCAACCAACAACATAAACAACCATAACTAAACAAGATTCGCAAGTTTTACACCATTATTTACTCTTTAACCACCATGTTTATCATTCTTACAAGACTTTATGCTTTGATCTTTAGTGTTCATGAGTTTTAACCGTTAAACTTCTTATTAACCACCTTAAACAAGATCAAGAGAGTGTTTAGAATCACTTACAACTAGCTCAAGGCTAGGGAAGAATCAAAGCGAAAACTAGGTGGATAAAAGCGATGTAGAGAGGTCCTTGTGATTCCGAGTGCACCAAGCTTCCTTATGTGATCCCTTGCTTCTATGTATGTGTGTAAAATGATTGAACAAGACTTGATGATGGTGGTGGTGATGATAGTGTTCTCGGTCGAACACTATGGAGAGGGAAGAGAAGAAAACAATTTTTGTTAAGTGTTTAAAGTGAGATGATCTTATCCCTCATGTATACTTATAACCCCATATACACTAATGCCCATTGTGTAATGTGTTTGCAAGATTTTAGACATCTCTAATTAAAATAATCAAAGAAAGGAAGATGTGTCCCCACTCTTGGGGACCGATCGGAATAGGGGGGGTATTTAGTTGGATTTCAATGACAAGGTTAAGCACTAGTTAGATTAGTTAGGGACTTTAAACAAGTTATTAGTGTGTTATAAAATATAACAGGTGTTAGTGTATTCGGGGACCCTAACTAGCTTAAAAAAGGAAAAACAATGTCATTGACAATATTTTTATGTTCCGGGTCAAGTCCGGTTGTTCGGTTGGATATTAATCCGTTAAAGTGCTAAATAAGCATTTAAAGTGTCGTTTATATCATTATTAGTGACACAATGAATTCCCGACACTTTGAAAAGTGTCTAGTATTATTTTCCCATGTTTTGCACTTTACTAGTTAGCTTAAATGCTGAATTTTGTATTAAAGTGCAGGATTTTGTAATCCGGTCACTATAACTATCACTTAGTGACGCAGTTCTACAATCCTCACCTCCATACACTCCCTACTAGTGTAGTAAACTATTCCCGGCTCATACTGGCCTCAGAGACAGTGCCTGTCTGATGCTGGCTATGTCAGCATGTTTACTGGGTTATCCGTTCTTTGTGCTACTGTGCTTTTGTGCATCAAGGTTGTCACTGATGTTTGTGTGTAAATAATAGAGTGACAGTAATATAGTATGATGCATGTATATGTATGTATCAGAAATCAAGTAGCAGTTAACCACAACTGTAAGCAAGCACAGTAATTAAGCATTAATATTAATTAAGCATTAATTAAATATTAATTAATTCGTACGGATACCTGGTTTGGCGCGGGTTGTCACATCTAATAGGCATTTAAACCCATGAAATCATTCTAACCCATACAAGTTTTATAGTGTCAAAAACGAGTATTAAGTACTAGATGATTATTTTCTTGTATACATACTTTTGTATATTTAAATTCCGAATCCTAATCCTCTGTTATTATCCGAATACTCACACACCTATGTTTCCTCATGTAGAAGAACTCGGTGTTCCCCCTCCAAACCAATAACTCTTCACGGGTTAACAAGTGGAAGCTTTCAAAACCGTGAGTACACTCGATCCGTTTACTTTAAAACACTTTGGGTTGTAACATGTTAATATACAAAACTCACAAATACACACTTAAACATGCTTTTATGCTCAATCCGTATACATGCTACTTGTCATACTTAGGTCCATGCTAGATTCATACTTTGCTTCATGTCATTAACTTAGCTAGCCCAAACTTAACACATATAGCGCTATAGGAGTAGCACGCCGCCCGTCGGGGTCTTGTTAAGTCTTTTTTTCATAAACTAGCCTCGTTACTTTTGTGACGAGGGACACTGAAATCTTGTGGACACTTGGATTTGACGTTTAGTATCGCATGCTAGTTTACCTTATATATAATTACCATGTGGATTCGAGAAAATGCTTTTATACCTATGCTATATTATTACAAACTTGTGTACTTGCCAATTCTTTTGCATTGAACCTTTAGTTTAAACATTTTACAGGTTGATGTTGATGCCATAATGAATCTAGTAGGGATGACTAGAAACAGGCTCAAGATACTAGATTTGAATATGTTTTTGTTATGTTATTGTTGTTGTATTTTGTCGTTTCGATGTTGTACTTGTACTTCTTTCGTTGTATTGACAATTTATGTTTATTAATGAAAATCGGTTTTAAATTAATTATAGTTGCAAAATAGTGTTATGTGTGATGAGCAATCTATTTCGTCTCACTCCGATGATTCCGCCATTGGTTGGGGTGTGACCTTTTTATTTGGGGAAAGTATAATGGGAGGAACAAGCTTCGATCGGTTGCGTGGAGTAAGGTTCAAACCCCGAGAAAGATGGGTGGGTTTGGGTTAGGCGACATCAGAACGCTAAATTGGGCCTTTTTGATTAAATGGAAATGGAGATTCAGAGCAAACCTAGACCAGCTTTGGGCGCGGGTGATTCAATCCATTCACGAAAAGCCGAGCCAGACTCTAGAGATCCCTGTTAGGGCCGATTTAGCAGGGTACTGGAAGGATATTATTATTTCTGTGATGAAAGATATATACAAAGCTAGGGTGTGTGGGGTTGAGTATATAGGAGTGATCGTCGAGAATGGGGAAGCTCCTACGTTTTCAATTGCGAAGTTTAAGGCAGAGGCGACGAACCAGATATGTAACAAAGTGGACGCAGAGGGTTTTAAGTGGAATTCTTTGGTGCCAAACAAAGTCATTTACTTCGTGTGGAAGCTTGCTTTGGGCAGTATTGCAATGAAAAAGGTTCTGATGCGCAGAGGTATCCATTTAACTAATCTAAACTGTGTGATGTGTGGGTATGGCGAATAATCGGTTAATCATTTGACCATTGAGTGTGTTCTCAACCGGGTAGTCTAGTGGCATGTTAGTGTTTGGATGAAGACTCCACATGGTGGGGGAAGGGTCGTTCCGTGATATTATGGCCCGTATTGACACTTTTATTGGTTTGTCGAAGTGGAAGGATGAATTAATAACTATCGCGTATGGTACGTCTATGGAGGATTTGGAAGGCACGTAATGACCGAGTGTTTGAAGATAACCCTTTTTTTCGGTTATGCGGGTGGTGGAAAAGATTAAGGAAGACACCTTTCTCTGGCTCAAGAACCGTTTGATATATAGCGATTTGAAATGGGAGAGATGACATGATTTCAATATTCGTGACCTTTTTTTGTAATGTTTTTCTATTTGTTTTGGGACTTCCAGATCCTTTCAGTCCCGTTTGTTCTATTTTATGAGTTAATAAAATAGCGACCGTTCAAATATATATATATAGGGTGGGGTTCGTCTACAAAGTCCATTTTTCCTACTAAGTGTACAAAGTCATAAAACACCGCAATTTTAGCCATAAAACACACTCAAAACCCACAAATAACAGAGTGAAGATCACTAACACAATATCCAAACCCTAACAATCCATAAAAACTTCAAACTCATAATCGTAGAACTATGAATATAAAACACAACATGATAATCAACTTAAAACATACTAATGTCAGTAATTCGATAATCAAAGCCTTACCATCCGAAACACAACACAAAACTATGGCTTTTTAGTAATCTTCACTTTGTTATTTGTCGGTTTTGAGTGTGTTTTATGGTTGATATTATGGTGTTTTATGACTTTTTACACTTTGTAGGAAAAATGGATTTTGTAGCCAACTCTCACCCTATATATATATATATATATATATATATATATATATATATATATATATATATATATATATATATATATATATATATATATATATATATATATATATATATAAATATATATAACTTAGGTTAATCATGGTCATTCTAGGTATTCCAATCAATCTAGGTAAATCACAATAATACTTGTTTTTTTTTTTAATGACAAATTTTTTTAATCCCTGTTATCTATAGGACTTGAACCCAAGACCTCTTCTTCCCAAAGTCAGGTGTTTGAAACTTTGTTTTTGCTAATAAACCACCAGCTCATTGGTACAATCATACTTGGTTTATCTTGCAAATCAAGCTAAAGCAAAACCAATCCAAAACCCAAACCACCTGGCATACATCACACTTTCATCATCAACGACAACATTGCTTATTGATCTAGAAACACCATTCCTACTTAATCTAAAGAGTCAAAACCACCAGTTTCTAATAATGGAAAGGATGCAAATGTGGAAGTCTTAAGTGATGAAGAACCGGGTAAGAAGTCTATGTTGACGTAGTATTAAACGAGCATGAAGTTGAGCCAATTGATGACGAAGATCAAAAATGGATACTGAATGTTTTGAGAGATACAAAATGGATCAAATTTTAAGGATGAGAGAGAGAGAAGTGTAAGATAAATTTAAGATGAGATTCAAAAGAAACTAAATGAAAAGAAGAAAAGCGTTAAGAGAAAAAAAAACACATTAAAGAAAAAAGAAGAATGAGGTTCAAGAATCAGGATGAATTGGAAGAATTTACATAACATAATTTGATACACTTTTCTTTTAGTATGAATGTTAGCTAGTATCAACTTTTATTTTGGAAGGAAAAATTTATTAAACCACATATTCGACTAGTAAATCACTAGCCTAGAGGGAAAAACAAACCAATTATATTAACATGAGTGGAATTTTAATCCACTCGGTCTAACTAATTTTGAGTTTACTATATCGAATAGAACACCAAAAAATAGCATAAAGATAATCCAATCAAGCATTAAGGCTATATCCCCTTTTTGACCATGAATTTTATCATTTTGATCTCTCCAAATACTCCACTAGGTTGTAAAATGTAACACCCCAATATTTTAATCGGATCCTATAGTGATAGAGCCTAGAATCTCTCCACATAATTCACATCGTTGAAGGAGAGAAGTTATAATGATAAAAAGGGGTAAAGATATAAAATCGAGGGGCTAAATCTACCAAAAACCAAAATTCTAGTTTTATGGAAGTCCTTGCGGACCGTAACCATAACCCCTTGCTATCAGACAGTCCTTGCGGACCGTATGGGGTTCACCCTTGCTCCCCAGACAACAAAAACATTCCTGGCAGCAGCTTATGCTGCATATTGCCACCTCTCTTCCTTGTTGCCACCATTTAATGTGCACTTGATACATAGCATGACACTAATCCTTCTCATAGAGCTCCATGGGACACTTGTAACACTCTCATGAATCCTTGATCACTATAAATACCCATCAAGACCTTCACATTTATGCACACCATTTTCAAAACAAACACTAAAGTCTAGTGTGAGTTCGCTCTTCTTCATTCTAAGTTTTCTTAGAGTGTTTTAAGGAGTTCCCTAAGTCAAGTAAGTGTTCTCCCTTAGTCTATTTCAGTTTAATAGCTTAATTCTATCTGAAAGTCTGGATTAGTCAACAGTTTGACTTTTCGTTTGACTTTCGATTCTAATCACCTTGGTCAACCAAAATTTCAAATTAAATTCACCCACGTGATCATTATAATATAGGGTATAATTCCCTGCAATTATATCACATGATCAGCATGTTCAAATGGGTCAAATGATGAGTCAAACATATATTTATAAAACGTTAAAAATACCCTTTGGTCCAAATATCAAAGAATGATATTATAAACATATGAAACATAAATTTTGTTGACTTCAAAACATTATGTACAACACTATAAAATATATATTGAAATGTCGGACTTGTCACGAACCCATTTGACCATCCGAACCCGTAGTTAAAATAGCTTAAACTATATAAACTAGTCGCAACGGGTTAAATCTTTTCAAAACCCTTCCAAATTAGAATGTTTGGTTAAATAACCTATGTCACACGAGACCCATCACTCGTATGGTTATAAACCACATTCTATCCGGTCAACGCTTAATCTAGCGAAACCGAGCGTAAATCCATGTTGACCGGTCAAGTCCAAAGGACACATTATGAACCATAAACAATTCTAATGGATAATATTTCCATTCATTCTGGACTATAGAGCCATTCGGAAAATCGCACCTATGTTAATAAACTTTAAATTTGGTTGTGCTACGAGAATCAAATACATTGTGAATACAACTAGCACATGTAAATACTTTTAGCCTATTTTTATTTATAAAACTTGGGATATGACACTAACCACTTGGAGCGGGTATTGAAAAATGGGCAAATGCTTTCAAAGAATGCAAGATCCTGGTTTAATCCATTTTGCTTGAATAACGTTAAACAATTTGGGGTTAATAGTATCGTGTTCGGGGGTCACGACTCATTAATTGTAATGGCCATAAATAAGCACGGGGTGTAGGCATACAACTGACAGACGCACAATTTGAAATGTTGTGTATATTGATCATGTGCCGGCATTTGATTTTCGGTCCCCGAATGTATTGACAGTCTTGTAAAACTGGTAACAAGAAATATATCCCAACGTATAATAAATGATTACCAAATTTTTGTCATATATATCAAACGATTTTTACAAAGAGTCGGTTAATAGTATTTACCAGCGAAAGCTGACGTATTTTAAAGACTAATTTACGGGTGGCGAACCTCAATAGTAGGCTGGATATGGTTCGGTCAAAAGCTTTAGAATTTGCGACTCTAATAGCAAAAGACCCACAAAGTCCCGAAATCCATTTTATTAAATTCTACCTTTGGGATATTTGTACCGATATTGTTAGGCCCTAAAGTGTGAGACTGGCGCATCAAATTAGTACAATGGGCTATGGTTACGAACTGGGCCTTACCGGGTTAGTTTATATTAGGTTTTAGACCTTTATGGGTCACTTGGGCCAAGCTTTAGGCCATGTGGGCCAAGCAGGCCCAAGGGGAGCCCATGTGGGAAATGGGCTTGTCTATGTATATAAACAAGTTTTTGACTTGTTTTACGGTTTGAACCTCATTGTTACAGAATTCCTAGAGAGAGCTAGAGGAAGGCGATTGTTTATGAGCACTTGTCCTAGACGGTTTTGCTAGTTGATAGTAATAGAATCGTGTGCAAGTGTTTAAAGGTGATTCGTTGTGTTCTTCGTATTTTGTATTTTTCGTGTTTATTCTTGAATCACATCAAGTTTGGATTCCGCACAAACTTGGTGTTGTTTGATATCATTGAAAGATCCGGTTCTACGGGATTTACAAGTGGTATCAGAGCTTTTAGAACCTATTTCTAGGCTCGGTGTGATATCAAAAATTCAAGATTTTCGTTGTTTTTGGGTTAGTGTTCTTCGCGTTCTTCATGATATTCATCGGTTTTTATTCAAAATTATCCTATTCTGCTTGTTCGATTTCTGTTTAAAGTGTTTAAGGGATAAAGTTGAATTTAAAAAAAAAATCGTATTTTGAAATATCTTAAATTTTAGAAAGTTCCCAATTTTTGAAAACTTCTGGTTGACAATTTTTTTTTTAAATTCTTGTTTCCAAATTTAAGAATAAAAGATAAACATTGGTTGACCAGATCCTTATTTCAAGTCATCATCAATCTTCATTTGGTTTCGAGTCAGTTGAAGCTCTCCACAAGTCTCGAGTCTCATCTCTTGAGGTCTCGACTCATCAAGTTTCAATATCTTCATTAGCCGGTCTCGACTCGTCATCCTTCACAGGTCGAGTCACTCTTCTCGAGTCGCAACCACTGTCTCGACTCTCAACTACTTTCACCGTCTCGGGTCACATTCATCACAAAGGTCTCGACTCCAAAAGAATCACGTTTTTAACTTCACAAAGGTCTCGAGTCCTCTCATCACGGTTTCGACTCATCGTCACCCTCATTTCAAGGTCTCGAGTCATCGTCTTCCTGGTCTCGAGTCATCTCAACAACTGGTCTTGACTTCAGGGTCTCGACAACATACCTTTCAAGGTCTCGACTCACCTTCATCATCTGTTCAAGGTTCCGAGTGCCGATCTCGACTCACATCATTTCAGTCGCAACCATTGTCTCGACTCGCAATCATCATTCCGAGTCGCAACCTCGTCTCTGGTTTCTTCTCGAGTCGCAACCAACCCCATCTCTAGTGATATTTCAGTTACACCACAGAAGTCTCGCGTTATCTCTTTCACGGTTCCGAGTCGCAACCGAGATCTCGAGCAATTGATCTTCCGGGTCGCAACGATCATCGCCGGAACCTGCAACTCCGTCTCCGGTCATCGTTTCATAAACACATCGCATCTCCGACAGACACCTTCACCTGTCACCATCTTCATCGTCGTTAAGTTCATCATCCTCTGATCATCCTCGTCTCCGTTCAAACTCCGACCACTGTTCTCTCCGATCACCTCCGATCTTCTTCTCTGATCTGCACTACGTCTCCCAGCCATTCTCCTTTCATCATCTGTTGCTATCACATCGAGTGGCAGAAAATTAGGGTTTCAGTTCGGTAATTATTAAACGAAGAAGACGACAGTTTAGTTTTGTTTTAATATAATAATATTATTTATAATCATTATCATATTAATCAGTGGGTCATCATTACCTCATCATTAATTTTTAATAATAATAATAATAATTAGTTTATATTATTAAAATTAAAAAAAAGAGGTTTTCTTTTTAAATAAATATAAATAAAAAGGGGGTTTGTTTGTTTGTGATAACAGTTTTGACAGGTTTTTGTGGTGCGATTCAGAAAGCAGGTTCATTCGACTGCTAAGGGTTTGAGTTAGCGAGTACACAGATTCTCGCTTAGGGCTTGTGTTGAGGAAATAGTTAAAAGATCACATTTTTGGGGGATCACATCTTAAAAATGTCTTCTAAGAGAGAAATGCTTGAGCAGGAACTCAAAGGATTCAGATACTCAAATGGTGAATCCATAGAAGCTTTGATTGGCTGGTTTGCTGAACTACTCTCTGAAATGGAGAAGGCAGAGATGGTGGTGTCTACTCGCATGAGCAACAGAAAGCTTCTAGATGCTATAAAAGGGATTCCAGATCAGGAGAACTGTAGTTGGTTTAGAAATGTTAATCAGATAATATTGACAACCGACTGCTACAAAATGAAGTCAGATGAGCTGATCTCACTCATCAAATCATATGACAATGCGGACAAACAGTCTACTCAAGGCAACACATCTGATGCAGTTTGCTCACCCACTCATGAAGCAATTTGCTCACCCACTCGTGAAGAGATACTTTCTGTCTTTTGCACTCCTAAGTGTAGAGCAAGAAATGAGACATATCGGTTACACAACGCTGAGTTGATCCAAGATTACAAAGACATAAAGAATAAAAATTTTACTTTATCAAAAAATGAAAAACTTTATAAAGAAAAAATTGAAGCTCAGCGAAAAGACATCATCCAACTCAAAGATGATGTTAGTGTAAAAACAGCCCAACTCTTATATGTTCAGGAAAAATTATGCACTGTGACTAAAGAACTGGAGGATATCAGAGATAGATATCAAATAAATGAACTTAATATTAAAAAATTTGATTCTTCCAGCAAACTAGTTAAAAACTTGTGTGATCAACAGCTCGCATATAAGAAAAAGAAAGGGTGTGGTTTGGGTTTCAATCAGGCTCCTCCTCCTTATAATGACAATTATACTTATTTACCTATGACTGAGGAGGAGATGATGAATGAAAGTAAAATGACTTATGGTCCCAAAAACAATAAGTCATCATTTAATGGCAGACCAGTTGAGAAACAGAAGTCTACTCCAATAAATTTTGTTTCTAAAGGCTCAATTGATCCTAACGCTTCGTCTTCATGTGCAGATAAAGTATCTGAAGTAAAGTGTGGAGATGTTCTTGGGGATGAACCAGATTCAAATTCTGATTTTTCAGAAAACTCAATAAATGAAACAGCTTCTGAACCTGTTTTTGGACAAAACTTTTTTAAGTCGTTATTTGGTTCTTTTTCAATTGATAATAATTGTGATGTTTCTTGTTCAACATCAACTGAAGCTGAACAAACAAATGAAAGTGAAAGTGTTGATCAAAATTGTTTTGATCATTCTTCTGAAACTGTTTCAGCAAATGTTCCTAATGATGTATCTAGTGGGACCACTGAAAAACATTCTCAAAAGGATCAGGATCAGGGGACCACTTTGAAAACCGAAGTTGCAAGTGAACCACTCTTGAACACACATGAGTCTTGTGCTGAAGATTCGTCAAAGGTTTCAGCTGAAGTTTCTACTAAAGCTTCTGGTATTTCATCCGACAGACCTGAACTCTTTGATTCTGTCAAAGCTGATGACAGGAAGGATGAAGAGAAAACTGACGTGAACAAGTCTCCAAGTGCACAAGCTGAACAATCTGAACCTTCTGTTAGTGATGAAAAGGTTCAGATCAAGCAACAAGAGCCGAAGCAAGCAAGTAAAGGACGCGGAAAGAAGAAGCCTAAACATCAAAGACAAGCAGGCTCTCCACAGTCCTCAACAGGCAGCAATAGTTCTCAAAAGGCCCGTGATGTGAAAAATGCTTTTGTTAAGCCAGTCAGTAATGGCAGATGTGAGAAATATGAATTTGACTGTGCTAACAAAGCTTTCGAAAAGACTGGTGAGATTTCTGAACAAGACCTGCAGTCTAAACAAAACAAGAAGAATCAAAAGAAATATCCACCATAGAAGGCCCCTACAAACGACAAGTATAGACATCCAAATTCATCCTCGTTTGTCAGAAATGTGCAACAAAAACAAGCACAGAAAGGACCGGTTCATCCTCCAGGGCCTGCAAGAGCTACACAAGCTGATCAGAATGCCTTCTACGTGAAGAGACAAACATGCTTCAATTGCGGCATTGCTGGTCACATTGCTCGGAACTGCACAAATCGTCCCTACGTACCATATTATATGCAAAATCAGAGGGTTACACCAAAGGATAACTACCATTCTAAGCCGATGAAGGTATCGTCACCTAAGGCAATGAAGAATGTGAATCCGAAGGTTAAACCTTCTGATGGGGATTGGAATGCTGCCACAAACAAATGCAAAGCTTTTCAGGAACAAAAACGTGTTTCTAAAACTAACAAACCTGAAACAGTTACAGTTGCTCAACCGAAGGCAACAAACACGTTTATTAAACCAAAACAGATTTGGAAACCCAAATCCAAGGCAGCAACGTCTCCAATCCTTGAAACAAAAGGGGACTTGTGTTTGAAAGAAGTGTCTTACTTTGATGCTTCAGGAAATCCCAGGACCACGATGGCCTGGGTACCCATGTCTTACTAATCTCCTTACTTTTCAGGAACAACTAAGGAGGAGTTGTTGACAATCTCTGGAATGTTGATAGCGGTTGTTCCAGAGATAAAAAGGGTAACATTTCACTGTTGCAAAAAGTTCAAATTTTTTTTACAGATGATATGTTTCCTTTGGAGGAGATTAGAGAAGTAAGAAATGATCAGCAAAAGGTACCATTTAAATTCCGTACTTTGATTTGAATTTGATTAGTCTTTAATCTGATGATAGAACGGTTAAACAAAAATATTTTCTCTCTTTCTTAGTTTATTATTTTGTATATAAATTGTCCTTTCTCTAGTAAATGGTAAATTTGCACAAAAATGCAAGATTTATGCACAAATTTAGGGGGGGGGGAGAGGAACATATAGATAGATATAGAGGTTAGGGGGAGAAAACTCAGAAAAGAAAAATACAAAAAGAGTTTGTTGTATATATATATATATGCATTGTTTTAGGGGGAGAAAATGAGAAAAATACAAAAACATTTGAAAAATGAAAAAGCCAAAAAAGAGAAATTGCATGATATGGGAAGTGAAATAAATGTTCGTGTTAAAGGGTTTGACTAACACATGTAAGGTGTCATAGCTGAAAAGACTAGGATATACTGCGATATGTCGATAGGCTTGACGCTCAAAATGATAAAAGATACTAAGTGATATAAATATAATGAACTATGTACCATGTGGGTAACATACCAACGGCGTATGATTTTATGGTCTTAAATCTTGTGTTGATAGATAGCCAACGTCTGAGGTTTCAGGTCTTTATGTTGTTGAATCATCCGGGGATATCTTGGCTGTTCTTCTGTAAATGAATTTTCACATTATGGTGAAGGACTGACTCATGTAAGACCAGTATCGAAACAGTTTGACTTTAGCACGATGTGTTGGTAGGCTCTATCCTTAAAGACTGGAAACATTGGCTGTTCTGTTCAGAACTAAATTAGTACATGACCTCAGGAAAGAAAATCACTTGGAATTAGCTCATTTCTATTTGAATGTTTGTATGATGTCCCGATACACACAATTTTGATCTGACTCTGAAATCTTCTCTGAAAAAGTCGTGTATCTCCTCTGTTTTGCGGAAGCAAAGACCTGGAGGTGCTAGGCAACGTCAGCTTCTGCTGCATCCAGATACATGCTGACCTAGCTGTACGTTATCGCTCTATAGATCAATTAAACACCCAGAAGAGGCCCTCAAGTGCCCAAAAGAAACCCAAGAAACCTATATCAAACTGAGAAAAACTCATTTGATCTGTATATTATACCATCTCTGCTTAAGATCTATTCTGTTCTCTTCTCAATATATTCCCAGTTAAGATTTCAGAGATTTGGATTGGACTTGTGAAATATGTGGTAGGGAAGCTACTTGCATGATAGAGTGTGCTGTTTATATTTCCGGGATTTGATTAGTATTTGTTTGGGTGTTCATTGTTAAGAAATCAAAACATGATAAAATTTGTTACAGGCTGTTATATGGAAAAGGTCTAGGGAGATGAGTTTAGGAGGACAAATATACTGGCAATCGTCTAAAGCTTTCAGTCGTAGATAAGTGTTAGTAAGTGTAGTCAAGCCTGAAACCTCGTGATTTGATCCCTGAGCAATTACGTTATTTCTAGACACAGTCAGGATATCTTAAAAGATCCCAAGAGGACAAAAACCCTAAGGAATCAAAATCTCAAAATGAGAATATTCCAAATGATATCAAAGAGCCGAATTCGTACCAAAATGGTATTTGCCTCACCCTCATTGGACAAAATCATTGGTCGCTCTACTGTACGAAAGTACTGACCTGTCACCAATGGTCTAACGTTGTAAATCAAAAAGGATGACATCAATATACTCACCTGTTACGATGAATCGTTGTGCTTACCTTGATCGTGGGGGTATGCCTTGGAATGGGACACACGGGTATAATAGTATAATATTACCTAAAGCATATCACGAAGTTGAAAAATTGAAAGTTGAGCGTTAAAGTTTAAGTGGACAAACATATTGGCAATCGCATAGACCAGTTTGATTAGGCTCGTATTGAAAAGTGTTCCTTAGTCTACCTGAGAACGAATTTTGATCCCATTGCAATTGTAATTGTATATTATGGTAGTTGTTTATATTTTGAGTTCTTATTTGTTTCTTGCTCTTAAAAAAAAATAGAGTGCTTATTTGTTTTTTCTTAAAATTAAAAAATGTAACCGTTCTTGAAGATTTGACTGATCATCAAAAGTTTAAAGAATTTAAATTGTGAAATCCGAGTATAAGTACTTGGATGTACCTAGTGTTCATATGGTACTTTCCCTGTTGCATAAGAAATGTTTGCTTATGAGTTTGTGAGCATGTGCAGAACTTGATTTCAATCAAGAACAGGGTTGATGAAGACTGAGATGCTGTTAGTTGCTGAAGAAGCCTGAAGCAGCACAACAACAAGATGTACCTGAGTCAGAAGAACCGGATATGAAACGCCGTCTGACAGTGAAAGTACATTTGAAGAAGTACCGTGAACCTGCTTGAAAGACAAAGATTGAAGAAGAAAAGAGCTGCTGAGAATCCTCCTCTCACATTCTTTTTAACAATATTTTCAAGCAAAGCTGACCGAGATCCTGATATGAAGCTAACCACAAGAGCTGAAGAAAGAGACCCAGTGCTGAGAGTTCAGAAGTCAAGAACTTCCACCACATCTGCAGCATAGCGATAACCATAGACTTCGTTGAAGATGTTGCTGAATTCATGCTATGAAGACAATTTGATGGCATCAGTCTAGAGGGAGATTGTTAGGCCCTAAAGTGTGAGACTGACGCATCAAATTAGTACAATGGGCTATGGTTATGAACTGGGCCTTACCGGGTTAGTTTATATTAGGTTTTAGACCTTTATAGGTCACTTGGGCCAAGCTTTAGGCCATGTGGGCCAAGCAGGCCCAAGGGGAGCCCATGTGGGAAATGGGCTTGTCTATGTATATAAACAAGTTTTTGACTTGTTTTAGGGTTTGAACCTCATTGTTACTGAATTCCTAGAGAGAGCTAGAGGAAGGCGATTGTTTATGAGCACTTGTACTAGACGGTTTTGCTAGTTGATAGTAATAGAATCGTGTGCAAGTGTTTAAAGGTGATTCGTTGTGTTCTTCGTATTTTGTATTTTTCGTGTTTATTCTTGAATCACATCAAGTTTGGATTCCGCACAAACTTGGTGTTGTTTGATATCATTGAAAGATTCGGTTCTACGGGATTTACAGATATCAATACTTGTAATTTGATATATTTTTGCATTTTTATACTTGTATCTTATAAATCCTTACTTCCGCTGCAAATTGTGAAAATATTATCCAATCGTCACACATAAACCCCACATTCAGGCCCACTGGGAAATCGGGGTGTGACAGAAAAATAATAGCTTCAATCATGATCTTCTAAAATTTAGTCATTGAACTCGAATTTAACCAGGAACAAATGGAATGAGGATTTATATAAACCGGAAAAGGAATATCAAACCATCTCCCAATGCCACTGCAAACTCTAGCAGCAAGTCTACAATCCCCAAACACGTGCTCCACGGTCTCCGCCGACAAATAACAAACTGGACACATAATAGACGAAATATCGATACCTTTTTGCTCAGATTAAATCTTGTAGGACACGATCCAACAGTAACCGCCACGCATGTATGTTCACTATCCTAGGCACCAACCTGTTCCACCTCGTAACATGGTTTCCTTCCGGAAGACTCAGACAGTCAATACTTCTTCTAACCACTTTAACCGAAAAATCCTCCTCATAATTTGAAAGCCAGACCCTAATATCTTCTGAATTGGTCAACTGAAAACCATCCAAGTCCCTTAATAAACCCACCAATTAATGAGCCTCTACCCTACCTCTTAGCTCATATCTCCAATTCCATACAAATCCCGAAACAATTAACCGATCAAAAACCAAAACATCCTTAAGAACTTCCAAATTGAAAAGATACCTAAACCTAAACATAAAGGTATATCACCCAACCATACCTCCTTCCAAAAAGATGTGTTCTTGCCTTGAAAATATTATACATTAAAGAAGAAAATTTGACAAGGTAACACACTGATACATTAACCAAAAAAATGTGATTAGTGTCGATCCACATTTAGTGTAGGCTTATAAAAGTTATATGTCAACCTTCATGGAAAAAAAAAACAGTCGATAATGTTCAACCTTAGATTAAAAAAAACCTAAAATTATCGCTATGTTTGACCAAGTGTGAATATGTTTAACTAATATTGGCCATGTTTGACAAAGACTTGATAATGTTTGACGAAATTTGGCGACAATTTCAAAAGAATGGAGCCATCGCAAATTCCGTCCTTAACATTTTGATATAAATTTCAATGTAGCATTAAGAACAATATATTTGATGAATAATGTTTGAGACGGTTTTCCCGTACCCAATTTGTCACAATATATTTCTCATCGCTAATGTTGGTGTTGAACTTGTATGTCGCAATATCATTGCAAAGTTTTCAATTGGGATCTATATGGCAGTTTCATCATATTAGCGACGAGTGTGTTCTACATCATCATAGAGTTAACCAGGGTCGGCCCTGAGAATTACTGTACCCTGTTTGAGCTCGAAAAACGTACCCTCGGGCCTTAACGAAATAAATAATTTAAACTAGTTTTTCATACAACCGTGAACCGTTGACAAAAATAAAGCATTCGATAAACAATGCAATTAACAAAATACAAAATATAGTATTCGAATGAGTGACATACCATAAAAACTAATAAGCTAATAGCTAACCAATGATTCGTGAAGCCCTCCTTGCATTCTTGATAGAAAATTGGTGAATCAACTATTCACAGTTTAAATCATACCTTAATTCGGAAAAAAAAAAAAAAAAAGAATACAGGCCTAAATTTGACAATCGTTTTTGTATAAATTACCAACAATTTAGTCTTCAACACAACAGAGAAGGGCATGAATTCGACAATAACTAATCGCCTAAACAAGGGCCTGAATTCGACAAAAAGAAACATAATAAATAATAACTAATAAGGGGCTGAATGAGTGAATTCAACCAAAACAAAACATAACAACTGAAGTACTGAACAAGGGCCGATTGACAATTGATGATTTGATGTTTCCCTGAATACGTGATCCGTGATTGTGAGACTGAGTTTGTCGAACAGACTCTATGCGTGGTGGCCCGTGGTTGCGTGCAAGACTGAAATCTGTGGCTTCTATGCATGCAGACTCTGTGAGTTCTTCGTTGAACCAGGTCTCTCTCCTACTCTCCTGCTATATGACGTTTCAATATCCACAGGGCACTAGTTGCCACCCAACATAGACTAATTGTTTTTATTAGTTTTTAAAATCATTTTGGGTATTAGGCTTACTAACCTAATCTCAATGGGCTAACTAATCTAAACCATATGATTTTTTTTTTTGTAAGTAGGCCTATGTTATGTTAGTATTTGTTTGGCTATACCCTATTATTTTTTTTACATATATAATATCGATTTTTTTTAAATTACATGCCCTACGAAATCACGGGCTCTGGCCGGTGGTCCTCCCCGCCCACCTCTAGGGCTGGCCCTGGAGTTAACACGGGGATGTCTTTCAAAAAAAGTGTCGCTTAGGCCATGAGGTGTACTCTAACATATTGGTGTTAACGATGACATGACATGACATGTTAATCAGTATTGTTAATTGTATACCACTTCCTCCTTGTGTTAAGAGGCATTAAAGTGGTTATATGTTAACATGTTAACCGGATATTAAGAAATTGAATTAATTATTTTTTTCTATTTTAAACTACTAAAAATAGGGTTAGATGTAGTTATATGTGTTGATAATACTAAATTTACCAACATCATATTAGATATTGGTTTTCCAAAAAGTAACACATTTTTACTATACTAATATATATTATGGCCAGATCTCAAAATACCAAAACATAAATTACAATAAAGAAAAAGTTATTCTTACTATAACAATGTAATAGACAATTGAAATGAAGGGAACTAAACATATCTTGGTGACAAATTAATTACATTTTGATTAATTAATAATAAAAAGAAAAAAAATGTAATCTTCTTCAAGCAATGGGATGATCACATATTGGAGTGGTCTGGTTCAATAACAGCTTCATCAAATTCCTCCTGTTAACCAAATCATATCTGCAAAGCACAAAAAATGCCGTTTACGTTCATGATCATATCAAGACGGTTATCGATTTCTAGAAACAAGTATGAACTTGGAAGCAAATCTTTTGGATCTTGTGTAATGGTATTTAAGACTCTATAACAAAACAACTAACAAGTTAACATATAAAGGTTGATCATACCGACCGATAAGACTGTTGTTGAGGAAGATCAAAATGTAAGATTTATTAGTTGATCATAAGTTGCTCTTGTGAATTAGCATGATCAGAAATGGGAGAATCATGGTGATGTGTTGGATTTGATCCATTTTCCATCTTCTTTTGCATGGTTTGTTGGTAATACATCTGCTTAAGCCTCTCTATTTCTCCTTTCAGTGCTTCTTGATGAGCTGCATACATTTTCAAATAGAATTACTTTAATTTTTATTTTTTTTAAACATAAATCCAAATTAACTTTTACAATATTAAATAGATATAACGCACACTAGTTGATATGGCAGCCTGTATGTATTAAATATTGGATATGGAATCAGAAATGTATCATGGAGTAACATGCAAATGCATGACAATATACACTATAATTTTTAATTTTATACTCCAAAACTTCTTAAAGTAGAACGAAAAAATATATTATTAATAAAATGCTTATGTTTTTTATTTTACTCAAAAATTAATTAAACCTTTCATTTACCTGATCTAAACTCAAAACATTGTTTTTTATTTGTTGCCTTCTATATCACAAAATGGTAAATTTTAATTCTTTCTAGATCTCTGGATTTTTTTAAACAATTCTACTGTGGATTTGTATGAATAAAAGTTTTCCCTTTTTATAAATTAATATAAATTTAAAAATGGAATAAAAATTAATGGTCATAAATACAGCACATACCATCTTTGAAAATCTTGTCTTGGGAGAGAGCAGCAATTCTTTGCTTAAGGACACTGTTATCCACATTAAGAACCAATCTTTGATGATCCAGATATGCTACTCTTGGTGACAATATAGATACTTCTGCCTTCATTTTCATACAAACAGAAAAAAAAACACACTTCTTTTCATATCTAATTATATACTTTTAGTAATTTAATTAGGAATTCACGTTTTAAACCATTTAAACCAAAGTAAATATATGTTCTCTCACGTTTTACAATTTGAAAAATTCAGCTTTAATTGTTTGGAACTTGAAACCGGTGTGTAAATCGAATCTGTCTTTTTTTCTTTTATCTTTATAAATTATTTTAATTTTTTCATTCTTTAGATATATAGCTAATGTATTTGTATAATATAATAATAAATCATTTAACTTTTTATAAAAAAAAAAACATGATACAAAGTTACAAACTAACAATTTATAAAATAAAACCCGATGAATTAGTTTAGCCGGTCCGACCAATCCATCCGAAATGATGAACTGGTTTGTCATTTTCTGAAACCATAGTTAACAGTTCAGTTTAGTCAAACTGGGCGAACTATGTTCTCCTTTTGAAAATAAAATTAATAATAGAAAAATGTATATAGTAATTATTAATGATACATACTTGTAATGAATTGACACTGCGTTCAAGCTCTGATATGTATTGCAATTTCCTCACTCGTGATCGTTGAGCAGATTGTCGATTCGCCAGAATTCTTTTAAAAAATTAAACATATTATATTAATCCAGAAAAAAAAAACAATATAAATAAAAACGTAAGTAATAGTTAAAATTACCTTTTTATCCTCTTGGGATCAAAAATCTTATCATTAGAATTATCCAAACTCATTGCATGGGGATTCAACTGTGTCTCATTCTTCCATGAACTCTCCTCCTCCTCAACCTGCTGCTGCTCATTCAAGCTGTTATGATCCGACGGTGACGATGGATTCGAGCACGAAACCGTGGGACCCGTCCCAGATTCATCGTCAATGAACATGTTCATGAACTGTTCCTCATCAAAACGATCGAATTCTGCAGCCACACCACCGTTTCTGGATCCGGACGGTTTCCTGCTATGCTCGTCGGCCATCATGGGGATATCGAGAAAGGCTGCGGAATCGCTCATGGAGCGCCGGTGGGTGCCGCGTTTGGTTGATGAGAAGTCAAGGAACTCGTCCACCCATGAAGGGTCCATTTGGGTGGTTGAGTGATTTTCCGGCCAGTTTTGGGGCACTTTTGGAGGGAGGTGTGCCATTAAGTGAAATAGAGAGAAACAATATTGAGGAACAGGCAAGCAATCTCTCTGGATATAATTATATATCTATAGACACTAAAGGCTGCCCATGTGTATATAATCAGTATATGTTCTTTTCATTATTGTTTTTTTTTCTTCATTATATATTATGGTTTAAACTAAGGCTCAAACTATTGAAACATCAAAGGTGCCTATTTGCACACTTTGGGGTTTATATACAGCGTATAAGGTTGCATAAAAATCAGTGTCTGACTCAGTTCAGTTTCGGTCTGGCTGCTCCTATATGTTGCGTATAGTCCTATACGCGGCGTATATTCTTATACGCGGCGTATATAAATGGTCAAAGAGACAATTTTACCCCTGGTTTGGGCTACGTATAGCCCCTAATCCAGGGGTAAAATGGTTTTTTTTTACCAAACTTGCCCCACATATCCGCCACATACAGGACTATACGCAGCGTATAGTACAAAAGACCATTTTACCCCTGGATAGGGGGCTATTTTTTATTCATTATTTAGGAAACAATATTATTCATTATTTATCGTTTTAGAAAAGTTCTATAATAAGTACTTTAAAAAATGCCGCGTATAGCCATGTATGTGGCAAGTTTGGTTAAAAAGACCATTTTACCCCTGGATTGGGGGCTATACGCAGCCCAAACCAGAGGTAAAATTGTCTTTTTGACTCTTTATATACGCAGCGTATATAAAGAATAGTTTTTTTTATTTTTTAGAAACATTTATAAAATATTAATTGTATCGTATAGGTGTAGTATAAGTCACGTATTGACCTCGTATAGGCCTATAAGTCTCGTATAGGCCTACGGATGTAGTATCGTATCGTATAATTGTCACACCCTGGCTTTGCGGAAGCGTGGTTAATTTTGGTGTGACTTCTTAATACCATAGCTTAACCATAACAAAGCTATATGAAATAAAATCATGCAAGATCATCCATTTGATTAAGTTTTAGAACCAGAGTATCATACCATTGTCTTAAAGACTTACAACATCATAACATAAAACATTGTCTTGAAAAACATAAACCGTAACATGAGACAAGCGCAGTTTAAGAGTTGTGACTTGTCCAGGAAAGAGTCACATTTCCTAAACTGGGATGACCTTGGAACCCTTATGCAGCGGGAAAACATAACATACCGTGCCAGATCTCTAATTTCCTGAAATACATGTAAGTTGAAAAATCAACAATAATGTTGAGCGAGTTCATGTGTAAGTTAGTATGTAAAACACTTGTAAGTATAAAAGTTCCCTGGTATGTAGCAGTGTAAGGAAAAAGAGATCACCAATGGTTTGCAAGGCCATTAGTATGTGTGAAGTGTAAGTAGGAAGACTTAACCTAGCAGATTTCGCGTCGGGTACAAAGTCACTCCAAGGTCCGTTCTGTTGGGCCTCTTAGAGGTCCGTTCTGTTGGGCCTAGAGTTGGGCTCGCTACACCCAGATAGATCTACCGCTTACGTCCCTCGGTGTTTCTGCCTACCCACTCACAGGATCTAAGTAGTAAACCTCCTTACGCTAACCATACCGTGTATAAAGTACTTGTAATCAAAGTAACATGTATTTCACCCCCTCAGTTAAGAAAACTGAAAACAGTTAGAGAAAAGGGGGACATGAACTCACAGTGAAGCGTCTCTACCAAGTATCTCCTGCTCACGCAGCTGTGCGACGACCTACAGGTGCTAATTTCTATTAGACGGACGGCCGTGCCTTAGCTTTATAGTTTAAGTCTTTGGGAAATAGTTAGACAACTATTTCGTGTTTACATTCTGTAAATACTTGGTAGTTAATCTCCTTCCCAAGGATGGGGGATTCAATACATGTGCGTTCATAAATATTTCCGTAAGTGCGTAAGTTACGTTTTAACAATCGAGTGGTAATATAATTACCGGTGTAACTTATATATTTATGGTGAAAGCGTTCGTATTAATTTTGGATTCGTTAACGTTCGTAAATATTATTTTTACTCTAAAAATAATATTTATGCATTTTCACAAAATAATCATAAACAGTGTGTGAAAAATATATATTTATCACGTTAAATTTTGTGAAAATCCCACCTCCGAATATTTAGTAAATAAAGTCATGGCGAAATTTATATTTTGAAAACATGTCCAAAAATAATTCTAACACTTGTAGTGTAAATAGTTCTAAGTGTTAGGTTGTTAGAAAAATTTCGCCAGAGTTTCCTCTGTAACTGGAGGTGGCCACGCTTTCAAGCGTATCATTTTCTTTAACAAATCAACTCAACAATTTTCTTTATTTGATCAGAACAACTTTTCTCACAACAACAATTCAACATATGTGTAAATTGCCAAAGATTACATGAACTTGCAGTTTTTCCCAAAACTGTGGTGTAAATCCCTTAAATTTAGTAGATCTTTATATAAGGTAATTTGATCTTGTAAAAATCTCGTTTTTAGAGAAAATCCATCTTTACAACTTTCCGTCATCTTTTACAAAAACTGTTATTTTGTCGGATCCTTTCATTTCACAAGTGTTTACACACTTGTGGTTTATAAAAATCATGCTTGTTAGTGTAAGATCCATCTTTTAAAATACATGATTTCTTTGATACGTGGTTCTTTGAAAATACCACTTGCAGATACGTAGATCTGCTAGTTTTAAACACAATTCTTACAAGTAAAACTCTTTTACACAAGTTCATGATTCGCGTGTGGTAGAGTTTCACCTTTTAACCCTTGTATCATTCAAAACAAGCTTATGTTAAGATCCATGATCTTACCAAACCGGGTTAAACGATGATCCGAGCTACCACATCATAGATCAGTCCTAAATAATCATACATTCCGAATACAACATCATTTACACAACTTATGTGCTATTATCCACCATTTTTGGTGTTTTAAGTAGACTTTAAAGCATCATCTTGCATGTTAACGAGTTTTAACCGATAAAAATCCTTTTAACCACTTTAGAATAGTTCAAGATAGGGATTTAAACATCATACCACTAGCTCGAGGCTAGGGAAGAATCTTGACGAAAATCGGGTGGATAAAAGCAAAGTAACGAGATCCTTCGCGTTCCGCTTGCTCCAAGCTTCCTAATACGAGACCCTTAACACTTGCACGATCTTGGAATGGCTTGTATGAAATCGAAAGATGGATAGATGGATGGTGGGGTGTTCGGCCGTAAGCCTTGAGAGATGGAGAGAGGGAGTTTTGGTGAGAGTTTAAGTGTTAAGTGATTAATGGTTCAAATCTTGATCTTATAGACAAAAGTTTAAGGTTAAAACCAATGGATTATATGTCTAGAAGATATTAAACATGTGGGATTATAATAATCAACAAGGGTACAAGTGTGTCCCCTCCTAGTTGGGGCCGGTTAGGAATGTGGGGGGGGGGGGGGGGTTTAGTCCGATTTCAACTAGTAATTAGGTAACTAGTTAGGTTAAATTAAGTGTTTAACTTGGTTATTAATATGTTATGTGTTATAGCGGGTGTTAGGGTATACGGGGACCCTAACTGGCTCAGAAAAAGATAAATAATGAAAATAACAATATTTTCGTGTTCCGGGTATAGTCCGGTTGTTTGGTTGGATAGTAATCCGTTAAAGCGTTACTAAAGCTTTAAAGTGTCGTTATTACTCTCTTTAGTGACACAGCTCATTCCTGACACTTTGGAAAGTGTCTAGTAATATTTTTCTCATATTTTGGCACTTTATTAGTTAGCTAAAAGCTGAATTATTTTGTAAAGTGCTGAGTTTTGTACTTAGAGTACGTTTTAGGCACGTCCAGTCATGGTGACTTATCCCTAGAGACGCAGTTCCACAACCCTTATATCCCTACACTCACTACTAGTGTAGCAAAACATTTCAGGCTCGTACAGGCCTTTAGAGGCAGTGTTTGCCTGATGCTGGCTTTATCAGCATGTTCAATAGGTTATCCGTGTATTGTGCTACTGTGCTTTTTGTGCATCATGGTTGTCACTAGGGTTCAGCATGTGAATAATGTAGTGACGATAAGTAAAGTATGATGCAAGTAAGTACATGTATCAGATATCAAGTAGCAGTTCATCAGCTAGTTCAAACAAGCACAGTAATTAAACAGTAATTAATTACTAATTAAGTCGTACGGATACCTGGTTTAGTGCGGGTTGTCACAATAATGTTTTATAAGTCTCGTATAGGCCTATAGGTGTAGTATAATTTCATATCTTATCGTATCGAATAATGTTGTATAAGTATCGTATAGGTCCCCTATAGGTCTTGTATATTCCTATAGGCCTATACGGGTGTTGTATGGTATCCTATAGTATCGTATCGTATCGTATAGTATCTTATAGCATAGCATAGTATGGTCCTATATGGGACCTAAACTACACATATAGTCCTATATGAGACTTATACTACATACTATATGCCTACGTGGACCTATACTACATTCATAGGCCTATACGAGACCTATAAGCCTACAAGGGATCTATACAAGACTTATACTACACCTATAGGCCTATACGAGACGATACTACACATATATGCCTATACATGACTTATACTACACGATACGATAGGATACAACATTATATTACACGTATGGGCCTACACGAGATTTATACTACACTATATGATACGATACTACATCCAAAGACCTATACGAGACCTATATTATATTATACAATAAAATATTTAACAGTGTTTTTTACTACACTATACGATAATATACGATAGGATACAATATTATATTACACGTATAGGCCTATACGAGATTTATAATACACTATATGATACGATACTACATCCATAGGCCTATACGAGACATATATTATACTATACGATAGAATACTTAACAATGTTTTTTATTTATCTATTTTTAAAAATGACTTATTATAAAAGTTTGCTAAAATATGTATAACAATGTTTCTTAAAAAACTACCCTTTATATAAGCTGCGTATAGGCATATACGCAGTGTATACAAAGGGACAAATATCAGAGATTCTCTTGGAAATTGAAAAAGGTAGCTATACGTTGTGTATAGACCTATACACCGCGTATATAAAGCTAGGGTTTGGTGTGCAGGTAGGCATTTTGGTGTGCAAATATGTACACCCTAAATTAAATGTTTTCCTTATGTGTACGTCATAGATGGTGTCATATTGAGATTTTATTATCTAGTTTTGGATAAATTCATTTTTTTGCTAATATTATATCCGTAGGAAATTATTTCTTGTAGTAAGTACAAATATTCCATTATGAATAGTGAATTTGTTATTGCAGTAAGATGTTGGTTTTCCTAAAAAAGACTCGGTTGAACTTGTAGTGATAATTATCTTTGATAAAAAAACGACTATCTCAAGCCCGTCTTCTCACTGCAATGCCGCAAACACACTAAGTAAGTTGTGACACTCATTCTTCAAACACTGTTCAAACACACTTATTTTATCTTCAATGCTACTTTCAGTTTCATACACCTTTTTAAAAAAATTAAGATGATACACACACCGTTGAGAATACCGGACGCCAAGAAAGGAATGCCCAAGCGGACGCCATCTTCAGTGATTAGTGCGACCATCCCCTTTCCGGACCCACCTAAGTGCCCCCTCTCATCTGCTCTTTGTATTGTAGATGTTGTTACCCTGTTATTTATTAGAAGGTGATTAGGATTATATGAGAATGGGTCGGGTCCTACAAAACATATAATACTAAAGTCCAGTAATTAAAATGAGGGACCACTTGTTTATTTATCTAAAAACCAAGTTGTAATTCTTTATTTGATGCCATTTTATCGGGCTGATTATTATTATTTTTTTTTTTACCAAGAGAGCGATTTCTAATTCTAAGTGCTACAATCCAACATTAATCTATGATCGAACTACCGATAAATGTCATATGCACCTCTTTCATTGTTATGCACAATAAAAGTCAATTACACACCATAGCCATCTCATATATGTTTGTATATAAGAGATTAATTTATCGAACTACCTATAAATATCATATGCATCTCTTTCATTGTTATGCACAATAAGAGTCAATTACACACCACATACATTTCATATATGATGTAAGATCTATATAAAAAAAGATTAATTTCACGAAGATTTAACATGCTTAGCCTATTTAAAAAAAATATATATATATTACAAACTAAAAATAGAACAGTTTCCCTTCTTTACACGCTTTCTAGTTTTGACTTATTATATATAGATTCATATATAAAGCGTTGGAATCGTCTGAGAAGCACTAGCCTAATTGATAAACTTGAGAAACATTCTGAACCACATATTTTCTCCAAGCAAAAATGCAAAAAAATGCAAAACTTTTTATTTTATTAATATTTTCTTTGGAAAAATCAAAGATTGTTCAGTGAGGTTGTTTTTTGGATATGTACATATATGTATAGTTGATAATACAAATGTGTATATTGCCGATCTTTAACTATAAACATATACATGTTTAAAATTGGAATATAAGTATTCTACTTCTATGTTTGATAATGTACATATACGTACAAATGTGTATAAATGATTGTAGATAAATGTGTATTAAAGAAGATTATGGTTCTAAATATGTTTTTTTTTTCTAGTGTATATATGTGTAAAATACGTGTTTAAAGTTGAATAATAATATTGTCACACCCTAACTGATGGCGGAAATATTGAAGTGAGACGGAAACATGATTGCTTGAGACATCATAACTTGCTAATTGTGACAATAGATTTAAATAACAATTTTCATTTCATACTAAAGGGAAATAAATCTCTTAAAAATAAAAGGACAACATACGACAATTAAACATAAGAACTTGGAAACAAATACATAAGTTTAAAGTTTAGGTGAGTTTCTAGTCCACCCTAAGTGCGTTCTTCGATCGTCATCAATTAGTTTCCTGCAACATGTATTAAAATAAAATCAACATGATAATTTGCATACGTCGCCTAATTGCATACTAGCATGTGTTAACTTTAAATCAAACCAAAGTATACCGCAATCGTACATATCCTTGTCGCTGAAACGACAAGGTCATAAAATAGTTTACTTAACAATACCACAAGAATATGAGCGGTGCATTGATCCTATAACGCTATAATTGTTAAGGTAGGTTTGCAAAGTTAATGAGCATATAGAACACAAATATAAGCATGGCATGTAATAACAAGAATATAACAAGTATCATGTTTTTAAGGATAGAGTGTGTATATAAACAAGTTTAGTCTTGAGTATGTGATTTGTAATATATTGTACATGTTATACCCAAAGTGTGTAAAAAGGAAAATGGGACCGAGTATACTCACGGTTTGCGTAGAAAGTCATTGAACGTGAGTTTGACAATTCTTGAGTTTAGAACACCGAAGTTATCCTAAGATGGGAAACGAAGGTGTGTGAGTTGCGGATTTGATTGTTGGATTGGATTTAGATTTTAGGGAATAATTTATAAGTTATTGTAACATGTAATGAAAATGGCACCATGAGAATGGTCATGCAAGGATGTAGGATCATTTGCATCCATTAAAACTCATTATGTGATTCATCAAATCACAATATCATCAACTTTGTTGATGATTTCGGTTGGTCATGAATGTGAAGATAAGAACATAAAACTACTAGATCTAAAAATAACCAAGTGAACTAGCTAGATGCGTGCATCCCAAACATGGAGAGTGTTCAGGGACGTGATGTAGCCTTGTCCCTTTGTTTAGAAATTGTTTTGAGATTTAGTGGTATGAAGCTAAGCTAATAATCAAACAAGTGAGGTAGTGGAACATAGCTGGAAAGCTAAGGCTTCCATTGTTCACACCTAGCTCAAAACAAGTCGTTCAACATTGAAAGTTGAAAGCTTGGTTGAGCTTCAACACTTCTGAAGTCACTTGGGACTTTAGAGCAGAATTTTATGGAGGTTTTAAGCCTCATTTCTTGTTGAAATCAACCAAAGCACAAACCCACAACTATGAGTTTAGTTGGGAGCAAGGTGGGTGTAAGATTCCATCAAGTTTTAAGCAAGATAAACAAGAAAATAAAAAGGATGAAACAAAGCATAATTTTAAGGCTACTTTGGACCTTAAATGTGGTGAGGTTCCACCTTAGTTTGCCATGGCAAACTTGTGAAAACCTTCCTAGAGGTTGTCCAAGTAGTTTGAAAGAAAAAATGAGGAAGAAAGATGAAGAAAAGTGAGTTAGAAACTCACTAGAGCACTTGTAACTTTATGCCCACTTTTGGAGTGTTCTTAGAGAATTTGGAGAAGATTTGGAGTAGAGAGTGAATAGAGGGAGTGTAAAGTGTTTAGGAGGTGTGAACAAAGCCTATTCTTAAGTGGGTGTTTAGGGTTTAGGTTTAAATGAAGTTAGGTAGGAGTTAGAGTGGTTGGAAGTTGCATTAAAGGTGAAAAAGAAAAAATTTAGGCATGTTTCAACACATTCTGCACTGAAATTCCGGTCACTTGACGCAGGCTCGTGAAAGTCAACATTCGCGTATGAAGGGGGAAGGTGACAACGAAGGTCATACCTTCGTGCACAGGTGCAGTGTGAAGGGGCAAAGGTGACCACGAAGGTCACATCTTCGTGCACCTTCGTGCACAGTTGTGCACTTTCGTGCACCTCCGTGTATGGTTGTACACCTTCGTGCACTTTCGGCCACCTTCGGCCTTTAGGCTGCATGTTGGGTTATGAACTTGTATTTTTACGTGTATTCAGGTAACAAATGCGTAATTAAGCGTAGTATAAATAAAATGTATGTACAACTGTTATCACAAGATATTTGCATGTCTCGATTTTGCATGTAAGTACGTAATTGGTGATTGATTACGTATAACACAAGTATGTAACATGTATATGTATAAAAGTGAATTCCATTATGATCAACGTCTCGAATTACAAGATTGAAAATGAAATACGAATATAAGTTTCCAAAAATAGTAATACGAATACAACTTTCTAAATATGGAAAGTACTGAAATGTGAAGCATTACATATATTTCATACTATACACATCTATAGTTTAAGAATTGGCAATACACATATGTATATATTAGAAAATAAATTCTTAAAAATGTGCGATTAGAAGTAAAAAAAATGGCTTGGAGAAAATGTGTGGTAGAGAATGCTTCTCAAATTTCTCAAATAAGAAACTTTTCTCTTAGGATCCCTACCCCATATATATAATAGTTAGGTTAAATTATAAGTGCTACAATCCAACATTAATCTATGATCGAACTACCGATAAATGTCATATGCACCTCTTTCATTGTTATGCACAATAAAAGTCAATTACACACCATAGCCATCTCATATATGTTTGTATATAAGAGATTAATTTATCGAACTACCTATAAATATCATATGCATCTCTTTCATTGTTATGCACAATAAGAGTCAATTACACACCACATACATTTCATATATGATGTAAGATCTATATAAAAAAAGATTAATTTCACGAAGATTTAACATGCTTAGCCTATTTAAAAAAAATATATATATATTACAAACTAAAAATAGAACAGTTTCCCTTCTTTACACGCTTTCTAGTTTTGACTTATTATATATAGATTCATATATAAAGCGTTGGAATCGTCTGAGAAGCACTAGCCTAATTGATAAACTTGAGAAACATTCTGAACCACATATTTTCTCCAAGCAAAAATGCAAAAAAATGCAAAACTTTTTATTTTATTAATATTTTCTTTGGAAAAATCAAAGATTGTTCAGTGAGGTTGTTTTTTGGATATGTACATATATGTATAGTTGATAATACAAATGTGTATATTGCCGATCTTTAACTATAAACATATACATGTTTAAAATTGGAATATAAGTATTCTACTTCTATGTTTGATAATGTACATATACGTACAAATGTGTATAAATGATTGTAGATAAATGTGTATTAAAGAAGATTATGGTTCTAAATATGTTTTTTTTTTCTAGTGTATATATGTGTAAAATACGTGTTTAAAGTTGAATAATAATATTGTCACACCCTAACTGATGGCGGAAATATTGAAGTGAGACGGAAACATGATTGCTTGAGACATCATAACTTGCTAATTGTGACAATAGATTTAAATAACAATTTTCATTTCATACTAAAGGGAAATAAATCTCTTAAAAATAAAAGGACAACATACGACAATTAAACATAAGAACTTGGAAACAAATACATAAGTTTAAAGTTTAGGTGAGTTTCTAGTCCACCCTAAGTGCGTTCTTCGATCGTCATCAATTAGTTTCCTGCAACATGTATTAAAATAAAATCAACATGATAATTTGCATACGTCGCCTAATTGCATACTAGCATGTGTTAACTTTAAATCAAACCAAAGTATACCGCAATCGTACATATCCTTGTCGCTGAAACGACAAGGTCATAAAATAGTTTACTTAACAATACCACAAGAATATGAGCGGTGCATTGATCCTATAACGCTATAATTGTTAAGGTAGGTTTGCAAAGTTAATGAGCATATAGAACACAAATATAAGCATGGCATGTAATAACAAGAATATAACAAGTATCATGTTTTTAAGGATAGAGTGTGTATATAAACAAGTTTAGTCTTGAGTATGTGATTTGTAATATATTGTACATGTTATACCCAAAGTGTGTAAAAAGGAAAATGGGACCGAGTATACTCACGGTTTGCGTAGAAAGTCATTGAACGTGAGTTTGACAATTCTTGAGTTTAGAACACCGAAGTTATCCTAAGATGGGAAACGAAGGTGTGTGAGTTGCGGATTTGATTGTTGGATTGGATTTAGATTTTAGGGAATAATTTATAAGTTATTGTAACATGTAATGAAAATGGCACCATGAGAATGGTCATGCAAGGATGTAGGATCATTTGCATCCATTAAAACTCATTATGTGATTCATCAAATCACAATATCATCAACTTTGTTGATGATTTCGGTTGGTCATGAATGTGAAGATAAGAACATAAAACTACTAGATCTAAAAATAACCAAGTGAACTAGCTAGATGCGTGCATCCCAAACATGGAGAGTGTTCAGGGACGTGATGTAGCCTTGTCCCTTTGTTTAGAAATTGTTTTGAGATTTAGTGGTATGAAGCTAAGCTAATAATCAAACAAGTGAGGTAGTGGAACATAGCTGGAAAGCTAAGGCTTCCATTGTTCACACCTAGCTCAAAACAAGTCGTTCAACATTGAAAGTTGAAAGCTTGGTTGAGCTTCAACACTTCTGAAGTCACTTGGGACTTTAGAGCAGAATTTTATGGAGGTTTTAAGCCTCATTTCTTGTTGAAATCAACCAAAGCACAAACCCACAACTATGAGTTTAGTTGGGAGCAAGGTGGGTGTAAGATTCCATCAAGTTTTAAGCAAGATAAACAAGAAAATAAAAAGGATGAAACAAAGCATAATTTTAAGGCTACTTTGGACCTTAAATGTGGTGAGGTTCCACCTTAGTTTGCCATGGCAAACTTGTGAAAACCTTCCTAGAGGTTGTCCAAGTAGTTTGAAAGAAAAAATGAGGAAGAAAGATGAAGAAAAGTGAGTTAGAAACTCACTAGAGCACTTGTAACTTTATGCCCACTTTTGGAGTGTTCTTAGAGAATTTGGAGAAGATTTGGAGTAGAGAGTGAATAGAGGGAGTGTAAAGTGTTTAGGAGGTGTGAACAAAGCCTATTCTTAAGTGGGTGTTTAGGGTTTAGGTTTAAATGAAGTTAGGTAGGAGTTAGAGTGGTTGGAAGTTGCATTAAAGGTGAAAAAGAAAAAATTTAGGCATGTTTCAACACATTCTGCACTGAAATTCCGGTCACTTGACGCAGGCTCGTGAAAGTCAACATTCGCGTATGAAGGGGGAAGGTGACAACGAAGGTCATACCTTCGTGCACAGGTGCAGTGTGAAGGGGCAAAGGTGACCACGAAGGTCACATCTTCGTGCACCTTCGTGCACAGTTGTGCACTTTCGTGCACCTCCGTGTATGGTTGTACACCTTCGTGCACTTTCGGCCACCTTCGGCCTTTAGGCTGCATGTTGGGTTATGAACTTGTATTTTTACGTGTATTCAGGTAACAAATGCGTAATTAAGCGTAGTATAAATAAAATGTATGTACAACTGTTATCACAAGATATTTGCATGTCTCGATTTTGCATGTAAGTACGTAATTGGTGATTGATTACGTATAACACAAGTATGTAACATGTATATGTATAAAAGTGAATTCCATTATGATCAACGTCTCGAATTACAAGATTGAAAATGAAATACGAATATAAGTTTCCAAAAATAGTAATACGAATACAACTTTCTAAATATGGAAAGTACTGAAATGTGAAGCATTACATATATTTCATACTATACACATCTATAGTTTAAGAATTGGCAATACACATATGTATATATTAGAAAATAAATTCTTAAAAATGTGCGATTAGAAGTAAAAAAAATGGCTTGGAGAAAATGTGTGGTAGAGAATGCTTCTCAAATTTCTCAAATAAGAAACTTTTCTCTTAGGATCCCTACCCCATATATATAATAGTTAGGTTAAATTATAAGTGCTACAATCCAACATTAATCTATGATCGAACTACCGATAAATGTCATATGCACCTCTTTCATTGTTATGCACAATAAAAGTCAATTACACACCATAGCCATCTCATATATGTTTGTATATAAGAGATTAATTTATCGAACTACCTATAAATATCATATGCATCTCTTTCATTGTTATGCACAATAAGAGTCAATTACACACCACATACATTTCATATATGATGTAAGATCTATATAAAAAAAGATTAATTTCACGAAGATTTAACATGCTTAGCCTATTTAAAAAAAATATATATATATTACAAACTAAAAATAGAACAGTTTCCCTTCTTTACACGCTTTCTAGTTTTGACTTATTATATATAGATTCATATATAAAGCGTTGGAATCGTCTGAGAAGCACTAGCCTAATTGATAAACTTGAGAAACATTCTGAACCACATATTTTCTCCAAGCAAAAATGCAAAAAAATGCAAAACTTTTTATTTTATTAATATTTTCTTTGGAAAAATCAAAGATTGTTCAGTGAGGTTGTTTTTTGGATATGTACATATATGTATAGTTGATAATACAAATGTGTATATTGCCGATCTTTAACTATAAACATATACATGTTTAAAATTGGAATATAAGTATTCTACTTCTATGTTTGATAATGTACATATACGTACAAATGTGTATAAATGATTGTAGATAAATGTGTATTAAAGAAGATTATGGTTCTAAATATGTTTTTTTTTTCTAGTGTATATATGTGTAAAATACGTGTTTAAAGTTGAATAATAATATTGTCACACCCTAACTGATGGCGGAAATATTGAAGTGAGACGGAAACATGATTGCTTGAGACATCATAACTTGCTAATTGTGACAATAGATTTAAATAACAATTTTCATTTCATACTAAAGGGAAATAAATCTCTTAAAAATAAAAGGACAACATACGACAATTAAACATAAGAACTTGGAAACAAATACATAAGTTTAAAGTTTAGGTGAGTTTCTAGTCCACCCTAAGTGCGTTCTTCGATCGTCATCAATTAGTTTCCTGCAACATGTATTAAAATAAAATCAACATGATAATTTGCATACGTCGCCTAATTGCATACTAGCATGTGTTAACTTTAAATCAAACCAAAGTATACCGCAATCGTACATATCCTTGTCGCTGAAACGACAAGGTCATAAAATAGTTTACTTAACAATACCACAAGAATATGAGCGGTGCATTGATCCTATAACGCTATAATTGTTAAGGTAGGTTTGCAAAGTTAATGAGCATATAGAACACAAATATAAGCATGGCATGTAATAACAAGAATATAACAAGTATCATGTTTTTAAGGATAGAGTGTGTATATAAACAAGTTTAGTCTTGAGTATGTGATTTGTAATATATTGTACATGTTATACCCAAAGTGTGTAAAAAGGAAAATGGGACCGAGTATACTCACGGTTTGCGTAGAAAGTCATTGAACGTGAGTTTGACAATTCTTGAGTTTAGAACACCGAAGTTATCCTAAGATGGGAAACGAAGGTGTGTGAGTTGCGGATTTGATTGTTGGATTGGATTTAGATTTTAGGGAATAATTTATAAGTTATTGTAACATGTAATGAAAATGGCACCATGAGAATGGTCATGCAAGGATGTAGGATCATTTGCATCCATTAAAACTCATTATGTGATTCATCAAATCACAATATCATCAACTTTGTTGATGATTTCGGTTGGTCATGAATGTGAAGATAAGAACATAAAACTACTAGATCTAAAAATAACCAAGTGAACTAGCTAGATGCGTGCATCCCAAACATGGAGAGTGTTCAGGGACGTGATGTAGCCTTGTCCCTTTGTTTAGAAATTGTTTTGAGATTTAGTGGTATGAAGCTAAGCTAATAATCAAACAAGTGAGGTAGTGGAACATAGCTGGAAAGCTAAGGCTTCCATTGTTCACACCTAGCTCAAAACAAGTCGTTCAACATTGAAAGTTGAAAGCTTGGTTGAGCTTCAACACTTCTGAAGTCACTTGGGACTTTAGAGCAGAATTTTATGGAGGTTTTAAGCCTCATTTCTTGTTGAAATCAACCAAAGCACAAACCCACAACTATGAGTTTAGTTGGGAGCAAGGTGGGTGTAAGATTCCATCAAGTTTTAAGCAAGATAAACAAGAAAATAAAAAGGATGAAACAAAGCATAATTTTAAGGCTACTTTGGACCTTAAATGTGGTGAGGTTCCACCTTAGTTTGCCATGGCAAACTTGTGAAAACCTTCCTAGAGGTTGTCCAAGTAGTTTGAAAGAAAAAATGAGGAAGAAAGATGAAGAAAAGTGAGTTAGAAACTCACTAGAGCTCTTGTAACTTTATGCCCACTTTTGGAGTGTTCTTAGAGAATTTGGAGAAGATTTGGAGTAGAGAGTGAATAGAGGGAGTGTAAAGTGTTTAGGAGGTGTGAACAAAGCCTATTCTTAAGTGGGTGTTTAGGGTTTAGGTTTAAATGAAGTTAGGTAGGAGTTAGAGTGGTTGGAAGTTGCATTAAAGGTGAAAAAGAAAAAATTTAGGCATGTTTCAACACATTCTGCACTGAAATTCCGGTCACTTGACGCAGGCTCGTGAAAGTCAACATTCGCGTATGAAGGGGGAAGGTGACAACGAAGGTCATACCTTCGTGCACAGGTGCAGTGTGAAGGGGCAAAGGTGACCACGAAGGTCACATCTTCGTGCACCTTCGTGCACAGTTGTGCACTTTCGTGCACCTCCGTGTATGGTTGTACACCTTCGTGCACTTTCGGCCACCTTCGGCCTTTAGGCTGCATGTTGGGTTATGAACTTGTATTTTTACGTGTATTCAGGTAACAAATGCGTAATTAAGCGTAGTATAAATAAAATGTATGTACAACTGTTATCACAAGATATTTGCATGTCTCGATTTTGCATGTAAGTACGTAATTGGTGATTGATTACGTATAACACAAGTATGTAACATGTATATGTATAAAAGTGAATTCCATTATGATCAACGTCTCGAATTACAAGATTGAAAATGAAATACGAATATAAGTTTCCAAAAATAGTAATACGAATACAACTTTCTAAATATGGAAAGTACTGAAATGTGAAGCATTACATATATTTCATACTATACACATCTATAGTTTAAGAATTGGCAATACACATATGTATATATTAGAAAATAAATTCTTAAAAATGTGCGATTAGAAGTAAAAAAAAATGGCTTGGAGAAAATGTGTGGTAGAGAATGCTTCTCAAATTTCTCAAATAAGAAACTTTTCTCTTAGGATCCCTACCCCATATATATAATAGTTGGGGCCGGTTAGGAATGTGGGGGGGGGGGGGTTTTAGTCCGATTTCAACTAGTAATTAGGTAACTAGTTAGGTTAAATTAAGTGTTTAACTTGGTTATTAATATGTTATGTGTTATAGCGGGTGTTAGGGTATACGGGGACCCTAACTGGCTCAGAAAAAGATAAATAATGAAAATAACAATATTTTCGTGTTCCGGGTATAGTCCGGTTGTTTGGTTGGATAGTAATCCGTTAAAGCGTTACTAAAGCTTTAAAGTGTCGTTATTACTCTCTTTAGTGACACAGCTCATTCCTGACACTTTGGAAAGTGTCTAGTAATATTTTTCTCATATTTTGGCACTTTATTAGTTAGCTAAAAGCTGAATTATTTTGTAAAGTGCTGAGTTTTGTACTTAGAGTACGTTTTAGGCACGTCCAGTCATGGTGACTTATCCCTAGAGACGCAGTTCCACAACCCTTATATCCCTACACTCACTACTAGTGTAGCAAAACATTTCAGGCTCGTACAGGCCTTTAGAGGCAGTGTTTGCCTGATGCTGGCTTTATCAGCATGTTCAATAGGTTATCCGTGTATTGTGCTACTGTGCTTTTTGTGCATCATGGTTGTCACTAGGGTTCAGCATGTGAATAATGTAGTGACGATAAGTAAAGTATGATGCAAGTAAGTACATGTATCAGATATCAAGTAGCAGTTCATCAGCTAGTTCAAACAAGCACAGTAATTAAACAGTAATTAATTACTAATTAAGTCGTACGGATACCTGGTTTAGTGCGGGTTGTCACATTCTCCCCCCGTTAAATAAATTCCGACCCGAAATTTAAGTTCTGCTTGTAGATGCAGGGTTCTTAGGAAAAAGGTGGGGGTATTTCTCTTTTATCCAGTCCTCACGTTCCCAGGTGTATTCAGGACCATGTCTGGCATTCCACCGAACTTTGACGAGCTTGACACTGCTCCGGCGGGTCTTGTTAACTTTCCAATCCGTAACCTCGACCGGTTCTTCAACGAAGTGGAGCGTGTCGTCAACATGAATATCGTCGGTGGGAATGGCAACGGTGACTTGAGTTGGACTTTTCTTTAGATTGGATACATGAAATGTATCGTGAACATCATTCAGTTCAGCAGGTAGGTCCAACTTGTATGCTACTAGTCCTATTCTTTCCAGAATTCTGAAAGGACCAATGTAGCGCGGATTTAACTTCCCACGCTTTCCGAAGTGTGCCACCCCTTTCCAGGGTGAAACTTTCAATAACACCATTTTTCCAACTTGGAAATCCACATGTTTTCGGTTTGGATCCGCATAGGCCTTCTGTCTGTGGCGAGCTGCTTCGATGCGTTTAAGAATCTGCGCGATCTTGTCTGTCGTCTCTTGGACGATTTCGGGACCAGCAAGCTGCCTATCACCTGCGTCAGCCCAACATAAGGGTGATCGGCACTTGCGTCCGTAAAGGGCTTCAAATGGCGCGACACCAATACTGGTGTGGTAGCTGTTGTTGTATGAGAATTCGACCAAAGGTAAATGTTTATCCCAGCTACCGCCCAAATCCATAACACACGCCCTCAGCATGTCTTCCAAAGTCTGTATCGTTCGCTCGCTCTGGCCGTCAGTTTGCGGATGAAACGCAGTGCTCAGATTCAATTGTGAGCCAAAGGCTTCTTGGAAGGATTGCCATATCCTTGACACAAACCTTCCGTCTCTATCAGAGATGATTGAGAGAGGCACTCCATGGCGCGCGACGATCTCTCTCATGTAAATTTCAGCCAATTTGCTCGTATTATCCTTCTCCCTGATGGGTAAGAAGTGTGCTGACTTTGTTAAACGATCCACTATCACCCAGATAGTGTCATGGCCTCTTGGCGTTCTTGGCAATTTCGTAATAAAATCCATTGAGATTTGTTCCCATTTCCACTTGGGAATCTCAGGTTGTTGCAGAAGTCCTGAAGGCTTCTGGTATTCCGCTTTAACCTTAGCGCACGTTAAACATTTGCTCACGTACACAGCAACATCGCCTTTCATCCTAGGCCACCAATAATAATCTTTGAGATCTTGGTACATCTTATCCGCTCCAGGATGGATAGAGTACCGTTATTTGTGAGCTTCATCAAAAATAACTTTCCTTAGACCACCAAACAGAGGAACCCAAATCCTTTTCTCGAAGCATAACGTTCCTTCCTCGTTTGGTACCAGTAGCTTCTCCATTCCACGGAGATATTCTTCTTCAAGGTTTCCTTCCTTCAGAGCTTCCTTTTGCGCGGCACGAATGCGCAAGGAAAGATCGGTTTGGATAATCATTTCTAAAGCCCTAACCCTTATGGGCTTGATTCTCTCTTTACGACTTAGGGCATCGGCGACTACATTCGCCTTCCCTGGATGATACTTTATCTCGCAGTCGTAGTCGTTCAGCAACTCAACCCATCGTCTTTGCCTCATATTCAACTCTTTCTGGTTGAATATATGCTGTAGGCTCTTGTGATCTGTAAAGATTGTACACTTCGTACCATAAAGGTAGTGTCTCCAGATCTTTAAAGCAAAAACCACTGCGCCGAGCTCCAAATCGTGTGTGGTATAGTTCTTTTCGTGCACTTTTAACTGACGCGATGCGTAAGCAATAACCTTTTGGTGTTGCATCAACACACAACCCAATCCTTGACGCGATGCGTCGCAGTATACCACAAAATCATCAGTACCTTCCGGTAGTGCTAAGATTGGCGCGTTGCAGAGCTTATCCTTCAGTATCTGGAATGCTTCTTCCTGTTTGATTCCCCAATCAAACTTCTTATCTTTCTGGGTGAGGAGCGTCAAAGGTTGAGCGATTTTTGAGAAATCCTCGATGAACCTTCGATAGTAGCCAGCCAAACCCAAGAATTGTCGAATCTCGGTTGGCGTCTTTGGCGTTTCCCAATTCTTGATCGCCTCGATCTTTGTTGGATCCACGTGGATTCCATCTCTATTTACCACGTGTCCAAGGAATTGGACTTCACGTAGCCAAAATTCGCACTTGGAGAATTTGGCATACAACTGTTCCTTCTTTAGCAGCTCCAAAATAGCTCTTAGATGCTGTTCGTGCTCGGCCTTTGTTCTTGAATAGATCAAGATGTCGTCGATAAACACAATCACGAACTAGTCCAAGTACGGCTTGCAAACTCTATTCATCAAATCCATAAAGACTGCAGGTGCGTTTGTCAAACCAAACGGCATAACAAGGAACTCGTAGTGTCCATAACGAGTTCTGAAGGCTGTCTTTGGGATACTCTCCTCTTGTATCCTTAACTGATGGTATCCAGATCGAAGATCGATCTTTGAATAAAAGCTTGAGCCTTGCAGTTGATCAAACAGATCATCGATTCTTGGCAGGGGGTATCTATTCTTGATCGTCAGCTTGTTCAGCTCCCGGTAGTCGATGCACATTCGAAAACTACCGTCCTTCTTTTTGACAAACAGGACTGGAGCTCCCCAAGGCGAGAAGCTTGGTCGGATAAATCCCTTGTCTAACAACTCTTGAAGTTGTGTCGACAGTTCCTGCATCTCAGACGGAGCAAGTCTATAAGGTGCCTTAGCCACAGGCGCGGCGCCTGGAACTAAGTCGATGTGAAACTCTACTTGCCTCTGAGGTGGCAGTCCAGGCAAGTCTTCTGGGAAGACTTCTGGATACTCCCTCACGACAGGGATGTCTTCGATCTTTGGCTCAGCAGCCTTTTTATCCACAATGTGCGCCAGAAAAGCAACACATCCTTTCTGCAAACACTTCCTTGCTTTCAGGCAGCTGATAATTCTTAACGGCGTATCACGCTTCTCTCCGTGAACCACAATTGTTTCGCCATCTTCGGTTGGGATACGAACGATCTTTTCGTGACAAACTATCTCAGCCTTGTTGCCTGATAACCAATCCATTCCTACTACCACGTCGAAGCTTCCCAACTGGACTGGTAGTAGATCTAAAGCAAACTCACGCTCTCCTAATTCGATCACACAACCTCTGATAACTTCATTGGCTTCTACTAAGTTCCCATTGGCCAATTCGATTGAGTAGGGAATATCTAACTTATTAGCGGCTAACCCAAGCATATTCTTAAATTCTAACGACACGAAGCTATAATCGGCACCAGTATCAAATAAAACGGATGCATAGCGTTGATTTACAGGGAACGTACCAGTAACAACATTGGGGTCCTGGCGCGCTTCCCTAGCTTCGATTTGGAACACTCTTCCACGGGCTTGGTTTAACTCTGGGCAGTTCTTCTTAAAATGCCCGATATCACCGCAGTTATAGCATCCAAGTCTTTGCCCGTTTCCACCTCCATTTCCAGCTTGGTTGTTGTTTTGGTTTGCATTGCCAGCTTGGTTCGAAAAGTTGCCTCGATTCCCGTTTCCTCCATAGTTTCCTTGTGAGTGATTACCACCACGATTATTATTCCTATTCTCAAATCCTCCCTGGCCTCCCTGACCAGCAGTGGCCCAACAAGTGTCCTTCGAGTGGCCACGTTTCCCACATGCTTCGCATACTTTTGGCCCACAGTGACCAGAATGGTGGCGCTGGCAGGTGTTGCATTTGGGCTGGGTGCCCATATACCCTTTTCCTTTCTTTCCGCTACCAGCTGTAACCTGAGCTGGCGTGTCTGACCCTCCTTTCTTAACCACCACACTGGTGCCCTGCTTGAAGTTCGAGAACTTCCTTTTGTTACCTCCTGATGACTCGACGTGAGTCTCTGCCTTCTTGGTCTTGATCTCGTCAAACTTGTTCAGGCGAATAGCCTCCTCAGTCAGAGCTACGCTCAAATCAATCGCCTCAGTAATAGTTGCAGGCTTGGATGAGGTTACCATGCTTATGATTTGAGGAGCTAGTCCCCAAATGAAACGTTCAATTCTCTTGAACTCAGGAGTGACCATGTAGGGTACCACATGCGATAAGTCATGGAACCTTTGAACGTATTCTGCTATCTTTGGACCATCCATTTTCAAGTGCCAGAACTCGGTCTCCAATCGCTGGATTTCTGCGTGGGAACAGTACTTTTTGCGCATAAGTTCTTTCAGTTCGGTCCAGGTCAGCGCGTAGGCAGCAGCTTCGCCAAGTGTCTGTACTTGCAGATTCCACCAGGATAGGGCTCCATCTAGAAACAGCCCTAAGATATAGGTGACTTGCAGATCCAGTGCGCACTTGCTCATGCGAAGAACGGATTCGGTTTTCTCAGCCCAACGAACAAAGGCGACAGCACCTCCTGTGCCATCAAAGTTTACGGGCTTGCAGTCTAAGAACTGCTTGTAGGTGCATCCTGCACATACGTCATAACATACGTTTGGCATTAGCATCATTGCTAAAGATATCCAATTAGGTCATGGTAGGTCTAAATGACTTGGTATTACCATGAGGTGGATTATTGTTGTTGCCAGTGTTGCCAGAGTTGCTTCCACTAGTCCCTCCTTGAGAGGCGGCGTATTGTGCAATGGCAGCAGCGATAATTTGCTGGAGTTCTGCCTCATTAGTAGGCATGTGTGTCTCACGTCTCGGCGGCATCTTCTAAAAGATGGTTTACGTTGGTCAGGCCATAGTGAAACGTACGTACATAGTAATAGTAATAGCACATAACATCTCATGTTATCAATACATCACAAATACCAATCCCATGTCATAAAAATATAAATAAGCAATCAAGCGAATCAAATATGGTGAGAATACTGCGATTGCCATATATCGAGACCACGTAGTAAGTGTATCAGTACATCCCTGTGTCATACAATCATCAAACAACTAGGGGCTACATCACCCCTGTCCAAAAACTATATCATGTCAATGTCAAATACGTCAAATACATGTCATCAAAAGTCAAAATCATCATGTAGTCTCCAAAAATGCTGTGCAGTCAAAAGCATTCGCCGTCTTCTCACCAACGTCTACCCAAACAGCACTGATGAGCTCTATACAGATGGTGGTGGAGGAGGGGGAAAATGGGTGTAAAACAAACGACGTAACTGGAGCCAGTCCTCCTCCATGGCCTGCTGGGTACGAATGATAGAAGCAACCTGCTGCTCTAGTGTAAAGAGACGGGCAGCATAATCTGGAGGTAAGGGTCGAAATGGCTGCAGAGGAGAGTGTGTCTGACCATGGCACTGGCATGGCGGCAGCTGAGCTCTCTCAAGCTCCTGGATGCGCTGCGTGTGGGACTCGTGCTGGGCGACAAAAGACATCAAAACGTCCTCGATAGTATACCCCATGTGGAAAGAATGGTAGGGGTCAGTAGGTGGCATAGCAGAGTCTGGTGCCCAAAGGAACGGCTCACTGGTGGGATCGAAAGGTGCCACATGAAATGGGGCAACAGAGGGTGGAACAGATGACATCTGGGGCATGAAGGGGATAGACATCGGTACATGCCCAAAAGGATGGGCTGAAGAACCCTCTCCAGTCCTCGCTGGAGGTACAAACTGTGGAACCTGAAAAGAAAAATCAACATGTCGTGAATCAGGGATCTGAGGAGGAAAAGGTGGAACATCCTCATCAGCAGGTATCCAACCGTGCTGTGCATGCTCATCTGGTGGATCCATGCGTGCTGCGAACAGTGCATGCTCGGGCTCTAGTGGGCTGGGATCAGGTGGGGGAGCAACAAAAGGGTGAACAGGTGCAATGTGCTCAACAGGATGGTCAACAGGTATATCAACAACAGGTAGAGGAACAACAGGATCAACAACAACATGATCGCCCTCTAACAAAGGAACATCCACGGGGAGATCATCAACAGGTGGGTCTGCTATAACAGGCTCAATAGGGATGCCAGCATGTACGGGGTCATGCTCAAGTATGGGGTCTAGAGCGGCTGCCTGCTCAGGGGCGACGGCAGGCTCGGGATCATCAAAAGCCATCTCGAAGTCAAACTCGGGGTCGATAGGGTCTACTGGGTCAGCTAGATCCTCCATGGGCTGATCCATAGGTATAAACTTGATATCATGATCCGGGTCGTATCCCGGGGGAAAGATAGGATCAGAATCCTCTATGTCATCATGGTCAAACGCAAAACTGGGAATAGGTGCAACAGAGGATGCCTGGTCAGGATCAGAATCATGCGCAAAGTGCTGTGCGCTCAATGTGTGAGAAGGTACGGATGCCACAGACTCGAAGGAGTCTGGGACAGGAGAATGTGCAGGCGAATCCTCAGCGGGAACGTCAGCGATCATCAGAAGATCGTCCACAGGAAGAAGGGCCTCGCCCTGGATCTCATCCTCAAAGGGCTCCTCCTCAAATAGGTCAACATCGCCGTCAGCCTCGGCGTCAAGAAGGAAATCATATGCTGGATAAACGGCTAAGGGTATAGGAGCCGGAATCTCTACTAGAGGTAGGTACTCAGCGGGAGGGTCATCTGCAGGCTCATCAGCACCATCGGGTAGTGCGAAGGGCTGGAAATCATCCTCGTCAGTACTGGTATAGTCAGATGTGTACACCTCGTGCTCGGAGGATGTGAGGTCATCAGATACGATAGGTATGGGTCCAGTGGTGTCCGAATCGCCAGTACCGGCTGAATCCATGAGTCTGTATCATAAACACAAATATGCTCAAATAATCAGTCATACAATCAGATAATCACATAAGTCACCAAGTAAGGTATCACATAATTCTCCTAGTTTCACTAGCCAATTTCTCCCAGTCTTTAAGACTACTCTATCCTCCACCTCGACCTCTTAGATCGAGCCTCGGTCCCCTTGACCGAGCCTCAGCCTTCATGACTGAGCCTACTCTTCCTAGCCTCACTAGCCAACTACCTCGGTCACCTAGACCGAGCCTTGATCCTCCAGACTGAGCCTCAGCCCTCCAGGCTGAGCCTATAATAAATCAACATGCTCAACTACCTCGGTCACCTAGACCGAGCCTCGATCCTCCAGACCGAGCCTTAGCCCTCCAGGCTGAGCCTATAAATAATAAAATGTGCTAAACATTTGTTTGTAAAAAGTTTTGGATCTGGACTTAAGTGGTATGCGGTAAAATGTTTTCGTGAGAGCCCTAGTGATCATAGTCTAGACTCGAGAAAGAATCCTAGTTCGCTATGATCAGAGCTCTGATACCAAGCTGTCACACCCTGGCTTTGCGGAAGCGTGGTTAATTTTGGTGTGACTTCTTAATACCATAGCTTAACCATACCAAAGCTATATGAAATAAAATCATGCAAGATCATCCATTTGATTAAGTTTTAGAACCAGAGTATCATACCATTGTCTTAAAGACTTACAACATCATAACATAAAACATTGTCTTGAAAAACATAAACCGTAACATGAGACAAGCGCAGTTTAAGAGTTGTGACTTGTCCAGGAAAGAGTCACATTTCCTAAACTGGGATGACCTTGGAACCCTTATGCAGCGGGAAAACATAACATACCATGCCAGATCTCTAATTTCCTGAAATACATGTAAGTTGAAAAATCAACAATAATGTTGAGCGAGTTCATGTGTAAGTTAGTATGTAAAACACTTGTAAGTATAAAAGTTCCCTGGTATGTAGCAGTGTAAGGAAAAAGAGATCACCAATGGTTTGCAAGGCCATTAGTATGTGTGAAGTGTAAGTAGGAAGACTTAACCTAGCAGATTTCGCGTCGGGTACAAAGTCACTCCAAGGTCCGTTCTGTTGGGCCTCTTAGAGGTCCGTTCTGTTGGGCCTAGAGTTGGGCTCGCTACACCCAGATAGATCTACCGCTTACGTCCCTCGGTGTTTCTGCCTACCCACTCACAGGATCTAAGTAGTAAACCTCCTTACGCTAACCATACCGTGTATAAAGTACTTGTAATCAAAGTAACATGTATTTCACCCCCGCAGTTAAGAAAACTGAAAACAGTTAGAGAAAAGGGGGACATGAACTCACAGTGAAGCGTCTCTACCAAGTATCTCCTACTCACGCAGCTGTGCGACGACCTACAGGTGCTAATTTCTATTAGACGGACGGCCGTGCCTTAGCTTTATAGTTTAAGTCTTTGGGAAATAGTTAGACAACTATTTCGTGTTTACATTCTGTAAATACTTGGTAGTTAATCTCCTTCCCAAGGATGGGGGATTCAATACATGTGCGTTCATAAATATTTCCGTAAGTGCGTAAGTTACGTTTTAACAATCGAGTGGTAATATAATTACCGGTGTAACTTATATATTTATGGTGAAAGCGTTCGTATTAATTTTGGATTCGTTAACGTTCGTAAATATTATTTTTACTCTAAAAATAATATTTATGCATTTTCACAAAATAATCATAAACAGTGTGTGAAAAATATATATTTATCACGTTAAATTTTGTGAAAATCCCACCTCCGAATATTTAGTAAATAAAGTCATGGCGAAATTTATATTTTGAAAACATGTCCAAAAATAATTCTAACACTTGTAGTGTAAATAGTTCTAAGTGTTAGGTTGTTAGAAAAATTTCGCCAGAGTTTCCTCTGTAACTGGAGGTGGCCACGCTTTCAAGCGTATCATTTTCTTTAACAAATCAACTCAACAATTTTCTTTATTTGATCAGAACAACTTTTCTCACAACAACAATTCAACATATGTGTAAATTGCCAAAGATTACATGAACTTGCAGTTTTTCCCAAAACTGTGGTGTAAATCCCTTAAATTTAGTAGATCTTTATATAAGGTAATTTGATCTTGTAAAAATCTCGTTTTTAGAGAAAATCCATCTTTACAACTTTCCGTCATCTTTTACAAAAACTGTTATTTTGTCGGATCCTTTCATTTCACAAGTGTTTACACACTTGTGGTTTATAAAAATCATGCTTGTTAGTGTAAGATCCATCTTTTAAAATACATGATTTCTTTGATACGTGGTTCTTTGAAAATACCACTTGCAGATACGTAGATCTGCTAGTTTTAAACACAATTCTTACAAGTAAAACTCTTTTACACAAGTTCATGATTCGCGTGTGGTAGAGTTTCACCTTTTAACCCTTGTATCATTCAAAACAAGCTTATGTTAAGATCCATGATCTTACCAAACCGGGTTAAACGATGATCCGAGCTACCACATCATAGATCAGTCCTAAATAATCATACATTCCGAATACAACATCATTTACACAACTTATGTGCTATTATCCACCATTTTTGGTGTTTTAAGTAGACTTTAAAGCATCATCTTGCATGTTAACGAGTTTTAACCGATAAAAATCCTTTTAACCACTTTAGAATAGTTCAAGATAGGGATTTAAACATCATACCACTAGCTCGAGGCTAGGGAAGAATCTTGACGAAAATCGGGTGGATAAAAGCAAAGTAACGAGATCCTTCGCGTTCCGCTTGCTCCAAGCTTCCTAATACGAGACCCTTAACACTTGCACGATCTTGGAATGGCTTGTATGAAATCGAAAGATGGATAGATGGATGGTGGGGTGTTCGGCCGTAAGCCTTGAGAGATGGAGAGAGGGAGTTTTGGTGAGAGTTTAAGTGTTAAGTGATTAATGGTTCAAATCTTGATCTTATAGACAAAAGTTTAAGGTTAAAACCAATGGATTATATGTCTAGAAGATATTAAACATGTGGGATTATAATAATCAACAAGGGTACAAGTGTGTCCCCTCCTAGTTGGGGCCGGTTAGGAATGTGGGGGGGGGGGGGGGGGGGTTTAGTCCGATTTCAACTAGTAATTAGGTAACTAGTTAGGTTAAATTAAGTGTTTAACTTGGTTATTAATATGTTATGTGTTATAGCGGGTGTTAGGGTATACGGGGACCCTAACTGGCTCAGAAAAAGATAAATAATGAAAATAACAATATTTTCGTGTTCCGGGTATAGTCCGGTTGTTTGGTTGGATAGTAATCCGTTAAAGCGTTACTAAAGCTTTAAAGTGTCGTTATTACTCTCTTTAGTGACACAGCTCATTCCTGACACTTTGGAAAGTGTCTAGTAATATTTTTCTCATATTTTGGCACTTTATTAGTTAGCTAAAAGCTGAATTATTTTGTAAAGTGCTGAGTTTTGTACTTAGAGTACGTTTTAGGCACGTCCAGTCATGGTGACTTATCCCTAGAGACGCAGTTCCACAACCCTTATATCCCTACACTCACTACTAGTGTAGCAAAACATTTCAGGCTCGTACAGGCCTTTAGAGGCAGTGTTTGCCTGATGCTGGCTTTATCAGCATGTTCAATAGGTTATCCGTGTATTGTGCTACTGTGCTTTTTGTGCATCATGGTTGTCACTAGGGTTCAGCATGTGAATAATGTAGTGACGATAAGTAAAGTATGATGCAAGTAAGTACATGTATCAGATATCAAGTAGCAGTTCATCAGCTAGTTCAAACAAGCACAGTAATTAAACAGTAATTAATTACTAATTAAGTCGTACGGATACCTGGTTTAGTGCGGGTTGTCACAATAATGTTTTATAAGTCTCGTATAGGCCTATAGGTGTAGTATAATTTCATATCTTATCGTATCGAATAATGTTGTATAAGTATCGTATAGGTCCCCTATAGGTCTTGTATATTCCTATAGGCCTATACGGGTGTTGTATGGTATCCTATAGTATCGTATCGTATCGTATAGTATCTTATAGCATAGCATAGTATGGTCCTATATGGGACCTAAACTACACATATAGTCCTATATGAGACTTATACTACATACTATATGCCTACGTGGACCTATACTACATTCATAGGCCTATACGAGACCTATAAGCCTACAAGGGATCTATACAAGACTTATACTACACCTATAGGCCTATACGAGACGATACTACACATATATGCCTATACATGACTTATACTACACGATACGATAGGATACAACATTATATTACACGTATGGGCCTACACGAGATTTATACTACACTATATGATACGATACTACATCCAAAGACCTATACGAGACCTATATTATATTATACAATAAAATATTTAACAGTGTTTTTTACTACACTATACGATAATATACGATAGGATACAATATTATATTACACGTATAGGCCTATACGAGATTTATAATACACTATATGATACGATACTACATCCATAGGCCTATACGAGACATATATTATACTATACGATAGAATACTTAACAATGTTTTTTATTTATCTATTTTTAAAAATGACTTATTATAAAAGTTTGCTAAAATATGTATAACAATGTTTCTTAAAAAACTACCCTTTATATAAGCTGCGTATAGGCATATACGTAGTGTATACAAAGGGACAAATATCAGAGATTCTCTTGGAAATTGAAAAAGGTAGCTATACGTTGTGTATAGACCTATACACCGCGTATATAAAGCTAGGGTTTGGTGTGCAGGTAGGCATTTTGGTGTGCAAATATGTACACCCTAAATTAAATGTTTTCCTTATGTGTACGTCATAGATGGTGTCATATTGAGATTTTATTATCTAGTTTTGGATAAATTCATTTTTTTGCTAATATTATATCCGTAGGAAATTATTTCTTGTAGTAAGTACAAATATTCCATTATGAATAGTGAATTTGTTATTGCAGTAAGATGTTGGTTTTCCTAAAAAAGACTCGGTTGAACTTGTAGTGATAATTATCTTTGATAAAAAAACGACTATCTCAAGCCCGTCTTCTCACTGCAATGCCGCAAACACACTAAGTAAGTTGTGACACTCATTCTTCAAACACTGTTCAAACACACTTATTTTATCTTCAATGCTACTTTCAGTTTCATACACCTTTTTAAAAAAATTAAGATGATACACACACCGTTGAGAATACCGGACGCCAAGAAAGGAATGCCCAAGCGGACGCCATCTTCAGTGATTAGTGCGACCATCCCCTTTCCGGACCCACCTAAGTGCCCCCTCTCATCTGCTCTTTGTATTGTAGATGTTGTTACCCTGTTATTTATTAGAAGGTGATTAGGATTATATGAGAATGGGTCGGGTCCTACAAAACATATAATACTAAAGTCCAGTAATTAAAATGAGGGACCACTTGTTTATTTATCTAAAAACCAAGTTGTAATTCTTTATTTGATGCCATTTTATCGGGCTGATTATTATTATTTTTTTTTTTACCAAGAGAGCGATTTCTAATTCTAAGTGCTACAATCCAACATTAATCTATGATCGAACTACCGATAAATGTCATATGCACCTCTTTCATTGTTATGCACAATAAAAGTCAATTACACACCATAGCCATCTCATATATGTTTGTATATAAGAGATTAATTTATCGAACTACCTATAAATATCATATGCATCTCTTTCATTGTTATGCACAATAAGAGTCAATTACACACCACATACATTTCATATATGATGTAAGATCTATATAAAAAAAGATTAATTTCACGAAGATTTAACATGCTTAGCCTATTTAAAAAAAATATATATATATTACAAACTAAAAATAGAACAGTTTCCCTTCTTTACACGCTTTCTAGTTTTGACTTATTATATATAGATTCATATATAAAGCGTTGGAATCGTCTGAGAAGCACTAGCCTAATTGATAAACTTGAGAAACATTCTGAACCACATATTTTCTCCAAGCAAAAATGCAAAAAAATGCAAAACTTTTTATTTTATTAATATTTTCTTTGGAAAAATCAAAGATTGTTCAGTGAGGTTGTTTTTTGGATATGTACATATATGTATAGTTGATAATACAAATGTGTATATTGCCGATCTTTAACTATAAACATATACATGTTTAAAATTGGAATATAAGTATTCTACTTCTATGTTTGATAATGTACATATACGTACAAATGTGTATAAATGATTGTAGATAAATGTGTATTAAAGAAGATTATGGTTCTAAATATGTTTTTTTTTTCTAGTGTATATATGTGTAAAATACGTGTTTAAAGTTGAATAATAATATTGTCACACCCTAACTGATGGCGGAAATATTGAAGTGAGACGGAAACATGATTGCTTGAGACATCATAACTTGCTAATTGTGACAATAGATTTAAATAACAATTTTCATTTCATACTAAAGGGAAATAAATCTCTTAAAAATAAAAGGACAACATACGACAATTAAACATAAGAACTTGGAAACAAATACATAAGTTTAAAGTTTAGGTGAGTTTCTAGTCCACCCTAAGTGCGTTCTTCGATCGTCATCAATTAGTTTCCTGCAACATGTATTAAAATAAAATCAACATGATAATTTGCATACGTCGCCTAATTGCATACTAGCATGTGTTAACTTTAAATCAAACCAAAGTATACCGCAATCGTACATATCCTTGTCGCTGAAACGACAAGGTCATAAAATAGTTTACTTAACAATACCACAAGAATATGAGCGGTGCATTGATCCTATAACGCTATAATTGTTAAGGTAGGTTTGCAAAGTTAATGAGCATATAGAACACAAATATAAGCATGGCATGTAATAACAAGAATATAACAAGTATCATGTTTTTAAGGATAGAGTGTGTATATAAACAAGTTTAGTCTTGAGTATGTGATTTGTAATATATTGTACATGTTATACCCAAAGTGTGTAAAAAGGAAAATGGGACCGAGTATACTCACGGTTTGCGTAGAAAGTCATTGAACGTGAGTTTGACAATTCTTGAGTTTAGAACACCGAAGTTATCCTAAGATGGGAAACGAAGGTGTGTGAGTTGCGGATTTGATTGTTGGATTGGATTTAGATTTTAGGGAATAATTTATAAGTTATTGTAACATGTAATGAAAATGGCACCATGAGAATGGTCATGCAAGGATGTAGGATCATTTGCATCCATTAAAACTCATTATGTGATTCATCAAATCACAATATCATCAACTTTGTTGATGATTTCGGTTGGTCATGAATGTGAAGATAAGAACATAAAACTACTAGATCTAAAAATAACCAAGTGAACTAGCTAGATGCGTGCATCCCAAACATGGAGAGTGTTCAGGGACGTGATGTAGCCTTGTCCCTTTGTTTAGAAATTGTTTTGAGATTTAGTGGTATGAAGCTAAGCTAATAATCAAACAAGTGAGGTAGTGGAACATAGCTGGAAAGCTAAGGCTTCCATTGTTCACACCTAGCTCAAAACAAGTCGTTCAACATTGAAAGTTGAAAGCTTGGTTGAGCTTCAACACTTCTGAAGTCACTTGGGACTTTAGAGCAGAATTTTATGGAGGTTTTAAGCCTCATTTCTTGTTGAAATCAACCAAAGCACAAACCCACAACTATGAGTTTAGTTGGGAGCAAGGTGGGTGTAAGATTCCATCAAGTTTTAAGCAAGATAAACAAGAAAATAAAAAGGATGAAACAAAGCATAATTTTAAGGCTACTTTGGACCTTAAATGTGGTGAGGTTCCACCTTAGTTTGCCATGGCAAACTTGTGAAAACCTTCCTAGAGGTTGTCCAAGTAGTTTGAAAGAAAAAATGAGGAAGAAAGATGAAGAAAAGTGAGTTAGAAACTCACTAGAGCACTTGTAACTTTATGCCCACTTTTGGAGTGTTCTTAGAGAATTTGGAGAAGATTTGGAGTAGAGAGTGAATAGAGGGAGTGTAAAGTGTTTAGGAGGTGTGAACAAAGCCTATTCTTAAGTGGGTGTTTAGGGTTTAGGTTTAAATGAAGTTAGGTAGGAGTTAGAGTGGTTGGAAGTTGCATTAAAGGTGAAAAAGAAAAAATTTAGGCATGTTTCAACACATTCTGCACTGAAATTCCGGTCACTTGACGCAGGCTCGTGAAAGTCAACATTCGCGTATGAAGGGGGAAGGTGACAACGAAGGTCATACCTTCGTGCACAGGTGCAGTGTGAAGGGGCAAAGGTGACCACGAAGGTCACATCTTCGTGCACCTTCGTGCACAGTTGTGCACTTTCGTGCACCTCCGTGTATGGTTGTACACCTTCGTGCACTTTCGGCCACCTTCGGCCTTTAGGCTGCATGTTGGGTTATGAACTTGTATTTTTACGTGTATTCAGGTAACAAATGCGTAATTAAGCGTAGTATAAATAAAATGTATGTACAACTGTTATCACAAGATATTTGCATGTCTCGATTTTGCATGTAAGTACGTAATTGGTGATTGATTACGTATAACACAAGTATGTAACATGTATATGTATAAAAGTGAATTCCATTATGATCAACGTCTCGAATTACAAGATTGAAAATGAAATACGAATATAAGTTTCCAAAAATAGTAATACGAATACAACTTTCTAAATATGGAAAGTACTGAAATGTGAAGCATTACATATATTTCATACTATACACATCTATAGTTTAAGAATTGGCAATACACATATGTATATATTAGAAAATAAATTCTTAAAAATGTGCGATTAGAAGTAAAAAAAATGGCTTGGAGAAAATGTGTGGTAGAGAATGCTTCTCAAATTTCTCAAATAAGAAACTTTTCTCTTAGGATCCCTACCCCATATATATAATATCTTCCCCCATTCAATTATTTTGTGTTTATTTTTTTAGAGTAAACTGCAATATTACACCATGTGATTTGGGGCGGTTGGCAACTTTACACCCTATTTCAAAAGATTTGTCATTTTACACCCCGTGTTTCCCCTGGATTGCTTCAATGTTAAACCCTCTGTTAATTGATATGTAGTTTTCGTATAGAATTTTTTAAGTATATACGTTTTCGTCCTCCGGTTTTATAATTTTTTTAGGTATATACGTTTTCGATCCTCGGTCGGAAATCTCAAGCTTCGCTACTATATGTAGATAAGTGGAACTTGAGAATTAGATGATGACATGGCCATGTGGAAACGTTTGCAGATTGATTGAGTTACGGTTGTGTTACTTAGAGTTGAAAGCATTGCCATGCACATGTGGTCCATGTGTTGTCTCTATTATTCTTATGCTTTACAGTTTACATCCACCCTCTCATTTAGAGCCCTCCCCAAGCTTCTTCATTTGTTTAATCCAACACTTGCTGCCCACTAATCATAATTATTATGAAAGTAATTATTTGCTTTCATGTTAATAAAACATATATATTGTTATTATTTCTATATGAATGTCCCCATAATCAACCTTTATTTGTTATTGTGAAACTGATTAGAATTTACATTTTCTTTGTTGGTTATTAAACGTCTTTCAAAATGCTAGTTAAATAAAAAAAGTTGTACGATACCGTTGGTGTTCGAACGGTACCTGTGATCAGGGATGAACAAATGGTACTGGGTAGCAGTACCAAACTTATCGAACTAAAAGACTATCACACTCAATCCAGTACTGACTTTTGGCGTTTAATGTATCAAGCTGGTGCTGGTTTTTACCTTCATGTACCGATAACGAACTGGTATTTTCGATACTAGTACTGGTTGACACCAAACGTATAAGCTTAAAAAGTAAAGTAAATAACAATTTTATAATATTAAAACTTTACTATATTATAGTATTTTAAAATCACTGTTCATTGCGTTTTCTTTTTAATATATAGACAATATATAGACAATTATCTATGGTTTATTATCTTTAGAATAATAACTATCTTGTTAACTAGCTAGGATGATCGTAAGCTATTTGAGGCCGACTCTCTAAAAGCTTAAATCGAGTCGATTTTACATGAGTGCAAACCTGAAATGAAGCTCAACTAAAAACAACTCAAGACCAAGGTTTATATACTGAGTTTTACTACACTTTAAAGCTTTGAACAAGCCTATTATTTATATAAATATAAAATTTAAATTATGTAAATAGATAATAAATAATACACTAGTACAAAAACAGTTTTTGGTGCTAGGATTTATGCCTTTTTTAAGAGCTTTTTGAGAGAGTACCAACAAATATACCACCAAATAATGGGATTTGTTGGTGCTACTCAATAAGAGCATCAATAATAGAAACCAAATGAATCCACCATTAAATCTCTAAACACCACCAAAAAATGAATAACATAAACCAAATTAGTCCACCATTAAATCTCTAAACACACCGCCAAAAAATCAATGATAGAAACCATAAGTCTCTAACACGTGTCAATATGCATTTACCACCATTTAATCCACTACTATAATATCAAAAATTTTGACACTGCTTTGATCGGTTCACTTGGGTTATCTTTATATTTTTTGAAAACCGTAGGATTATGATCCATGTGATGCCTAACAAAATGTTTTGATTGGTTCACTTTGTTGGTGCTATTAACAATTTCACCCTCAAAAAATCAATTTAATGGTGCTATTAACAACTTCACCCTCAAAAAATCAATTTAATGGTGTTGTATAACTTCTAAGCATTTAATGGTGCTTTGTAATCTATTTTTTTGGTGGTGTGTTTATTGATTAGTTTAATCTTGTTATTTGGTGCTTTGTATTCTAAAACACCACCAAAAATTGAATTTGACACCACCAAAAAATGGTTTTGTACTAGTGATACATACACATGTTTGATATATATAATTATAATTGTAATCATAAATATATATGTATCTATAAATAACTATATATGCATAGTAATAAAATAATTAAAAAAAGTTAACCTCATTTTCAACTCGAGAGCTTGAGTTTAAACAATTCTTCCCCTGCCTAACTTTTCCTCTTCTTCCTAATCGATCCTAATTTTCTCTTCTTCCTAATCGATCGTATTCCAGCACTGTGTAACAATCCTGTGATTGTGCAATTGGTCTCCATTCCATCTGCGTGATACGAGCATTGTTAGCGGAGTTCGGATCTGATCGTTTTGGGTTTTCTTGAATAAGTCTTTCTGTGGTTTTCTTAGGCTAAGTCCAGATCTTGATTGCTTAGTAGGTCTGTAATTGATCGCGCCTATCTTGATAGTTTAGTTTGATTGATACGAATCCTATTGACCTCTTAAAGATTTGTGATTTTGGTTGCCTAAGATTTTGGTTTCCATGGAGTATGAAAAAGCATGGGAGGGTGATGCGGACGGTGATGGCATCCCGTGGACGGAAGTTCAATATCAAAAGTATAGGAAAAGCAGAGGAAATGGTATGGAGATGACCTTCCTAGTGCAGAATCTTCCAGACCTCACGTTAAAAATGCTTCTCTGGCGAGCATTTCAACCACATGGGTTCATCACAGATGCATATGTGGCTCGTGTTGGATCTGAGTTTGTTTCTGATTGTATTTTCGTTTGAAATTAAGATGGAAATGAAAGAGTTGTGCAGCGGAATTAAGATGAAAACAAACTTTGCATACAATCAAACGAGAGTAATACTTTAATCAAACATCTTTACACAATGAATCGAAAGATTGAATTTGTTTCAACAACGATTACAATGATTGATGAATGAATGCAAACTCCCCCTCAGCCAGAGCTCAGTAGTTTGTTCGTGCAAAGAAGACGATGTTGCAAAAGAGCTAATAGAACAGTACAAAGTACTGAACTATTTATAGGCACTTGCAAACCACTGAGCATCTTTAGCTGACGTCACCATGAAAGTGACATCTAACCTCCTAACAAACTCTAACCTCTGATCTGTACAAACACTGATGTACTAACTACTGTTATTACAATTCATTACATAAAAGACACTTAAACAGCTGCTGCATCCTTCCACTGCTGTGAACCCAGCAGTGCTTGTCCGGATCAGCAGTACTAGACTCAAGGCAGTAGATTGAATTAGCAGAGCTTTGGTCTTCCATCAGTCTTTGACATTTGGCAGTAGATGCAAAGCAGCAGTTGCAGATCAGCGCTTAGTAAGATCAGCAGATAGGAGGTCAGCAGATGTGAAACCACTTTCAAGGGGAGAGATTTGTAAGTAAACATCTGCTTATTCTGGATCCACTGCTCTGATCCAGTTTTGGCTTTAATTATCTGTTCCTCTGATAGGGTTCAATCCCAACAATCTCCCCCTGGAACAGATAATGCCAAAACTCTTCATTATTTGTGGAAATTTTTATTGCCTTATTAACAGTTCCCTTATCTGACCTTTGAATTGTAGTTCAAAGTCTAGGGCACCTGTGTCTTCATCATCCCTGCTAAGTGGAAGATCAAGGAGATCCTGCAAATCTTCAAGACTCAGGCCAAGAGCTTGTTCCCTTGATATTTTCTCCACTACTCCACCAGACCTGAGCAAAGTCAATACGCAGGTCTGTTTGTCAGTTTCCCACTTTTGTATTTTTGAGCCTGGTGGGTTTCTTGGGAGATGTTTATTTGCAGAAGTATTTGGTGAGGCTGGCCTATTCATAGCTGGCTGAGCAGCACTTGCAGATTGTTCCAATTCAAGATCTTCTTTTATCATTACTTTCGTGCCTTCTTTTACAATGGCATCTCCAGCTAATAGATCTTGAATTGTTTCCATACTCATCTGGTTTTTGCTCCTTCTTTTGTAGATGGCAGCACCAGCTGGAGCAGTGGTTTTTTTGATTTGCAGCTTTGGTGGTCTTTTTGAGACCTCTGCTTTGGAGTAGTCAGGCTTTTGTGGAACTCTAGGATCTTTCTTTCTAAGTTCCTCTAAGCTTTTATAGGTTGCCCTGACTCTATCTTCTCCCCACTTTATCACTGAATTCTTTGGCCCATAATCAGCTGCAATCAGCTCCTCTTTCATTCTCTTCAACTCTAACATCTTCTCGGCTTCAAATTGCTTAAACTTTTCAGAAGGAGTCTGCTTGACCTTATTTTTAATCATTCCTTGAATCCTGGCTGCTTCTTTTTCAAGCTCAGGAATGGTCCAGTTTTTGTACATGTGTTTCTCCCCCTTGTATTTCTTGTAGGTCATGATGTTCTCAATGTAGTCTTTTCTCAAGGACTCATCTGCCCTTTCTGAAATTTTCTGACATACATTTTTAGCAAATCGCTCCATAGCATTGACCTGTGAGAGTAAAAACTGATAGTTTTGTTGAAATTCTCTATCAGATTTCCCTTTTCTGTTTTTTATTGCAATATCCTCTGCTTGTTTGGCCTTAAGTTTCAAGTATTCTTCTATATTGTTAGGCCTGGGATATCCTGCAATTGATGGCAAACTCCTTTTGACTGGGTCATCCTCATAATAAAAGGATTTGATTTCTTCCCTAACTGCAATGAGTTCTAGAGGGAATGAGACACCAGCAGGAGGTAGTGATTGTGTAATTTGAGCTGAAGAGAGAGGTATGGGTTTTGGAATAGTGACAAGTGACAGGGATTTTGAAGATGGTGGTGGTGAAGTGTCATCATCTTTGAGAATTAGCCTTCTCCTCTTTGTTTGAGGAGGGGCTGATGATGTTTTGGATGGAACAGTGGTGGTGGATGTAGTGACAGTGGTTTGTGATTGACTAACAGTTGTTAAAACAACCGGTGTTTCAACCACTGTTGTCATTACAACAGATGTTATAACATCTGTTGTCGTCTGCTGTTTATCAGCAGGTGAAATTGGTGGTTGGATTGTTTCTGATGGTGACAGTGGTGGTGATGAAGTAGTGGTGTGTGTTGAAGTGAGGACAGATGTTGAAACAACTGAGGTACCAGCAGTAGTTGATACAGCAGGAGTTACAACAGCTGTTTGGGTGGAGGTTTGATGCTGATGGCTTTTGGATGGTGGTTTTGGAAATCTGGATGGGATGGACTTAGGTTTCCTTTTTGTCTTTGGATTTTTGGAATCCTTTGATCCAGAACAACCTTGCTCATACAGTTCCATGAAAGCTCTTTTCTCCTCATTCCATCTTGAGATATCCTTTGCCATTCTATCTCTTTTAACACTTGCTACTCCTTCATCAAGTGCTTCTTAAGTTGCATCAACCTTTTTACTCCCATCTGGCACAGGAATTTTTCTGGTCATAGCATCCCTTTCAGGTTCAATGTAAAGACCATCATCTATTCCCTTCTTCTTCCACTCCTGAATTTTCTCCCCCTTTTTGTCATTATCTTCTGGGAGGTGATCAATGAAAAGTACTGTTGGAGGAGCAGTGCCAGTGGTTTGCAAGATCTGAGTTTTGAGAGCCTTCAGATCAGCCTGAGTGTTCTTGAACCTTGACTCCATTGCATTTCTCAGCTGTTGGACATGTTTTTCATGTTGCTGATCTGCTAGTTTTGCTTGTTGATGGAGAAAAGGTTGAAATAAATCCCAGAGCTCATTTGTAGCAGATGCCCTTTGTGGAGCAGGTGCTTGAGGTGGAACAGCAGTTGATTGTACCTTTTGTACTTGTAACACCTGTTGTAGCATATCTTTGAGTTCTGCAACAGAGTTATCAAGCTTTTCAATGCGATCCGTCAATTTCTGGTACTTTAAACCATCACCCAAGTTAATGGGATCATCTGATTTCCCACTAGCAGTGGTTTTATCAGTAGTTGATGTAGGGAGTATACTCCAAACATTAACCACTGATGCCCCTTTGTCTTGGTACTGGGGTCTTCTTCCTTCAACACTTGACAACCTTTTGATGTTGCCAGTAGGATAAATAAATCCACTGGTGGTTGGCAGAGGTGCTATAAAAGGAATTGCCTCCAAGGAAGTCTTATTAATGTAACCACTGTCCAAATGTAACCCAGTGGGTGTAACAGTTGTAGTGGCTGCTTCACTTGGATTACCACCAAGAGTTACTTGTAACTCAAGGGGTCTAACCTCCTCAGGTTGTGTTGGTGGGTTAGCAAAGATTGATACATCAGACCCAGTTAGTTGTTGAGGCATATTCTCATTGATAGGTGATTGAGAAGGACTGGTTAATGCCTGGTTCAAATCAATTGCATCCAACAGCAGTTTAGTTGGTGTGGGAATTGTGGATGTGAAGGGTGGCGTAGAAAGTGGAATTGCCCCGGGTATTGAGCTGTGGATGATAGAAACGAGTGTTTCCAGAGCATCATGATGTGGAGACCCTATTTGTACAACCTGTTCTTTTTGTGAAGAAGCAGGAGGAGTTTCGGTTATGGGTTGAGATATTTGTACCAACTGTTGTGAGGAAGTAGCAACAGTGGTTTCTTGTGACTTTTGTGTTGTCACTGGCAGAAGCTCTGGTATCTCATCCTCCAGAGATGCCTTTTTGAAGGTTTTGGGGGGTTTTTGTGTTTTTCTTTTTGTTGGCTTTTTGGTGAGTTTAGGTGTGGGTTTCAAAACAGTTGTGCTGCTGATTTGATCACCTTGAGCAGTGGGCTCAGCAGCAGATACCTGAGGAGCAGTTGTAACTGCTAAAATCTGCTCAGGCACCTCTGCTTGTGTTTTGCAAGGTGCTAACATTCTTGAAAAAGTTTCAGTTGTTAAACTGTTTATTTGAGTAGAATCACCTTGGTTTATTACAACTAAATCATCCTTACTGAATTTCTTTGCAAAATAGTAACTTAAAAACCTTGGAAACAGTAAGAATGATTTTGTTTCAACATTATTAACCAAATCTTTGAAAATTTCCCGAGAATAGTTAAAATTTTCTTCTTGAAGAATTGCATATCCCAGATTTTGAATCTTTAAAGGGATTTCATTGAAAGAAGTGGTTTTGTTTGAAACACATAGTAGGAGGGTATGAAATAAAAATCTGGTTGCAGACGGAAAATAACCTTTTTCTAAGGTAATTTTCTTCATCATTGTGGCTTCATACCCTCTCTCAATGAAGTCAGTTTGTAACTCGTTTTTAGTGAAAGAAATTTTACCTTCCTGATCACCGAGTTGAAAGACCTCTGAAATGGATTGTGGCGTGATTTGGATAGCTTTACCCTTTATAGAAGAGTTTATGGTGGTTGCAGTGTCTCCTTGTTTTTCAAGGGTTGCATTCTTCCAGAACTCTCTTTGGGTTGCCAAATAGATTGGTGCATCAGCAGTGATCAAAGTTTTGTACTTTGATTTTGCCATGAGGTCAATGATGGAATCGAAAACATTTGTGGTTCCTGGTTTTGTGAGAAGACCCAGGAGATTGTGAGATGGTTTATGTGGAATTTCAGTGGAGATTGCCTTTTGAGAGGCTGTTTTCGATGATGATTTGGATGAGGGTTTTGAAGATGACTTCGATTTTGTCATTTTGAAGATGAATGATCGAAGAAATTTGTGAGAGATGAGAAGAAAAACTGTTTTGAGAAGAGAATTTTTAAGAATTCAATTCGACAGTAAAACCCTGTTTTGGTGATGAATGGGGGATTTTATAGGGAAGAAAGTGAATGCTGAGGTGGCAGCCATTACAAAAGGTCTGATCAATATGTACTGCCTACGTGACAACTCCTGGTGAAAGTGAAGGACAGTACTTGTGTGATAGGGACTGATGCGGGCAGTGGTATGAAAGCAGTGGATGATTTTCACTATCAGTGGATAGCATATCAGTGGATAAGACACTGCTTTTGAACAACAGAGTTTATCAAAGGAATGAGAGAACAGGGGTTGACTTTCAGCAGTGGACAGACTTTTAAAGTAGAGCAGACTTTTGAACAATCAGTGGTTAATGGCATACTTTTAAGGATTTTAATGAAAAATATCATTTTTAGCTATTTTTAAGGATGGAGTTTTGATTTTCTGAAAACATTTTGTTGCTTTTATTCATAGAAAAACAAGATGATGCTTGTTATTCCATGTTCAGCATCCCAATTCTAGAGACCAAGCTTTCAAAAGTGGCTGTATCAAGTGCTTTTGTGAGCACATCTGCCAGCTGATCTTTAGTTGGGACATGATGCAGAGAAATCAAACCTTTTTCATAGCAATCCCTCACAAAGTGATGTCTGATGTCGATGTGTTTGGTAGTTGAATGGGAAACTGGATTTTTGATGATATTTTCTGCTGCCTGGCTATCCAACATGAGTGGTGTCTTTAAGGCAGTGATACCAAAATCCAGTAACTGATTTTGAAGCCACAAGAGTTGGGCTGTACAGCTTGCAGCAGCAATGTATTCAGCTTCAGCAGTGGATGTTGAAACAGCTGCTTGCTTTTTGCTTTGCCATGAAACTAAGCAATCACCTAGAAACTGGCACCCTCCTGATGTGGACTTCCTTGTTGTGTGACATCCAGCAAAGTCACTGTCTGAGAAACCTGAAAGCTTGATGTTCCCATTAGCTGGATACCAGATACCAAGTGTGGGAGCACCTTTTATGTATCTGAAGATCCTTTTTACAGCAATGAGATTTGATTTTCTGGGAGCTGATTGACTTCTTGCACAGACACATGTTGCAAACATGATGTCTGGTCTAGATGCAGTTAGGTACAATAAAGACCCAATCATGCTTCTATAAAGTGTTTGGTCAATCAGCTCATCCTTTTCATCAGACATGACTAGCTTATTTGTTGCCATGGGTGTGCTGCATGGTTTACAATCATTCATATCAAATTTGGTTAAAAGTTCTTTAGCGTATTTGCTTTGATGAATGAAAGTTCCATTTTGCAATTGCTGTACTTGGAGACCAAGAAGCATTGTAGCTCACCCATTGCACTCATTTCAAACTCAGCTGTCATGAGTTCTCTAAACTCTTCACACATTGAGTTACATGTGCTTCCAAAAATAATGTCATCCACATAAATCTGGACAATCATTAAATCCTTCCCTCTCCATTTTAAAAATAGTGTTTTATCAATGGTACCTCTTTTGAAACCATTTGAGAGTAGGAAGTTGGAAAGAGTTTCATACCAGGCCCTTAGTGCTTGTTTCAAGCCATACAAGGCTTTGTTTAGCCTGTAGACATGATCTGGATAAAATGGATCCTCAAAACCTGGAGGTTGACAAACATACACCTCTTCTTGAATTGTACCATAGAGGAAAGCACTTTTGATATCCATTTGAAACACATTCATATTGTGGTTGACAGCAAAGGCCAGGAACAGTCTAATTGCTTCTAATCTTGCAACAGGGGCAAATGTTTCATCATAATCAATCCCCTCTTCCTGTCTGTAACCTTGAACCACAAGCCTGGCTTTATTCTTGACAACAATACCCCTTTCATCAGTTTTGTTCTTAAAGACCCACTTTGTGCCAATGGGACTAACCTCTTCTGGCAGTGGTACAAGCTCCCATACTTGTTGTCTTTTAAACTGTTGGAGCTCCTCTTGCATGGCTTCTACCCAGCTGTTGTCTTTCAGTGCCTCTTGGTACTTGACTGGCTGATGGAGTGATAGAAAACCAGCAAAAAGACAAATGTTTTGGGTTTGGCTTCTTGTGAGCACCCCTTCATTTATGTTGCCAATGATTTGATCAGGTGGATGAGATCTCAAGAAGATTAAATCTCCTTGGTATGGTATGATGGCATTTGTTGGTGAAGGCTGCAGATGTGTATCATCTGAGCTAACCACTGCTGGGGACTTTGATGATCCAGCAGTGGCTTCAAAAGGAGGTGGAATAGGAGGTAATGAAGTGGACAACTGCTGACTTTTATCCACTGTTTGAGGACTTTTGTCAGCAGTGTTTGAGGATGTGGAAGCAGTGGTTGATGGGCTACTTTGGTCAACAACTGTTGAGGTAGCAGTGGTCGAGCTTTGACAACTGTTTTGAACAGCTGGTGCTTTTCCCTTTGTGGCAGACCTTTGAGGGATGATGATTTCATACCCATAGTCTGGTGTTGTATCCTCTGATGGACCTGCACTGTTAGTCTTGACAGCAGTATTTTCAAAAGTAAATTTTTCAAGATCAAACAGATCTGCAGGGTTTGCTGGGATTTTCATTGATGAAAGTTCATTGAACTTAACATTCAAAGTCTCCTCCACTGCCTTGGTCCGTGTATTGAACACTTTGTAGGCCTTGGTAGTGGTTGAGTATCCCAGATGATAACCACAATCAATTTTGGCTGCAAATTTTGAAATGGAATCTTTTAAGTTCAAAATAAAGCATGGGCAGCCAAACACCTTGAAGTATGAAATCAGTGGTTTAATTTTATACAGAATTTCATAGGCAGTCTTTTTGTGCCTGGGGTTTATTAAAACTCTGTTCTGAACATAGCAAGCAGTGTTTACTGCCTCTGCCCAGAAAGTTAATGGCAAACCTGAATCTGCAAGCATGGTTCTGGCAGCCTCAATCAAAGTTCTGTTCTTCCTTTCCACTACCCCATTCTGTTCTGGTGTTCTAGGGATGCTGTACTGCCTTACAATCCCTTTCTTCACACAGAAGGCATCCAACTCCCTATTTTTGAATTCTGTGCCATTGTCACTCCTGAAGCTTTTCACTGGAAGGTCAAATTGCTTTTCAACCTGTGTTACAAAGTCTTGCAAAATGCCTGCAGTCTCATCTTTTGAGTGTAAAAAGAAAGTCCATGTAAACCTAGAAAAGTCATCAACAATAACCAAACAATATCTTTTCTTTTTGAGGCTCATGACTTGAACTGGGCCAAACAAATCCATGTGTAGCATTTGCAAACACTGGGTTGTTTTGGACTCTTCAATGGACTTGTAAGAACTTTTGTGTTGTTTTCCTTTTAAACAGGAAATGCAATGTTCAGGACATGAAAACAATTTTTGTGGTAGGCCTCTCACCAAACCATTTTTTGAAATTTCTGTGATTGTCTTAAGATTTGTGTGCCCCAGCCTTCTGTGCCAAAGTTCTGTCTCTTTGTTAGAGGCAGCTGAGAACAGACAGGCATCAGCTCTGGGACACTCTTTTGACATGTCAACAACATAAACATTGCCACTTCTTTGAGCAACAAGTTTAGTTTGACCAGTTTTGATTATTGCTTCAATCTTTTTGACCATTTCTGGTCCAACAATCCTACAACAGTCTTTTGTGAAGAATGACCCAAATCCCTTGTCACTCATTTGGGACACACTTAGAAGGTTGAATTTTAGATTGTCTATTAGATTGACATTTTCAAATTTTACATTTCCAGATTGCACTGTACCAGACCCCAGAACTTTCCCTTTACTATTATTCCCAAAGGATATATCACCCCCTCCATGGATTTTAAAGTCTTTGAGGAGGGCTTTACATCCTGTCATGTGCCTGGAGCCTCCACTATCTACATACCAAAGACTATCAAAGCATGCAGAAGCTCCCTGCACATGAAGTAAAAGGGTTAGTTCATTAAGGTCTCCAAAGCCAACAAGGCTTTGGATGGGGTCTCAACAGTGTTTGGGATGGATACAGAATGAAGAACAGTGGTTAGGTAAGAGGTTTGGATTGTTTTAGGACAGTGTTTCTCTAACCACTGTTGTGGGTCCTGACCAATCACCTGCTGGTAACCAAAAGGATGCCTGTTCACTTTGGGTTTAGAGGGCCTTTTGTAGGCCTCATAAACGTGTGGAATCCTTTGGTAAGACTGTTTTTCCTTGCCTTTTCTGAATTGATTAGCAGGGGGTGCATCAGTAACCTGAACATCTCTTTTGACAGATGTTTGGTTCAGCTGTTTTGTGACAGCTGTTTGAACTGGCACAAACAGTGGTTGTTTCTTGGTGAATTTGACAGATGTTGATGATGATGATGGACTCAAGGATGTTTTAGCAATGTACTCATTCTTTTTCACATCAAAGTTTTTGAGATACACACATGCTTGAGTTTTGTGGTTTGTTTTACCACAGACAATGCAACCTTCAGCTGAAACAATGACACTTGTTCTGTTTAAATCATAAGCTTTTAAGTGGAAACAATCTTTTGTTAGATGATTCCTTTTCTCACAGAATTCACAAAACAAGTTATCAATTTTTTCTTTCTTCTTTCTCTTTTCAGACTCCTTTGCAGCAGAGGTTTTAACCACTGCTGGGATGTCCTTGAGAGGTATGACTTTAGCTTTTGGAGCCTTGACACCATCAATTGATGTAAAGTCCATTGGCTTGAAATTTTCAAGAATGTCACACTCATCAGACCATTTTGGTTTAAACTGGTACTCTTCAAGCTCCTCAAAAGTAGAGGATCCCTTTGGTCTGTCAAGTGTGATTTTGTTACCAAGTTTGTCAGTGATTTTCACTTCTTGGCCATTCTTGTTTGTGGGGATGAACTCAGTGGTTACATCAGTGGTTTGAACAGATTTTCCAAAAGCAGTGTTTTCATCATCATGTTTTCTATAGCCAACCCCAAATTTCACATTGCTTTTTATCTGTTTTTCAAGCATAACCTCATATCCTCTGCAGGATTCCACCCAACTTTCACAAGTAATCTGGGTGGATTCCAACTCCTTTTTGCAAACTTGGTATTTTTCTACCATAGTTTGAAGTTGGGTTTTGGTTATGCTTTGCTCTTCTTTTATACAGCTGATCTCTGTTTCTTTTTCAGTCAATTTGTTTTTAAGTTCTTTTAAAGACCTTTCAAATTTAACCTCATCAGACAAGATTTTATCCCGAAGGTTTTCATTCACCTCTTTGATGTTAGCAAAAGCACTTATGCAATTGTCAGAACACAGTTTTTCAAGAACTTGAGGAGATACCTTGGCAGCTGCCATCATTGCACAATCACATTGATGATCTTCCTCATCATCAGCTTTCACCTTCTTTTCACCAGCCTTTTCTTCCTTCTCTTCTTCTTTATCCTCTTCGGACCATGGATCTGTCATTGGTTCAATCAGGGTACCTGAACTTTCTCCCAACAGTAGTTCACTAGCCACAGCAGTAACCACTGCTTCAGTCACCTCTTCCACTGTTTCAAAGCTCTGCTGTTCCTCCTCAGTTTCAACCCCCTCCTGTATTGACTCTAATGCCATCAAACAAAACTCATCATGAGAAGAATCATTAGAAGCATAGAGTGCAAAATTTTCATCACTAAGGTCTTCAGGCATACTGCTCCAGTCAACAAACCCTTGAGTGAAAAAACTTTGTTGATCTGGTTGTGCTGCTGCTGGAGCAGTGGTTTGAGGTGCAACAGGTTGCACTTGTACCTGTGGAGCAGGGGTTTGAACATATTGGATTTGTGGAACAGTAGTTTGGATATAATGTACTGGCACAGGGGCAGCAGCATAGTGAGCAGTGTTCACTTGAGCTGTTGGGGCATATTGGGCAAAGTGCACAGTGCTTTGGTTTTGAGGTCTAGGATTTGAGCTAGGATGAGTAATTATGGGACCAGTAGTTTGACTCTTACATTCCCTAGCGAAATGTCCCAACCTATTACACTTGTAGCACTTGATTTTCGATTTATCTAACCCAACCCTTAGATTCCCATGCAAACCTGGGAATTTTCGCCCTATTCTTTTGTAAAATTTGCTAGTTCTAACACTTAGCAAAGCCAGTTGGTGCAGGATGTCCATTTCCTCTAAGTCAGTGGGATCAAAATGTTGCAAATCATTTAGTTCAAAGCTTAAATTGTCTGACATCTGGTTTTCGTTTGCAGTGAATGCATAACTAGCAGAGTGAGGATCAGGGTTGTTAAAATTTGCACCAGCAGTTATGTCAATAAAGTGATCATAACCCTGATCCTTACCACTGCTCCCAGATTCTTCTTGACCCAGAAGAGCAGTATTACCGAAAGTGTAATCATCAGTAACTTTTCCTGACTCTTGTAACCTCCTTTTCTGGTTCAACTCCCTTTCGTAGGTCAGGAGTCGACCGTGGAGTTGGGTCAAGGTCAGATCCTTGAACTCAGGTGAGTTTCTGGTAACAAAAGCTATTGTGTCCCATTTTTCTGGCAGTGACCTGAGGAACCTGCTATTTTGAGTTGAGTTTGTAAAAGTAGTGTTAACAAGCCTCAGTTCACTGATGAGACAACTGAAACGCTCAAATTGTTGCGTTAGTGATTCACCTTTAACGTAGCAAAATATTTCATACTGTTGGTTCAAGATTTCCCTATTGTTTTCTATGACTTCCTCGGTTCCCCCAAACTGTTCCTTAAGTGCGTCCCATAACTCTTTGGCACTGTTACAGTGTAACAGTCCAGCATATATCTCATTGGGCAGCGCTGATGCTACGATGCTAAACGCTTTAGCATCTAGTTCGATCTTTTGAAAGTCGGTTTCGTTATAATTTTCAACTGGTTTTGGAACGAACTTTTTAGCATCTTCAGCGCTTGGCACTGAAGGAACATGGGGACCATAAATGACAGACTTCCAACAACCTGTGCTTTGTTGAGCAAGGATGTGACCCATCCTTCTCTGCCAGATGTTGTACTCATTTCTTTTTAGCATAGGTGGTTTAAAAAGCGAGCCGATGTTGTTTTTATCATCTTGAGATTGTGACGTCATTCTTGTTGTTTTACAGACACTGAGAAATCAACTTTAATGGTGATTAATCCTTGCTTTGTTTTTCAACGGACGAACAAACGATCAGTATCAACTGTTATGAGCTGAACTTTTTACGTCAAAATGATTGTTAGATCAAATTTGACTGTCCAAGCTCTGATACCAATTGTTGGATCTGAGTTTGTTTCTGATTGTATTTTCGTTTGAAATTAAGATGGAAATGAAAGAGTTGTGCAGCGGAATTAAGATGAAAACAAACTTTGCATACAATCAAACGAGAGTAATACTTTAATCAAACATCTTTACACAATGAATCGAAAGATTGAATTTGTTTCAACAACGATTACAATGATTGATGAATGAATGCAAACTCCCCCTCAGCCAGAGCTCAGTAGTTTGTTCGTGCAAAGAAGACGATGTTGCAAAAGAGCTAATAGAACAGTACAAAGTACTGAACTATTTATAGGCACTTGCAAACCACTGAGCAACTTTAGCTGACGTCACCATGAAAGTGACATCTAACCTCCTAACAAACTCTAACCTCTGATCTATACAAACACTGATGTACTAACTACTGTTATTACAATTCATTACATAAAAGACACTTAAACAGCTGCTGCATCCTTCCACTGCTGTGAACCCAGCAGTGCTTGTCCGGATCAGCAGTACTAGACTCAAGGCAGTAGATTGAATCAGCAGAGCTTTGGTCTTCCATCAGTCTTTGACATTTGGCAGTAGATGCAAAGCAGCAGTTGCAGATCAGCGCTTAGTAAGATCAGCAGATAGGAGGTCAGCAGATGTGAAACCACTTTCAAGGGGAGAGATTTGTAAGTAAACATCTGCTTATTCTGGATCCACTGCTCTGATCCAGTTTTGGCTTTAATTATCTGTTCCTCTGATAGGGTTCAATCCCAACAGCTCGAAAGAAAGATAAGAGGGGGAACAGTTTTGGTTTCGTCCGATATGTGGGTGTAGAGAACGTTGGTGCAACTTTGGCGGCGATGAACACGGTCAAGATTTTCGAAGCAAAGGTGTTGGTATCCCTTGCGAAGTATGACAAAAATCACAAAAAGTTTATTTACACTTCAAAAATAGTTGGTGAAAAAGCCTGGAAGCCTAAGGAACCGGTACAAGTGAATCAACAAAGTAATGGTATGGCCTTTTCCGAGGGAGCGACGGTCAGGGGGGCAATCTTATGCAAGTCTGTTCCAGAAGGATGTTCACGTTACAAATCTTGGTTCCAAGATGATATCGATAGATAGCAAGGCTCCACGTACCCGTTACATTGAATGGGCTGATCAATTCAGGGTATAGCAAAAAACCTTAGAACTCTGAACAGTTTGCATCGTATTCTAAACAACGGAGGCCTGGATAGTTATAGGTTGTCATACGTTGGGGGCCTTAGTGTACTACTCACTCTAGGTAACCCAGGGATAGTTAAGGAAATTATGAATAATCATTCGGACCTTCTGTCTAATATCTTCAGTCGGTTCCATGTTTGGAATGGCGAGGATCTTCCTATGGAACATGTGGTGTCACTTAAGATAACCGGTGTCCCAGTTCACCTTAGAGAAAACTCCTTATTTGATCAGATTGGAAGCCTCTTTGGAAGGGTGGTTCAGGAATCCTCCTTCTCTTGGCTAGAGTCTGATAACTCCGATAGCTCTGTTAAGGTCCTAGCACCTCTTGGGAAATGTATCGAGGAGACTGTGGTTTTGAAGTGGAAAGATAAGCGATCCGTTATCTAGGTTTCTGAAACTACTAAGGTATGGAAACCAGATTTAGATGGCGAAAAATTGACGGATGATTCGGGGTAGGAGTCGAACAATAACGATAACGAGGATCAAATGGTGGACGATGCTGAACAAGGGGAGTTCATGCCAGACCGGTCGCCGGTTGGTGGCCGGAGTGATCACAGATCGAAGAGTCACCGGAAGGTGATAAGCCACCTAGCATTAATCAGATGGAAGGCATGCAATAGGTGCATGGGGATGTGGATGCGACGGCACATATTCCCAGGTCTGACGATGTAGAAGGTGGCTCTCATTTGGATCATAATGATATTCGCAAAGTTGGGAATGAAAATATGGAAACCCCAAACGATTCGGTTATAGGGGGAGACAACATGCATGGGGAAACAATACCAGAGCCTAGGGATTCGAAGAATTCTCATGAGAATGAAAAAGGTTCAGCGCAGGAACATTGTTTTAGTGGTGGGCCCAAAACCAATTTTATTTCACGTAATAATACTATTCTACCTAGGCCATTGAACTCTCCTGGGCCTAGTGCCCCCCCCCCCCCAACCAATGGTAAACGGTCAAGAGATCAAAGAAGCCCATTTTCCATGGGCTCTATTTAAGGCCCGTATGTCCGAATAAGACACGATGGGGTTAATACGGAGAAGACGTCTCTGGATCTCAACCGTTCCGCAGAGAAGTTTGATCCAGGTGATGACGAACTTACTAATAATCCCCAGGATTTCCCATCGAGTGCTTGTACCAGGAATCAACAATCTCGCAATTATGTACCCCTTGGAGTTTCGTCTCCGGTAGCGCTGGAGGTCGACACCACGGCGGCGGTAGGAAACATTGTGGGTGTCAAATTGCAGGGGTTTAAAGCAGCTGTTCGTGAGGCACTGAATGGAGAAGGCGTAAATATTGGTTTCCAGTGAATATTCTCTCAATCAATTTAAGGGGGGTCCGAGATATTCGGAAATTGGAATGGATTCAAGGTCTCAAAATGAGTCACTGGGTTCAGTTTCTCAGCGTACAAGAGACGAAGTTGAGGGACTCGGCTGGTTTTGCATTCAATCAAATGTGGGGACAGTCGATGTACAACATGGCAGTAGTGGATTCGTGTGGAAGGTCCGGTGGTCTGGTCTCGCTATGGGATCCAAAAATCTTTTCTTGCAGTGAAGTCATTAAACACAGGTACTTCTTATGTGTCTGTGGCGAGCTTATTCCTTCTGGAACAAGATTGAATTTAGTGAATGTCTATGCACCAAATGACACAACGGTTTGGAAAAGTCTACAGACAGAGTTGTTAGCACTAAGGAATTCAAGACAAGGATTATGGGCGTTTATGGGGGATTTCAATGATGTTAGACAAGCCGACGAAAGGCAGAATTCGGAGTATGCGGCGGCAAATGCTGATGCTTTCAACGACTTTATTTTATCGGCAGCGCTACAGGAATATGGTATGGGCGGTGCAAAATTTACCTATATATCTGACCGAGGAGATAAGCTCAGCAAACTAGATCAATTTCTGGAATGCATTGGCTTAATTGAAACTTGGCCGGGGGCGGCGTTGACGGCACTTGATAGGTTATACTTGTCACACCCCGACCACGTGGAACAACCAAACGTGGCGGAAACGTCGGGGAGTGTTGTAACAGAATTAATTGTTTCAAATCCATGGCAATTGAAGTTTCGTTTTATTAATCAAATATGAAAGTTTACATTGTTTTAAACAAGAACCAAAGAGTACATAACATAAATTAACTAGTTCTTGTCTCATTTTAAGTCACTAAGGCACAGGTCCGCCTAAGTATGTCTTGATAAGTCTTATGCATCATCTCCTGAAAACACATGTGAAAATAGGTACGTCAGCATAAAAATGCCTGTGAGATACATAGGTTTTGTGAAAATAGGATTCATGACTTATGTTTGAGAAAATGTTTAGTCATGAACCTTGTAATTTGCTTTGTCTTGTAAATCATTTGAAAAACGATAAGATCAGATGATATGTATAAATAAGTGAATAATGTATGGTTAAAGGAATAACCATGTAAAATGAATTTGTATAAGATAAGTTGTTTGTAAATCAATGTCTTGTGAAAAGTATGTTATTTGTATAAAATGTTCTATGTCATAAACTGAAATGATTCAAATAACGCTACGATATGTAATACCATACAAACACTTATATATAGGAAGTACCAGCGGCGTATCCACCATGCTTGTATCATATTACACACGCCTCGTTACTTAATCACTTACTCAAACCAAACCAAACAATGTAAGATGTCTATGTTTAAACCAACTTCCAAATGTATTGAAATAATATGTTAAAATGTTTATGTCAAGATGTAAATCATATAATGTATAACCAATGTCAAAAGTGTTTATGTGTCAAATGTAAACCATGTAATGTGTAACCAAAATGATATGTATGGCTAGTGAAATGCATCAACTAAACCATATGCACAAGAACATAATATTGAAGTAAAACTTGGTTTAAATCAAAGTTATGTCCTGTGGAAATGCATGATCAATGTAAATCATGTAATATGCATCCAAAATGTAAGCATGTGATGAATAACAAATGTACTAAGTATGCGACAAATAGACATAAGTAGCATGTGACCTGTACTAAGTATGCAACAATAGACATACGTAGCATGAAATGTAATGTAAAACATGTACTATAAATGTACTAATGAACATAGCAAGTATATGATGTGAAAACAGGAAAGCACGAAAGTAACAAGTAGGCACATGTGTTCCACCCCAAAACAGTTTGGAAAACAGTAAAAGAGGGGTCTATGTACTCACTTGAGATTGCTTAGTAGTCCTTGAGTAACAACCAAACAATGCTAGAGATCGCGGATATCAAACGGCACCTAATATAGGTAACTATGTTAATAAACCGGACCTAAATCGGAGGATTAGATAGAATGAGGGTTCGTAAACCAAACGAGTATGGAAACTCGTGTAATATGGTTTAACAAAGCCTACATACTAAATGAAACCTAACCTAAGTGTTTTCGACCCATTACGACCCGTTTTAGGTAGCTTATGCTACTTTAACGCGTCGTTCGCGTGAAACGCGTTCGGACCGCTTAACTAGTCCTATGACAAGTGTTATATGCCTAAACATGTTACATAATCAGTTATGTGACAAAAGTTTAGGTTACATATGCTTAATTACCAATTATACATGAAAAGGGTATTCTGGTAATTTACCTAAGGCATATAAACTACCTATCATACAACTACTTAAACGATGTGACCATAAGGTATAACCTCGGAAGGTTATTCCCTATATACTATGGTCACCTAATGTATTTGGTCGGATCCTAATGATCGACCAAATGGGTCAGGTTCGAAGGTATAAGCGATTTATCAGATCGCTTACCCTTACGACCCTAGACAACGTGGTAATCAGTAGGCATAGTCCCAAGGGACTATAACCATCGTGATTACAATCACGTTGCGAAGTTCAAACGAACTTCGCATTGACCATACACTGGTCAACGCTGAAAGTCAAACAAAGTTTGACTTTCGGACTCGAAAAGCAGTAAAAGAAAGAAAAGAACGAAGGAATACTTACGAAGGGTCCCCGAATGCTAATCTAGATCAAAATAACTCAGGTATGAAACAATGGTTCCAACTTAGAGTCTTTAAGATCAGATTCTTGTGAGTTTGAAGCAAATGGGGGTGGGGTATTTATAGTTTTCGGGTAACCGTTAAGATCGTTTCTTGGAAAATGTGATCGAATCTTGTGCGTACATTTGTTGGAACCTTATGGTAGCTAAAAATGACTTCTTATCAGCTGAATAGGCAAGTGAGAATGTGTGGGTGTGGATCAAACAGCTGGAATCTGCTGACTGTTCGATCTGATCTGATCAGGGAGCCTGACGCGGCCAGCTTCAGGATCACACAAGGCTCAGGCGGGCCGCCTGGCCTTGTCTGATCAGCAACATGTTTCAGTAATTACAGTTTTGGTCCCTGCACGTGTTTAAGCCCATTTCCGGCACTTCTAAGGCCCGTCAAGCCAACTTTAAGGCCCTAAAATGATGCCTAAACATTGTGGACATGAAACATGCTCAAAAATATGTCGGATGTTGGTTCGTTTGGTCGTACGAACGCGATGTTCACTTAATTACGACGGAATGCGCATAAGCGCGAAAAACGATCCAAAAGGCGTGACGAATGGATTTTTCTTATGCCAAACACTAAAATAAAATGTTTTAGTGCTTACATAAATTTTTGGATGTCCGTATGTATTCAGAACGTAAGTTATGCGCGAAAATGCAAACTTGTGCACTTTTTGACACTTTTAGTCCCTGAATGACCCAAAAGTTTGTTTTAGCATACCGAACCCCTCAAAGCCTATTTCTAAGCTATGTGAAGGATATTTATGGTATGTTTAACTTATGGTCATGTTCCGAAATGTCTGTTACAGTTCAAATTGGCATACTTTCGTAGTTTGTCAAATTTAGTCCCTGTAAGCGATTTAACTTGATTTTGCCATACCAAAGCCTTCAAAACTTATTTCTAAGTTAAGTAAAGGTTATTTAAGGTATGTTAAGCATATGTCACTATTCTGGAGTGTTCGTTGGATTAAACTGGTTATATCTACACATCATAGCGCATATAACCCTCCAGAAAGCGATTTAAAGCTTGAAATCAAACAAGAGTTGATATGTGCAAACGATACACATATTTTTACAAATCCCAAGTATGAAATACAATATTTCATTAGTTTGGAATTTGTTTGATGGTTGAAGTGACACAGGTGTCACAGTCTCCCCTACTTTAGGAAATTTCGTCCCGAAATTTATTCGTAGGAGTCTATCTGTGGCTTTGTGTCAAATAACCACCAGAGATATGAAAGGCATAATCCTGACATTTCCTTAACGGACATTCTTCAGAACCGAAAATGAACGAAATGAGTCATTTTCCACAACTTCTTCAGAAACGAAAATGAACGAAATGAGTCATTTTCCACAACTTCTTCAGAACCGAAAATGAACGAAATGAGTCATTTTCCACAACTTCTTTAGAAACGAAAATGAACGAAATGAGTCATTTTCCACAACTTCTTCAGAACCGAAAATGAACGAAATGAGTCATTTTCCACAACTTCTTCAGAACCGAAAATGAACGAAATGAGTCATTTTCCACAACTTCTTCAGAACCGAAAATGAACGAAATGAGTCATTTTCCACAACTTCTTCAGAACCGAAAATGAACGAAATGAGTCATTTTCCACAACTTCTTCAGAACCGAAAATGAACGAAATGAGTCATTTTCTACAACTTCTTCAGAACCGAAAATGAACGAAATGAGTCATTTTTCACCATTTCTTCAGAAACAAAAATGAACGAAATGAGTCATTTTTCACCATTTCTTCAGAAACAAAAATGAACGAAATGAGTCATTTTTCACCATTTCTTCAGAAACAAAAAATGAATAGGGTTAACTCTAGATACACGACAAAACTTGCTGTGGTTTCTGTGCACTGAATTCCATAATTATGTATGCATCCATAATTACGTAATTCCTTGCATAGTCCGCACAGTTTGTCTTGTAATGTTTAGGGGAGGAAAAATCAAACTTGTGATGAGTGTGACTAGACTACCATAAGATCCTTTTAATTAGGCCACCAAGGAGTCCTTTCAGCTACCTCATCACATGATATTCCTAACCAGATTTTTGGATCAATCTGTTTAACTAGACCTCTCTAGGGGTCTAATTATGGAATAGTACAATATAATCCAAGGGTCTTTTCTATTACGTAAAAGCCCATTGAGGATTTAATATAGTACCTTTGGATATCCTACTATGAATCCCTTATACGAAGATATGGAAGATTCTACGAGGATTTGGATAACAAAGCTTGGATTACACAAAAACATAAAAGGAAACACATAAGCACATAATCACATAGTTGTTTAATTTGTTATTAACTTGTTATCGATTGAAAATGGATATGGAAACCAGTCAATGGACTTCAATGTCCTCTGGGATCTATCTGAAAAGATATGAAAATCTCCCAAAAATTCGATTTTGTTTTCAAAGAAACATAATATCTGAATTAAGGGACACAACGATTTTAGGATTCACGAAAATACCCTTAGGTACCCTATTAAGGATTTATAGTGGTACTTTGGGTATTCGTCCAGTGTTGTAACTTGCGCCTTGTACTTCGTTTCCTTAGAAGAAACGGGTACTTAGGAATTTCATGGAAAATGCAAGAGATCATAAAGTGGAAGAAAGTTTGGGGGTAGTCTGTCCTTTAAGGAATACGGTTCCTTGATTGTCGGTATTGTAAGAGATATGTTGTTTATACATACAACCACATAAATACATTGTAATGTAAATAAAAGATTTATTTATAAACAATGATAACAACTGTTTCATGGACCTTGACAACAAAAGAAAATAATACATAAGACATGATTATTTCTAAAAGGTGTTGTCTTCTAGTCGGGCAGATGCTCATCTCCGTGCTGGATTAGCATTAGCAAGCTTTGGGCAATTTCTTCGGAAATGACCCATCTCGCCACACTTGTAGCAAGAACCTGGTGGAAAACGAGCTTGAGCAGGATTGTTGTTAGCTTGATTTGGTGCAACTGCTGCTACGCAAACTTTTGCTGTATGACCTTTACGTCCACAAATTTGGCATTCGCGACACTTCACCATAGCATGATGATAAAGGTTACATTTGTTGCACAAGGGTGAAGTTCCATTGTATGGCTTCCTAGTACGGGGTTGAGCTGGTTGGTTGGGGACGGCTTGATCATTGTGAGTAACCATGGTGAAGTTCTGAGAAGCCTTTCGCTTCTTTGACTGCTCAGGGGATCCAGTCTGTTTATCCATGGTCTTTGATTCCTCGATTGGTTTCGATTCCTTGACCGGTTTCTTGTCACCCTTTCGGAAAAGCTTATGTTTCCTGATCTGAGATTCAGTCAAGGTTGCAGATAGCTCAATGGCCTGCCTAACCGTAGTGGGGTTACTACCGGTAACAATGTCTTGAACTGAGTCAGGGAGACCATCAATGTATTTTTCGATCGCCTTATCCAAAGGCGTAACCATGGTAGGGCACAACAGGCTCAGCTCCTCATATCGATCGGTGTATGCTCGATGTTCACCGCTGTCTTGCTTAAGATCGTCGAATTCCCTTTCCAATGCCCTGATCTCGTGACGAGGACAGAATTCCTTCATCATCAGTGCTCGAAGTTCTTCCCAAGTTTGGGCCAGTGCCACTTCGGCACCCCTATCTCTCACCACACCGTTCCACCACGTCAAAGCTCGTTTCTCAAAGACACTAGATGCGAAATCTACCTTTCGCTCATTTGGACATTGAACATGCCTGAAGGTGCTCTCTAGACTCTCGAAACATTGCAGAAGTGCTGTCGCTCCTTGAGACCCAGAAAACTTTGATGGCTTGGCCGAGTTGAATGTCTTGAAGTTGCAGAGAGTATTATTGTTGTTGATAGCTTGGTGACATTGGGCAACGATGGTCGGGATTGCAGCAGTTATTTGCTGTGTAATGACAGCTGCCAGATCGTCAATAGATACCGGATTTTCGCGTCGTGGAGGCATTCTAAAAAGGGAAACATGAAATGAAACGAGTGAGAGAATTAGACGAAAAGAATGAGATGAACAAATCTGATGAAAGCAAGGATAGTGGTCATTTGTTTATTACTACAAAGCAACAAACGACCCCGGTGATTAATCAAAGTAAATAGGTCAAAAATAATGTATCGCGAAGACATGCTCGCCTATAAGTGAACACTCATCCCAAGAATTCCCAGGTAAGCACAACTGGTCTCGCGTCTGATGAGATATATACGAAGTGCTTGCCTAGACAGAAAACCCAGAATACAGGCATTCACCCTTCCAGTTTGCACGTGTTCACATTATTTAAAACCCAAAACCTTGACGAGATTTTTGAAAATTCAAAGGGTTCAAAACCTTATAATAGAGAGTTCAAAACCTAGAAATCAAACATCCTAGAACAGATGATTAGTTTTCAAAGCGGTTTTGAATTTTATGTTCTTGTTGTGGTCGTCGCCTAAGGATAGGTGACGGTATCGTTTTATGACTAAACGCAAGTAAACTCGCGTTAGGGTCCTAGAAAGGTTATAGACTAGGTCAAAGCATTACTAATAACCTAATTCCCTATAACCATTGGCTCTGATACCATCTTTTCTGTCACACCCCGACCACGTGGAACAACCAAACGTGGCGGAAACGTCGGGGAGTGTTGTAACAGAATTAATTGTTTCAAATCCATGGCAATTGAAGTTTCGTTTTATTAATCAAATATGAAAGTTTACATTGTTTTAAACAAGAACCAAAGAGTACATAACATAAATTAACTAGTTCTTGTCTCGTTTTAAGTCACTAAGGCACAGGTCCGCCTAAGTATGTCTTGATAAGTCTTATGCATCATCTCCTGAAAACACATGTGAAAATAGGTACGTCAGCATAAAAATGCCTGTGAGATACATAGGTTTTGTGAAAATAGGATTCATGACTTATGTTTGAGAAAATGTTTAGTCATGAACCTTGTAATTTGCTTTGTCTTGTAAATCATTTGAAAAACGATAAGATCATATGATATGTATAAATAAGTGAATAATGTATGGTTAAAGGAATAACCATGTAAAATGAATTTGTATAAGATAAGTTGTTTGTAAATCAATGTCTTGTGAAAAGTATGTTATTTGTATAAAATGTTCTATGTCATAAACTGAAATGATTCAAATAACGCTACGATATGTAATACCATACAAACACTTATATATAGGAAGTACCAGCGGCGTATCCACCATGCTTATATCATATTACACACGCCTCGTTACTTAATCACTTACTCAAACCAAACCAAACAATGTAAGATGTCTATGTTTAAACCAACTTCCAAATGTATTGAAATAATATGTTAAAATGTTTATGTCAAGATGTAAATCATATAATGTATAACCAATGTCAAAAGTGTTTATGTGTCAAATGTAAACCATGTAATGTGTAACCAAAATGATATGTATGGCTAGTGAAATGCATCAACTAAACCATATGCACAAGAACATAGTATTGAAGTAAAACTTGGTTTAAATCAAAGTTATGTCCTGTGGAAATGCATGATCAATGTAAATCATGTAATATGCATCCAAAATGTAAGCATGTGATGAATAACAAATGTACTAAGTATGCGACAAATAGACATAAGTAGCACGTGACCTGTACTAAGTATGCAACAATAGACATACGTAGCATGAAATGTAATGTAAAACATGTACTATAAATGTACTAATGAACATAGCAAGTATATGATGTGAAAACAGGAAAGCACGAAAGTAACAAGTAGGCATATGTGTTCCACCCCAAAACAGTTTGGAAAACAGTAAAAGAGGGGTCTATGTACTCACTTGAGATTGCTTAGTAGTCCTTGAGTAACAACCAAACAATGCTAGAGATCGCGGATATCAAACGGCACCTAATATAGGTAACTATGTTAATAAACCGGACCTAAATCGGAGGATTAGATAGAATGAGGGTTCGTAAACCAAACGAGTATGGAAACTCATGTAATATGGTTTAACAAAGCCTACATACTAAATGAAACCTAACCTAAGTGTTTTCGACCCATTACGACCCGTTTTAGGTAGCTTATGCTACTTTAACGCGTCGTTCGCTTGAAACGCGTTCGGACCGCTTAACTAGTCCTATGACAAGTGTTATATGCCTAAACATGTTACATAATCAGTTATGTGACAAAAGTTTAGGTTACATATGCTTAATTACCAATTATACATGAAAAGGGTATTCTGGTAATTTACCTAAGGCATATAAACTACCTATCATACAACTACTTAAACGATGTGACCATAAGGTATAACCTCGGAAGGTTATTCCCTATATACTATGGTCACCTAATGTATTTGGTCGGATCCTAATGATCGACCAAATGGGTCGGGTTCGAAGGTATAAGCGATTTATCAGATCGCTTACCCTTACGACCCTAGACAACGTGGTAATCAGTAGGCATAGTCCCAAGGGACTATAACCATCGTGATTACAATCACGTTGCGAAGTTCAAACGAACTTCACATTGACCATACACTGGTCAACGCTGAAAGTCAAACAAAGTTTGACTTTCGGACTCGAAAAGCAGTAAAAGAAAGAAAAGAACGAAGGAATACTTACGAAGGGTCCCCGAATGCTAATCTAGATCAAAATAACTCAGGTATGAAACAATGGTTCCAACTTAGAGTCTTTAGGATCAGATTCTTGTGAGTTTGAAGCAAATGGGGGTGGGGTATTTATAGTTTTCGGGTAACCGTTAAAATCGTTTCTTGGAAAATGTGATCGAATCTTGTGCGTACATTTGTTGGAACCTTATGGTAGCTAAAAATGACTTCTTATCAGCTGAATAGGCAAGTGAGAATGTGTGGGTGTGGATCAAACAGCTGGAATCTGCTGACTGTTCGATCTGATCTGATCAGGGAGCCTGACGCGGCCCGCTTCAGGATCACACAAGGCTCAGGCGGGCCGCCTGGCCTTGTCTGATCAGCAACATGTTTCAGTAATTACAGTTTTGGTCCCTGCACGTGTTTAAGCCCATTTCCGGCACTTCTAAGGCCCGTCAAGCCAACTTTAAGGCCCTAAAATGATGCCTAAACATTGTGGACATGAAACATGCTCAAAATATGTCAGATGTTGGTTCGTTTGGTCGTACGAACGCGATGTTCGCTTAATTACGACGGAATGCGCATAAGCGCGAAAAACGATCCAAAAGGCGTGACGAATGGATTTTTCTTATGCCAAACACTAAAATAAAATGTTTTAGTGCTTACATAAATTTTTGGATGTCCGGATGTATTCAGAACGTAAGTTATGCGCGAAAATGCAAACTTGTGCACTTTTTGACACTTTTAGTCCCTGAATGACCCAAAAGTTTGTTTTAGCATACCGAACCCCTCAAAGCCTATTTCTAAGCTATGTGAAGGATATTTATGGTATGTTTAACTTATGGTCATGTTCCGGAATTTCTGTTACAGTTCAAATTGGCATACTTTCGTAGTTTGTCAAATTTAGTCCCTGTAAGCGATTTAACTTGATTTTGCCATACCAAAGCCTTCAAAACTTATTTCTAAGTTAAGTAAAGGTTATTTAAGGTATGTTAAGCATATGTCACTATTCCGGAGTGTTCGTTGGATTAAACTGGTTATATCTACACATCAGAGCGCATATAACCCTCCAGAAAGCGATTTAAAGCTTGAAATCAAACAAGAGTTGATATGTGCAAACGATACACATATTTTTACAAATCCCAAGTATGAAATACAATATTTCATTAGTTTGGCATTTGTTTGATGGTTGAAGTGACACAGGTGTCACAATACTCTGACCATAGACCTCTATTATTATCTGCCACCCTTTCAGATTTCGGACACATTCCCTTTGGATTCTATAATTCGTGGCTAGAATTACAAGGTTTTGTGGAGTTTATTATGCAAATGTAACCAATTTTCATTCAATGGACCTGGGGATCCAGCTCTTGCTACAAAACTTAGATGGCTGAAGAGTAAAATTAAAGAATGGATAGTGGTGGAAAAAGAAAGGGTAATGAAATATACTCCACCCGTAACAAAAATGTTGGCTGATTTGGAATTATTGGCAGAGGAAAGGGCCCTTAACGAAGTAGAACTTAATTTGAGAATGGATTGTAGACAGTATATGCTGGAGTTTGACAAACAAAGGCAATCGTACACTCGTCAGAAATCTAGAGTTAGGTGGGCGATTGAGGGAGACGAAAATACTAGTTTTTTTTCACTCGGTGGTGAATGCCAATTTAAGCTCAAACCGAATCAACGGGGTATTCATTAGAGATGATTGGGTCACCAACCCGGATAGTATCAAACAACAATTTTTCGACTATTATTCTCAACTTTTCACTAAGCCGATGAATAATAGACCTAAAATTGTGTGTCCGTTCTTAAACGTTCTGTCACCGGGCGAAAGTGAAGTTTTGATTCGGCCATTCACTTTGATGGAAATAAAGGATGCAGTTTAGGAATGTGATGGTGTCCGGGCACCCAACCTGGATGGTTTTAATTTTACATTCTTGAAGCGATGTTGGAGCGGGTTGCAAGGAAATTTCCTAAAACTATTTGAAGAATTTCATAGCTATCTGAGTCTAAATAGGAGTTGCTCCTCATCCTTTATAGCCTTGATCCCCAAAGTAAAAGACCCGTTACGTCCTTCTGATTTTCGACCCATCAGTCTCATTGGATGTATTAACAAAGTTTTATCTAAAGTACTAGTGAATCGGCTGAAAAAGGTAATTGGTAAGCTTATTTCGGAGGAACAAACAGCGTTTCTCGCTGGTAGGAATATCTTAGATGGGCCATTGATGTTGAACGAAATCTTAGCCTGGATGAGGCAATCTAAAAGAGTCGGAATGATATTCAAAGTGGATATACATAAGGCATACGACTCCCTTAGTTGGAATTTTCTTCGATCTATATTGATGCAAATGGGTTTTCCAACTAAATGGTGCGATTGGATTATGGCGATTCTCATATCTGCCCGAGCTTCGGTATTGGTAAATGGCTCTCCAACAATGGAGTTTGATTGCACAAGGGGGCTTCGCCAAGGGGATCCCTTATCTCCGTTTCTCTTTCTCATTGCTATGGAAGCGCTCTCAGGAATGATGAAGAAGGCATCAGAAGTGGGGTTATTTCATGGCATCCGATGTAATAACAATGGGTTGATGTTAACCCATCTCTTGTATGCGGATGATGCGGTTTTCTTGGGGGAATGGTCGGACACAAATGTATTAAATTTACAACGGATTCTTAGATGTTTCTATTTGTCATCTGGCCTAAAGGTAAATCTCTCCAAATGTAGCTTGTATGGGGTAGGAGTGGAGGAGTCGGAAGTTGCTAGGTTGGCGAATACCTTAAGTTGTAGAATAGGTTCGTTTCCATTCAAATACCTAGGGTTGTATGTGGGTGCAAACATGAACTTGGTGCGGAACTGGAAGCCTATTGTTGATTTATTCAAAAGTAGGCAATCCATTTGGAAGGCGAAAACATTGTCGTATGGCGGGAGAACTACACTCATAAAATCGGTATTGTCTTCATTACAAACCTATTTTTTCTCTCTTTATAGAGCCCCGACACAAGTACTGAACCAACTTGAAAGACTACGAAGGATGTTTTTTTTTTTTGGGAGGGACGGAGGAAGTCTCAAAAATGTCTTGGATGGCGTGGGAAAATGTCGTAGCACCAATAGAATATGGGAGTTTGGGTTTAGGCTTGCTAAGGGACCCAAATTTAGCGATGCTTGCGAAGTGGTGGTGGAGATTCAAGACGAAAAAATACGGGTTATGGAGAAAGTTAGTTTGGGCCATTCACTATAACTCTAGATCATGGAATCCGATTCCGGCAAAAGTTTCCATAACAGGACCATGGAAGCAAATATATAACATCTCATCGAGGTTGTCGTCCCTGGGGATTGATATTCCTAGTGCTATCAAAGGGACACTTCAGTGGTTCGGCTAAGAAGAGGAAGGCTTTTCATGCGGTATGTTTAGTTACACTTTGGAGCATTTGGAACCTTAGAAACGAACTAATGTTCTCCGGGAAAGTAAAGTCTGTCACGACCATTGTAGAAGAGATAAAGGCAAAAACCTTTGTATGGGTAAAACATCGTTCTAAGGAGTCGATAATGACCTGGGAACAATGGAGAGGATTTGATGTCTTCTAAGTTGCGTCTGTTGGGTTTGATTATGGTTAATATTTGGATGTAATTGTATGTACTGATGGATGTAATTTTGGTGCTAGCCACTGGCTAGGAAGATAATAAAATGATTTTGTTGGCCGTTAAAAAAAAAGCTCAACTTGAGCTTTAGACATAAAACTCAAATCGGTCAAACTTGAGCTTCACCTTTCTAAATTAAATATGTGGAGCTCGAGATCCACCAACTCATTTAATTTTAATTAGAAATCTATGGCTATTGTAATTACAAGTCACTTTACGAATATGAACTTTTATCCTGTTTTGCTAAAATTAGAAATACCTACATAGGACATGTTAGCATCTTTGAAGGCGTAAATCAATATTGTCACGTTATGCACTCAAAAGGTGTGTTAAACGCTGTGATTTAGTTGCTTGTCACATATGAAAGAAAATTCATTTCACAACCTATTATATAGTTTTGTATGTTCATGTTCTCAGTTTTTAATATAAACCCCACGTTAAACTCTAACTAAATATTTATTTAACTATTCTAAATTAAACCCAAACCGTTAGCAAAATGTTACAAAATGATTTTTAGGCTATAGGGTGTGGTTGGAGCCCCATGGGGCTTTATCAAGTCCACCTAAGCTCCACCTAGGATCCACCTCACCTATGGAGCCCCCTTTAATTTACATGGTGTGGATGGAGCCCCTATTAAACAAAAAAAAACATTTGATTGGTTTAAAACTAGTGGGCCCCACCCGAATGCTTCAACTTTGCCGTTACCACCATGGAGCCCAAGCCATGACGCCCCCTCTTCACTTGGAGGGTGTGGTGATGGAGTCCATATGGGCGCTATACATGGTGAGGTGGCGGGGGTGACGCCCCCACACCCTCCAGCCTTATATTCGGTATTTCTCCATGTATTAAATATGGGACGTGACTTTCATTTGGGATGAATTATATATTATTAAATATATTGTGTACTAATGGACTTAAAGTCCATTAATTTTGGTAAATGTTGATATAAAAGCCCATCTCTAACCCATTCTATCATGTATTATATTGGGTCCAACTCTATGCATTAGTGCTGGTAGAATTACCTATTTATTACACCATTTGCCTTTCTAATTCTAGAATACGGAATTTATGAGGTACGATCACGTGCAATTTCTGGGGTACTGTGACACCCCAGGAAAATCTGGAAAACAACGCAACTTAACTAGCCTCCTCAGTAACCACGCGCTTAATTTCGGGACGAAATTCTCTTAACAGGGGGAGAATGTGACAACCCTCAAAATCCCATGTATTCCGTACAAATTATTAATGATAATTAAAGTGTCTGACGACTGTGTGGAATTACTTAACTGCTTTCTGATATCTGTGTTATGCTTACACGTATTTGTTAATATGCTAAAGAATATGCTAAGGAATATGCTAAGGAATATGCTGAGGAATATGCTAAGGAATATGCTAGGAATATGCTAGGAATATGCTAAGGAATATGCTAGGAATATGCTAGGAATATGCTAGGAATATGCTAGGAATATGCTTGGAATATGCTAGGAATATGCTATATGGAAGATCTTATAAATATCACCATTCCACCAAGCTCTCTCTTCTCTCCCTCTCCTTTCCCTTGTTCGGCAGCCACCTTCCACCATACTACCACCATCATCAAGCTCTTTTTCAATCATTCCTCATACATACAAAGGTGTAAGAGGTCCAACAACGAAGCTCGGTGCTCTCGGAAGTGGAAGGACCTCCTCCATTCGCTATTAACCACCACATTTCTTCACTCGAACTTCCCTAGCCTTGAGCTAGTGGTAAGAACTTAGATCCGTTCATTCTTTATGTTATTTTAGTGGTTAATAGATGTTAGAATGATAAAAAGTTAAGAAACTTTAAAGCTCATGAACAAGTCTTGAACATAATGTGTTAAGGTGTGGATAAAGAGAAGTTATGTGTGTAAATCATGTAGATCTTGTGTTATTATGATTATTGGTTGATTATTTGATGATTTGCTGATTAATATTAATATGTGATGTTGTTGCGGTCACTAAACTTGTTAACGGAATCATTCGAACACGATTTAGAAGGATAAACATTGAAAATCAGAATCTGTCCTGGTTTTACAGCCAACTAATTTCAGTTGGCTGTAAACGGGTCATAAACTTAACGAAAAACCGATATTTTGAATCTAAAATATTTCATTATAAAATACGGTTCTAATGGCACCGGAATCGTAATTTTTGGACTCCGTTTACTATTTTTAAAGTGTTAATTTGTAACAGCAACTTAAGCTGAATTTTGACAGCAATAAATGGGTGCCGTACTTTCAGTCATAACCTGAGTTTTGTGATGAATCGGACCATGAAATTTGTACAGTAGATGAAAACCGATGCATTTGTAATTACCCCACTGGAATTTCGTAAATCGGACACTCGATGAATTTTTAATAAATTGTTCCGTGGACTGTGGTCAGAAATACATAAATCTGAGTTCAGTCCGGAATATAAATTTTTATAAAATATTGGTAATGAACCGGACCCCGATATTTTTACACAATAAAATATGGAACGTTTAAGACATCCTGTAAAAATTTGGGAATTTTTGGAATAGTTTAACTATTTTATTAAAATGACCGAAAACAGCCGGTTTTGAATATTAATGCTGAGAAGACATAAGTTGTGATTTGCGCGTCTAAATGTCGAGTATGCTATCTGTGAATGATCTAACATGTTATATGTGTTATATGCATTATTGTATGTTTGCTTATGAGTGGGGAATGGATGGGAAGTATATATGGGCGTAAATCGTTAAAGTGTGTACCTGTTATGTGGTAGAAGTAATGTGCAAATAAACCGTACATAGGATACGTGTTATGCATGAGAAACTGATTGTTATCCGTACCTTATTAGGACGCGATTGACCGACCTTGACTGTTAGCTATACTTGAGAATCTAATCGAGCAAACCGATGTGAGTTCACACACTTTCTAAGGCATGGGATTCCCGGTGGTTTGGGAATGGGTTAAAGAATTAAAAATAAATCTACATATCCTCCTTGGGTAGGATATGTACGGCCATCCTCCATAGATTGGATGCCATTATTAAACCTACGAATTCTCCTAGTGCAGAATACGTACGTTGTGGTCCTCCTGGTGCGGGACAACAACCTTAAAACTAGCTAGACAAAACTCTATCATGAAGTCCCTCAATTTATATCGACTTAATCGCCGAGGCCAATGGCGAGCGGGTCATTAGTTAATAGCGCTATTAGGTTTAACAAACCTCACACCGTGCCGGTAGGACGAGCGTGTACTAATGGACTATGGCAGATTGTCAGTGATGATAGACACTGATATAGGGCACAACTTATTTGCGTAGCAGTCGATATCATTCCGTCTAGTAGTTCAAACGGGGAAAACCCCCACTGATCATGGTTATGGATTGGGTAAAGAAAAAGGAAATGGTTAAACATACTTTCAACTACGGGGTAACCCCCACGGCAATTACGCCAACGAAAGTCAAACCACGTTTTTCAGAAAACAACTTAAAACTAAACAACCAAACGTGAACTCACTCAACTTTGTTGTTGACTAGTTGTTACATGCCTTACAGGTCGCTAAATGCTTGGAGCTTGCACGGGGAAGGAGTCGTTGTGGTGTACGGACTGTTATGTTCCGTGCTTAATGTTTAAATCCTTATGAACTTATTAAACCTAAGTGTTGGACTTTAAACTTATGAACTGCGAACTTATGCTTTTGGATTTACTTTTATGCTTCCGCGGTTTTAAACTAAACATGGTTAATTAGCTTTGGTCACCAATCGTATTGTGGTTGGTCTTATTTACTTAATTACGTTGTTCAATATGATTGGTGGCTCGATCCTAGTCACGTCACGCCTCCAAGCGGTGATACCCCGCATGGTGGATTTTGGGGGTGTGACAGATTGGTATCAGAGCCATTGGTTATAGTGAACTTGGTTTTTAAAAGGGAAAAGTTTTTGATAAAAACCAGACTATAACCAGTACAGTGCTCAACGATCCACAACGACGCTTCGCTCCACGTGCAAGGCTCAACACACTAGGTGGTATGATTTGAGTTTATATTATCTACTTGCTAGATTACTTTTGCATAATGTGATGTGATAGTATGCTTAATTAGGAAAGCAGCATGTTGTCTATTAGCCCTATTGTGTTCTTTATGACACACAATTGTTTACTTGAAATTTGACAAACGGTGGTCAAATTCTTTCTTGATTTCTTTTCACCCCGCTACAACGACTGTTTATGCATTCTATCTACTCGCACGTTTACCTCGACATGACGTCGCCATCTGACCCTCCGTACAGCCGGTTCGTACGTCAACATCCGCGAAGACCAGACTTGGCTTGCACGAACTCGGGCTTAGGAGAACAAAACCCACGCATCCCGGTTGACGAACTTTATCACCTTCACCTGTCATCGTTGCCAGAAGTGAAGCAGTCACAGTTACACGCGTTTGTCATTATGCAACACGAAACCTTGCCCTGTTTTGGACGAGTGATACACTCGCGCGACCGCGATGCAACTAACTTCCCTTTTGTGCCATGCTGCCCCGCACCACTACTAGAGGTTACTTCTAGACAACAGATTAGCTGGTCAAATCCTTCGGTCATTGTTGGACCCCTGTCTTCACTCGATTCTTCGCATGAACCTCATTAATTCCCTATAGCTTCGATTGACAACCGATTTAATGAAACACCAACAACCATACCACGATTTTCACCAATCACAAGACTACCTTATTACCCTGTTGAATGGTTTATTCTTATTCTACTTGATTAGCTCCCTCGTATACCCCACTTAACGAATGGATGCCTTTACTGATGGGATTGCCTTCAGGACATTCGAGGACGGAGTTACGGATCACATAACCTACAGGCGAACACGATGACCTATACGTCTACCCTACCCCTCCTACAATATAAGAGTCATATTTTAAATTCCATGATAGTCTTCTTTAATAGGCAGAATCCTTGCGCTAGCTTTTGCACCGACACATGATTGTTGATTAATGATATGTCCAGTTTCTACCATTGGCTTAGACCAAACCATCACTCTCTTACCACAGTAACATTACGTCCTCGCTTCTCCATGCTGAGGCACCGAAATGAACACCCGCTGGTTTAAGTTGGAAGGCTCGACTCCCGATCATTGGTGACCCCTCCTCGAAACCTTGAGAATGGTGATGTATTGATGATACGATCATAATCTCTTGAACACGTTTTCGAGTCTTATCTTTGGAACCTTATGACTACGCAGACGTATTTTGGATTCATTCGCACGACCTAAGGAAACTCCTTTAAATTTGGTTGCTTACCGACTCGATAAACTGCAAACTCATCTAAGTTCATCGATCAAGGTGAATTATTTCCCCTTCGCATGTGGGGAGCCCGACAACTTTGATGGAATTTCAGTGAACCTTAACACTACAAACCTGTACGACGGTCATCCTCCTTCAGCTAGTTCTGGTTGTGCCAACCATATCGATGTAACACTCTTATCAGTGAACGACGTTGCGATTAGGATGGATTGGTCACCTCATCAGCAAGCGGAAATTCTTTGCAACGAAAAGATTGTCCGCATCCCTCGTTCTGGTGAAGAACCTCCCGTGATTCAAGACGACAAGAGTGGTGCGGTCGTGGGCATCATCTCTTTCCTAAAGGCCCAGAAGTGTTTGCGAAAGGGCCACACTGCCATTTTAGCACTCGTTACTGACACATCAACGGAAGAGAGGAGAATTGATGACATCCCTATTGTACGTGACTTTCCCGAGGTATTCCTGAGGAATTGCCTGGTCTTTCGCCTCATCGCCAAGTCGAGTTTCAAATCGAGCTAGCTCCTGGAGCAGCGCCAGTAGCTCGAGCACCATATCGTCTAGCTCCATCAGAACTCGAAGAACTATCCACGCAGTTACAAGAACTCTTGGAAAAGGGTTTTATACGTCCTAGCTCTTCGCCCTGGGGAGCTCCAGTCTTATTCGTGAAGAAGAAAGACGGTACCTTCAGGATGTGTATTGACTATCGTGAACTTAACAAGGTGACTGTGAAGAATCGTTATCCTCTTCCACGTATTGACGACTTGTTCGACCAGTTGCAAGGGTCGAGCTATTACTCCAAGATTGATTTGAGATCGGGATACCATCAGCTGAGAGTCCGAGATGAGGACGTCTCCAAAACAGCATTCAGAACCCGTTACGGCCATTACGAGTTTCTGGTTATGCCATTCGGGCTGACAAATGCACCAGCGGTCTTCATGGATCTCATGAACCGAGTGTGCAAGCCTTACCTGGATAAGTTCGTTATTGTGTTCATCGACGATATCCTGATCTATTCCAAGAGTCAGGAGGAACACGAGCAGCATCTACAACTTATGCTGGAACTTCTTCGAAAAGAGCAGTTGTATGCCAAGTTTTCGAAATGTAACTTCTGGCTCCGCGAAGTCCACTTTCTAGGCCATGTGGTAAACAAGGATGGAATTCATGTGGATCCATCTAAGGTTGAATCGATCAAGAACTGGCCTGCACCCCGCACACCAACAGAAATCCGCCAATTCTTGGGTTTGGCAGGATATTATAGGAGGTTTATCAAGGATTTCTCCAAGATTGCGCAACCTCTCACTTCACTGACTCAGAAGGGTGTCATCTATCGTTGGGGTGATGCACAGGAGTCCGCATTTCAGCACTTGAAGGATAGACTTTGTAGCGCGCCTATCCTCTCATTGCCTGAGGGCACAGACGACTTTGTGGTTTACTGCGATGCTTCCATCCAAGGACTTGGTTGCGTGTTGATGCAACGTGACAAGGTCATTGCCTACGCATCGCGCCAACTTAAGGTTCACGAAAGGAACTACACTACGCACGACTTGGAATTGGGAGCAGTTGTTTTCGCGCTTAAGATATGGAGACATTACCTGTACGGTACTAAGTGCACCATTTACACCGATCACAGGAGTCTCGAGCATATCTTCAAGCAAAAGGAGTTAAATATGCGACAACGCCGATGGGTTGAGCTCTTGAACGATTATGAATGCGCAATCAAGTATCACCCGGGCAAAGCCAATGTTGTGGCAGACGCCCTCAGTCGAAAGGATACTATACCCAGGCGTGTACGTGCTCTACAGCTTACTATCCAATCTAACCTTCCCGCTCTAATTCGCGATGCTCAGGTTGGCATTGAAAGCAGAGAACATCAGGGCTGAATCCCTACGAGGATCGAGGCAGCGGCTAGAACAAAAGGAAGACGGCGCTTACTATGTAAACGGACGTATCTGGGTTCCACTTTATGGAAACTTACGCGAGCTTGTGATGGACGAAGCGCACAAGTCTCTTTATTCGGTACATCCTGGTTCGGATAAAATGTACCACGACCTCAAGACTACGTATTGGTGGCCTGGCATGAAAGCCCACATAGCAACCTACATCAGCAAATGCTTGACTTGTGCGAGAGTCAAGTCTGAATATCAGAAACCATCAGGTCTACTTTAACAACCGGAGATCCCAAAACGGAAATGGGAGCAAATTTGCATGGATTTTGTTACCGGCCTGCCCAGATCTCAACGCGGAAACGATACCATTTGGGTGATCGTAGATCGACTGACCAAGTCTGCACATTTTCTGGCTATCAAAGAAACGGATAAGTTTTCTACTCTTGCAGACATTTATCTAAAGGAAGTAGTGTCAAGGCACGGAGTGCCAACCTCTATTATATCTGATCGTGACGCGCGTTTTACTTCTGAACTGTGGCAAGCGATGCACAAGTCCTTTGGCTCACGTTTAGATATGAGCACCGCTTATCACCCACAGACGGATGGGCAATCTGAACGCACCATCCAAACCTTGGAAGACATGCTTAGGGCATGCGTAATCGACTTCGGCAATGGCTGGGAAAAACACCTCCCGCTAGTGGAGTTTTCGTACAACAACAGCTACCACACCAGCATCCAAGCCGCTCCGTTTGAGACATTGTACGGACGCAAATGCCGATCACCTCTCTGTTGGGCAGAAGTTGGTGACAGCCAAATCACTGGCCCAGAACTTGTGGTAGATACCACCGAGAAAATTGCTCAGATACGACAGCGAATAGCGGCAGCTCGTGACCGTCAGAAAAGCTATGCTGATAAGGGAAGAAAACCACTCGAGCTCCAGGTTGGGGATCGAGTGCTACTCAAAGTCTCACCTTGGAAAGGTGTAGTCCGCTTTGGCAAACGAGGCAAACTCAATCCGCGTTATGTTGGACCATTTGAAGTCATTGAGAAAATTGGCAAAGTCGCCTACAGGTTGAATCTACCTGAAGAACTCAGCGGAGTTCACAATGTTTTCCACGTGTCAAATCTGAAGAAGTGTCTGTCAGATGAAACCCTCATAGTTCCTCTTAAGGAACTCACTATCGACGACCAGCTGCGATTCGTCGAGGAACCAGTAGAGATTACGGATCGAGATGTTAAGATCCTCAAGCATACCAGGATACCTCTGGTCCGAGTTCGTTGGAATGCTCGTCGTGGCCCAGAGTATACATGGGAACGAGAAGACCAAATGAAACTCAAGTATCCCCAACTGTTTAAGAAAAACGCAACCACTACTGAGGCTGAAGCTACTGCAGAATTTCGGGACGAAATTCCAAATCAACGGGGGGATGATGTGACACCCCAGGAAAATCTGGAAAACAACGCAACTTAACTAGCCTCCTCAGTAACCACGCGCTAAATTTCGGGACGAAATTCTCTTAACAGGGGGAGAATGTGACAACCCTCAAAATCCCATGTATTCCGTACAAATTATTAATGATAATTAAAGTGTCTGACGACTGTGTGGAATTACTTAACTGCTTTCTGATATCTGTGTTATGCTTACACGTATTTGTTAATATGCTAAGGAATATGCTAAGGAATATGCTAAGGAATATGCTAGGAATATGCTAGGAATATGCTAAGGAATATGCTAGGAATATGCTAGGAATATGCTAGGAATATGCTAGGAATATGCTTGGAATATGCTAGGAATATGCTATATGGAAGATCTTATAAATACCACCATTCCACCAAGCTCTCTCTTCTCTCCCTCTCCTTTCCCTTGTTCGGCAGCCACCTTCCACCATACTACCACCATCATCAAGCTCTTTTTCAATCATTCCTCATACATACAAAGGTGTAAGAGGTCCAACAACGAAGCTCGGTGCTCTCGGAAGTGGAAGGACCTCCTCCATTCGCTATTAACCACCACATTTCTTCACTCGAACTTCCCTAGCCTTGAGCTAGTGGTAAGAACTTAGATCCGTTCATTCTTTATGTTATTTTAGTGGTTAATAGATGTTAGAATGATAAAAAGTTAAGAAACTTTAAAGCTCATGAACAAGTCTTGAACATAATGTGTTAAGGTGTGGATAAAGAGAAGTTATGTGTGTAAATCATGTAGATCTTGTGTTATTATGATTATTGGTTGATTATTTGATGATTTGCTGATTAATATTAATATGTGATGTTGTTGCGGTCACTAAACTTGTTAACGGAATCATTCGAACACGATTTAGAAGGATAAACATTGAAAATCAGAATCTGTCCTGGTTTTACAGCCAACTTCAGTTGGCTGTAAACGGGTCATAAACTTAACGAAAAACCGATATTTTGAATCTAAAATATTTCATTATAAAATACGGTTCTAATGGCACCGGAATCGTAATTTTTGGACTCCGTTTACTATTTTTAAAGTGTTAATTTGTAACAGCAACTTAAGCTGAATTTTGACAGCAATAAATGGGTGCCGTACTTTCAGTCATAACCTGAGTTTTGTGATGAATCGGACCATGAAATTTGTACAGTAGATGAAAACCGATGCATTTGTAATTACCCCACTGGAATTTCGTAAATCGGACACTCGATGAATTTTTAATAAATTGTTCCGTGGACTGTGGTCAGAAATACATAAATCTGAGTTCAGTCCGGAATATAAATTTTTATAAAATATTGGTAATGAACCGGACCCCGATATTTTTACACAATAAAATATGGAATGTTTAAGACATCCTGTAAAAATTTGGGAATTTTTGGAATAGTTTAACTATTTTATTAAAATGACCGAAAACAGCCGGTTTTGAATATTAATGCTGAGATGACATAAGTTGTGATTTGCGCGTCTAAATGTCGAGTATGCTATCTGTGAATGATCTAACATGTTATATGTGTTATATGCATTATTGTATGTTTGTTTATGAGTGGGGAATGGATGGGAAGTATATATGGACGTAAATCGTTAAAGTGTGTACCTGTTATGTGGTAGAAGTAATGTGCAAATAAACCGTACATAGGATACGTGTTATGCATGAGAAACTGATTGTTATCCATACCTTATTAGGACGCGATTGACCGACCTTGACTGTTAGCTATACTTGAGAATCTAACCGAGCAAACCGAGGTGAGTTCACACACTTTCTAAGGCATGGGATTCCCGGTGGTTTGGGAATGGGTTAAAGAATTAAAAATAAATCTACATATCCTCCTTGGGTAGGATATGTACGGCCATCCTCCATAGATTGGATGCCATTATTAAACCTACGAATTCTCCTAGTGCAGAATACGTACGTTGTGGTCCTCCTGGTGCGGGACAACAACCTTAAAACTAGCTAGACAAAACTCTATCATGAAGTCCCTCAATTTATATCGACTTAATCGCCGAGGCCAATGGCGAGCGGGTCATTAGTTAATAGCGCTATTAGGTTTAACAAACCTCACACCGTGCCGGTAGGACGGGCGTGTACTAATGGACTATGGCAGATTGTCAGTGATGATAGACACTGATATAGGGCACAACTTATTTGCGTAGCAGTCGATATCATTCCGTCTAGTAGTTCAAACGGGGAAAACCCCCACTGATCATGGTTATGGATTGGGTAAAGAAAAAGGAAATGGTTAAACATACTTTCAACTACGGGGTAACCCCCACGGCAATTACGCCAACGAAAGTCAAACCACGTTTTTCAGAAAACAACTTAAAACTAAACAACCAAACGTGAACTCACTCAACTTTGTTGTTGACTAGTTGTTACATGCCTTACAGGTCGCTAAATGCTTGGAGCTTGCACGGGGAAGGAGTCGTTGTGGTGTACGGACTGTTATGTTCTGTGCTTAATGTTTAAATCGTTATGAACTTATTAAACCTAAGTGTTGGACTTTAAACTTATGAACTGCGAACTTATGCTTTTGGATTTACTTTTATGCTTCCGCGGTTTTAAACTAAACATGGTTAATTAGCTTTGGTCACCAATCGTATTGTGGTTGGTCTTATTTACTTAATTACGTTGTTCAATATGATTGGTGGCTCGATCCTGGTCACGTCACGCCTCCAAGCGGTGATACCCCGCATGGTGGATTTTGGGGGTGTGACAGGTACGATCATGTGCCAACTGCACCATTAGACCACCCGTAGTGGTAAACTTTTTGGGCGTTTTTTGGTTCAAAAACGCCCCACAACGCCGTGTTCTCCGCCCCCAAGGGTAGGGGCATTACCACTACACATGGTCTTACAATGTTATGCCTTATTGTAGAAATTGGAAATTGAATGTTATGTTTCGGTAAAGGTTGACACTCTCGTTTTCATATGGGCATTAAGGGTTGTGTAGGACTGCAATATACACGTCGTAGAAATACGGTATTCAGTGTACTCTTTCTATCAGGGGCAGACCTGTAGAGTAGTTAGCCGTAGCACGGGCTACGGCTCAACTTTGTACCAGTAGTGTAAATTTTTTTTTCGATTTTTATACAAAGGACACCCCTAAACAACTATGAGGACACCCCTAAAAAAATTGTAAGCCCAAATTGCAGTTGTAAATAATAAGCCCGGTTATGAAGAGTAAGCATTCAATAATGAAGATTGTATATAATAAGCCCAACCAATTGTTATTAAAGCCCAGTTATAATGTTACATGTTAGCCCAAACCAGTTATAATGTTATATGTCGCAGGGATACCAAACGTCGACTCAGAGGGCTATGATTGTGAACGACGCAGAGGGCCAGAGGCAGAAGAACTGAAGAAGTGCTGCTGATCGTGATCATCCATTCATCCGCAAACGGCAAATCGCTGATTCAACTGTTGAATCAAACATCCGCAAACTGAGTTGATTGATCATCCGCAAACAGAAGTGCGGATCATCCGCAAACTGAGTTGATCATCCGCAAATCGCTGATCATCCGTAAATCTTACACACACACATTGTGAGTATTCTTTATTTCCTTTCTTCTTGAGTTCTTGAATTGTTTGATTGTTTAATTAGTTGTATTGTTGGTAATTTTGTATGTTTATACTTTTCTAATTTCCGTTGTTAAAATAGGGATTGTTGTTCAATCTTGAATTATTTGAAGTGATGACGAAACTACAATCTAAAAAATAATATCTTATTGGAAACTTTTTCAAAAGAAAATACGAAGAAATTAATGAAAATCGGGTTGGTGATGATGATACAATTCTGAATGAAATAACTCCTCCGAATATTGATAATGATAATATCCAAGCAAATGATGACGTTGATGCAAGTCCAAATGTTGACAATGATAATCCTACAACTTTAATTCCAACAACACGAGACATTATTGATTTGAATGATCTTCCTTCGGATCCATATGATAGGTCACCTATTGCTAGTTATCACCCAAATCAAATAGATGACATAAGAAGGTCATATCTTGTTAAAGGAGCTTTTCAACCGCGTAGTTATAAATTTCTTGTTAGAGACTTTTACGCAATCGAATGGGCCCGGAATTTTTGAACAATGCTATGGTTTGTGCGGTCGAAAAGGATTTTTTTACATGAAGTAAAAGACCGATATGATGGAATGATTTCAAGTTATGAAAAAAAGAAGATGACAAATCTATTAGGTATTTGTTTTACTTTATTTATTTATTGTCGTTTTTTTTAATATTGTATGATTGCACGGTGAAATTCATTTTTTTGGATACCCCTGAGTTAATGTTTTAGTTCCGCCACTGCTTTCTATCGTTGATACAGTTTTCACATTGCCTGTATACTACCCTTTAAGCTCATCAGGTTAGCGTAACCTTTCGTTGTAAGCATCGTAGGCTTACCATGACCCTTTTGTTGTTTTTCAAAAAAAAAAAAAAAAACTTACCATGACCCTTTTGTTTTTTTTTTTTTTGTTTTTAAATACAGCGCACCTAAAAGGTCTATTATTTCTATTACTATATATTATTACTATTATTACTATTACTTTACTATATATTAATAAAGAAAATACAATGAATAGTGATTTTAATATTATAATAACATATAACTTTTTTAATACTTTTATTATTTTAATATTATAATAATAATTATTTTCTTTACTTTATAACTTTAATTTTTTTTTTTTCATATCGGTGGTTGGGATAAGTTTGGTGTCAACCGGTATCGAACCAGTATTGGTATTGAAAATACCGGGACGGTCCTGTTTGGTATCAATACATGAAGGTAAAATCCGGCACTAATACAAAAAACGTCAAAAGTTGGTGCCGAATTGATATTGGAAATGTTTTGGTTCGGGAAATTCAGTGCTGCTACCCGGTACCATTTGCTCATCCTGATCATGGTTACCGTACGAACAACGGTATCGTACAACTTTTTTTGTTGATTTTCTTCAACTTTTAATTTTTTCTTCTTTTAGTTTCATGGGTAGGGATAAGCTCGGTGCCAACCGATACAGAATCGGTACTGATACCGAAAATACCGGTTACGGTACCGGTATATGAAGGTAAAAAAGGGTAGTGAGCCGGTACCGAATTTGTTCTTAAGATCTTTCGGTTCGGCAAATTTGGTACCGGTACCCAAAACAATTTGTTCAACTCTGACCACGGGTTTCATACGAACAACATCGTTACCATACAACTTTTTTGGTTGATTTTCTTTCGGTTATCTTTTAGTGTTTTTTTTTCTACATTTTCTTTTTATTCTTGTCAGCAGTTCCGTTCGCAACATGCTCTTAGTGATTTCAAAACACATGTAAACGCAGACTAAATAACAAAAGAAATTCGCCGCAACGCGGTGAACTTTTTTAAACCTAGTTTTCTAAATATCTGATTTACAGTAAAAATAGTAAATTTGATTCTAAAGTTTCGGGTTTGGAGCTCTACTCTGAACTAAATACGTAAGGAAGTTTTCAACTAATGCTAGATATAACATTTGGTACATATACTTACAAAATGATTTTCCTAGGATCTTCGTATTCTATTTTTCAAGTGTTTTGAGTTTTATTTGGCTAAAGGGTGTGGGGGTATGGGTTGGGTTATTAATCGTCACGTAGGAACATTAATGTATTGCTACATTATCCCATTGCCTCATCCACCATGGTTGGCATTGATTAAACCATGATAACCATGGGTCTCATTTCTCTTTTAATATTTCTTTTTTCTTTTAACAAAAATAAATTAAAGTAAGATAATAGTGGTTTGGGTCATGATCACACCCTTAAGATAGTGGTTTTGAATTATGGATTAAAAGTGGGTGACATGACGCTGATGTGAAGGGTCATGGTGACCATAAGGGTCATGATCATACCCTTCGTATTCTATTTTTCAAGTGTGTTGAGTTTTATATATTATGGTAAAGTGTAGGATATAAATCCCCTAATCGTACATTACATACGCGACTGTAGTGGTCGTACACGTGTCCTGATTCGTTTTTCTTTGATAAGGTTAGATCAGACAATTAATTCAATCATCTGAGGGCAAATTCGTCTCTTCATTCAATCAGCGAGAAGTTCATTACACTAATATTGTGACAACCCGGATTTCTAAGGCTTCCTTTGTGCGTATCGTCTATACTCTTGGTCCACTGTACGTGGTAGTTACGTGTTCGTCATATGAATTTAGTTATAATGTTTGTTATGATCGAATGCTTGAAACTAACGATTAGAAGCTGTTAGATGATTATACGTCACTATGTTAAGTTGTACACGAGTTACGGATCGTACACCTTCGCTAGTCGCACACTCCCTCGCATTGTTTGGACTAAAAAAAAGCCCAGCTTCTTCTAAGGCCCAACCCAGCCCTTAATAGGAAATTACAAACGCACACATTCATGTGCACGACATCCATAATCTCAAAACCCACATAAGATACCAAACCCTACTCTCCTTCTTTCCTTTCTACACCCCGACGGCCAGTGGCGAAGCTTGAAACTTTTAAGGGGGGGTCGAAAACGTATATACCCAAAATTTTCTATAGAACCGGGGGGTCGAAAACATATATACCCAAAAATTTCTATACAAAAACTACATATATAACACTACTGGCCGAAAAGTTCGGGGGGTCGGGCGCCCCTCCCGGCCCCTTCAAAGCATCGCCCCTGCCGACGGCAGCAGGAAGGTGCCCCACTCAGTCGTCCGTTCCGAAGCTCTCTTCGCTCATTCTAGTCTACACTCTACAGGCTCTTTTCGGTTAGTATGTCGTCATCGATTTGGCTTATTTTCCCTGTCGTTTTAATTATGTGTTAAAGTATTGATTCGTTTTGATTTACATGAGATCGAATATGGATTAGGATGATATAATGGCAGGAATCTCGATGAAAACAATGTCATAACTAACTGTGTGATCCATCTAGAATATGCCGGTTGTTGTTAATGACCGATTTAGGGCTGTTGGTACGTAAATTAATGATGATTAACAAGTTTAGATCGATCGTTAGTGTGTTTGAATGTTGCATGATAAAACTGAGGTTTGTTTGGTAATAATTGTTCATGAAATATTTAGAGGATTGATGGCTTACTGTAAGGGTTAAACTGTTAACATGAAAGTAAAACTACCTATGATGTTAATCGATGATCCAATAGGTTCTGTGTGCTAGGATATTAGTTATCGATGGTGAAGTTTGTATGATGGTATGCGTGCATAATGGGTAGATAAGTGTACAATGGTCAATTGGTCTATATGTGTGCTGATTAAAATAATAAATTATGATAATGGTTAAATGTGGAATTGAAATATGTAAATCATGGAATGTATGGCAAATAGTGTTGTTAGGAAGGTAACAGCTGCAATTTAGGGTTAGCAAAAGTTGATTGATTGTGGGGGAACCATGATTTGAGTAACTGATTAAATCGTGAATTAAGGCAAAGTGTAACAGAATGAGGAAACCTCACACTCTTAGTCGTACACTCAAGCTTGGTCGCACAAGCCAAAGCTGGTCGCAGAAGTCCAGGTCCTCTCGCACACTTTACTTGGCCGCACCCCAACCATTGGGCCTGAAATGTTCACGGATCGCACAAGCTTAACCCAATCGCACAACCCGTGTGCACTTGCAACTGTTGGGCTTTACGTGATTACGGGCCGCATACTTCATCTAAACACTGTGGTTTTTGGGCCATGGGCATACCTAGTGGATCACACTGTTAAGGCTCATGATTTCTAAAAAATGGTCATACGAATTAGCTGATATTAGAGAATTAAAACACCAACTAGGTGATATCATGATGTATGTTACTACTTGGATTGTATGATTAATTATCACAACTTGCATGATGATAAACGTATGTTACATGCTCTTACGGATTGTTATGTGACATGATTCCTTGATACGACTTGCATGATGTTATGTGATTTATGTGTACGCTACTTGTGCATTGTGTACAAAGAATACGTGAATTGTGTGTATACAAAACTGATAGTCTTTGGTAACCATGGTAGGGTTTGGTTGACCAACTTGGAACGGGTAATGTAGCGTAACATGCCGAGCAATCTAAGGTGAGTTCACTTCTCTTGAGCATGGGTCCCGGTGGGTGGGACAGTCAAACGGGTATTCCTAAGAGGAATAAGGTAGTGTTTGGTATGCAGGAATGAGAGGTGGAATGGAATGAGTGATTACGAGGGAATGAAGAAAAGAGTGTTTGGTTGGTCAATGGAATGTAATCACCCATTCCAAAACGCATTCCATTCCCTCAAAATCATTCCTTCCACCCCCCATGTTTTTTTTCCATTCCATCCCCTTTTGCACCATTCATCATCAACAACACCATAACCCACAACCTTCGCCACAACCCACCACCACCACCACCCACCACCGACGCCATCGCCGCCACCCGCCACCCACTCACCACCGTTATCACCCACAGCTGCGACCAACCGCCAACGCCACTCACCGTCGCCGCCCACCCCCATCGTCGACGCCACCACCAACCGCCACCGCCGCCACCAACCGCCACCTTTGCTGCCACCCGCCACCAACGGCCACCTTGTCGCCACCACCACTCGTCGTCACCGCCGCAACGCCACTCGCCGCCACCATCACCACCCATCGCCGCCACCGACACCCACCACCGCCACCTATAACCACCCACAATCACTACCACCGACCACTACCACCACTCACCGCTAATTTTATTACTCCGTTTTTCTTGCCTACCGAGCAATACACAATAATAATTCATTCCATTCACATGGTAACCAAACAAGATATGGAATGGTAATGATCCATTGCATTCCCTCATCCATTCCATTACCTCGTCCATTCCATTAACCCATACCAAACAGGCCCTAAGTCTTTGGGTTAATCAAACGAGTATTCCTGAGAGGAATAGGTCTTTGGGTAAAAACTGGAATGTTAGATAATACACTCATTTCCTATCACCTTAAGTCCCATCTTCTACCGAATAGTTACCTGAGAGGTAACGGGGTATTAGTTGATAACGCTATTAGGCTTGGCAACCTCACTCCGTACCTGAGAGGACGGGCGTGAACTAATGACCTTAATCATGACCAATGCTTAGATAGGGGGCATTGGGGACGGGCAAAACAATCTGGAAGCCATCTTGTACGGTACTCGAGTTATTATCAACATTACTTTCAGAATTGTTATTAAACTGGATTAAACACTTGGTAATCAAACGTTTTCATAAAACTGTGAACTCACCAGCGTTGTCTAATACACTTGTTTGCATGCTCGCAGGTTAGAGATATGTGAGAACGTGGAACTTACTGTCTGGGATGCTGGAGTAGTCATGGGTTGAGATACATGGAATCACGAGACAAGTCTAATGGTTTACATACACTTGGTTTATGAAATACTTAACTAATGATTTATGCTTCCGCTGAACACGTGAAATATAATTAATGTTTTGTAACACTTTATTTTAATGAATGAAAGTTTTATTTGCAATCTTGTTATGAGTTCAATGTGATTGGTGGCTAGATCCTGGTACGTCACACGCCTCTCGGGGGGATTCCGCATGTGGTATTTTGGGGGTGTGACAAATATCCCGGTAATTATCATTCGAATCAATTTCAAATTTTTCATAATTCTCAAATTGCAGTTTTCGTTCTTCTACGTTAGGGTTTGATTCAATTGTTTTTTTTTTCGATGGATCCACAGAGCAACACCGGACGAAACACAGATGTTTATTTTGAAGAAAATCGACCGATCGGTGTTCATGCTCAATTATCTGCATATCAGAGAGTTTCGATTGAGGATGTTTTAAATCCACGACCTGCAAATCCAAATCCAAATGCAAGTACAAGTGCTGTAAACGAGTGTTCTAATGGTAATTATGTTAATTCAGATCTTTAAATTGTTCGTAGAATTGTTTTGTTTAATCATAGCAATGATTTTGCATTGTTGTAGCTGTTTTTGAAGTTTGAATGTTGAGTATATTTTGATATGAAAGCAACATGTATAAGTTCGCATGTTATGAGTCTTTCAATTCGCGTGTGATGTTTATTATGTTTACGGATTTTCGCATGTTTTGATATAATAAATCGCATGTGTAAAACATATTCATCAAAATCATCATTTTCACATGTTATGTTCATACAATTCGCACGTGTTGTTGTTCTTACTATGAAATTATGTAGTTATTAATATATCGCATGTAAGGAGTTCGATAATTCGCATGTGGTTTTTTTTTATTTGATTTATGTAGATGAAAGGGTTTACACTCCGGAGGTTGAAGCATCAGCTACACCTGTGGTTGGAATGCAATTTACCTCTATTGAACAAGCATATGCGTTTTACAAATCATATGCTAAGTTAGCTGGTTTTTCTACTCGGAAGGGTGGTGAAGTACACAGTGGTGGTATAATCAAAACTAAGTATTTTGTTTGTTCTAAAGAGGGTCATAAGCCATTGTGTATTGAAGATCGTTATTCGAAGTAAAAAAAGCAATTCAAATCAAGGAACAGGGGGACCATTAGAACCGGATGCAAAGCTCAACTTATGATTTGCACGGTGGATGGTAGATTATATACAATAAAGATATTTGTTGATGGCCATAATCATAAGTTTGTATGTCCACATGATATTCATATGCTGCAAGCATACAGACAATTGTCAGATGTCCAGGAGGAGATTATATGGGAACTAGGCACTTTAAACCTTGGTCCTGTCAAAGCTTTCCATATAATGAGGAAACGTTATGGTGGTTTCGAGAATGTTGGCGCCACGGTTAATGATTGCAAAAATTTTAGAAATCGAATTAACAGCTATATAGGAGAATATGACGCTGACATGATGATTAATAGGATGACCGACAAAAAACAGTATTTAGTTGATTATTCGTTTGAATATTCTGTTGATGATGACAAACGGTTAATTGGTTTGTTCTAGGCTGATGGGTTATGCAAGCGTAACTTTATGGAGTTCGGGGATGTGATATCGTTCAATGCAACTTTCAAGACAAACAGGTAAGTGTTACATAAAATGTTTTTTATTTATTTTTCGCATGTTATATGATTTTCCTAAATTGCAATATCGCATGTTATTATATATTGAACAGTAGTTGTTGAATATATCGCATGTTATACTGTCTATTTTCGCATGTGATATCTGTCTATTTCGCATGTTTTAAATGTGTACTTCGCATGTGTTTGTTAAGGTACAAGATGGTGTTTGTTCCGTTCACTTGCATTGACAACCACTGTCGAAATGTAACCCTTGGAGCTGGGTTGTTGGCATCGGAGAGCATTGAATCATATAAATGGCTTCTGAATTCATTCGTAAAGTCATTTCATCGGCAGCCAAAGGTTGTAGTGACGGACCAAGACCCTGCTATGAAACAAGCTATTGAGGAGGTTTTTTCTGCTAGCAGACACAGATTGTGCATGTGGCACATAATGAAAAAAGTGGCAGATAAGGTATAGCATGCTATATTGTCTTTCGTCAGCGTTTTTTTTTTTATAATATAGATTTTGTTATAGGCTGATATAAAAAGCATTTATCGGTATAGGTTGGACACGAGTTGTGCAATAATGATGAGTTTAAAAGGAGGATGTGCGACATTGTATGGACTGATTCCATTGAGCCTGAAGAATTCGAGAGACAGTGGAAGTTGGTGATGATTGAGTACGGTCTCACTGAAAACAAATGGATTGATGATATGTTTTCGATGAGATACATGTGGATTCCGCTTTTTACCGGCATGAGCCCATGTCTGGACTCATGCGAACAACTTCGAGATCAGAGAGCGGGAATCATTTTTTTTTTTTTGCCAGGTGGCAAATTCACAACTCACTCTTGTAGAGTTTATGAATCATTTTGACGGTACAATGGATGTCCAAAGGTTCAATCACAGAAAGAATGATCATATTTCAAGATATACTGAGCCTGATGATTGGGCAAAACTACTTTGGAAAAAGATGCTGCTAAGATATACACCAGGTCTATATTCTTTGATCAGCAAACATAGATATACGGAACTATTACCGAGTGTCTGCCGATGGACACCAAAATCGAGGGTCCACAGATCAGGATATCGTTGAAAGATTTTAAAGCTCATGGAGATGGTTTATTAGAGGTATTATAGCATATATTTTTAAAACGTACGATTTTGAAAACCTACATGCGAATTTCATTTCGACAGTGATTTTGCAATATGCGATTTTGATGTACGCATGCGATTTTAAATTAATACAATTGAATGATTTTTTAGACATGCGAAATTGTTAATTTACACATGCGATTTTAATTTTTAATATATATATTTTTTTTGGTTTTATTAGGTGTGGTTCAAGAATCTTGAAAATGATGTAACTGCACAGTGTAGTTGTTTGCGTTTTGAGCAGTATAGGCTGCTATGTAAACACATCTATTTTCTTTTCAAGATGTTTGGTGTTAAAGAAATACCAAACAAATATGTTATGAAGAGATGGACAAAGGATGTGGTCCCGAATGAATTAAACGTGAAGTTCGATATAAAGGTGGGTGATAAGGATGTGCAACACAAGGCTAAACAGATTGCTCGTGAAATCATCCACACAGGGGAGTATTTGGTTAGCAATTTGATTTCCGACCTTGATCAACTTGTTTTAGTAGGGATCAAATGAGGCAGCTTAAAGAGAGAGTTGATCAGAGTCGTATAACCAAGCAGCTTGATCCAAAGTTTGACCGATTTTCAATGTTGATTGGTTACCAACAACCAGTAACTAATGCACCTCCTACTGTCCGTGTGCCGGCTGGTATAAGAAACAAAGGTCGTGGCTCGCATAAAAGGATTAAATCCAAGAAAGAACAAATGATCAGCCGCAAAGGAAAAAGGTCAAGGACATGTAGTGTATGCAATGAAAAAGGCCATGATATTCGGACTTGCGAGATACTGAAAGGCAAACAACAAAAGAAGATGAAGGGAGTCCAGGTTGAAAAAGATCCCAGAGACAAAGACAACGAGGTCGAAGACGATGAAGAGGAAGATGAGTATGAAGATTACAATGGAAGTAGTGATGATGGCACTGAAGAAGAAGATCAGTGGGAGGAGGTTTCAGATGAGGAAGATTAAATTTTTTTAATGTACATGCGATTTTATACGAAACACATGCGATTTTATATTCATCTGTTTATATCATGCATTCATGCGATTTAGTATGTAAACATGCGATTTTATATGCATCAGTTTATAATTAGTCTTACATGCGATTTCACTTTTAGTACATGCGATTTTGAGTTATCTTGTTTTTTTGTGACAAAGATGTCTAAATCATTCATGCGATTTATATCATAATGAAGCATAAGATGTATTCAAAACATGTACCCAAAATATAAAGTAGTTGTTATTGTCTAACACAGCTAAAACCATAAAACGATTAAACAGAAATCTAGTTACTTGAAGCAAAGATTTTGTCACGTTCAGCCGAGCTGAACTCCATCTTCTCGTTCACAGTGTTTAGAGCATCTTTCAGGAAAGAGAAGGCTAGGTCATCAGCTCGAGACTGTTCCTTTATGTGATCCAAAGCTGCGTCTCTGAAGCTTGATTGTGGTTCTTCAAGTAGTCTCTCCCACATCTCTTGATTTTTCTTGATTTCTTCAAGAATCTTCCCCTGCACATCAAGAATCAAATGAGAAGAGGTGACATCGGTGCTTATTTCTGTCAACGTGCGAGTTGACAATAGTTTCTTTATTGCAATGTTTTTTATTTTTTCCGAATCTTCAGATGCCATTTTTGTGGGTGTGTTGTGTGTGTTCTATGTCTTAATATGGAAGGTAGTTATCCTTGGATATTTTATATTAAAATAGTAAATTTATTATGTAGGTAGGGTGGTAAGTTCAGTAGTATTTATGGTAAAATTGATCATTACATGTCAAATTACAGTCACATCGGTAATAAATTCATTTTTTATATAAAATAGTTCATTTTTATTTATTTTAGTTATTAATTCGTAAATTTTTTTTTGCATTTTTAGGTCAAAGTTACATGAAAGTATTAGCAGCATTATATTGAAAATCGCATACGATTCCAAAACGAATTTGCAAACTATAAGAAATCTCAAAGATTATTAACTTTTTTTGAAATCGCATGTGTATAAATCATGAATTCGCAAACTATAAGAAATCTAAAAAATTATTAACTTTTTTTTTTTGAAATCGCATGTGTATGAATCATGAATTCGCACATCATAAGACATCTTAAACATTATTGCCTTTTTTTTTAAATCGCATGTTATAATATATGATTTCGCACACTATACAAAAAACACAACCTTTCTTTTTGTCTGCAATGTTTTTTCGCACGTTTGATATATATTTCGCATATTTTGTTTGATTTTCATCCTGAATCATCTTCTTCGATAGACGGTCTATCGATTTGTTTCAGTTCTGAACATCCAAATTCAGCAGATAATGAAATCGTAGAAAGGAGTTGGTGAATAAGAATCGATCGATTTTTTATTACTTGTTGGATTTTTCGAATACGATCTTGAATAAGAATCTTACGGTATGATTTGTGAGTTTTTGTTTGCTGATTATCAGGGGTTTTGATTTCGCAATGGACGATTTTAACCTTGGCGGTTTCATTTATTTATTTTAATTTGATTTTTAATTCTTAAACACGCGGTTTAAATGAGATGATTTGACGGTTGTGGTTATAGCGTACATAATGTACGATTAGGGGATTTGTATGATAACCGGCCTCTATATATTATATCAACTTTTTTACATACAAATACAAATTACTATTTTTTAAGTATCGAGCAAAATCATCATTAAATCTATGATTATTAAAACTAAAAGCCCCTTCATGATGAAATTTATTATGATGACTACTTGGGACTAAGACCACCATAATCGTAGGAGAGAAATAACTTTTAAGTTACATGTCTCCATAGTTATTTGTTTTTGGAGATCTTTTCCGAAAAATAAAACTATGTCCAAGGTCAGGGTTGTCCTGAAAATTCGGAGGCCTTTAGCGAGCTAAACATGAGCCCCAAAAATACAATAGCGTCCTGAAATTCTCAGTCCTCCTTACTCCACTTAATCGTTGAGTTTAGGGTTCGTCTCGCTTGAAGCCTTCAATCATACAATTGCAACCCTTCTTTTTTTAATCGTCAGTTCATCAACCATACCCCTTTGTCCCGCTTCAAACCTTCAAGCATCAGTCATCCTTTTTTTGTGTTGCCGTCATTCACGACTTGCCACTTTTTTTTAATTGGGTTTAAAAATAAATTTTAAAACAACATTGGGTTAATGTTTTAGTTAGGTAAATGGGTGATTAAAATATGAGTTTATTTGTTTAATGGCCCTAAACTAAATCAAAATTTAATAGGTTTAACAAACAAATTGAGTAGTGACCCACTTTATCCCTCCCCGGGTAAGCCATGTCCAAGGTTTGTACACCAATTTCGAAGATTTGTTAAAAAAGAACCACTACTTACAAATATAGTACAACATAAACACTACTTATTTTTTAAGTAGTGTGGGGCACCCCCACACCGCCCCCCTTAGCTTTGTCCCGTCTTCTCCGTCTCCCCAGTGACATCCAAGCCGGGCCATCATTCTCTCTCTCTCTTCTTTCTCTCTCCTCTCTCTCTTTCTGTCTCTAAAAAATCAAATGAATTATATTTTTTTTATTGTTTTTATAAATAGTGTGGGGACCCATCCTCCACCAACTTGGTCCATCCCCTTTAGACCCATCCTCACTCTCGATGACGTGACGGGTAACGTGGCAGCCCATCCCCTTGGGGATGAGCCTAACCATACCCTTCCTTCAGTCTTACAAAATTTGTACATGTAGTGCAAAGAATCTTCTCACCCTTGTTTAGTTGCTTCTACTTTTTCATCGAGATTGGATTTGAATTGGTGTTCAACATACCGCTTGTGTAGCCTACCTGAATGTACGAGATCAAAAAGAGCGTTGCATGAAAAAGTTAGAGGTCCAAGATATTAAGAACAATGGGAAGAATCGATTGAAGAAGGTAAAGAGGAATCTAAGACATCCAATCGATGAAAAAGAATCTAAGACCATGCGTAGTGTGTCGTTTTTTTTTTTTTAAATTGCCCAATCACGCCCAATAACGCCCCTTCCCCACTACACCTGGGCGTTATTGGGCGTTATCTTGCAAAAAATGCTCCTTGGCGTAGTTTGAAAAACGCCGAATGGGGAAAAGGTTGGCCAATCACATTAGAGATTCCATTTGCTTGGCCAATAAGATTTTTAGATGTTTTTTTAATTTTATTTTACTACAAAACATATTGCCCAATAATGCCCCATCCCCACTACACCCATTTTAGAAAACGCCCAACAATGCCCCATTGCTGACTGGGTTGACACATGACGCAAAACGTCCAAGGGTGAATATTGCCCAACTACGCATGGTCTAAGAAGAATTATCAATTCGAGATATTAAAAGTTCTAAAAACCAATAGGGTTTGAAGCTACTACAATTACCTCATAGAAAGTTGCTATCAGTCATTTCTTTTTTTAAGTCAAATTTTTTTTAAACCATCAACCCGGTTAGCAATTAACTAACCCAGGGTAAAACAAACAAACAATTGTAAGTACATAACTGAGTTTTTTATCCACTCGGTCTAATAATTGTATACTTACGACTACAACTATAACATCACAAACAAGATTATATGGCGGACGAGACAATCAATTAGTGTTCAACAAAAAGAAGATTATTCATGCGATATTCTCACAAACATTTTGGAGTATTTGGTTGGCATAAAAAGAATTAAACTACGCACGTTGCGGCCTATTAACTTGTCAAAATTAGACCGAAACGTAGGCCCGGCAATTTTGACCCATGCGCTTAAGTTTGGGTAATCATGGGCTTTATTGTAAAGCTTTTGGGCCATTTTGGGTTAAGTATCATTTTTACAATGGGTAATATGGGCTGAATTAAAAGTAAAAAAATAGAACTGCGGGTCAGGATGGGTAATAAAAAAAAAGAAGGCAGGTCAGAATGGGTATCTACCCTACACACTGTAACTCATCTAGCAAACCACCACTGCAATTCAGTAGTTCATCTTCTTCCTTCTCATGTGAGGCAATCAATACATAGTTGATTTGGTCCACCGTAGCTCCTCCGACACCGTACAAGTTCGAGTTGCTCCAGTCCATTCTTCAAGTGTGTTCAAGAAATTTCGTCGATTAGGGTTTCTGATTGGGCAAATCATAAGGTATTTTGACTATTTTATGAGTAATCTTCTGTTCTTCTCGTCGATTAGGTTTCCGATTAGAGCTGAGATGATGAAATTTTACACTCCTACTTTTAAATTCGTTCAATTCTCGTCTGTAATTTGATGATATGATTATTGATTTCATCTGTAATTTGATGCCCACCAAGTGTTCGACCTATTGCCCCAATGAAAATGGTTCATTGATTATGTCATTTTTATTTCAATGAAAATGGTTCATTGATTAACGATTTGGGGTTTCTAAAATTTTGTTTTGTTAAATGGGTATCAAAGATTTTGAATTATTTGTGGAGTTTTTGTTGAGAATTTTGTGGATTCTGCATATTCTGTTTTGATTCTTGCTTTTCTTTAAGCGATTTTTTTTTTCTTTTTAAATTTGTTATGTGGCTATGTGCTATTGAGTTGATCTTCCAGTCTGAATTTTGTTCTAGTTTTTACTGTTAATTCAGTTATTGTGTAAGGTTTTGAAGCCATTCCTTTTTCCCTGATTTAATTTATCATAATTATGTATTATTATTGGATTAATATGTATTTATTTGACTAAGAGTGTGGTAAACATGTAGAATGATTCAATGTAGAATGAAGTTAGTTCATTTAGTTCATTGATGGTTAATTGATTATGTCATAATACCCGTGTTTTGCTTTATTGCAGATTAAATTAAATATGTCGGGTAACGATGATCACGAAGATGAAGTTAGTTCATTTAGTTCGGGCAAACATTCTTCCATGGTTTGGAGCTATTTTGATAAATTACCAGTTGGACCCGGGGGAATTCAGAAGGCCAGTTGTACGGGTTGTGGAAAAGTGTTTAGTGCCAATTCGGGAACATCTAATATGAAACGACATCTTCCCAAGTGTTTTGATCTTAATAAACCCGGTCCACCAAAAAAGCTTGCCCCATTAGATCAAGCAATGTATAGGGAGAAATTAGCATACTCTATCATCAAGCACAACTACCCTTTCAGCTATGTTGAACATGAGGGAACAAGAGATTTGCACAAGTTTTTACACCGCGATGTGAAGCCCATAACAAGAAACACTGCGAAGGCGGATGTCCTAAAAATATATAATAGAGAGAAGACAATTCTTAAAGAAAAATTACAAAAAGTAAATGGTAGAGTATGTTTGACTACTGATTTATGGAGTTCTATCACGACAGATGGGTATATGGCTCTAACGGCTCACTACATTGATGAGAATTGGGTTCTAAGAAAAAAGGTCTTGAACTTTAAAGTTATACCACCTCCGCATAGTGGTAAAATTTTAGCAGAGTACATGATTAACTTTTTAGCAGATTGGGGCATTCAGAAAAAAGTTTTTACGATCACATTAGACAATGCTAAATATAATGATGTTTTGGTAAATTGTTTAAGCAGTCACTTGCGTTTGAATAATGTGTTAGTTTGTGATGGGGATTTTACTCATGTACGTTGTTCTGCACATGTGTTAAACCTTATTGTTCAAGAGGGCTTGAAGGTAATTGAAGGAGCTATTGAGAAGGTGCGAGAGTCCGTGAAGTTTGTTAGAGGAAGTAGTGCAAGAAAGTATAAGTTTGCAGAATGTATACACCACCTTTCATTACAATGCGGGAAATATGTGCGTCAAGATATTGTAACTAGATGGAATTCTACATATCTTATGCTCGATAGTGCGTTGGCTTATCGTAATGCTTATGCTCGGTTAGCACTAGTTGATTCTAGTTATAAGAGTTTTCCAACAGAAAAAGAATGGGCAAGGGTGGAAACAATCACAGAATTATTGAAGCCTTTTTATGACATCACAACTTTGTTTTCTGGTAGCTCTTATCCTACTTCCAACCTATATTTTCATAACGTGTGGAGAATTCAGATGTGTATTGAAGACGCTATCAACAATGCTGATAATGTGATAAGTGGCATGGCAAAAGAAATGAAAAAGAAGTTTGATAAGTATTGGGAAAATTATAGCATGGTGTTGTCTTTTGCAGTTGTTCTAGATCCACGATATAAGTTTAAGGTTGTTGAGTTTTGTTTTAAAAAACTTAATATGGAGGACAAAGTGCGCAAAGAGAAATTGGACATTATTTTCAAGGGTATGCATAAGCTATATGATAAGGAGTATGGTATCTATTCAACGACAAGTTCTTCAACTGTCGAGAGTTCAAATACTAGTGTCAGCACAAGAGACGACTTGGATGGATTTGAGTCATTTACAAGCGAATTTAAAAAGGTTGAGAAAGAAAAATCACAATTAGACATGTATTTGGAGGAGCCTGAACTTAATAGGAGAGAAGAACTTGACGTCTTACAGTATTGGAAGGATAATCAAGGTAGATATCCTCAATTGTGTCTCATGGCTCGTGATATATTGAGCATCCCAATCACTACTGTTGCTTCAGAATCATCTTTTAGTATCGGGGGACGGGTTCTAAGTAAATACCGAACTTCACTACTTTCATCAAGTATCGAGGCTTTGTTATGTGCTCGTGATTGGTTGTTCGATTTAGAAGGTATCAAATTCTTCTCTTTGTGACTTAACTTTATATAGGATCATAATCATAATTCATTGTTTACTTTTTTGGCATATCCAGAGGAAGATGAGGAAGATATGGAGGATGAACTTGCAGAAGATATTGAAGCATTGTATCCAAGGTATCAAAGTAGCCAAGTTTAGGTAATATTCACTTTATTTCTAAAACTCGAGCTCAATTCTAAAATTTTTACATATTGCCAATTCTAAAATTGTTGTAATTTATAGGGGCCGTGGGACTACGTAGCTTGATGGTGAGGTTGAATGGACCGACTTATGTTGTGATGATTTTGGAGATTTGTGTTTATGTTTTGGTTATATGGTATGTTCGTGGTTCCTTATGTTTTGTATGCGATGATAGATATTAACGCTTGGTTAAGATTAACGAACACAGTGATTGTGTCGGAAACTTGAGCGAGAAAGATTTGGGATTGCCTTTGAATCTAAATCTTTGACTATTCAACCCGAATGCGATATGTTTTACAAACATCCTGATCCTGTGTTACTTCTTTATTTGTTACTTGATATATACAAGTTTATAGTATAACAAATTCTATTATAAGTAATCCAAATAGCCTTCTTTCTGTTATTAAAAATTTGTATTGTATATATAAAACATCCTGATCCTGTGTTACTTCTTTATTTGTTACTTGATATATACAAGTTTATAGTATAACAAATTCTATTATAAGACACCAAAAATTCATCTGTTTATCAGCCAGATCCTTGGGACTGGGCCCTGTTTCTGTAGATGAAACAAGTGTTTTTGTTGCTATTTCATCTGTTTATTGGATGCTTGTAAGTTTGTGATTGGTGGGATCAAAGCATATGTTCCCATATGGAAGAAAGAGGTTTACTACTTTACTCCAATGGTACAGTATGGAAAGGAAACATGGATTTTTATTGACAATTTTTAAGTGAGCTGCAAGAGGTAACTAAGATCCAGTTACATTTTTCCAAGTTGTGGAACCCTCTATTTTTATGTCATCTATGTCTGGAATTTATGAGTTATGAGGTTCTTTAAAAATGAATCAAGTTGTTAGCTTCTAAAGTGGGTCGAATATATTGTCCAAAAGCCCTCATATATTTTCCTCTTTTTTTAATTTTTTTTAATTTTTTTAATTTTTTTAATTTTTTTTTAATTTTTTTTTAATTTTTTTCGTTTTTTTTTAATTTTTTTTAATTTTTTTCAAAATTTTTCGTTTTTTTAATTTTTTTTTATTTTTTTTTCGTTTTTTTTTAAATTTTTTAAATTTTTTTCGTTTTTTAAATTTTTTTTATAATTTTTATAATTTTTTTCAGTTTTTATTATTATTGATTTATTCTCAACCCATCCTGACCCGAACTCATCCTGACCCAAACTCATTCTGACCTTCTTCTTTCTTTTACCCATCTTAACCCAAACTCATTCTAACCCAAACCCATTCTGACCCAACAACCAATCCAATCCAACCCATCCATTTTGCTACCTCTACCGAAACGTATAACATAGAGAAGAGAGTTAATAGCCAAAATGGTCCCTGATGTTTGCTCACTTTTGCCATTTTAGTCCAAAATCCAAAATTTTTAAATCTGGGTCCCTGATGTTTGCATTTTGTTGCCATTTTGGTCCAAAATCAAAAAACCCCCTTTTTTTACTGTTGAAAACTGATTGTTTTGTCCTTTTGTGCATGGGCATTTTGGTCATTTGGAATTATTATAACATGCCCCTCTGTCTCTCTTTTCTCTCTCTCTCTCTCTCTCTCTCAGATCTTCATCTTCTTCTCTCTTAGATCTTCACAAAACCCAAAAGCCCAAATCACGAAACCATCGATTAGACAAAGTTTTTTCCTCGAACCCAGAGGATTAAACCCTTAAAAGATAGCAAAAAGAAGAAAATTATGCAAACAATCTACTGAAAACAAATAGGTTCAAACTCAAATTTCCTCATCGCCATCATCAACACAGGCAACACCGGGTTTCTCACTACCGGCAACACCGAGTTCATCAATACCGACAACAACAACACTGACTTTATCACCACCGGCAACACCGCCTTCATCACCACCGTCCTAACCACCACTACAACAACTTCATCACAACGTGTTAGGGTTTTCCAGGTCATCTCTGACCAGACGCCCAAATCACGAAACCTCATTCCCTCTTCGTGCCATTCTACACACACATCTATATTCAGAAGTGTAGAGAGAGAATCTGAGGAGAGAGAGAGAATGGCGGCGGTGGCGTCGCAGCTCTGATTTACCGGCAGCGGGAGGAGCGGAGCGAAGTGGAGCTGGTGCTGCAGGGGCGGTGGTGGCAGAGCCGACGGTAGTCCGGTTCATCTGGGTTTTGTTACTTGATCTGCTTGTTTCAGCATTAATTTGTGTTTGAATTGTTGATTTGTTGTTCATCTGGGTTTTATGAAGATCTGAGAGAGAGACAAAGAGAGAAGGGGCTATAATTTTGGTCATCTGGGTTTTGTTAATTTGTTGTTCATCTGCGTTTTGGTCATCTGGGTTTTGGAATTTATGAAGATCTTCATCTGGGTTTTGTTGTTCATCTGCGTTTTGGCCAGATCTTCATCATCTGGGTTTATGAAGACATTCTGGGTTTGGTGAAGATCTGAGAGAGAGAAGATGATGAAGATTTGAGAGAGAGAGAAGAGAGAGACACAGGGGTATGTTATAATAATTCCAAATGACCAAAATGCCCCTGAACAAAAAGACAAAATAGACATGTTGCAACAGTCAAAAAGGGGGTTTTTGAATTTTGGACTAAAATGGCAATAAAAGTGAAACCTCAGGGACCCAGATTTAAAAATTTTGGATTTTGGACTAAAGTGGCAAAAGTGAGCAAACCTCAGGGACCATTTTGGCTATTAACTCTAGAAAAGAATAACTAAGTCGATTTAAGATCCGCGCATTGCGACGGGGCCATTAAACCGCAAAAAAAACGTAAAAACGTTGAACCACAAACGTGCGTTGCAGCATGTTAACTCGTAAAATGTAGACCGAAACGTAAAACAATAAATTTGTAAAAGATGAAAGTATATAAGACAAAAGCTAAAAGTGAAAACGTGTTATGGTAAAAGATGAAAAATAGTTTGTGACAAAACCGTAAAAAATCAAAATCATAAGAATGAAAAGTATGAAAAAAGTGGTTACAAAAAAGTGTTTACAAAGCATATTCCCGTTTGCCACGTTGATAGAAAGAAAGTTGTAACTATTTCTTTAATCTTGCACTAGGAAAGAAAGTTGTAACTATATCGTTAATCTTGCACTAGGATTAGGTTAGGGAGTTTAAATATACAATATTTAAACCAAAAAGCTATACATTTATTCTTTCCAAAACATGTTACTTTCTGTCACCAGAAAACATGTAAATTTAAATAGTCAACACGAGGTTAAAACAATATCTACCTCCATCAAGAATTCAATATCACCACAATGATGAAAAATCTTTTAAATGTTGAATTAATTCGTACAGTCAAATCGTGTGATTAAAACTGACTAAACCCGGTAATGAGATTTGGGGGGTTGTATCAATTTCTTTACATTAATTTCGATAAAATTTCGGTGTTCACTTAATCAACATAATCCTCACTTTAATCCATTTTTAGGTGTATGCATATACAGTGGCGGAGCCACACTTTGAACAACGGTGTCACCCGGCACCATTGAATTTTGTGTAGCAAATACAACGTATAATAGAAAAATTCGAGCGACACAATTGTTTTTTTACGAGCGACACCATTGTCTTTTTACAAACAACACCATTGTTTTGTTTTCTTCTAAAAGAGTTAGATAATAAACAAATTTATACTTCAAAAATTAAGCCCAGTTACTTGAATTTAATTAGTATATTTTAAATTATTAGAGGTCCATGCTTAATTTTTTTTCTAATATAGTAAGCATTATACGCCCATGTGTAATTGGTTTTGTTTCAATTGTTTAACCTAACCGGAACCAAATATTTGATGATCATCTGAATGATGCTTGCACTTATTTGTTATAATAAAAAACAGGTTTTTTTTTTTTTGCAAGATGCCATTCTACATTCTACACTATAACAATTGAAAATGTGAATAGTAATAAATCTATGTTTTATCATTTAAGTTGTCTTTTTTTTTTTTTACAATTAATTTACGTTTCCAATCCTGAACATTAATAAAGTTATCACACAACCTCTAAGCTATAATATTTTTTTTGATAAACGATTTACATATACCCTTGAACTTTAATAGATTTACCATAGATAAGTTTAATAATAATTATATTTTTTTATAAGCGATTTATGTTTCGACCCTCAAACTTTAGTAGAGTTATCATACGGACCTTAAAGTTTAATAAAGTTAATAAACTTATTTTTTTTCTTTTTTAACAAATAGCTGTTCTTTTATCCTTTTTATAGGTTTAGTTCTTTTTTGTTTTACTTATTATAATTAAAGCTAACTTTTAACTCTAGTCATGGTTATTTAATCATGTTGCTTTTTAACCCTTTAATATAAAATATACAAAATAACAAATATTATCAATTTTTAGTTACTTTATTATAGTTAAATGGAACTTTTAACTCTAAATTATTTACTTAACTGTTTTGATTGCTTAATTTTACTGTCATGAAATATATACATCCTCGCCATCAATCTCTACGACCTCACCGCGAAGCGTGGGCTTCAATCTTCACCATCAACCTCCTACGACCCGCCGCGAAACGCATGCTCGAATACTAGTTGAAAACATTATGAATCGTTTTCAAAACATGAAAATGCGTACAAAGCAACTATTAAATGAATTTTTTTACATATTTCAAATGACTTTGTAATTTTATTATGTGTTTTTATTCATTGACATTGTACTTTTACTGTGATATTTGCTTTTATTATGTGATTCGACCCGACTAGATCCGAACCGATCTAAAAAGTTTGACTCTGAGTTACTATAAACCGGGGTATCCATAAAAAATGACACCATAAGAAAAAGTTTCTGTTTCTGGCTCCGCCACTGTGCATATATACTTTCTTGAACACTTTTTCAAAATTGAAGCCTAATCTCTAGATATAATCTAAATTCAACAAGTTTACAAGATCTAGAAACTGGTTCTATCCCAATTGTAAATGATATCTTAATTTCGTGAGTTAAAATTGATAACCAAACACTCAAAAACTGATTTTAGAACTTAAGTACGACATCTCCTAGTCTAAGATCACTAGATATAGTGTTCCTAAAATTCTAAAACGCTAAACTTTGATTATATATTAATAATATAATATAATATAATATAATATAATATAAGATTTTACGCAAGCTAAAGATTCCTGATATAATGAGTTAAAAAGTAATGTTGTGTTATCAAATTTTGATGCATTTTGTTCGATAATCCAAGTGAAAAAGTTATCTGGTTTCAAAACTTATAAATTTGATGAATTGACTTAATTTGATAAAATTGTCAAATAGAGGAATTTTTTATTATATATAATAATAATAATAATAATAATAATAATAATAATCATCATCTTGAACTCTTAGCTATAGCAGTTTTTTTTTCTGTTTTATTTACACCAATAATATTTAATATATATTGCATACAGCCCCTCAAGTTTAATAAAAAAAATTCTTCATGCACTAAGTATAATATTTGTTTTAAGGGTTCTTGGATTTTAATAATCTTAACCCCCCCCACACACACATACACTCCATAAATCTAAAAAAAACCTAACCCCCCCCCCCCCCCCCCCCCTACCCCCAACCCAAAAAAAAAAAAAAAACTAAATAAAAACTAACCCCCACCCACCCTACTCAAACTAAATGCCAAAAAGTAAACCATAAAGTTAAACCCTACAACTAAATGCTAAAAAAAGTTTTATTTAGTTAAATCGTGACTTTAACAAAAAAAACTACGACATATGCACATGTGTGGCAGCGCGTGCATTAATACTAAAAAGCCTAAACCACCTAACCCACCCCCCACCGACACCCCCAAAAACCTAAACCCCCCACCCTCAAAACCTAAATCCACCCTCCTACCAAAAGCCTAAACCCTCCTCCCCCCCCCCCCCCCCCCCCCCCCTCAAAAAAAAAAAAAAAAAAAAAACCTAAAACGAAACTCTAAACGTAAACTCCCTATTAACCTACATCCCCCACCCGCACACCCCAAAAACCTAATACTAATCGTAAACCCACAAAAAACCTAACTTTAAAAGCTAAAATAAACTCAAAAGATAACTCTAAGCATATAATGCACATGTGCAACATATACATATAATGCACATGTGCAGTATACATATAATGTACATGTGAAGTACAATTTTTTTTTGAAAAAAAAAATTTATACATAAAAAGTAAAGATTTTTTGTAAAACAAAATTCTAAAAAAATATTTTGATATGTTTTTTAGGTTTTTTAGTTTTCTCATTTATATATAGTTTTCTCATGATCCTATATATATATATATATATAAGGGTGTGAGTTGCCTACAAAGTCCATTTTTCCTACAAAGTGTACAAAGTCATAGAACACCACATTTTATGCCATAGAACACACTCAAAACCCACAAATAATAAAGTAAAGATAACTAAAACATCATATTTGTGGGTTTTGTGTTGTGTTTTGGATGATAAGGATTTGATTACCGAATGACTAACATTAGTGTGTTTTATGTTGATTATCATGTTGTGTTTTATATTCATAATTCTATGATGATGTGTTTGAAGTTTTTATGGACTGTTAGAGTTTGGATATTGTGTTTTAGTGATCTTCGCTCTGTTATTTGTGGGTTTTGAGTGTGTTTTATGGCTGAAATTGTGGTGTTTTATGACTTGTAAACTTTGTAGGAAAAATGGACTTTGTAGCCGAACCCTACCCTATATATATATATATCCATTTTAGTATCATGAAAACCCTAATCCACCATGAGGTTACTTAACTTATACTTTTCACAAAATTTGTATATAATCATGATTAGTGAACTTAATCCATTTTAACTTTATAAATACCCAATTAATCATGTTTCAATCATAACTTAATTTTTATAAATTTTGGCATGGTGTCCCCTAAATTACTACTAATTCCTTTTAATCATCATCATCAAGTTCCTCTAATCATCATCATCAACATTTCAAAACCTTAAGAAAAACTTTTCTATATTTTTCAACAAAGTTAAAGATCATGAGAAATTATACAAACCCTATATCTCTTTAAAAACAACTTTCTATGATCATCCATTTTAAAAACAAGTTTAAACTAACAACTTAGATATACATTTTAAATCAAAACTCATGATCATGAAATTTACTTATATAAACTCTAAACATACTTTTAAAGACAACTTTCAACATCATCCAACTTCTTAACAAGTTCATCACATCTTTTTTACTTATGTAACATGCTAGATCTATTTTTATTATCAACTTTGCATGTTCATCATGTATACTAACTTTATCACTTCAAGATCAACAAATAGACCACCAACATTACATACTTTATATTGTTTTTCTTTTGAGATTTTTAAGCGTTTTAACAAGGGTTTTCTTGATGATTAACTTGTACTTCCATAATCTACATTTACTGAGAAGCGAAAGTGAAGATCTAGGTACTTACAACTAGCACAAGGCTAGGGAAGAACTCTTAAAGAAAGTAAGAAGATATGATGTGTGCAAAATGCAACATATAAATTACATCAAATGTGGCATAAAACTAACCCTTTTTAGTACGAATGTTGGAAAAAGTGTGCTTTTGTCTTCCTTTTGTATTTTCAGGGATAAATGAGCTTAAATGAACAAAAGAAGCAAAAATGCAGCTAAATCTAACAATAATACAAGAAAAGGATTAAACGTGGCATGCCCGACCCCTCGACAGCATCCTCCCAAGCAAAAACAAGAAGTCAGAAGGCTGAACACGCCCCGTGCTCATTAAGCACGGGGGCGTGCTCAAGTGTCTGCAGAAAAGACAAAGTTGTAGAAGCTTCTATCACCCAACACGGGGGCGTGCCCAGTGGACACGGGGCCGTGGTCAACGCTAAGATTCGCAGAATCTAGGCAAATCTTGATAGTACAGATACGCTTCTGCACACGGGGCTGTGCCCAGCAGACACGGGGGCGTGGTCAACTAATGCAGACAAACTGCATTTAATGAAGAAAGAGAAGATGGATGGACACGGGGCCGTGCCCAATGGACACGGGGCCTTGTCCGGGCTTCTGTGCAGGCTATAAATAAGGGTGCTTGGCTCACTTGCAACTCATCCCTTGGCAAACCACCTCTCTCACTTCACCCACCCACCACCACCATCACAACCCACATCCACCACCATCATCCATCATCCATCATAGAGTGTGTGTAGTAGTCTCGGGATCCAAGATTGATCGTAAGAGTTCTTGACAATCAAAGGCCATGCTTGCCTAAGTCGCTTACATCACTTGGTGAAGACCAGCATTTAGTGTAATACTTTTTATTTTTAATCTTTTCGCACTTTTTGTTTGGTTATTTATTAATGACTTTAATAACTAGTTTCTTATGTTGAAGGTGAATCTTCCTTATCATTTGTCCGTGGTGTCTTGGCGTTATTTTACTGTCTATATAAAATAAAAGATTTACACCATTCATATATCCACGGTCTATATGGAGATATGTTGGCTACCTGGTCGGGGGTTAAGGGAATGGTTTGGTAAGAGTCTTGCCTTGTTCAGTGTATAGATCCTGCAAGAACCTGGGTCAAGCTTAGTAGGACCTCCTTCAATACCCACTGGTATTGGATGGCGGGGGTTTGAATTTCTTGATCCACTCATATGTAAACTACTATTAAAACATTAACCCGGCTACTTAGAATTGTATCCCTGCTGACTCAAACTACTTAGCCGAGGGTAACGTCACCTTCAAAAGAGGGGCCTACCACATTACGTATTAATAACTTAATTAATTATCTTTCAATAGTCCAACCATTTAGGATTGTATCCTTGCTGACTCAAACTACTGGGTTGAGGGTAACGTCACCTTCAAAAGAGGGGCCTACTACTATAACTAAGATAATCTCTTAAAAAGTGCAAAAGTGCAGAAATAATCAAAGGTTACACTAAAGGCGAGTCGGATCCAAGTGATTCATCTTGTCTATCTGTTTTATTTTTATTTTTATTTTTCATCATTTTTAGTTTTTATTTTCTAGTTTAAAACCTTTTTCTAAAATTTTGATTTGATTAGACGTTGAGGATAAACCGGTACTAAAAGCTCTTGTGTCCTTGGACGACCTCGGTATCTTACCAACACTATACTACGCTCACGATGGGTGCACTTGCCCATATGTGTGTTTGGTGTTAGTAAAATATCGTGTTTTATAAATTTAAAACTTGAGTAAAGTATTAAAAATGGCTAAAAATATACATATAAAAACATACCACACAACACACATCAAGATAGAAGCTCCAATCCTTGCAAGATAACATCCTTGATGATCCCTTATGCTTGTTACCAGCTTAGATCACCTTGAAATGCCTCTTAGAATTCTTGAATATGTTGTTTAGAATTTGAAAAGGAAGAGAGAGAGATGAGTTAGGGGCTGGGAGTTAGAGAGATGAAGAGGAGTGTGTGTGTTGGTTTTTGAAAATGTGATAAAGGTATGATCTTGTGTTCTTATTCTCCCTTATAACTTTCAACAACTCAATCCATTAGGTAAGGCCAAATCTCCTAAGGCCATACTTTCTTATCCTAAGAAAATCAACCAAGGTGAGGGCATGGGGGTCTGGGATTTGTTTTGATTTGTTTATTAGATTTAGGGATGTGTTGGAAATGTAGGATATATATTTATGTTGTTAGGGTGTGATTTGGTTTAACTAGGATGATTAGAATGTAATTATAGCATTAGGATACTAGTTAACACTAACTAGTTTGTTGGACAATGTTTAGTTAATGATTAGATGATAAATTAGACAATTAGTTTAGCTTATAAATTAAGTAGCATTTAATTAAATGATGTTAACCGGTATTTATAATTTAAATTCCCATTGGATATATGATAACCCTTGATAGTAATTGGTGATTATGATTTGTTCCCATTAACCATGTAACTGTAACCAGTTGTTTGGAAATTGTGATTTTTATAGCTCGGATCGGACACTTATATATTTATGTATTTTCCAGAAAATTTATAATTCATATACTTGTTTACCACTTAGGGTTTTGTCCATGTTTTCTATTAGACATAATATAATGTCTTTTTATGACATTCCGGGGCGTATTGGAACCGTCCTGGCATGAATAGTGTAACCGGATAATCTACCAATGGTCTCGGAAATTATTTTCATCGTATCGCCATCCGGCGAATACGAACATGTAATATGAAAATGTAATGCATTTCCTGGACATTGCTAGACTTAGGGGACTTAATCAATATAAATCAAGTCTATATGCATGTCACACCCCAACCGCTAGCGGAAATATCGGAGTGAGACGAAAATGAGATTGCAAAAGACTTCATAACACTAATGTGACAAGTATTTAATAATAAATTTCGTTTCATTGCTAAAAGAATAAATTACATGGTTTGAAATAGAATACAACAAGTTGAAATAAGACGAATTACATTACAACAAATATTTAAAGTTTAAAATGTGTTTCTAGGCATCATACTAAGTTCTATGCATCGTCATCATCATAATCCTGCAACAAGTTTAAAAGTATAGTTCAATACAAATAGTATTGGCGAATATACAAGTTTGAGTACTAGCATATAAGTATAAAAATGAACAATCCACATGGCAAACCTAGTTATCAAGATTAACGTATAAACCGACATGTGAACAAACAAGTCAAACCAAAGTTTAACGCAAGTATGAATGAATGCCTTAACATAACCCAACTTTCACAGGCGGTGCGTTACTCCTATAGCGCTATACATGTTAAGGGTATGCTCGTACGAAGTTAATTACAAGTTTATCACAAAACGAACAAACCCAGAAAATACGAATCAAGCATAACATAATAGTAAGCATGTATTGGATTGTTTGTTTGTATGTATGATTGTATAAAAGTATGTATGTTGAGTGTTTTGTATATGTAAACATGTTGCACCCAAAAAATGTAAAAACGGTAAAAAAGGGCGTCGAGTATACTCACAATATTACAAAGCTTTCCGATTACCCATGAGTGACGAGTTGTTTACGAATAAGGAATTGAGGGTAAGGTTCTACGACGTTTATGAAGTAATTAGTTTTGGGGTTTAGAATTTAAAGTACAAAAAGTAGGTATTTACAAAAGTATTATCTGGTTCTAAGTACTTGTTTATGATACTAAGTTATGTGTGATTTCATGGGTCCTAGTTTGCCCATTAGAATCAATAACAACTGACTTAGAATCGGAGATAAGTTAACCCTGGTTCATAATGAATAACCATTAACCGATTATTGTCATAAACTTGGCTAAGTTTATATATATATATATATATATGTATACTTATATAGTTATATTAATATCCTACAACTTAGTCCAATCATAGATATCATGTGGTGAAGAAACACGGAACTAATTTTTAGGATTAATTAGTTTGGTTTATGTTCCTTTCATAATGGTTAATCTTCTTAAACTTTCCTGAGCTCCTTAATGACCCGATCTTCCTGCAAAACAGAACACCGATAGCTCGTTAAGAGGGGAATATGGGGGTTTCCCTCTTAACCAGACTCCTGCATGAGAATAAGTATCTGCTTTGAGGAAATAAGTGTGTGTTAAGAGTGAGAGTGAAGAGAACATAATGAATTAACCTGTGCATGAAGGTCCTCTATTTATAGCCGGAGAGGTGTAAGAAGAGATGGGCTGATGGGCCTTGGGCCGGAAGGCGACAACAGAGAATATCCTTCTTGTCTCACAAGTATCTACCGTTAGTGCCTTATAGAAGACCTCCGGTGCTGGCGCACCTTGATTGGAGCCACGTGTCCCTGTTGTCGGCCCTGTTGTCCCTCTGCCATCAGCAGGTAAGTGGAGATCATGGGGCAGGTGTCGCCGCCCCTGATTGGTGCCACGTAGGCGTCCTTGTGTACTTATTGTCTCCTTCTCGTCAGACGATCGTGGAGCACGATAGAAAACAGCCTGGTGGACGCGGATTGGCTCTTTTCTTCTACCACTTGTACCTTGTGTACCTTCTGAAGTGGCCCTGCGCTCTAGCCCTGCGTGACCCTTGCTGAGCACGTAACTAGCCCGCACAGGGTTATAGGTGGCTGAAGGCTCTTATTCAGAACGCTAAGTGTAAAACTGATGTTTACTCTTATTTGTACCTCGCACGGGGTCAGCCTATGTTTGAGTAATCCGCGCGAGCCTAAGACTGATCAGCTTGCTGATTAAGGAGTATGGTCCTGCGCACGACCTGAAAGAAGGTCTGCGCAGCTTTTTGGGACCATACCCCTTCAAGTCCCCCCAGTCCATTGCTGCACCATGCGCGAAGCAAGTGGTTGGAGCTCTGGACTTAGAAAAAAGAAAGTACTAGTGAAAAATGCTTGTTTGATCTTGGTAGACGGCGTGCCTGTAATTGTTCGTCGGTTACTACGGCGCGACTACCAGGTTTGGATGATGTAGATTCCCTGTTTTTGGGTGTAAGCGCGCAATTTCATTGGATAATTATGAATGCTGCGCGGCCTGGGGTATCTTTTGCATGAAGTTAGTAGTAAATTTGAGCGGGAAAAACCTTGAATTTTGAATTCTGATAGGTTGGTGCGAAATGTCGTTGATGGCGACGTTTGAGTTGACTGTTGACACGGCCATCATCAAGTTATCCCTGACGTTTCGGCTTTCCATCAGGCGAGTGTGTCCCACGCGCGCGTGGTAACCGTCACTCCGAGAATCCCGCCTTACGTGTCGTCTGCTGATTGGAAACGCGCGCGGTGATTTCGGCACGTTTACCCATCACATTAAATGCGATGAGTATAAATAGTCGACGATAGGAGAGAAGACTTCACAAATCCTCTTCTGTTTCTCTACTTCTCTCCCTTTTCTTTGAATCTTCAAATCTTCAACGGTTGAAGTAGCAGATCTTCAAGTTCTTCCAGAAGTTCGAAGATATTCAAGTTGCTCGTGATTGCTTTATATTCATGGCTGAAGAAGGTTCTCATTCTGAAGAAGGTCCGGTCCCCGTTCTTAAATGGGATCAGGGCCTGTTTGAGCAGATTACACGTGGGTTTCGGTTTCCACCGGAGTGGGATGCACAGTATCCCCGGCAGGGTCAGACTTCCGCCGATGCACCGCCGGGGTATATAACCCTGTTTAAAGACTTCTTTCTTCAAGGCAACTTCCGGTTGCCGGCGACGGAGTTCCTGTCGCATATCCTTCATTATTACGGCTTTCATCTATCCCAGATGAGTCCACCCGGTATGGTGAGGGTGAGACATTTCGATTTTTTATGCCGATCCCATGATATAGAGCCTACGGTGGAGAGGTTTAGGGCGTTTTATCAGCTTATCAGGAATATGGGGCTCTACTCGTTTGGCTTCTGAATCCTCCTAAGAGTTTCCATGACTGGAAACATAAGTTCTTCTTCATCAGGGAAGAAGTTATCCCTATTGCGATGTTTTTCCGTGCGCCGGATGTGATTGAAAAGGAGGAGTTACCGATTCCAAAGGGAGAAGCTTGGTACTTAAAGCTAACTGCGACGCCAAATCGAGTTTTTGGTGAAAATGTTCTGGTCGCGGCGCAGATGAGTGACCAATGGCCGGAAGATAGCACCGAAGTGCCCGTGTTGAAGTTTCAAGATAGAGGTTAGTTACTTCTTTGATTATTTCTTCTTTTTGTAACTTCATTGCGCTCAATTGTTGAATTTTTATGTAGAAGCGCACCTCTACCAAGCTGCTTTCCCCACCTTTGGTAGGTCCATGGGCGTGCGCCCGCTGGAACCAGGGGAGCAATATTGGTATGAGAAGATTAAAGGTCGTTTCCTGTATCCCATTGCTGGGGCTTTTGCCAATCCTCCCACTGCAACTGAAGGTGCGCATCTTCCCAACCCCAGACCCTTGCGTGCTGTGACTTCCGCTGGGAAAGAGATTCTTTACCTTTCCAGCGAGGAGTCTGTAGGGTCTTCAAACGGGGAGCTAAGTTCCTGGTCTAACATCTTTGCAGGTGTGTTGCGCGACCTTGGGATTGATCCGGAGGAGAAGAAGAAGAAACTACCCAAGAAGAAGAAGAAGGTTATCACCATTGATCCTGAACCAACTAGCAAGAAGGGCGGGAGTAATCGCGCGATCACTGGTGCCTCTGAGAAAGGTACTCTTTGATTCCGTCAGAGTAACTTAGAAGATTATGTAATTACAAGCGACTCACTTGAAGGCTTGCTCGTATAGGCGAGAAGAAATTGAGCGCTGCTGGTTCAAGGAGTTCGGGGAGTGCGGGGTCGAGGAACCCTGATGCTGGCGCTACTCCCTCCTCTATCGCTCTGGATGAGGAAGAAGAGGTAGAACAAGAAGAAGAGGAAGAACCTGCTGCCAAGTTAGTGAGCAGGAAAAGAAGTAGGGAGACAGTTGCTGCTGATATCAAGGTGGCGCAGAAGGCTGAGGAGGTCCCTGTGATAGGGAAATAAAGCAGGCTGCGCACCCTATATAAATTCTCTCCAGGTTAGTTTTTGTGACTTCCTTCATGCTTTCTTTTAATGAAATCTCTTTTTAACACTTGGCTTCTGCAGAGGCCAAGAAGAAAACCCATGAGAAGAAGGGTGTTGAGCTTAAGGACCCAAAGGAGCCAGCGCAAAAGAAAACGAAGTTCATCATTAAGCATCCCCAGACAACTGTGGGGACGATTGAGAAGATAATCGAGGAGACAGACAAAGAGAAGGAGAAAGGGAAGGAAGGAGTGAAGGGAAAAGAGAAGAAGGCTGCTGAGAAGCCTGAGGGTGATAAATCTAATGAGACCCCGACCGCTGCTACTATCGCGTAGGATAAAGCGTAGGGTCCGGAGGTCGTCCACATCACGGGGCTTGACCAGCCCCTTCATGAGAAAAAGAAGGAAACTGCTCGAGGTAAAGGACCTGAGATTGTGAAGCCAACCAAGCCTGTGCATGTTGATGCCCCCAAACAGACTGTTCAAGTGACTTCCACTACTGGGGGATCGGCTGCTGCTGAGCGCAAGGAAGCCACCACTGATGCAGGTGGCGCGGGTGCTGATGTTAACATCCGTTCCAGCGCTTTCGCGGCTGGGCAAGCTAGTGCGGGGAGCCAAAGCTCACTGCCTCATCCTCCAATAGGTCCTAAAGATACCTTAGGGGATATTTATTATAAGACTTATACCGAGGAGGCGCGCGACGATGCTCCCCATCATCCACCATGGGGCTTGAAGCAAAAAGATACTTTCTTGGAGTTCAGTCCCTGCCGCGACTGGTTCTTGAATTCGTTCCCTCCTGGTGAGGTTAACCGGCAAAGGGCGCGGACCCATGATCGATTATACCATGCGTATGTTGTTGGCGAGGCCAATACTCGCGCTGCTAATCACTAGATTGTGCGAGAGTGGCGCACAATGGTAAAGGAGCAGGGTGATTGGGAAAAATATCGTGAACGTTTGTTGAGGCAAGTGAAGGATTTTGAGAAGGCGAAAGCTGCCCTTAGTGAGGAGAAAGCCAAGTATGAGGCTGATAGAAAATCAGAGGAGTGGGGCAGCGAGGGCTTACGGGGTAAGCTTCGTGCTGCAGAAGATCTATTGGCGAAATAGCATGGTGATTGGAAAAAAAATATGTGAAAAGGATAATCAGCGCATGTATGCAGCTCGCGCCAAGATTACCGACCTTGAGGCTCAAAATGCCACATTAACGAAGAAGGTTGAGGATCTTGAGGCTGACAAGGAGCGCGCTGAGGTTCGACACCTTTTAGCCCTTCCTTTCTTTATTTTTATTTGTCAAGATTTTACTAAGTCATTATCTCATCTCTTGTAGGCTGAGTTAGAGGCGCAGGTGGCCAGCAGGGACAAGGATTTGCATGCCAAACATGTGGAGATCGCGGAGTTGAAGCGCAGATTGCGCGAACAGACTGATAAGAGCGAATCTTTGGAGATTGACCTTGAAGCTGAGAGAGTGAAAGCTGCTACTGCTGAGGAGGCTAAACTGAAGGCCGAAGAGGCGCGGGATATCAGTACGTCTGCCCTCAATGTAGCATAAAACAATTACTCCAAAGCCCAAGGCATCGTTGACACGCTGGTCTCCGAGGCTGAATGGATGCGCGGTAGAGGCGTGGTCTTGGTAAGGCTCTCCTCTTTTTAATTTGGGCTTTATTTTTGTTATCTTGGCTTTTACTCATTTGTTTTTTGCTTTTGTAGATAGCTAACTCCATCTTGAATGCCTCTGAGTTAGATACGGCTGTTGCCGCTCTCATAGATGCCTCACGCGCGGTTGGGCATCATGGAGGTTATCTGGAGTGTGCTCATCACGTTGTAGAAGCATTTGGACAGGAGTTTGAAGTCAGCTATTGCTCAGTGACCGATCAGGCTGATGCTGCATTAGCCCGCGCTGAAAAGGTTTACGACCATTTATCACTGCCTGTGATTGATTTGGTTGCAGAAGCGCTGAAGCATGATGACTGGTGTCAGCCGCTGAAGACTATTCTAGATCCTCCAGAGACTATGGAGCTATCTGACGAAGAAGAACCAGCTGGTGGTGATGGTGATGGTGATGGAGATGTTTATGAATAGGTGGTAGTGTTGATAGGCCTTGTGCCTTGTAATTTATTTTCAACTTTTGTGTACTGTGCAGTTGCGCTTTTGGAATTGGACTTATGGTGCCCCATTACTTTTTAATGTAATTATTGCGCGGTCGCGCTTTTTTGAATATAGCACTTATGTTTGCTTTCTATTTTCCAAGTTACAATTATTGCATTGTTGTTAGAAACTTTGGTTAAGTTAGCGCGAATAAATGTAAGTGTGGCTCTTGTGTGAGTGTAACTGCCCGTTCTCGCGCTATGTTTGTGGAAGACCTTGGAGGCATAACTCAAGAGCTCGAAATTTACTGAAGTGTTTTCGTGCTAATCAAAAGTTTAACATGCATTTGTAACATAGAAGTTATGATAGTAGAAAAAACATAAGTCATAATCGATGCTTTCATTAAGAAACAGGTGCTAGGCCAACGTACATCATTGAAATAAAATAAAGGGCGTATAGCTAACATAGGTAATTAAATAGGCACGTGGCCATCATAAGTGGATAAAGGCGCATGGCCGAGAGTAGTCACATGTAACATTTGTGCAATTGTTGCGCGTTCCACGTGCGCGGGATGATGTATCCATCTAGTGTGCGCAGCATGTATGCCCCCTTTCGTAGCACCTCATGTACCAAGTATGGGCCTTCCCACTTGGGTGCTAGCTTCCCGGGGCGTTTAGCATTGGAGGCTTCATTGTCTCTGAAGACGTACTCTCCTGGAGTGAGTGTACAAATGCGCACTCTTGCATTGTATGTCACACCCTGGCTTTGCGGAAGCGTGGGTTTATCTGGTGTGACTTCTTAATACCATAGCTTAATCACAACAAAGCTATATGAAAATAAAACCATGCAGATCATCCATTGATTTAAGTTTGAAAAGTAAAATACCACAACATTGTCTTGAGGCGTTGACACATGCAACGGAAATTACAACCTAATAACATAAAACATTGTTTGAAAGACACAACCACAAACTTAAAATAGACGTAATTTAAGAACTGTGACTCGTCCAGGTAAAAGCCACAACCCCTAAACTTGGATGATCCCATACTCCAACGCAGTGTGAAAACGTAGCATACCGTGCCAGATCCTTAGTTCCCTGAAATACATGTAAGTTGGAAAAATCAACATAATGTTGAGCGAGTTCATGTGTAAGTGAGTAAGTAAAACCTTTGTAAGTATAAAATCCTGGTATGTAGCAAATAAGGAAAAAGAGATCACCAATGGTTTGCAAGGCCATTGATATGTGTGAAGTGCAAGTAGGAAGACTCAAACCTAGCGGATTTTGCGTTGGGCACAAAGTCACCCCGAGGTCCGTTCTGTTGGGCCTGGGGCTGGGCTCGCTACACCCAGATAGATCTACCGCTTACGTCCCTCGGTCCTACAATGAGGATTAATGGCCTCCAGTTCCCGCCTACCCACTCACATGATCTAAGTAGTAACCCTCCTTACGCTAACCATACCATGTAAAAAGTACTCGTAATCATAGTAACATGTATTTCACCCCCGCAGTTTAAAACTGAAAACAGTTAAGAGAAAAGGGGGACATGAACTCACCGAAGTGCGTCTCTAACAAGAAATCTCCTGGTCAACCTGCTGTGCGACGACCTACACGTACTAACTTCTATTAGACGGACGGCCGTGCCTTAGCTTAAGGTTTAATGTCTTTGGGAAATAGTTAGGCAACTATTTCGTAATTACACTTCGTAATTATTTTGTAAATATATTCCTTCCCAAGGATGGGGGTTTTTAATACATGTGCGTTCGTATAGCTTCGAAATATATTATTAAGTCTCACTTAATGTAATATATTTTATTTCATTTGTCCAAAATTCTTTACTTCCAAAATATAAATATTTTTCCCAAAAATATTATATTTTATTACATATAATTTTCCAAAATAATATCCTTGTCAAAATACACACTTATGAGTATTTTTTGAAATACGTAAGTTACGTTGTAAGGTTCGGGTGGTATTAATAATACCGGTGTAACTTAAATATTTATTGTGAAGGCGTTCGCATTATTTTGGAATCGTTAATATTTGGTGTATTCTAGTAATATTATTTTTATCCTAAAAATAATATTTGTATAGTTCACAAAATAATCATAAAAATCATGGCGAACTTTGTTTGGAAAAATAAGTTAAAATATATCCATAACACTTGTGATAAAAATATTTACCAGTGTTAGATTTTTGGAAAAATTTCGCCAGAGTTTCCTCTGTAACCGGAGGTGGCCACGCTTACAAGCGTATCATTTTCTTTTAAAATTTCAAATCAACAATGTTCCCAACATCAATCAACAAAGTTTCATTATCAAAATAGTCAAAATAGATATAATCGCAAAACACATGAACTTGTGGTTTGTGTAAAATACGTAGTAACTTTCCCCATATTTTAGTAGATCTTTCTATAAATAAAATCGGGTTCTCACGAATCTTGTTCTTTCAGAAAATGCATTCGTACATCTTCTTGTCAAATATTACAAAAACAATTCTTTGTTAATACTTTTTGTCACACTTGTGTGTTTACAAAAATCACCTTTGTTTAGGAAAGATCCGGCTTCAAAAATATGATTTCTTTTGACACTTGGTCCTTTGAAAATACCACTTGTAGATCCGTAGATCTACTAGTTTAGAACTCCATTTTATAAGAAAAATTGTTTTTGCACAAGTTCATGATTATAAGTAGTAGTGTTCTTCATCTAACCACTTTTCACACTTTAACATACACTAGGTCATGTTCCATGAACATGACTTTGTCGGGTTAAATGACGATCCGAACTAACACTAGCATAAAACAACACTAAATAATCATAACAAAACAAGTCTTATAAGTTTTACACCAATATTTACTTATTAACAACCAAGTTCATCACCTTTAGTAGACTTTTAATTTTGTTCTTACATGTTCATAAATTTCAACTGACAAAATTCTTATTGACCACTCTAGACAAGATAAAAAAGGCGTTTAGAGTCACTTACTACTAGCTCGAGGCTAGGGAAGAAACTAGTCTAAAAACGGGTGGTTAAAAGCAACGTGGGGAGGTCCTTGACAATCCGCAAGCACCGGGCTTCCTCGTACGCGATCCTTCACACTTGTATATGCTTAATGTGGCTTGATCAAAGTTGGAAAGTGGTGAGGTGATGCTTCTTGGTCTCGGCCATGAATGTCAAAGAGGGAAAAAGAGAGAGTAAAATTTTGTTGGTGAATTGTGATTGTGAAGGTCTAGACTTTTGGATTAATTTATAACTCAAATCCTTATTATCCACAAGATAAAATGCCTACTAGATTTTAGGCAATTGGGTTTAATTAATCAAAAGAATGTGATTATGTGTTCCCTAGGGGGAAACCGCTCGGTTGGGGGGGTTGGGCCATTTGGTTTATTTTGGACGTGGAAGATAATTACTAGTTAGTTTAATTAGTTAGAAATTATGTTTAGTGTATTTGTGGGTAGTAAATTATAACGGGTGTTAGGGTATTCGGGGACCCTAACTGGCTCAGAAAAAGAAAACAATGTCATTGTCAATAATTTTATGTCCCGGGTTAAGTCCGGTTGTACGGTTGGATATTACTACGTTAAAGCGCTAAATAAGTATATAAAGTGTCGTTATTATTTCTTTTAGTGACACAATTTATTCCCGACACTTTGGAAAGTGTCTAGTAATATTTTTCCATGTTTTTGCACTTTACTAGTTAGCTAAATGCTGAATTTTTATTTAAAGTGCAGAATTTTGTACACAAAGTACGTTTTAGGCACATCCGGTCACTATAACTATCGCCTAGTGACGCAGTTTTACATTCCTCACCTCCCTACACTCCCTACTAGTGTAGTAATCTATTCCCAGCTCATACTGGCCTCAGAGACAGTAACTGTCTGATGCTGGTTATGTCAACATGTTTACTGGGTATCCCGTATAGTGTGCTCACTGTGCTTTTGTGCATCAAGGTTGTCACTGAAGTTTTGTGTAAATAATGGAGTGACAGTATAAAATGTGATGCATGTATGTGTATGTATCAGAAATCAGTAAGCAGTTTAATCACAACTGTAAGCAAGCACAGTAATTAAGCAGTAACTAAATATTAATTAATTCGTACGGATACCTGGTTTGGTGAGGGTTGTCACATTCTCCCCCCGTGAAATAAATTTCGTCCCAAAATTTAAGTTCTGCTACTAGATGCAGGGTTCTTAGGAAATAAATGGGGGTATTTCTCTTTCATTCGATCCTCACGTTCCCAGGTGAATTCAGGCCCATGTCTTGCATTCCAACGAACTTTGACGAGTTTTACACTGCTCCTGCGAGTTTTGTTAACTTTTCAATCCGTGACCTCGACAGGTTCTTCAGTGAAGTGGAGCGTGTCGTCGATATGAACTTCGTCAGCAGGAATGATCACTCTATCTTGTGTTGGACTCTTTCTCAAATTTGATATATGGAATGTATCGTGAACACCATGGAGTTCAGCAGGTAGGTCCAACTTGTAGGCTACAAGCCCAATCCTTTGCAGGATTCTGAAAGGGCCAATGTAACGCGGATTCAACTTCCCACGCTTTCCGAAGCGTGCCACACCCTTCCAGGGTGAAACTTTCAATAAAACCATATCTCCAACTTGGAATTCCAAATGTTTCCAGTTTGGATCTGCATAGGCTTTCTGTCTGTCGCGAGCCGCTTCGATGCGTTTTCGAATTTGCGCAATCTTGTCCATTGTTTCTTGGACTATTTCAGGACCAACAAGCTGCCTATCACCTGTGTCAGCCCAACATAGGGGTGATCGACACTTGCGTCCGTATAGAGCTTCAAATGGCGCGGCTCCAATACTGGTGTGATAGCTGTTGTTGTATGAGAATTCGGCCAATGGTAAATGCTTATGCCAGCTACCACCAAGATCCATTACACATGCTCTCAGCATATCCTCCAATGTCTGAATAGTTCTTTCACTTTGGCCATCAGTTTGCGGATGAAATGCAGTACTTAGGTTCAATTGCGAGCCAAAAGCTTCTTGGAAGGATTGCCAAATCCTTGATACAAATCTCCCATCTCTATCAGAGATGATCGAGAGAGGCACTCCATGATGTGCAACGATTTCTCGCATGTATATTTCCACAAGTTTACTCGTATTGTCCTTCTCTTTGATTGGCAAGAAGTGCGCGAACTTTGTTAGGCGGTCAACTATCACCCAAATAGTATCATGACCCCTGGGCATCTTGGGCAGTTTCGTTATGAAGTCCATTGAAATATGTTCCCATTTCCACTTGGGAATCTCAGGTTGTTGCAGAAGTCCCGAAGGCTTCTGGTATTCAGCTTTCACTTTGGCACACGTCAAACATTTGCTAACATAAACAGCAACGTCGCCCTTCATCCTGGGCCACCAATAATAATCCTTAAGATCCTGGTACATCTTATCCGCACCGGGATGAATAGAGTACCGTGATTTGTGTGCCTCATCAAAAATAACTTTTCTCAACCCACCGAACAGAGGAACCCAAATTCTTTTCATAAAACCTAAAGTTCCTTCCTCGTTTGGCACCAACTGCTTCTCCATCTCACGGAGATACTCATCTCCAATATTCCTTCCTTTCAAAGCTTCTCTCTGTGCAGCACGAATGCGTAGAGAGAGATCTGTCTTGATAATCATTTCTAAAGCCCTAACCCTTATGGGCTTGATCCTTTCTTTACGACTTAGGGCATCGGCGACCACATTCGCCTTCCCTGGATGGTACTTTATCTCGCAGTCGTAATCGTTCAACAATTCGACCCAACGTCTTTGTCTCATATTCAGCTCTTTCTGGTTGAATATGTGCTGTAAACTCTTGTGGTCTGTGAAAATTGTACACTTTGTACCATACAAATAATGTCTCCAGATTTTCAGCGCAAATACCACTGCGCCTAGTTCTAAATCATGCGTGGTATAATTCCTTTCATGAACTTTCAACTGGCGTGATGCGTAAGCTATAACCTTCTGGCGTTGCATCAACACGCAACCCAATCCTTGACGTGAGGCGTCACAGTATACCACGAAATCATCAGTTCCTTCGGGTAGCGATAAGATCGGTGCATTACAAAGCTTGTCTTTCAGTAACTGGAATGCTTCCTCCTGTTTGATTCCCCAATCAAACTTCTTATCCTTCTGTGTGAGCGCGGTAAGGGGTTGAGCGATTTTAGAAAAATCCTCAATGAATCTTCGATAATAGCCAGCCAAACCTAAGAACTGGCGAATCTCGGTCGGCGTCTTTGGAGTCTCCCAGCTCTTTATCGCCTCGATCTTTGTGGGATCAACATGGATTCCATCCCCATTCACTGCATGTCCAAGGAATTGGACTTCACGTAGCCAAAACTCGCACTTGGAGAATTTGGCATATAACTGTTCCTTTTTCAGCAACTCCAAAATAGCCCTTAAGTGCTGTTCGTGTTCAGCCTTTGTCTTTGAATAAATCAAAATATCGTTGATGAATACAATCACGAACTTATCGAGATACGGCTTGCAGACTCGGTTCATTAGGTCCATAAAAACAGCAGGCGCGTTGGTTAGCCCAAACGGCATAACTAGGAACTCGTAATGTCCATAACGAGTTCTGAAGGCTGTTTTCAGGATACTCTCCTCTTGTATCCTTAGCTGATGATATCCAGATCGAAGATCGATCTTTGAATAAAAGCTTGAACCTTGGAGTTGATCGAATAAATCATCGATTCTTGGCAGAGGGTATCTATTCTTGATCGTCAGCTTATTCAACTCCCGGTAGTCAATACACATACGAAAACTACCATCTTTCTTTTTGACAAATAAAACTGGAGCTCCCCAAGGTGAGAAGCTTGGTCGGATGAATCCTTTGTCAAGTAACTCCTGGAGTTGTGTCGACAACTCCTGCATCTCTGACGGTGCAAGTCTATAAGGTGCCCTAGCTACAGGCGTGGCGCCTGGAACTAAGTCAATGTGAAATTCCACTTGCCTTTGGGGTGGCAATCCTGGCAAGTCCTCTGGAAAGACTTCAGGATATTCCCTCACGATAGGGATGTCTTCGATTTTCGGCTCAGCAACTTTCTTATCCACGATGTGTGCCAGGAAGGCAGCACATCCCTTTTGTAGACACTTACGAGCTTTCAGGCAACTGATAATTCTTAAAGGCGTATCCCGCTTCTCCCCATGAACCACAATTGTTTCTCCAACTTCGGTTGGGATACGAACGACCTTTTCGTGACAAACAATCTTAGCCTTGTTGCTTGATAACCAATCCATTCCTACTACCACGTCGAAGCTCCCCAGCTGGACTGGTAGTAGATCCAAAGTAAACTCACGCTCTCCCAACTCAATTACACAACCTCTGACCACTTCATTAGCTTCTACTAACTTTCCATTAGCCAATTCAATTGAGTAAGGAATATCTAATTTACTAGCGGCTAATCCAAGCGTATTCTTAAACTCTAATGATACGAAGCTATAATCGGCACCAGTATCAAATAAAACGGATGCAAAGCGTTGATTTATAGGGAACGTACCAGTAACAACATTGGGATCCTGGCGCGCATCCCTCGCTTCGATATTGAAAACCCTTCCACGTGCTTGGTTTAATTCTGGGCAGTTTCTCTTATAGTGCCCAATGTCACCACAGTTAAAGCAACCTGGTCTTTGCCCGTTTCCACCTCCATTTCCAGCTTGATTGTTGTTGTTTCGGTTCGCATTACCAGCTTGATTCACATTGTTGCCTCGATTCCCATTTCCTCCATTGTTCCCCTGTGGGCGATTCCCAACACCACCACGATTATTGTTTTTGTTACCATAACCTCCTTGGCCTCCCCGGCCAGCACTAGCCCAGCAAGAATCCTTCAAGTGGCCAAGTTTTCCACAAGCTTCACATACTTTTGGCCCGCATCGGCCAGAATGATGATGTTGGCAGGAGTTACACTTGGGATGAGTACCCATATATCCCTTTCCTCTCCTTCCAGTACCAGTCGCAGCTTGGGCCGGTGCGTTTGGTTCTTTCTTGCCAACGTGGCTAGTTCCCTGCTTGAAGTTCAAGAATTTTCTTTTGTTACCCCCGGACGACTCGACGTGAGTCTCCTTCTTCTTTGGCTCAACATCAGAAAACTTGTTTAGGCGGATAGCCTCCTCAGTAAGAGCCACGCTCAGATCAATTGCCTCAGTGATAGTTGCAGGCTTGGAAGAGGTCACCATACTTATGATTTGAGGAGCTAAACCCCAAATGAAGCGCTCGATTCGCTTGAATTCTGGTGTGACCATATAAGGTACCACATGTGATAGGTCGTGGAACCTTTGAACATACTCTGCGATTTTCGGACCTTCCATCTTCAAATGCCAAAACTCAGTTTCCAACCTCTGGATTTCAGCGCGAGAGCAATACTTTTTACGCATGAGCTCTTTCAGCTCGTTCCATGTCATTGCGTAGGCTGTGGCTTCACCAAGTGTTTGGACTTGTAAATTCCACCATGACAGGGCTCCGTCCAAGAATAGCCCAGAGATGTAGGTAACTTGCTGATCTGGAGCGCATTTGCTCATGCGGAGAACTGATTCTGTCTTTTCGGCCCAACGAACAAAAGCAACAGCACCTCCGGTGCCATCAAAGTTTACAGGTTTGCAGTCCAGGAACTGCTTGTAGGTGCACCCTGCACATACGTTACAATATATGAATGGCATTAGCAAACTTGCTATAGATATCCAACTGTATCATGGTATGCCTGAATGACTTAGTATTACCATGAGGCGGATTGTTGTTGCCGTTATTGTTTGAGCTGCTTCCGCTGGGTCCTCCTTGAGAGGCGGCGTATTGCGCGATGGCAGCAGCGATGATTTGTTGAAGTTCTGCCTCGTTGGCAGGCATGCGTGGATCACGTTTCGGTGGCATCTTCTAAAAGATGGTTTACGTGAGTCAGGTCATGGTAGGTAAAGTGTGCGTATATAACGATAGTAATAATACATAACATCTCATGTTAAAATAAACCAAACACATAACATCTCATGTTATAGAACATAAACAATCAATCACACAACATCCCATGTTATAAATATATCAACCACACAACATCCCATGTTATAGATCATAAATAATCAATCAAACATCACCTATGATGAGAATACCGCGATTGCATTGCCATAAATCGAGACCACAGGGTAAAGTGTACAAGTACATAACTGTAACATACAACATCAACGACTAAGGGCTACATCACCCCAGTCCAAAATATCAAATCAGTGTCAACATATCCAATATACATAACAACATAAGGCAGGATCAATATGTAGTCTCCCAAAAGCTGTGCAATCTGTGCAATCGCCGTCTTCTCAACAAAAGTCCACCCGTGTCGTACAAAATAGCCCTACGCTGATGGCGGTGGAGGAGGGGGAAAATGAGAATAGAACAAACGGCGCATGTGGAGCCAATCCTCCTCCATGGTTCGGTGAGAACACAACAAGAAAGCTATCTGCTGCTCCTGTGTCCAAGAACGTGCAGCAGAGTCTGGAGATAACGGTCGAGGGGGATGCGATATCGCAGGATGAGGAGGGCACTGGCATGGGGGTCTCTGAGCTCTCTCGAGCTCCTGCACGCGTCGAGTAAGTGCCTCCTGCTGGACCATGAACGAAACAAGGACATCCTCGGTAGAAGACCCGACATGATACGGATGATATGGATCCGCCGGTGGCACAATAGGTGGTGAAGTCCAAAGAAAAGGCTCACCAGACGGAGCAAAGGGTGGTATCGCAAACGGTGGAACAGGGGGAATAGCAGAAGAAAACTGTGGTATGACCGGGACAGATATCGGCACATGACCAACGTGATGAGTCGAGGAACCCTCTCCCGGGCGCGATGGCGGTGTAAACTGACGGAACATAACAGGTAAGTCGGTGTGGTGCACACCGGTAGTATGAACGGGATGCAAGGGAACATCAGTAGGAACTGAAGCAGGTGCTGAAGCAGGTGCAACGGGTACCACAAAAGGCGGGTAGTCATCATCATCGTCCTCTATCCACCCATTTCGGGTGTCAGCATACTGAGGGTCGACATGAGTCGCAAAGAGTGCATGGTCGGGCTCTAGAGGCACCGGGTCTGGAAAAGGAACAACAACATCAGGCTCAGCGGGTATATCAGCAATGTGAGGGGCAACAACCTGAGCATCAACAGCATGCTCATCCTCCAATAGTGGAGCAACAATAGGATGATCATCGATAGGTACATCAGCAATCAAAGGATCAACAATGGGTATATCAGCATGAATAGGATCATGCTCGAACACGGGGTCTGGAGCAACTACCGGCTCGGGGGCCACAGCAGGCTCCGGGTCGTCAAACTCCATCTCGAAATCTGCGGGGTCAGCAAACACAGGGTCAACAGGGTCAACTGGGTCCTCCATGGGCTGATCTAGGTGTATAAACTCAACCTCCTGGTCTGGATCATAACCAAGTGGAAAAACGGGGTCTGAATCATCATCCATGTCATGATCGATAGCAAAACCAGGGGCAGGTGCAGCGGACGATGCTCTATCAGGGTCTGTATCATGCGAATAGTGCTGCGCTCCCTGCGCGTGTGATGGAGCAGATGCCACAGACTCAAAGGAGTCTGGGACTGGTGAATGAACGGGTGACTCCTCAGTAGGGGCATCAGTGAGAAGTGGGAGATCACCAGCAGCAATGTGGGCCTCGCCCTCAAAATCATCCTCTAATGGATCCTCGTCAAACAAGTCGACGTCGTCGTCAGCGACTACGTCAAGGGGCATATCAAGAACAGGGTATGCGGCAAGAGGTATAGGGGCAGGGATCACCGCAAGCGGCAAGTCCCCGGCGATAGGGCCATCAGCGGGCTCAGCAACGACATCGGGCAGCGCGAATGGCTGAAAATCGTCCTCATCCGTGCTGGTGGCATCCGAAGTATGCACCTCGTGCTCTGATGACACTCTGTCATCCGATACGATGGGCATAGGGTCAATGGTGTCCGGCTCTCCTGTGCCGGATGAAGGCATATCGTCTGTAACACAAACACACATATGCACAAATAATCAATCACATAGTCAAATAAGCACATTAGTCCAATAAGCAATTCAAATAGTCCTCCTCGTCCCACTAGCCTCCCAGCCTCCCAGACTAACTCCCTAGTCCCACTAGATAATTCTCCCAGCCTCCCAGACTGACTCCCTAGTCCCACTAGAGAACTCTCCCAGCCTCCCAGACTGACTCCCTAGTCCCACTAGAGAACTCTCCCAGCCTCCCAGACTGACTCCCTAGTCCCACTAGACAACTCTCCCAGCCTCCCAGACTAAGCCTCAGCCTCCCAGACTGAGCCTCAGCCTCCCAGACTGAGCAATAACTAACAAATAAAATGTGCTCAACATTTGTTTGTAAAAACGTTTTGGATCTGGACTTAAGTGGTATGCAGTGTAAAAATGTTTTCGTGAGAGCCCTAGTGATCATAGTCTAGACTCGAGAAAGAATCCTAGTTCGCTATGATCAGAGCTCTGATACCAAGCTGTCACACCCTGGCTTTGCGGAAGCGTGGGTTTATCTGGTGTGACTTCTTAATACCATAGCTTAATCACAACAAAGCTATATGAAAATAAAACCATGCAGATCATCCATTGATTTAAGTTTGAAAAGTAAAATACCACAACATTGTCTTGAGGCGTTGACACATGCAACGGAAATTACAACCTAATAACATAAAACATTGTTTGAAAGACACAACCACAAACTTAAAATAGACGTAATTTAAGAACTGTGACTCGTCCAGGTAAAAGCCACAACCCCTAAACTTGGATGATCCCATACTCTAACGCAGCGTGAAAACGTAGCATACCGTGCCAGATCCTTAGTTCCCTGAAATACATGTAAGTTGGAAAAATCAACATAATGTTGAGCGAGTTCATGTGTAAGTGAGTAAGTAAAACCTTTGTAAGTATAAAATCCTGGTATGTAGCAAATAAGGAAAAAGAGATCACCAATGGATTGCAAGGCCATTGATATGTGTGAAGTGCAAGTAGGAAGACTAAAACCTAGCGGATTTTGCGTTGGGCACAAAGTCACCCCGAGGTCCGTTCTGTTAGGCCTGGGGCTGGGCTCGCTACACCCAGATAGATCTACCGCTTACGTCCCTCGGTCCTACAATGAGGATTAATGGCCTCCAGTTCCCGCCTACCCACTCACATGATCTAAGTAGTAACCCTCCTTACGCTAACCATACCATATAAAAAGTACTCGTAATCATAGTAACATGTATTTCACCCCCGCAGTTTAAAACTGAAAACAGTTAAGAGAAAAGGGGGACATGAACTCACCGAAGTGCGTCTCTAACAAGAAATCTCCTGGTCAACCTGCTGTGCGACGACCTACACGTACTAACTTCTATTAGACGGACGATCGTGCCTTAGCTTAAGGTTTAATGTCTTTGGGAAATAGTTAGGCAACTATTTCGTAATTACACTTCGTAATTATTTTGTAAATATATTCCTTCCCAAGGATGGGGGTTTTTAATACATGTGCGTTCGTATAACTTCGAAATATATTATTAAGTCTCACTGAATGTAATATATTTTATTTCATTTGTCCAAAATACTTTACTTCTAAAATATAAATATTTTTCCCAAAAATATTATATTTTATTACATATAATTTTCCAAAATAATATCCTTGTCAAAATACACACTTATGAGTATTTTCTGAAATACGTAAGTTACGTTGTAAGGTTCGGGTGGTATTAATAATACCGGTGTAACTTAAATATATATTGTGAAGGCGTTCGCAGTATTTTGGAATCGTTAATATTTGGTGTATTCTAGTAATATTATTTTTATCCTAAAAATAATATTTGTATAGTTCACAAAATAATCATAAAAATCATGGCGAACTTTGTTTGGAAAAATAAGTTAAAATATATCCATAACACTTGTGATAAAAATATTTACCAGTGTTAGATTTTTGAAAAAATTTCGCCAGAGTTTCCTCTGTAACCGGAGGTGGCCACGCTTACAAGCGTATCATTTTCTTTTAAAATTTCAAATCAACAATGTTCCCAACATCAATCAACAAAGTTTCATTATCAAAATAGTCAAAATAGATATAATCGCAAAACACATGAACTTGTGGTTTGTGTAAAATACGTAGTAACTTTCCCCATATTTTAGTAGATCTTTCTATAAATAAAATCGGTTTCTCACGAATCTTGTTCTTTCAAAAAATGCATTCGTACATCTTCTTGTCAAATATTACAAAAACAATTCTTTGTTAATACTTTTTGTCACACAAGTGTCTACACACTTGTGTGTTTACAAAAATCACCTTTGTTTAGGAAAGATCCGGCTTCAAAAATATGATTTCTTTTGACACTTGGTCCTTTGAAAATACCACTTGTAGATCCGTAGATCTACTAGTTTAGAACTCCATTTTATAAGAAAAATTGTTTTTGCACAAGTTCATGGTTATAAGTAGTAGTGTTCTTCATCTAACCACTTTTCACACTTTAACATACACTAGGTCATGTTCCATGAACATGACTTTGTCGGGTTAGATGACGATCCGAACTAACACTAGCATAAAGCAACACTAAATAATCATAACAAAACAAGTCTTATAAGTTTTACACCAATATTTACTTATTAACCACCAAGTTCATCACCTTTAGTAGACTTTTAATTTTGTTCTTACATGTTCATAAATTTCAACCGACAAAATTCTTATTAACCACTCTAGACAAGATCAAAAAGGCGTTTAGAGTCACTTACTACTAGCTCGAGGCTAGGGAAGAAACTAGTCGAAAAACGGGTGGTTAAAAGCAACGTGGGGTGGTCCTTGACAATCCGCAAGCACCGGGCTTCCTCGTACGCGATCCTTCACACTTGTATATGCTTAATGTGGCTTGATCAAAGTTGGAAAGTGGTGAGGTGATGCTTCTTGGTCTCGGCCGTGAATATCAAAGAGGGAAAAAGAGAGAGTAAAATTTTGTTGGTGAATTGTGATTGTGAAGGTCTAGACTTTTGGATTAATTTATAAATCAAATCCTTATTATCCACAAGATAAAATGCCTACTAGATTTTAGGCAATTGGATTTAATTAATCAAAAGAATGTGATTATGTGTTCCCTAGGGGGAAACCGCTCGGTTGGGGGGGTTGGGCCATTTGGTTTATTTTGGACGTGGAAGATAATTACTAGTTAGTTTAATTAGTTAGAAATTATGTTTAGTGTATTAGTGGGTAGTAAATTATAACGGGTGTTAGGGTATTCGAGGACCCTAACTGGCTCAGAAAAAGAAAACAATGTCATTGTCAATAATTTTATGTCCCGGGTTAAGTCCGGTTGTACGGTTGGATATTACTCCGTTAAAGCGCTAAATAAGTATATAAAGTGTCGTTATTATTTCTTTTAGTGACACAATTTATTCCCGACACTTTGGAAAGTGTCTAGTAATATTTTTCCATGTTTTTGCACTTTACTAGTTAGCTAAATGCTGAATTTTTATTTAAAGTGCAGAATTTTGTACACAAAGTACGTTTTAGGCACATCCGGTCACTATAACTATCGCCTAGTGACGCAGTTTTACATTCCTCACCTCCCTACACTCCCTACTAGTGTAGTAATCTATTCCCGGCTCATACTGGCCTCAGAGACAGTAACTGTCTGATGCTGGTTATGTCAGCATGTTTACTGGGTATCCCGTATTGTGTGCTCATTGTGCTTTTGTGCATCAAGGTTGTCACTGAAGTTTTGTGTAAATAATGGAGTGACAGTATAAAATGTGATGCATGTATGTGTATGTATCAGAAATCAGTAAGCAGTTTAATCACAACTGTAAGCAAGCACAGTAATTAAGCAGTAATTAAATATTAATTAATTCGTACGGATACCTGGTTTGGTGAGGGTTGTCACATTGTAGTACCTTTCCAACTGTGTCTTGTACTTGGCCTCTTTGATTCGTGCTATTTCACGCCTCTCTTGGAGTAGGTCCAAGTCAAGACGGCGCTCTGCCTCGTTATCGATTTTGTTGACTACTGTCAAGCGTGGCGAGGGCAGGCCAATTTCAGCTGGGATAACCGCCTCTGAGCGGTAGACCAGGCTAAAGGGGGTTTCGCCAGTGCTCGTTTTCGGCATGGTTCGATGAGCCCACAGGATGCTCGGGAGCTCATCTACCCAGCCTCTTCTCTTAGTGCCCAACCTGGCCTTTATCCCTTCAACGATACTTTTGTTAACACTTTCTACTTGGCCGTTGCCCTGAGGATGCGCAACAGAAGAGAAAGTGTGTTCGATATTCATCTCTTTCATCCATTCTTGAAGGTCTTCAGAAGCAAAATTGGTGCCGTTATCTGTTACAATCTTGAGTGGGAGACCAAACCTGCAAATGATGTGCTCCCATATGAACTTGCGCACCATCATTGTAGTGGTTGAAGCGAGTGCTTTGGCCTCCACCCACTTGGTGAAATAATCAACGGCAACAATTATAAACTTCACAGCTCCAGGAGCTTCAGGGAAAGGTCCCACCATATCGATCCCCCACTGCTGGAAAAGCCAGGCAGTGGATATAGCGATGAGATCATTTTTTGGGCGCAGGGTTTTTGGGGCGTGCCTTTGACAGGAGTCACATTTGCGCATTTCCTTTAGAGCATCAACGTGCATCCCTGGCCAATAGTAACCGGCATTCATTCTCTTCGCGACAACCATGCGTGGGCCTGCATGAATGCAGCAGATGCCTTCATGAATCTCCCCGTTGTCATTACTGGAATCATAGGTCATTACGAAACAGAATACATCTTCATTGATCTGGGAAGCAAGGTAGATATCATCTATGAACAATGCTTCAATCAGTTTGATGATGAAGATAAAGCGCGCCTTGAGCCTGTCGATTATCCTCTTTCGGGATTCTGCAATGAGATGGTCTTCCCACTAGGCCAGATCAGTTTCCCCGTCACGTTATCTGACGGGAAACATTCAAGAACTACATACGTCAACTTCATGGTGATGCCAGTCAAATCAAGGCATGATGTTTTAATTGGGAGATAAACCCAAGGAGAATTGAACATGGTAACCTCCACACCCCACTCAGCCATTGGCTTCCCAACAGAGACGGGGGTGGCGATTATCTATGCAAAGAAGGAAGTGATGGCAGCTGAGGATGCGCGACCAGTCAAAGCGCCAAAAATTTCAACAACTAAACCAGAAAAATGCGTATTGAATCGCAAGTACCCAGAACAAACGGTGACGATAGGCCACACAATCTCACCAAACATCAGGACGCACCTCAAGCAGTTACTGTTCAGGAACATGGACATTTTCTCCTGGACTCCGGCTGACATGACCGGTGTCCCGCGCAACGTTGCTGAACATTGTCTGAACACTTATCCCTCCGTTGAACCAAAAGTGCAAAGAAGGCGCAACCTAGGGGTGGATAAGACTAAAGCGATGAATGAGCAAGTTTGTGAGCTACTAAAAGCAGGAATCTTGAGGGAGGTGCGCTATCAAAGCTGGGTCGCAAACCCTGTCATGGTCGAGAAGTCTAATGGAGGATGGCGCATGTGTGTGGATTACACCGATCTCAATAAGGCATGTCCCAAGGATTGTTATTCGCTGCCTGAGATCGACAAGAAGATAGACTCTCTCGCACCATACAGGTAGAAGTGTTTTTTGGATTGCTACAAAGGGTATCATCAAGTCTAGATGGCGCTAGAAGATGAGGACAAGACAACGTTCTGCACCGACATCGGAATTTTCTGTTATACGAAAATGCCCTTTGGGCTCAAGAATGCTGGCGCAACCTACCAGCGATTGATGGATACGATCTTTGCTGAAGATATCGGGATGCATATCGAGGTTTACATTGATGATCTTGTGAGCAAGAGTCCCGAGGAGGATCAAATGTTAAAAGATATAGAGAAGACATTCAACTATCTGAGAAGCGTGAACATGAAGCTGAACCCAACAAAATGTTCTTTTTGTATGGAGGAAGGCAAGTTCTTGGGCTTCGTGGTTACTGTCACGGCCCCCGACCCGGTTTGACCCGTTTCAGGAGCCGCGGGACAGAAATCCCGTGGTATTTATTTAACAGCGGAAGTTTCTTCAGGATCTTTTAAAAACTGAAATATTTCCCGATTATTTTATTTCACAACTCGGGATAAAAGCCCGGTAATTTACAATCATTTGATGTTACGAAGAAATCTTTTATTTTACAAAACATGTTTCTTTATTTTATACTGAGCCACTTCCTTAAGCTGATAGTGCTTCACGGCACTTTTCCCGGATCACAACAGATCACCTGAAACATATTTGAAAAAGGTTTTGTCAGCGGGAAATACTGAGTGAATCATTCTATTTACTAAAATGACACATTTGTTATAATTTACAGTATTAAGAGCGATTACAATGTTTCTGATATCAAACCAACTACCCACGGTATTTGTCACTCGACCGGATCTGTGACTATGGTCATATCCCCCATTGGCTGCCCCAATGGTGACGATTATCAAGTAATGTATACAAAACCCCACATACCGGCTGTAACTTGGTGATTACAAAGACTTAATCCCCGTAATTATAACTTTGAAATAAACATGCTTTTGTAAATAGATTTGATAAAAAGAGAATGACTTACATTGCAGATTTAATTTAGCAGAGCTTAGCCTACTGATTAGCCTTTTAACCTAAATTAATAACAAGCACACAATTCGGTTAGTAACTTAATATAGCATTTACGATAACTCACGAGATTAACACCTTCACAACGAATGACAAAGTGCGATACTTAAACATCCATCAATTTAACGACGAATGACAAAGCATAAACCCTAATGTGGGCAGCACTTAAACATCCATTGGATAGTTTAATCGATCGGACATTGAATCGTAGCAGCGATCGAGTTATTACCCTGAATTGTGGCAGCACTTCGTGATCAGTGTGTCTTTTTGTAGTAAACAGTGTCTAACTTTGTGTACGTAAAGAATTTTAACGTCGAACTGAAGCCATGAATCAAGTCCCAAGCCCCTGTATTTATACCCTAAATTGACATCTCCCGCGTGTCGCGACAGAATACATGGTCCCCGTCGCGTGTCGCCTGGGATGTCAAAGTAGAGTAGGGTAGGCTTGTCACTGGTATAGGCCTGCTGAGTTGACAGTTCGAGAATTTTTAATTTAGACAACGCATTCTAATGATAATCGTGAATTAGGGTTTACCCCCCTTGATTTTTAGGGGCCCTGATTCTAATTCCAACTATTCTGAAAATTTTAGGGACTATGCAGAATCACTTGGGTTTCTCAATTAGGGTTTCCTATTGGACAGTTTAATTAAATAAATATGACTTTTGATGAGAGTTGTTACATTCTCCCCACCTTAATAAAAATCTCGTCCTCGAGATTTACTGGAATAAATGAGGATACTTTCGCTTCATTTCTGATTCCAGCTCCCAAGTGTATTCAGCTCCTCTCTTTGAATCCCATCTGACTTTGACTAAAACTAGTCGTTTATGTTTGAGAAACTTGATCTTTCGATCCTCAATTTGAAGAGGTTTCTCAACAAATTTCAGCTTTTCGTTTACCTCTATATCTCGAAGAGGTACTACCAGTGATTCATCTGATAAGCATTTCTTGAGATTGGATACATGAAATACATCATGTACTCCAGCTAATTCTTCTGGTAGTTGTAAACGATAAGCTACTGGTCCTATACGTTGGATCACTGAAAATGGTCCTACAAACCTTGGACTTAGCTTTCCTTTCTTACCGAATCGAACAACTCCTTTACAAGGGGAAACTTTTAATAGTACTTTGTCTCCCACTTGGAATTCAAGTGGCTTGAGCCGATTATCTGCAAAACTCTTCTGACGATCGCGAGCCATCTTCAGTCTTTCCTTTATTTGAGTAATCTTATCAGTCGTCTCTTGCACTATTTCAGGACCTGACAATTGACTTTCTCCTATTTCTGCCCAACAAACTGGAGTTCTGCACTTTCTTCCGTACAGTGCTTCAAATGGGGCGGTTTCAATACTTGAATGATAGCTATTGTTATAGGAGAATTCAATTAATGGTAAATGATCATCCCAATTTCCACCAAAATCTATTACACATGCTCGGAGCATGTCTTCTAGAGTTTGGATCGTCCTTTCACTTTGTCCGTCTGTTTGGGGATGATATGCAGTACTCAGATTGAGTCGAGTTCCCATAGCTTGCTGGAAGCTTTTCCAGAAATGAGAAGTAAAACGACTATCCCTATCCGAAACAATGGAGAGTGGAACTCCATGTAAGGATACGACTTCATCTACATACAATTTTGCCAACCTTTCCATATTAAAGGTTTCTTTCATTGGTAGAAAGTGAGCTGATTTGGTTAATCGATCCACAATTACCCAAATCGCATCATTACCTTTTCTTGTTTTGGGTAACTTAGTAACAAAATCCATTGTTATTAGTTCCCATTTCCATATAGGCATTTCTAATTGTTGTAGTAACCCTGAAGGTTTCTGATGTTCTGCCTTAACTTGTGAACAAGTGAGACATTTAGAAACATATTGTCTATATCCTTTTTCATTCCTATCCACCAGAAGTTCTTTCTTAAATCTTGGTACATCTTATTGTTTCCTGGGTGCATAGTATACCTAGATTTATGGCCTTCTTCTAAAATCTTAGGTCTTAAGTCTCCTTGCTTAGGTACCCAAATTCTACTTTTGTGGAATCTCCAAATTCCATCTGCTCCTTGTTCTAATTCCTTTATTCGTCCTTTCATTCCTTCAGCATCATCCTTGATTGCTGTAGCTTGAACATTCTTCAATTGTTCCATTAAATCTATTTGTAGATTTAATCTGAGGGCACGAACCCGTCGTTGTTTCTCATAATACTTACGACTTAAGGCATCTGCAACTACATTTGCCTTTCCTTCGTGATACTGAATATTACAGTCGTAGTCACTTAGGATTTCCATCCATCTTCTTTGCCTCATGTTTAACTCTTTTTGCCCAAATATATATCTTAAACTTTTATGATCTGTATAAATAGTAAATTTACTTCCATACAGATAATGTCTCCAAATCTTAAGGGCAAAAATTACGGCTCCTAATTCTAAATCATGAGTCGTATAATTTTCTTCGTGCTTTTTCAATTGCCTTGAAGCATATGCAATCACCTTTTTGCGTTGCATAAGCACACATCCATATCCTAGTTTTGAAGCATCACAATATACTTCAAAATCTTCAGTTCCTTCTGGTAAGGCTAAGATTGGAGCATTTGTTAATTTCTGTTTCAAAATCCTAAAGGCTTCTTCTTGTTTAGGTCCCCAGTCAAACTTAACAGCTTTACAGGTTAACTTAGTTAATGGTACGGCTATCTTGGAAAAATCCTTAATAAACCGTCTATAATACCCAACTAAACCTATAAAACTTCTAATTTCCATTGCTGTTTCTGGAACCTTCCAATTGGTAATTGCCTCTATCTTAGCAGGATCTACGTGAATACCTTTGTGATTCACCATGTGTCCTAGGAATTGCACTTCCTTTAACCAAAATTCACACTTTGAGAATTTGGCATACAACTTTTCTTTTCTTAACAAAGTTAAGAGTGCATGCAAATGCTGACAATGTTCATCCTGACTTTTTGAATAAATAAGTATATCGTCTATAAAAACAATTACAAATTTATCTAAATATGTTTTACAGATCCTATTCATCATGTCCATGAATGCAGCAGGTGCATTCGTTAATCCAAAGGGCATGACTGTAAACTCATAATGACCATACCTAGTTCTGAAAGCAGTTTTAGGTATGTCTTCTTCTTGTACCTTCAATTGATGATATCCGGAGCGTAAGTCTATTTTAGAAAAATATCTAGCTCCTTGAAGTTGATCAAACAGATCATCAATCCTAGGTAATGGGTATCGATTCTTAATTGTAACCTTATTTAATTCTCTATAATCGATACACATTCTCATTGAACCATCCTTTTTCTTAACAAATAGCACTAGTGCTCCCCAAGGAGATGAACTAGGTTGTATGAATCCTTTAATTAGTAATTCATCTAATTGCTTTTTCAGTTCTAACATTTCTGTGGGTGCTAACCGATAAGGTGCCTTGGCTATCGGTGTAGTTCCTGGAATTAGATGAATCCTAAACTCTACCTCCCTCTCTGGTGGTAATCCTGGTAACTCGTCTGGAAATACATCCGGATATTCTGAGACTACAGGAATTTCCTTAAGTTCTTTACCCTTAGTACTAATGATTACTGAAATCATATATACTATTCCTTGTTTTCGTTCATAATTAGCAACTTTCATTACTGATATGAACTTCATGGGCTTACGTGGTTTATCTCCTGTAATCCTAATTACTTCTCCGGTGGGTGATTGAATTTCTATGGAATTCTGATCACAAAAGATTCGAGCATGGTTGGTTACTAACCAATCCATTCCTAATACAACATCAAATTCAGCTAAATTCATTGGCAATAGGTTTGCAGAGAATTTATGTCCTAAAAGTTCTATATTTCTTTCCTGCAAAACTTTATCTATTTTAACTGAATTTCCGTCTGCCGTTTCAACAGTAAAAATCTGCCTAATATTGGTTAAAGGTAAATTAAGAGCTTGACAGAATGAAGTATTTATAAAACTTTGGTTTGCACCAGAGTCAAATAATACTTTTGCGTATACGTTGTGAACTAAGAACGTACCCGCTATCACATCTGGGATGAGTTCTGCTTCTTGAGTGGTCAGCTGAAATGCCCTGGCATTCTTCTTAATAGTTCCGTCGGTCGCCTTGATTTTGTTGTCTGCTGGTTTGCCCAATTTAGGACATTCTGTTTTAAAATGTCCATTTTCTCTACAGTTATAGCAAACTATTGTTTTCTTTCTGCAGTTTTCTTCACGATGTCCTACAGTTTTGCAAAAATTGCAGGTTATATCGCATCTTCCATAATGTTTCTTCTTGCATTTCCTGCAGAATGACGGAGTTGAGAATTGCCCAGTTCCTCTTCTCTTGAAATTACTACTGTTACCCGCACGAAATCCTTGGGTAATTTTCTGAGCCAATTCTTTCTTCTTGTTTTCATCTTGTGTACGTACCAGTTCGTCAGTTAGGGTGTTAGCTAATTCCACAGCATCGTCAATAGTGCGAGGTCTCGCAGCTTTAACGATTTTGCGGATTTCACTAATCAGTCCCCAAATGTAGCGAGAAATGAGTACCGGTTCTGGCGAAGCCAGCGTTGGTACCACTCTAGCATATTCAAAGAATGTCGAAGTATAACCGCGACAATCTACACCCATCATCCGATGATTTAGGAACTTATTTGTCATTTGTTCCTTTTCATACTCGGGACAGAATTTTCTTTCTACAAGACCCTTAAATTCTTCCCAATTCATGGCATAAGCTATTATTCTTCCTTTTGATTGTAACACAGTGTTCCACCATTCGAGTGCTCCTTCCTTGAAGAGATTTGATGCGTACATGACCTGATCATCTTTAGCACATTTACTTATTGCAATTACTGCTTCGGTTTTCTCTAACCAACGCAGTGATGCAGTTGCTCCTTCATTGCCTGCAAATTCAGTGGGTTTACAAGCAAGGAATTCTTTGAAAGTGCAACCAGGCGTTGCGGCTTTCATTTTCTTAGGAAATGGAGCTTGATGTGGTTCCTCATTATGAGTAACATGATCATTGCCTCCGTTTACACTATTACTGAAGTTATCTTCAGAAATACGTTTACTATGAACGATTTGTTGCGGTTCGATTGGATTCTTTACAGCAGCAACGATTGCGGGAATAGCATTGGCTATTCCTTGAGCAACAATATTTTTGATATCTTGCCTAGTCATATATTGATCTCCTGGATGTTGCTCAGATTGATTAACCTCATTTACTGGTTCGTTACCAATGTTTGCCATCTGATAATTAATTTTATATAAATAATTAGTATAAATACAAATATAATAAAACAGTTTGCACGTAATCACATTAACATGTATAACCAAAAATTATCGATTTCCCGAGTTTCATTTCTATATATTATATTATGCCTCGTACACACGATTATCATACAACGTTTTATTGTTAAGTTATTACACATACTGGTTCTTATGATTATTTATTTAAACAAATATTCCTGCAAACTCCCATTATCTGGTCAGCTAATTTCTTAAAAACGACGCTCCCTTTCGTCGTACTTCCAAGTAACTCTTTCTCCAACATCCCTAATCCTATTTCCTGCATTAATTAACTCTTCGCCCCAGAGACGAAGTTCAGTCAGATTCTCCGGGCTCATAGTTGGGTATACTGGAGGTTCTGGGTCAACTTGTGGGAAAAATGTATCAGGGTTGTTTAAAAGATTTTGGTATTGCCAATCAGTTGTCCACCATTCATCTAATTCTACTGGTAGTGGTTGAGGTTGGACAATAGGATCTGGAATAGCAGGTTCCAGATTGATTGGAATTGAAGCTTCTAGTGGGTAGTTGAAAAGATCTTCTTTAGTAAATATAAGGTTTGGATTAGCTGGTTCAAGGTTTCCATCAGCAGGTCCGATGAGGTCACTCATTACTAGTTTATGATCTAAAACTTCCCAGGGAGTCATTTTCTGTTTCTGTCTAGAACTTTCTCCGACTTCTCTTTCTGTTTGCTTAAAACTCTTCTCAGCTTCTATCTCTACTTGATTAACATTTTCCTCAATTTCTACCTCTTTTCCTTTGTCTTTTGGTTCTTCAGTTTTGGTAACCTTTCTTGTTGCTGGCTTTTTCCTACGTACACGCCTCTAGCCCACAAATCTGCTTCTTTTCTTGGGTTTAGGTTTTGCCAGTGGTTTGGATTGAAATTTCATGGGTTCTTCTTTGTCAGGGAAGTAACCAGTGAATTCCTTGGAAACTTCTATCTTAACGGGATAGAGGTTAAGATTTTCTAAAGCTTCAGATATCTCATTCATGCTGTTTAGCATATATGCAAAATACATACCAAATGTTAAAATAAAATAACAAAATTTCATAGATAACCCTTAAATATTATTTCATACCATACATAAAACAACTGACAAGTAAAATATACTACGATTTATTGTGAACTTATTTATTTACTGAATAAGGTTTCTGGACTGTAGATGATAAAGGTGCTAAAACTTGACTCAAAGTATTTAAAGATTTGTATTAACCGCTACAGTAGCTAGCATATAAAGATCTGCCCATTTTTCATCTAATTTGTCCTCCCAAGGTGTTTTACTGGTTAATTCCTGGGTTTCCTTTTTAATTTTCTTTTCTCGGGCTTTCTTTATTTTCTCCTGACTTTTCTTAAGAATCAAGCTTCTTTTATCAGGAGAAAGTAGTTTCTCGTATTGGGCTTTTCGTACAAATATTCCTTCTTCAGGAATTGCAGGGAGTTTTGAGGATTTGGGTTGGGATGAACTTCCCTTCTCGTTGGATGACCTATCTAGTTTAAGATAGATGTTTGACAGCTTTTGTTTACCCATACTGTAACTAACAAATAATCAGTTAATAAAACACATAATCACAAAATTGGCAATCAGTAAAATTAAGTATTTCTAAATACTTAATAGGCTTAGATCAGTGGCTCTGATACCACCTTTTTCTGTCACGGCCCCCGACCCGGTTTGACCCGTTTCAGGAGCCGCAGGACAGAAATCCCGTGGTATTTATTTAATAGCGGAAGTTTCTTCAGGATCTTTTAAAAACTGAAATATTTCCCGATTATTTTATTTCACAACTCGGGATAAAACCCCGGTAATTTACAATCATTTGATGTTACGAAGAAATCTTTTATTTTACAAAACATGTTTCTTTATTTTATACTGAGCCACTTCCTTAAGCTGATAGTGCTTCACGGCACTTTTCCTGGATCACAACAGATCACCTGAAACATGTTTGAAAAAGGTTTTGTCAGCGGGAAATACTGAGTGAATCATTCTATTTACTAAAACGACACATTTGTTATAATTTACAGTATTAAGAGCGATTACAATGTTTCTGATATCAAACCAACTACCCACGGTTTTTGTCACTCGACCGGATCTGTGACTATGGTCATATCCCCCATTGGCTGCCCCAATGGTGACGATTATCAAGTAATGTATACAAAACCCCACATACCGGCTGTAACTTGGTGATTACAAAGACTTAATCCCCGTAATTATAACTTTGAAATAAACATGCTTTTGTAAATAGATTTGATAAAAAGAGAATGACTCACATTGCAGATTTAATTGGGCAGAGCTTAGCCTACTGATTAGCCTTTTAACCTAAATTAATAACAAGCACACAATTCGGTTAGTAACTTAATATAGCATTTACGATAACTCACGAGATTAACACCTTCACAACGAATGACAAAGTGCGATACTTAAACATCCATCGATTTAACGACGAATGACAAAGCATAAACCCTAATGTGGGCAGCACTTAAACATCCATTGGATAGTTTAATCGATCAGACATTGAATCGTAGCAGCGATCGAGTTATTACCCTGAATTGTGGCAGCACTTCGTGATCAGTGTGTGTTTTTGTAGTAAACAGTGTCTAACTTTGTGTACGTAAAGAATTTTAACGTCGAACTGAAGCCAGGAATCAAGTCCCAAGCCCCTGTATTTATACCCTAAATTGACATCTCCCGCGTGTCGCGACAGAATACATGGTCCCTGTCGCGTGTCGCCTGGGATGTCAAAGTAGAGTAGGGTAGGCTTGTCACTGGTATAGGCCTGCTAAGTTGATAGTTCGAGAATTTTTAATTTAGACAACGCATTCTAATGATAATCGTGAATTAGGGTTTACCCCCCTTGATTTTTAGGGGCCTTGATTCTAATTCCTACTATTCTGAAAATTTTAGGGACTATGCAGAATCACTTGGGTTTCTCAATTAGGGTTTCCTATTGGACAATTTAATTAAATAAATATGACTTTTGATGAGAGTTGTTACAGTTACAAATGGCGGCTTTAAAGTTGTGACATCTGTGCCTCCACGGCCATTGAACAAATACCAAATCAATGAAATATTATGTTTCATACTTGGGATTTGTATAAATATGTGTATTATTTGCACATATCAATTCTCGTTCGATTTCGAGCTCTAAATCACTTTCTGGAAAGTTATACGCGAACTGATGTGTAAACGCAGTCAGTTTAACGCAAAAAACACTCCAGAATAGTGACATAGGCTTAACATACCTTAAATAACCTAAACATAATTTAGAAATAAGGTTTGGATGGTTTGGTGTGTTGAAAACAAATCTATTTGATCGTAGGGACTATTTGTGTCAAACTGCGAAAGTATGCCGATTCGTTCTGTAACGAACATTCTGGAACTTGATCATAAGTTAAACATGCCCTAAATATCCTTTACATAGCTTAGAAATAGGCTTTGAGGTGTTTGGTGCGCAAAAATAAACTTTCTTGATCAATAGGGACTAAAAGCGTCAAAAAGTGCATAAGTTTACATTTTCGCGCATATCTTACGTTCTGAATATATCCGGACTACCAAAAATATTTGTAATCATTAAAATATCTTATTTTAGTGATTGGCATGCTAAATTTCCATTCGTCGCTTAATTTGGATCGTTTTTGCGTTCGTTACGACTTCCGTCGTTATTAACCAAGTACGACCAAACGAACCGACATCCGAGATATTTTTGAGCATATTTTAAGTTCCCTATACTTTAACTTCATTTTAGAGCCTTGAAATGGGGTTAACGGGGCTTAAACGTGTCAAAAATGCATCGAAAACCAAGTTTTAGGCCTACAGGGACTAAAACTGACAATCTGCCAAAGTTTGCTAGGAGTGGGGCGTAAGCCCAGGCCTATTCTTACGCAGCCAGCATCAGATCTTCAGTACAGAAACATTGAATCTTGTCTTTGAGCCTGTTTTCATGGCTTTTAACCCCTGATTTTGGATGCTATGGGCTAGATTTTGATGGTTTTTATATACCCCTTGTATTTTAAAACCTTGTGCCCACATGTATGACCAAGATCAAAGCACGAATTGCGAGGAACGATCCTAACAGTTGTGGGAATTCTATAAATACCCACAAGTTTTCATTCATTCCTCACACCTTGGTCTTAAATTGCTCTAAGTTGGGGTTTAAACACTTCATACCTGAGCAAATTGGATCAAGATCTTCCTAGCTTGGACCCTTTGTAAGTTTCTTTCGTGCTTTTATCGTTTTTCAAGCATAAAAGTCAAACAGAGTTTGACTTTCTGCTTTGACCATGAGTTGGTCAACACGAAGTTCGTTTGAACTTCGCAACGTGAGCGTAATCACGATGGTTATAGTCCTTTGTGACTATACCTACTGATTACCACGTTATTTAGGTATAGTGACGAGTCATAGTTTCGGTCAAAATACATGTTTATGCGTATTTTGCAACCAAACTATTCTTGGGTATCAAAACCCTTTGTTTTGATATCAAACTTGTTTTCTAACTTCGTTAAACATGCTTTAACATGTTTAACTCGTCACTTTTAGTTTAGTGCTTATTTAGGGTCGTAAGATAAGCGGTCTAAACAACCGCTTAGACTTTCGAACCCGACCCGTTTGGTCGATCATTAGGATCCGACCAAACATATTTTGTGATCATAGTTGTATAGGGAATAACCTTCCGAGGTTATACCTTATGGTCACTTCATTTAGTTAGTTGTATGATAGGTAGTTTATATGCCTTAGGAAAATGACCAAAATGCCCTTTTTACGCATAAATTCAATTTAAGCATATGTAACCTAAATTTTGACAATTAAAATGATTAGGTAACATTATTAGACATGTTAAGGCATATAATACTTGTCATAGGACTAGTTAGACGGTCCGAAGGCGTTTCACGCGAACGATGCGTTAAAGTAGCGTAAGCTACCTAAACGAGTCGTAATGGGTTGTAAGCACTTAGGTTAGGCTTCGATTTAGTATGTAGACTTTGTTAAACCATGTCATATGAGTTCCAATACTCATTTGGTTTATAAAACCTCATCCTATCCGATCTTCCAATTTAGGTCCGGTCTATTAACGTAGTTACTTATATTAGGTGCCGATTGATTTCCGTGATCCCTCTAGCTTTGCTTGGTTGTTATTCAAGACTTCTAAGCATTCTCAAGTGAGTACATAGTTCCCCTATTTTACTGTTTTCGATTGTTTTGGGGTGATTCATATGTGTTAAATGATATCGATGTTTTTAAACGATGGTTTTGAAAATGGTTACAATGGTTTATATTAAATTAATAACGATTTCGATAATGTGAACAAACTTGTTGGGTGTAATTACATAACGAATAACATTCATTAGTTTTGGCCGAACCGACCAGTATTAGGTTATGGTACCATAGGATCTGACAAATCCTGTTATCAGACTGCACCCATGGTTATGTGTGGGGTTGTGTGGGTAATGACTGAATCTGTAATTGTTAATTTACCCTTTGGTGGTTTATTAATGCGAGATTAGCGATAGGCGAGTTGCGAAGGTTTGGATGTTATTAGCGAGACGACCAAAAGTAGTTTTCACAATTAAAACGAGAATGATTTAAACGATTAAAACGATTTTAACGAGTTAAATGAATTAGATAAACGATTGGTTTTTGGGTTGTGATTAGATAATGGGACGGGTGTGATATGATAAAAGCAAGGTAGATACGCCGCTGGTACTTCTTATATATAAGTGTTTTTATCATATTACATTCCGTGGCATTATTTAGTCACTTGGGCAAACGATTTTAAAACGTTGTCACATAACGATGTTTTCTAAATGATATAAACCATACGAGTTTTATTAACAAGATGATTTACAATTTGGTTTTCTTAAATAAATGTTTTGGGTTAAGAATCAGGCTACGAGATTTTATAAATTATAACCAACTTGATTTGAGTTGGTTAATTATGTTGCTATACTATACACTTTTCAAAACAAGGTTTTTAACTTTTGACTCTTGTAGTCTAATGAGGTATTGCAACATGTAAACTAGCCATGAATCCGACACTCTCATAAAACCTATGTGCTCGCCAGCATTTCTTTGCTGACTTTGTTTTTACATATGTTTCAGGTGTTGTTGAATGATGTTGATTGCTAGGATGCATGCTCACATAGGACTGGACGAGGCCTTAGTGACTTAATAACAATGATAGACTATGTTTAACTTGTTTGTTCAAATTTCAAGACAATGTAAATGTTTAATATTTAATAAAACAAAACTTTTTGAATCCATGGTTGTGAAACAATGATTCTGCCATGACACTCCCCAACGTTTCCGCCGCGGTTTCGTTGTTTTAACGCAGTCGGGGTGTGACAGAAAAGTCAATCCCGAAAAGGTTCAAGCCATAGAGCGGATGCCATCACCACGGACGATCAAAGAGATGCAAAGGTTGGCCGGCCGCCTAGCCGCGCTTAACTGATTTCTATCAAACCACGCTGCAAAATCATATCCTTTCATCAGTACTTTGCGCAACTGTGTGAAAAAGCAAGAATTCCAATGGACGCCAGAAGCAGAAGCAGCCTTCCAGAAAATGAAAGAATGTTTGATCAAGCTCCCTACCCTAACCGCGCCGTTTGAAAACGAGCCACTCATTCTGTACTTCTCTTCTTCGGACAAGGCAGTTGGGTCGGTATTGTTGGTGGAAAGAGACGGAGTTCAGACTCCAATTTACTATGTCATTAGGGTGCTTACAGATCCAGAAACGAGATATTCAACCATGGAAAAGTTAGTGCTTGCGCTGCTACACGCCTCCAGGAGGCTGCGCAGATACTTTACAGGGCATGTAATCATGGTACTCACTAACTTCCATATCGGAACAGTTCTGCAAAAGCCGGAGACATCAGGTTGCTTGGCAAAGTGGGCAATCGAGCTGGGAGGTCACAACATTCTGTATAGGCCACGCCCAGCCATTAAAGGTCAAGTGCTAGCGGACTTCATCACAGAAGTCCCAGAAGATAAGATCAAAGATTGTGAAGTTGTTGACACTCCCATCAAAGACACATCTGAGGGATTATGGCTGCTATACACTGATGGGGCATCAAACGAAGATGGCGCTGGAGCTGGATTGCGCCTGGTTAGCCCTGAGAAGCACGAGTTCACATACGCCATCAAGTTGGATTTCAAGAACACCAACAACGAGGCTGAAAATGTAAAAACGGTAAAAAAGGGCGTCGAGTATACTCACAATATTACAAAGCTTTCCGATTATCCATGAGTGACGAGTTGTTTATGAATAAGGAATTGAGGGTAAGGTTCTACGACGTTTATGAAGTAATTAGTTTTGGGGTTTAGAATTTAAAGTACAAAAAGTAGGTATTTACAAAAGTATTATCTGGTTATAAGTACTTGTTTATGATACTAAGTTATGTGTGATTTCATGGGTCCTAGTTTGCCCATTAGAATCAATAACAACTGACTTAGAATCGGAGATAAGTTAACCCTGGTTCATAATGAATAACCATTAACCAATTATTGTCATAAACTTGGCCAAGTTTATATATATATATATATATATATATGTATACTTACATAGTTATATTAATATCCTACAACTAAGTTCAATCATAGATATCATGTGGTGAAGAAACACGGAACTAATTTTTAGGATTAATTAGTTTGGTTTATGTTCCTTTCATAATGGTTAATCTTCTTAAACTTTCTTGAGCTCCTTAATGACCCGATCTTCCTGCAAAACAGAACACCGATAGCTCGTTAAGAGGGGAATATGGGGGTTTCCCTCTTAACCAGACTCCGGCGTGAGAATAAGTATCTGCTTTGAGGAAATAAGTGTGTGTTAAGAGTGAGAGTGAAGAGAACAGAATGAATTAACCTGTGCATGAAGGTCCTCTATTTATAGCCGGAGAGGTGTAAGAAGAGATGGGCTGATGGGCCTTGGGCCGGAAGGCGACAACAGAGAATATCCTTCTTGTCTCACAAGTATCTACCGTTAGTGCCTTCTAGAAGACCTCCGGTGCTGGTGCACCTTGATTGGAGCCACGTGTCCCTGTTGTCGGCCCTGTTATCCCTTTGCCATCAGCAGGTAAGTGGAGATCATGGGGCAGGTGTCGCCACCCCCTGATTGGTGCCACGTAGGCGTCCTTGTGTACTTATTGTCTCCTACTCGTCAGACGATCATGGAGCACGATAGAGCACAGCCTGGTGGACACCGATTGGCTCTTTTCTTCTGCCACTTGTACCTTGTGTACCTTCTGAAGTGGCCCAGCGCTCTAGCCCTGCGCGACCCTTGCTGAGCATGTAACTAGCCCGCTCAGGGTTATAGGTGGCTGAAGGCTCTTATTCAGAACGCTAAGTGTAAAACTGATGTTTACTCTTGTTTGTACCTCGCACGGGGTCAGCCTATGTTTGAGTAATCCGCGTGAGCCTAAGACTGATCAGCTTGCTAATTAAGGAGTATGGTCCTGCGCGCGACCTAGAAGAAGGTCTTAGCGGTTTTTTTGGGACCATACCCCTTCATGTGGTATCATGTAAGTCAAGCATGGAGTTTTAACCTCTTTATATGATTCACCACTACACGAAATTATCAAAAGGATGATTCAGAGGTTATGAATTACAAGAAATAAAGAACTACCTATTACATTAATAAGTAAATCATCAAGTGATGTGTTGAATCAAGTTTGAAATGCCAAGGCATCCAAGTTCACACTTGCATCTAACATAAGTCTCACCATATGAACTAGGGCAAACTTATGTGATTACAACACTTGTGGGTTGTATTGCACCCTAACAAATAAGAAAGTTTAGAGGTTGTTTATACCTCTAAACTTGTAAGAATCGACTCTAACAAGTTCCACAACCATTGATGGGTTTAGGAGGTTGCTAGGTACAAGATTCAAGTAGGAAAAGTTATGTTTTATAAAAGTTTAACCAAGTTTCTTCAAAACATAAAGTTTGGATCTAAAAATGGTGATGTTCCACCTTAGATTACCTTGGTAATCTTGTATAAACACTCCAATAGGTATTCCAAGCTTTGTAGAAGAAGAAATGGTGAAGAAAGTATGTAAAAATGAAGTTTACATGAACATAAATGAAATCAGAAAATCAAATCTGACGTTGGAGCCTTATGTAAGTGATGTATCATGTGATTTCACCTTGGTGAATCTTGGATAACATCCTTGAAGGTCATCCAAGTAGATTGGTACAAGAAATATGAAGAAAAGTAGAGAATAAGTGCTCCAAGTTCACTGTTTTGAGAAAAATATACAATCTGCCAACACTTGAAAGTTTGGAAGAATTGTGAGATATTTAGAGTGAAATGAGGGTGTGTAAAGGATTAAGATAGTGTGGAAGGCATGTATTTTTACTGAGGTATTAGGGTTTAGGCATTTAAGTGGGTTAGTTGGGTGTTTAAGACAATTAGGTGGGAGTTAGATGTGAAAAAGTGACCAATAATCGCGCTGAAAGAAGCTGGATGCGAATTGGGGTCTTCCACGGGTTGTGGAAGGGGACACCATCCCTTCCGCATGGCGCGGCGTATAACAGCCATCCAACTTTCCACTTTTTTCTAAATTTGGTCCCTATGTTTTGATATAAATGATGTTTGAAGGACTCTCCATCGGTGTAACACCTCGAAAATTTCGGGTTCAATAATAAAACGACACGTGTCATGTAAGACAAAACGCGTTGAAAACCCAGATTTAATAAAGATGTTTCGGTAGGATTTAAAGTGGCGTCATGTTAAATTGTTACCTCTGAACGACCTCAATTATAAATCCCAAGACCCGATATAATGTTACTACACATTCTATGCCCTCAATTCAGAGAATTATTGTAAATAAAGGAATTGCAAAAGCATGATAAGATCTCACGAAGAAATGAATGATAAACCTTCATTTTCGGGTCTTGTTTATGGATCCAAATGAAACAATACTTCATGGTGGGGTTTAGAACTGTACAAAGGCATTTTAGGAGGCCCTCAACTGACAAAATGAAGTCCCAAAGTCGAACAAGTGGGTGCCCTTTCGAAGCTTCAACAAACAGCAACAATTCAACATCTGAGAAGGGGTAGTGCACCGCTACCATATACATGTAACGGTGCGCTACCATGTCCCCAGCGACCAAAAAACAGGCTGTTGCCTGTTATACGCGATTTTGACCCACTTAGCCGGTTTTTCTCACTTGTGGACGACCCCTAGACATCCCTAGGCACTAGTAACAAGTGTTAATCAGTTGTGGATGGATCCTAGACTTTGTTGTCAACTTGTTGTGGTCATTGCAACTAGTATAAAAGGCCTTCAATGTTACACATTTTCCTCACAACTTCTCCTGCACTCTTGGATTGATTCTGGAGCTCAAGCTTGCTTCCTTGTGATCATATCTCGTGCATAGGACTTCAGTAAGTATTCTAATCTTTCTCTAATTGCTTTTAGCTTAGTTAATTAGCTAAAAGTCAAACCGTCGTAATTACGGATTGACTTCGAGATTAGTCAATAATGGCTCAGTCATATCTCGAATTAAAAGTAGTTATAGGTTGGTATTTAGGTGGGTAATAAAACCTCAAAAGGGTTTCCCCTGACCACCATCCTAACCAGGTCAAATGTCGGGTCAAACGATTAATTAAAAAGTCAACATAATGCTTAAAATGTCATTTATGTATAATTAGCTATCTAGAACATATATAACCTGTTTGATCATTGTTATAACTTAGTAATAAGTGTAAGAACATGTCCAAACCTGTTCAACCCGACTATTTCCTGTTTAGACCCGGTTCGGAACCGAAAGTCGCATAGTTTGACTTTCACTTTGACTTTCAGTTCTGACCCGTTTAGGCATATTTTAGAAATGCCTCAGAGCTTTAATTGGACTAGGTTACATGTTAGAACAACCCTCTGTGATTATACACATTGGTTCGTTAGTTATCCAATTAATATGCATGTTTCCGTTAATTGCTCATATGTTGACCGTTATGCCCTTATTACCTTAAAATGTGATTTATGAAAATGTAAAAGTGTAGAAACCTTTGTTACTGATATATAGACTTGTATGCAAAGTTAGACGTCAGTTTGACTTATAGATTAAGAGTTATGCTCATTATCGCAAAACTAATGCTTTATGTTAATAAAATGGCGTAATTAGCGTATAGCCTAGTTAAACATACTTTTTGGGTACCAAATCTTTTACCCACTGATGTAATATATTATTTTGGGATTTTTAAATATTTTTAATTAATTTTAGGCTGAGCATAACTCATAGTCGTAGGCTTAATTCGGTAATTGTCGGTTTTGCCCTTACGGGACCATAAAATGAGTTTTACATATCTAAACGACCCCAAACCTTTTGCCACTGATTAGTTATGATAAATAAATTATTTTAATCCTTCTGGAAATATAAAAATATCAGATTTAATTATCGAACCCGGTAATGGCCTTTAATCGCCTTAATTAGCGTTTTTAGCGCATAGCATGTTTTAAAATCACATTGGACATACCCGGGTTGATACCTACTGATATAAGAGGCAAATTATCATATTTTAACAGTAAGCAATGGTTGTTAAACTCAGACTTCAGTTTTGAGCTTTTCGGCTTATGTGAAATTACCAAAATACCCCTACGGGGCCTAGTTTGGTTAAAAATGATAAGATTCGCATACATGCTTTAACTTACTGATGTAACTTAGCAAATTGAGTATATTTGCTGATTTCATCAGACCTGTAACTCAGGTTGTCACTTAAACTCTTTTATAAACTTTTAAATGACCAAACTACCCCTACGGGGCCTAGTTTGTGTTTAAACACGTTTCGGGCATAACGAAAGACACATTAATGATGTCACAACATATTTGAGACATAATTAACTTAGGAAACCTGTATATAGCTCTCATGACTACCCGTCACGCTTATTACGCGTACGGTTCGGTTTATGTAACAAGTTTACATAAATTAGCCGAAACGGGTCAAACCTTAACGGTTTTACCTCAAAAATCCAGAGTGTGAATAATAAACCCATATTAAACAAGTCTTCAAACTTGTCGGGTCTGAATCACATTCTATCCGGTCTTCGCTTAATCGTGCGTACGAACCGTATCTTGAAACTAGCCGGTCTAAGCTTAAGCTTAATAAAAGACCCGTTAGGATTCTAATAGGTTATATTAAACCTTCGGGGTGTGACAGGTTGGTATCAGAGCCAACACTGAGCGAATTAAACACTAGCCTTTTGTGTTTAATCTCAGTTACACAATTTGCACATATCTAAACCTTCGAGTCTAGACTTATAACGTAGGACAAATTCCACCTTATTTGGTTTTGTTTTTGTCCTTTAAATTTTATATTTGTTATTGTTAGCTCATGCTTTATTGACAGGAATAACAAAGATGCCTCCGAGATTCTTGCGTACGCGAGGACGCGGAAAGGGGCCGGTAGCCGCCCCCAACGACCATGAAGCAGGACCGTCTAATACACGAGCTCCAGCTGCGACGGAAAGCGAGGACCCCCGCCGAAACAGGCGCAACCAGTTCGAACCAGCAAGGCGATCCGTTTCGCACAGCTCAACACCGCCAGTACAAAACGCATATGGACCGTACTCAGGAGACGAGCCTAACAACCCTCTGCCTCCATACATACCACTGCAGAGGTCTTTGTCCCATCATTCCTATGGGGACCCCACACCCATCTTTAGAGGCCAGTTTAATCCGGCCGATTACCTGCAAGAACCCGTGGGTTTCAACCCACTAGGGCCAGACGATCACTTCTCCGGTGATCAAGCTGACGACATGGACGAGGATACGGACCCCGTCATGCCTGCGAGTGGCACTCCGAACCACCCGATCGAGATCTCCGACGGGTCGTCTTTTCACGGATCACCCTATGGTGGTCCAGACAGTTTCCAAGCCCTGTTCGATCCACACCAGTGGTATTATACACCATCACACCACTCGTCGTCTCATGGGCAGCATCAGCAGCAGCAGTCTCAGCAGCAGCAGGAGCCACAGCCACAGCCGCATCATCAAGATTCGTCCGAGGATCACCGGTTTGTGGCAGTTACGCCACCACCTCCACCGCCACCAGTTCAACCGGCACCTCCTCAACCGCCAAGGCGTAGGAGAACCGGTGCACGCATGTCGGTACGACCGGGGGGCTTCAATTTCAGTTCCCCACAACAATCAAGTGCTAGTCACTACCCGCCATACCAGGAGGACCCACAAATGGGTGGACCCTCCAACCCTGCTGTACTACAACCACCGCCGATGGGATTCGATAACCCAATCCCGGCATACACGAGTGGCATGGGATACAACCCGTTTGAACCCCCAACGCATCACGACTATGGGTACGCGGAGGCTGATCCGTACATGTTAGCAGCGAACTACAACACCCAAGGGCCCTATGGGGATCCATGGGGGGTGAGTTACCCGACTCAGGGATACGCGATACCTCCTAGACCCATCATCCGAGCTCAATCGCAGCCACCTAGATTCTCACCACCCGAACATGAAGAACTCCTGCAGAGGTTGGATCAGGTTGAACGGGTAGTTCACGAAGACCGCCGGGAGAGGCAAACATTCTTCCAGGGATTAGTAGGATTGATCAAGGGGAAGAACAAGAAGGATCGCTGAATCCTTCCACAGTTATTTTCTCCTGTATTTACTGTTGAGCCCCTGCGTGGGTGTATTTGGTGTGTTACTTTGAGCCCCTGCGTGGGCATGCTTGTTTGTTTGAACCCCTACGTGGGTGTATTGTTAGTGTGAGTCCCTGCGTGGACATGTGTGATATTTAGCCCCTGCGTGGGCATGTGTTTTATTTAACCCCTACGTGGGTAAGTATCTGTTTAACCCCTGCGTGGGTAAGTTTGTAATTTGAAAGACCCGTTTAGGGCAAGTGTGTAATGCTTTGAATAAATAAATGGAATGTTTGTTTTTATAAATTTCATGATTGCCATTTGTGCACATATACTTTATAAATGAAATAAATAAATTAAAATCATTCCTTTTAAATTATCTGCCTATGTAATTATTTAAATTAAGGATCTTAAAGTGTGAAACCTAGCCACGTGTCAAATATAAGACCGGGCCAAAATGGTAAGACCTGTTTAAAAGATTCAAATCCCTGTTAACATCTTAAAACATGTTAACACTCCGGGCAGAAGTGATTCGTTAAAATCACATGTCATTTATAAATGTATAAGGATTCTTTAGAAGATTCCAAACCCAGTTTAATGATCTCTGAATCCTGGGTCTAGATCATCAATTAAGATGATCATATTTTACCATACTTGGTAATATAATGCCTACGGGCCCAGCTCACTTCCATATGAGACAGTGGTAGCTTTGACTCACTGTCTGAAAAAGGTAATAAAATATATTTAAACCTTAAAAAGCCTTGATTCTCTGAAATCATAGCTTATAATTTAAATTGTCCATGTGACCAAGCCTTATGTGCTAATATATAGTGTTATTGTTTATGTTTAGGATAAATTTTGAATGAAATCCTAAATTAATACGAGTAATAAGTTAACCAATTATGGTCTCTGTTTACCATGGTTAACGAGTTACCCTAAGGGGTAATTCCATAATAAACTCCCAAATAAAATATTGTCCTTGTTTTCTGCAACAGTTCAATACAAATGGCTAACTCAAGTGAAGTCAATAGCCATCCAGTGGAGCCAAATGAGAACGCCCAGATTACGTTAACGGGTTCCGAGTTAAAAGCGATTATAGACGGCGTTGTTACTCAGGCTTTGGATAGACAGTATGAGGAATACAGTGGTACTCGAAGTAGGACCCACTCTGCATCACGTTCAAAGCCCAAGACACTTTCTGAGGCTCATAACAAGCCTCCTCCCAAAAAGGATGGACCCAAGAAAGATGGTGATGACCGTCAGTCCACCAACCATCAAAGTATTCCATCTCAGCATATAGTACTGCATCAAGAGCCCAGTAACAAAGGATGCTCCTATAAGTACTTTGTGTCTAGTAAGCCCAGAGACTTTACTGGGGAAAAAGGAGCCGTCGATTGTATGACGTGGCTAGACGAGATGGACACGGTGGTAGATATCAGCGGGTGCGCTGAAAGGGATATAGTTAAGTTTGTGTCACAGTCCTTCAAGGGTGAAGCGTTGGCATGGTGGAGATCTCTAATGGAGGCCTCTGGAAAGATCCCATTGTATAGTATGTCGTGGGATCAATTCATTGCCCTGATCAAGGATAATTTATGCCCTCAACATGAGGTGGAAAAGATAGAATATGACTTTCTATCATTGGTGATGAAGAACCTCGACTGTCAAGCTTACCTGACAAGCTTCAATACGCTGTCCCGGTTGGTCCCCTACCTGGTAACACCGGAGCCAAAAAGAATCGCTCGCTTTATTGGTGGTTTAGAACCCGAGATCAAGGCCAGTGTAAAAGCTTCTCGGCCAGTTACCTTCAGGTCTGTAACTGACCTTTCCTTATCCCTCACTCTGGATGCGGTCAGATAGAGATCGCTGAGGAATAAGGCAGCCGAGAAGAGGAAGCGTGAAGATGATGGTTCGCGAAGGTCGAATAAGAAACACCGTGGGAACGGTGATAACAAGAAGGGATCTGAGTCGAGGAAGGATGGGCATAGGTCTGATGAGAAGCCCAAGTGTAAAATTTGCAAGAAGCAGCACTATGGAAAGTGCAGACTGGAGTCGAGCTCTCAGACTCAGTCAAAATCCTTTGCTTGTGGAATTTGCAAATCCACGGATCATAAAACCCTGGATTGCAAAAAGATAAAAGACGCAACATGCTACCGTTGCAATGAGAAGGGGCACATCAAGACCAACTGCCCGAAATACAACAAGAAGCCTGAGGAGGCTAAGAAGACGAATGCCAGAGTCTTCAGAATGGACGCGAAAGAAGCTGTGCAAGACGATAATGTCATAACAGGTACTTTCCTTGTAAATGATGTCTTTGCAAGAGTACTTTTTGATTCAGGCGCAGATAAGTCTTTCGTAGATCATAAGTTTTGTAAATTGTTGAATTTACCTGTCAAAACCCTAAGCGTAAACTATGAGGTAGAATTAGCAGATGGTACCATAGAAACCGTCTCTACTGTGTTAGATGGATGTGTTATATCCATTAAGAACCATTCTTTTCCTCTGTCTCTACTTCCGTTTAAATTGGCTGGTTTTGACATAGTTCTGGGTATGGACTGGTTATCTTATAACCAGGCCCAAATTGTCTGTAACCAGAAACAAGTGGTAATAAAGACTCCGTCTGGTGAATCACTCACCATTCGGGGAGATACCCAGTATGGGCTGCCTGAGCAGGTGACTATGCTCAAGGCTTCCAAGTGTTTGAAGAAGGGATGTGTCATTTACATGGCGCAAGTGATTATGGAGGAACCTAAACCGAAGTTAGAAGACATCCCTGTCATTTCTGAATACCCAGAAGTGTTTCCTGAAGATCTACCTGGTTTACCACCAGATAGACAAGTCGAATTCAGGATCGATATCATTCCCGGAGCGGCACCAGTTGCCAGAGCACCATACAGATTGGCACCCACAGAAATGAAGGAGTTGCGGATGCAGCTAGATGAATTGCTGGCTAAAGGTTTCATTAGACCTAGTTCATCTCCTTGGGGAGCGCCAATCTTGTTTGTCAAGAAGAAGGATGGGTCGATGCGTCTATGCATCGACTATCGCGAGCTTAATAAAGTCACGATCAAGAATAGGTATCCTCTGCCCAGAATCGACGATTTGTTCGATCAGCTTCAAGGGGCAAGTTACTTCTCAAAGATTGATCTGAGGTCAGGCTACCATCAGTTGAAGGTTAAGGATGAAGACGTTCACAAGACTGCATTTAGGACTCGTTACGGTCACTACGAGTTCCTAGTGATGCCTTTTGGGCTCACTAATGCACCAGTCGCGTTCATGGATCTCATGAATCGCGTCTGCAAGCCTTACTTAGATAAATTTGTTATCGTCTTCATCGATGACATCCTTATTTATTCTAAGAACCAAGCTGACCATGAGAAACACCTTCGTTGTATTCTCAAACTTCTACACCAAGAGAAACTCTATGCCAAATTCTCTAAGTGTGAATTTTGGCTACGAGAAGTCCAATTTCTTGGACATGTGGTCAGTGAGCGTGGTATCCAAGTGGATCCCGCTAAAGTTGAAGCTGTTATGAATTGGCAAGAGCCAAAGACGCCTACGGAGATTCGTAGCTTCCTGGGATTGGCAGGTTATTACAGGCGTTTTATTGAAAATTTTTCAAGGATTGCTGCACCCCTAACTTCCTTGACCAAGAAGAAAGTAAAGTTCGTTTGGGGCCCTAAGCAGCAAGAGTCCTTCGATGTTTTGAAACAAAAGTTGAGCAACGCTCCTGTGCTTACCTTACCTGAAGGCGCTGAAGAATTTGTAGTTTATTGTGATGCATCACACACTGGCATGGGGTGTGTGCTTATGCAAAAAGGCAAGGTTATTGCCTATGCATCACGACAGTTAAAGGTGCATGAAAAGAATTACACCACCCATGACTTGGAATTGGGTGCCGTTGTGTTCGCACTAAAACTGTGGAGGCATTATCTTTATGGAATCAAGTTTGTGATCTATTCTGATCACAAGAGCCTCCAGCATCTGTTTAATCAGAAAGAATTAAACATGAGGCAACGCCGTTGGATGGAAACTTTAAATGATTATGATTGTGAAATAAAATACCATCCCGGCAAGGCGAATGTAGTCGCTGATGCCTTGAGCAGAAGGGAAAGGGTCAAACCCATTCGAATCAATGCCAAGCGCATGGAAATAAAGAACAGTTTGATAGAAAGGGTGTTAGCTGCACAGAAGGAAGCTGTGTTGGAAGCTAACTATCCTAATGAAAAGTTAGGAGTAACTGAGGAGCAGTTAACTCTTAGCAAAGACGGAATTCTGCGATTAAATGGACGAATATGGGTTCCAATTTTTGGAGGACTTCGTGATGTCATCCTCCAAGAAGCCCATAGTTCCAAATACTCCGTTCATCCTGGAGCTGATAAGATGTACCAGGATCTAAAGGAAAATTATTGGTGGATAGGCTTGAAAAAGTCTGTAGCCGCCCATGTAGCAAAATGCTTGACATGTGCGCAAGTCAAAGCCGAGCATCAGAAACCGTCAGGTTTGCTACAACAGCCTGAACTTCCTACGTGGAAGTGGGAAATGGTAACTATGGATTTCATTACCAAGTTACCCAAGACAAAGAAAGGCAATGATACAATATGGGTCATAGTTGACAGACTGACTAAGTCAGCTCATTTTCTACCCATCAAGGAGACTTATAGCTCCGACATGCTAGCCCAGTTATACGTTGATAAGATTGTAGCCCTACACGGCATACCTGTAGCTATTATCTCTGACCGGGATACTAGGTACACGTCACATTTCTGGAAGAGTTTCCAACAATCTTTGGGCACACGTTTGAATTTTAGTACGGCTTATCATCCTCAAACTGACGGTCAGAGTGAGCGTACTATTCAAACGTTGGAAGACATGCTACGCGCATGTGCGATCGATTTGGGAGGTAGCTGGGATAAGAACCTACCATTGATCGAATTCTCCTACAACAATAGCTACCATACCAGCATAAAGGCTGCGCCTTTTGAGGCATTATACGGTAGAAAGTGTAGATCGCCAGTTTGTTGGGCGGAAGTTGGAGAAGTCCAGTTATCAGGACCAGAGATCGTGTTCGAAACAACGGAAAAGATTGTCCAGATTCGTAACAATCTCCAAGCTGCCCGGAATAGGCAGAAGAGTTACGCTGATCCAAATCGTAAGGATTTTCACTTCGAAGTAGGTGACAAAGTCCTACTTAAAGTGTCACCCTGGAAAGGAGTGATGCGGTTTGGTAAGAAAGGCAAGCTAAGCCCGAGATACATAGGACCTTTCGAGGTTATCGAACGTGTCGGGTCAGTTGCCTATAAGTTGAACTTACCAGAAGAGCTCAGTGGAATTCACAATGTGTTCCACATCTGCAATCTAAAGAAGTGTTTCGCTGACGAATCACTGGTTATACCACATACAGATGTGCATATAGACGCAAGCTTAAAATTTGTTGAAAAACCTTTGTCGATTGAAGATCGACAGGTAAGGAAGCTTCGAAGGAAGCATATACCTTTTGTAAAAGTCAAATGGGATGCCCGTAGAGGTCCCGAATTCACGTGGGAGGTTGAATCCACGATGAAAGAAAACTACCCTTACTTGTTTCAGTAAATCTCGGGTCGATATTTATTCTAAGGGGGTGAGGATGTAACACCTCGAAAATTTCGGGTTCAATAATAAAACGACACGTGTCATGTAAGACAAAACGCGTTGAAAACCCGGATTTAATAAAGATGTTTCGGTAGGATTTAAAGTGGCGTCATGTTAAATTGTTACCTCTGAACGACCTCAATTATAAATCCCAAGACCCGATATAATGTTACTACACATTCTATGCCCTCAATTCAGAGAATTATTGTAAATAAAGGAATTGCAAAAGCATGATAAGATCTCACGAAGAAATGAATGATAAACCTTCATTTTCGGGTCTTGTTTATGGATCCAAATGAAACAATACTTCATGGTGGGGTTTAGAACTGTACAAAGGCATTTTAGGAGGCCCTCAACTGACAAAATGAAGTCCCAAAGTCGAACAAGTGGGTGCCCTTTCGAAGCTTCAACAAACAGCAACAATTCAACATGTGAGAAGGGGTAGCGCACCGCTACCATATACATGTAACGGTGCGCTACCATGTCCCCAGCGACCAGAAAACAGGCTGTTGCCTGTTATACGCAATTTTGACCCACTTAGCCGGTTTTTCTCACTTGTGGACGACCCCTAGACATCCCTAGGCACTAGTAACAAGTGTTAATCAGTTGTGGATGGATCCTAGACTTTGTTGTCAACTTGTTGTGGTCATTGCAACTAGTATAAAAGGCCTTCAATGTTACACATTTTCCTCACAACTTCTCCTGCACTCTTGGATTGATTCTGGAGCTCAAGCTTGCTTCCTTGTGATCATATCTCGTGCATAGGACTTCAGTAAGTATTCTAATCTTTCTCTAATTGCTTTTAGCTTAGTTAATTAGCTAAAAGTCAAACCGTCGTAATTACGGATTGACTTCGAGATTAGTCAATAATGGCTCAGTCATATCTCGAATTAAAAGTAGTTATAGGTTGGTATTTAGGTGGGTAATAAAACCTCAAAAGGGTTTCCCCTGACCACCATCCTAACCAGGTCAAATGTCGGGTCAAACGATTAATTAAAAATTCAACATAATGCTTAAAATGTCATTTATGTATAATTAGCTATCTAGAACATATATAACCTGTTTGATCATTGTTATAACTTAGTAATAAGTGTAAGAACATGTCCAAACCTGTTCAACCCGACTATTTCCTGTTTAGACCCGGTTCGGAACCGAAAGTCGCATAGTTTGACTTTCACTTTGACTTTCAGTTCTGACCCGTTTAGGCATATTTTAGAAATGCCTCAGAGCTTTAATTGGACTAGGTTACATGTTAGAACAACCCTCTGTGATTATACACATTGGTTCGTTAGTTATCCAATTAATATGCATGTTTCCGTTAATTGCTCATATGTTGACCGTTATGCCCTTATTACCTTAAAACGTGATTTATGAAAATGTAAAAGTGTAGAAACCTTTGTTACTGATATATAGACTTGTATGCAAAGTTAGACATCAGTTTGACTTATAGATTAAGAGTTATGCTCATTATCGCAAAACTAATGCTTTATGTTAATAAAATGGCGTAATTAGCGTATAGCCTAGTTAAACATACTTTTTGGGTACCAAATCTTTTACCCACTGATGTAATATATTATTTTGGGATTTTTAAAGATTTTTAATTAATTTTAGGCTGAGCATAACTCATAGTCGTAGGCTTAATTCGGTAATTGTCGGTTTTGCCCTTACGGGACCATAAAATGAGTTTTACATATCTAAACGACCCCAAACCTTTTGCCACTGATTAGTTATGATAAATAAATTATTTTAATCCTTCTGGAAATATAAAAATATCAGATTTAAGTATCGAACCCGGTAATGGCCTTTAATCGCCTTAATTAGCGTTTTTAGCGCATAGCATGTTTTAAAATCACATTGGACATACCCGGGTTGATACCTACTGATATAAGAGGAAAATTATCATATTTTAACAGTAAGCAATGGTTGTTAAACTCAGACTTCAGTTTTGAGCTTTTCGGCTTATGTGAAATTACCAAAATACCCCTACGGGGCCTAGTTTGGTTAAAAATGATAAGATTCACATACATGCTTTAACTTACTGATGTAACTTAGAAAATTGAGTATATTTTCTGATTTCATCAGACCTGTAACTCAGGTTGTCACTTAAACTCTTTTATAAACTTTTAAATGACCAAACTACCCCTACGGGGCCTAGTTTGTGTTTAAACACGTTTCGGGCATAACGAAAGACACATTACTGATGTCACAACATATTTGAGACATAATTAACTTAGGAAACCTGTATATAGCTCTCATGACTACCCGTCACGCTTATTACGCGTACGGTTCGGTTTATGTAACAAGTTTACATAAATTAGCCGAAACGGGTCAAACCTTAACGGTTTTACCTCAAAAATCCAGAGTGTGAATAATAAACCCATATTAAACAAGTCTTCAAACTTGTCGGGTCTGAATCACATTCTATCCGGTCTTCGCTTAATCGTGCGTACGAACCGTATCTTGAAACTAGCCGGTCTAAGCTTAAGCTTAATAAAAGACCCGTTAGGATTCTAATAGGTTATATTAAACCTTCGTTCCAGATTAGGAGAAACAGTAAAAGCTACGTACATTCTGCTTATTGTGATTTATACTTGCATCAGGTAAATACTTTTAACTTATTTTCCCTATACGGGCTTGGGTTACGGTACATAGCGTACCGCTTGATCGGGCATCAAATCTCCACGCTTAGTGGGTAGTTGAATAATTTGATCGGCTCGTTTTAAACAGTCTTGTTTACTTTACAGCCTTTGGGGGGTTAATGACCATGTCCCGGATATCCCTGGCATCATCTTACGAGATGGCCACGACCTGAGCACGGGGTGTAGGCGTACTCCCGTGTATAACTCATTGAAGTGGTGTGTTTATTGATCTTTAACCCGGACTAGATCCGGGCCACTGAACGCATAAGTAATATGTAATTCGTTCACATGATTATAATATTAAATAATTCTCCCAAGTTAAATAAAATGATTTATGCCATGTGCATCCAAACCAATTTTCAATCATTTTCCAAAATGAGTCAGTTGAATGTATTTACCAGTGTAAACTGACGTATTTTCCCAAAAAGACTGAATGCAGGTACTAAGCGAAATTGGCTGGATTGTCTCCTAAGCATCATTAAAAAGTCTCGCAAGCTTAGGATGCGAGAAGTCTGTTGAACAATTAATATTATTTTGTTTCGATCCTACTGTGGATAAAACATCCGGATATTGTGACTTTGATTACAATAAATAAATTCGGTTGTATCTTATTTTAAATTTGCTTCTGCTGTGCATTATTATATTGTGTTGTTTGACTATTACGTTGCCAACCACGTCACGATACTCCCCCACCTGGCCCACCGGTGACATGTGGAAATCGGGGTGTGACAATCGGCCCCCACCGATGCGCTCATAGACCTGAGCAATTCGACATATACCTTCTTTAACAAGAGCCCGGATAAGGGGAATAAAGGCTGGTTCCGCCTACCAGTAAGTAGTTTAGGTTTTACCCTTTTCTATAGCCTCTTGCGTTCTTGCATAAATCAAGAGCAATTGAGGTACCTTAGGCACTTCGGTGTTGCTCCCTCCAGCAAGGAACCACCTGACCCGAATAAAAACCTTAAAAATAATATAGACGTTACTTCATAAAACTCTAGCCACGGGGCCGTGCTCAGGTCAACACACCCCGTGCCCACCTGAAAGTCCCACCACGGGGCCGTGTTAAACAAACACGCCCCGTGCCCATAATACGGACAAAATTGTCTGACCCATTTCTGACCACAGGGCCGTGTCCAGCCAACACGGGGTCGTGGTCAGTGTGCTGTCACTTTCTATAAAGTCAACTTTGGGGCAGTAAGTTTGGATCCATTCCAAAGACAAAGATCTGCCCTGATTTGCATACATACCCAAAAAGGTATAATCTTAAAAAGGTTTCACTTAAACCATCTTGTCTTTGCCACTTTTGTCACTTTCCTTCTTCTCCAAAGCTCTCCCACCTCCATTAAAGCTTGAAGCTTCATAACTTCAAGATTTGTCTAAGTAATTGCAAGGTTTTTAACCAATGTTTTGAAAATGCGTTTCAGGTAACTTAATGTGAAGCTATAAGAAGCCAGCTATGGAGCACTGAAGGCTTAAAAGAAAGTGGCTATAAAGTTACCTAAATAAAAAGTTTATGTTTTTAGTAACTAGGGTTTATCCATGTAACAATATTATGAATGAAACAAGGGTTTTATCCCATGTGTTTATTATAAAAGTTTGGTGTTTTGAAACTCTAAAATCTATTTCCTAACTACGATCCTAATGTCTCATTTCAAATGCCAAATTAATAAATACCGATACCACCGGCTGTTGCTTGCGGCTCTCGCTCCCGGGGTGGGGTTGGGGGTTGCGACAGAAGGTGGTATCAGAGCCACTAGTTTAAGCCATTTAGGTGTTTCTTTAAATACCTAAATTTTAACCTATTGTGTTAGGAAATAACTTGCATGTTATTCTGTGTAAATATGTATATTATTATTTTATGTCATTTTGACAATTTTCTTAGTTTACAGTATGAGTGATCAGGGTACTTCTGACGCTTATCGTCATCTACCTCATTCTCCTATAGATGAAGGAACATCCCAGCCAACCCCTGGATACACCGCCGATTCCGAGGATATCTTTGTTTTCAAAGCCAAATCCGAAAACATTTTCCTCCTAAAAAGAGAGGTTGGTTTAATAGAGCAAAATCGGAGAGGAGAAAAAGAATGAGAAAATTTCAACAACAAAGGATAGTGAATAGAGTTGAGAGAAATACCCAAAATCTAGAAGCTAGACCTTTATGGGAAGAAGAATTGGATAGACAACTAGCTGACTTTCATATGTTTGGAAATGTAGAATGAGAATTTGATCTTAACCAAGTAGCAGCACCCGAACCACAAGTACTACTATTATATCCTGACCAACCCAAGAATCTATAACAGAACCAGGAAAACCAACTTCCAATCCCAGCCTTTGATCCAAATGAGATACCTAGGATTCCAGCACCGAACCCTTTAGATTAGTGGTGGGACGACAACCGGTCATTTCAGAAATTACTGAATAATCCATATCCTTACGAAGAACTAGAACCACTTTACCCTGAACCAGTGCCAGCTCCAATGCCACCAATGAGCCATGAGAATGTAGCAGAACTTCGCAAGTATGGTGAAGAGTTGGTTGAAGAAGGAAATCGAATCTGCCAAATCGGAGAAAAACTCATCTGGAATTATGACGAGAACGAGATGCTATACTAGAAACAAGTCGCCTAATATATATATATATATATCGACGCATAATTAATACTCTTTAAATTCCAGTCATAGTTTGTAATAGATGCATATATATATATATATATATATATATATATATATATATATATATATATATATATTGGGCCAGGATCATTTCAGAACCATAAATATTTACAGAACTCGCAGAACTCCTAATAAACAATCTTTTTATTTATATATTTTTATGTTTAGGATAATTTTATCATTTATTATGTGTATTTTTATGATTACATACATGTTAAGAGTAATTTTATCATTTTTTATATGTAATTTTATAATTACACATATGTAAACTAGTTTTTTTACATATATGTAATTAGTTATGACACATATATATAATTTTGGCAATTAAACATATGTAAACTACTTTTAACATGTATGTAATCAAAGAAATACATATAATAGATGATAAAAAGAACCTAAATACAAAAACTTATATATAAAATGATTGTTTATTAGGAGTTCTGAAAGTTCTGTAGTTATTTAGAGTTCTGAAATGAACTCAACCCTATATATATATATATATATATATATATATATATATATATATATATATATATGAAACGAGTAAAATCGCAATGATCGACGATTTTGGTTAAATATGCTTGAGTATTTGTTTGTTCAATTATGTGATATTAATACCTGATAACGTTTGCAATTCAGATGTCGAACGAAGTAAATCAGGAAATCTAGAATAACAATAATAACGAGAACCAAGTAGATAAAATTGCTATTGAACATATAGTAGCTCAAGGAATCATAGATGCTATGCCCTATATTATCAATAATATTAAAAAGGCCGAAAATAATAATAATAATTCCATAATCGGAAGTAAACATGCACCCACTGAGCCAGATCACAGCGTGAATGGAAATCATGGACTGTTTATCCAAGCTCCGATTCCAAAAAGAAGAAGGCCCATCTCATATGGTTGTTCTTATAAAGAATTCTTATCCTGCAAACCGATAGAATTCTCAGGCAATGAAGGAGCCATTTCAGCCTTACGCCGGATAGAAAAGACAGAAGCAGTTTTAAAAATAAGTAAATGTGCATATGAAGATAAGATCATGTATGCTTCTAATCTCTTTAAGAATGCAGCCTTAGAGTGGTGGAATACCATTCTTTAGTCCAGAGGAAGTGAATGACTGGGGTAGATTGCAGGGAATATACGACCATATTCTTTGAATCATTCCAGTGTTAATCTCCCGTTACATCTGTTAAGAGTAATTTTATCATTTTTTATATGTAATTTTATAATTACACATATGTAAACTAGTTTTTTTTACATATATGTAATTAGTTATGACACATATATATAATTTTGGCAATTAAACATATGTACTTTTAACATGTACGTAATCAAAGAAATACATATAATAGATGATAAAAAGATCCTAAATACAAAAACTTATATATAAAATGATTGTTTATTAGGAGTTCTGAAAGTTCTGTAGTTATTTAGAGTTCTGAAATGAACTCAACCCTATATATATATATATATATATATATATATATATATATATATATATATATATATATATATATGAAACGAGTAAAGTCGCAATGATCGACGATTTTGGTTAAATATGCTTGAGTATTTGTTTGTTCAATTCTGTGATATTAATACCTGATAACGTTTGCAATTCAGATGTCGAACGAAGTAAATCAGGAAATCTAGAATAACAATAATAACGAGAACCAAGTAGATAAAAGTGCTATTGAACATATAGTAGCTCAAGGAATCATAGATGCTATGCCCTATATTATCAATAATATTAAAAAGGCCGAAAATAATAATCTCCCGTTACATCTGGGGTAGATTGCAGGGAATATACGACCATATTCTTTGAATATGCTAGGATAGTACCAACACTAGCCTCACCAGAACCAGTGTTAATCTCCCGTTACATCTGGGGATTAATCAGTGAGATTAGACATGTAGTGAAGGCAGCTAGCCTACAAACCATAGTAGAAGCAGTAGAACTTGCTAACACTCTGACAGATGAATTGGTACGTACGCAAGAGGAAAACCAGAAAAAGAACCTAGCTCAAAAGATTACTCAGGAACTACGTTATGGGAATTCCTATCACGAAAAAGGAACAGGTTCTTCCTCTTCACCCCACTGAAAGTTTTGTAAAAAGAAGCACTCAGGAAAGTGTGCTGTGTCCTGCAACTTTTACAAGTTCCCAGGACATAGGGAAGAAGATTGTAGGAAGAAAGCTAGTGCCAGAATATGCTACAACTGCGGAGAAGCTAGTCATATCAAACCAAACTTTCTGAAACTAGCTCTAGCGATAAACAACAAAGCAAAGGCAACATAATGACCCAAGAAGAATGCCAGAGCCTTCGTTCTGATAGCCGAAGAAGCCAAGATGATCTCGGATGTGATTGCCGGTACGTTTTTAGTTTATGCTAAAGTATTATTTGACTCTGGTGCGAACCAAAGTTTCAAAAATACTTCTTTCTACAAACTTCTCAATCAATCATTAACTAAACTTCAACAAGACTGTCTGGTGGAAACGGCAAATGGAGATTCTATCAAGATAAGTGAAATCCTACAGGAAGCAAGGATAGAAATTTTAAACCATAAATTTACCGCTAACTTTTTACCAATGGATCTAGCCGGATTCGATATCGTGTTAGGAATGGATTGGTTGGTAGCCAATCACACACGTATTTTATGTGATCAAAAGTATGTACAAGTAAGTACGCCAACCAGCGAAAGGATCACAATTAAAGGAGATAAGCCAACAAGGTCAACAAAATTCATCTCTGCGATGAAAGCTGCAAGTTACGCGCGGAAAGGAGGAATGGTGTATATGATTTCAGTAATCATTAACACTAAAGGAAAAGAATTAAAGGATATTCCCGTAGTATCTAAATTCTCAGATGTTTTTCTAGAAGTGTTACCTGGATTACCGCCAGATCGAGAAGTTGAATTTAGAATTCACCTAATACTAGGAACGATACCGATTGCCAAAGCACCCTATCGCCTAGCACCAACAGAGATGTAGGAATTGGAGAAACAACTAGATGAATTGCTAAAGAAAGGTTTCATACAACCTAGCTCATCACCATGGGGAGCACCAGTGTTATTTGTCAAGAAGAAAGACGGATCAATGCGTATGTGCATTGATTACCGAGAGCTGAATAAGGTGATGATTAAAAATCGGTACCCACTAATCGATGACCTGTTCGATCAACTTCAAGGAGCTCGATTCTTTTCAAAGATCGATTTACGCTCAGGATATCATCAATTGAAAGTACATGAAGAGGACATTCCTAAAACTGATTTCAGAATGAGGTACGGTCATTATGAATTTACAGTCATGCCATTTGGTTTAACCAATAACCCAACTGCATTTATGGACATGATGAACAGGATATGTAAACCATACCTGGATAAATTCATAATTGTCTTTATAGGTGATATTCTAATTTACTCTAAGAGTAAGGAAGATCATGCGGAACATTTGCATATACTTCTGACATTGTTGAGAAAAGAAAAGCTTTTTTCTAAATTCTCAAAATGTGAATTTTGGTTACAAGAAGTGCAATTCCTTGGACACTTGGTTAATCATGAAGGAATTCATGTGGATCCCACAAAGATCGAGGCGATTACCAAATGGAAAGTCCCTGAGTCCCCAACGGAAGTAAGAAGTTTTCTTGGACTGGCAGGATATTATAGACGTTTTATTCAAGATTTCTATAGAATAGCCATTCCATTAACCAAACTGACTTGCAAATCAGTTAAGTTTGAATGGGGACCAAAACAAGAGGAAGCATTTAATATTTTGAAGCAAAGGTTAACCAATGCACCAATACTCGCTTTGCCAGAAGGAACTGAAGACTTTGTAGTCTATTGTGACGCCTCCAAATTAGGATTTGGATGTGTGTTGATGCAACGTCAAAAGGTAATTGCCTATGCCTCTAGACAACTTAAGAAACATGAAGAGAATTGTACAACCCATGATTTAGAGTTAGGAGCAATAATTTTTGCCCTTAAGATTTGGAGACACTATCTTTATGGTAGTAAGTTCGTTGTATTCACCGACCATAAGAGTTTAAGATGGGCAAAAGGAATTAAACATGAGGCAAAGACGTTGGATGGAAATTCTTAGTGATTATGATTGTGATATCCAGTATCATGCAGGAAAAACTAATGTAGTAGATGATGCTTTAAGTCGAAAGTATCATGAAAAGCCAAAAAGAGTACGCTCTCTTAGAATAAACATGCAGATATATTTGAATGAAAAAGTTAAAAAGATACAGGAAACAGCAATCAAGGACGATGCTGAAGGTTTGAAAGGAATGATTAAAGAATTAGAACAAGGAGTAGATGGAATTTGGAGATTCCATAAGAAAAGAATCTGGATACCTATTCAAGGAAACCTACGAAACCAAATTTTAGAAGAAGCCAATAAGTCTAAATATACAATATATCCCGGTAGTGACAAGATGTATCAAGACTTAAGAAAGAATTTCTGGTGGATAGGAATGAAAAGGGATATAGCAAATTATGTTGCTAAATGTTTAACCTGTTCCCAGGTTAAAGCTGAACATCAGGAACCTTTAGGGTTACTACATCAATTGGAGATGCCAATTTGGAAATGTGAATTGATAACAATGGACTTTGTTACCAAATTACATAAGACACAAAAAGGTAATGATACAATCTGGGTGATTGTAGACAGATTAACCAAATCTACTCATTTCTTACCAATGAAAGAAACTTTCAGTATGGAACAGTTAGCCAAGTTGTATGTAAATGAAATAGTTTCATTACATGGAATTCCTTTATCTATTGTGTCTGATAGAGATAGCCGTTTTACTTCTCATTTTTGGACAAGTTTCCAAAAATAAATGGGAACCCGATTGAATCTAAGTACCACTTATCATCCTCAAACGGACGGACAAAGTGAAAGAACGATTTAGACGATGGAAGATATGCATAGAGCTTGTGTGATTGATTTTGGAGGAATTTGGGATGATCATTTACCTTTAATAGAATTTTCCTACAACAACAGCTATCATACCAGCATCAATGCTGCACCATTTGAAGCACTCTATGGACGAAAATGTCGAACCCCAGTCTGTTGGGCAGAGATCGGAAAAAGCAACTGTCAGGTCCTGAGATTGTACAAGAAATAACTGACAAAATTATTCAAGTCAAGGAAAGACTGAAAGCAGCACGAGATCGTCAAAAGATTTATGAAGATAACAGACAAAAACCACTAGAATTTCAAGTTGGAGACAAGGTATTGTTAAAAGTTTCGCCATGGAAAGGAGTTGTCAGATTCGGTAAAAGAGGAAAGTTAAGCCCAATGTATGTTGGATCTTTTGAAATTATCAAAAGAATAGGACCAATAGCATATCAGCTACAATTTCCAGAAGAAATGGCCGGAATACATGATGTATTTCATGTATGTAACCTCAAGAAATGCTTAGCAGATAAATCATTGATAGTACCTCTTCAAGACATAGAGGTAAACGAGAAACTTAAGTTTGTAGAACAATCGATTCAGACCAAAGATAGAAAGATCAAGAATCTCAAGCACAAGAGATTAGTTCTGGTCAAAGTAAAATGGGATTCAAAAAGAGGACCAGAGTACACATGGGCTTGAGTCAGAAATGCAACGGAAATATCCACACCTATTCCAGTGAATCTTGAGGACGAGATTTAAAACAAGGTGGGAAGGATATAACAACCCTCGAAAATGCCCTAAAATACCATGTTGGTGCGAAACCGGTCCCGTATAACCTTATTTTCATAAAAAATTAAATAAAATGAGTTTTAGTTCCCATGGCGGCCCGCGACGGATACACCATTTGTGTGTCGCGGTGCGTGACGGAGTATAACCTGGCGGACACCCCTGGTGACACGTGTCACATAACGTGTCGAGGCTATGTAGTAAACCAGCAACCCTAACCCTAGCTACAAGGGGGTGGCGGGCCGCAACAGGCGACCCCTATGGGTGTCGCAGGGCACGACGGACTCCGGGAATAGCTATAAATAGAGCTGATCAACCCCAGTCCCTTCTCACTCACTCTTTCTTTCTCACTCAACTTCTGTAGTGCGAAAATTATACTTAAAATACCCCCGTAAAACACAAAGCTCTGCCCCGTTGTAAGTATTTTAACCCCCGATTGGTAATTCGTTACCATGCCCAATTGATTTAGGACCCACCAATGCATGTGGGGTTCTGTCTCGTGTTGTATGGCTAATGTAATTTGGGTTATTTTACTAACACGCGTGCATTGTATGTTTTTATTAGAAACTCAAGAAAATAATCAAGAAATATTACCAGGAAGGTCGTAGAAAAACATAAGTTTTCAATGTGAGTCATTATCTTTTTCTCACAGTTTATGAGCCATTATTTCAAATGTTTTACAAAACCCTAAATGTTTATCAGTTATAATTACAGTGATTAAGTCTTTGTATTCTACAATTGCTGCCAGTATTATGAGGTTTGTATACAGTACTTGATAACCTTCACAATTGGGCACGGGTATCCAATGTGTGATATGACCATAGTCATAGATCCGTCAAGTGACAAGTACTGAATGAGTAATTGGGTAGATATAAACATTGTAATCGCTCTTAATACTGTAAAGTTTAACAGCTGATGTTTTTGTAAACTGGAATGTACTCGCCAATATTTCTTGCTGATAAAATATTTTTAAAACGCGTTTCAGGTAACTTAATGTGAAGCTATAAGAACCAGCTATGGAGCACTGAAGGCTTAAAAGAAAGTGGCTATAAAGTTACCTAAATAAAAAGTTTATGTTTTCAGCAACTAGGGTTTATCCCTATAACTATATTATGAATGAAACATGGGTTTTATCCGATTTGTTTATTATAAAAGTTTGGTGTTTTGAAACTCTGAAATTTTTTTCCTAACTACGATCCTGATGTCTCATTTCCCCTGCCAAAATTAATAAACACCGATACCACCGGTTGTTGCTCGTGGCTCCCGCTCCTGGGGTGGGGTTGGGGGTTGCGACATATACCCTTCCAATCAACAATAAAAGAAGGTTCAGACGCTGGATCATCCCAGCTAGCTCTAATGCCTAGCAACACAAGTAATTCCTCAGGATAGGGCCTAAGCTTTTGCAACAACTCCTATCAAGCTCCGAGGCTTTAGGCTCCTTCTTGTTCAGAGTTTCATCAAACTTACGAGGGGTAGTTTCAAAAGGAATAAGCTTTTCAGACACCAAAAGTACGGATCTTTCCAGGTCGTGGTATGGTCAATAGTACCGGTTATCAACACAACCTCGCATTGGGTTTTCTCGATTGTGAACCAGTTCCCATTTCGGGCAAGACGAAAGAAATGACGAAACATCCTCAAAGAAGGCTCATAACTAAGAGCATGACAAGTAATTTCAAAATGCATAATTCGGGCGACACCTATAGGGGCTAACTGACCAAGCGACAAATGGCATTACTTTAAAACCTCTAAGAAAAATTTTGTAAAGGGATAATACAGGTTCGATTGTTTTAAAATGCAGGTATAGAATCTTAGCCGTGGGACTCTTGTTCGTTGTAACCTCCCTAGGGAGGGTAGACTCAAGCGACGGATCGATACCATGATCAACACAGAACTGATCAACATTAGATTAAGTCAGTTTGAAAATTTGAATAGCAATGTCGTTCTTCGCGCTAGAAGCCATTACAAACTAAGAGACGAAAGAAACACTTACTGATTTATAAGATTGCAAAAGTACCGGCAGAAAAGTATGGATCACTAGAAAAACCAGAGGATTTTTTGGAGAAGAATTTGGGGGAAGATGAAAGATTGAGGGAAGTTAGACGGTTATAAAAAGGGCTTTAATTCAAATTTTGAATCCCCACATCTTTAAGACAGGTTGAAGGTGGGGATTAAAACCGCTGACAGTTGGAAGACTAGGTTAATGATCCCCTTCCCTACTGCGGCATCCCATCAATCAAGTCCCAATCGTCCAATGCAACTTGCAAATGCAACTTGCACATGCAAGTGGTATGTGTAGATAAGGACAACGAATGTACAAAAGCTACAAGGACAAAACATAGGAACTTTTAAAAAAACACTTTTCACACCTGAATAACTCCATGCTAGTAGCTCATAACTACAAGCTTCTAGCTACAAAACCAGGCGGAAAATTGCTCCTAGTTGCTAGCTTCCCCATATTTATCTAACAACTTCTAACACAATCACCGAAGCTGCCATAGTAAATATCCCACAACGATAAACTAGATAAAGGGGTTTATAGCTCCTTCGCATGATCCAAAATACCTATGTTTGAAAAACTAAAAAAATTAAGGCACATACTCCAAATCAGTTAAGCCTCTAGACAGAGAACTCATTGAGTCACAAGCACCTATGCTTACACCATAGATACTTATGACTCGGGGGCTGATGACGTGGGTGCCCAAAAGCTCCCACTCAGTAGAGCTAGAAGCTCATTTACTGTACACTCAACAAGTCTCGAGGCTGCAAAGCAAACTGATGGGACTTTAACCAAAATACGCAAAAGTAACATTGAGACTCACAATTCAGACCTTCACCAAAGAGGGAAGGCCATCCACATAAGTAACACCTTAGAGGATAAGACTTTCCCCTTATAGAATATGAGCTGTCAAGGAAGCTTCCCAAGGCTGAGAACTCTGCTATATAAAGGAGTCTCCTCACAACTCAAAAGGTATTCCACCCATTACTCTCCCCCTCTCTCTAAAATTGTACTATCTTATTCTCATAAGCTTACTAACTCCCGAAAACCCCTTACTTCTTCTCATGCCGGAGTCCAATCGCAGGATTCTATGTTCTCGGATTCTATCCAAGGAGCTTTCTGCCGGAGTAGATCCTAAACCTTCTCCCTACCATACTCTTTTTTGTTTTAACATATCTCTTCCAAACCAACAATGTTTTATAGCTGAATCAACAAAACAATCTCGACATTGATAGTTGCAGTTGATAAAGATCCTTTGTTTTTCTTAACAAGTTGTTCTAAATAAATCATGACGAATAGAATTGCAAATAAAATAAAAACAATATTAAATAAAGATCTTGGATTCCTGACACTTAAGATAAGCCACAAAAACTTCTTCTCTACCTATTCAATTTGGGTGCGTAAGCCACATTTAAAGAGTTTTGCTTGAGGACAAACAAAGATTCAAGTGTGGGGGTATTTGATGTATACAAAATGCAACATATAAATTACATCAATAGAGGCATAAAACCAACCATTTTTTAGTACTAATGTTGGAAAAAGCACGTTTCTTTCTTCCTTTTGAATTTACAGGACTAAATGAGCTTAAAGAACAAAAAGGACAAATAAGCAGCCAAAAACCAACATAAATACAAGAAGAAGGAATAATGTGACATGCCCGACCCCTCGGCAGCATCTCCCAAGACAAAAACAAGAAAACAGAAGCTGACCAAGGGGCCATGCCCAGCCAGGCATGGGCCGTGGTCAGACCTTACACATCAAGACAAAACCTGCAGAAGCTTCTACGCCCACCACGGGGCCGTGCCCAGCTCACCATGGGGCGTGGTCAACTCTCAGATTTGCAGAATCTTGATAGTACAGCAAAGAGTTGACCACGGGGCCGTGTCCAGAAGCCACGGGGTCGTGTGGGGCCCTCTGCTAACAGCTGCAATTAATGAAGGAAGAGAAGAAGCTGGCCACGGGTCATGCCCACTGGACACGGGGCCGTGGCCGGGGTACTATTCTGACTATAAATAGGGGTGCTTGGTTCACTTCAAAGGCATCCCTTGGCAAACCATTTCTCTCTCATTTTGCCACCACTACAACACCAACACCCACCACCATCATCCATCTTTCAACTTTAGAGTGTGTAGTAGTCTCGGGATCCAAGATTGATAGTAAGAGTTCTTGTCAATCAAAGGCCATGTTTGGCTAATCTCTTACATCACTTGGTGAAGACAAGTCTTTAAAATATTACTTTTGATTTTTAATCTTTCGGCACTTTTTAATTGGGTATGTATTAATGACTTTAATAACTAGTTTCTTATGTTGAAAGTGAATTTTCTTTACCATTTCTTCATGATGTCATTGATTTGCTCATTCGTGTCTTTACGGTCTATATAAAGCATGTTAACTACTTGGAAGGGGGTTAGAAGGGTGGTTTGGTAAAGTTCTTGTCTCGTTTAGTGTATAGATCCTGCAAGGACTTGGTTCAAGCTTACTAGGACCTCATTCAATGCCCCAAAGGTATTGAATGGCGGGGGTGCGAATAGCTTGAACCCCTCATATGTAAACTACTATTAAAACTTTAAACCGGCTTCTTGGGATTGTATCCTTGCTGACTCAAACCACTTAGCCGAGGGTAATGTCACCTTCAAAAGAGGGGCCTACCAGTTTTCGCATTAATAACTTATATAATTATCTTTCAATATTCCGACCCTTTGGGATTGTATCCCTGCTGACTCAAACCACTAATTTGAGGGTAACGTCACCTTCAAAAGAGGGGCCTACTACTATAACTAAGATAATCGCTTAAAAAGTCCGAAAGTGCGAAAATCATCAAAGGGTACATTAAAGATGAGTTGGATCCAAGTGATTCTATCTTGTCTATTTGTCTTTCATTTATTTATCTTTTCAATTTTTAGATTTATTTTCATGTTTAAAAACTTTTATAAAAAAAATAGATCGATTAGACGTTGACGATAAACCGGTATTAAAAGCTCTTGTGTCCTTAGACGACATCGGTATCTTACCAAAACTATACTACGCTCGCGATGGGTACACTTTCCCTAGTGTGTGTTTAGTGTTAGTACAATATCGTGTTTTATAAATTTAAAACTTGACTAATGCGTAAAACGAACTTAAAATATTAATAAAATCATATCACGCTTCACGCACACCAAGTTTTTTGGCGCCGTTGTCGGGGACACAAGGATTTTAATTTTTATCAAAATCTGCAGAACTCGGCTCAGGCCGTGCCCGGTCAGACACGGGGCCGTGTCCATCATCCTTACTAGCAGTTTTTGCTTTCTGAGTTACTGTAGCTGACCACGGGGCCGTGCTCATTACCCAGTTACTGAAAACAGAACCGTCAGATCCCAACGGTTGGTAAATTCTGACAAAAGCATGGATGATATTGATTCTTTTTACTTTCGCCACTCTTACGGTGAGTGGTGTCAACGATATGGTGGATTTCATCAAGATTTAGAATGTTACATTCTAAATTTTGATCCCCACTATTTAGACCCATCGTTTTCCTGTAATCACCTTAAGATGGGCGAAAGTCAAAACGATCACTATTAGCCGCCCGAATGCCCTCAACCATCTCTTCTAACCGACATAACCCCCGACGAATTATGTTAAATAGAAGATAGGATTCTCCAAAAATTAAAGGAAATAGAGCTTATGGTGAAAATGAGGTATTCATCACAAGACAAAAATCAAGGAGAAATGTTGGGGCCACATTCGGAATCTATCAACATCGACGACACCAAAAGTACCTCAACCTCTTGTGAAAGCATTAGCGATAGTCGTCCCTGTGTCGATTGTGCCGTGAAGGACTCTCCATCGGCCCCCACCGATGCGCTCATAGACCTGAGCGATTCGACATATATCTTCTTTAACAAGAGCCCGGATAAGGGGAATAAAGGTTGGTTCCGCCCACCGGTAAGTAGTTTAGGTTTTACCCTTTCCGATAACCTCTTGTGTTCTTGCATAAATCAAGAGCAATTGAGGTACCTTAGGCACTTCGGTGTTGTTCCCTCCAGCAAGGAACCACCCGACCCGAATATAAACCTTAAAAATAAATTAGACGTTACTTCATAAAACTCTAGCCACGAGGCCGTGCTCAGGTCAACACGCCCTGTGCCCACCTGAAAGTCCCACCATGGGGCCGTGTTAAACCAACACGCCTCGTGCCCACAATACGGACAAAATTGTCTGACCCATTTCTGACCACGGGGCCGTGTCCAACCAACATGGGGTCGTGGTCAGTGTGCTGTCACTTTCTATAAAGTCAGCTTTGGGGCAGCAAGTTTGGACCCATTCCAAAGATAAAGATCTGCCCTGATTTGCACACATACCCAAAAAGGTATAATCTTAAAAAGGTTTCACTCAAACCATCTTGTCTTTGCCGCTTTTGTCACTTTCCTTCTTCTCCAAAGCTCTCCCACCTCCATTAAAGCTTGAAGCTTTATAACTTCAAGCTTTATCTAAGTAATTGCAAGGTTTTTTAACCAAGAAGTCTTAATAAACATAAGCTTTACAACACTGTTTTGAGTTATTTATGGTCAGAAATGTTTTAAAACACAGAAAAATAATTTAAACAATGAGTTTCTGGGTTCAAAAATCATGCAGAGGTGTCACCACGGGGCCGTGCCCAGCAGGCACGGGGCCGGGGCCGAGAGTTTCATCTTCATCTTTTGAGATTTTTGTCTTGTTTTCTTTGTATGTCGAGCCAAAATAGTGGAACATCATCAACCAACTCAAGAAACAGTCGAAGAGGAAGAAGACCATCAATCGGGGCTACCCTTGTCCGCTATGTGTATGCATTAAGGGAAGCCATAGACGAAATGACATCGGTGGAAGAGATCCTCATCGACCGTATCAACTACTTGACGGTGGGACTAGAGAATAGCTTCCAAGAAATCAACCTTTTGCACCAAAGGTTGAACATTCTTGCTATGCCACCCATGGAACCAATCTTCCCACAAGAAGATTGGAACCTTGCGCAAGAAGTTGTTAACCCAACCGGATGGGATGACCTTCCTCCGGAACCTCCTCTACACGCATTGCATGAGGTTTCGGTGGTCGTCGCACCTCCCCCGTATGAAAATATGGAAGATGAGCCCTTCCTCTTCCTCCCTTGGGAGATCGAGGAAATGCTCAATGACTTTTGAGAAATACACCCTCCGGATTGAAGTTCTAAGAGCCCTTATTCACCGTAAATCATTTTCGGGTTTTTGTTGTTTTTAACATGTAAACATCTAGGGTAGAACTTCATTATGGTTTAAATTTCTTGCATATTAGGACCTATCTATCTAATTCTAGGAATTTTGTAATTTTTAATTTTTAATTTTTAGGACCGTTTGTACTTCGCACTCTAATATATGATGGTTTAGGTTATTGTGTGGTGTTTGGATCTTATATAATGGCTTAACAAACGAGAAAAGATGAGAACTACCAAAGGGACGTTAAAACTGCACCCCATGCACGTAAACTGTGCCTTCCGACAGCTTTTTTAGCTTCCCAGCATGTGCAACACGGGGTCGTGCCCAGCCCAACATGCCCTATGCCCAGACTCTACAGAAACAGCTTTGGGTCAGGTAACTGACCACGGGCCGTGCCTAGTGGACACGCCCCGTGGTCAACCTTCTGTTCATTTTTGTTACTGGCACTCTGACCACGGGGCCGTGGCCAGTAGTCCAGTAACACAAAAACTTGTTTTTCAACACGATTTTACACATTCAAATCAACCTAAAAACTTATTTTTGTTCACATTGAGGACAATGTGTAATTTAAGTGGGGGGGGGGGGGAAGCTAAAACCTTGAATCTTGCAAGTCCTAATAACAAGCCTTACACAAAACTCGTATTGGAACCGCTAATCACCCCAAATATTTTCAAAAATGTTCATTTTTTTACTTGTCTTGGTTTAATTTGAGAATAACAAGTTCTAAAAAGGTTATGTTTTTACAAATTTACAACTGATAGCGTCGTGATAAAAAGAACCAAATAAGAAAATTATAAAAAAAAGGCATGACAAATCTCTTTTAAAATTTGATTAAATATACTTGTTCACACTATAAACTCATTCCCACAATAAGTGAGTTTGAGCCTTTATTGAGCATACATGCATACATCTTTAAACTAAATGCTCATTTTCATTTCTTGTGTGAATAGTCGCTTGGTTCTTATGACTCTAGAACTTGCCAAGACGATACATTCCCGATCCTTACCAACTTGAACCCAAGTAAATATATGACGGAGGCATTAGGACTAACATTTTTCTTTCAAAACCATTGTTTATCTCCTTTTTTCTTCATTACCTAAAATCCCCTAGTTAACCCCCTTAAGCCTAAACCTTTTCGTTTCGAAACCCGAGAAACAAACACCCATTACCCACCAAAACCTTTTTCCTTTCAAACCCATTTGTTTTAGTAAAAAATTCGGTTATCTTGTGACATAAAAAAACAGAGAATTTTGCAACAACTAAACAAGTTCCTCAAAAAAATCTTGTTTGAATATGCTTAGTTTGAATAAATGTCACAAAAACAAAAAAGTTTTACGACAACCAACGCTTTTACGCTTTTCTACACTTTACTAACTACTAACCCAACAACCACCTACCCTTAGCCCAAGCCTAACCCTTTCCAAAGTCCTCTTGATATTTACAAAGGATTATAGTTAAAAAGGACGAGCTTTGATTGCTTGGCAAACATGTGGTAGAAGTAAGTTCCATGCCGGAATCGAGTGTTTTCACAAAAATACACCTTCGGCTGAGTGTTGAGGTATGTGAACTTGAATATAAATAGAATTTTAAAGAGGCATGTCCCAAATAAATAATTTTTTTAACAAGTTGTTCTAAATAAATCATGACGAATAGGATTGTAAATAAAATAAAAACAAAATTAAATAAAGATCTTGGATTCCCGACACTCAAGATAAGCCAAAAAACTTCTTCTCTACCTATTCCATTTGGGTGTGTAAGCCACATTTAAAGAGTTTTGCTTGAGGACAAGCAAAGATTCAAGTGTGGGGGTATTTGATGTGTACAAAATGCAACATATAAATTACATCAATAGAGGCATAAAACCAAACATTTTTTTAGTACTAATGTTGGAAAAAGCACGTTTCTTTCGTCCTTTTGAATTTACAGGACCAAATGAGCTTAAAAGAACAAAAGGGACAAATAAGCAGCCAAAAACCAACATAAATACAAGAAGATGGAATAACGTGACATACAAGACCCCTCGGCAGCATCTCCCAAGACAAAAACAAGAAAACAGAAGCTGACCACGGGGTCGTGCCCAGCCAGGCATGGGCCGTGGTCAGACCTTACATATCAAGATAAAACCTGCAGAAGCTTCTACGCCCACCACGGGGCCGTGCCCAGCTCACCATGGGGCGTGGTCAACTCTCAGATTTGCAGAATCTTGATAGTACAACAAAGAGTTGACCACGGGGGCATGTCCAGAAGCCACAAGGTCGTGTGGGCCCTTTGCTGACAACGGTAATTAATGAATGAAGAGAAGAAGCTGGCCACGGGTCGTGCCCACTAGACACGGGGCCGTGGCCGGGGTACTGTTCTGACTATAAATAGGGGTGCTTGGTTCACTTCAAAGGCATCCCTTGGCAAATCACTTCTCTATCACTTTGCCACCACTACAACACCAACACCCACCACCATCATCCATCTTTCATCTTTATAGTGTGTAGCAGTCTCGTGATCCAAGATTGATAGTAAGAGTTCTTGTCAAACAAAGGCCGTGCTTGGCTAATCTCTTACATCACTTGGTGAAGACAAGTCTTTAATGTATTACTTTTGATTTTTAATATTTTGACACTTTTTAATTGGGTATGTATTAATGACTTTAATAACTAGTTTCTTATGTTGAAAGTGAATTTTCTTTACCATTTCTTCATGATGTCATTGATTTGTTCATTCGTGTCTTTACGGTCTATATAAGGGGAATTCTATTCCCACACCTCATTATCTATCCGCACACCCTGGATTTTCAATACGCATCATATAGGTCTATACGATGCGTATTGAAAAAGTTAAAAAACATTGCAGACTGACAGGTGCAGGTGTTGTCTGGCGGCTGGCATCATACGCATCGTATAGGCCTATACGATGCGTATTCACCCCCTGAATTTTTTAAGTTTATTTTTTGTGTGTTGTGTTGGGATTTTGGTGTTTTGGGTTTGTTATTGGTGTTTATTATTGGTTATTTTTATTTTAATAAGTTTTAAAGTCTTTATTGTTTTTATATCGTTAAGTATCATATTATAGCGTATCGTGTCGTATCGTATCACATCTCTATTATTTTCATATCGTTAATTATCGTATTATAGCGTATCGTGTCGTACCGTATCACATTTTTAACTTAATATCGTATTATAGATTGCACGTAACCAAGCATACCAATCTAAACAGTTAAAATAAACAAGCACAAATACAAATAAACTGAAACTGCAAATTTAATTACATAATAAGTTTGTACATACACAGGCAATTGTTCAAAATACATAAACCGTCAAAATACAACAAAAGTACAACGATCCTAAACCTATGGATCCTGAGTAGTGCTTGAGGGCCCCGCCCCCGTAATGCCTGAGGTCCCCGCCCCCTGATCCGAACCGGACTTCTCACCACACCGGAATGCCTGGATCTCCTCCATGAGAAGACGCTCCATACGGCCATGAGCGACCTCCATCCGCGCTTGCATCCGGTCCTCCAACTCATGTAACGGACGTGCCACAGCTGGATCAAGCTCATCGTTGAATACGTGCTGGGGTACTGAGGCACCCCATATGGCTGCGGCTGCTGTGCCGGAGCACCTAACAGAATTGGAGGCGGCGGCAGAGGTGGTGGTGGCTCAACGTGGTCACCATCGTCGTCATCGGAGTCGTCGTCTTCGTCGCCCTCTGCGGCATCACCATCTGCCAGCTGACCCTCACCCTGTGCCGGCTCCGGAAGCAACTATGGTAGCTCGTCTGGGAGAGCGGCGGGGGCGAACAACTGCACGTCCCCTCGTATAAGTCGCAGACCGAGCCCAGGGAAGTCACGCGTCACGTGTATGCCGATCAGGGTAGCACGGGTTAAAAAGCTCGTTTCCACCACGCCCCCTGCGAGAATAATTGGTCCTGCTGGGGAACAAGGCTCAACAAGACGGTGATACGTGTGATGTACGCCCCCACGTATAGCACAGACCTGTCCTGCCTGTGGAACGCCGTCGCGAAACACTGGGCTAGGCAGCGATGGAGGGCGCACCTCTCCCCCCATATAAGGTAGTACAGGTAAAAGAGATCCCCCTGAGTACACCACTCGCGACTCTTCTCGCGTAGTGCTATAGATGTGGCAATAAGCTTGTGCAGGTAGCGGTAGAGGGGATCGGTGATAAAGGAAGCCCTCTGCTTCGACGTCGTGCCGAAGCGACGCATGCTGATCACCTGCCAGAACCTCATTAGAGTCGTACGGGGGGCATCCATAAGCCGTTGGTGTAGATGGGGGTGTCTAACTCCTCCACGCTGTAAAGGCCGAAGTGCTCGGTAAACCGTCTGAGTGACATCAAATGCCACTGCCCGGCTAGACGAAAGCTGACCTCTGTCCACAGGTCGTCCTAGTCGTCATCCTCCTCCGGACGGTCTGCAGGCCTGGGAGCAGAAGTCAAAACTCGACAAAAACTCGCACGCCGTGACCCTCAAAGACGGCGTGTATGCAATATCGAACAACCTGTCACACAGTGTGGTTAGTATGCATGTCGTATACAAAACAAAGAAAAAACAGTAACAAATAGTATACTTCGACCATGGAGTATCGTGTCCGATGAACTGTTGGGCTCTCGGCGACTCCTCAACCTCTTATAGAGCTCCCCAATCGAGGGCACAGTGGTCGTCGATCTCCATACGACGAAACTTTTCTCATCTGTGATAAGCCTCGCTCCCCTCCTCGAACCTCAGATAAGCATTCTCCAACAGGGGATCCTCTCCAGGGTCAGCGCCACGCCCGCGCCCGCGCCCACGACCGCATCCACGTCCACGCCCGCCAGGCACCGCCACCGCGATCAGTGCCCCCGCCGCTCCATGTGCACGGCCACATCCACGCCCACCGCCACCTCGACCGCCACCTCCACCGCCACCTCCCCGGCCTCTCCCTCTACCAATAGCGACTTCCATATCTTCATGATTAAACAATTTTAATCAATTTTTTTTTTCAAAATATAACAATTTTTATTTAATTTTAAAAAATATAACAGCGCCACCTCCCCGGACGACCCCGAACGGTATATTATAATTATTAACTATCTACGACGTATTAGGTTTTGAGGCTCGTTACGGACCTACCCGCGATACGGGCGTTTCGACTAAAAAAAAAAAACTATATATTTACGACGTCTTAGGTTTCGACGCTCGAAATGGACCTAATCGCGTTACGGACGACCCGAACGGTATATTATAATTATTATCTATCTACGATGTATTAGGTTTCGAGGCTCGTTACGGACCTACGCGCGATACGGACGTTTCGACTAAAAAATTAAAAAAAAAAAACTATATATTTACGACGTCTTAGGTTTCGACGCTCGAAATGGACCTAATCGCGTTACGGACGACCCGAACGGTATATTATAATTATTATCTATCTACGACGTATTAGGTTTCGAGGCTCGTTACGGACCTACGCGCGATACGGACATTTCGACTAAAAAAATAAAAAAAACTATATATTTACGACGTCTTAGGTTTCGACGCTCGAAATGGACCTGATCGCGTCACGGACGACCCCGTCTATATATTATAATTATTATCTATCTACGACGTATTAGGTTTCGAGGCTCGTTACGGACCTACGCGCGATACGGACGTTTCGACTAAAAAAATAAAAAATAAACTATATATTTACGACGTCTTAGGTTTCGACGCTCGAAATGGACCGAATCGGGTCATGGACGACCCGAACGGTATATTATAATTATTATCTATCTACGACGTATTAGGTTTCGAGGCTCGTTACGGACCTACGTGCGATACGGACGTTTCAACTAAAAAAACAAAAAAAAACTATATATTTACGACGTCTTAGGTTTCGACGCTCTAAATGGACCTAATCGCGTTACGGACGACCCCGACTATATATTATAATTATTATCTATCTACGACGTCTTAGGTTTCGAGGCTCGTTACGGACCTACGCGCGATACGGACGTTTCGACTAAAAAAATAAAAAAAACTATATATTTACGACGTCTTAGGTTTCGACGCTCGAAATGGACCTAATCGCGTTACAAATGACCCCGACTATATATTAAATCGGACTCCAAAAGAGGACCAGAATACACGTGGGAACTTGAATCAGAAATGCAAAGGAAATACCAGCATTTATTCCAACAGATCTCGAGGACGAGCTCTAAAACAAGGTGGGGAGGATATAACAACCCTCAAAATATTTTCGACACCCTAAAAATATTTAAAATATCCCAATATTTCCTAAAATATACCCCGTATGTGAAAACAGAACCCAAATACCATTATTTTTATAAAAATTAATTAAAAACCAATTTTTATGGGTTGTCGCGGGGCGCGAAGACCCTTAAGGGTTCTTACGCGGGCCGCGACAGATGAAGGATCAGGCCTTAACCCTGGGGCGCCACGTGTCGAGACGCGTGTGGAGGCTACGAGTCGAATCAGCAACCCTAGGGCCTACCCTAGGGAGCCTCACGGGCCGCGTAGCCCTTGGCTACGTCTTACGCGGGCCGCGACAAAGACCAGGATCAGCACTATAAATAAGTGCATTCGACAGTTCGTTCAAACCGTTAAAATTTCTTTTCTCTCTCGAATTTCTTAAGTGTAGAAGCTATTCTCGGGTATAATACCCCCCTAAATAATTAAGTTCTGCTCCGTTGTAAGTATCATAACCCCGGTTACGTATTAGATACACTGCCCGATTGATCCAGGGTTCCGTAACGGCTGTCGTGGTTCTGCCCGACGTAGTCGTTGGAATGCCATCTCGGGGAGGGTATTACTAATGTAAATATTAAGGGTTAATATACTAACACGTGTGCATTTGTGTAAATTATAGATAATCACCAGGAAACCCTTATAGAAAACCTAAAACAGCAATGTGAGTAATCTCCTTTTTGCAAATTGTATTTACAAAACCTCACCTAAATTAAATTATATTAAACAGCTATTGAGTATTTGTATTCTACAATTATCATCGGTATGTTGGGGTTTTGTATACAAAATTTGTTACTGCCTTGCGAGGAGTAACATGACCACAAGTCGGGTTAACAGTGCCGTGGGTGGTAATTGAATAGATGGAAACAAATGTAATTGTGCGACCGCCCTCAATACTGTACAATGGTCTTTATTAAACTTGATTAAACTGGGATTCACTCACCAGTATTTCCCACTGACAAAATGTTTTTAAACGCGTTTCAGGTAACAAAATGTGAAAGCCAAATAGAAGCCAGCTGGACAACACTGAAGGCTTGGAAAAGTGGCAATAAAGTTACTTAAATAAATAGATGTTTTATTAAATAAAATAGGGTTTTGTCCCTATAAAATGTGTGTACTTAAAACTTGGGTTTTTCCCATGTGTTTAATATAGTAAAAGCGTGGTATTTTACTCTGATAAATTATTTCCTAACTACGGTCCTAATGTAATTTCCGCTGCCACCGATACCACCCACGCTGGCCGCGGCCGCCCGTTCCCGGGTTAGTTACGGGACGGGGGTTGCGACAGAAGGTGGTATCAGAGCTAATCTGCTGATTCAGCCACAGAAGTGTGTTCTGCTGACCCCAAGATATTATTCAAAGTGTTAGGAAATGAATTACGGAACTACGTGCATAATTGTATTTTGTTGTTATTTGTTATTTGACTATTTGTTAGTTTAGAATATGAGCGACCAAGGACCATCCGACGCGTATCGTTAATTGTTCGGTTCGCCTAGAAGCGAAGGCGCCTCTTCACAGCCTGCCCTCTCAGGGTATTCTGCTGATAATGAAGAAGGAATATTCGTGTTTAAGGCTCAGTCTGAAGAGCCATTCCCTCCTAAAAAGAGATGATGGTTCAGTAGGGGAGCACATGAGCGTAGGAAACGAATGAAAAAGTTGCAACAACAGAGAGCCGTAGCAGCCGCTAAAAGAGAAACAGATGCCCATGCCCAGGATATGCTTAATAGAAGTTTAGCCAATTTCCATATCCTAGCAACCACTGCTGCCGACCCTAACCTAGAGCAACTGATAGCACCCCAACCCTTACTCCCAGCTCAGCCAATGGAAATAGAAAACCCAGAGAATCAAGTTGAAATGCATGATTTTAACCCGGAAGAAATACCTAGGGTACCAGCACCCAATCCCTTAGACCAAGATTATGACCTGTGGTGGGATGACAATAGGGATTATGTGCAATGATACCCAATAGTAGAAAATGAACCCATGCCGAATGTAGGAGCTTACCCAGGTTTGGACCCTCTAGATCCCTACTATGATAACGATGTATTTATTAGGGAAATTTTAGAGAATCCTTACCCGTACCAGGAACCCGCACCCCAATTCCCAAACCCAGCCCCAGCACCTGCATCCCCAATGAGTGCAGAAAATGTGCAAGAACTCCGAACTTTTGGAGAAGAGATTTTAGAGAGTAGTGAGAGAATGAGGCAGGTCGGAGAGCGACTCGTCTGGAAGTACGACGAGCGCAATATGGATTTCTGGATGAATCCATATCCGTGAAGGTGATAGTGGAGGTGGTAATAATAATAATAATAATAATAATAATAATAATAATAATAATAATAATATATAATATGCGTGTATGTTTAAAGAAAAAAAAAGAGGACTATGGATGCCTACTATTAGTAGTGTAACTTTTATTTCAGTTGTATTGTAATTTTAATTTCCAGTATCGGTTTCTATTAGATGCATATTATATATATATATATATATAAGAAAAGAGTAAGTCGCAATGATCGACGTTTTTGATCCACATGCGTGTTATGTGTTTGGTTGTATTAAATATTATCTTGTGATATTAATATGTGGTAAATGTTTAAAATTCAGATGGACAACGAAGTGAACCAGGAAAAACAGAATGATAATAACCAGAACGACAATAACCTGAATAATGAGAATCCGAACCGCAATAACAATGGAAACCAAGTGGATAATAGTGCCATCCAACACATAGTGGCACAAGGAATTGTAGATGCGATGCCATTTATTATTCAAACTGTTAAGGAAACGGATAATAAAAGTAAGCATAGCAGCAAACGACCAACTGAACCGGAACACAGCGTAAACAATGGACCCATACTTCAAGCGCCCATTCCCAAAAGAAGAAGAACCATGCCTTATGGTTGTTCTTACAAGGAATTCTGGTCTTGTAAACCAATAGAATTCTCGGGCAATGAAGGACCCATTGCAGCTCTACACTGGATAGAAAAGACTGAGGCAGCTTGAAAATAAGCAAATGTGCAGAAGAGGATAAGATAATGTTTGCTTCTAATCTGTTTAAAAATTCAGCCTTAGAGTGGTGGAACACTATCCTCCAGTCTAGGGGAAGTGATAGGGCTTACAATATGGAAATGGGAGGAATTTAAGAATATGGTAGAAAGGAAATTCTGCCCTACCAATGAAAAAGAACAAATAAAAAATAATTCTTAAATCTTAGGATGACTGGAGTGGATAGTAAGGGATACACTACGTTATTCTTCGAGTATGCTAGAATAGTACCAACCCTTGCATCACCAGAACCAGTATTAATCTCCCGTTACATCTGGGGATTAATCGGGGAGATTAGACATGTAGTCAAGGAAGCTAGACCCCAAACCATAGAAGAAGCTGTAGAACTAGCCAATACCTTGACAGATGAATTAGTGCGAACGCGAGAAGAAGACCAGAGAAAGAACCTAGCTCAGAGGCTTACTCAGGAATTTCGCTACGGTAATTCCAACCGTAGGAATGTAGGTTCTACCTCTGCATCCTACTACAAGGCTTGCAAGAAAAAGCATTCGGGAAAATGCTCCACTTACTGCAATTTCTGCAAGTTACCAGGACACAAGGAAGAAGATTGTAAGAGGAAACCTAATAACGGGATGTGCTTCAACTGTGGAGAAAAAGGCCACATCAAGCCCAACTGTCCGAAACTAGTTCCAGCGATGGGCAACAAGAACACTAAAAATGCTAGAGCGTTTGTTCTGACGGCAGATGAAGCCAAAATGATTCCGGACGTGATAACCGGTACGTTTTTAGTTAATGATATTTTTGCTAAAGTATTATTTGACTCTGGTGCAAACCAAAGTTTTATTAATACTTCGTTTTGCAAACTTCTTAATCAACCATTAACTAAACTCCCACAAGAATGTCTAGTAGAGATAGCAAATGGGGAAACCATTAAGATTTCTGAAATCTTGCAGGGAGCAAGAATAGAATTTTTAAACCAAAAGTTTATTGCAAACCTTTACCCAATGAACCTGGCAGGATTTGATGTTGTATTAGGAATGGATTGGTTAATAGCCAATAAAGCCAGTATTTTATGTGATCAAAAGCCAATTCAAGTAAATTCACCAAGGGGTGAAAAGATCACAATTAAAAGAAATAAACCATCTAGATCCACGAAATTCATCTCTGTGATGAAAACAGCAAGTTACATAAGAAAATGGTCATTAGTGTATTTGATTTCTATAATCACTAACACTAAAGGAAAAGAACTAAAAGATATTCCAGTAGTATCTTAGTTTTCAGACGTATTTCCAGAAGAATTACCAGGACTACCGCCGGACAGGGAAGTCGAATTTAGGATCCATCTGCTACCAGGGACAGCACCGATTGCCAAAGCACCTTACCGCCTGGCACCCGCAGAAATGCAGGAACTGAAGAAACAGTTAGACGATTTGTTAGAAAAAGGATTCATACAGCCAAGCTCATCGCCATGGGGAGCGCCAATTTTATTCGTCAAAAAGAAAGACGGATCAATGCGTATGTGCATTGACTACCGTGAATTGAACAAGGTCACGATTAAGAACCGGTACCCATTACCGAGGATCGACGATCTGTTTGATCAACTGCAAGGAGCTCGATTTTTCTCTAAAATCGATTTAAGGTCAGGATATCATCAATTAAAGGTACAGGAGGAGGACATTCCTAAGACTGCTTTTAGAACAAGGTATGGCCATTATGAATTTACTATCATGCCATTTGGTTTAACCAATGCCCCAGCTGCATTTATGGACATGATGAACCGAATATGTAAGCCATATTTGGATAAATTCATAATTGTCTTTATAGATGATATTCTTATTTACTTTAAAAGTAAAGAGGATCATGCAAATCATTTGCATGCACTTCTAAGTTTATTCAGAAAGGAAAAGCTTTATACTAAATTTTCGAAGTGTGAATTTTGGTTAGAACAGGTACAGTTTCTTGGACACTTAGTAGATCATGAAGGAATTCATGTGGACCCCACCAAGATCGAGGCTATTACCAAATGGAAAACCCCTGAGTCACCAACCGAAGTTAGAAGTTTCTTAGGATTGGCCGGTTATTATAGAAGATTTATTCGAGAATTTTCTAGAATAGCCATTCCCTTGACTAAGCTAACCTGTAAATCCATTAAGTTTGAATGGGGACCAAAACAGGAAGAAGCCTTTAGAATTCTTAATCAAAGATTAACCCATGCACCCATACTAGCGTTACCAGAAGGAACTGAAGACTTTGTAGTCTATTGTGACGCTTCTAAGTTAGGTTATGGATGTGTATTGATGCAACGTCAAAAGTTCATAGCTTACGCATCTAGACAACTTAAGAATCATGAAGAGAATTATTCCACCCATGATTTGGAATTAGGAGCCATAATTTTTGCCCTTATGATTTGGAGACATTACCTTTACAGTAGTAAGTTTACCATTTTCACTAATCATAAGAGTTTAAGGTATGTTTTTGGGCAAAAGGAGTTGAATATGAGACAAAGACGCTGGATGGAGATACTCAGTGATTATGATTGCAATATCCAGTATCATGCAGGAAAAGCAAATGTAGTGGCTGATGCTTTAAGCCGAAAGTATCATGAGAAGCCAAAAAGGGTACGTTCTCTTAAATTAAATCTACAAGTAGATTTAAATGAGTAGATTAGAAAAGCACAAGAATCAGTAATCAAGGATGATACTGAAAAGTTAAAAGGAATGATTAAGGAACTAGAACAAGGAACAGATGGAATTTGGAGATTCCATAAGAGAAGAATGTGGATACCTAAATTAGGAAACCTACGCCACTGTATATTAGAAGGAGCCCATAAGTCTAAGTATACGATGCATCCTGGAAGTGATAAGATGTATCAGGATTTAAGAAAGAATTTTTGGTGGATAGGAATGAAAAAGGATATAGCTGCATATGTTTCTAAGTGTTTAACATGTTCACAAGTCAAAACTGAACATCAGAAACCCTCAGGTTTATTACAGCAGTTAGAAATGCCAGATTGGAAATGGGAATTGATAACAATGGATTTTGTAACCAAATTACCCAAAACAAGAAAAGGTAACGATACAATCTGGGTGATTGTAGACAGGTGATGCGCGTGTGGTGTGATATATATTTAAGTATATTTTAAGCCCTTTTTACACGTTAGCCAAGTTTTAAATTTATTAAACACGATACTTTACTAACACCAAACACACATATGGGCAAGTGCACCCATCGTGAGCGTAGTATAGTGTTGGCAAGATACCGAGTTCGTCCAAGGACACAAGAGCTTTTAATACCGGTTTATCTTCAACGTCTAATCAAATCAAAAGTTTAGAAAAAGATTTTAAACTAGAAAAATAAAAACTAACTAAAATGCTGAAAAATAAAATAAAAATAAAAACAGATAGACAAGATGAATCACTTGGATCCGACTCGTGTATGTGTAACCTTTGATTATTTCCGCACTTTTGCACTTGTTAAGAGATTATCTTAGTTATTGTAGTAGGCCCCTCTTTTGAAGGTGACGTTACCCTCAACCCAGTAGTTTGAGTCAGCAAGGATACAATCCTAAAGGGTCGGATTATTGAAAGATAATTAATTAAGTTATTAATGCATAATGTGGTAGGCCCATCTTTTGAAGGTGACGTTACCCTCGGCTAAGTAGTCTGAGTCAGCAGGGATACAATCCTAAGTAGCCGGGTTAAAGTTTTAATAGTAGCTTACATATGAGGGGATCAAAGAGTTTGGACCCCCGCCATCCAATACCGGTGGGTATTGAAGGAGGTCCTACTAAATTTGACCCAGGTCCTTGCAGGATCTATACACTGAACAAGGCAAGACTTTTACCAAACCGTTCCCTTAACCCCCGACCAGGTAGCCAACATATCTCCATATAGACCGTGGAGATATGAATGGTGAAAATCTTTTATTTTATATAGACAGTAAAATAATGCCAAGACACCACGGACAAACGATAAGGAAGAATCACATTCAACATAAGAAACTAGTTATTAAACTCATTAATACATAACCAAATAAAAAGTGCGAAAAGATTAAAAATAAAAAGTATTACACTAGACACTTGTCTTCACCAAGTGATGTAAGAGACTTAGGCAAACATGGTCTTTGATTGTCAAGAACTCTTACGATCAATCTTGGATCCCGAGAAGACTCACACACTCTATGATGGATGATGGATGATGGTGGTGGATAATGGTGTTGTGATGGTGGTGGGTGGTGGGTGAAGTGTGAGAGAGGTGGTGTGCCAAGGGATGGTTTGCAAATGAGCCAAGCACCCCTATTTATAGACTGAACAGAAGCCTGGACACGGCCCCATGTCCACCCTTCTTCTCTTTCTTCATTAATGCAGTTTGTCTGCATTAGTTGACCACGCCCTCGTATCCGCTGGGCATGGCCCCGTGTGCAGAAGCGTATCTGTACTATCAAGATTTGCTTGGATTCTGTGAATCTTAGCGTTGACCACGGCCCCGTGTTGAGCTGGGCACGCCCCCGTGTCGGGAATAGAAGCTTCTACAACTTTGTCTTTTCTGCAGACACCTGAACACGCCCCCGTGTCCGCTGGGCACGGGGCCGTGTTCGCTGGGCACGCCCCGTGTTGAGCTGGGCACGCCCCGTGTTAAGCTGGGCACAACCCCATGCTCAGCTGGGCACAGCCCCATGCTCAGCTTTTTTTTTTTTTTTTTTTTGCTTTGGGAGATGCTGTCGAGGGGTCGGGCATGCCACGTTTCTTCCCTTTTCTTGTATTATTGTTAGATTTAGCTGCATTTTTGCTTCTTTTGTTCATTTAAGCTCTTTTAATCCTGAAAATACAAAAGGAAGACAAAAACACACTTTTTCCAACATTAGTACTAAAAAGGGTTAGTTTTATGCCACATTTGATGTAATTTATATGTTGCATTTTGCACACATCAAATACCCCCACACTTGAATCTTTGCTTGTCCTCAAGCAATACTCTTTATAATGTGGCTTACACTCCCAAATGGAATGGGTAGAAGAGAAGGTTTTAGGGCTTGTCATAGAGTGTCGGGATTTCCAAGATTCTTTATTAAGTTTTATTTTTATTTATTTACAATCCTATTCGTCATGATTTATATAGAACATTACATAAAATAAATTACTTATTAGGGCATAACATGCCTTTTTAAAATTCCATTTATATACAAGTTCACATACCTCACGGGGGATCACTCAACACTCGGCTGAAGATGTATTTTTGTGAAACACTCGAGAGCGGCATGGAACTTACTCCTACCATAAGCTTGCCAAGCAATAAATCCTCCTCCTTTTTAACTGTATACCTTTGTAAATATCAGGAGGACTTTTTGGAGGAAGGGTTAGGCTTGGGTTAAAGGTAGGTGGTTGGGTTAGTGGTTAGTAGAAAGGGGCGAAAGGCGTAAAAAGCGTCGGTTTTCGTAAGACTTTTTGTTATTATTATTTTTTTCTAATGAAGCAATTCTTCAAACAAAGTTCTTTTTGATGAACTTGTTTGTTTATTTTTTTGGCTTCAACATTTTTTTTTTAGTTTTTAGTTTTTTTTTTTAATAAGGAATGTCACATGAAAACCGAGCTTTGTAATAAAATAAAGGGTTAAAATGAAAAAGGGTTTTGGTGGGCAAAGGGTGTTTGTTTTGGGTTTAGAAATGAAAAGGTTTAGGCTCAAAGGGGTTAACTAGGGGGATTTTGGGTAGGTGGTAAAAAAAAAGAAAAATAATGGTGTTGAAAGAAAAAAGGTTAGTCCTAATGCCTCCATCATTTACTTACTCGGGGTTAAGTTGGTAAGGACCGGGAATGTATCGTCATGGCAAGTTCTAGAGTCGTAAGAAACCAAGCGGCTATTCACACAAGAAACGAAAGATGAGCATTTAATCTAAAGATGTGTATTTGTATGCTCAATAAAGGCTCAAAACTCACTTTTTGTGGGAATGGGTTTTTATGTGATCAAGTATATATAATCAAATTTTAACTAAACTTGTCATGCTGTTTCATAATTTTCTTATGTTGGTTCTTTTTATCACGACGCTATCGGTTGTAAATTTGTAAAAATATAACCTTTTTAGAACTTGAAATTCCCAATTTAAACCTAGAAAGTAAAAAAATGAAAAAAAATTTTGGGGTGATTAGCGGTTCCAATAGAGTTTTGTGTAAGGCTTGTAATTAGGACTTGCCAGATTCAAGGTTTTAGCATCCCCCCCCACACTTAAATTACACATTGTCCTCAATGTGTCCCAAAAATAAGTTTTTCGGTTGATTAAAATGTGTAAAAGTGGGTTAAAAACAAGATTTTATGTTACTGGGTAGCTGAACACGGGGTGTGTTGGCTGAGCACGGCCCCGTGGTCAGACTGCCAGTATCAAATTTAAACAGAAGGCTGGGCACGGGGGCGTGTTCAGTGAGCATGGCCCCGTGTCCAGTTACCTGAACTGGGCATTTTCTGCAGAACCTCGGGCACAGGGCGTGTTGGGGTGATCATGGCCCCGTGCTGAACTTGCTGTAATGAAGAAAAATTGTCGGGAGCCTCTGTTTTTGTGCATGGGGTGTGGGTTCAAGTTTCCCTTAGTAACCCCCACTATTTCGAGTGTGCTTTATTCCTGAAAATTAAAACCAAACTAGAAAACATAAAAGTTAAACTAATCTAAAACTAAGGATAGTTCCGCGGAATGCCTCCGTGGTGCGCCACGTTTATAAGGGTCCTTGGCTAAACCCTCCTTATCGGGTGGTTATGGCGCATCTTCAATTAGGGGGTCGTCATTGCCGATTGGATATTTCATTGATCGTTCAAGATCGACACACCTTTTGAAGGCCCCTAATTGAATGGGTAAGTTGTTTTTCTTCCGGTTAATCAAAGCTTTGTGTGTTTTCACAAAAGATCGTCCTAACACTAGAGGAGGGTCATCAAGGATGACAAAGTCGGTTGGGATTACCATTTGATTTGTTTGAACCAAGACATCCTCAACTACCCCTATTGATTTTATTACTTTCCGATTAGATAAAAAAATGGGTATTTGAAGTGGAGAAAAATCACCAATACTTAATTTTTCGAAAATGTAGTTTGGCATTATATTAACACAAAAATCTTTATCAATTGTAATATTACTAATAAAGGAATTTTGAAAAAAAAACTTAGCATGAGTGGGAACCAAACAATGATTTTCAAAAGAAGGTGACAAGAGATAAATTTCTTCAAAATTAGACTCTTCTTGAATTTTACCGTTGTCGGACTCACCTTTTTCGTTGTTTAACTCATGTGTCGGTTTTTCACTTACTTGTTCTTCCATTTTTACCTCTTCAACTATCTCTTTTTTATTTAATTCTTCTCTAACGCGGGACTCCTCTTCCCTTGCGCGAGATTCTTTTATGCAACGCTTGATAGTTTTAAGGTGTTCTAGTATCCTATCGGTTACGTCGGCGATAGAGTAAGGATCGGGATTTTCAAAGCTTGAATCCGGATGTTCGATCCTTTGTTCCTCATAGTACCTATATGAAGTAGATGGTTCACACCATTGTTCTTCATTGTAAGTATATGATGGATAAGGGTCGTAATTTTGTTCTTCATAATACTCATATGAGGTGGGTTGTTCACGCCATGGTTCCTCGTAATAAGCATATGAAGGTGGTGGCTCATATCTTGGTTCCTCAAAGTATGAGTATTAAGGCTCATACCTTGGTTCATCAAAATATGAGTATGAGGGAGAAGGTTAATACCTTTGGTCTTCATAGGATGTGTATGAAGTTGATGGCTCGTACCTGGGCTCCTCATAGTAGGTGTATGAAGTGGATGGTTGAAATAAGTCACAATATTGTACCGAGTGCGGGTTTCCACAATTAGTGCAATAGTCTTCCCTATAATCATCCTCCGCATAGGTGTAGTTGTAGCCTCCTGAGTATTGATCCATAAGAATCACTCAGCAGACCACAACAGAGTCTTGAGACCAGAAAACAAAAATAAAAACGGAAACAGAGGCTGGACACGGCCCCGTGTTCAGTGGACACGGCCCCGTGTTCAGGATCTGTATATGGGCGTTTGAATGAAAAGTTACTGGTTTTGTGCAGCACGGGGCGTGTTCAGTGAGCACGACCCCGTGTTCAGACTCTGTATCTGGGTGTTTTATGAAAAATATGCAGCACGGCCCCGTGTTCAGGTTACTGTAAATGCAAAACTAAACTAAAATGCAGAAAAATGTGCGGGCGTTTTGAAAAAGTTTTGAAAAACTGATTAGGCCGTTGATTTTAAGCTTTCTTAAAATCCTTGTGTCCCCCGCAACGGCGCCAAAAACTTGATGCGCGTGTGGTGTGATATATATTTAAGTATATTTTAAGCCCTTTTTACACGTTAGCCAAGTTTTAAATTTATAAAACACGATACTTTACTAACACCAAACACACATATGGGCAAGTGCACCCATCGTGAGCGTAGTATAGTGTTGGCAAGATACCGATGTCGTCCAAGGACACAAGAGCTTTTAATACCGGTTTATCTTCAACGTCTAATCAAATCAAAAGTTTAGAAAAAGGTTTTAAACTAGAAAAATAAAAACTAACTAAAATGCTGAAAAATAAAATAAAAATGAAAACATATAGACAAGATGAATCACTTGGATCCGACTCGTGTATAGTGTAACCTTTGATTATTTCCGCACTTTTGCACTTGTTAAGAGATTATCTTAGTTATTGTAGTAGGCCCCTCTTTTAAAGGTGACGTTACCCTCAATCCAGTAGTTTGAGTCAGCAAGGATACAATCCTAAAGGGTCGGATTATTGAAAGATAATTAATTAAGTTATTAATGCATAATGTGGTAGGCCCCTCTTTTGAAGGTGACGTTACCCTCGGCTAAGTAGTCTGAGTCAGTAGGGATACAGTCCTAAGTAGCCGGGTTAAAGTTTTAATAGTAGCTTACATATGAGGGGATCAAAGAGTTTGGACCCCCGCCATCCAATACCGGTGGGTATTGAAGGAGGTCCTACTAAATTTGACCCAGGTCCTTGCAGGATCTATACACTGAACAAGGCAAGACTCTTACCAAACCGTTCCCTTAACCCCCGACCAGGTAGCCAACATATCTCCATATAGACCGTGGAGATATGAATGGTGAAAATCTTTTATTTTATATAGACCGTAAAATAATGCCAAGACACCACGGACAAACGATAAGGAAGAATCACCTTCAACATAAGAAACTAGTTATTAAAGTCATTAATACATAACCAAATAAAAAGTGCGAAAAGATTAAAAATAAAAAGTATTACACTAGACACTTGTCTTCACCAAGTGATGTAAGAGACTTAGGCAAACATGGCCTTTGATTGTCAAGAACTCTTACGTTCAATCTTGGATCCCGAGACGACTCACACACTCTATGATGGATGATGGTGGTGGATGATGGTGTTGTGATGGTGGTGGGTGGTGAGTGAAGTGTGAGAGAGTTGGTATGCCAAGGGATGGTTTGCAAATGAGCCAAGCACCCCCTATTTATAGCCTGAACAGTAGCCTGGACACGGCCCCATGTCCGCTGGACACGGCCCCGTGTCCACCTTTCTTCTCTTTCTTCATTAATTGCAGTTTGTCTGCATTAGTTGACCACGCCCCCGTGTCCGCTGGGCACCGGCCCCGTGTGCAGAAGCGTATATGTACTATCAAGATTTGCTTGGATTCTGTGAATCTTAGTGTTGACCACGGCCCCGTGTTGAGCTGGGCACGCCCCCGTGTCGGGAATAGAAGCTTCTACAACTTTGTCTTTTCTGCAGACATCTGAACACGCCCCCGTGTCCACTAGGCACGGGGCCGTGTTCGCTGGGCATGCCCCGTGTTGAGTTGGGCACAACCCCATGCTCAGCTGGGCACAGCCCCATGCTCAGCTTTCTTCTTGTTTTTTTTGCTTTGGGAGATGCTGTCGAGGGGTCGGGTATGCCATGTTTCTTCCCTTTTCTTGTATTATTGTTAGATTTAGCTGCATTTTTGCTTCTTTTGTTCATTTAAGCTCTTTTAATCCTGAAAATACAAAAGGAAGACAAAAACACACTTTTTCCAACATTAGTACTAAAAAAGGGTTAGTTTTATGCCACATTTGATGTAATTTATATGTTGCATTTTGCGCACATCAACAGGCTCACTAAGTCAGCTCATTTTCTACCAATGAAGGAAACTTTCAGTATGGAACAGTTAGCTAAATTGTATGTAAATGAAATAGTTTCATTACATGGAATTCCTTTATCAATTGTTTCTGATAGGGATAGCCGTTTTACCTCTCATTTTTTGGACAAGTTTCCAAAAAGCAATGGGAACCAAGTTAAATTTAAGCACAGCTTATCATCCTCAAACAGACGGTCAAAGCGAAAGGACAATTCAGACAATGGAGGAAATGCTTAGAGCTTGTGTAATTGATTTCGGAGGTAATTGAGACGATCACTTACCCTTAATAGAATTTTCTTATAATAACAGTTATCACACCAGTATCAATGTTGCACCATTCGAAGCACTTTATGGACGAAAGTGCCGAACCCCAGTCTGTTGGGCAGAAATTTGGGAAAAGCAACTATCTGGACCTGAGATAGTGCAAGAAATAATTGATAAATTTATTCAAGTCAAGGAACGACTGAAAGCAGCACGGGATCGACAGAAGAGTTATGCCGATAACAGACGCAAGCCGTTAGAATTTCAGGTAGGAGACAAAGTACTATTGAAAGTCTCTCCTTGGAAAGGAGTAGTCAGATTCATCAAAAGGGGAAAGCTAAGTCCCAGTATGTTGGACCTTTTGAAATTATTAGAAGAATAGGACCTGTAGCGTATCAGCTACAATTGCCAGAGGAAATGGCAGGAATACATGATGTATTTCATGTATCTAATCTCAAGAAATGCTTAGCTGATAAATCACTGATAGTGCCTCTTAAGGACATAGAGGTAGATGAGCAGTTAAAATTTGTAGAAAGGCCTATACAAATTGAAGACAGGAAAATTAAAAACCTCAAGCACAAGAGATTAGTTCTGGTCAAAGTGAAATGGGACTCCAAAAGAGGACCAGAATACACGTGGGAACTTGAATCAGAAATGCAAAGGAAATACCCGCATTTATTCCAGTAGATCTCGAGGATGAGCTCTAAAACAAGGTGGGGAGGATATAACAACCCACAAAATATTTTCGACACCCTAAAAATATTTAAAATATCCCAATATGTCCTAAAATATACCCCGCATGTGAAAACCGAGCCCAAATACCTTTATTTTTATAAAAATTAATTAAAAACCAATTTTTATGGGCTGTCGCGGGGCGCGAAGACCCTTAAGGGTTCTTACTTGGGCCGCAACAGATAGAGGATCAGGCCTTAACCCTGGGGCGCCACGTGTCGAGACGCGTGTGGAGGCTACGAGTCGAATCAGCAACCCTAGGGCCTACCCTAGGGAGCCTCGCGGGCCGCGTAGCCCTTGGCTACGTCTTACGCGGGCCGCGACAAAGACCAGGATCAGCACTATAAATAAGTGCATTCGACAGTTCATTCAAACCGTTCAAATTTCTTTTCTCTCTCGAATTTCTTAAGTGTAGAAGCTATTCTCGGGTATAATACCCCCTAAATAACGAAGTTCTGCTCCGTTGTAAGTATCATAACCCCGGTTACGTATTAGATACGCTGCCCGATTGATCCAGGGTTCCGTAGCGGCTGTCGTGGTTCTGCCCGACATAGTCATTGGAATGCCGTCTCGGGGAGGGTATTGCTAATGTAAATATTAAGGGTTATTATACTAACACGTGTGCATTTGTGTAAATTATAAATAATCACCAGGAAACCCTTACAGAAAACCTAAAACAGCAATGTGAGTAATCTCCTTTTTGCAAATTGTATTTACAAAACCTCACCTAAATTAAATTATATTAAACAGTTATTGAGTATTTGTATTCTACAATTATCGTCGGTATGTTGGGGTTTTGTATACAAAATTTGTTACTGCCTTGCGATGAGTAACATGACCACAAGTCGGGTTGACAGTACCGTGGGTGGTAATTGAATAGATGGAAACAAATGTAATTGCGCGACCGCCCTCAATACTGTACAATGGTCTTTATTAAACTTGATTAAACTGGGATTCACTCACCAGTATTTCCCACTGACAAAATATTTTTAAACGCGTTTCAGGTAACAAAATGTGAAAGCCAAATAGAAGCCAGCTGGACAGCACTGAAGGCTTGGAAAAGTGGCAATAAAGTTACCTAAAATAAATAGATGTTTTATTAAATAAAATAGGGTTTTGTCCCTATAAAATGTGTGTACTTAAAACTTGGGTGTTTCCCATGTGTTTAATATAGTAAAAGCGTGGTATTTTACTGTGATAAATTATTTCCTAACTACGGTCCTGATGTAATTTTCGCTGCCAAAATGGACAAAACACCGATACCACCCAAGCTGGCCGCGGCCGCCCGTTCCCGGGTTTGTTAGGGGACGGGGGTTGCGACAACACGCGATACGGACGTTTCGACTAAAAAAATAAAAAAACTATATATTTACGGCGTCTTAGGTTTCGACGCTCGAAATGGACCTACGCGCGATACGGACAACTTCGACTAAAAATAAAAACATTCTACTTACTAGTAAAACATTAAAAAAAACTAAGATATAAAACACTTGTTTATCTATACTATATTATAATGCATGAGGCAAGGGGATTTTAAGATACCCAAAAAATAAGAACTTTCCCCTCCTTTATTTATAGAAAGGCCCCTAAAATGAGGGTAGTTTGGTCTTTTAAACACTATTTATTTTTTAGCCCCTAAACTTATTACACTTAAATCCCTAAGGTTTTAACAAAATTATAGATAATTAGTTAGAATTCACCCATCCATAACAAACTTATAATTTTTTACTTATTCATGACATTTCTTATAAACTATGATGTTTAAAAAAAATCCAAAGACACCATGACGACCTACTTATTTTTGCCAACGTTTTGATAGTTGTCTTGTTCAGTACTGACGTGCGGAGTAAAAGGTACAATTAGACGATGCCTTAGTGTATAAGTGATTAAAACCCAACGTATTTTTTCATTATCACATAATGTTTAACTTTAATAGCTAAACCGAATTGAATTATTCATCTACTATGTTATAACCCCGTGTATTACACGGGTTAAGTAAATAAAAAATCAGATAGTTAATAACGAAGATTTAACAATTATAAAACGATATTTTTAAGACGCTTTTCTGATATCCAAACAAAATTTTGTGTCATGTATGATCAAAACTTGTGATGTTTGTCAAGTTTATAAATATGAAAGCATTTGAACCATGATTAGAAGTCAGACTGTATCATCGACTTTCTCACGAGTTTTAACAGTCATGTAAACATACATTTAATAACCCAAGTTTTATTTAAATAATAGTAGTCTTAGTTTATTAGTTCTAAAAAATGTTGAAATGTCCAGCTTAGGCATATAGCAATTATCCAATTAGAAAAACTTATATAAAAAAATAACGTTTCAATTTAAATTAATTAGATAAGTATAAATTATTAGTAATTATTAAATTATATAACTTTAAAATTTAAATATCTGGACGTGAGTTGCATCTTAAAAGGACGGTTGTTTTTTGATACATTTATTAGTATGATAAATGTAATTATTATTCTTCTTGCATTTTAAACATCTATTAAATTTAAGAGTAAAATGAACGGATAGTCCTTGTGGTTTTGTAAAATAACACCTATAGTCCCCAACTTTTTGTAAAATGCACGAAGAAGGCGTGTATCGATGAGGGAGTTGCAGGTGCTGAGGGTGAGGGTGGGGTGGGGCCATTTGAGTTAACTTTATCTTTTAATATTTTTTAATACAGTAAGGGCATTAAGGTCATTTCACACCCATTTAACTAAGAAAACTAACCCCCATCCACTTCAGGGACTATCCAAGTAACAAACTGTCAAACCACAGGGAGCACCGGTGTAATTTCCAAAAGTTAGGGACTATAAATGTTATTTTACAAAACCACAGGGACTACCCATGCATTTTACTCTAAATTTAATAATTTAAATTAAATAATAATTATCTACAATTAAGAAATTAAGATATAATTTCTAACCTAGTAATTAATATAAATAAATAAGAAGATATTTTATAGAACTTTATCCGTAATTTCTTAAATGTTTGAAACATATTAAATTAAATAATAATTATATATAATTAATGATGGTCTAGAATAATGACAAGTGTCCCTAAATTGGTTTCTTTTATTATATAGTATAGATTACTGTTGTCTATCATATATTATTTATCTATACTATATCACAATGTTAATGTATATTGAATGGATATAAATATAACTATTTTATGGATATAAATATAATTTCACCAGATTAGTTAAATACAAGTTTTAAACCCCAAGTTACAAGCCTTTGAAGCATACATGAATTTTTGGGCGGCCAAATCTGTTCTACTTCTCTAGCATCCAAATTTTGAACTCCCGCGGACCCGCTCCCCATCTCAAGCCCTCATTCTATTCCACTTATCATGCGTTCTTCATTTCATTTTCTTCTTTTCATTTCATTTGTAGATAGAGAACGAGATACTAGAGAGGATGAAAACCAGAGGGTTCCAGCCACCAGCGGTGGCGATGGTGGAAGGGCATTTAGAGTGACAGGACATGGATAGGTCGGTAACAATCACAAACCCTGACGGCGGCTCTAGGGTTTCACGATGATCACATACTTCCGGTGAACACAATGGTGAGGACAGAGAGCCGATGACCTCTTAGAACCTTCGACGGGTACAAGTTATTCTCCCAGCAACTACACCCACGTGAAGAGGTGGCCAGGTTTGGTGGTGACGGCTGCTAGGGCTCCGTCGTTCTAGCTTTTGTTCGAATCAACGTTTAGGGATTGCGGAGGTAACTTTCAAACCTAAAATTGTCTAAATGTTACTAAAGAGCGGGCTCAAACCACGGCTTCGTCGTTTGTCTGATTTAAGGGCCTTAGTTTTAATTGTGAATTGTGTTAAATTAGTTCATGGAAACTAATGTTATGGTTGCTGAATTTGATTATTGTTGTTATGTTGTGGAAGTGGCTAGGGAGTTTTGAAGTGGGAAAAAGGCGGGGACTTTGTATTTGAGTGAAGAGTTTGAGGTTAGCAGATGAGTAAAAGAATCACTGAATGTAGACCAGTCGTCTATGGAAGCATTGGTTGAATGGCAGTCTTCTGAGAAGATGAAGAATGGGACCACTTCCACATCACCTTAGTACTGGGATACTTATGTCTACAGGTATGCAATTTTTAGTTTTTTTTTTTTTTTAACTTACATCTAGAAAGTTAAGAATATTTTGGATGTGATATTCTGATACTACTGCACACAAACACGTTATTATTCGAGTTGTGCGTAGAAGGAAATCGGTTGTCATGAAAGCTTCTACTGATGATAGCAACAATTTGAGTTAAGGGAACAAACTAGTTCAGAGACCAGACCCCCAGACCCACCCTGGTGAAATCTAACAACTACTTTTAGATGATGAATCATGTGCTTTTTAGGTATTTTCATGTCTAATACCCCTAATAATGGTATTTTTATAAAATGCGCCTAGCTTAAAAAAACCCTTGGCTTATAAGCGCCTTGCGCCTAAGCTTCGGGCGAGGCATATGAGTCTTAAGTGTGCCTTGTGCCTTTGACGAAATGGTTACCAAGTACTCAGATAGTTCATTCCATTTAGCACTCGCACTTGGTGACTTCCAAATATCTTCTTTTAAAGAATTTGACATCATAAACACTAAAAATATCATAAATTGTGCAGATATCTTGCTCCAAGACGCTTTGTTTAAACCGACTTTATGTAGAAGGTGGTTTGACATTGTTTATGACACCAACATTTGTTGCTCGGACGGTAAACTTGATTCGTTTTTCTTTATTATTTGAATATTTGATGATTGTTATTTTATTGCTAAAAATATATCAGTTGTTATATGTCTGTGTGTGATTTTCCTGCATTGTGTTTGGGATTGGAAGACATGGGGATCAGCTCCGATTGTAATCCTGAAAACCGGGCGGGACCTAGAGAGTAGGGGTGTAAACAGGCCCAGAGGCTCGAGAGCTACTCGTTATTAGCTCTGTTAAAAGCTCGAACGATGATAACATTTGCGAGCCGAGCTTGAATTAGAGCTTGTTTAGTTATCGAGCCCGAGCTCGAGCTTGGAACACAAAGCTCGTTTAGGCTCGCGAGCCTAAACAAGCCCAAACAAAAATTTATTATTTTTTATATAATATATTAATAATGATGATAACATTTGCGAGCCGAGCTCGAGCTGACCTTTGGCTCGTTCAAACGATGTTGAAGCGAGCTCAAGCTAAGCTTATAGCTCGTTTGAGGTTGTTCTACAAATAGCTCGTGCCGAGCTCGAGCTTTGGGTTTTACTCGCGAGCCGAGCTCGAGCTCAAATAAGCAGGCTCGAGCCGAGCTTGAGCTTCATAAAAACATGACGAGCCGAGTGCGAGCCCGGTCGAGCTTGGGCTCGACCTGGCTCGTTTACACTGCTACTAGAGAGGTAGACAATTCTTTCTAACATTAATGTAATATTAATAGTGTTTTTGTATTTATAGTTAATACATTAATTATTACTGATGCAACATTTCATTTGGGCATTGAGCAGGCAGTTGACTCTATTCCTGATAACATGGAAAAGCTTGGATACATGGATGCAGCGGTCTGGTTCATCTAGAACCGGAGGCGCAAAGGTAAACTATTACTTCAGTTAATAATTTTATTTTCGTTTCATGTTTATTTTGGCCAATATATGGTAATACAGTCCCCTCCTTTTTTTAATTTTTACTGAATTGTAGGTTATGGTTAACTGATTTGAAAAAATAAAACTCAGTTTTGATTAAAATGGATTCTTTTTGAAGAATCAGTTTCTATATTGTTTTACTCAGTTGCTTAGTATGCAGGTTTTTACTGTCTGAAAGGTGTCATCGTATGGTATGAGTGATGCAATTGGACCAGTTTATTTGAAAGAGCGACCTGGTTCGGAGATGCCAGCGCGTATTGATGTCGAAGTATGTTTCTATTTTCTACCCTTTTTTAAAGCTTCTTATTTACATACAGTGAAGATGTGAAGTTACTAAGCTATATCGTTTTTTCTTTGTGTGCATGTTTTAGGTGGTTAAACCTCTTAAAGATGCTTACGCCCGTATAAAATTTGTGCTAAAGAAGGTATTTGAAATATATATGACATTAAATACCATGGCTCGACTTTGTTACATGAGATAAATATGATATTTATCCAATAAAAGATCAAAATATCGAATATACCATTTTTTATGACATATGTACCCTTCTCTTAAAATCTTTATTGAAGAGAAAGGGAAGGGTATAATGGTCTTATCATAAAGTGTATTTAATGAAATGAGTAAATATGAAATTTTAGGTATTTTGAATGATACCTCATATTAGTTTTTAGTCGACCAGATATGATATTACTTAAGCTTTTAGTATGAAATTACCCCATTATGTAAATCGTTTTTTCCTTATATTTCCGTAGCATGAGAAATCATTACCTGATAAATAAGTGTTATAAGAGCAAGAGGAAGGAGGATATTAGCATAAAGAAGATTTTAGGAGCATACCTAAAGTACTCGCTGGTTGTTGTTAGAATATATTTTTCTACTTATTTTACTTATTATTAGTTTAATAGTAATAATAGTTTTTCTTTTAAGTGTAAACATTTTATTTAAGCAATTAAGCTTGATTTTTAACTTGAACATTACAACTGGTGACCAAGAACCCTCTTAGAAAAGTTTAATATGATATATTCGGGAAAAGTATTTGGGTGACATTGGATATTAGACTAACACCATAAATAAACTGGGTCACAAGAACAAACAAAAAATAGTTTTTAAATAAGAAATAGGCTAAAAAACTTTATATAATGTTAACATATAAGATTAATATGAAGTCATTAACAAGTGTGACATTGTTTTGAGTCTTACCTTATAAAGGGTCACCTTATCTCTATAAAAGAATTGATTAATATAGTCTTTCCGTCAATTCAAAACAATGTATATTCTTTTAATTATATAATCTCTAAAGCAATATTGTCTACTAGAAATGACTGTGTTGACAAGATCAATGTTAAAATGTATGACACGGTTCAAGGGGAAGAAAAGGTTTACTACAGTTTTGATGAAGTAGAAGATGATAACCACAACTATTCGGTCAAGTAATAGTTATAGATAAGACAAAAAGAATAATGGAAGATATGTCAGGTATTGACCTATCTGGTCTATATTATATATAACAATAACATGATAAAACATATGTAACTAATATACTTAACATTTTTTTTCAGTTCCCAAACCTGCTCTATGTTCTTTTATCGAATATAATTTTTTACACTTATTATTATTATTCCCAAACCTGTTCCAAAAGGTGTAACAATCAAACAAGAAGAGATAAAAGAAACTCCGGAGGACCCTGAACTTGATGATGACAAATGGTGATGTGACAATATATATGACATCCTTGAGATGTTTAAGCCGTAAGGTTACTAAATTGATTTCATCAAGATGCAAAAAACTTCATTCTTGAGATTTTAGTTTTCAAGTTTTATGTTTAAGACTTATCTTTCCTTTTTCATGTGCTACTTTATTTAACTTTTATATTTAAGACTTATTTTTTCTTATTCGTGTGTTACTTTATTGCATCAATGGTTTCTTGAGTTACTTGATAATTTAAATGCTAGATTTAATAATTACTAGACATGTGTAACACTTATGACACACATCCACCACAATAATGCTACCATAAATACTATATAAATAAGAAAACTACCAGAAACGAGTGTCGCAATGCAAATTGACACCCCGCCGCATCGCGCGGGCACCCTACTAGTACTTTATAAAACAGAAAAGGAAAAAAACAAGAATTTAGAATCAATACGATGCGTATAGGCCCATATGCATCGTATAAGTTCAAATGTTCTAGAAAAAAACTCTGAAATTATGAATGACGCAGTCTGCAAAACAAAAGAAAAAAAAGAGCATTAGACAATCATATTAAATTAAGACAACAAAACATTTTTATAAGTCTATAAGTACCTTTATTCTGCAATCTCTCTAGGTGACAGGCACATAACAACCCGGCACCCGAGTACAGCTGGCAGCCACATGTTGATCCGAATGACAGCAACGTGTATATTCTCCGTGTTAGCTCGTTTTCCAATAGGTTAAGAGCATGGATGGAAACTTTAAGAAGTAGGTTGCAAAACATAGGAATCTCAAGGTGGCTGTTCATTCACTTGGTGCGGCTTTCTTCCAAGGATTTCTTTATTTGCGCATATTGCTTTAGTACCAAGGTGTCCACCTTTTTCACCAGCGTTTCCAGACCGCATTTCGGTATAGTCAGCTGTTTCTTTAATGCAGCATGTGCGCCTTCAGCTCTGTTTGTTGTATTTTGGAAGAATGTCAGGGTTTGATTGGTCCATGCAGATACGAACAATTGGCGGGAGGTGCTTAACATGTTATTCCACAGGTAATCAAAAACATCTGAAAAAATAAACATATTCAAATTATATATCTATTTGTATGAATGTATTTACTTAGAGAGAACATATGTGTACGTTGTTGATTGCTAAGGTGTCTCTGAAGGTTGAGGACGTTATATTTGAATAACTCTTCGGTAGCGGAATTACACACTGTTTTCCACTGAGCAATAAAGGCTTCCCAATCTTGTGTATTAAACAAATTCTTGCAGTGCTTCACAATATATTGTAAGATGTGGAACCTGCAGAGATATCTGTGTGCGCCAGGGAATATTTTTCTACACGCGTTTATCAGTGCCTGGTCCCTGTCCGTTAGAATTACATGCGGCTCCATGCACTCGTGCAGCATAGACCTGACCCTCTCCATGACCCAGACGTATGTTGCCTCCTGCTCGTTTGAAAGAAATGCATGCGCAACACAGAAGGTTTGGTTTGTCGACGTCATACCCATAACTTGCAAAAATGGAAGATTGTACATGTTAGTCTTGTAGGTAGCGTCGACCATAAGCACATGCGGGAATGCCCTCCACATTTCAAAGGACATCTCGTGACAGAAAAATACATGCTGAATGACGTTGGTGGAAGGTTCCGCCTGTATGTAATAGGTCATCTTTTTTTCCTGGAGGATCTGTTCCAGCCGCTGCATGGGAGACGGTTTTTTCTCGAACTTTGCGGCCCTAATCTTTTGGCGAGCGTTGTGTATGTCTTTCGGAACACATTTGTTCTCAGGGTTCTGTTTGGTTACGGCCTTCCAGATTGTATGGGGCTGTATGTCTTGATCTGTCAGCTCTTGCACCAGCCTAAACTCATTAGGAGTAAGCCTCCTGGCATACGCGTAACCCTCCAGATGTTCAGTAGGGCCGTGGTTGTGCGTCTCGCTAAATTTTTTGTTCAGATAATCTATCCGCCAAGCCTGACGACTTTGGTAGAGACGACCTATCACCATAAAAGGGCACGCGCATTTTTTGCTGTCGGTTTTCCTAACCGTGGCCTTACTCTCATGCTCACCGCTACGACAACATTGGAGCCACACTCGGTGATCCTTGGACCGTCTGGTAACAATAACGTATCCGTTGGCTAAACCCCTTCGTTTTACCCAACTTTCCAAATCATCGCGAGATAAAAAATCCTAAAAATATAACAAGTAATTTAAAAAAATATAACAATTTTGAATATACTTTTTTAAAAATTCTTAAAAATATAACAATTTTAATTAATTTTATAAAAACATAACATTTTAATTAATTTTATAAAAATATAACATTTTTTAATTAATTTTTTATCCTATTTACAAAATATAACAATTTTGAATGTATTTTTTCTTTACAATTTTTTATTATTGTACAAATTATTTGTTTTTTATTGCGAGGAACGTGCGAATTGTGCATCGGTTTTGAAATGAACGAGGTAACAAGTATTTAAAACACATAGAAATTGAGATAACGTAAAAGAGAGTCTTGATAAAACATCGGATTGTTTCGGGTTTAGAAACTTCGACTATTCCAAAGTGAATCGAAAGTCCTTTCAAATTAGGGAAACGTGCTTTGGCCTATAGGTAAAATACTCTCGTCGAGAAGCGATTAATGGTACTTTACCCTTCCAGTTACTACACGTCCCTAATCGATTGAAAAATCGAAACTTTGGCGGGATTGAAAATCGAGGAACGGGACTAGTCGACAAGATGCGGGTTTCACCCCTAACTTGAAGATTTCGTACAATAAGTGTGGTTGGTATTCGTTGGGTCAAGAAAGTTAATTCCGACACTTTGACGAGGGTCCACTAGAGTTTGAATTGGAAACTTACCGTCAAGATATGGATCTCACTCCTAACTTGATGGCGTAATTTCGTGCAAAATTGAATAAGCAGATTGAGAGTCATTCACCAAATTATGGGTTTCACGCCTATTTTGGTGAAATCATCTCGTTTGTATAATACGAGTGTTTTCAACTCTTCAATGAATATTTTTAAAAAAATATAACAATTTTTAATGTATTTTTATAATATTTAAAAAATATATAACAGGTTTAATTAATTTTATAAAAATATTTCATATAACATTTATTAATTAATTTTTATCCTATTTGAAAAATATAACAATTTTAATGTATGTTGTATTAACAATTTTATAATAATTTTTTAACAGAAAAAAATATAACATTTAACAAAAATATATATCGTTCGTACCAAATCAATTTTGTACGAAACTTCAGGGTAAGCGGGTGTCTCGTCACCCAATGACTCTTGCACGAGTGGTTCGTCACCCAATGACTCTTGCACGGATGGATCGTCACCCAATAACTCTTGCACGCAAGAAGGCTGACCAACGTCTTCTTGTACTCCCGAGGCACCACTAACGAAAACGTTATTGCCATATTCTTCCTGTCCGTACGAGTGAACGTAACCAGGTTCATCATACGGAGACCCATAACCTTGATCGTGGCTACACGCGATCAAATCTGGTAACAACGGTTGGCGGGGCATAGCAGACTAAAAAAACCAACGGGTAAAAGGTAATGGTAAGTTTAACGCTGAATATAAAAAAGTAAATATATATACTTACCTCGTTGAGGTCTGGCAACAACGATTCATTATTATGGGGACGATAGCCGGACACGACCTCGTGCGCGTGATCATCATTTCCACTCCAATCGTAAGAATCAGGGACATTAGACCCTGCCTAATACAAACGGTGTGCTAAGTATTTCATAAACAAAAAAAAAAAAAAAACGGAATAAGTTAAAAAAATGATATACCACACTGCTATCCGAAATAAACGTGCTCGTGTTTGCGTCAGATGGCTCAACGAAAACATAGTTGTACCAAGACATGTTTATTAGTGAATGTGAATATATAACGAAGACGATATATATATCGTCTTCTTCGTCGTTTAAATAGGGGAGGAAGAATTCAAATTCAGAATTCAATACGAGTCGTATAGCCCTATACGATGCGTAGGGCTTACGTCAATCACTTTACGTCACTCAACAGTGACAGAAAGCTGATCGTACTTTCTAAAAAAAGTAATACGCATCGTATAGGCCTATACGATGCGTATTAATTTAACCCCGTGAGACAGTGTCAGCCTTTGACTGACACAGAATTAATTAGCCAACTCAATACGCATCGTATAGGCCTATACGATGTGTATTGAGGGTGTCGATTTAATAAGCCAAGGTGTGCCAATAATACGACCCCTATATAAAGCACATTAACTACTTGGAAGGGGGTTAGAATGGTGGTTTGGTAAAGTTCTTGTCTCGTTTAGTGTATAGATCCTACGAGGACTTGGTTCAAGCTTACTAGGACCTCCTTCAATGCCCCAAAGGTATTGGATGGCGGGGGTGCGAATAACTTGAACCCCTCATATGTAAACTACTATTAAAACTTAAAACCGACTTATTGGGATTGTATCCTTACTGACTCAAACCACTTAGCCGAGGGTAACGTCACATTCAAAAGAGAGGCCTATCACTTTTCGCTTTAATAACTTATTTAATTATCTTTCAATATTCCGACCCTTTGGGATTGTATCCCTGCTAACTCAAACCACTGGGTTGAGGGTAACATCAACTTCAAAAGATGAGCCTACTACTATAACTAAGATGAGTTGGATCCAAGTGATTCTATCTTGTCTATTTGTCTTTCATTTATTTATCTTTTTAATTTTTGGATTTATTTTCATGTTTAAAAACTTTTATCAAAAATTTAGATTGATTAGACGTTAACGATAAATCGGTATTAAAAGCTCTTGTGTCCTTGGACGACCTCGGTATCTTACCAACACTATACTATGCTCGCGATGGGTGCACTTGCCATAGTGTGTGTTTAGTGTTAGTACAATATCGTGTTTTATAAATTTAAAACTTGACTAATGCGTAAAACGAAGTTAAAATATTAATAAAATCATATCACGCTTCACGCACACCAGCCGGCTATGATGGTGTGCGGGGAGGACTTCCGCACAAGGCCCGTTATTTCGAGGGGCACGAGTTTAAAAAAAAATGATATATATGTTATTTAAAAAAATTGTAAACACATACCAATTCCAATATAGGCCCATTATCAAATACTTTTTGATGTTTTATAATTTAGCCCACTACACATTAGGTTTATTGGCTCAATACTAATATGATTTTAATAAAGATTATAACACACAACAACAATTTCATGGACTTCTGGAATTTGAAAGGACGAGACGAAAAACTCATCAAAGTAACGAACAGTCGAACATCATCACTTCATCAGAACTTCGCTAAATCGCTAGGCCTGGGTTGCCGCGAACAGAAGATTCAGAGACGTGAACAAGAACAACATCGATCAGAGACGCGAACAAGAATATCGATCAGAAGATTCAGAACTCAAAAGGTCCGTTCGTCGGTTAGCTATTAACTTATTACTTATTACGGTATGTAACTCATTAGAATACTATGATTTTGTCATTATCATAATTGCATTGTTTATCAAATACTACAATTTTTGTCATTTTCATAATTATATTGTTTATCGTTAAAGCATATGGACACATTTTTCAAGCTCGAACATGGTACGTGAATTCTCCACCACTGGTTGTCATTGTCAACAGCTTTAAAAATATAGAAGATCCTAAATTCACAACTTTTCAGTTATGTTTTTGTTTTGCTCTTATATTGATTATACCTAAAATACTAGTCAAGTTTCGTAGCCATCAGTACACAAGCTCTACCATGCTATACGATCTTTGACTTTGATTGAAATGTTTTGTGTTAGTGTACTTAGCATAAAAATGTGACTCCTTTATTATTTTTTTTTAACAATAGACACTTTTAGAAGACCATTCTAAACCTGATAAGTAACCAACACATGGCTAGTCCTAGCCAATAAATGGTGGTAATTTCTTATAATCGTAAGATGATCGTGCATTGGTTATTTGGTTTAGGGTGAACGGGGCGTAAAGCGGGGAGTGGTTCGGTGACCACATCCACCGATCGGGAACACCGCCGCCATCCATGCGGGGACCCGAATCGGTGAGGGTAATCGGTGTGGAGTCACCGCGTTGAAGGCACGAGAAGGGGAGGGTTGTTGGTGGGGCCAGCCTCATTTTCAACCAATCAGTGATTTTCTTTCTTTTTTTTTTAATAAAAAAATAAGTCACCTAAGAGGGGAGTGCCGCCATCAAATTGGGGTGTGAGGTGAGTTTAAGAGGGAAGTTGACGTGGCATAACCTGATTGGGTGTGCGTAAGAGAGGGGACTCCCCTCTTAGGGGAGTGCCCCGCTCACCCTTAAGGGGTGAGAAATCTAGAGTGGTACCATGGTCAGTAGGCCATGGGAAAATAAAACATGCTAGTCAACACACATGATTGTTGAATCATCAATTCACGTGACACAATTAACTTTAAGGGTGTCCGGGGCACTCGCGGGGAGGGGAATCGGTGACCCCTGTCACCGCTCGGGAACACCGGCGCCACCGGTGCGGGGAGGGGGTGCGGGGAGGGGAATCGGGGAGGAGACACCGAAGAGGGAGGGGGAGAGATGGTGGGGCCACCCACTTTTCAAACCAATCAAAACTTTTTTTTTTTTTTTGAATAAAAAAACAGTTCCCCTAAGAGGGGAGTGCCGCCATCAAATTGGGGTGCGAGGGGAGTTTAAGAGGGGAGTTGACGTGGCACTAGCTGATTGGTGGTGCGTAAGAGAGGGGACTCCCCTCTTAGAGGACCCGGGGTGGTAGAAGAATTGCACGTTATAGCAAAGTTTCACGGGTGAAACTTTTCCACACACCGCCGCCACCCAATTTTTCACCCACAAAATTTTGTAACGCGTGAACTACTTGACGCGTTGTAAACTTCAGAAATCTAACTGTTGCCCACCCTTTTTGACCATTTTTTGGAACTTTGTGTATGGTGGGTTGTACTCTAGTGCTAAGGAGTTGTACATTGATGGAATAAATAAAAAGGTTGTGAGTGATGACCATTTCCAGCAAAAAAGGGTGTGAGTGATGGAAATAATGGTTGATGACATGGCAGAACCTGATTGGATGTTGTCAGTGATGGAATTGAGGGTGAGTTATTCCACCCCTACCCCCCTTAGGGGAGTGCCCCCCTTACCCTAAGCATCTAAGATTCACATGCTTTTTACTTTATGGGTGTTTGGGATTGAGTTTTGTCTGAGATTTTCAGATTATTAAGTTTTGAAATCGTAAATAATCAGTTTTGAGTGTTTGGGTAAAAAAATAAAAAGTTTAGAAAGTTACAAAACGCAGTTTTCCAAAAGCAGCCCCCCCCCCCCCCCCCCCCCTACTGCAACAAAACGCAGTTTTCCAAAAATTGATTATTTGCGTTTAGAAAATGATTTTAACTTGTTTATTTTTTTAAATATATATTTGCCAAACACTCAGATTATCTGATTATTGTGATATCAAGCAACATAATCAAATCCAAACACTATCTTTCAACATCACGTTTTGTTACAGTTAATTATTTGATTCTGATTATTCAAAACGTATAATCTATTTTCAAAACTCAACCCAAACACCATTTGTTTTGTTTATCCTAAAACATTCAAATATGGGATAAGGAAAATTATCAATCTAAAGATTATTAAAAGTGAAGATAATTAGCATCATTCAAGTTTTAACATTAATCATCGAGTTATGGTAGCAGCAGTGTGGGAGTAGCACGGTTAATCCGGGGTCACAAACCATGACAGATATCTAACGAAGAGAGAAATGGTTGTATCGTTTTCGATCAAAAACCAAATAATGTTATAACCAATGTAAAATTGATCTATAAAATATACGAAAACTTAACATTGATCAGCAAAACATATCCAAGTTCAATGTTCAACCATTATTCATATAGACCATAACACATGCTAAAGTCATAAAAAGTAATGAAACATAATCTATTAAAATTTAATAGAAACTAAATAATAACATTAAAGTGGCTAGCATACACTTTAAAATCCATTCTGTGTTAAAACCTTGTAAGTGAAACTTTTCTTTTTATTTTTATATTTCCACCCACTTTATTCGAAGTGTACATAAATGTGAATTGTCTCGCATCTATAAATCCAAATGTTTCTCATCTTCTATTAATATGCAGCCGTGAATATTCCAAATCTCTCTCATCTCTACAAATATGTAGCCTACAAACCTTTAGCAAACCATTAACCTTGTTCAAGAACTTCAAATCGTCTGGTTCAATCTGGTTAATTAGAACGGTACATTACAAAAACCGATGGTCCCATTCAACCTAGTTCAACCGTCCATGTTCGAACCCCTTGATCATCTGGTTTCCGGTCAAGTTTTCTGGTCCAAAAATTGGTATTCGCACATAGAACAAAGGATGGTATATAAATTCGGACCACAAGAGAAGTCATCACTATTGTCGACAATTGAGGAGGTTGCAACTAGATAGAGTTACGAGTATTAAATGACAAAACTAGTTTTATGCTATATATTTCTTTTTGAAACTTAAGCATATTTAAAACTTACACGGACTAGCGTTTTAGTTAATTGTTTTCAGTAAGAACATTTAGTTGTTTGATTAGGCTAGACGGTATGGGAGAGACTCATCCTTGGAGGATGACCCTCCACGTCAGCGCCACATAGGATGGGTGTGAGGATGGGACAAAGGGGATGAAAATAAGGAAATGAGGGATGAGTCTAAAATATTTATATATGAGTTGTATGTATATGTGTGTGTGAGAAGAAGGAGGTGGTGGTTTTGTCTTGTAGCGAGCGTCTCAAACGTCTTAAGGGCGACGATTTGGACGACGCCAGGGGGAGGAAATGGTGTTGCCGACGGCGACGGGCTTGGATGGGCTGGGACGACCCCCACACCGTCAAGCCTTAGGGTTTACAATTTACTTTCTTGAATACAAGTTCAAAATACAACATTAGGGTATTGTTTGGTTTTCCATTGACTATTTGTAGGGTTTGATTATATTTTGGTTGTTTCATATTATATTTCATGGTGGTAGTTGTGAACTGAACGACTTGTTGTGATAGTTATACAAGGCAACATAATAAAACCTGTTTAGTTTCTTTTTTTTTTTTTTTTTTTTGAAAATACTGTTTAGTTTTTTTAATAACTATTATTTAAACAAACAAAAAATAAATTGATACAAATCACCGAATTCCCTCCCTCCCAACCCGTCTTATCAAAATTTACATATATAGTCCATATGTTTGGCTTTTACATGGGCTTGTCGTTTGTATTTATGTTAAATTACCCCACTCGTTATTTTACTAAAAAAATATTTTAACGCTAACAACGGAGTCCGGTATATATGTTTTGAAATTAAAAATATTAAACATGTAACATGAATATACATAGGCATGTGCAACGAGTCAGAAACAGAGTGGACCCGACCGGCCTGGGCCGAACCCGAAATTTTCAGTAAATTGGTAACCAAGGACCTCACAAACAATTTGACGATGATGATAGGTGAAGATGATGGACTAGCCTGAAGATGATTAGAGGATAACGCCGATGATGATTATCGGACAACATTGAAGATGATGATGACGAGTGATTGGTTGACGATGGTTCGGTTGAAACTCGAAAGTAGCTTGTGATGAACCCGAGAACTTTGTAGCTTTAAAAGTTAACTAGATATACCATGTTTAATATGGACCGGTTCTTTCATAGACGACAAAACTTGAATTGAAGTAAGGGAATAAGCGATTGATTTGACAGTTCGTGAAGTTTTAAGCTTCCACCACTACAATCAGGCTATTTGTTTGTAATTGGATCACCTCCCGTCTGAACCCTGACCATACTAACCAAGTGGTGCCCTTCTCCCCTAAGGCTAGTGGGTGTGGAGGAGAAGCATCACTAGGTGATGAGCCTCCCACGTAGGTGGCCACGTTATCGAAGGGTCATCACCTCACCCAAGTGATGGGCCTTGGCCCTTGGGTGTGGATGATGAGCCCCATCTTCTAATTTGATTGGTCTTCAAAGATCCACCTCAACAACATTATTTTTGAATAGGCTCGTCACTTACGGTGAGGAGACGACGGAACCGACGCAACGGGCCGGAAGGGGCGGTGGTGCCATGCCTTGACGGGATCGGGACGAGACGCACCCCACACCAACCGGCCTAAGTTATTATCAAACTTTTACCCAAACATGAAAGACAAGCTATACATCAAAAAGTCAAAAAGTTCAACTTCATAAAAAACCCCAAAAGAAACTTATACCACAGGCGACCTCAACACATTTAAAAAAAACCACAAACCCTCTCGGAACCTCACCATACTCCCGACACGGCATCACCGCCGGCGTCAACATGTCCGGTCAACAACCAACTCCCCCCACTCACCCATCCTCCGACAACAACTCCACCACCACCACTTCCGTACACAATGACGTCACACCAACACCAAAACCTAAACCAAAACCACCGCCTCGTCCTCCCAAAACGACACCGTTTCCGGTCAGAGACGACTGCTGGTCAGAAGACGCAACGTTCACGTTAATCGAGGCCTGGGGAGAACGGATCCTGAAACTTAACACCGGCAGTCTTCGTCAGAACCACTGGCAAGAAGTTGCTGACGCCGTTAATAACCGTCACGGCGCTGTTAAAAAAACTCGCCGGAGTGATGTGCAGTGTAAGAACCGGATCGATACGTTGAAGAAGAAGTATAAGGTTGAGAAGGCGTTGGTTATGGAGTTAGGTGCAGGTTGTTACGTTTCCCCGTGGCCGTTTTTTGCACCGCTTGATTCGGTTATCGGTTCGGTGGTTAAACCGTCGGCGAAAACGCCGTCGCAACCGCCGCAACGGAAGCGGATCGCGGCGGTTAAACCTACACCGACGCCACCGCCTCAACGGAAACGGATCGCGGCGCTTACAGTTACGCCGGAGGTTGCGGAACTGCCGCTGCCCCCGCCGCCGTCGGCAGTTCCAGTTGGACGTAGATCGAAACGACCGCCGCCTCCACCGTATCAACCGGTGAGTGATAGTTCGTTTTTCCGGCGGAATTTCTCGGTGATGGCGGCGGCTGCTGCTGCGGTTGACGGTGCAGAGGAGGATTCGGAGGCGTCGTTGTCTAGTGGTGGAGATCGCAATCAGTATCGGAATCGGAGAGGAGTTGACGGGGACAGAGTGAGGCGGTTGCCAGAGGATGACGGTGAGGCGAGCGGCGATGCGTATTGCGAGCTGGCGGAGGCGATAGGAAGGTTTGCTGATGTGTATAAGAGAGTTGAAGAAACGAAACAGAGGCAGATGGTCGAACTGGAGAAGCAGAGGATGGAGTTTACTAAGGATTTGGAGATTGAAAGGATGAAGTTGTTGATGGAGTCGCAGGTGCAGCTGCGGAAATTGAAGCGGTCCAAGAGGAATTCGGATACAGGTATCTTTAACTAGTGATCCGGTATTGTTGCTGTTGTGATTTGATCATATGTTAAAGTTATTTGATGGAGATTGATGTTCTAATAGCTGAAAGTCTTGCATATTCTTAGTTTATCATGAGTTCAAAATGTTTATATCACATCTTTGTCTAGATTATCAAGAATTTGGGTATGGGAATATAGGCATTGTCTAGAAGTAATTTTGCGCTTAATGGCTAACCCTTGTATTTTGCTTAGAGCAGGGTCCTCGCTTTACGTCTCTACCTAGGGCTTTGTCTAGAGCCTAGATACATTCCTAATTTCTTAATTCTTAAGTTTGACCAATCAAGGTTTAAAAAGGCTAAAACGGGTATCGAGGCGTTTTCCCTTAGCCTCACGAGGCGTAAGCCTCGAGGCAGGTCGAGGCGTAAGCCTCGAAACATTATTAAAAAAAAATAAAAAAATATAGATATCTCTCATAAAAATCACAAATTAACATAAAACAAACATCATAAATAGAAAATAGTTCAACAAACAAGGTTTAACATAAAACAAACACCATAAAATAGTTCAAATAGCTTAAACAGACCAATTTTGACCCAGATACGGTCGCCTCATGGCCCTGGGGCGTTTTTCAGATTGCCTCGTACGGTCGTGCTTCTGGCGCAGTAATGTTCTTAATTACCAGTAACCGAACTTTGGTTTTTTAACTTTCAGTATACTTTCTGAAGCATCCTCAACCTTTGTGAGACATCAAATTTCATAACAAGGCCATCATTTTCTTGTTCGATATTTTATACTTGTTCTTTTTGTTATTTTTTGTTTGGCTGCCGGGCTTGATGGCATTATCTCTGTCTCAGATGCGTCTTTAGGGTTATTTCTGATGGTGGCAGTCATAATAGTACTTACTCATGTTCTTTCTGCAGTATCCCACTGAAGTGGAGGACGAGAAAATTTAGAGACTGCTAATTGCGAAATTGGATGGGCTGGGTAACCAGTCAAAATGGGTCAATGGATGATTATTGGTGCAAGATGGGTTGGGTTGTGACCTGAAACATTTATTTTTTTTTCAATTTTCAGTTATGAAAGCTGGTATACGCCCACGAGACTACGAGAGTAACAATAGAGAAAAATACGTTGCTGATAGATCAGATAAATAGGCTAATCTAGTCGAATGACTCCACATGAAATAAAACCCAATCTTGTGATCCCAGACACTTGGAACTATAATGCGAGTTCTGTATATAATGTATCTTTCTCATGCTTTGTTTTTTAAAAGGCGCGGGGCACTAGATAGGATCCTTAGAGCCTCGGTTGGAGGTGAATGCGCAGTGCTGTACACAGGTGGAAAATTCTATGTAGCTTCACAAAACAGATTATGTGTGTATCTGGTTGATAACATGATCAAAAACACACTTTAATGCGCCTCACGTCTAGGCACGCCTCAGGCGTGCTGTTTAGAACACCATGTGCACGTGTCTGGAAGAATGGCATGTTTTGCTTACTTAACATTATTATTTATTAAGTAGATGAAGAATTTCTTTTATTCTTGTGTTTATATTTTTCTACGCAGTACGCGCACACACACAGTTGGTATCCTATGTCATATTGTGGTTTAACACTTTGTAATTATGTCAATGTGTTCTATCTACTTGATAAAATCTTCGTTCTGGCTATTTGGTTAGTTGAACAATGTAAAATCAAAGTCTAATGATGTTATTGATTCGTCCGTGTGCAGATTTGTGCAGAAGTGATGACTCGGCTAGCATCAGCTGAGGCTTTTGGAAGATCGGATACATTTAGTTGTTGATGCACATATGTAACAAGATGGTTCATGGGGTTTAGGTGAGTTTAGCTTAGCTTAGGGTAGTGTTTATTTTCTGAAGAAACAGTATCCGACTCTCCGGTTGGAGCATGTCTTAGTTATATCAATCTATTAGGGACGAACGCGCCTATCGCGATACTTTATCCAGGTCAATGGCAGGATTGTGCATGGTTCTACTTTACTTTAAAAGGATGTAACATGTTTACTTTTTTCTTCTCCTATTTAGATTTGTGTCTAAGATATCAACTCTTGAGTCCCTCTCTTGGGCCATAAGTGTGGCTTGGATGGTGAATTACGGGATCCACTCTCAACCTCTCTCAATATAGTTCGGATCGGTATTGCTATCCGAGCTCTCTTGTTGAATTGCATGTTAAATGTTTTTACTTTTAACCCTAGCTTTTCTTAATCGACTTTGTAGTTCAATATCTTGAGACCTTTAAATTGAAATTATATCAAAACAAGTAGATTAATAGTTTCTTATTTATTATAAAAACTACTTTTAATGTTGTATTAAAGAAGTTAATCTCTTTATTTTTTTGGGTGTCAATCATGTAGGTAGGCGAAGTGAAATGTTGAACCTGAGCATGATCCATATTGTTATTTTTGTTAAAATATGTAATGGAGCTTTTAGGGTTTTTAAGCTTGTTCAAGTTTAACTTCATCGATTGTTCAAGTTTAACTTCATCGTTATTGATTATGTGTTTTAAGTAAAATGAGTTCTATGAATATTATGAGTTGAACTTGAGCTTACAAACTTCTATCGAGTTTGTGAGCCGTGAATAGCATGGAATGTCAACGCGTTATGGAGTAATCCAAGATTCCATATTCAAGTCGATTTTTATTAGCTCCTAAGTTTAGCTCTAGTTGAAATTAGTTTGATTTAAGCATGGTCTCTATTGAGTATTGGTGTGTTATACAACTTGAAATTTCTTCAAGCTCGAGATGAGATTGCTTAATAGACAAATCAAATTAAGTTCACGTCTAACAAAGAAAACCCTTCCAACGCTATACACAATTTTTACACGATTTCTGGAATCACACAATCGCACATTAGAGTTTCTAATAAAAAGAGAACCTTTACAACAAAACTAATTCTTTACTCACTCCAATTAAATGAAGTCAAAACTCTATTTTTTTAACGGCAATGAACGACGTGCTAATCACCGTGACATCGGGCGCTGTGGCCAAGGTCGACTACTCAACTGCCACCAGCCCCTTGCCTCTCCTAGATGCGCGGAAACCCGACCTCCACCCGCCCGAAGGCACGATAGTGGAATAATCGGTAAAACCAAACGAACCGGTGCCACCCGTATTCGCCCTTCACCTGGATGCCGCAGAAAATAATGCGGAGAGTGGGAGTCAAACCTGGGTCACAAGAACACCAAGTTTTTCCCCAACCACTCCACCACTACCTCATTGGCAAGTCAAAACTCTAATTGACATCCAATTCTTAACAGGTATAAAATAAGAAATCACAAAAATAAATCGTCGAAAGTCGCTATCCAACACATTCTATAATTGAAAAAAAAATATATAATTTCAATAGCATATTCAGATAATCGCTATATAAATGGGTGTGCATATTGAAACACCAAAATGCCTATTTGCACATCAAACCCTACCTCTACTTATGCCTTGTATAGGCTATACGCAATGTAAGGGGTACCATATACGCTGCATATAGCTAGCTCTATACGAGGTGTAGGTATGGGGTAGGTACACGACCAGTCAGTTAACCTCGTACACTGTCAAATCATGCTGATATACACCACATATAGTGCCATACGAAGCCTGTATACGAGGTACCTATATGTTGCGTAGAGAGCTATACACAACGTATGTCAGTCAGATTTGACTTTGATACGTGTCACACCCCCAAAATCCACCATGCGGAGTATCACCGCTTGGAGGCGTGACATGACCAGGATCGAGCCACCAATCATATTGAACAACGTAATTAAGTAAATAAGACCAACCACAATACGATTGGTGACCAAAGCTAGTTAACCATATTCAGTTTAAACAGCGGAAGCATTGATGTGCACAAAGTGGTTTAACAAAAACAACTAAAATTAACCCTATTTTAGACACTCTAAGCTTTAAATTTATAAACTAAGACTCGATCTAAACCCTAAACCTCACAACCGGCAAGTGTACCGATCAATGTAGTAAAGCTAAAGCAAGTCCGAGTATCGAACCCACGAGACTCTAAGGATTACGCTAAGACTCTATAAAGACTAAGACTGACACGACTCAAACTATTTGTTTATTGATTGAGGGGGGGTTTCTAAAAATCCTAAGAATGCAAATAACGAATAACTAGATTAGCTAAATGACTAACACGAACTCGAACAAAGACTTTGACCAGAGATGATGAAGATTACCTAGGCTAGACGCAAGCTAAACTCAGAATGGATTTCTATTCGATGATTTTGTGGTGTGGAACCGGGATCTTTAGATACTAAACCTATTAAGACACCACTAAGCCCCTCAAACACTCTCAAGGCGATTCTTGTGGCACTACCTAGGCTGTTACGCTCAGCGGTTTTCTAGATTTCCTCACAGTCCTCTAGTTTCTTGAAAGTGCCTATATAAGACGATCTACCTCACAGCGCGAACGTCTAAAGCAACTACGGGTTTTAATCTTGGTTTAATAGACAATGGGATGTTAAGGACTTATAACCAAACCGAGACCTATTAATAACCTCGAGCCTCACAGCGACAAGTTTAGCAGAACACTTGATTTTATTAAATTACCGAATATTACTTCTAAGGTTACTTACTCGATTTTCACCCTAAAGGATTAATGATCTATTACGTGATAAAGACCGTCACCTAAATCAAGAATCCTAGCACAACCCTATTATGTGATAAAGACCGTCACCAAGGATTATACGAAGCAATAATCAGTGATAAAATAATCGTCAAGCACGCATATGCACCAAGTTAAAATTCCATAAGCTTTTACAATACAAGAAAAATCCACAACCACGCCAAAAATCGAATAAAGAACCAAACTTTATTTAACTATTGTCATTAGCCTAGGTAGTTTATGAAGTTTTAGCCGCTAATCATGATCACAAACATAGTATCAATCAATATAAAGTCTGAATTCATCATGCAACAATAAGAAACAAGCGAAAAACGAAGAATCTAAGAGATAAAACCCGTAGACTTCACTCCCGAACGCTCCCGAATGTTACCCGACGATTCCGAATGCTTCAAAGATCTTCAATCAGGCTTCAATGGTGCAAAAGAACTCTCCAATTCGTCTCCAAAGATTTCTGCGTTTGATCGATGTGTGATGTATATTACCTCTGATCTTGCGTCGTCCACTGTTGATATTATATCGAACAGGAATGAATGTGTAGTCGGCCTCCTCCGATGATATATATATTTTCCTTCCAAAGTCAAAGGTCGGCTCTTTTTAAATATGTATCCAGAATGTTCCTAGCCCAATTAGTTTTCGTCTCCTCATCTCGATATATACAGCCGAGTATATATTCAAGCACAAAGTGTGCATTCCTATTTGTCCAAGGTTGTTTCATAGGCCCAAATTTCCAATTCACGTTTTCATGCTGCACTTAGGACTTTCATGGCCCACTCAACAATAGAATTAAGGCATCGATGGCACTTCACAAATATCCAATCAAATATATATGTTGACCATTCAGAGATTTAGTTGATTAAATATAGTTAAAATATATATGCAGCCTTCTTTTTTAATAGATAGAAATAAGTAGGCTCGGCTCAAGCAAGGAAAATAGCAGCAATTTTAATTCAGTTACTGGCGCCACACCCTGCCCAACTGGCTGGTTATTTCCATATTACTCGTTTTGCTTCTTTTGCACCAGGACCTGCCAAAACACAAAATAATATAATATACTACTAAAACTAATTAAAAACAAATAAATACTATACAATAATTATACATTTTACACGGGACAAATATGTGCATTTTACCACTTATCAAATATCCCCACACTTAACCTTTTTTCGTCCTCGAAAAAGAATTATGCAACGGAATCATAGTCGGAATAATCATTCGGGACAAAAACTTAGTTACTTTTTAAAATCGAAACTTGTGTTAGCCGCGATTGCAAGTATTTTGATCCTCTTAAACCCAAACCCGGTTCCAAGCCCTTATCATGCAATTTAGTTCAATTATGGTCAATCCACCTAGGGTCTCACGCTAAGAATCGCAAGTCCACCTAATCCCCCCTCAAGCTTATAGGACAAAAGGAACAACCACTAGGTTATTTCATAACCGTTTTATACCAAGATCAAGAGAGTTTAGAATCAAATCTATTTTTTATTTTTTTCTCATTTTTTTTCATCACTTTTTCATTTTTTTTTTCGAGCATGGACATTGCTTTCCCTAACCCAGAGGCATTCCGGCTGTAGAGTCGCTATCCCCAACTCGGATTACTTAGGCTTCGATACTTTTTATTTATTTTTCTTTATTTGCAAGGTCGATTTCACACACCCTAGAGGTAATCCGGCTGTAGAGTCGCTATCCCCAACCACAGACTACATAGGAATAGCTACTTTCATTTAGTTTCTAGCTCGTTTATTTCATTTTTTTTCTTTTTCTTTTTCAACGAGATAATGACCAAAAACTCTAACGATCTTAGCTTATAACGGCATCCCTTATACTATTTTTGGCGGTTTCAGTTTCTCCACTCTCCCTAGATGAGAACCCACTAGTAGACCGACAATTAGGTATATTTAAGATCAAAGGAACTCAGAACCGAATCGAGCCTACCCACGCATCCCAAACTAGACACAAGCACGATTATTTTATTTTCATATTATCATTATTTGAACCCGAACAAAAACCCAACTTTTCTATCATTTTCCGTTTTTATTTTGCAAACTTCTCGTTTCAAAAGACATTTTCTAATATTTTTGGATTTTTTGAAATTTTTTTCAATTTTTTTGTATTTTTCGTTTTTTTTATTTTTTTTATTTATGACTCAAGACTCATTAAACTAACGACTCAAGACTCAAATGTCCCATCCCCACACTTAAATATTGCATTGTCCCTAATGCAAGGATGAAAACACAACTCCTAAAACCTAAAAATAAAAAAAATGAAAAATAAATAAAATATACAAAGTATACAAGTGGAACGACTTAGCTGAATAAATATGTGAGACTGTCAGTATGCCAGTCGATACCACATATGCCCTCCAATCCAAAACGCGCTCAGCAAACTGTATAAACTCGGACACGCGAACGGAAGCGGCACAAACAAACGACCTGTTTAGAATATCAGCACAGACCAAAATACGAGGATCAAAAACAGCAAAAAATAAAAACAAAAGATATAAAATCCATAAGCACTGCTGCATCCTCGAACTACTCCTCCTCCACCCTGCTGCCTGTCAGCAGGGTCCTCCTGCTGTGGCTGCCAAGATGGCGGCGGCTGCACCTGTAAACGATCCATGATCACTCTCATCCCGTCTCGCATCTCCTGCCTCACCTGTTCAACAAACTCAAACAAACCATTTTTGTTATTTTTGGTTTTTTTTCAATTTTTTTTTTAATTTAATAATGTACATTCAAACAACGGCCGTATAGCATTTCGTTCGCGGCCGTTGTTTGAAAACAAGTGACTTTATCGCAAAACAACTCAACTTACAAACCGAACTTCGCCCGAATGGAGATTGAGTACGAGCGAAGCGGCTTGAAAATCAAGCGATGCATATCGACACTACACGACACTAACAAGACTTCGAAACACAACTCAAACGACCTAAAGGACCCTAAATACGCAAAAGACGCAAAACTCGACACCTAGACGCAAAATACAACTAAACTTACAATCTTTACCCCCTCCCGGCACTTTACTCGCCCTCGAGTGATCCCAAGTGCCGAAACATCATCAAACAAAGTTAATAGTGGAAGCAACGGAAACGGGTCGTGTGTTTGGTGAAAAATCACATTTTTACGTCAAAAGGGCGCGACCCGTATCCCCACACTTATTCTTTACCGAGCCCAAAACAAGCAATCCGCAAAATCAAGTCAAGCATGCCCCGATCGCCCTAACACCTATGTAAGCCATATTCTAGACGTAAACCACCCGTCATGCCTACAATTACTTCTGTCCGAAACAGCTCTTAACAAATAACCCACAGCCAACATAAAAATTTAAGCTTCCTACTTCTTTTATTCAACTGCGGACTAAACATCAAACAAACAACCCCCACCCACGCCTATTACTATTCCATCCGAAATCAACTCAAATCAAGCAACTACCACATCCTAAGTCAACTCAAATTGTCTGCTATGTAATCATGGAAACAAGGTCCGCACCCTAAAGACATGACCTAAACAGGACGTGACACCAAGACTCGATAATAACACTAAATTACTGCACACAAAACCACCCACGGACACAGCAAATACCTGACCTATACATTGTTGGGTTCGTAGGCTTTAGGGTAGCCGGCCCTAGTTATTAGGCCCACTTAGTTAACTTGTTAACCAAGTAGGAAACCCTAATCTTGTTCTATAAATACCTATGATGTAATTGTAGTCTGTATCATTCTGAAAACAGTTGTGAGCATCTAATAAAAGTAAAACCCTAGTTGCAACCCGTGGACGTAGGTCACCTTGACCGAACCACGTAAATTCTTGTGTTCTTTATTTTCTGCTAGTGTGTGTGTGTGTTTGTTCCGCTTCCGCTCGAGCCTACTCTGATCCGATACCCCTAACAAGTGGTATCAGAGCCAAAGGTTCAGTAAAATACACGGTTCACACGGTTATCGCAGGAGAAGGAGAGAGCTGGACGAGAGATCTTGATCTGCTGTTGCTGCCGTCGCCGCTGACTTGTTTACGGCCCGTACCTATTCTCTGGTTACGGCTCGTAAGGTCTAGGGTTTGCGTCGTAGGGTTTGCTGTTGCAGATCTGGTGGTTTTGGGGTGTTTGGCGATTAGGGTTTCGGTTCTTGAACCCTGGTTATTCGCTGATTTTACGCTCGGGTTTGCAAGAGAAGTCGCTGGTTCGGTACTTCGGGTTTCTGGTTTATTGAAAGTTGCTCGGGTTTCGGTTGCTTGGTTCCTTGTGGTTTTTTCTGGTTTTTCTCGTTTGCTATGGCTGAAGACGGGAAGTTCCGAATCGAGAAGTTCAACGGTACTGATTTTGCTTGGTGGAGAATGCAAATAGAGGCGTTGCTTGGTGAATGCGATTTGGATGTGGTACTGGAAGAAAAACCTGCTGGAATGGATAAAGCTGCCGAGGCAATTTGGAACTCAAAGGACAAAAAGGCAAGAGGTAAAATTACATTGGCTTTGACGAGGAGCGTTGCATTTAATATCATGAAAGAAACAACTGCTCGTGATATGTTAGAAGCTCTGTCAAATATGTATGAGAAGCCGTCTGCCGGTAATAGGGTGTTCTTGATGAGGGAACTGTTTAATATGAGAATGAACGAAGGCAGTTCAGTTGCTGATCACATTAACGAGGTCAATTCAATTTTGTCCAGGTTAGCGACTGTGGGCATGAAGTTGGATGATGACACTCAGGCTGTGGTTTTGTTATCTTCCTTACCTGATAGCTGGTCAGGATTTGTGACAACGGTCACTGAAACTGCTGGAACTGGAAATTTGAAGTTTGATCGGGTCCGGGATAGTGTTTTGGGTGAAGATGTTCGCCGGAGGAACACTAATGGAGGATCTACTTCTGGTGGTATGCTCAGTGTTAGCAGGGGAAGAGGTAAAAACAGAAGCAGTGGGAGTCGTGGGAAAAGCTTGTCTAAAGCTGGGAAGAATGTGAGGTGCTGGAACTGTGGTGAAAAGGGGCATGTTAAAAACGAGTGTCCTGATCCTAAGAAAGAGGGTGGCAAGCAGCATGTAAACAGTGTTGTGTCAGATGAATCTGACGGTGATGTACTGGTTTGCTGTGAAGAGTCTATAGATTCTTGGGCTATGGATTCTGGTTCTTCGTTTCACGCCATGCACAGCGGGGAGACGATGGTGAATCTGAAAAAAGGAGACTTTGGAAAGGTACGATTAGCTAACGGTCATGTTCTTAATGTTACGGGTATGGGAGATGTCAATCTGAAGACTCCACTGGGCACTACATGGAACTTAAAGAACGTCAGGGTAATTCCAGGTTTAACGAAGAAACTTATTTCTGTTAGTCAACTGGATAAACAGGGACTAGATGTTAAGTTTGGTGGTGGGAAGTGGAAGGTGATTGATGAAAATCTTGTTGTTGCCAGTGGGAGGAGACGAGGATCGTTGTATCTAGTTGAGATACCTGGTGAGGGAGTAGCCGTCCCTGTACAACATAAAGTCTGGTTCACTGAATCTAGTAAGCGGAAGAGGGTTCAATTTGCAAACTTGAATCCTGGTGCTTTGGGGATGTCAGTTGAATGTGGTCGGGGGTCTAAGTTTAAGCCAGTCAGGGGATTTGGTGATAGTGGGAGCACGGGTCGGGTTCCGGGTACAATCACAAAGAACCGTTGGGTTTTTAAGACGAAGGTTCCGACTGAAGAAAAAGGCTCTCCTGGAAATAGTTTGCAAAATGTGGAGAGTGGTATTAATTCTCGGTGTATCTCTGGAGCTGGTGGATCGTGCAAGCCGGTTGAGATAGAGAATGGGTCTGATAAGACTGTTGGGTTGGAGCTTGTGGGAGCTTCAACTGGTCTCTCAGGTACTTGATGAGAGGTGTGGTTGCAACTAGGTGGCTTGGATGTGACTGAAGTCTTAGCTTGTTCTTGGAACTGGAGGCTGGGAAGACTTGAACGTAAAGATTACTGAAGTTACTGGTGATGGGTTTCTTGGATGCACTTTGTGGACTATGCAAAGCCTCCGAGTGGGAGATTGTTGGGTTCGTAGGCTTTAGGGTAGCCGGCCCTAATTAGGGTTAGCCGGCCCTAGTTATTAGGCCCACTTAGTTAACTTGTTAACCAAGTAGGAAACCCTAATCTTGTTCTATAAATACCTATGATGTAATTGTAGTCTGTATCATTCTGAAAACAGTTGTGAGCATCTAATAAAAGTAAAACCCTAGTTGCAACCCGTGGACGTAGGTCACCTTGACCGAACCACGTAAATTCTTGTGTTCTTTATTTTCTGCTAGTGTGTGTGTGTGTTTGTTCCGCTTCCGCTCGAGCCTACTCTGATCCGATACCCCTAACATACATAACGATCCACTGACTCGATAAACAAACCAAACCCAACATATAGTTTACTGACCAAATTAGACCCGACTGACTCAAAACAACAACTGACTCAACTCAACTGACTTGAAATAGCTTGACCTGAATTAAAAAAACAAGGACGACTCGAGACACAGACCTGTAGACGCAATCAACAAAACTATAATACAAACAACACTGCTGATCTCGATACACAAACGAAAGACCAGGACTTGACCACGACTCGACAGTAAACATTAAACTGACAGACTCGACTATGGAAAACAGAAACGAGACTCACTACATACGAAGAAATTGCAGAAACATACCTTGTAGTCGAATTAGCGCAGAAGCTAATATGAAAGCAGTCACCAATTTGGAATCCCACTTCGATTTGATGTGAAATCAGTGAATTAATGTTGAAAGTGAGGTGAATCGGTGGAGATAATGGTGGAGTAATGCGTAATCGGAGGTGAAATAGTGGTGATGATGTTTATGGGGTTCAATCGGAGGTGATGATCGGTGATGGAGGGTATCAGTGGTGGCTATGGTGATCAAAGGTAAGGAAAAATGGTGGTGTCAGTAGGGAATCGGAGGTGATGATGGTGGTATATACAGTCGCCGGTGATGGACGAAATTGGGGTAGGGTTTAAGAGGGGATTAGATTTGGGGATTTTTCAAACCGGTGTTGATTTAACAGTGCTATGCGCCCCGCGTAGACATCAAACAACAGCAGCAGTTTTGACAGCAGTTGCATTTTAGCTCAAAAATTAGTTTTTTATTATTCCCATTTTACCCCCAGCCCTTATTTTTGTCATTTTTAACGTTAAGCGTACCTGTGATGCTGCTCCTTTGTCGATTTCGCCCACGTGAAGGTGATGAAACCTGCAAAATACTCGACGACACACAATAGACGCAAAAACTACGAAAATCACGAAAAACGACGCAAAGACACGAAAACTCTAACTAACGACGCGACGCGAAAGATGACTCAATGTACAAACTATACACTCGAGTTTTCACTCGAGAAACTACGCGGTGGTGCTAGGCGGGTCCGAAAGAGGAACGGTTTCCTCTTCGGCAGTGTCGATGGGACCCCCTAAGTAGTGCTTCAACCGATGTCCATTCACTTTCCACGAATTCAACTTCTCTTCACCAAACAACTCCACGGTACCGTACGGGAAAACCTCCTTCACGACATACGGCCCGGACCATCTCGACTTCAACTTTCAGGCAATTAATTTCAATCTCGAATTAAATAAAAGTACTTGATCGCCCATTTTAAACTCCTTCAACTTGCGCAACCTTCTATCATGCAAAGCTTTCGACTTTTCCTTAATGCTCCACGAACGATCATACGCGGCGTCACGAAGCACCTCCAACTCATGAATTTGGAAAAATCGTTTCCTAGCGGCCTCGGTCAAATCTAAATTCACCGTTTTGAGCGCCCAAAGAGCCCGATGCTCTAACTCGACCGGTAAATGGCACGCCTTCCCATACACGATCATAAACGGCGTAGTACCTAGTGGCGTTTTATAGGCGGTGCGGAATGCCCATAACGCATCATCCAACTTGTCGGACCAATCCTTTCGACTCCTCCCTACCGTTTTCTCTAAGATTCGCTTAACACCTCGATTCGCGTTCTCCACTTGACCGCTCGTTTGCGGATGATACGCGGTAGACAAACGGTGCGTAACTCCATATCTCTCCAACGCCTTCTCCATAACGGTATTACAAAAATGCGTACCGCGATCACTAATAATTGCCTTAGGAGTACCAAATCGCGTAAACAACTTCTTCAAGAATCTCACCATCACTCGTGCATCGTTCGTAGGCAAAGCTTGAGCTTCCACCCACTTCGAAACGTAGTCTATCGCAACGAGGATGTACCGATTCCCACTCGAAGATGGAAACGGTCCCATGAAATCAATGCCCCAAACGTCAAAGACTTCCAACACTTGAATAGGATTCTGGGGCATCTCATCCTTGGATGAGATGTTGCCGGTCCGTTGGCAACGATCACACTTGCTCACAAACTCCCCCGCATCTTCTACTACTGTCGGCCAAAAAAATCCACAATCATACACCTTTTGCGCAGTCACATGCGGACCATGATGTCCTCCTGTCAAACCCTCATGAACATGTCGAATAATATCCCAACCATCCTCTCTACTCACATACCTCCTCAAAACTCGATCACCTCCTATCCTGAAGAGGTAAGGCTCGTCCCATATATACTTCCGCGTATCATTCAAAAGCTTTCTCCTCTGCTGGCGATGCATACCTTCCATCACGAACCCTCCGGCCAAATAATTGGCTATATCGCTAAACCACGGTAAATCCTCGGCCCCTGCCGTGACAGAATCAATAGACTCGTGAGGGAATCTGTCCCCTATCGCCTCCTCACGAATCTCCTCTCTCCTCGGATCCTCTAGACGGGATAAGTGGTCTGCCGCCACATTCTCTGCCCCCTTCTTATCCTTAATTTCAATATCGAACTTCGAAAGAAGCAGAATCCATCGTATAAGGCGCGGCTTCGCGTCCTTCTTCTGAAACAAGTAACGCAGAGCGGAATGGTCCGTAAACACAACGGTTTTCGAAAGAACGAGATACGACCGGAACTTGTCGAATGCAAAGACAACTGCCAACAACTCCTTCTCCGTGGTGGTGTAATTCTCCTGGGCATCATTCAAAGTTTTACTCGCGTAGTAAATCGGGTGAAAATGATTCTCCCGTCTCTGCCCTAACACCGCACCAACTGCGTAATCGCTCGCATCGCACATCAGCTCGAATGGTAGGCTCCAATCAGGTGACACAAGGATCGGTGCACTCACTAACTTCTCCTTCAGAAACTCAAACGCTCTAAGGCACTCCTCGTCAAAGACAAAAGGAATGTCCTTCTCCAACAATCACGTCATGGGGCATGTAATTTTAGAAAAATCTTTGATAAAGCGCCGATAAAACCCCGCATGACCGAGAAAACTACGAACCGACTTGACACTAGTCGGCGGAGGAAGCTGGCTAATCGTATCTATCTTCGCTCTATCAACCTCAATGCCAGCTCTCGAAATCTTGTGCCCTAGCACAATACCCTCAGTCACCATGAAGTGACACTTCTCCTAATTCAACATCAGCTTCGTTTCAACACATCTCTTCAACATCTTCTCCAAATTCACCAAGCACTGATCGAAAGAACTACCGTAGACCGAGAAATCGTCCATAAACACCTCCATCGAATTCTCGACCATATCCTGAAAGATCGCGATCATACAGCGCTGGAATGTAGCTGGAGCGTTACATAGACCAAACGGCATGCGTCGGTACGCGTACGTGCCATATGGACATGTAAAAGTGGTCTTTTCCTGATCCTCAGGTGCAATAGGAATCTGGAAATAACCCGAAAACCCGTCGAGAAAGCAATAGAACTGCTGACCCGCGAGACGCTCAAGCATCTGATCAATAAATGGGAGCGGAAAATGATCCTTACGAGTGGCGTCATTTAACTTGCGATAGTCAATGCACACACGCCAACCCGTAACAGTACGAGACGGAATAAGCTCATTCTTCGCATTCAGAACAACTGTCATCCCCCCTTTCTTCGGGACGACCTGCGTAGGACTCACCCAAGCTGAATCGGAAATCGGATAAATCAAACCAGACTCTAACAACTTCATCACTTCCTTCCTAACTACCTCCTGCATATTCGGATTTAAACGACGCTGCGGCTGCACTACAGGCTTGTAAACATCCTCCATCAAAATGCGATGCGTGCAAAAAGTAGGGCTAATGCCCTTGATATCAGATAGCCTCCAGGAAATCGCATCACTGTGCTCTCTCAGCACCTCAATCAACCTCACTTTCTCCTCCTCTGTCAACTTCGAAGACATGATGACAGGCATGTCCTGCTTCTCTCCTAGAAATGCGTACTCGAGATGCGATGGAAGAACCTTAAGTTCTAAAGGCGGTGGAATCTCTACAGGAGTACTCTCATCACTAATCGCGTCGAGCTCCAACGGCTCAGGAACCCACAACTCATCACTCTCATCCAACTGCTCCCCCTCAACTTCTTCAACTTTCTCTTCTTCACGCTCGTCAACAACTCCCTCGCCTACTAAATCGGCTCCACTGATGTACTCGAAACACGTGTCGACACAAGATATGAAAGAATTTAGAAAGTAAACAGAATGACACGGCCCGCTATCATCATCTCGACCTCCAGGATGCTGCATCGCTCTATCAATCTCAAATGTGACAATCTCGTCACCAGCACGAAGAGAAATCTTACCGTCAAAGACGTCGATTATCGCCTTTGCGATCCTAAGGAATGGACGGCCCAGAATAATAGGAACTCGCTCGTCGGCCTCCATATCAAGAACAACGAAATCCACAGGAAACACAAACTTATCAACCTTTACCAACAAATTCTCCACTATCCCACGAGGATACTTGACTGATCGGTCAGCCAAGGACAACGACATACGCGTGGGCGTCAACTCTCCTAAACCAAGCTTCTCGTACAACGAAAACGGCATCAGATTGATGCTGGCCCCTAAATCGGCTAGAGCGTGAGCGGGGGTAACGGCTCCCCCAAAGAAACATGGAATCGTGAAAGTACCAGGATCGGTTAATTTCTCTGGCAGCTTATTCAAGACTACCGCAGAACAACCTCCTGTCAACGGAATATTCGAAAGCTCACCGATTCTCTCCTTACGCTTCAAAAGATCTTTGAGAAATTTAGCATACTTAGGCATAGATTGAAGCGCCTCGATAAACGGAAGATTGATTTTCAACTGCGTGAACATCTCAAGGAATTTCCCGTATTCCTGAGCATATTTCTGCTGCTTAGCGCGGGCGGGAAACGGAAGGCGGGAATGATCAATCACTGGTGATGGCCGAACCTTCGTCGGTTGCTTCTCCAATTTCTTCTCTACTGGCGACTCCTCAGCATTTGCGGTACTTGCTGGGTCTAGCCTCATGTGCACCTTGCCTGGAGCCTCCATCTCAATCTCCTCATCGACTTCATCTTCCTTCTCCTCCTCAACTCTCTCTCTCACTACTTCTCCCAAACTCTTTCCACTGCGGGTCGTAATAGCTTTAGCTGAATGATTCGCGGGATTTGTGAAGGTATTTCCCGAAAACTGACCAGGTGGATGCTCCTGCAACTGTTTAGCAATTCCACCTACTGTCCTTTGAAGATCAAGAAGTGTGGATTGCTGAATTTTGAGCTGAAGTTCGTGACTTTTATTAATCTGCTCCTGACTTTTAGCGAACGCCTGATTCTGCGTCATCATCTGAGCGAACATCTCCTCCATCCTGCTCAAACTACCCTGTAAAGCCTTGTCACTGCCTTGGCTCTCTTGATTCGACCCCCCACTAGCAAACTGACCTCCTGAACCACTATACTGACCACTCTGACCCGAACCACTACTCGTGTAAAGACCCGGCCCCCTATTTTGATACTGACCAGATGGGAAACCAGGGGGATTGCCAGAAGAATGAAAACTACTATTGTTGCCACTACCGCGCCAGTTGGAGTTGTAATTGGAATTATTGAACGGATTCGTGGGACCCCTAGATTGACCGGCTATGTACTCTACCTCCTCGAGAGTAAGTGTGGGACACTCGAGCGTGTCGTGACCTCCCCTACAAACCTCACACCTATCAACTTTCTTCTTAATCTCATTCAACTCTTGCCTCACCTCTTGCCTCAACTCTTGCCTCAAACTCTCGACTATAGCAGCTATCGATGGATCCAAGCTAACTTGGTTTACCCCTCGACCGGTCGAGGAGGTACGCACAGGAATGGAAGTCCTGCTGATAGTGCCGTAATCCATATCAGAGTGGGCGAAACTCTCAAACAAATCGTTACACTCATTCACTGTCTTTTTACCCATAAGCTGCCCACCTGCTGAAGTATCGAAACGAGCTCTAATCTCAGGAGTAAGACCATTGTAGAATTTTTCAACTAACGCCCAATCAGACAAACCATGCTGCGAACAATGAGAGAGAAGCGTCTGAAAACGCTCCCATGCTAAGTGGTATGGCTCATCAGGCTCCATACGAAAGGAGTGAATCTGATCACGAAGGCGAGATGCCTTGGCTGGGGGAAAGTACTTGTCTTAGAAAGCATCACGAAGACCTGCCCAAGTAGTGAAAGTGCCTGCGGGCTGAGAATCGAACCAGACGGCTGCGCGTCCAGCGAGTGAGAATGGAAAGACCTGAAGGTATCGAGCATCAAGGTTCACCCCCTCGATGGAGAAGGTGCTGCAAAGGCGAGTGATGCGATTGATGTGAGCGGGTGCATCCTCATCGTCACGACCATGGAACTGGCATGAATTGGTAATAGCGGTCATGATGTAAGAAGGAATCTGCCAAGACCTATCATTCGCGATGTTCGGAAGGGTGATGGGTGAAGTAGCGCTGGTGAAACCGGTGGTAGCCTGCTGGTAAACGGTGCGGTTCGCCATGGCGGGTGGAGGACTAGGTGTACGTGTTAGGATTTAGATCACACACACACGATCAATAAACGAAAGCAACAAGAAAAGTAGACACGAGATTTACGTGGTTCGGTCACAGTGTGTAACCTACGTCCACGGGGCAACTAGGGTTTGTATTTTATTGAGTGATAATGATTACAAGTACAAGAGATATATTTATAGGCTAGAATTAGGGTTAGTCCCTTGCTAAACAAGTAACTAAACATCTGGACCTAAAACACTTAAAGCCCATTAGGGTTAGGGCCGGCCGAACCCTTTCCCTTCTTCTCTCTAATTCTTGGCTTGCCTTAATGGGCTGGGCTGAAGACAACATCTCCAACAATCTCCCACTTGGTGTCTTCGGACCTCGAACTGCACCATCTCTTCTGTACTTCTGTAAATGAAAATCCCCCTTGATCTTCAAAACTCCCTAGTTACCCCGCCTTCTCAGCATTATTCCTGAAGGCCAGCTGAAGCTATGCATAGCTTCAGCTTATCCAGCACCACAACCTTGGTAAACATATCTGCTGGATTCTTAGCACCTGGGACATTCTTCAAACTGATTGATCCTTCACTGATCAATCCTCTGACAAAATGATACCTCATCCCTATGTGCTTCGTCTTCCCATGATAAACAGGATTCTTTGCAAGTTTCACTGCACTTTCATTGTCACAATACAACGGGTAGTCAGCTTGATTCTTCCCTAACTCTTTCAGAAAAGCTTTCAACCATACTAGTTCTTTACTGGCCTCAGCTGCTGCCATGTATTCAGCTTCTGTAGTAGATAAAGCCACACTTTTCTGAAGTCTGGACATCCAACTCACTGCTGTTCCTCCCACTATAAAGACATATCCTGTAGTGCTTTTAAATGTCTCTTTACAGCCACCCAGGTCAGCATCTGTATAACCCTTGAGAACCACATCCTTTCCTTTAAAACACAACCCCATCTTTGACGTACCTTTCAAATAACGAAGCACCCATTTAACTGCTTCCCAGTGTTCTCTTCCTGGATTTGACATAAAGCGACTGACAACTCCAACTGCGTGTGCTATGTCAGGTCTCGTGCATACCATAGCATACATTAGACTTCCTACAACAGATGCATATGGAACTCTAGCCATATCAGCTTTTTCTTCTTCAGTTCTGGGACACTGATCTTTAGTAAGCTTGAGGTGACTTCCTAAAGGCGTGTTTCTAGGCTTGGTCTTCTCACTGTTCATACCAAATCTCTCTAACACTTTCCCGATGTACTTCTCCTGGGATAGTGTCATTGAGCCATCTTTCTTGCTTCTGGTTATACTCATCCCAAGTATCTGTCTGGCTGGACCCAAATCCTTCATTTCGAATTCTTTGGACATTTGCTTCTTTAACCTGCTTATTTCTTTCATGTCAGAACCTGCAATTAACATATCATCAACGTAAAGTAACAATATGATATAAGAGTTGCTGAACTTCTTCAAATAGCAGCAATGGTCCATCTGACATCTCTTGTACCCTGACCTCTCCATGAAGTTATCAAACTTCATGTACCACTGTCTGGGTGCCTGTTTAAGACCATACAAACTCTTCTTCAATTTGCAGACCCAATTCTCTTTCCCAACAACCTTGAATCCCTCAGGTTGTGCCATATAAATGTCTTCATCTAGGTCACCATGTAGAAAAGCTGTTTTTACATCTAACTGCTCTAGATGCAAATTTTCTGCGGCTACAATACTAAGAACCAACCTGATGGTAGTCATCTTCACCACAGGAGAGAAAATCTCATCATAATCAACTCCCTTCTTCTGCTGAAACCCCTTGACTACTAAACGAGCTTTGTACCGCTTAGAACCATCGTGTTCTTCTTTGACCCGGAAGACCCATTTATTTTGTAAAGCTCTTTTATCTTGCGGAAGCTTTACTAAGACCCAAGTCTTGTTTTTATCTAAAGAGCTCATCTCATCCTTCATTGCATGCTCCCACTGGAGAAAATCTTTCATCTTGACTGCCTCAGAGTAGCTTTCTGGTTCACCGTTTTTTGTCAAGAGAATATAATTAACTGAAGGATTATATTTATTAGGTGGTTTACTAACTCGGGTGGATCTCCTGACCCAATTTTCTGACGGGTCAGGCTGCTGTGGAGGCTGTTCTTCTTCATGCTCTGAGCTCCCACTGCCAGAGACTTCTCCTGTCTCATTATATCCACCTTCAGCCTCTGGTCCTGTGTCATCTTCAGAATCTGATTCAGGTTCTATAACTGGTTCATTCTTTTGACCGTCAGTGTCAAACTCAACCACTTCTTTCTGAACCTCAGGCTTCTCCGAATTCCTGTCTTTGTACAGCTCTGCTTCATTGAATTCAACATGTTTGCTTCTGACTAGCTTTCTGCTTTCATGATCCCAAAGCCTGTAGCCCATTTTATCAGACCCATATCCAACGAGCGTGTATTTCTTTGCTTTGGCATCTAACTTGTCACCTTCAAGATCAATATCATAAGCACTACACCCGAAGATTCTCAGGTGATCATACTCAACTGCTTTTCCCTTCCATTCTTCTTGAGGAATCTTGAATCCCAACGGTACTGAAGGCCCACGATTGATAAGATAAGCCGCGGTGTTAACCGCATCAGCCCAGAACATTTTTGGGAGCCCTGCATTCAATCTCATACTCCTGGCTCTCTCACATAGTGTTCTGTTCATCCTCTCTGCAACCCCATTCTGTTGCGGAGTTCCTGGAACTGTATTTATCATCCTGATCCCTCTCTCAGCACAATAATCTGTAAATTCTTTGCTGATATATTCACCTCCGTTGTCAGACTTCAAGCATTTCACCTTCAAATCAGTTTCAAGTTCAACAGCAGCTTTCCATTTCTTAAATTTATCAAAAACTTCAGATTTATGTTTAAGAAAGTAAACCCATACCTTGCGTGTTGAATCGTCTATGAAGGTCACATAATAGCGAGATCCTCCAGGTGAAGCAACTGAAGTCGGCCCGTACACGTTGTCACACCCGCTCATAGCGGAAACGCAAGGTGTGATCTGTCTGGTTTTCATTGCATAAATATCGATGTACATGAACAAACTATATGAATAAAACATACTCCACTGCCATTACATAGTGTTTCAAAAGATTACAACATAAGTTTAGTGTGTCGGTTACAAACCATTAACATGTAAATAAAGCGTTATTGTTTCATACATTATCTTGAAATAAACTACAAAGGTTTAAACCATCATATTTCCGCAAAGAGGCGTAATATAATAGTTAACCCTTCAAAAGATGGCATGGAGTTCCTGTACTTGTTATCTTGACTGGAAAATCCGACATGGTCCTTTAATTCCCTGAAATACATGTTAAGTTTGGAAAACATCAACAAAAGTTGGTGAATTCATGCAATTTAGTTGTAAACGATGTATGAAAAACGTGAGTTGTAGTATGTAAAGCGTCAATGAAATCGTTGATCATTAATGTTTTGCAAGGACATTAATATGTGTGACGAAATAGGAAGCAAACCAACCCTAGACGATTTTATGCCGATTCCTATCGACTGGGACACAAACGCACTCTTCCGTAGGGGTCCATGACCAAGAGTGGGGCTCGCCAAAACCCATTAGATCTAAGCCTTTGTTCCTTGGTCCAAACTGGATTAATGGTGCTTATAGTATGGCCCTAATTCGCACATGATCTATGGTGTTTCATTACCTAACTTTATCATACTCTGAACATGTATCCTCCCCGATAGTTATAAAGTTTGTAAAACATTTAAATGAATAGGGGAACATGAACTCACAGTATAGCGTCCTGAAAATAGATGAAAATAAGATCTCACGTGCGGTCGTCCTGAATAGCGTGGCGACCTACAAACGTTCTTATTTTTGTTAGACACTTCGGTCTTTGAAAAGAACTTGAGTACAAGTCTTGTGTCTTGAGTATATGTAAGACTTGTATGTCTTTACTGTTCGTTAACTGTGTATTCGATGTATGAGTTGTTCAAATGTTCGTTAACTGTGTATTCGATGTATGAGTTGTATAGTCGGATCCCGTCCGCTGAATCTCGTGTCTTGTATATACCACTTGTATAGTTGTGTTTCCATTGATAGTATCATTGGGCCAAGCCCATGTTTTCATGTTATTGGGCTTAAATAGTGCTGGGCCTTAAATAGTGTTGGGCCTCAATAGTGTTGGGCCTCAAATAGTGTTGGGCCTCAAATAGTGTTGGGCCTCAAATAGTGTTGGGCCTCAAATAGTGTTGGGCTTGAATAGTGTTGGGCTTCAAATAGTGTTGGGCTTGAATAGTGTTGGGCTTGAATAGTGTTGGGCTTGAATAGTGTTGGGCTCGAATAGTGTTGGGCTTTGGCCCATATGTTTGGTGTTTGGGCTTAGCCCATGAATTTATGTTAAGCCCATAATGAAGTTAAGCCCATTAAGAAAACTAAGCCCATTAAGAAAACTAAGCCCATTAAGTATAATAAGCCCATTTGTAGAAAAATAGCCCACTAATACATGTAAGCCTTTCATTTTTATAAAAACCCTTTTTATAAAAATAAACTAAGTATAGATGTTAGTAATAAAAACATACTAGTTTTTATAAGTTTCTAAACATCCGAAAATTTGTTATCGATAGTATATTTATATTTCGTGTCGAAAGATCGTCTAACGTCGTAGTAACTCCCCGGATTGGCAATTAGCTTAAGTAGTCGTCCGTCGTTCATTTTGACCATATTTGGTGTCCGATTATTAGAATCGTCCGTAACTCGTTTTAAGGCGTTATTATGTGAAGTCTCGTAGGACTTTTGTTATAACGTGTTTTGAGTTTAAAGTTGACATGAGATTCAAGTTCCTACAATGATATATATAACTAATACACCAAGTAATATATCACACAAAAATTGTTTAAAGTAACCAAATATATATTTTCTAAAAAATATATATTTTCCTTGTCTTTTATTTTATAAACCCTTCTTTAATAACCTTTATAAATCTTGTATAGATTTACCCAAAAATGTTGTTATTTTATAAAATAAAGTTTTTATAAAAATTTGCCATATAACCTTTGCATTTTTATCTTAACCATGTTTCATTAAACATATCTTTTTCTTTATTAAATCATCAACAATTTATTCATCATCTTAACTAAACATTATAAGACTTTTATAACATCAAATCATCAAGATGATAAGCAAATCATGTAGGGTTTTAAACATGATCCTTTCATATGTTAACTAGTTCAAAAACCAAGTTAAATTCTAGTTTTAACATCTTTCATAAAAATCTTTAGTTGTATGTTAATTTTTATAATCTTGTGAAAGTCTTGTTTTTGAATATAAACCCTAAATACTTTCACAAGATTACTAGATATGATCATTCCTTTATAACCCTTTATGTTAAAAACCATTTAACATAAACATGTATGATTATTAGATCATATTTTTAAAACACCATCTAACAATTTATTTGTATTCTAATCATCATAACAACATCAAATATGCATATTACAAGTCTTAAATCACAATATAAACAAACATAATTATATGATGATTTTTATCTTTGCTTCTTTGTATTTTTCTTGTTCATTATGTATGATTATCTATGGTTATTATTAATTATAATAACAATCATAACATAATATGTATAAAAAAAAAATAGAAGCTTACTTCTAGCACTAGGCTAGGGATGATCTTTAGAGATTATTAAGAACAATGAAGATGATGATATTGATGTTAGAACACTTTGGTATGGATGAAAAACCCTTCCTTATGCTTCCAAAAGCCTTAGATCACCCTATGTTCCAAAGAAATCCATGTTGATAATGAAGAGGATGATAAAAAGAAATGGGTTTATGGAGGTGTTCTTGATGGAAGATGAAGATGATTAGAGAGCTTTTCTTATGTGTGTGTAAGAAATGGTGTAAATGTGTGGTAACTTAGTGAATAAGTGTTGTAATAAGTCTTCATTCTAATCCACTAGTAAGTAACATAATATCTAGATATTTAGCAACATAAACAAGGGGTGTGGGACCCCTTGTTCACGGCATCAACATGGGGGGGGGGGGGGTCTTATGTTGTAAAAATAACTTAGTAAATATTAATGTTTCAAATGAAGTATAAGTTGTAAACATTTAGATGTTTAGGTTTTGCAATTTTTCCGAGATGATTCGCGACTTGAAATAATCATAAACTAGTTTTTACAAGACCAAAAATAAAAGTCACTAGTTCGCTACAAGTGCCAAAATGTAGTTCGGATAATTGTTTAGTGCTCGTTTCACTAGTAAATAGTCGAAACGTTCGTTTATGGAAGTTGTAGGGCAAATTTCCGTTATGCGTGAAATTGATATTCCATAAGTATGTTTATATGAAATTGGTGCCTAAACATCAATTTTTGTATCTTGTATTAAAAATACAATTGCTGAATTTTGCGGACAATTCATGAAATGGTCATTTTTTTTTTGCGCGTTTCGGACAGTTTTTAGTGCTACTGGGCGTTGGTAAATTATTGATCGAACTCTTGTATTCCCATATAGGGTTTAATATATAATTGATGTTGGACTCTCATCCGAGTCCTAAATATGTCATTTTTGATGTTTTCTGCGGATCCGGAGTTTTCGTCAGCACTCTAGTTCACTAGGCACTACTCTAGTTGTTTCGATGAATTGTTTGCACTATTTCAAATGTACCCAAATAAAAATGAATCATGTGTAATAACAAATGAATATTCCATGAGTTTTCTAAGATGTATACCATGTAATCATGCAGTCAGAATATTCAAAACACATGCTTGTATAATGTAAATCACTGTTTTAAATGTAAGTAAATTACCCGAAAGTGGCAGTTGTCACATTCTCCCCTTGTTATTTAGAATTTCGTCCCGAAATTCTAGCTTTGTTATTCTTTGCAGGAGTTTTCGGAAATAGGTGGGGATATTTTGCCTTCATTCGGTCTTCACGTTCCCAAGTATACTCGGGCCCGTGACGAGAGTTCCAACGAACCTTTACCAATTTGATACGACTTCTCCGTGTTTTATTGACCTTCCAGTCCGTGACCTCAACAGGTTCTTCAGTGAAATGGAGTTTGTCGTCAATGTGAATTTCATCCACAGGAATGGCAATGGTTACTTGTATTGGACTCTTTTTAAGATTTGACACATGAAACGTGTGGTGTACACTGCTAAGTTCATCTGGTAACTTCAACTTGTAAGCAACAGTGCCAATCTTTTCCAAGATTTCAAATGGTCCAATGTAACGCGGGTTAAGCTTTCCACGTTTACCGAACCTCACTACGCCTTTCCAAGGTGAGACTTTTAACAAAACTTTTTCTCCAACCTCGAAAGATGCTTGTTTTCGTTTTCCATCTGCGTAGAGTTTTTGTCGATCGCGAGCCACCTTGATACGGTCTCGGATCTGAAAAATCTTATCCGTAGTATCTTGGACTAGTTCCGGACCAATTAATTGACTATCGCCTGTTTCCGCCCAACATAGCGGAGAGCGACACTTTCGACCATAAAGAGCTTCGAACGGTGCAGCTTGTATACTTGTATGGTAGCTGTTATTGTAGGAAAATTCAACTAGAGGTAGATGATTATCCCAATTGCCACCTAAATCCATAACACATGCACGAAGCATATCTTCGAGTGTTTGGATAGTCCGTTCGCTCTGGCCGTCAGTTTGTGGATGAAAGGCCGTACTTAGATTCAATTGAGATCCAAAGGCCTGTTGAAATGATTTCCATATTCTTGACACAAAACGACTGTCTCGGTCTGAAATGATTGAAATAGGCACTCCATGACGAGCCACTATTTCTTTGAGATAGATTTCCGCTAGTTTCTCAGTACTATCCTTCTCCCGTATCGGTAAGAAGTGTGCGGACTTTGTCAATCTATCGACGATTACCCATATCATGTCATGACCTTTCGAGGTCCTGGGTAACTTCGTAATGAAGTCCATCGATATTTGTTCCCATTTCCAAGCGGGAATCTCAGGTTGTTGTAGTAAACCTGATGGTTTTTGATACTCTGCCTTGACCTTCGCGCAGGTCAAGCAATTTCTAACATAGTTAGCAATATCCTTTTTGAGGTTAGGCCACCAATAGTACTCTTTTAAGTCTTGGTACATCTTATTTGATCCAGGATGGATCGAGTACTTTGACCTATGTGCTTCCTCAAAAATGAGATCTCGGAGACCTCCAAAGAATGGAACCCAAATTCTACCCGCAAAGTACAAAGTTCCATCCTCCTTTGGTACTAACTGTTTTTCCATGCCTCGAAGTGATTCTTCTAGAATATGTTCTTCCTTGAGCGCTTCTTGTTGTGCATTTTGAATTCGTGCGGTAAGATCTGTGTGAATCGTCATTTCTAGTGCTCGCACTCTTAGTGTTTTAACTCGTTCCTTGCGGCTCAAGGCGTCTGCTACAACGTTCGCCTTGCCCGGATGGTACTTGATTTCACAATCATAGTCGTTTAATAATTCAACCCAACGTCGCTGACGCATATTTAATTCTTTTTGGTTGAATATGTGTTGTAGACTCCTATGATCTGTGAAAATAGTGCACTGTGTACCATATAAGTAATGCCGCCAAATTTTTAAAGCAAATACCACCGCGCCTAGCTCTAGGTCGTGAGTGGTATAGTTCTTCTCGTGAACTTTCAGTTGGCGGGACGCGTACGCGATAACCTTTTTACGTTGCATGAGTACACAACCCAAACCTTGATGCGAAGCATCACAGTATACCACAAAGTCATCGGTACCGTCGGGTAATGATAGGACTGGTGCAATGCACAACTTGTCTTTAAGATGTTGAAATGCTGCTTCTTGTTTCTCTCCCCAATCGAATTTCCTGTCTTTCTGTGTAAGAGAAGTTAGCGGTTGAGCAATCTTTGAGAAATTCTCAATGAATCTCCGATAATATCCCGCTAAGCCCAAAAATTGTCGCACTTCAGTAGGAGTCTTGGGCGCTTCCCAATTCTTAATCGATTCAATCTTCGACGGGTCTACTTGAATCCCTTTCTCGTTCACTATATGCCCGAGAAATTGTACTTCACGAATCCAAAACTCACATTTGGAAAACTTCGCGTATAAATTCTCCTTCTTGAGTAGTTCTAAAATGGTTCTCAAATGTTGTTCATGCTCGGTTGCCGATCGTGAGTATATCAAGATGTCGTCAATGAACACTATAACGAATTTGTCGAGATACGGCTTGCACACGCGGTTCATTAAATCCATGAAGACCGCCGGTGCGTTCGTTAAACCAAAAGGCATAACGAGAAACTCGTAATGACCGTAACGAGTCCGAAAAGCCGTTTTCGGTATGCTTTCTTCTTGAACCCGTAACTGATGATACCCCGATCGTAAGTCTATCTTTGAATAAAAACTCGACCCTTGTAGTTGATCAAATAAGTCGTCAATCCTCGGTAGTGGATACCGATTCTTGATGGTGAGTTTATTCAACTCTCTGTAGTCGATACACATTCTGAATGTCCCGTCCTTCTTTTTCACAAAAAGAACTGGAGCTCCCCAAGGCGAGAAACTCGGTCTGATGAATCCCTTATCCATCAACTCTTGAAGTTGTGTGGACAATTCCTGCATTTCAGAAGGTGCTAATCGATATGGAGATCTGGCTACAGGTGCGGCTCCTGGTACCAAGTCGATGTGAAATTCGACTTGTCGATAAGGCGGTAGTCCTGGCAAGTCTTCAGGAAAGACTTCAGGAAATTCTTTTACTACCGGAATATCTGTCAACTTCGGCCCATCGGTCTTCTTGTCTACTACATGTGCTAGAAAGGCAATATAACCTTTCCGTAAGTATTTCTGTGCTTTCATGCAATTGATGATCCGCAATGGGGTGTCACGCTTCTCTCCATGTATAACAAGTGTCTCTTTGTTCGGTAGTGGTAGGCGAATGATCTTCTCGTGGCAAACGACTTCAGCTCGATTTTTGGATAGCCAATCCATGCCAACCACTACATCGAAACTACCCAATTCAACGGGTAAGAGATCGATATTGAATTTTTGTTCACCAAGTTCTAAGGTACACTCCTTAACAACTTCTCCCGTCTCTATTAGTCTACCGTTAGCCAATTCTATAGAATATGGAACATCTAGTTTACTAGGTTCCAAGCGCAGAATATTTTTAAATTCTATAGAGATAAAACTAAAATCGGCTCCGGTATCAAATAATATGGATGCGAAATGATCATTAAGGAGAAACGTACCAGTGACCACATTAGGGTCTTGGCGCGCATCCTTGGCTCCAATCACAAAAGATCGACCACGAGCTTGAATCTCTTTAGGACAGTCTCTCTTGTAGTGATCTTTGCTTCCGCATCCAAAACACCCTTGATTACGACCATTCCCGTTTCCATTCCTGTTACCAAATCCACTTCCCGATCCTGTATTATTTCCCGTTCCCCAACATGACTCGGTACGGTGGCCAAGCTTGCCACACTTATCACACTTGACAAGCCGACAATCACCCACGTGATGAAACTTGCATCGTTCACACTTGGGTAAAGTACCAGCGTACTTCTTAGGACCAGTGTCGTTTGTGGCTACAAACATCCTTGCATCCTTTTGCTGGTTATTCTGTCGCCTGTTGTTGTTGTTGTTGTTGGGGTTATTGTTATTGTTGTTGTAGTTGTTGTTACTGTTGTTGTTATTACCACGGGTTCCCTTCTTGAAATTTGAGTAATTCCTCTTCCCACGGTTGGAAGACTCAACATGTGTTTCCTTCTTGTCATCACCTTTCTCAGTGAATATCTTCATCCTGACCCCGTCTTCAGTAAGACTCACGGCTATAGTCACAGCCTGAGTAATGGTCGTGGGTTTAGCTGCAGTAACCAGACTTCGAATCTTGTCAGAAAGTCCCCAGATGTAGCGTTCGATACGCTTGTACTCTGGTGTTACAAGATAAGGAATTACACGGGACAGATCGTGAAATCTTTGAGTATATCCCGTGATATCAGCTCCGACCATGGTCAGGTTCCAAAACTCGTTCTCTAACTTCTGGAGTTCAGCACGAGAACAGTATTTATCCCTCATACGTTCCTTTAATTCATCCCAAGTTAACGCATAAGCAGCGTTTTCACCCAAAGTTTGCACTTGTAGGTTCCACCATGTAAGAGCCTCGTTGAGAAACAAGCCAGTAACGAAAGTGACTTGCTGATTAGCGGAACATCTGCTCATTCTTATAGTGGAATCCGTTTTCTCCGTCCATCTCACATAAGCCACAGCACCGCCTGTGCCATCATAGTTAAGCGGCTTGCAGTCTAGAAACTGCTTGAATGTGCACCCTGAAATTGGACAACGGATTTTGAATGAGCAAACAGTGAATCGCACGAATAGATTTAGAAAGAAATTTGGTAAGTTGTAACAAAACAGCTAAATGTTACCCGTATTATTGGTTCCACCTGAAGTACCGCCTGGACCCTGGCCTCCCGATCCGCCGGTGCCTCCACTTTGTTCGACACGGGATGCCTCATACAGTGCGATAGCTTGAGCGATTCTCTGTTCTATAAGTGCATTCAGTTCCGCCTCGGTCGTAGGCATTGGTGGAGGTGGGGGTGGATTAACTGTCCGTGAACGTAAAACTTTCTTCAGTGGCATGATTCTTCCAAAGGAGAAATAGGATAAAGATTAGACGTTGATTTGGTTTGAAAAAAAAATATTCATAACATTAATAGCAATATCACCACCAAACATATAATGAGAGTAAATAAGTTAATATAAACGATAAGATATGTCCAACCAGACCACTCAGATGCATTTAATATATAACACCAAGTTTTATATATATATAGTCAACCGGTTACATAATCGTTTGAAAGGAACAAAAATAGACTCGGGCTACATAACCCGGTCATACTAGTCTAGTACAACAAAAGAGATAACAACATCTTCCTTCCAACTGTGTGACCCACTGTAAGTCGGTTGTCTTCAAAACTTGGTGTATCATCAATATGTACATAAAAACGGATATAGATACCCGTCCCAAAAGCACGATACCTGCAAACATAGTCTAGGGTGGGGGAAATACCGGTGGTGGAATAGGGAATAATAACCTGCGAACATCAGAAACCCTACCCTCCAAATCAAGCACCAAATGGTGAAGGAACACACTCTGCTGCTCGAGCGCCAGAACACGGGCAGATAGATCCACTGGTGGCATCTCCACTGGTGGCATCTGCGGTGGTAGTGGGGGTAAAGGTGGTAACCCTGGTGGTAGTGGTGGAGCATGAAGTACCATACCAATGAGGTGGGTAAGCTCATCCTCGAGTTCGCTAACTCGTCGTATAACAAAGTCTATCTGATGCTCAAGTATCTGAACACGAGCCCGTAACTCGATAGTAGCAGCTGGGTGGTGCACTGGGTGATATGGATCGGTAAGGGGCATAACATGTGGGTATAGATCCATGTCCCCGGGTGGTACATGGGCGTGTCCTGAGGGTCCTGCCTCGTCAGTATGGTCTACGTGAGGTAGAATAGGAGCAACATGATCATGTGCATGGACAACTGGCTCATCAGGTATGACATCATCCAGCTCAATGTCTCCATTGCACTGTAAGCCAATGGCCTGCAGTGCGGATGAAGTAACAGATGCGTAAGAAGAAGCATCTGAATCAGTATCGGAGTCAGAAGAAATGACAATAACCGGGACTACCGGTGCAGCGACCTCCAAAATAACCAAGTCATGAACATCCCCGTCTCCCAACTCATCATCCAAATGCTCCACAGGAATCACAGGAACTACAGCGTCGTCCTCCTCGTCGAGGTCGTCAATGAATGGCATAATAGCAAGGGGAAGAACATCCCACGGTATAACCTCTATCACATGTTCACCCTCCGGGTGACCCATGATAACAACCTCGTTGAGTAGAGGGGGCACATCTAGCACATCATCATCAATGATGTCTCCTAACATGTAAGCGTCCATAATGTCACCACCAATTGCGAACGGCTGAAAGTCATCCAAATCATCGTCAGATGCCGACTCGCTGTCGGACGTAATGACCTGGACTGCCGGTACATACTCGTCATCGGAGGATAGCTCCATCGGGTCTACGTCGTCGTATATGTTGCTTCCTTCAGAGGAAGACATGATAGCCTGAGAAATAAGTTGTTCGACACGTATGAGTATTTGTTACGTTACATATATTACACAAAATGTATTTTTCACACAATGTTCATTTTAAGTTATCCTACTTGAGTTGTGTGGATTAACTTAAAGTTGCATGTCTACCATTTAGATGACTAAGACACTAATGTCCTTGCTTGATTTGTATGAGATGAATTCTTGTTGAAAGTGGACCATGTAAAATGTTTATGCAAATGAAAACATTTGTTTGTGTTTAGATGGTTTTCATGAGAGATCCCTAGTGATTGTAGACTTAGACTCAATAAAGAATCCTGGTTCACTACAATCGATGCTCTGATACCAAGCTGTCACACCCGCTCATAGCGGAAACGCAAGGTGTGATCTGTCTGGTTTTCATTGCATAAATATCGATGTACATGAACAAACTATATGAATAAAACATACTCCACTGCCATTACATAGTGTTTCAAAAGATTACAACATAAGTTTAGTGTGTCGGTTACAAACCATTAACATGTAAATAAAGCGTTATTGTTTCATACATTATCTTGAAATAAACTACAAAGGTTTAAACCATCATATTTCCGCAAAGAGGCGTAATATAATAGTTAACCCTTCAAAAGATGGCATGGAGTTCCTGTACTTGTTATCTTGACTGGAAAATCCGACATGGTCCTTTAATTCCCTGAAATACATGTTAAGTTTGGAAAACATCAACAAAAGTTGGTGAATTCATGCAATTTAGTTGTAAACGATGTATGAAAAACGTGAGTTGTAGTATGTAAAGCGTCAATGAAATCGTTGATCATTAATGTTTTGCAAGGACATTAATATGTGTGACGAAATAGGAAGCAAACCAACCCTAGACGATTTTATGCCGATTCCTATCGACTGGGACACAAACGCACTCTTCCGTAGGGGTCCATGACCAAGAGTGGGGCTCGCCAAAACCCATTAGATCTAAGCCTTTGTTCCTTGGTCCAAACTGGATTAATGGTGCTTATAGTATGGCCCTAATTCGCACATGATCTATGGTGTTTCATTACCTAACTTTATCATACTCTGAACATGTATCCTCCCCGATAGTTATAAAGTTTGTAAAACATTTAAATGAATAGGGGAACATGAACTCACAGTATAGCGTCCTGAAAATAGATGAAAATAAGATCTCACGTGCGGTCGTCCTGAATAGCGTGGCGACCTACAAACGTTCTTATTTTTGTTAGACACTTCGGTCTTTGAAAAGAACTTGAGTACAAGTCTTGTGTCTTGAGTATATGTAAGACTTGTATGTCTTTACTGTTCGTTAACTGTGTATTCGATGTATGAGTTGTTCAAATGTTCGTTAACTGTGTATTCGATGTATGAGTTGTATAGTCGGATCCCGTCCGCTGAATCTCGTGTCTTGTATATACCACTTGTATAGTTGTGTTTCCATTGATAGTATCATTGGGCCAAGCCCATGTTTTCATGTTATTGGGCTTAAATAGTGCTGGGCCTTAAATAGTGTTGGGCCTCAATAGTGTTGGGCCTCAAATAGTGTTGGGCCTCAAATAGTGTTGGGCCTCAAATAGTGTTGGGCCTCAAATAGTGTTGGGCTTGAATAGTGTTGGGCTTCAAATAGTGTTGGGCTTGAATAGTGTTGGGCTTGAATAGTGTTGGGCTTGAATAGTGTTGGGCTTGAATAGTGTTGGGCTCGAATAGTGTTGGGCTTTGGCCCATATGTTTGGTGTTTGGGCTTAGCCCATGAATTTATGTTAAGCCCATAATGAAGTTAAGCCCATTAAGAAAACTAAGCCCATTAAGAAAACTAAGCCCATTAAGTATAATAAGCCCATTTGTAGAAAAATAGCCCACTAATACATGTAAGCCTTTCATTTTTATAAAAACCCTTTTTATAAAAATAAACTAAGTATAGATGTTAGTAATAAAAACATACTAGTTTTTATAAGTTTCTAAACATCCGAAAATTTGTTATCGATAGTATATTTATATTTCGTGTCGAAAGATCGTCTAACGTCGTAGTAACTCCCCGGATTGGCAATTAGCTTAAGTAGTCGTCCGTCGTTCATTTTGACCATATTTGGTGTCCGATTATTAGAATCGTCCGTAACTCGTTTTAAGGCGTTATTATGTGAAGTCTCGTAGGACTTTTGTTATAACGTGTTTTGAGTTTAAAGTTGACATGAGATTCAAGTTCCTACAATGATATATATAACTAATACACCAAGTAATATATCACACAAAAATTGTTTAAAGTAACCAAATATATATTTTCTAAAAAATATATATTTTCCTTGTCTTTTATTTTATAAACCCTTCTTTAATAACCTTTATAAATCTTGTATAGATTTACCCAAAAATGTTGTTATTTTATAAAATAAAGTTTTTATAAAAATTTGCCATATAACCTTTGCATTTTTATCTTAACCATGTTTCATTAAACATATCTTTTTCTTTATTAAATCATCAACAATTTATTCATCATCTTAACTAAACATTATAAGACTTTTATAACATCAAATCATCAAGATGATAAGCAAATCATGTAGGGTTTTAAACATGATCCTTTCATATGTTAACTAGTTCAAAAACCAAGTTAAATTCTAGTTTTAACATCTTTCATAAAAATCTTTAGTTGTATGTTAATTTTTATAATCTTGTGAAAGTCTTGTTTTTGAATATAAACCCTAAATACTTTCACAAGATTACTAGATATGATCATTCCTTTATAACCCTTTATGTTAAAAACCATTTAACATAAACATGTATGATTATTAGATCATATTTTTAAAACACCATCTAACAATTTATTTGTATTCTAATCATCATAACAACATCAAATATGCATATTACAAGTCTTAAATCACAATATAAACAAACATAATTATATGATGATTTTTATCTTTGCTTCTTTGTATTTTTCTTGTTCATTATGTATGATTATCTATGGTTATTATTAATTATAATAACAATCATAACATAATATGTATAAAAAAAAAATAGAAGCTTACTTCTAGCACTAGGCTAGGGATGATCTTTAGAGATTATTAAGAACAATGAAGATGATGATATTGATGTTAGAACACTTTGGTATGGATGAAAAACCCTTCCTTATGCTTCCAAAAGCCTTAGATCACCCTATGTTCCAAAGAAATCCATGTTGATAATGAAGAGGATGATAAAAAGAAATGGGTTTATGGAGGTGTTCTTGATGGAAGATGAAGATGATTAGAGAGCTTTTCTTATGTGTGTGTAAGAAATGGTGTAAATGTGTGGTAACTTAGTGAATAAGTGTTGTAATAAGTCTTCATTCTAATCCACTAGTAAGTAACATAATATCTAGATATTTAGCAACATAAACAAGGGGTGTGGGACCCCTTGTTCACGGCATCAACATGGGGGGGGGGGGGGGTCTTATGTTGTAAAAATAACTTAGTAAATATTAATGTTTCAAATGAAGTATAAGTTGTAAACATTTAGATGTTTAGGTTTTGCAATTTTTCCGAGATGATTCGCGACTTGAAATAATCATAAACTAGTTTTTACAAGACCAAAAATAAAAGTCACTAGTTCGCTACAAGTGCCAAAATGTAGTTCGGATAATTGTTTAGTGCTCGTTTCACTAGTAAATAGTCGAAACGTTCGTTTATGGAAGTTGTAGGGCAAATTTCCGTTATGCGTGAAATTGATATTCCATAAGTATGTTTATATGAAATTGGTGCCTAAACATCAATTTTTGTATCTTGTATTAAAAATACAATTGCTGAATTTTGCGGACAATTCATGAAATGGTCATTTTTTTTTTGCGCGTTTCGGACAGTTTTTAGTGCTACTGGGCGTTGGTAAATTATTGATCGAACTCTTGTATTCCCATATAGGGTTTAATATATAATTGATGTTGGACTCTCATCCGAGTCCTAAAGATGTCATTTTTGATGTTTTCTGCGGATCCGGAGTTTTCGTCAGCACTCTAGTTCACTAGGCACTACTCTAGTTGTTTCGATGAATTGTTTGCACTATTTCAAATGTACCCAAATAAAAATGAATCATGTGTAATAACAAATGAATATTCCATGAGTTTTCTAAGATGTATACCATGTAATCATGCAGTCAGAATATTCAAAACACATGCTTGTATAATGTAAATCACTGTTTTAAATGTAAGTAAATTACCCGAAAGTGGCAGTTGTCACACACGTCTGAGTGAATCAGCTCCAATTTCTGAGCTTTTGGTGCTCTCCCTGTCTTCACAAAAGTCACCTTCTTTTTCTTGCCAAGGATGCACGGTTCACAAAACTCAGACTCGACCTGTTTCAGTTCTGGAAGCTTTCCCTTGGTAACAAGCATCTTCATCCCCTTTTCACTCATGTGGCCGAGTCGTTGATGCCATAACTTTGATAGACTCGGCCCATCAGATACTGCATTAACCCCATCGGTTGGTACTTCAACCATGTATAGTGTACCTCTCTTCTTTCCTCTTGCAATGACCATACTGCCCTTAACAACTTTCCATTGTCCTCTACCAAAGTGGACATCATATCCCTGATCATCAAGCTGACCAATGGATATCAACATCCTCTTCAAACCAGGAATGACCCGAACATTCTTCAAGGTCCAAATGGTTCCCAATGGTGTTTTTAAGTCTATGTCTCCAATTCCTGTAATATCAAGACTGTGATTATTAGCCAAACGAACTTTACCAAAGTTACCTGTTCGTAGATTCTTCATCTTCTTTGTGCTAGAAGTAGCATGAAACGATGCTCCTGAATCCATAATCCAGTCTTCAACAGTATTTTCGACACAGCAAATAAGGGCATCCTCTGAATCTGAGGCTGTGGTAGCATTCACCTCCTTTTTGTCTTTATGAGGTTTAGTACACTGACTTCTAAAGTGCCCATGCTCATCACAGTTCCAGCACTGTATGTCTTTTCTCAGTTTTGCTGGTCTTGACTTGCTTCGTCGTTTTGACTTTGACCTTCCTCTATTTCCACCTCTATTATTACGTCTCCCTCTCCCCTCAGTACTGAGCAACGAACTTGTCTCTCCAGAATTCCTCCTTCTTGAGTCCTCATTCAATATCAAGTCACGAACTTTAGCAAAAGTGAGGGTCTCAACTGCCCCAGTGACTGCAGTAATAGTTCCTGACCAGCTGTCAGGTAATGAGGACAAGAGCAGGCATGCTTGCAGTTCATCATCTATCTTGAATTTTACTGAATTCAAACGAGACAAGTGACAATTAAACAAATTAATATGCTCAATAACAGAACTTCCCTCTTTCATGCGGGTGTTGACTAACTCCCGTATCAGAAACACCTTGTTGGCAGGAGACGGCTTCTCATACATATTTGACAAAGCCTCTATGATTCCTCGTGCTGAGGTTTGTTCAGAAATATTGTAGCCAACATTCATAGAAAGAGTGAGTCTGATAGTTGACATAGCCTTCTTGTCAATGGCTGTCCACTTATCCGTTACAGGTGTAGGAGGAGCCTCTAAGGCTGCATCCAGATCCTTCTGTATCAGCAAATCCTTGATTTGCATCTTCCACCATCCGAAATTCTTCCCATCAAACTTCTCAATTCTGTCTTTTCCATCATCAGACATCTTTGCTGAATAATAGAAACTAACCAGAGAACGTGAGAGAATAAACTGAAAAAAAACAACCCTGAAATCTGACCTCGAAAAACGTGCAGGAAATCCGAAAAACGCAGCAGTGAAAATCGGTAAAGAAACCCTTCTGTTTGAGCGACGGCGGCTGGAAACCCTAATCTGGTTAGCGGCGGCGGCGGTTCTGCGGTTTCGGCAAGATGGTAGGCGGCGGCTGGCAAAACCCTAATCTGGGTTAGGTGTCGGCGGCGGTACCCGGTTGCCCTGGAGCAAAGCTGCGAAAGTGCAGCGGGTCGGTGGGTGTCGGCGTGGAAACCCTAGCGGCGGCTAGGTGGCGGCGGCAAAACCCTAATTAGGGTTTGCGGCGGCGGCTGGAGGCTGGAGGTGGCTGGTGTGTGTTCTTGATCAAGAGCCCGAGCTCTGATACCAGTTGTTAGGATTTAGATCACACACACACGATCAATAAACGAAAGCAACAAGAAAAGTAGACACGAGATTTACGTGGTTCGGTCACAGTGTGTAACCTACGTCCACGGGGCAACTAGGGTTTGTATTTTATTGAGTGATAATGATTACAAGTACAAGAGATATATTTATAGGCTAGAATTAGGGTTAGTCCCTTGCTAAACAAGTAACTAAACATCTGGACCTAAAACACTTAAAGCCCATTAGGGTTAGGGCCGGCCGAACCCTTTCCCTTCTTCTCTCTAATTCTTGGCTTGCCTTAATGGGCTGGGCTGAAGACAACATCTCCAACAGTACGAGAACGGGAGGGTGATGGGGAAACGTGGGGTGATACGTGTGGTGATGAATTTGGAATGAAGTCGGTGTGTGGTGGAGAAAAGGAAGAGCTAGAAGGACTTACCTCGGGTGCAACGGATGAAGCGGACGACTTGACTGTAAACGGAAGCGGCGGCGGTCCCTGCGAGCGCGTATGGGGCATCCACTGCAAAAACCAAAAACAACCAAGTAAGAAGACTCTAACAACGACTCAATAAACTAGAAAAAACACTAAAACAAAATACAAACCCTAGTTGTCGTCTTTTAACCAAATTGTGAATCAATCTTTTTGACTAGACCACTTAAGGGTCTCCTATGAATCATGGAGCGGTACTTATATAATCCAAGGGTCTTAACTATTACATAGAAGCCCATTGAGGATTGAAGGTAGTACCTTTTGAATATCCTGCTACGAATCCCTCATATGAAGATATGAAAGATTCTGCGAGGATTTGGATAACTAATATCCAGAGTATTAAAAACACAAAAATGCATAAAAGAAAACATAAGATGAATAAACACATAGTCACATAACCACAAAATTGTTCGTTAATTTGTCTTGTAAATTGCGTACATGCATTTAAAGCACACTTGGAATCCATTCCGTGGATTTCATTTGGTACTTTAAACGTTATCAAGAATCCAACTATAAAGATAGAAAGATTCAAAAAGAAAATTCGATTTCGATTACTAGGAACCGAAGGGTTCGAATTAAGGTACATAAGGAATCCAATTAAGGACTCTGATTTGAACGATAATCATCCACAAGGATCTAATTGTAAAGATAAAAAGATCCCATATGAATTTTAGAAGTTGAAGATGTTTTGAAACCTTGCACTGGATGTGCTTAGGTCAAAACATGATGTAAAATGCTTATGAAGTTGAGATGCTTGATATGTCAAGGCGACATATGAAGCAGAATTTTGAAGGTTAAGTCAATGTATGAGGAAAAATATTTTTGAAAACTATGCATGGGGTTCTTTTAAGAAAAATGTGTTTAACGTTTTTGAAACCTTATATATAATACTTTTTGAAATCATAAAGTAGGTGTATTAGGTAGATATATTTACAAAAATGTTTTAAAATCATGCGAGATGAATTTTGAAATTATGTATAAGGTTTTTGAAAGACATGAATGATGCTTTTCGAAATCATGCACTTGATCAGAAAATGTATTGTGTTAATATTGTCTTCAGACTATATGAAATATTTTGAAATTAGAAAGGTTGGTTTTGATAACATGGCCAATGTTTTTGAAATAACATAGACAATGCATCTAGAAAAATTGTTTTCAAACTATATGAAATGTTTTGAGATCATGAAGATTGTTTTGAAATACTGGTACTGTGTATGTTGAAAAATCAAAACGTAATGGGTATGAGATTTGAAAATACCCTTAGTTATCTAACCAAGGATTTAAAGGCACAGATGTGCGAAAAGCACGATTACTCATAATGTCACTTAATTTTCTGTACTTTGTTTCTTAGGGTGAAACGAGTACTTAAAATTTTCGAGGGAATCATGAGCAATCATTTGAAAGAGAGAAATCACAAGAGTAGTTTGTAAGGTACATAGTTCCTTGATGTAGGTATCATAGGAAAAGCCATACACACCTAGCAGGGGGTTGAGCTGGTTGGTTGGGGACTGCTTTATCATTGTGAGCGACCATGGCGAAGTTCTGAGAAGCCTTTCGCTTCTTTGACTTCTTAGGGGATCGTTCATCCATGGTCTTTGATTCCTCGATTGATTTCTTCGCTGATGGTGTTGTCGCCTGACTAGGTCCTGCCTGTCTTGGTGACTTTTGAGTGGCTTCATCCTGGAGATGATACATGGCAGTAGCTAATTCAACAGTCTTCAGGACTACTTCGCCTATTCGCTGAGCGAATTTTGGCTGCTTGCTCAGATATCTGGGCGTCATCGTGATGAAGAGACATTCTTGAAGAAAAAGAAAGGCATAGGGAGAAACAGGTGAAAGATTATTGGACAATCAAAACATAAAGATAACGCATGAAAATTGCGATCATTTGTTTGTTACCTAAGGCAAACAAATGAGACGGTGACTAATCAAAGTAAATGGGTCAAAAATAATGTATCGCGAAGACATGCTCGCCTATAAGTGAACACTCATCCCAAGAATTCCCAGGTAAGCACAACTGGTCTCGCGTCTGATGAGATGTATACGAAGTGCTTGCCTAGACAGAAAACCCAGAATACAGGCATTCACCCTTCCAGTTTGCACGTGTTCACATCATTTAAAACCCAAAACCTTGACGAAGTTTTGAAAACTCAAAGGGGTTCAAAACCATGTAATAGAGAGTTCAAAACCTTACAATAGAGGGTTCAAAACCTAGTAATCAATCATCCTAGAACAGATGATTAGTTTTCAAAGCGGTTTTGAAATTCATGTTCTTGTTGTGGTTGTCACCTAAGGATAGGTGACAGTATTGTTTTATGACTAAACGCAAGCAAACTCGCGTTAGGGTCCTAAGAAGGTTATAGACTAGGTCAAAGCATTACTAATTACTAATAACCTAATTCCCTATAACCATTGGCTCTGATACCATCTTTTCTGTCACACCCCGACCGCGTAAAACAACAAATCGCGGCGGAAACATCGGGGCGTGTTGCAACAGAATTAATGTTTCATAACCATGGATACCAAAAAGTGTTTCGTTTTATTAAACATTGAATAATTACATTGTCTGGAAATCTAAATACACAAATTAAACATAGTCTATCATTGTTATTTAGTCACTAAGGCCTTGTCCAATCCTATGTGAGCATGCATCTTATCAATCGATATCATTCAACAATACCTGAAACATATGTGAAAACGAGGTCAGCAAAGAAATGCTGGCGAGTACATAGGTTTTGTGAAAATAAGATTCATGACTTCTGTTTAAGAAAATGTTTAGTCATGAACCTTGTAATTTGCTTTGTCTTTGTAAATCATTTGAAAATAATAAGTTTAGGTGATATGTATAACTAAGAAAATAATGCATGATTAAATGAATAACCATGTAATATGAGTTTGTATAAGATAAGTTGTTTGTAAATAAATGTCTTGTGAAAAGTATGTTACTTGTATAAAATGTTCTATGTCTCGAGCTGAAATGATTCAAATAACGCTACAATATGTAATACCATACAAACACTTATATATAGGAAGTACCAGCGGCGTATCCACTGTGACACCCCGCACTCTCGTTGTCAAGGGAAGAGTATTTTGGTAAAAACGTGCGCCTAATAATTACTATTATTATTATCATTATTATTATTATTAGGATAATATTTGTTATTAGGATAATATTTGTTATTACTATTATTATTTCGCAAATAATAATCCATGACGAGGGATTCTATTATTTACGTATGAGTTAACGAGACCGGGCCAGTCCGTTGAGCAAGGAGCCTAATCATTTGACGAATTCACGCACTTGGGCTAGGCCTAACCCAACTAGCCTAAACCCTACACTATATATTCATCCTAAAACCCCTTCCTCCTACTCTTTTATTAAAAACCCTAAACCCACTAACTAATTTCCAGCCGACACATGCACCCCTCTCACTGCTATCTCTCACTCTAGAACACCGGAGTCCGATGATGCTCTCCGGCGATTGCCGGTCGGAGTTTCTACTAGCAACACCCCAACCCCCTTCTTGTATTACCCGACACCCCCTCATCTCGTTCCTCTTTAAACACCGACACATACACCAAACTCCCCTCTGTCTTCTCCCTCACTGCACCGGCGACTGGAGCCGGGTATCGGCTGGTACTCCGGCGCCCAGCTTCTCCGACGCGCACCCCCTGACTCTTTCTCTCTGGACCGAGTTCTAGCGCCACACCAGCGCTGATGATGATGTTGACGCAGGTCGAATATGGCGAATCGATGATGATTAGGAAGATAAAGATGATATTTACGGCTGAGATAATGACCAGAGCTGGCGGAGGAGCCGACGACCGAGATGATGGTGGAGGAGCCAACGGCAGCGGTGGCCGCCGGAGCTCTGGCCAGTAGCAGCAGCAGCAATGTTCAAAAAAAGGGAGAAACCCTTCGGTCAGTATTATGCTATGTTTAAATATTTGGGTTTGTTGTGAATCTTGGTTAAGTAGTTATGTATGTTAACTGTTGTGGTTAAGTATCCTTGATTTCTTACATTTTGTGATTCTTGGCTAGTGTATGACCACAAATTGCATCAGTTATGATGATACAACTATAATAAAATGTGAGCATAAGCTGTTTTGAATGTAATTTGACAAAAAGGATAAAGTGTGCATTTTGTAGTATGTGTTTCCTTTTCAACCTGATGTGTAATGGTAGGGTTATCTCATGACAATCAGTTACATGTTTGATTGACTTATTTTGGATTTTTAGTTTTTGCTATAAGTTATAACCAATCTGATGGTTTTTATTAAGGGTTTTGAGTGATTATAAGCTAGTGTTGGAAACATTAAATCCCGTTAGATGGTGCACATGATCTTGTGGATGGCGATGATCGTAGGAGTCCTCATAGGTGAAATAGATAAGGGTATTATGTTGATAAAACAATGTTAGAATTATTTGGGTTAGATTTGTTTGGACCGATGTGAATAAATAAGATGAAGAACATGATGAACTGTTTGAAGGTTCTATGAATGTTTGAAATTGTTGTGTTTTGATCCGATTCTAGGATTGTACGGTATTGAAAACATGTTAACGAAATTTGATTGGACAGTACATGTTAATGAAAATGTATTGGATAGTACCGAATTGGATAAGGGGTCTAGAAGCTTCGGTGGTGGTTGCGAGTCGAGACCGTAAGGTTGCGACTCGAGACCAAAACATGACAAGTCGAAACTCCGGTTGCGACTCGCAACCAAAACATGACAACTCGAGACCGCCCGGTTGCGACTCGCAACCAAAACATGACAACTCGAGACCGTCTGGTTGCGACTCGGAACTTCATGGTTGCGACTCGAGACCTCTTGTTCTCGATTCGAGACCACCCGGTTTCGACTGGACTACTCTGCTTAGTTATTGGGCCGCACAAACTGATGTTTTGAACTACGTGTTACTATTAATGTTTAACTGTTACTGTTTAACTGTTTGCATGCTAGGATAGGCCCAATAACGTACATGCTAGTATGACTTACGTGCTATGTGTTAGATACGTGTAGTTATACGTGACATTACTTGCATACGAACCTAATAAATGTTTAATAACCATAATAGGGTATGGTTGACCAACGTAACACGAGTAAATTAATTACCGAGCAAAGCAAAGGTGAGTTCACTACTTTTTACTTAAAGCATGCGTTCCCGGTGGATTGGGAAACGGAACAAAACACTTTTCCTGGTTTGGGATCGCTTACTATCTCCTTGTGCGGGATACGGTATTTCTATCTCCTTGTGTGGGATACGGGTAACAACGCTATCCCCTTATGAGGGATACAAACTTACTTTTCTTCCCTTGTTACTGGGAACAAACTTACTTACTTCCCTTGTTACTGGGAACTTTTAGTTAATTACTGTTTATACTGGATGCAACAAGCAACACTAAACAAAACTCTATCACTCAAGTCCTCACTTCTTAATACCGATTAGTCGCCGGGGCCAGGCGAACGGGTTATTAGTTGATAGCGCTATTTAGGTCTCACCAACCTCACACCGTGCCAAGGTATGGGATCGGTCGTGAACTAATGTACTCTGGCAACCGTCAATGATGATAGAACATTGACAAACGGGGCACTCTACGGAAACGTACGGATGAATAGTATTCGGTATTGTAAAAAAAGTTTAGTCGCTTACTTATGCGGTAGCTCCCCATCGCATGTACAAACGGATAAATTAACTGGTTAAAAAAAGTTTTTGGAATTAAAAACTGGAAAACTACAAACACGTGAACTCGCCAACGTTATGTTGACACTCTACTGCATGCTTTGCAGGTTGCTCGATACAGCTCTGGACGGACGTTGCAATCGGATGGAGTGCGTGGTTCGTAAGTTTCGTATGAACAACTTGCGGGTTTAAATTATGATATGTATTTTTTTCCCTTCCGCTGTGAACTTAAACTATGTTTTGAAAAATTTAAATTAGGTCACTAATTATGCTAATGTTCATAACAATAACTAACCCGTTCAAAATAATTAGTGGCTAAGATCCTGGTCGGTCACGCCTCCAAGCGGTGGTACTCCGCATGTGGATTTTGGGGGTGTGACAGATTGGTATCAGAGCCATTGGTTATAGCGAACTAGGTTTTAAATATAAAATATTTTTGGCTTGGGAAATAAAAATATTTTTATATGGAAACCAGACTATAACCGTTCTTTAGTGTGAACCACAACGACACCACACTCCGGATTGCAAGGTTCGTCAACTTCAGATGCTCACCTGGTAATGGTAGACTAACGAACTTTTACTTGTGCATAACTTATGTGTGTGAATACGCATGTGTGTATGTATATAATTAGCATGTATGTGCGTATATTTAGTATTTAACACAGTGGATCATACGAAGGCTAGGCTAGCGTGTTACGTGTTAAACAGGAGCGAGTCCTCCTAAACCTGGTTCGAAACCACAATACACTATGGGCAGGGAACCCATTTATTCCAAGCACTCGTCCACGTATTTCCTGATATCATCCCTGGACTGCAAATCGACGCAAGGGACGTCCATTCGATAGACCTGTCCAGGAAAGGCCTGCTACGAAGCACATAGAGAAGTTACGAGAACAAATCGACGAAAGGGAGCCACCCCTATATCATGGGATATTAGAAGGAACGACGATGTCATACGCATCCTTTTACTTACGTATTTCTTTTCTCGACTTAAGTGGTGAGACTCATTCTCTCATCCGACCGATCACCTGGATTCTTGAAGCATTCTAGTAAGTCTACACTTTTTCGGGTTTCTGTTTGCACATCTCGAACACGAAAAGCATGCGTGGTGTATGCTTCTCATTGTAGTGCCAGCAATCGTATCACCTTTCCATCGACCACGAAGTTATTTCCCCCTAACTCCTTGTTACATGGTTAATCCTTATTCAAGTTGAACCTTATACCTTAGCACGCCCCAAAACTCCGCAAATAGATATCCTTCTTACAGATCGGCATATGTGGAGGCGTGACGCGACGAAGACACAAACCAGTCAACCCATCGACGAGTACGGTGACCTAGATGCTTGCCTTATCCTTCATTCGCCAGAACCGCTATTCTTTGACAACTTTTCTGATTTCCGTGGATCCTTTCGCTAGCTTTGGTACGAATTCGCGTTACTTGCTCAAGATGGTATCCCCGCTTCTATCATTTCTTTATCACGACGACCACGTTTCTTCGTATAGAAACTATGACCAAATCTCTCTCCAGTTTGGTGAATTCAACAAACTCGACCTTTAGTCAACAAACTTTTAGCCCTTGAAATTCAGCAACGTGTTACTTCAATCGTACTTCCTCAAAAACCTATTTTCGCAGCTTCACATCAACCCCCCCCCCCGACGACGCAAACGCTACTCCGAACCCATTCACACAACTTAGAACCATCCACTCGAGCTTGATTTCCTACCCGTTTGAGGAATTACATCCTACCAGACATCTTAGTAGATCCTAAAACCTACAGACCCGCATGACGACCATCCCTCTCTAACCACTTTTTGTGCTAACCCCATCGACGTAACATCCCCTATCGGCCAGCGACGTTCTTTATCCTAACCGCCCACGGCGTGTGTACGCCCAGCTACTTCATCGACATCAGATAAATCCCTATTGCCGATCCCGAAGCCTTTATGTTTTGTCTCAAGCTGAACGCATAAATTTTGACTACCCTTCTTACATTACCTCGCTACACGTGTTATGAATTCCCTGATTCTTATCCAACTCTATTCTGCACAAATCTCCGTTTGGACGAATTACTTCCTACGAATGTTACTCGTTGGGGCAACAAGCCAAGGTTATCCCGGGGGTAACGGGTATCGCAAGCACTGTTCTTCGAACTCGATACGATCCACACCTAGTTGCGACACTCGAATTTATTCCATCCTGTCAGTATTCGACACTTGTTTCTCTCGACGACGTCCAAACCTATTCCGAAAACCAGTGGGAATCCAAACGACTCCTACACTTTACCTTGGAACTTCTACGACGCAAAACCGCCTTGCGCTAAGTTTTCAGTACACGACTTTTTAACGCCACAAAGCCCGCACTTCTCGACCGTATACGCAACCTCTCACGATTCGAACTCAAGAGGGGCATCACCTAGAATCCGAGAGATCCTCAAACGATCCGCAACTCCAGCAATTGGAAGATAACCTACGAGGTGCTTCTATCTTATGCTATCATATCCGGGGCATCGATAACATGTCTGCTGGCAACAACACGCGACCAAAGAAACGGACAAGTTTCCGAACTTGCAATCATCTACTTGATAGAAGTAGATACTAGGCACGAGATGCCAACTTCTCTTTTACCTGATCGTAACCCACGTTTTGCATCCGATTCTTCGCAAGGCTGTGCACGAAAGACTTTTGGGCTCACTGTTAGGCATGAGCACCGCCTATCGCCCGCAAACTGATGACTGGGCCAAATGCACCATCCAAACACTCAAAGGCATGCTAAGAGCATGTGTTATCGACCCTTGGATACTAGTGACACTTCCCTTCTGTAGAATTCTCTTCCAACAACTGCTACCACATTAGCATTCAGGCAACACCATTTGAGGCACTGCACTAACGCAGATGCCGGTCACCTCTGTGTTGGGCGGAAGCCAAAGTACCGGCCCAGAACTTGCACTTGACACGACGGGTGGGATTGCCCAGAACAGACAACTCATGACGGCAACTCCAGTCCGTCAGAAAGGCTACGCGGATAAGCGTAGGAAACCTCTAGAATTCCTACTCGGAGACGGGATTCTACTTAAAGTTTCACACTGGAAGGGTGTAGTACGTTTTGACTAACGGGACGAACTTAATCCGCGATATGTTGGACTATTCGAAATTTCCTAAAGGATCGGTAAGGTATCTTTATAGACTAAACCTGCCTAAAGAGCTGAGTGCGGTACACAACGTCCTTCACGTGCCTAGTCTAAAGAAGTGTCTATCAGATGAGACATTCGTTGTTCTTTTTAGGAACTCGTGATCAGCAACAAACTACGCTTTGTTGGGAAACCGGTTGAGATCAAGGATCAAGAAATCAAAACCCTCAAGTGTGGTATAATATGCTAACAGACCGAGTTCGTTGGATATCGCGCTGTGGCCCAGAGCTTACCAGGGAACGGGAAAACCAGATGATGCGCATGTATCCCCAGTTGTTTACGAACATTTCTTCCAGCGCTGAGGCTACCGCCAAATTTCGGGGAGAAATTTCAAACCAACAAGGGGTGATGTATCGCCCTACAAAAACGTTTAAACACACTAACTTGTCAGTGGCTGCGCGCTAAATTTCGGGACGAAATTTCTTGAACTTGGGGATAATGTGACACTTTGGGTCTTCCTGTACGTTACTTGGATGTTATAATTACTTGGATGTTATAATTAAATTTGTGAAATTCTATACTATGTGAAATACGTACAAACTCTGTGGATCTTGTGCTACGTGACTGTTACGTGCTATATGACCTTATGCACTATGTGTCTTATACGTTCGTTTTGTGGACTTTCGTGAAACTGCTTATATCTACATATGGTAATGGAGTCTATGTATACCTTTTGAGCGCATCGTATAACCCTTACTTAAATTTCGAGGACGAAATTCCTGTAACCTGGGGAGAATGTGACACCCCGCACTCTCGTTGTCAAGGGAAGAGTATTTTGGTAAAAACGTGCGCCTAATAATTACTATTATTATTATCATTATTATTATTATTAGGATAATATTTGTTATTAGGATAATATTTGTTATTACTATTATTATTTCGCAAATAATAATCCATGACGAGGGATTCTATTATTTACGTATGAGTTAACGAGACCGGGCCAGTCCGTTGAGCAAGGAGCCTAATCATTTGACGAATTCACGCACTTGGGCTAGGCCTAACCCAACTAGCCTAAACCCTACACTATATATTCATCCTAAAACCCCTTCCTCCTACTCTTTTATTAAAAACCCTAAACCCACTAACTAATTTCCAGCCGACACATGCACCCCTCTCACTGCTATCTCTCACTCTAGAACACCGGAGTCCGATGATGCTCTCCGGCGATTGCCGGTCGGAGTTTCTACTAGCAACACCCCAACCCCCTTCTTGTATTACCCGACACCCCCTCATCTCATTCCTCTTTAAACACCGACACATACACCAAACTCCCCTCTGTCTTCTCCCTCACTGCACCGGCGACTGGAGCCGGGTATCGGCTGGTACTCCGGCGCCCAGCTTCTCCGACGCGCACCCCCTGACTCTTTCTCTCTGGACCGAGTTCTAGCGCCACACCAGCGCTGATGATGATGTTGACGCAGGTCGAATATGGCGAATCGATGATGATTAGGAAGATAAAGATGATATTTACGGCTGAGATAATGACCAGAGCTGGCGGAGGAGCCGACGACCGAGATGATGGTGGAGGAGCCAACGGCAGCGGTGGCCGCCGGAGCTCTGGCCAGTAGCAGCAGCAGCAATGTTCAAAAAAAGGGAGAAACCCTTCGGTCAGTATTATGCTATGTTTAAATATTTGGGTTTGTTGTGAATCTTGGTTAAGTAGTTATGTATGTTAACTGTTGTGGTTAAGTATCCTTGATTTCTTACATTTTGTGATTCTTGGCTAGTGTATGACCACAAATTGCATCAGTTATGATGATACAACTATAATAAAATGTGAGCATAAGCTGTTTTGAATGTAATTTGACAAAAAGGATAAAGTGTGCATTTTGTAGTATGTGTTTCCTTTTCAACCTGATGTGTAATGGTAGGGTTATCTCATGACAATCAGTTACATGTTTGATTGACTTATTTTGGATTTTTAGTTTTTGCTATAAGTTATAACCAATCTGATGGTTTTTATTAAGGGTTTTGAGTGATTATAAGCTAGTGTTGGAAACATTAAATCCCGTTAGATGGTGCACATGATCTTGTGGATGGCGATGATCGTAGGAGTCCTCATAGGTGAAATAGATAAGGGTATTATGTTGATAAAACAATGTTAGAATTATTTGGGTTAGATTTGTTTGGACCGATGTGAATAAATAAGATGAAGAACATGATGAACTGTTTGAAGGTGCTATGAATGTTTGAAATTGTTGTGTTTTGATCCGATTCTAGGATTGTACGGTATTGAAAACATGTTAACGAAATTTGATTGGACAGTACATGTTAATGAAAATGTATTGGATAGTACCGAATTGGATAAGGGGTCTAGAAGCTTCGGTGGTGGTTGCGAGTCGAGACCGTAAGGTTGCGACTCGAGACCAAAACATGACAAGTCGAAACTCCGGTTGCGACTCGCAACCAAAACATGACAACTCGAGACCGCCCGGTTGCGACTCGCAACCAAAACATGACAACTCGAGACCGTCTGGTTGCGACTCGGAACTTCATGGTTGCGACTCGAGACCTCTTGTTCTCGATTCGAGACCACCCGGTTTCGACTGGACTACTCTGCTTAGTTATTGGGCCGCACAAACTGATGTTTTGAACTACGTGTTACTATTAATGTTTAACTGTTACTGTTTAACTGTTTGCATGCTAGGATAGGCCCAATAACGTACATGCTAGTATGACTTACGTGCTATGTGTTAGATACGTGTAGTTATACGTGACATTACTTGCATACGAACCTAATAAATGTTTAATAACCATAATAGGGTATGGTTGACCAACGTAACACGAGTAAATTAATTACCGAGCAAAGCAAAGGTGAGTTCACTACTTTTTACTTAAAGCATGCGTTCCCGGTGGATTGGGAAACGGAACAAAACACTTTTCCTGGTTTGGGATCGCTTACTATCTCCTTGTGCGGGATACGGTATTTCTATCTCCTTGTGTGGGATACGGGTAACAACGCTATCCCCTTATGAGGGATACAAACTTACTTTTCTTCCCTTGTTACTGGGAACAAACTTACTTACTTCCCTTGTTACTGGGAACTTTTAGTTAATTACTGTTTATACTGGATGCAACAAGCAACACTAAACAAAACTCTATCACTCAAGTCCTCACTTCTTAATACCGATTAGTCGCCGGGGCCAGGCGAACGGGTTATTAGTTGATAGCGCTATTTAGGTCTCACCAACCTCACACCGTGCCAAGGTATGGGATCGGTCGTGAACTAATGTACTCTGGCAACCGTCAATGATGATAGAACATTGACAAACGGGGCACTCTACGGAAACGTACGGATGAATAGTATTCGGTATTGTAAAAACAGTTTAGTCGCTTACTTATGGGGTAGCTCCCCATCGCATGTATAAACGGATAAATTAACTGGTTAAAACAAGTTTTTGGAATTAAAAACTGGAAAACTACAAACACGTGAACTCGCCAACGTTATGTTGACACTCTACTGCATGCTTTGCAGGTTGCTCGATACAGCTCTGGACGGACGTTGCAATCGGATGGAGTGCGTGGTTCGTAAGTTTCGTATGAACAACTTGCGGGTTTAAATTATGATATGTATTTTTTTCCCTTCCGCTGTGAACTTAAACTATGTTTTGAAAAATTTAAATTAGGTCACTAATTATGCTAATGTTCATAACAATAACTAACCCGTTCAAAATAATTAGTGGCTAAGATCCTGGTCGGTCACGCCTCCAAGCGGTGGTACTCCGCATGTGGATTTTGGGGGTGTGACATCCACCATGCTTGTATCATATTCCACACGCATTGTTACTTAATCACTTAATCCAAACCAAACCACCCAAGTAATGTTCATGCCCAATGTAAATCATGTACAAATGTTTACCCAATCGTTAAAACATCGTGTGAAACCCAATCGTTACCCAATCGTTAAAACATCGTGTGAAACCCAATCGTTACCCAATCGTTAAAACATCGTGTGAAAACCAATCGTAAATCGTTTAATTCGTTTTAGGTCGTGAAACTACTTATATGGTCGTCTCGCTAATAACATTCAAACCTTCGTGACTCATCACTCGTCGCTTCTCGTTTTCGTCGCTTCTCGTTTTCGCATTAACAAACCTCCATAGGGTAAGTTAATAATTACAGATTCAGTCGCTACCTACCATACCCACACATAACCACGGGTGTAGTAAATAACGGGATTAGTCAGATCCTATGGTACCATAACCTAATACTGGTCGGCTTGATCATTGCTAATGAATGTCATTTGTTATGTAAACACAACCAACAAGTTTGTTCACTTTATTGAAATCGTTATTAGTTTTGTATAAATCGCCTTAATTGTTTTTGAAACCATCGTTATAACATCGAAAACATTTAGCACATATGAGTCACCCCAAAACAATTGAAAACATTAAAATAGGGGAAGAATGTACTCGCCTGAGGATGCTTAGAGGTCTTGAACAACAACCAAACAAAGCTAGAGGGAGCACGGAATCAGTCGGCAATCTAAAACTATATAAATAAACCGGACATAAATCGGGAGATCGGATAGGATGAGGCTTGGTAAACCAAATGAGTATTGGAACTCATATGATATGGTTTAGCAAGGCCTACATACTACAATGAAACCAAACCTAATTGCTTTCGACCCATCGCGACCCATTAAGGTAGCTTATGCTACTTTAACGCGTCGTGCGCGTGAAACGCGTTCGGACCGCCTAACTAGCCCTATGACAAGTGTTATATGCCTAAACATGTTACATAATCAGTTATGTGACAAAGGTTTAGGTTACATATGCTTAATTACCAATTATACATGAAAAGGGTATTCTGGTAATTTACCTAAGGCATATAAACTACCTATCATACAACTACTTAAACGATGTGACCATAGGGTATAACCTCAGAAGGTTATGCCCTATACTAGGGTCACCTAATGTATTTGGTCGGATCCTAATGATCGACCAAACTGGGTCGGGTTCGAGGTATAAGCGATTTATTAGATCGCTTACCCTACGACCCTAGACAACGTGGTAATCAGTAGGCATAGTCCCAAGGGACTATAACCAACGTGATTACACTCACGTTGCGAAGTTCAAACGAACTTCGCATTGACCATTACTGGTCAACGCTGAAAGTCAAACAAAGTTTGACTTTCTGACTCGAAAAGCAGTAAAATAAGGAAAAGAACGAAAGAATACTTACGAAGGGTCCCCGAATGCTAATCCCGATCCAAGAACTCAGGTATGAAACAATGGTTTCAACTTAGAGCTCTCAAATCAGAATTCTTGTGAGAAATAAGGTTAAGTGGGTTGGGTATTTATAGGAATACCCGAACCGTTAGGATCGTTTCATGGAAAACGTGCCATGAATCCAACCCGTACACTTGTCGGAACCTTATGGTGGCTAGAAATCCATCCTTATCAGATGACTAGACAATTGGGAACTTGTGGTTGTGGGTTAATCTGCTGAAAACAGGCTGTTAAGTACTCTGCATCTGGTCTGCAGACCCCTAGCGCACCGCTACGCTAAAAGTGTAGCGCACCGCTAGGCCCTAGTTTGGCAGAATTACACTTTTGGTCCCTGTATTGCAATCAGCCCATTTTCGACACGTTTAAGGCCCGTTAACCCCATTTCAAAGCTCTAAAATGAAGTTAAAGTATAGGGAACTTAAAACATGTTCAAAAATATCTCGGATGTCGGTTCGTTTGGCCGTACGAACGCGATGTTCGCTTAATTACGACGGAATGCGCATAAGCGCGAAAAACGATCCAAATGACGCGACGAATGGATTTTTCTTATGCCGAACACTAAAATAAAATATTTTAGTGCTTACATAAATTTTTGGATGTCCAGATGTATTCAGAACGTAAGTTATGCGCGAAAATGCAAACTTGTGCACTTTTTGACACTTTTAGTCCCTGAATGACCCAAAAGTTTATTTTAGCATAGCGAACCCCTCAAAGCCTATTTCTAAGCTATGTGAAGGATATTTAGGGTATGTTTAACTTATGGTCATGTTCCGGAATGTCTGTTACAGTTCAAATTGGCATACTTTCGCAGTTTGTCATATTTAGTCCCTGTAAGCGATTTAACTTGATTTCGGCATACCAAACCTTCCAAAACTTATTTCTAAGTTATGTAAAGGTTATTTAAGGTATGTTAAGCCTATTTCACTATTCCGGAGTGTTTGTTGCATTAAACTGGTTATATTTACGCATCGGTGCGCGTATAACCTTCCAGAAAGCGATTTAGAGTTTGAAATTGAACAAGAATTGATATGTGCAAATGATACACATATTTTTACAAATCCCAAGTATGAAATATGATATTTCATTGGTTTGGTATTTGTTTGATGGCCGTGGAGGCACAGGTGTTACAGTCTCCCCTACTTTAGGAAATTTCGTCCCGAAATTTATTTAGAGGAAACTTAAGAGAGCTTGAAAACATGAAGTTGAAAAGATCGAACAACATTGGTTAAGGTTCTTGAACTTCTAGTAACCTTAATAACATTATGTTTGCAATGTAAGAGGGACACTTATATACAAGTATATGAAGCGTCATTGGTGCGTCCACCATGCCTCCATTACATCGTTATCATTTTGTTATTGTTGTCACTATCGGTTCTTACACATAATAAACCTTACTAGGTTTCTGTGCACTAAATTTCATAATTATGTACGCGTCCATAATTAGACAATTCCTTGCACAGTTCACACAGTCTATTTTATAGTGTGTAGGGGAAAACCAAATGAACAAACCGGTGATGAGTGTGACTAGACCACCATAGAGTCCTTTAAATTAAATCAATAAATGATCTAAATAGACTATCAAGGAGTCTGTTCAGCTACATCACTAGATGTCGTCTTTTAACCAAATTGTGAATCAATCTTTTTGACTAGACCACTTAAGGGTCTCCTATGAATCATGGAGCGGTACTTATATAATCCAAGGGTCTTAACTATTACATAGAAGCCCATTGAGGATTGAAGGTAGTACCTTTTGAATATCCTGCTACGAATCCCTCATATGAAGATATGAAAGATTCTGCGAGGATTTGGATAACTAATATCCAGAGTATTAAAAACACAAAAATGCATAAAAGAAAACATAAGATGAATAAACACATAGTCACATAACCACAAAATTGTTCGTTAATTTGTCTTGTAAATTGCGTACATGCATTTAAAGCACACTTGGAATCCATTCCGTGGATTTCATTTGGTACTTTAAACGTTATCAAGAATCCAACTATAAAGATAGAAAGATTCAAAAAGAAAATTCGATTTCGATTACTAGGAACCGAAGGGTTCGAATTAAGGTACATAAGGAATCCAATTAAGGACTCTGATTTGAACGATAATCATCCACAAGGATCTAATTGTAAAGATAAAAAGATCCCATATGAATTTTAGAAGTTGAAGATGTTTTGAAACCTTGCACTGGATGTGCTTAGGTCAAAACATGATGTAAAATGCTTATGAAGTTGAGATGCTTGATATGTCAAGGCGACATATGAAGCAGAATTTTGAAGGTTAAGTCAATGTATGAGGAAAAATATTTTTGAAAACTATGCATGGGGTTCTTTTAAGAAAAATGTGTTTAACGTTTTTGAAACCTTATATATAATACTTTTTGAAATCATAAAGTAGGTGTATTAGGTAGATATATTTACAAAAATGTTTTAAAATCATGCGAGATGAATTTTGAAATTATGTATAAGGTTTTTGAAAGACATGAATGATGCTTTTCGAAATCATGCACTTGATCAGAAAATGTATTGTGTTAATATTGTCTTCAGACTATATGAAATATTTTGAAATTAGAAAGGTTGGTTTTGATAACATGGCCAATGTTTTTGAAATAACATAGACAATGCATCTAGAAAAATTGTTTTCAAACTATATGAAATGTTTTGAGATCATGAAGATTGTTTTGAAATACTGGTACTGTGTATGTTGAAAAATCAAAACGTAATGGGTATGAGATTTGAAAATACCCTTAGTTATCTAACCAAGGATTTAAAGGCACAGATGTGCGAAAAGCACGATTACTCATAATGTCACTTAATTTTCTGTACTTTGTTTCTTAGGGTGAAACGAGTACTTAAAATTTTCGAGGGAATCATGAGCAATCATTTGAAAGAGAGAAATCACAAGAGTAGTTTGTAAGGTACATAGTTCCTTGATGTAGGTATCATAGGAAAAGCCATACACACCTAGTAGGGGGTTGAGCTGGTTGGTTGGGGACTGCTTTACCATTGTGAGCGACCATGGCGAAGTTCTGAGAAGCCTTTCGCTTCTTTGACTTCTTAGGGGATCGTTCATCCATGGTCTTTGATTCCTCGATTGATTTCTTGGCTGATGGTGTTGTCGCCTGACTAGGTCCTGCCTGTCTTGGTGACTTTTGAGTGGCTTCATCCTGGAGATGATACATGGCAGTAGCTAATTCAACAGTCTTCAGGACTACTTCGCCTATTCGCTGAGCGAATTTTGGCTGCTTGCTCAGATATCTGGGCGTCATCGTGATGAAGAGACATTCTTGAAGAAAAAGAAAGGCATAGGGAGAAACAGGTGAAAGATTATTGGACAATCAAAACATAAAGATAACGCATGAAAATTGCGATCATTTGTTTGTTACCTAAGGCAAACAAATGAGACGGTGACTAATCAAAGTAAATGGGTCAAAAATAATGTATCGCGAAGACATGCTCGCCTATAAGTGAACACTCATCCCAAGAATTCCCAGGTAAGCACAACTGGTCTCGCGTCTGATGAGATGTATACGAAGTGCTTGCCTAGACAGAAAACCCAGAATACAGGCATTCACCCTTCCAGTTTGCACGTGTTCACATCATTTAAAACCCAAAACCTTGACGAAGTTTTGAAAACTCAAAGGGGTTCAAAACCATGTAATAGAGAGTTCAAAACCTTACAATAGAGGGTTCAAAACCTAGTAATCAATCATCCTAGAACAGATGATTAGTTTTCAAAGCGGTTTTGAAATTCATGTTCTTGTTGTGGTTGTCACCTAAGGATAGGTGACAGTATTGTTTTATGACTAAACGCAAGCAAACTCGCGTTAGGGTCCTAAGAAGGTTATAGACTAGGTCAAAGCATTACTAATTACTAATAACCTAATTCCCTATAACCATTGGCTCTGATACCATCTTTTCTGTCACACCCCGACCGCGTAAAACAACAAATCGCGGCGGAAACATCGGGGCGTGTTGCAACAGAATTAATGTTTCATAACCATGGATACCAAAAAGTGTTTCGTTTTATTAAACATTGAATAATTACATTGTCTGGAAATCTAAATACACAAATTAAACATAGTCTATCATTGTTATTTAGTCACTAAGGCCTTGTCCAATCCTATGTGAGCATGCATCTTATCAATCGATATCATTCAACAATACCTGAAACATATGTGAAAACGAGGCCAGCAAAGAAATGCTGGCGAGTACATAGGTTTTGTGAAAATAAGATTCATGACTTCTGTTTAAGAAAATGTTTAGTCATGAACCTTGTAATTTGCTTTGTCTTTGTAAATCATTTGAAAATAATAAGTTTAGGTGATATGTATAACTAAGAAAATAATGCATGATTAAATGAATAACCATGTAATATGAGTTTGTATAAGATAAGTTGTTTGTAAATAAATGTCTTGTGAAAAGTATGTTACTTGTATAAAATGTTCTATGTCTCGAGCTGAAATGATTCAAATAACGCTACAATATGTAATACCATACAAACACTTATATATAGGAAGTACCAGCGGCGTATCCACCATGCTTGTATCATATTCCACACGCATTGTTACTTAATCACTTAATCCAAACCAAACCACCCAAGTAATGTTCATGCCCAATGTAAATCATGTACAAATGTTTACCCAATCGTTAAAACATCGTGTGAAACCCAATCGTTACCCAATCGTTAAAACATCGTGTGAAACCCAATCGTTACCCAATCGTTAAAACATCGTGTGAAAACCAATCGTAAATCGTTTAATTCGTTTTAGGTCGTGAAACTACTTATATGGTCGTCTCGCTAATAACATTCAAACCTTCGTGACTCATCACTCGTCGCTTCTCGTTTTCGTCGCTTCTCGTTTTCGCATTAACAAACCTCCATAGGGTAAGTTAATAATTACAGATTCAGTCGCTACCTACCATACCCACACATAACCACGGGTGTAGTAAATAACGGGATTAGTCAGATCCTATGGTACCATAACCTAATACTGGTCGGCTTGATCATTGCTAATGAATGTCATTTGTTATGTAAACACAACCAACAAGTTTGTTCACTTTATTGAAATCGTTATTAGTTTTGTATAAATCGCCTTAATTGTTTTTGAAACCATCGTTATAACATCGAAAACATTTAGCACATATGAGTCACCCCAAAACAATTGAAAACATTAAAATAGGGGAAGAATGTACTCGCCTGAGGATGCTTAGAGGTCTTGAACAACAACCAAACAAAGCTAGAGGGAGCACGGAATCAGTCGGCAATCTAAAACTATATAAATAAACCGGACATAAATCGGGAGATCGGATAGGATGAGGCTTGGTAAACCAAATGAGTATTGGAACTCATATGATATGGTTTAGCAAGGCCTACATACTACAATGAAACCAAACCTAATTGCTTTCGACCCATCGCGACCCATTAAGGTAGCTTATGCTACTTTAACGCGTCGTGCGCGTGAAACGCGTTCGGACCGCCTAACTAGCCCTATGACAAGTGTTATATGCCTAAACATGTTACATAATCAGTTATGTGACAAAGGTTTAGGTTACATATGCTTAATTACCAATTATACATGAAAAGGGTATTCTGGTAATTTACCTAAGGCATATAAACTACCTATCATACAACTACTTAAACGATGTGACCATAGGGTATAACCTCAGAAGGTTATGCCCTATACTAGGGTCACCTAATGTATTTGGTCGGATCCTAATGATCGACCAAACTGGGTCGGGTTCGAGGTATAAGCGATTTATTAGATCGCTTACCCTACGACCCTAGACAACGTGGTAATCAGTAGGCATAGTCCCAAGGGACTATAACCAACGTGATTACACTCACGTTGCGAAGTTCAAACGAACTTCGCATTGACCATTACTGGTCAACGCTGAAAGTCAAACAAAGTTTGACTTTCTGACTCGAAAAGCAGTAAAATAAGGAAAAGAACGAAAGAATACTTACGAAGGGTCCCCGAATGCTAATCCCGATCCAAGAACTCAGGTATGAAACAATGGTTTCAACTTAGAGCTCTCAAATCAGAATTCTTGTGAGAAATAAGGTTAAGTGGGTTGGGTATTTATAGGAATACCCGAACCGTTAGGATCGTTTCATGGAAAACGTGCCATGAATCCAACCCGTACACTTGTCGGAACCTTATGGTGGCTAGAAATCCATCCTTATCAGATGACTAGACAATTGGGAACTTGTGGTTGTGGGTTAATCTGCTGAAAACAGGCTGTTAAGTACTCTGCATCTGGTCTGCAGACCCCTAGCGCACCGCTACGCTAAAAGTGTAGCGCACCGCTAGGCCCTAGTTTGGCAGAATTACACTTTTGGTCCCTGTATTGCAATCAGCCCATTTTCGACACGTTTAAGGCCCGTTAACCCCATTTCAAAGCTCTAAAATGAAGTTAAAGTATAGGGAACTTAAAACATGTTCAAAAATATCTCGGATGTCGGTTCGTTTGGCCGTACGAACGCGATGTTCGCTTAATTACGACGGAATGCGCATAAGCGCGAAAAACGATCCAAATGACGCGACGAATGGATTTTTCTTATGCCGAACACTAAAATAAAATATTTTAGTGCTTACATAAATTTTTGGATGTCCAGATGTATTCAGAACGTAAGTTATGCGCGAAAATGCAAACTTGTGCACTTTTTGACACTTTTAGTCCCTGAATGACCCAAAAGTTTATTTTAGCATAGCGAACCCCTCAAAGCCTATTTCTAAGCTATGTGAAGGATATTTAGGGTATGTTTAACTTATGGTCATGTTCCGGAATGTCTGTTACAGTTCAAATTGGCATACTTTCGCAGTTTGTCATATTTAGTCCCTGTAAGCGATTTAACTTGATTTCGGCATACCAAACCTTCCAAAACTTATTTCTAAGTTATGTAAAGGTTATTTAAGGTATGTTAAGCCTATTTCACTATTCCGGAGTGTTTGTTGCATTAAACTGGTTATATTTACGCATCGGTGCGCGTATAACCTTCCAGAAAGCGATTTAGAGTTTGAAATTGAACAAGAATTGATATGTGCAAATGATACACATATTTTTACAAATCCCAAGTATGAAATATGATATTTCATTGGTTTGGTATTTGTTTGATGGCCGTGGAGGCACAGGTGTTACAAATGGAATGTTAAGGACTTATAACCAAACCGAGACCTATTAATAACCTCGAGCCTCACAGCGACAAGTTTAGCAGAACACTTGATTTTATTAAATTACCGAATATTACTTCTGAGGTTACTTACTCGATTTTCACCCTAAAGGATTAATGATCTATTACGTGATAAAGACCGTCACCTAAATCAAGAACCCTAGCACAACCCTATTATGTGATAAAGACCGTCACCAAGGATTATACGAAGCAATAAACAGTGATAAAATAATCGTCAAGCACGCATATGCACCAAGTTAAAATTCCATAAGCTTTTACAATACAAGAAAAATCCACAACCACGCCAAAAATCGAATAAAGAACCAAACTTTATTTAACTATTGTCATTAGCCTAGGTAGTTTATGAAGTTTTAGCCGCTAATCATGATCACAAACATAGTATCAATCAATATAAAGTCTGAATTCATCATGCAACAATAAGAAACAAGCGAAAAACGAAGAATCTAAGAGATAAAACCCGTAGACTTCACTCCCGAACGCTCCCGAATGTTACCCGACGATTCCGAATGCTTCAAAGATCTTCAATCAGGCTTCAATGGTGCAAAAGAACTCTCCAATTCGTCTCCAAAGATTTCTGCGTTTGATCGATGTGTGATGTATATTACCTCTGATCTTGCGTCGTCCACTGTTGATATTATATCGAACAGGAATGAATGTGTAGTCGGCCTCCTCCGATGATATATATATTTTCCTTCCAAAGTCAAAGGTCGGCTCTTTTTAAATATGTATCCAGAATGTTCCTAGCCCAATTAGTTTTCGTCTCCTCATCTCGATATATACAGCCGAGTATATATTCAAGCCCAAAGTGTGCATTCCTATTTGTCCAAGGTTGTTTCATAGGCCCAAATTTCCAATTCACGTTTTCATGCTGCACTTAGGACTTTCATGGCCCACTCAACAATAGAATTAAGGCAACGATGGCACTTCACAAATATCCAATCAAATATATATGTTGACCATTCAGAGATTTAGTTGATTAAATATAGTTAAAATATATATGCAGCCTTCTTTTTTAATAGATAGAAATAAGTAGGCTTGGCTCAAGCAAGGAAAATAGCAGCAATTTTAATTCAGTTACTGGCGCCACACCCTGCCCAGCTGGCTGGTTACTTCCATATTACTCGTTTTGCTTCATTTGCACCAGGACCTGCCAAAACACAAAATAATATAATATACTACTAAAACTAATTAAAAACAAATAAATACTATACAATAATTATACATTTTACACGGGACAAATATGTGCATTTTACCACTTATCAAGCATAAAATGTGAAACCAAAACATAAGTTTCATAGTTCATAAGTTTAAAGGTTTGGTACGGGACATAACAATCCACATCCCACAACGACCACCTCCTCGTGCAAGCTCCGTAAGCGTCTAGCGACCTGTAAGGCATGTAACAACGAGTCAACAACAAAGTTGAGTGAGTTCACGGTTGGTTGATTAGTTTTAAGTTGTTTCTGAAAAACGTGGTTTGACTTTCATTGGCTTATATGCCGTGGGGGTTACCCCTTAGTTGAAAGTATGTTTAACCAGATTCTTTTTATTACCCAAATCATAACCATAATTAGTGGGGGTTTTCCCCATGTAAACCATTAGACTGTCCAGATATCGACAACTGACGAATAACGTGCCCTACATCAATGTTCTATCATCATTGACAGTTTGCCATAGTCCATTAGTACACGCCCGTTCGGATGACACGGTGTGAGGATTGTTAAACCTAATAGCGCTATTAACTAATGACCCGCTCGCCATCGGCCTCGGCGATTAAGTCGATATAAATTTGAGGGCTTAGGTGATAGAGTTTTGTCTAGTAAGTTTTAAGGTTGTTGTCCTACCCAAGGAGGACGAACGTACGTATTCTGCACAAGGAGAATTCGTAGGATTAATTATGGCATTCTACCTATGGAGGATGGCCATACATATCCTACTCAAGGAGGATATGTAGATTTCATTTTAGTTTCTTAACCCATCCCCAAACCACCGGGAATGCCGTGCCTTGTAGAAAGTTTGAACTCACCTCGGTTGCTCGGTTTGACTCTCAAAAATAGCTAACAGTCAAGGTCGGTCAATCACGTCCAAATATGATTACCAGTTAGTCATTTAGTGGTTTTCAAATAGAGCACAAAGTTCCTACACGTATCTATCACATAACATGCATCACTTTAACGGTTTATACCCATATAAGCTTCCCATCTATTCCCCACTCATAAACAAACATACGACATTGCACATAACACTTTTATAGACATATAACATGTAATATCATTCTCGGATAACCTACCCGACATTTAGACATGCAAATCACTACTTATGTCGTTTCAGCTTTTATATTCAAAACTGGGCTGTATTCTGGGATTTTAATAAAATAGTTAACTTATTCCAAAAATTCCTAAATTTTTACAGATTATCTTAAACGATCCAAATATTATTGTGTAAAAATATCGGGGTCCAGTTCATTACCAATATTTTATAAAAAATCATTTTCCGGACTGAAATCAAATTTATCTTTTTCTGACTGCTGTCCACGGAATAATTTATTTAAAATTCATCGAGAGTCTAATTTACAAAATTCCAGTGAGTAATTACAAATACATCGGTGGTCATCTACAGTACAATTTGCATGATCTAACTCTACACAGAATGCAAGTTATGGCAGAAAACAGAATGTATATTTTCAGCAGCAAAAATGCAGCTCTAGCTGCTGTTACAAAATGACACTTTAAAAATAGTAAACGGAGTCCAAAAATTATGATTCCAGTGCCATTAGAACCGTATTTCATAATACATAACTCTAGACTTCAGAAAATACATTTTTCGTTAAGTTACAGTCCTGTTACAGCCAACTGAAGTTGGCTGTAATTACCAAACAGCCTACTGTTTCAGCTTTTAACTTTCTAACTTATGTTCGATTGATTCCGTTAACATGTTTAGTGATCACAACAACATCAAACATCAATATTAACCAGCAAATCATCAGAAAATCAACAAGAATCATAACAACATCACTTCATCACTAGACTAGTTTATGTTCAAGACTTGTTTAAGGTTCTTTAGAGTTTCTTATCATTTTGATCACTACACATCTTTAACCACCTAAACAAGATGTAAGAAGCAAAGATCTAAGTTCTTACCACTAGTTCAAGACTAGGGAAGTTCGAGTGTAGAAAAATGGTGGATAAAAGAAGATGAGAGTGGTCCTTTAACTTCCGAACACACCGAGCTTCGTTGAACGCCTTGTAGCACCTAGAAGTACACTTGGATCGCTAGAATGAAAACCGAAAATGTGGTGGTGATGGGGAGGATGTTCGGCCGAGCTTTACTTTGAGGGAGAGAGATGGAGTGTTGTTGTTTTGAAGGTGAAGATGATATGTGTGGTTTCCTTGTGGTTTATAAAGAAGTTCTCCAACATTGCATTAACCACTAGTCTATGTGTCCCCTAAAGTACTTAACAAATAACTTAAACTATTAAAGAAAATCATGGGGGTGGGGGACACCTTATAACCGGTTTTGGGAGGGGGGTTTGGTTTAGTTGAGTGGTGATGGGTGGTTAGGGGTTATGGTTAGGTTCTAAGTGTGTTGGTTAGTTATTTAGATGTTATGTAATAGTATAGTGTGTTAGGGTGTTCGGGGACCCTAACTAGCTCAGAAAAATAGAAATAATATGTTTGACAATATTTTTGTGTTCCGGGTAAAGTCCGGTTATTCGGTTCGGTGTTGTTCCGTTAAAGTGTTTAATTAGTCCGTAAAGTGTCCTATATATATATTTTGTAACATTTTTAATTCTCAACACTCAGAAAAGCATACCGGACTATTTAGTAATTTTTTCTGTACACTACTAGTATGTTAACAAGCACATGTAAGTATAACATAGAAATCAGAGAGCAGTTAAATGATTCAGCACAGTCATCAAGCACTTTAATTATCATTAATAACTTGTACGGATACAAGGAATTATGAGGGTTGTCACATTCTCCCCCTGTTAAGAGAATTTCGTCCCGAAATTTAGCACCTGGTTACTGAGGAAGCTAGTTAAGTTGCATTGTTTTCCTGATTTTCCTGGGGTGTCACATCATCTCCCCGTTGATTTGGAATTTCGTCCCGAAATTCTACAGTAGCTTCAGCCTCAGTAGTGGTTGCACTTTTCTTAAATAGCTGGGGATACTTGAGTTTCATTTGGTCCTCTCGTTCCCAGGTATACTCTGGGCCACGACGGGAGTCCCAACGAACTCGGACGAGAGGTATCCTGGTGCGCTTGAGAATTTTAACATCTCGATCAGTGATCTCTACTGGTTCCTCGACGAATCGCAGCTGGTCGTCGATAGTGAGCTCCTTTAAGGGAACTATGAGGGTCTTATCTGACAGACACTTCTTCAGATTCGACACATGGAAAACATTGTGAACTCCGCTGAGTTCTTCAGGTAGATTCAACCTGTAGGCGACCTTGCCAATTTTCTCAATGATTTCGAACGGTCTGACATAACGCGGATTGAGCTTGCCTCGTTTGCCAAAACGGACTACACCTTTCCAAGGTGAGACTTTAAGTAGCACTCCATCCCCAACCTGGAACTCGAATGGCTTTCTTCGCTTATCAGCATAGCTTTTCTGGCGGTCACGAGCTGCCGCCATTCGTTGCCGTGTCTGAGCAATTCTCTCGGTTGTATCTGCTTAAAGTTCTGGGCCTGTGATTTGACTGTCGCCAACTTCTGCCCAACAGAGAGGTGATCGGCATTTCCGTCTGTACAACTCCTCGAACGGAGCAGCCTGGATGCTGGTGTGGTAGCTGTTGTTATACAAAAACTCCACTAGCAGGAGGTACTTTTCCCAGCCATTACCAAAATTGATTACACGTGCCCTAAGCATGTCTTCAAGGGTCTGGATGGTGCGTTCAGATTGCCCATCTTTCTGTGGATGATATGCTATGCTCATGTCTAATCGAGAACCAAAGGACTTGTGCATAGCTTGCCACAGTTCAGATGTAAAACGTGAGTCTCGATCAGAGATGATGGAAGTTGGCACTCCGTGCCTTGACACCACTTTCTTTAGGTAGATGTCTGCTAAAGTAGAAAACTTGTCGGTTCCCTTGATAGCCAAGAAGTGTGCAGACTTAGTCAATCGATCCACGATCACCCAAATGGTATCATTTCCGCGTTGAGATCTAGGCAGGCCAGTAACGAAATCCATGGAAATTTGCTCCCATTTCCACTTAGGTATCTCTGGTTGTTGAAGTAGGCCTGGTGGTTTCTGATATTTAGTCTTGACTCTCGCACAAGTCAAACATTTGCTAACGTAGGTTGCTATGTGGGCTTTCATACCAGGCCACCAATATGTAGTCTTGAGATCATGGTACATCTTATCCGAACCAGGATGTACTGAATAACGAGACTTGTGCGCTTCGTCCATCACAAGCTCGCGTAGGTTTCCATAAAGTGGAACCCAGATGCGCCCGTTAACATAATAGGCGCCGTCTTCCTTTTGTTCTAGCCGCTGCCTCGATCCTCGTAGGGACTCAGCCCTGATGTTCTTTGCTTCAACGCTTCAACCTGAGCATCTCGTATTTGGGCAGGAAGACTAGAGTGAATGGTAAGCTGTAACGCACGTACACGCTTAGGTATAGTATCCTTTCGACCGAGGGCGTCGGCCACCACATTGGCTTTGCCCGGATGATAGTTGATTGCTCATTCATAATTGTTCAAGAGTTCGACCCATCGGCGTTGTCGCATGTTTAACTCCTTTTGCTTGAAGATATGCTCGAGACTCCTGTGATCGGTGTAAATGGTGCACTTGGTACCGTACAGGTAATGTCTCCATATCTTAAGCGTGAAAAAAATGCTCCCAATTCCAAGTCGTGCGTAGTGTAGTTCCTTTCGTGAACCTTAAGTTGGCGCGATGCGTAGGCAATGACCTTGTCACGTTGCATCAACACGCAACCATGGTTGCAGAAATCGGCCTAGGCGGCCGATTAATCGGCGCCTAGGCGCTAGGCGGTTGGCTACTGATTAATTTTAAGCTAGTCGGTGGAATTAATCGGTTTTGGTCAAAGTCGGTCGTAGGCGGTCCTAGGCGGTAAAAATCGGTCCTAGGCGGTCAAAAATTGGATTAATTGGACTATATTAATCGGTCAAAATGGGTCAAAATCGGTCCTAGGCGGTCAAAATTGGTCAAAATCGGTCAAAATCGAACCATACTATCTGAAACTTGAAGTATTTATGTGAATTTTGAAGTATTATTTTTATATTATTGGGTATATATATATAATTTTGAAAAAATACATATAAAAATCCCATTCCGATTAATCCCGATTAATCCCGATTAATCCCTAGGCGGTACCTCACCGCCCGACTAGTGCCTAGCGCCTTCTACAACATTGCACGCAACCAAGTCCTTGGATGGAAGCGTCGCAATAAACCACGAAATCATCTGTGCCTTCAGGCAATGAGAGGATAGGCGCGCTACAAAGTCTATCCCTTAAGGGCTGAAAAACAGCTTCCTGTTCATCACCCCAAGGATAGGTGACACCCTTCTGAGTCAGTGAAGTGAGAGGTTGCGCAATCTTTGCGAAATCCTTGATAAACCTTCAGTAATACCCTGCCAAACCCAAGAATTGGCGGATTTCTGTTGGTGTACGGGATGCAGGCCAGTTCTTGATCGAGTCAACCTTAGATGGATCCACATGAATTCCATCCTTGTTTACCACATGGCATAGAAAGTGGACTTCGCGAAGCCAGAAGTCACATTTCGAAAATTTAGCATACAGTTGCTCTGCTCGAAGAAGTTCCAGCATAAGTCATAGATGCTGCTCGTGTTCCTCCTGACTCTTCGAATAGATCAGGATGTCGTCGATGAAAACAATAACGAACTTATCCAAGTAAGGCTTGCACACTCGGTTCATGAGATCCATGAAAACCGCGGGTGCATTCGTCAATCCGAAAGGCATGACCAGAAACTCGTAATGGCCGTAGCGAGTTCTGAACGCTGTTTTGGAGACGTCCTCCTCTCGGACTCTCAGCTAATGGTAGACTGACCTCAGGTCAAATCTTGGAGTAATAGCTCGACCCTTGCAATTGGTCGAACAAGTTGTCAATACGTGGGAGAGAATAACGATTCTTCACGGTCACCTTGTTGAGTTCGCGGTAGTCAATACACATTCTGAAGGTACCGTCCTTCTTCTTCACAAACAAGACTGGGGCTCCCCAGGGCGAAGAGCTAGGACGTACGAAACCCTTCTCCAAGAGTTCTTGTAATTGCGTGGATAGTTCTTCAAGTTCTGGCGGGGCTAGACGATAAGGTGCTCGAGCTATGGGCGCCGCTCCAGGAGCTAGCTCGATTTGAAACTCAACTTGATGATGAGGCGGAAGACCAGGCGATTCCTCAGGAAATACCTCGGGAAAGTCACGTACAATAGGAGTGTCTCCAATTCTCTTTTCTTCCATTGATGTGTCAGTAACGAGTGCTAGAATGGCAGTGTGGCCCTTTCGCAGACACTTCTGGGCCTTAAGGAAAGAGATAATGCCTACGACAGCACCACTCTTGTCACCATGAATCATGAGAGGTTCTTCACCAGAACGAGGGATACGGACAATCTTCTTGTTGCAAAGAATTTCCGCTTGGTGTTGAGATAACCAATCCGCCCCAATAACAACGTCAAAATTACCCAGAATGATAGGAATGAGGTCGATAGGGAAGGTCTGACCAGCTAAGACGAGGTTACAACCCTTAACTGTGTGTGCCCTTAAGACTTTCACCATTAGCTAGTTCTACAACATGTTTGGTGTTTTTAAGGGTAATGGGGTACGCTTAAGCACTTGACTAACCCTTAGGAACACATATCTAACATCGGCACCCGAATCATCTAAGATAGAAACAAAGAAATTGTCTGGTAGGAACTTACCCGCCACAACGTTGGGGTTGTTTCTTTCTTCCTCTTGTCCATTCAGGAACTCATGCTCACCAGTCCTGCGGTTGTCCTTATTGTCTCCGCTATTATTCCCGTTGCCCTGGTTGCTACTCGGATTTTGATTCTGATTCAGCTATGGACAGTGTCTCTTGAAGTGACCTTCAGCACCGCACTGGAAGCATCCCTTATTACCCTGCTGGTGTTGCTGTTGGTGCTGGGGAGCTTGTGGCTGCTGTTGTCGATTCTGATTCGTAGGACGTGAGCTCCTGCAATCTCTGGCTTTATATCCAGGCTTGTTACATCTCTGACAACAACCCTTGTTGTACGGCCTGCTATGGTGCAAACTACATCGATTGCACTTAGGGTGATTTCCCCTGTATCCACCCTGACCTTGATTTCCAGAAAACTGCTGACTGGGGCTCCTGTGTTCATCTGTCTTTCGACGCTGGGACTGGGACTGAACTGGAGTGGAACCCCTGCCCGAATTTCCATCCCACTTGCGCTTGTCATTGCTGGGAGCACCAGTAGCAGTAGTGCTAACGCGCTTGGGCAGCTTGCCCTCTTCCACCGCCTGATCGGTGAGTTGGTGTGCCAAACGAATGACTTGCTGGATTGTGGAAAGGTTGGCCTCAATTACAGACCCTTGGATCTCCAGGACTAAGCCTCTGAGGTATAGCTTGATCCATCTGGATATGGGTCGTGACAAGTTAGGACATAAGTCAGCCAAGTCGTTGGACCTCTTTGTGTACGCCTCAATTTCTGATCCTTCCATCTTCAAACCATAATACTCTGTTTCAAATTCCAGAATGTCATCCAGGTGGCAGAATTTTTCCTTAATCAAATCCTTGAAGTCGCTCCAGGGGTGGCATTTGCGTCTGCCAACCCGAGCGTCTGAACTTGTGCGTTCCACCAAGAATACGCTTTCCCTTGCAACATGACAGTAGCGTACTCTACTCGTTTGCCGGCAGGGCTTTCACTTTCTTCAAATGTATATTCGATTCTTCGGATCCAGTGCAGAAGGTCGATTGCTCCTCCAGTGCCGTTGAAAGTGGGAGGTTTGCATTTCAGGAACGCCCTGAAGGTGCCCATGTGTGTTTGAGAGTGCATGGGTTGACTCCCTGATTGGGTTGCAAAGGCTTCAGCAATCCGCTCGTCAATCAAGGTCGTCAGCTGACCCTAGGTCATGTTGAGACGTCCACTCATGGTCTTCACATCGAAGGAACTCACATAAGAAAGGTGTCGCAAAGCGCGTAAGTGTGGAGTGACAGAAGAGAGTAAGCACACAAAATTCAAATAGCAATTATCACGTTAATTAATGCACAGTGTGAACTATCTAACTGACAATATAACAAAAATCATACCACCTATTGTGTCGAGTCTTGCACGTGGAGCGAAGCGTCGTTGTGGATCGTTGAGCACTCAACAGGTTATAGTCTGGTTTTGTCAAAAACCTTTTCCTTTTTAAAACCAAGTTCACTATAACCAATGGCTCTGATACCAATCTGTCACACCCCCAAAATCCACCATGCGGAGTATCACCGCTTGGAGGCGTGACATGACCAGGATCGAGCCACCAATCATATTGAACAACGTAATTAAGTAAATAAGACCAACCACAATACGATTGGTGACCAAAGCTAGTTAACCATATTCAGTTTAAACAGCAGAAGCATAAAACGTGAAACCAAAACATAAGTTTCATAGTTCATAAGTTTAAAGGTTTGGTACGGTACATAACAATCCACATCCCACAACGACCACCTCCTCGTGCAAGCTCCGTAAGCGTCTAGCGACCTGTAAGGCATGTAACAACGAGTCAACAACAAAGTTGAGTGAGTTCACGGTTGGTTGATTAGTTTTAAGTTGTTTCTGAAAAACGTGGTTTGACTTTCGTTGGCTTATATGCCGTGGGGGTTACCCCTTAGTTGAAAGTATGTTTAACCAGATTCTTTTTATTACCCAAATCATACCCATAATTAGTGGGGGTTTTCCCCATGTAAACCACTAGACTGTCCTGATATCGACAACTGACGAATAACGTGCCCTACATCAATGTTATATCATCATTGACAGTTTGCCATAGTCCATTAGTACACGCCCGTTCGGACGACACGGTGTGAGGTTTGTTAAACCTAATAGCGCTATTAACTAATGACCCGTTCGCCATTGGCCTCGACGATTAAGTCGATATAAATTTGAGGGCTTAGGTGATAGAGTTTTGTCTAGTAAGTTTTAAGGTTGTTGTCCTGCCCAAGGAGGACGAACGTATGTATTCTGCACAAGGAGAATTCGTAGGATTAATAATGGCATCCTACCTATGGAGGATGGCCGTACATATCCTACCCAAGGAGGATATGTAGATTTCATTTTAGTTTCTTAACCCATCCCCAAACCACCGGGAATCCCATGCCTTGTAGAAAGTGTGAACACACCTCGGTTGCTTGGTTTGACTCTCAAAAATAGCTAACAGTCAAGGTCGATCAATCACGTCCTAATATGATTACCAGTTAGTCATTTAGTGGTTTTCAAATAGAGCACAAAGTTCCTACACGTATCTATCACATAACATGCATCACTTTAACGGTTTATACCCATATAAGCTTCCCATCTATTCCCCACTCATAAAAAAACATACGACATTGCACATAACACTTTTATAGACATATAACATGTAATATCATTCTCGGATAACCTACCCGACATTTAGACATGCAAATCACTACTTATGTCGTTTCAGCTTTTATATTCAAAACTGGGCTGTTTTCGGGGATTTTAATAAAATAGTTAACTTATTCCAAAAATTCCCAAATTTTTACAGTTTATCTTAAACGATCCAAGTATTATTATGTAAAAATATCGGGGTCCAGTTCATTACCAATATTTTATAAAAAATCATTTTCCAGACTGAAATCAGATTTATCTTTTTCTGACTGCAGTCCACGGAATAATTTATTTAAAATTCATCGAGAGTCCGATTTACGAAATTCTAGTGAGAGAATTACAAATACATCGGTGGTCATCTACAGTACAATTTGCATGATCTAACTCTACGCAGAATGCAAGTTATGGCAGAAAACAAAATGTATATTTTCAGCAGCAAAAATGCAGCTCTAGCTGCTGTTACAAAATGACACTTTAAAAATAGTAAACGGTGTCCAAAATTTATGATTCCAGTGCCATTAGAACCGTATTTCATAATACATAACTCTAGACTTCAGAAAATACATTTTTCGTTAAGTTACAGTCCTGTTACAGCCAACTGAAGTTGGCTGTAATTACCAAACAGCCTACTGTTTCAGCTTTTAACTTTCTAACTTGTGTTCGATTGATTCCGTTAACATGTTTAGTGATCACAACAACATCAAACATCAATATTAACCAGCAAATCATCAGAAAATCAACAAGAATCAATACAACATCACTTCATCACTAGACTAGTTTATGTTCAAGACTTGTTTAAGGTTCTTTAGAGTTTCTTATCATTTTGATCACTACACATCTTTAACCACCTAAACAAGATGTAAGAAGCAAAGATCTAAGTTCTTACCACTAGTTCAAGACTAGGGAAGTTCGAGTGTAGAAAAATGGTGGATAAAAGAAGATGAGAGTGGTCCTTCAACTTCCGAACACACCGAGCTTCGTTGAACGCCTTGTAGCACCTAGAAGTACACTTGGATCGCTAGAATGAAAACTGAAAATGTGGTGGTGATGGGGAGGATGTTCGGCCGAGCTTTACTTTGAGGGAGAGAGATGGAGTGTTGTTGTTTTGAAGGTGAAGATGATATGTGTGGTTTCCTTGTGGTTTATAAAGAAGTTCTCCAACATTGCATCAACCACTAGTCTATGTGTCCCCTAAAGTACTTAACAAATAACTTAAACTATTAGAGAAAATCATGGGGGTGGGGGACACCTTATAACCGGTTTTGGGAGGGGGGTTTGGTTTAGTTGAGTGGTGATGGGTGGTTAGGGGTTATGGTTAGGTTCTAAGTGTGTTGGTTAGTTATTTAGATGTTATGTAATAGTATAGTGTTAGGGTGGTCGGGGACCCTAACTAGCTCAGAAAAATAGAAATAATATGTTTGACAATATTTTTGTGTTCCGGGTAAAGTCCGGTTATTCGGTTCGGTGTTGTTCCGTTAAAGTGCTTAATTAGTCCGTAAAGTGTCCTATATATATATTTTGTAACATTTTTAATTCTCAACACTCAGAAAAGCATACCGGACTATTTAGTAATTTTTTCTGTACACTACTAGTATGTTAACAAGCACATGTAAGTATAACATAGAAATCAGAGAGCAGTTAAATGATTCAGCACAGTCATCAAGCACTTTAATTATCATTAATAACTTGTACGGATACAAGGAATTATGAGGGTTGTCACAATACGATGTTGTCTAGGCACGTGAATATAGGTATACGCTAAGTATAGAGCTATACGGGGCTTATAATTGTGAATTCAAAACATTATATAGACGTCCATCTGCATACGAATCAAGGAGAAATATATCGCATTCTTCACATCCTAGGTTATTCACTTCATCGGTTATTATTTGTTGCACGTCTGTGGAGCTAAAATGACATCGTTTTAGGACGGGAATTATTTCTTTGGACAGTATATAACGACTCGTGGGGAGTGCATGATTCTAATGAGGAGGAAGAGGTTGCGGCTGGCGTCCCTATTGATCAAAACAAAAGTTACTAGACTTGAACGAGGCTCCGACTCCACCTGTTGATGAACCATATTACCTGGCACATCAAGTGTATCCGAATCATGGATACGGGTGTGAATCTTCGTACATGCAACAAGGTAATCCGGATGGATACGTAGGATATGGTGTTGAGCATGCCCCTGTTGATGAATCATATTACCTGGCACAACAATCATATCCGGATTACGGATATGGGTGCGAAGTTTCTTACGTGCAACAAAATAATTCGGATATATACGGAGGATATGGTGATGAGCCTCCAAACACACCACTGTATGACGATTATCAACCCTCTAACCCGGGCAATTAGTTTCAAATTAAGCAGGTATCGCATTAATATTTGTATTATTGTTAAAATTCGTATTATTGTTAAAATATTATTAATATTATTATTATTGTTAATATTTGTATTATTGTTATAATAATAATATTAATAGTTATATTTGTATTGTTGTTAGAATTCTTAATATTATTATTATTGTTATAATATAATTATTAATTATATTTATATCGTTGTTAGAATTATTATTATTATTATTATTATTATTGTTAAAATTGTAATTTGTATTATTGATAAAATATTATTAATATTTTTGTTAATATAATATTTGTATTACTGTTAAAATATTATTAACATTATTATTATTGTTATTATTTGTTTTAATAATATTTAATAATTCTATTTGTATTATTGTTAGAATTCTTAATATTATTATTATTGTTAAAATTAAAATTTGTATTGTTGTTAAAATATTATTAATATTATTATTATTGTTAATATTTGTATTATTGTTATAATATAATTATTAATTTTATTTGAATTGTTGTTATAATATAACTATTATTATTATTGTTATTAATATTTTTGTTAAAATTAAAATTTATATTATTGTTAAAATATTATTAATATTATTATTATTATTATTGTTAATAACGTAACTGTTTTTTAGCATTTCATGTTTGTAACTGATCTGAATAATTGGGTACAAGCAACGAGAAAGAAGAATGGTTACGTTATTGTGACTCATCGATCAAAGAATATTGGTGGTACTACGGGGATGGTATGGCTTGTGTGCGACCGTGATAGTGAGCACTATAGTAAAGCAACAGTTAGGAAAGTTGGCAGCAAAAAAATTGGTTACCCATTTTCATTACTCGCGGTACTGGATGTGACGAATGACACGTGGGAGTTAGTAGTGGAAAACCCGAAACATAACCACGAACTTGCGTAGAGTTTGTTCAACCACGCGTTTGTGCCAAGATTTACTGAATGCGAATACATATTTCAAACCATAAGAAAGCAGTACCCCGATAGCCTCCATTTTCAGAAAGACGTGCAAAATACGGTTAAGAAAATTAGAGCATCATAGATGAACGAAAAGACTCCCATGCTGCATGAAAACTAATTCATTTACGAAACCCGGCAGGAACCCAGAACAGATGTTGTAACAGAGATTTTCTTTGTTCATCCCCAGTCAAGTATTATGTGGCGTGCATTTCCACACGTGCTGTTGATCGACGCGACATGCAAAACAAACATCTACAACATGCCATTTGTCCAAGTTGTGAGTTTGACGTCGACCAACAAGTCTTTTTGTATCGCACATGTCGTTATATGCAAAGAACGAAGGGATAATTTCGTGTGGGTGCTTGAAAGGATTAAGTCAATGTTGCATGAATGTATGCAGTCGCGTGTGATAATAGCGGATAGAGAGCTAGCCCTAATTAACGGGTGTGCTAAAGTATTCCCGAACGCCTCTAGGTATCTATGCGATTTCACATCGAACAGAATATCTGTAAAAATTGCAAGCAAGGGTTCAATAAAGAAGATTGGGAGAAATTTTTGTCGTATTGGTGGATATTGTGCGACTCTGCTTCAGAGCCCATATATGACTACAACTTGCGCAAAATGTATAACCGACTTGTGGCTTGTAACCATTCAAGTAAGTGTGTGTACGATAACTGGCTCAAAATATATTTACACACGTTTTTACATTTAATTTATTATTTTACTTTTGTAGGGGTCTTTAATTATGTGTACAATAACTGGCTCAAAGACTATAAAGAAATGTTTGCTTTTGCGTGGACTAATAAGAGTCGCAACTTTGGTCAGTGCGCCACTAACAGAGTTGAGAGCCAGCATGCTAAATTGGAGAGATACATTTGAGATAGGAGTTCTCTGAACCGAATAATGGGATGTTTCATGGATATAGTTGCAACTTAGATAGGGGAAATAGAAAAAAGTTTCACCGAAAGCCTCGAAAAAACGATGAACCACCACAGACTACCACTATTTGACAGCCTACGTGGAAAGGTTTCCTATAAAGCACTTGACTTGCTGGAAAGAGGGTTAATGAGGAAGCTAGAGGTGTTGCAAAACCTCAATACATCATGTGGTTGCTATATGTGGCTTAGTTGTGGGTTGCCGTGTGCTTGTAGGCTGCAAAAGTACAGACGTACATGTAAAAGATCTTAAACCTACAAACCTTTTATTATTTAGTACGATTTTAGCAGCTTACACACTGCATTGATTTAACTGTGCAGAGCGTAAGATACAACTCAAAGACGTAGATGTATTCTGGCGTAAGCTTGACTTACTCCATGTAAACTGATAGATGAGGAGGTCGATGTTGTAGAAGAGCTCAATATTGTGCAGCAAAAATTAGAGTCGCAATCCCTTGCTAATAAAAAGCTTGATTTCAAAGATAAAAGCGGTCTTGACCCTAACCAAATCAACTAAGAAACCACCGATTGTCCAGCAAGATACTAGCGGTCGGCCAACATCAAAGAAAGTACAACAAAGGTTAAAAGAAGCTGCGAGAAACAGCTCCTTTGATGAGGCAAGCAACATATATGTAGGTTCCCCCAAAAATAGGTACGATGCTCCCTGACATAGCTCATACGTATCGTCAAAGGGCTCTCGTGGAACTAGTTCGGTTGTAAAGTCTGAACCCAAAATGCAACAAAGTCATTCAACGACTTCTAAAAAGAAAGAGACGCGGGATGATCATGGGTTTCCATTAATAAAGGGGACGTGAACTTGTTAACCATAATAAGGTTTCAGCGACAGATTCCATCAGTGTTACAGTATTACATATCATGTATACAAGTGTGAGGACATACGGTCATTGTGGGTTTCGGTCTACGGGTGTCGGGTTAGGTTTTGGGGAACACGTATGGCTCCGTGTTCGAAAGGATCTAGTACTAGAGATGGATCATAATGTATCGCTATGGTCCCATATATTCGAAGCATGGGGCGAAGGACAATTTAACCAGATACGTAGGAGCATCTCTTGGCATTCAGTGGAAGCTTCACCCGAAAGTCACTGGATGGAAATGCCCCATACAGGGCTTCTCCTAGCGTAAAGGTATAATATCGTCGTCCACGTGCTAAGCATCTATGGGAGTTGTACTTTCTTCCCGTTATTGAATGCCCCTGATGAGCCACGACCTCAAGCGATAACACTCGAACATGTTAACGAGGGACAATTCATACGTGTTAAGTTGGAAGGGACAATATCTTGGTTATCTTCTGAATTGCAGGAAGATAACCTTATATACATTGTTAATGTGACGGCTATGGCGGTTAAGAATTTGGTGGTAACAACCGTCACGACACGTGACGGTTTGCCGACACGGTTTTCGATTACAAATATAATACATCGTCTGCAATCCTAATAAACATAATAATGAGTCAATTAACCTAAGCTACGAATAATGTACATACCATACATACTAGATTACGTTTCTAGTTCAATATATATGTCACACCCCCAAAATACCACGTGATGGAACCCCGCTAGGCGTGTGACGTACCAGGATCTAGCCACCAATCACATTGAACTATTTACGAGATATTATATAAAAGATCCCATTTATTACATGAAAGTATTCTCAAACACAACTTAAAGTTTAAGAGGTTCAGCGGAACATAAAGTAGTTCATTGTTCAACTGTTTCAAAACCAAATGCACGAAACCAATAAACTTATCACGTGTTTCCAAGAAGCTCGACCCATGACCACTCTAGCAATCCCAGACAGTAAGTTCCCCATTCATAGAATCTAACGACCTGCAAGCATGCAACAAGTGTATCAGCACAAAGCTGGCGAGTACACAGTTTTATGAAAACGTTAGTTACCAAGTGTTAAGTTCAATTTAATGACAATGTTGCTAATAACTCGAGTACCGCAAGATGGCATCAGATTGTTAGCCCGTCCCCAATGCCCCTATCAAAACATTGGTCATGATTTAAGGTCATTAGTTCATGCCCGTCCTCTCAGGTACGGTGTGAGGTTGCCAAGCCTAATAGCGCTATCAACTAATACCCCGTTACCTCTCAGGTAACTAATTCGGTATAAGATGGGACTTAAAGTGATAGGAATGAGTGTATTATCCAACATCCCAATTTTAACCCAGAAAAGACATATTCCCCTCAGGAATACCCGTTTGATTGTCCCACCCACCGGGACCCATGCTCAAGAGAAGTGAACTCACCTTAGACTTACTCAGTAGATTAAGTAACTTGAACTAATGTGGTCAACCACGTCCTATTATGATTACCATACAAGTCAGGTTCGGTTTAAGTAACACACCTAATGTAGTACACGTATCATACAAGTTGTACACAAGTACTGATCATGGCCTAGTACATATATATATACCACATACAGTTTACTGAAACACATAACACATCTGTTCTCATTATTCAGTCCAACCACATAAACACAAGTCCAAATAATGCGCGACCTGTTTCAAGTGTGCGGCCCACTATATTTTTGGGCCCAACTTCTATTTCAAAAATGATCATCAGTCGAGACCATGAGGTCTCGACTCGCTATCTCTGAAGTCTCGAGTCGCCACCGGTGATCTCGAGTGATGAATTCATTTGTCGAGACTACGAGGTCTCGAGTCAGGTCTCGAGTCGCAACCGGGACTCGCAACCACTGGTCTCGGGTTCTCTCATTTGATGATGCTTGGTCTCGAGTCGGAACCATGAGGTCTCGAGTCTAGACTACTTCATTTACAGTTGTTCACTCCTTAAATTATGGCAATCAGGTACAATCATTTTATCAGTTACACACTTTTCGAATTCATTGCAAACAACCAATTAATCATCACAACAACATTCAAACGGATCAAATAGCACCATGAATCTCTAAAATCAAGTAATCAGTTTATCAAGTATCACTAGACTATCAATATCAAATCTGATAAAAAATCATAATCATCATCACCATTCGATTTTTATCCCTAATTCGATATCATGAACATCATAATCAGATTTATATTAACGAAGGTATTAGCATACTAACATTAAACCCCAAGTTTACTGCATAAAGAATGTTTGCCGAAACTTTTACGAACACGGAATACATATAAGCAACGGAAATCATAAAATCACAGCCATATTCTCATTCAAAGAAACAACAAGACTAGGGAGCAACACAACACTAAAATGCTCGAATTAAACAATGATTTCGTACTAACCGTGAGAGAGATGCGAGCAAGAAGAGAGCATCGATAGAAGGGAGTCGCGACCGAGAGAGGAGGGTATGCTTGCTGCCGTCGCACAAGTTGGAAGGGAAAAAGGGTTTGGTATAATCCTTATGTTTTGTTAGTTATGAACATCACACACAAGCCATGTGTGTGTATGTGATGCGGAAAGGGCCGGGCCATATCCGGGTTTCATTTAGGCCGAGAATGGATCGGACAAAGGTGTGCGGCCCAAGTGCCTTAGTGTGACGAGATTTATACATCCTTACAATATTCACATAACACATAACACGTATACGTAACCATTTACTTATAATCACACATATAATATTCAAGTAGCAAACAACACGAGACAAGGATCAATACAATGAAAGGATTCTGAAAATAATGGGTTGTCACATCATCCCCAACTTGAAAGAAATTTCGTCCCAAAATTTGATGAACAATCAATCACTGGGGAGAAGTGGTAGTTCAGGATGACTGTGGGTTTTCCTCGGGTGCCACATCATCCCCAACTTGAAAGGGAACTTCGTCCCAAAATTCGCCAGTTGCATCAGGATTTGATTCAGAAGTTTTGAACAGCTGAGGATACTTGAGCTTCATCTGATCCTCGCGTTCCCATGTGAACTCTGGTCCACGTCTTGAGTTCCAATGAACTCTCACGATTGGGATTCGACTGTGTTTACGGACCTTAACTTCTCGGTCCATGATTTCTATGGGTTCTTCAACGAACTGCAACTTCGTCGATTTTTAGTTCTTGAAATGGTACCACAAGTGTTTTATCGGACAAACACTTCTTTAGATTTGAAACATGGAAGACATCATGAACGTTACCCAACTCATCAGGTAATTCGAGCTTGTAGGCCGCTTTACCGATTCGTTCCAGGATTTTAAATGGACCCACATAACGTGGATTAAGCTTACCGCGCTTCCCAAAGCGCACCACACCCTTCCAGGGTGAGACTTTCAGCATAACACGATCACCTACGGCGAATTCCAAGGGTCTCCTACGATTATCAGCGTAGCTTTTCTGATACTCATGCACTGCCTTTATACGATTCCTAACCTGAACAATCTTCTCAGAGGTTTCAAGCACAAGTTCTGGACCCGTGATCTGGATGCCATCCACCTCAGCCCAACAAAGAGGAGATCAGCATTTCCGTCCGTACAATGCCTCGAACGGAGCTGCCTGGATACTGGACTGGTAACTGTTGTTGTAAGAGAACTCTATCAAAGGCAAGTGCTTCGTTGGTAAGGATGTATTTGTGTATGATGGCTTTGAAGTTTTTGTTGTAGCATTTTGAAAACAGAGAAGTATCTCTACCCTTCTGGTCGATCGATCGAACGGTCGTTCGATCGGATAACGATTCAATTGGTAGGACACTTAGTGAGAACAAGTTCACAGCAGGATTGTCACTCAATCAGATAGCAATCCGATCGGTTGGCAATCCGTTCGTTACTGATGATATTTGAAAAATTGCGAAAATGATTAAGTGTCGAAGTTCCAAATGTCACATGGTCGGATGGTCGTTCGATTGGATGGCTATCTGATCGAGCGGCATTCCGTTCGATGTTCAGATCCTTGAAAATTGAGTAAAAAGTTGAAGTGTTGAATCCTCAAGTGCAATTCGATCGGATGGCAATTCGATCGGATGGCAATCCGACTGGATGGCAATCCAATCGGACGACAATCCGTCCCACGATCTGATCGTGTTGCTAACTTGAAAATTCGTTAAGTTTTACGGTTGCTCGAGATGATTTGACAACGTGCTAAGCAACGGAACCTCGTTAAGACCCAAGTTATCCGATCGAACAGGAATCACCCAAGTCCGATTAGTTTACTGGTTCATGACGGTTGTTCCTGTTTAACTCGAAATCAGTTATCTCTTTGATAGAAACTAGATCTTGAACCAACACATCACCAAGAAGGAGTAGAAGATCAGAACGAGCTCCGATTCTATCGGTTTTGAGTGCATTGAGTGTAAAAGAGTTGAAAGAAAGTTAGAAAACCATCTTTCAATCCTTTTAATCATGCATATGTGTAGATCTATGCGAAAACATCGTTTAATCATGTGGAAATCCTTCAGATCTAAGTTGTTCTTGGTGGAATGAAGTCAAATCCTTAAGTTCATAAGAACTCCATGATGACATCATCCTAGAACACCTCAAATCCACTGATTTCATGGTTAAAAGTTAAGATTCAAAGGTGAAAAAGATGAAGGAGTGCGTGTAGATCATAGAAGTACAAGATTTAGGTTGAAAACTTACAAGAATCACGAGAAATCGAGAGAAATGAGTGCTTGAGCGAGCTGGTTGAGTGGAGGAGCTGTCTTTTCACAAATGATGTGACAGGAGGGTATTTATAGGGTTTCCAAAAGAGGAAAGTGCACAAGGGTCGGATTGGTCACTGATCGGATGGCCACTCGATCGGTTGGCCACCCGATCCATGTGTCCGGCGTGTTGAGTTTTATCGTTTCGATTCGCGTGTTGAGCGTTGCGATGCGTTTCGAGTGATGCGATGCGATAGAATTACCCATTATTTACACAAATAACCTAACTACTATATCTAACATACAATCACTGTAAATAACTTGCGTTTAGCATTTGTGATTGATTTGCGATGCGATAGAGTTGCGATTGCGTTTGGATTAATCACCATCAACATAAAGTAAACATGCATAAGTAACACGTAAGTAACACACACACGTAAAACAATATTCAGAATCTATCAATCAAGGCACGAATGCGACTGCGATGCAGTTAGCGATAAAGCGATAAAACATGCGATAAATAGCGATTAAACCTCGATTATTAATAAATACTCCACATAATACAACTAAAGTGATAAAATAAATAGACTAATTACAGTCAAAGAAGTCAAAACAGTAGTTGAGCAAGGAGTGACAGATCGCAATCAGCTATCTTTTCTTCCTTTGACTTCAATCTTGACTTTGACTTTGACTTCCATAACACGGGGTGTTACAGCCTCCCCTACTTAAGGGAATTTAGTCCCGAAATTAGGCTTTGGCCGTAACAAACAACTGCGGGTGCTTCGCCTTCATGTCACTTTCGAGTTCCCAGGTGAACTCTGCGCCTCGTTTGCCTTCCCAGCGAACCTTCACAATGGGAATGCGTGAGCGCCTGAGCTTCTTGGTTTCTCGATCCATGATCTCGACAGGCTTCTCCATGAAGTGTAATGTTTCGTCCACTTGGAGATTGTCACCCCCCCAAAATACCACCTAGGGAATGTCCCTGTTAGGCGTGTGACGTACCAACAACGAGCCACTAATTACATTGAACCCATACAAGTTTCAAAACAGGATCCTCAATTATTAATGAAAATACCATTCACAAGTTTAAATGAAAACCAATATGTTCAGCAGAAGCAAATAGTAAACCAAAGTTAAACTGTTTCAAAACCAATGTAGAAAATCAATAAGTCAATCACATGAATCCCTCCAGTCGACCCATGACCACTCCAGCTACTCCAGACAGAAAGTTCCAAATCCAAGACATCTAACGACCTGCGAGCATGCAACAAGTGTATCAGACAACGCTGGTGAGTTCATAGTTTTACAAAACGTTGGTTACCAAGTGTTTAGTTAAGTTCATTGATTGCAATTCTGAAAACAATGTTGATAATACCCCGATACAATACGGCTTCTGATTTACATTGCCCTTTCTCCAATGCTCCTATCAAAGCATTGGTCATGACTAGGTCATTAGTTCAACACCCGTCCTCCCAGGTATGGGGTGAGGTTGGCAAACCTAAGTAGCGCTACCAACTAATACCCGTTACCTCTCCGGTAACACAAAAGATGGGACTTAAGAATGACAGGGTGAGATTATTATCCAACATCCCAGTTTTACCCAAAAGACTTATCCATCCCCGAGATACCCACTGACTGTCCCAACCACCGGGACGCATGCTCAAGAGTAGTGAACTCACCTTTGGTTTGCTCGGTAAGATTAAGGCACGTATTCCAAGTTGATCAATTAGTCCCTAATGTGGTTACCACTAACCGTTAGAATCTCATTCTACCAAACCACACATGTAACAACTTGTAACAATTAACACATAGCCACAAAATAAACATTCGGGTTTCATACATTTCACATAGCCCGTTCACGTCTCACATAAACACTTTGCAACATTATATAAATTAATCACATAATATGCTGTGCAACCCGGAGTTTCACTCGCGGCCCAAGACTTTACCAAGCCACCCTAAATACCGATTTACCCAGCCCACTCGGCCAGGCCCAACTTCTGGTCCGATTACTCAAGAAGTGGGCTTGTAACTAACCGGGATGTAGCACAATTCATGTGCGGCCCAACTTACACTTAATGTTTTCCCTATTTGTTTGTGTAGCCCAGTTGGCGTACAAAGCCCAATCCCAACACGTTTGTTATTGTTCTACTCTTTAACCCAATAACCCTTTCTAATTCCCTTGATTATATTCATAATCAGTATGCATAACACAATTAAATCCAATCAAGTTTTGTGCATAAAACATGACTAATTATTCTAACTAATCGGCCCAACTCAATTACATGAATTCATTAGTTTATTTATTTATAACAGCCCAACTTAAATATCTACATATCCTCAGCCCATATGTATTATTACTAATCCAATTATCAGTTATCATATGTCCTATACATTCTGAAATACTCATGTGCATAAATTGAAACCAGGAATCTTGTATAACTCTGATTATTATAACTAAACTTGGGAACAAATAACTCATGCCAATTAACATCACAAATTAACATTCAAATTAAATCAACAATATAACTTTCCTGTTCTTATTCATCATCACACAACAATTATCATTTACATGATTACACTCATAATCCCAATTAAAGAATATCCACTAACCCCTAACCCTCCATTCGATCCTGATCTAAATACCCCATCCTCAAAGAAATCTATACACACATTCTTTGTTTTATCAATGCTATCATGAATGCTTCTAGTTTCGTTCTAGACAGTTTCATTATCAATACACGTACCAATAATCCCTAACTCACAATAACATCACATATACGCATACTAACTTGTTAATCAAGTTCATGTATAACAAAACAAGAAATCAAGAAACAATATAAAGCCGAATCCACTAACCGCAAGACTCGATCGACAGAGATGATGTTGCCTCAAAGGGGGGGGGGGGGAGTCTCCTGTCGCACGATCTAGGGATGGAGAGTAGGGTTTTTCTTTGTTTTAAGTTGTGAGTTTATCAGGAACATATTACGTATATTAAGACTTGATAAGAGTTTGGGGCACTTAATCCCTTTTTGGCCGAAAATAGTGGACTCAAGCCCATAAAGGCTGCCGCAACCCAACAGTAATAACTCATGGGTAATTATGGCTTAATTGGTTCGGGCCTACCTACAAACAAGTGTGGGCCGATGTGCAAGGAGAGTAAAGTGAAGGTTCTAGGTGTGTGTGGCCCAATATCATACGTGGCTTCTATAACTAATTGACACCCACTCAAACACGATTACACTCGATGATTTTTATCCTAGCAAAACGTTTAACCACAGTTTAATGTAGCAAGGACGCGAAATGGAATGATTATGAGTATATTATGATCACAAGGCTAACGACACTAATCTTGAAAGTTCGGATTGTCACATCATCCCCAACTTGAAAGAAATTTCGTCCCGAAATTTGACAAGTACTGCAAAAGTGACACGGTAACCCAAAAGTGACACAATGTTAGGTCAGGATGACTGTGGATTTCCCCAGGTGCCACATCATCCCCAACTTGAAAGGGAATTTCGTCTCAAAATTCGCCAATGATAACAGACGTTGACACAATCGTTTAGATAACTGCGGATCCTAGAGTTTACTCCGACCATTGCATTCCTACGTGAACTCTGGTCTATGTCTTGAGTTCCAATCCAAGCTTCACGACTGGAATCCAACTTTGTTAACGAATCTTGACTTCCTGGTCCATGTGTTCGATAAATTCCTCCAGTAAAGGTATCGGACGTGTTTCATTAGACAACCACTGCCTTAGATCCGAAACATAAATGACATCGCGTACGTTACCCGATTCGTCAGGTTACCCGAGTTTGTAGGTTACGCTACCGATTCTTCCCATACTGTTGAATGGTCCATCGTGACATTAGTTAAGCTCGCCAGGCTTCCCAAGCATTGCACACCCTCCCAGGATGAGACTTTCAACACGATACGATCGCCTACAGCGATCTTCCAGCGTTTCCCAAGTTTATCAGCTTTCCTGACGGTCACGCGTCGCCGCCAATCGACTCCCGATCCAAACAACCTTCCCAAGAGTTTCGAGTACCAGTCCTGGACCAGTAATTAAGTTGTCAACCATCTCAGTCTAACAAGAAGGTCTGCGTTATTGTCTCTGTAATCCCTCAACAGAGCTGTCTGGTTACCCAGATGATAACTGCCGCAGTAGTACCCAACCATAGGTAAGAACCCTTCCAATTTGCACCAAAGCCAGTCACACATATGCTCGCAGCATGTCTTCGAGTGCCAGGAGAGTTCGTTTTCTCTGATCATTTGCCCTACGGTGATAAGCAATGCTCTGGTCCTGACGTGAGCCAAGGGTGTTGTGTATTACCTGACATAAATCATGCATAGATCAAATTCAGAGGTAACAGGAGTTGGCACCTCGTACCTAAAATCCGCCTCTCTCAGAGGAACATTCACAACTGTGAAGACTCGTCAGTTTTCTTGATTGCAAGAAAGTGTGCTGGTAACTTGAGTCCATCAATGATCACCCAGGTGATAATGTTTCCGTTTCGAGTTGTAAGTAGACTAGTGACAAAATCCATGGTAGTCTGTTCTCATTTCAATACATGTGTTTCTGGTTGCTAATATTCCACCTTGACTTTCCCACATGTCAAACTTCGTTCCCATGCGTGGCTATGTGGGCCTTCAGGACCGGTCACCCGTACATGGTCTTCAGGTTTTAATGCATCCTATCAACACTCAGATGAATAGGATATTGAGGCCCGCGTGCTTCCCCTGCACCAGTTCCATAAGGTTGCGGTATAGTGAGGTCCATATTCGTTCCATGAAGTAGCAAATATCGTCCGACCTGCCAAAGGTTGCTTCCCCATGCCCCGCATGGGTCAATCTTGAGAACTCTCTTCCTTCAGTTCTTCAATTTGAACAAGGCGAGTCTGATCAGGTATGTTAAATTCGATAGCGAGCTGCAAAGCTCGTGCACGTCCAGGTTTCACGGTCGTATTCATTCAAAAGTTCCACCCAGCGTTGCCATCACATGTTTAGCTTTCTTGGAACAAGGGTACACGGGAGGCCCTTGTGATCGGTCTAAGTGGTGCATTCAGTACCGTCCAAGTAATGCCTCCAATTTAAATCCAAAGACTACGACTTCCACCGCAGGTCATGACTCGTGCAGTTCTTCCTGTAAGGATTCCCCACTAGGGAGAGGGATACGCACGATTTTCTCTTTACAGAGAATTTTCGCTTGATGCTTTGACAGCCAATCCATGCCAACGACCACATCAAAACTTCCAAGGGTAACGGGGAGTAGGTCCGTGTCGAACACTTAACCCAGGAGATCAAGTTTACAATCAAAAAGGACATGAGAAGCTTCAATCGGTTTACTATCGGCTAATTCTACCACATGCTTATCTACAAGAGGTGTGGGACTCAACCCTAACCGATGACTAAATCCCAAAGACACATAACTCCAATTGGCACCAAAGTCAAATAAAACAGAAGCAAAAAGATCGTTCACAGAAAACGTACTGGTCACGACGTTGCCGTCATTGCGAGCTTCCCCAGCACCAATAGTAAATACTCTTCCACGTGCCCCGTTCCCACCATTATTCCCATTGTTGTTATTCCCAGTATTTTTGTTGTTTCCAGCATTCTGCTTTAGCAGAGGGCAGTCTCGCCTGATGTGACCCTCGGCTCCACATTGAAAGCATCCCCTACGATCTCCACGGTGTTGCTGGGGTTGTTGCCTTTCCTGCTGCTATTGCTGTTGCGGTTGCTTTGGGAGCCAGACCCTACAATCTTTAGCCATATGACCCACCTTGTTGCACCTATGACATACCCGGGTGCACAGCCCGTGATGGTGGAATATACACTTATCACACTTTGGTAGCTTTCCCGCGTAGGAACCCTGATTTGAATTGTCGCTCTGATTCACCGAAGTCGACTGGCTAAAACTGCGGTTGTTACTGTTGTCTGCGCTTTTCTGAGATTGGCTGGCACTGGTTGCTTTGTCAGCATCGTTCCATTTTCGCTTGTTATCACTAGCAGGTGTGGTAGCTGTAGCAGCAGGGGTAGTAGCAGATTTACGAGGCGGCAATGAGCCACGCTCGACCTCTTGGTCTGTGATCTTGTGAGCTAAACGGATGATCTGAGGCAGGTTGTTAAGGTTTACAGCAGTGAAATAACCCTTTACAGCTGATGCTAGGCCCTTGAGATACAACTCAATTCGGCGATGTGGAGGTCGAGACAGGTTAGGGCATAAAATTGCTAGTTCATGAGATCGTTTCGTGTAAGCCTCGATCTCGGATCCTTCCATATGCAAATCGTAGTACTCATTCTCAAGCTTCTGAATCTCATCACGAGGACAGTACTCTTCTCGCATCAACTCCTTAAATTCATCCCAAGTCGTTGCATTAGCCATCTCGATGCCCAACATCTGCACCTGGGCATTCCACCAAGTTAAGGCACTATCCTCCAAAGTGCCTGTAGCATACTTCACACGGTCCCCCACGGGACAATTACACATAGCAAACACTGACTCAGCTTTCTTGAACCATCGAAGTAGCCCCACAGCCCCTTCAGTCCCACTGAAGGTCTGTGGCTTACAATCCATAAATGTCTTAAACGTGCAAGCAGGCGAATTGTTTTGATTCTGATTCGCTGGCTGACCTAATGGACGAAAGGAAATACAACACAAGGGTAAGAGTTGTGTACGCGACACAAGAATAAAGATAATTTGGCACATATCGTACCAGCTTGGTAGGCTGCTAATGCCTCAGCCACACGGGTGTTGATCAGATTTGTCAACTCAACCTGAGTCATAGCAATGTGTCCACGTCCATGGCCTCATCCACTCATGATTCTATATAAGGAGAGGGAATAAGTTTAAGGATCGAGCTAAGGCAGGATTCAAATATCACGTTGACATCTACAAACTACATAGTTTACACCAAACAATAGGGCAGAACCCTTCTCGCACTCGTTAAGCCTCACTGGGACTCACATGCACCTTACGTTATTATTATGTGTGCACCTATAATAATAAGGCAATTTGCATGCTCATCTCAGTGCCTCTTAACTTGCGCTAAAGGTTTCCCCCACATTCAAATAGCAAACGAAAGGTATCACAGGATTACGAATCACAAAAGTCGAAAAGTAGTGTCACACTATCAAATCACCATGGTATCTAGTATATCGTTTCATGCAAGCTATGAGCGTGTGACTACTAAACAAGTAATGCATAAAGTAAACAGAAGACGAACCTTGCAATCTGGAGCTGAGTGTCATGGTCGATTTCGGATTTGTTCGGTTATAGTCTGGTTTTATAAAAACGTTTTAAAACCAAGTTCACTATAACCAGTGGCTCTGATACCAAACTGTCACACCCCCAAAATACCACCTAGGGAATGTCCCTGTTAGGCGTGTGACGTACCAACAACGAGCCACTAATTACATTGAACCCATACAAGTTTCAAAACAAGATCCTCAATTATTAATGAAAATACCATTCACAAGTTTAAATGAAAACCAATATGTTCAGCGAAAGCAGATAGTAAACCAAAGTTAAACTGTTTCAAAACCAATGTAGAAAATCAATAAGTCAATCACATGAATCCCTCAAGTCGGCTCATGACCACTCCAGCTACTCCTGACAGCAAGTTCCAAATCCAAGACATCTAACGACCTGCGAGCATGCAACAAGTGTATCAGACAACGCTGGTGAGTTCATAGTTTTACAAAACGTTGGTTACCAAGTGTTTAGTTAAGTTCAATGATTGCAATTCTGAAAACAATGTTGATAATACCCCGATACAAGATGGCTTCTGATTTACATTGCCCTTTCTCCAATGCTCCTATCAAAGCATTGGTCATGACTAGGTCATTAGTTCAACACCCGTCCTCCCAGGTACGGGGTGAGGTTACCAAACCTAAGTAGTGCTACCAACTAATACCCGTTACCTCTCCGGTAACACAAAAGATGGGACTTAAAAATGATAGGGTGAGATTATTATCCAACATCCCAGTTTTACCCAAAAGACTTATCCCTCCCCGGGATACCCACTGACTGTCCCAACCACCGGGACGCATGCTCAAGAGTAGTGAACTCACCTTTGGTTTGCTCGGTAAGATTAAGGCACGTATTCCAAGTTGATCAATTAGTCCCTAATGTGGTTACCACTAACCGTTAGAATCTCATTCTACCAAACCACACATGTAACAACTTGTAACAATTAACACATAACCACAAAATAAACATTCGGGTTTCATACATTTCACATAGCCCGTTCACGTCTCACATAAACACTTTGCAACATTATATAAATTAATCACATAATATGCTGTGCAACCCAGAGTTTCACTCGTGGCCCAAGACTTTACCAAGCCACCCCAAATACTGACTTACCCAGCCCACTCGGCCATGCCCAACTACTGGTCCGATTACTCAAGAAGCGGGCTTGTAACTAACCGGGATGTAGCACAATTCATGTGCGGCCCAACTTACACTTAATGTTTTCCCTATTTGTTTGTGTAGCCCAGTTGGCGTACAAAGCCCAATCCCAACACGTTTGTTATTGTTCTACTCTTTAACCCAATAACCCTTTCTAATTCCCTTGATTATATTCATAATCAGTATGCATAACGCAATTAAATCCAATTAAGTTTTGTGCATAAAACATGACTAATTATTCTAACTAATCGGCCCAACTCAATTACATGAATTCATTAGTTTATTTATTTATAACAGCCCAACTTAAATATCTACATATCCCCGGCCCATATGTATTATTACTAATCCAATTATCAGTTATCATATGTCCTATACATTCTGAAATACTCATGTGCATAAATTGAAACCAGGAATCTTGTATAACTCTGATTATTATAACTAAACTTGGGAACAAATAACTCATGCCAACTAACATCACAAATTAACATCACAAATTAACATCACAAATTAACATTCAAATTAAATCAACAATATAACTTTCCTGTTCTTATTCATCATCACACAACAATTATCATTTACATGATTACACTCATAATCCCAATTAAAGAATATCCACTAACCCCTAACCCTCCATTCGATCCTGATCTAAATACCCCATCCTCAAAGAAATCTATACATACATTCTTTGTTTTATCAATGCTATCATGAATGCTTCTAGTTTTGTTCTAGACAGTTTCATTATCAATACACGTACCAATAATCCCTAACTCACACTAACATCACATATACGCATACTAACTTGTTAATCAAGTTCATGTATAACAAAACAAGAAATCAAGAAACAATATAAAGCCGAATCCACTAACCGCAAGACTCGATAGACAGAGATGATGTTGCCTCAAAGGGGGGGGGGGGAGTCTCTTGTCGCACGATCTAGGGAAGGAGAGTAGGGTTTTTCTTTGTTTTAAGTTGTGAGTTTATCAGGAACATATTACGTATATTAAGACTTGATAAGATTTTGGGGCACTTAATCCCTTTTTGGCTGAAAATAGTGGACTCAAGCCCATAAAGGCAGCCGCAACCCAACAGTAATAACTCAATGGGTAATTATGGCTTAATTGGTTCAGGCCTACCTACAAACAAGTGTGGGCCGATGTGCAAGGAGAGTAAAGTGAAGGTTCTAGGTGTGTGTGGCCCAATATCATACGTGGCTTCTATAACTAATTGACACCCACTCAAACACGATTACACTCGACGATTTTTATCCTAGCAAAACGTTTAACCACAGTTTAATATAGCAAGGACGGGAAATGGAATTATTATGAGTATATTATGATCACAAGGCTAACGACACTAATCTTGAAAGTTCGGATTGTCACAGAGATCCTCTAGTGGAACTTGTAAATCCTGCTCGGCTAGGCACTTTATGAGGTTCGATACATGGAAAGTCGGGTGAATGTTGCTAAGTTCCTCCGGTAGTTCGAGTCTGTAGGCCACTTTTCTGATCCTTTCCAGAATCTTAAAGGGTCCAACATATCGAGGCGCGAGCTTTCCTTTCTTGCCGAATCTGATCACACCCTTCTAAGGTGATACCTTTAGGAGTACGTTATCGCCAACGTCAAATTCAAGGGGCTTGCGTCATCTATCGGCGTAACTTTTCTGACGACTCTGAGCTTTCAACAGGTTGTCTCGAATTTGGAGGATCTTGTCAGTCGTTTCTTGCAGTAGCTCAGGACCGGTTAGCTGCGCATCTCCGATCTCATGCCATACAATCGGCGATCGACATTTTCTTCCGTACGATGCCTCAAATGGTGCCATTTGTATACTAGAATGATAACTGTTATTGTATGAGAATTCGACTAAAGGTAAGTGAGCGTCCCAATTACCACCGAAATCTATGACACACGAGCGAAGCATGTCTTCCAGAGTACGAATCGTTCTTTCAATCTGACCGTTGGTTTGGGGGTGGAAAACGGTATTTAGAATAAGCGTAGTACCGAGAGCAGATTGAAACGTTTCCCAAAGACACGAGGTAAACCGACCATCGCGGTCAAAGATGATGTAACGAGGTGTACCGTGTCGACAGATAACTTCGTCGGTGTAGATTCGGGCTAATTTTTCCACCTTAAAGTCTTCTCGTATTGGCAAGAAATGAGCAGATTTAGTCAAGCGGTCAACGATAACCCAGATGCTATCGTGACCTGAGGTTGTACGCGGGAGTTTCGTGATAAAGTCCATGGCTATGCTTTCCCATTTCCACATCGGGATTTCGGGTTGCACAAGCAAGCCAGATGGACTTTGTTTTTCGGCCTTGACTTTCGAGCAAGTCAGGCACTTCGAAACATAGATTGCGATATCCTTCTTCATACCAGGCCACCAGTATCGTAGACGAAGGTCGTGATACATCTTATCGGCGCCAGGATGAATAGAATATCGAGACTTGTGGGCTTCATCCAACAGGATTTGTCGCAAGTTAGTACGTTTGGGAATCCAAATTCGGTCCAAATAATGGAATATCCCATTCGATTTATTCACTAACTGCTCGCCGTTATGATAAATCCTTTCGTTCTTCAAAGTGCGTTCGGTAAAACCGGCATGCTGAGCGTCGCGGATGAGAGTTTCGAGATGATGCTGGGCGTGGATATTACGAAGGCTATGCAAATCGCTTCGTCTGCTGAGGGCATCGGCAACGACATTTGCTTTGCCAGGATGGTAACGAATCTCACAGTTGTAATCGTTGAGAAGTTCTACCCATCGGCGTTGACGCATATTCAGTTCTTTTTGGCTGAAGATGTGTTGTAGGCTCCTATGGTCGGTGAAGACCGTACACTTGGTACCATAAAGGTAGTGTCGCCAAATCTTCAACGCAAAAACAACTGCGCCTAGCTCGAGGTCGTGAGTGGTATAGTTCTTCTTGTGGATCTTGAGCTGATGAAACGCGTAAGCGATAACCTTGTCCCGTTGCATGAGAACACAACCAAGACCAAGGTTCGAGGCATCGCAATAGACAATAAAGTCATCGTTTCCGTCGGGTAAGGCAAGAACGGGAGCATTGTAGAGCATATGCTTGAGAGTTTGAAAGGCAGTCTGTTGTTCAGTTCCCCAAACAAAAGGCCTGTCTTTATACGTCAAAGAGGTAAGCGGCACGGCGATTTTAGAGAATCCTTCGATAAATCGGCGATAATAGCCCGCTAGTCTGAGAAAGGAACGGACTTCAGACGGGTTCTTAGGTGTAACCCAACTCTTAACAGCTTCAATCTTTGCGGGGTCGATGTGAATACCTTGACTATTGATAGTGTGACCGAGGAATTGAACCTCCTCCAGCCAAAATTCGCACTTGGAGAACTTGGCATAGAGTCGATTCCCCTGGAGTAGCTCGAGAACCAAACGTAGGTGTTGCGCGTGTTCGGTTTTCGATTTAGAATAGATCAGGATATCATCGATGAATACGATGACGAAGCGGTCAAGAAATGGTTTACACACACGATTCATCAGATCCATGAAAACCGTGGGTGCGTTGGTTAAACCAAAAGGCGTAACAACGAACTCATAGTGGCCGTAACGAGTGCGAAAAGCGGTTTTGGGTATATCCTCCTCTTGAATGCGTAACTGGTGATAGCATGAGCATAGATCGATCTTCGAGAAACACGTAGCACCTTGTAACTGATCAAACAAATCATCGATTTGAGGCAGGGGATAGCGATTCTTGATCGTCAGCTTATTCAATTCCCTATAGTCGATGCACATCCGGAACGATCCATCCTTATTTTTGACGAAAAGGACTGGTGCGCCCCAAGGAGAGGTGCTAGGGCGAATGAAGCCTTTGTCAAGTAATTCCTGGAGTTGACTCGAGAGTTCGCGCATTTCGGACGGAGCGAGTCGATAAGGAGATTTAGCAACAGGGTTGGCTCCAGGAATGAGGTCAATACGAAAATCAATATCACGACTCGGTGGTAACCCAGGTAGATCATCAGGAAATACATTTGGAAACTCGCAAACAACAGGGACATCTTTCACGAATGTCTTTCTTTTCTTTTCCTCCTCCGCTACTACAATGTTAGCCAAGAAAGGTCTGTATTCCTTGCGGAGATACTTGCTAGCTTGGACACATGACATGAGTTGGAGTTTCTTCGACGCGACTTCACCGTAGACACACAATAAATCACCATTAGCGAGCGAGAAGCGAATCATCTTATCGAAGCAAACAACTTCAGCATGGTTTTCGCGAAGAAAGTCCATGCCTACTATGACGTCAAAACTACCGAGTTGCATCGGGATGAGATCGATGGGGAAGATGTGATTGTTGAGTTCAAGAGTACAATCACGAAGAACAAAATTGACAGCGACGGTTCTTCCGGTGGCAACTTCCACATCGAACATCGAGGGGAGATGGGCGCGCTTACGATTAAGGAGCTTTTCGAATTCAAACGATACAAAACAGTTATCGGCTCCAGTATCAAATAAACATGAATCATATATACCATTCACAAGGAACGTACCATTGACCACATTGTTATCGGCTTGAGCTTGACAGACGTTGATGTTGAAAGTACGTCCGCGGGCTGCTGGCTGCTGTTGTTGCTGCTGGGGCTGCTGCTGTTGTGGCTCTTGCTTCACCACTCAATTCGGGCACATGTTTGCGAAGTGGTTGGGATCACCACATGCAAAGCAAGCTCTAGCATGGATCGCGGGATGGATTGCCGTCCGATCGGATTGCTATCCGATCGGATTGCCATCCGATCGAATTGCAATCCGATCGGATTTCACTTGAGGATTCAACACTTCAACTTTTTACTCAATTTTCAAGGATCTGAACGTCGAACGGAATGTCGCTCGATCAGATAGCCATCCAATCGAACGACCATCAGACCATGTGACATTTGGAACTTCGACACTTAATCATTTTCGCAATTTTTCAAATATCATCAGTAATGAACGGATTGCCACCCGATCGGATTGCTATCTGATCAAGTGACAATCCTGCTGTGAACTTGTTCTCACTAAGTGTCCTACCAATCGAATCGTTATCCGATCGAATGATCGTTCGATCGATCGACCTGAAGGGTAGAGATACTTCTCTGTTTTCAAAATGCTACAACGAAAACTTCAAAGCCATCATACACAAACACATCCTTACCAACGAATATCAACCCTATCGAATGGCCATCCGATCGGATTGCCATCCGACACTTGGTCACTTTGCACCGTTTTACGCGCCGTTCTTCGCTTATGTAAGGACCTTCAAAAAATGTCCCAAAACGACCCGTAAGTGAAAACCCAGACCCCTGAAACCTTAATGTGCATGAAAAACAAAGAAATCAAGATTTCTAGGTTTTAGGCGGGCCGCGTAAGCCATAAGAGAAGCTTACACGGGCCGCGTCAAAGTGTGGTTGACCGGATAAGCGTCCAGGTCCACGTGTCACACACGTGGCATGCCTACCGATGACACCGTAGCCCTAGTCTATGCATAGATGGCCCTCGTGGGCCGCGTAAGTATTAAGGGTGGTTTACGCGGGCCGCGTAAACCCCAAAAATCAGCTATAAATAGATTTGGCCATGAGCCGTTCACTGGTGTTGAAAACAATTCACAGAAACGAAGTCTCACTGCTCAAATTTGAAATTTAAGATATCAAGGCGCTGCTACGATACAGGGTATTAACTCGATCGCTGCTACGATTCAATGTCCGATCGATTGAAACTATCCGATGGATGTTTAAGTGCTGCCCAAATTAGGGCTATACTTTGTCATTCGTCGTGAATTCGATGGATGTTTAAGTATTGCACTTAGTCATTCATTGTGAGGGTTTTAATCTCGTGAGTTATCGTAAATGCTGTATTAGTTACTGACATAGTTCGTGTGCATTGTTATTTAAATTAGGTTACAAGGCTAATCAGTAGGCTAAACTCTGCCCGTTTAAATCTGCAATGTGAGTCATTCTCTTTTTATCACTAATGTTTTACAATACTCCAAGTTATTTTCAAAGGTTATAATTACAGGGATTAAGTCATGGTTATCTTAATCACTGGCTAGTGGGGTATTATGCACATTACTAATTTCTCACGGTTAGGCTAATAAATCCTAACAGTGATAATCATCACTACTTGGGTGAAAGGACCCAATAGTGGTATGACCATCGTCACCAGGAGGTGACACGGCGCCCGATAAAAATAAGATAAAAGCCATTGTAATCGCTCTTATGCTGTAATTGATAACTAATGTGTCGTTTTATATACTTGAATGACTAGCCAATATTTCCCCGCTGATAAAAATTATTTTTAAAATATGTTTCAGGCGACCTGCTATGAATCAAGGAAAACGTGCTACGGAGCACTAACAAGCTTGAAGAGGTGGCTCCATAAAATAAATAAACATGTTTTATAAACCAGGGAATTTCCTAGTTAAATTCCTCTATTGTAAATTACGGGGTTTATCCCGAATTATGAAATAAAATAATCGGGCATTTTCAAGTTTAAAAGATCCTGTAAATCTTCCGCTGTCAAACTCAATTAATAAATACCACGGGTTTCTGTCCCGCGGCTCCTGGACCGGGTAAAACCGGGACGGGGGCCGTGACAGAAAAAGGTGGTATTAGAGCCACTGATTTAAACCAATTAAGTATTTAAAAATACTTAATTTTCCTGATTACCAACCTGTGATTATGTATTTTTGTTATTTGACTATTTGTTAATTACAGTATGGGTAAGCAAAGAATTTTGGACATCTATCGTCAATTAGATATTTCACCAAAATATAAGGGAACTTCCTTTCAATCAAATTCCTCAGAATGCTCAGCAGATACTGAGGAAGGAATATTTGTTCGTAAGGCACAGTTTGAGAAACCACTTACCACTAAGAAAAGAAGTTGGATTATTAGAAAAAGTCAAGAGAAAATAAAGAAGTCACAACCAAAAGGAGTGATGATTAATAAGGAAACTCAGGAAATAGGCAATAACCCACCATGGAAAGATGAATTAGATGAACAATGGGCAAATCTCTATATGTTAGCCACTACAACAGTAAATGTTAACTTGTAGTTTAATCGCTAAACCAGTACCAGCACCTATGCCACCTACGAGCTAGAAACTTTAAAAGAACTTCATCCATTAGATAACCACCAGTATATTTCGAATTTCAGTTGTAATTTATAATAGATATATATATCACAATATTTGGTTTTAATAAAATGGTTTGTATAAATATTTATTAATACTTAATTTTTCTGATTGCCATTCTGTGATTTTGTGAAAATTCAATTTACAAAATTTTAACCTATAATTTTGTGTGTTTCTTCATATCTGCTAAAACAACATGAATGAGTTATCTGAAGCTCTTTAGAATCTCAATCTCTATCCTGTTAATGTGGAAGTTTCCAAAGACTTTACCAGTTATTGTGCCGAAGTTGATGAACCTATGGAATTTCAAGCCCAGCCTTCGGAGAAACCCAAACCAAAGAAAAGAAGAAGACTTGTAGGATGGAGGCGTGTGCGCAGGAAGAAACCAGCGACACGGAAAGTTATAAAGATGGAGGATCCCAAAGATAAAGGCAATGGAATAGAGATTGGAGAAAGTTCCAGGCAAGACCAGGAAATGTCTTCTTGGGAGGAGCTGGATCATAAACTAGCACTTAGTGACCTCATCGGACCTGCCAATGAAAATCACTTTAATTACCCAGCGGAAGCACAACTTCCAGTTGATCTAGAGCCTGATATCCCAGATCCTATTATCCACTCCCAACCTCTACCAGCAGAGCTAGAAGAGTGGTGGACCACCGACTGGCAGTTTCAAAATCTCCTAAGCAACCCTAATACCTTTTTCCCTCAATTTGACCCGGAGCCTCCACTACACCAACCTATGAGCTCAGAAAATTTGGCTAAACTCCGCCACTATGGCGAGGAGCTGGTGGACGCCAGGAATAGAATCCGAGAAGTAGGGGAAAGAATATCTTGGAAATACGACGAGAGGGAACGTCGTTTCTTAGATACCAAGCTGACGGGGATAGTATGACTGTGGTTGTGGGGTTGTAGGAATATATGTTTAATAATAATATAATAATAAAATATAATCATGTGAAATAACTAAAAATAAAACTCTTGTAAGATAACTTGTGTGTACGGATGCCTATTATAATATATAAAATATCGAACGTCGAAAAATCGACAATTTTGGCTATACGTGTTGACATGATTATGTGCGATTATTTTGTTATGTTTGGTTATTAATTATTTTATGCTAATCGCTTATGTAAATTAATTACCAGATGGAACACGCTGGTAATGAACCCGTTAATGAAGTTAACCAATCTGAACAAAACCATGAAGATCAATTTCTGAATTGGCAAGATATCGAAAATATCGTTGCTCAGGGAATAGCCAATGCTATTCCAGCAATCCTTGCTGCTGCTCGAAAACCAGTTGAACCTCAACAAATTATTCCTAGTAAACGTACTCATGAAGACAACTTCAGTAATAGCATAAATGGAGGTGGCAACATTAATAATAACGATAATGATGGGATGCAAGCCCCACTCCTTAAGAAAATGAAAACTGCAACACCTGGTTGCACTTATAAGGAATTCCTTGCCTGTAAACCAGTTGAATTTGCAGGCAATGAGGGAGCGACTGTTGCACTGCGTTGGTTAGAGAAAACCGAAGCAGTAATTAAAATAAGTAAATGTGCCGAGGAAGACAAGGTCATGTACTCGTCACATCTTTTTAAAGAAGGGGCGCTAGAATGGTGGAATACGGTACTTCAAGCCAAGGGAAGTAATGTGGCGTATGCCATGAGTTGGGAAGAATTTAAGCGGCTAGTGGAAAGAAAATTCTGCCCTGAATATGAAAAAGAGCAAATGGCGAATAAATTCTTGAACCACCGGATGGTGGATGTTGACTGTCGAGGGTATACTTCGACATTCTTCGAGTATGCGAGAGTAGTACCAACCCTGGCTTCGCAAGAACCGGTGCTTATTTCCCGCTATATTTGGGGATTGATTGGCGAGATTCGGGATATCGTCAAAGCTGCGAGACCCCGCACTATTGACGATGCTGTGGAATTAGCTAACACCCTAACTGACAGACTGGTACGCACAAGAGAAGAAAATCGGAAGAAGGAAGTGGCCCAAAAGATTACCCAGGGATTCCGTATGGGTAACAGAAGTAATTTCAAGAAAAAGGGAACTGGGCAATCTTCCACTGTTCCATTTTGCAATACCTGTAAACGAAAGCATTTTGGTAGATGCAAGGGGTATTGCAATTTCTGCAAGATTCCAGGGCATCAAGAAAAAGATTGCAGGAAAAAGAAAGCAACAATCTGCTACAACTGTGGAGAAGCTGGACATTTTAGGCCAGACTGTCCCAAATTGGTCAAACCAGCTGACAACAAAACCAAACCTGCAGAAGGAGCTACCAAGAAGAACGCAAGAGCCTTCCAGTTGACTACTCAGGAAGCAGAACTAATTCCTGATGTGATAGCTGGTACGTTCCTAGTTCACAACGTTTATGCAAAAGTATTATTTGACTCTGGTGCAAACCAAAGTTTTATAAATACTTCATTCTGCCAAGCTCTTAACTTACCTTTAACCAACCTTAGGCAGATTTTTACAGTTGAAACGGCAGATGGAAATTCTGTTAACATAGATAAGGTTTTGCGAGAAGGAAAAATAGAACTCTTAGGTCATAAATTTTCTGCAAACCTGTTACCTATGAATTTAGCTGGATTTGATGTTGTGTTAGGAATGGATTGGTTAGTAGCCAAACATGCTCGAATTCTTTGTGAAAAAAATTCCATAGAAATTCATACACCTACAGGAGAATTAGTGTTGATTACAGGAGATAAGCCACGTAAGCCACTAAAATTCATTTCAATAATGAAAATGGTCAGTTATTCAAGAAAACAAGAAATAGTGTATATGATTTCGGTAATCATTAACACTAAAGGTAAGGAACTTAAGGAAATTCCTGTAGTGTCAGAATATTCAGATATATTTCCAGAGGAACTACCTGGATTACCACCTGATAGGGAAGTAGAATTTAGAATTCATCTAATTCCTGGAACTACACCGACAACCAAGGCACCTTATCGGTTAGCACCCACCGAAATGTTAGAACTGAAAAAGAAGTTAGATGAATTATTAAGTAAAGGATTCATACAACCTAGTTCATCTCCATGGGGAACGCCAGTGTTGTTTGTGAAAAAGAAAGATGGTTCGATGCGAATGTGTATCGATTACAGGGAATTGAATAAGGTTACAATTAAGAATCGATATCCATTACCTAGGATTGATGATCTTTTTGATCAACTACAGGGAGCTAGATATTTTTCCAACATAGATTTACGCTCCGGATATCATCAATTGAAGGTACAAGAAGAAGACATACCTAAAACTGCTTTCAGAACTAAGTATGGTCATTACGAGTTTACAGTCATGCCCTTTAGGTTAACAAATGCTCCCGCAACATTTATGGACATGATGAATAGAATCTGTAAACTGTATCTGGATAAATTTGTAATTGTCTTCATAGACGATATACTCATTTATTCCAAAAGTCAGGACGAGCATTGTAAACACTTGCATGCACTCTTAGCCTTGTTAAGAAAAGAGAAGCTATACGCCAAATTCTCGAAGTGTGAATTCTGGCTATAGGTGTCACACCCCAACCGATGGCGGAATCATCGGGGCATGGCACTGAGCGAAACAGATTGTCCAGAAGTTTCCATAACAATTATCATTACTATTCAATTTAAATTAACATGTCCCATACCATGTCTCAAACAGTAAACAAATTATTACAGATAAAGTCTAGGCAAATCATTCTGTTCCGACAACTCAGATTCAAAATAGAGCAATTGTTTATCTGCTTCTAGAGACCCTTGGTTCAATTACTACAGACAACTATTTGTTGGGCTCTAAAGCTTTATTCTAGCTTCAATTTCCTACCACGTGTGCACCCTAAACACCTGTCACATACGTTAAAATAAAGTCAATACATATAATGTAAAGGTGAGCATACAAGTTTGATAATAGCATATAGAGTTCGAATTCGTTTACGCATAACCAGCACGTACACATAGTGAAATGAAGCACGTTAGTTATCGACATAGATCCATCGATACCAATGACTGTGGGTTGACTGCCATATGCAGTTCGCAATACATAATTACCACCGTAATCATGCAAGTAATTGTCCTTAACAACCCCCGCGAACGGGTGCTGAGTCCAAACTATAGTACTATCATTGCTAAGGCAGGTAGACAGCATTCCATGTGTAAACATAACAAACAAGCATTCATAAGCCACGCATAACATGCATTAGCGGTTAGCGTTCAAATAGTATTGAGTAGTGTGATTGTTGTAGTTTGAATATTCGTAACGTATGTAACACCCAAAAGTGCATAAAGCAAAAAGGGATCGAGTATACTCACAGCGGTTAATGGATTGAAGGGAGCGCTTAGCGAGTAAAGTTAGCCTGAATAGTTTGATAGCATAATAATAAGCGACGCGTAAAACGGAAAACAAGTGTTGGAGAGTCGGAAAACTGGTCGATCGGACGGTAGTTCGATCGGACGGCTGACCGTTCGGTTGACAGTCCGTTCGGACAGCTGTCCGGTCGGTCGGTAGGCCGATCGGATGGCTGTTCGAGTGGATTGTTTCTTCCTTTGAGAATGATGTGTTTGTGTATGATGGTTTGACTTTTGAAGTTTTCGTTGTAGCATTTGAAAACATTGAAGTACCTTTACCCTTCAGGTCGGTCGATCGGACGGCTGTTCGATGGGCCGGCAACCCGATCGGTTAAGTATTTTTAGCAAGACAAGTTCTCAGCAGGGTGTCACCTGATCGGACGGCTGTTCGATCGGGTGGCACTCCTAGTGCATTGAACATGTTGAAAAATCGATTAAGTGTTGAAGTATAGTATTTCATGATCCGAAGAGTAATCCGATCGGACAGTAGTCCGATCGAACAGCAGTTCGTTCGATACTAGTCTTCAAAATAAATTGATTAAGTGTGGGACCATGTATTAACCGATCGGCTGGCCAGTCGATCGGCTGACTGTTCGATCGGCTGGCTGTCCGTTCGGACAGCAGTCCGATCGATCAGCATCCTGACCTGATCAGCCTATTCATCTAACACTTGGTTGTTCTGATTGTTTGTCGTTTTATTGAGGTATTTTGACAATGAGTCGAACCATAGATCCCTCGTCCTTACTTGGTTCCCCTGGTCGGACAGGAATCACCCAAATCCGGCCGGTGAACTGTTCGGAACGGAGTTTAACGTTTAACCCGAAATTGGTTAACCTCGTGGATAGAATCCGGATCTTGAGCCATATAACCACCGGAGTGATTTGTAAGCCGGCACAGACTCTGTTTCTATCGGTTTGAAGGCATTGAGTGAAAAAGAGTTGAAAGAAAGTTGGAAAATCCATCTTTCAATCCTTTTCACCGTGTATATGTTTAGATCTATGAAAGATCTGTGTTTGTTTATGTGGAAATCGGCTAGATCCAAGTTATTCTTGGTGGATTGAGGCCAAAACATGAAGTTCTTCAAGAACCCATGATGACATCATCCTAGAACACTTGAATCTTGATGATTTCACGGTTAAAAGTTAAGATTTGAAAGATAGAAAGGTGTAGGAGTGCGTGTAGATCAAGAAAGTACAAGATTTAGGACGAAATCTTACCGGAATTGAGAGGAATCTGAGAAAAGGATGAGTTAAGCGTGCTGGTCGGACAGAGGTTTCCAAAAGTGGAAAGGATGACAATGACAGGGGTATTTATAGGATACCAAATGAGGAAAGTGCTGGCCGATCGGCCAGGCAGCTCGATTGGACAGCCTGTTCGATCGGACAGCAGTCCGATCGGCTGGCTGTTAGATCGGCTGGTAGCCTGATCGATCAGCTGCACGTCTCGAGTGTTCGGTGCGATGATTTTTGATATTTCGATTTCGGTTGCGGGCGGTTCGATACGATAGGGTTTCCTAGTCAAATTACTTTTAATCCCAACCACTCATATCTCGCACTATCCCTTCTCCACTAATTATCATAGTTCGATTGTGATTCGAGTTCGATGTCGATTGAGTTCGATTGCATTTCGAGTTTCGATTGCGTTTCGATTGATTACCACATATAACATAAATGAGCATGCACAAACAACACATAAGGCACACACACACGTATAACAATAACTAAAATGCGTAGTTCGAGTTGCGATTCGATGTCGATTTGATTAGCATAGCTTGATTATTGTTTAGTTAACTTTATCGCATTGTTACTTCCTATAGTTCACAGTCGTAAGTCGATTGAATAGTGATAATCATACGTCGATTATTGTAGTTATAGACACTTACTCCACATAATAGCTAAAATAAAAGAAATCTATTATTAGTCGGTTGCGTGAAATCGGTCGTTGACTTTGACCTTGACTTTGACTTTGACTTCTCGAAAACACGGGGTGTTACAGCCTCCCCTTGTTTAGGGAATTTCGTCCCGAAATTAGGCTGGAAATTGTACAACACCGTGAATTACCTTGGAGAACTTTCTCTTTCTAGACTTTCTCTTTAAATAACTGCGGGTACTTCGCCTTTATGTCGCTTTCGAGTTCCCAAGTGAACTCTGCGCCTCGTTTGCCTTCCCATCGGACTTTCACAATAGGAATGCGAGAGCGTCTGAGTTGCTTGGTTTGGCGGTCCATGATTTCGACAGGCTTTTCCACGAAGTGTAATGTTTCGTTCACTTGCAGGTCATCGAGAGGTACAATTAGATCATGCTCAGCCAGACACTTTCGGAGGTTCGAAACGTGGAAAGTCGGGTGGACGTTACTAAGTTCCTCCGGTAGTTCGAGTCTGTAGGCCACTTTTCCGATCCTTTCCAGAATCTTAAAAGGTCCAACATATCGAGGCGCGAGCTTTCCTTTCTTGCTGAATCGGACCACACCCTTCCAAGGTGATACCTTTAGGAGTACGTAGTCGCCAACGTCAAATTCAATGGGCTTGCGTCGTCTATCGGCATAGCTTTTCTGTCCATTCCGAGCTTTTACCAGGTTGTCTCGAATTTGGAAAATTCTGTCTGTTATTTCTTGTAATAGCTCAGGACCGGTTAATTGCGAATGACCAATCTCGTGCCACACAATAGGCGATCGACATCTTCTTCCGTATAATGCCTCGAATGGTGCCATTTGAATGCTGGAATGATAGCTGTTGTTATATGAGAATTCGACTAACGGCAGGTATTTATCCCAATTACCACCGAAGTCTATGACACACGAACGGAGCATGTCTTCAAGAGTACGAATCCTTCTTTCAGTCTGACCGTCGGTTTGGGGGTGGAAAGCGGTACTTAGATTGAGCGATGTACCGAGTGCCGTTTGAAACGTTTCCCACAGTCGCGAGGTAAACCGAGCATCACGAACAGAGATGATGTCGCGAGGCGTCCCATGATTACAAATGATCTCATCGGTGTAGATTCGGGCTAATCGTTCTACCTTGTAGTCTTCCCGTATTGGCAAAAGGTGGGCTGATTTAGTCAAACGGTCAACCACAACCCAAATGCTGTCGTGACCTGATGACGTGTGCGGTAGCTTTGTTATGAAGTCCATAGCTATACTCTCCCACTTCCACATGGGGATTGGTGGTTTTTCGAGTAAGCCAGAGGGTCTTTGATGTTCAGCCTTGACTCTCGCACAGGTCTGGCATTTTCCAACATAGAGAGCAATATCCCTTTTCATGCCCGGCCACCAGTACTTATAACGAAGGTCCTGGTACATTTTGTCAGCACCGGGATGAATAGAATACCGGGATTTGTGGGCTTCGTCCATCAGGATCTGTCGCAAATTGGTCCGTTTAGGGACCCAAATTTGGTCCAGAAAATGGAATATCCCATTCGACTTGCTCACAAGCTGGGCTCCATCATGGTAGATTCTTTCTTTCTTCAGAGTGCGTTCGTTGAAACACGCGTGCTGAGCTTCGCGGATGAGGGTTTCGAGATCGTGTTGGGCTTGAACATTACGAGTGCTAAGCAGATAGCTCCATCTGCTGAGTGCGTCGGCAACAACATTTGCTTTGCCTGCGTGATAACGAATCTCACAGTCATAATCGTTGAGAAGTTCTACCCATCGGCGTTGACGCATATTAAGTTCCTTCTGATTAAAGATATGTTGTAGGCTCCTATGATCGGTGAAGATCGTACACTTGGTACCGTATAGGTAGTGTCGCCAAATCTTTAACGCAAAAACAACTGCGCCTAGCTCGAGGTCATGGGTTGTATAGTTCTTCTCGTGGATTTTGAGCTGACGAGATGCGTAAGCTATAACCTTGTCCCGCTGCATAAGGACACAACCAAGACCAAGGTTGGAAGCATCACAATAGACAATGATATCATTGTTTCCGTCAGGCAATGTGAGAACGGGAGCATTGCAAAGCATGTGTTTAAGGGTTTTGAAAGCAGACTCCTGTTTGGTTCCCCACACAAAAGGTTTGTCTTTATGCGTGAGAGCGGTAAGTGGTACAACGATTTTTGAGAATCCTTCGATAAATCGTCGATAATATCCCGCTAATCCGAGAAAAGAACAGACTTCGGACGGGTTCTTAGGCGTAACCCAACTCTTAACTACTTCAATCTTCGCGGGATCGACATGAATTCCTTGACTATTAACGATGTGACCCAGAAACTGAACCTCCTCCAGCCAGAATTCATGCTTGGAGAACTTGGCGTAGAGTTGGTTCCCCTGGAGCAGCTCGAGAACCAAACGTAGATGTTGCGCGTGTTCGGCTTTCGACTTGGAATAGATTAAGACATCGTCGATAAATGACGAAACGGTCGAGATATGGCTTACACACGCGATTCATCAGATCCATGAAAACCGCGGGTGCGTTGGTTAAACCAAAAGGCATAACAACGAACTCGTAGCGGCCGTAGCGAGTGCAAAAAGCGGTTTTAGGTATATCCTCTTCTTGAATACGCAGCTGGTGATAGCCTGAACATAGATCGATCTTCGAGAAACACGTAGCACCTTGTAGTTGGTCAAACAAATCATCGATGCGAGGTAGAGGAGAGCGGTTCTTGATAGTTAACTTATTCAATTCCTGATAGTCGATGCACATCCTGAACGACCCATCCTTCTTTTTGACGAAAAGGACCGGCGCGCCCCAAGGAGAGGTGCTCGGGCGAATGAAGCCTTTCTCAAGTAATTCCTGGAGTTGGTTTGAAAGTTCATGCATTTCGGATGGCGCGAGTCGGTAGGGAGCTTTGGTAATAGGGTTGGCTCCAGGAATGAGGTTGATACGAAAGTCAATATCACGACTTGGCGGTAATTCGGGAAGATCCTCTGGGAAAACATTAGGAAATTCCTGAACCACAGGAACGTCTTTCACTTCCTTCTCCTCTTTCTTTTCCTTCTCCGCTGCTACAATGTTAGCCAAGAAAGCTCTGTATTCCTTGCGGAGATACTTGCTAGCTTGGACACAAGACATGAGCTTGAGACCTTTCGAAGTCGTTTCACCATATACACATAATAAATCACCATTCGCGAGCGAGAATCGAATCACTTTATCAAAGCACACAACTTCAGCATGGTTTTCACGAAGAAAGTCCATGCCTATTATGACATCGAAACTTCCGAGTTGGATCGGGATAAGGTCGATTGGAAAGATGTGATTGTTGAGCTCAAGAGTACAATCACGAAGTACAAAATTAATGGTGACAGTTCTTCCCGTAGCGACTTCAACTTTGAACATTAAGGAGAGATGAGAGCGCTTACGACTAAGGAGTTTCTCGAATTCGAACGACACAAAGCAATTATCGGCTCCAGTATCAAACAAACATGAAGCATAAATACCATTCACAAGGAACGTACCATTGACCACGTTGTTGTCGGCTTGGGCTTGACGCACGTTGATGTTGAAAGTTCGTGCACGTGCTGCTTGTTGCTGGTGCTGCTGGTGTGGCTGCTGCTGCTGCTGGGGCTCTTGTTTCACGACCCTGTTTGGGCACATGTTGGCGAAATGGTTAGGATCGCCACATGCGAAGCAGACTCTGGCGTTGACCGCGGGTGCCGGAGGAGCTTGTTGACCCTGAGGGGCGGTGAGTAGAGCTTGATGAGCAGGAGCTTGTCGAGCACGGCAGTTGGTAGTGAAATGGACGTACATATTGCAATGAGCACAGAAACGGCAAGCGATGGTAGTCGGGTGGTGGTAGCTACAAGTAGGGCAAAGCGGGTGTGGCCCAGTGTATGCACGCTTTGCAGGCGGTGCATTTTCCACAGGCGCCGCTACTTGACGCTGTTGGGCTGGTACAGCTTGAATCGGTGCAGCAGTGATCGAACAGTTCTTGTTGCTGGAGCTGTTCTTTCTCTTGTTTTTCCTCTTGTTGCTCGATGAGGTGGTGGTTTCAGCAGTTGGTGCGGCGGTGGTAGCTTGATGCAGGTGCTTTGAAGTTTTATCCCAGACACCAGCCTTGACCCTTTTGTCGTTGATTTCGGTGGCCAGTAGGTAAGTCTCTTCGATCATCTTAGTCTTAGCCGCTTGCACGAAATCTGCGACGCAGTCGGGCAAAGCTTGGATATACTTCTTGATTGTGATCTCCGGAGTCTTGACTTGGTCGGGACAGATGATGCTGAGCTGTTTGAAGCGAGCCATGAGCGCAGCATTGTCACCTTCATGTTGATGTATGTGCCAAAATTCATCCTCTAGCTTTTGACGTTCGTGAGGAGGGCAGAATTCCTCTAGCATGACTTCTTTGAGCTCGTCCCACGACAGACCGTAGGCTGCATCGTTCCCTCGCTTGTTCCTCTCGGCCGTCCACCAGTCTAGTGCACGGGACTGGAAAACACCGGTAGCATTCATAGTTCGGAGGTCATCGGGGCAACCACTCTGTCATAGAGTGCCCTCAATGGAATCAAACCATTGGAATAGTGCAGTAGGACCTCCCTCGCCAGTGAATTCTTTTGGCCCACACGACTTGAATTGCTTGAAATTGAAAGTAGTCTTGGTAGCAGCTTTAGGAGCTTCGGTTCTCGACCCCTCGGACGATTTGCTGACGTTCTCGTAGACATCACTTACGGCCTTTGCTACCTGCTTGGAAATGATAGCAGTAAGGCATTTGTCTCTCTTCTCTTGACGAGAAAGTGTGGGACGGGATCCAGATGACATTGTCTGCAATAGACATCGTCACAGGACTCAACACAACGTATTCGAATCTCACCTCACACATCTAACGTTTACTAAAGCTCAGGAACACATACATCATGTTAACACGTAATCATATAATTATCGATTCACAAAAACACAGAAGCACATAAGCACGTAGAATACATAAGCACAGAAGCACATACACATTTAGTCACAAGATGCAGTCAGAATACAGAAACCTATTATTCCCAGTTCGCGAGTGTTCGAATATAGCGTTAGCGTTTTAGTATGTCGAGTAGCGTAGTATTAGCGTATATCGTATCCTAAGATCGTCCACAATCTAGCGATTTGTTGGCGTTTTGAGGTAGAAATGCAGTGCGAGTCGTGCATGTCGATCGATGTGAAAACAAAATTGAGCAAGTTTCCCAAAATTTAAACACATAAACAGGTAAACACACATACAAGCACATAAAATCGACGAATCATCAGAGTCAGCAGTCGCGGGCTCAGAATCTAAACACATAAAATCGAGAAATGGATCGTCTGCGGCTTTTAGACTTCGACTATCCAAGGTGGTTCAACTATCTACAAGGATCCGTTGTGCACTTTTAACCTTCAGGATCGTGCTTCGGCCTCGATTCTTGGGCGTTTGGCACGCATCCCGTTAGTCTTATCGTGACTTCAGATCGTAGGAGTCCGTTGAGACCTTGGTGAGAGTTTTTGTAAAATGGGCGAAACAAGTCGTCAAGGTTAGGGTTTCACCCCCAGATTAACAACTTCGTTCCTGTTTTTAATAAAAATAGAGGAGATTATTCATCAAAATACGGATTTCACTCCTGATTTGGCATAATTCTCCTTGTTTGTAACTAGAATACGGGTTGTCCGAGCAACTTTAGTCGAGAGTTTGCGGTTTTCACACATAATCTTGACTTAGTTACTCTTTCATAGTTGAAAATTCGAGTGCAGTGATAGTGTAGCATAAGCGAGAATATCGAAAGATAAGCTCGTACATAATCCCTACCGGATATGCACAAGTCGGTCTGTTGGTTCCTAACTATAGACTAGGTTTCTGAGACATCGACCCGGACTAGCTCGTGTCTTGCCTAATTCCCTATAGTTATGGCTCTGATACCAATCTGTCACACCCCAACCGATGGCGGAATCATCGGGGCATGGCACTGAGCGAAACAGATTGTCCAGAAGTTTCCATAACAATTATCATTACTATTCAATTTAAATTAACATGTCCCATACCATGTCTCAAACAGTAAACAAATTATTACAGATAAAGTCTAGGCAAATCATTCTGTTCCGATAACTCGGATTCAAAATAGAGCAATTGTTTATCTGCTTCTAGAGACCCTTGGTTCAATTACTACAGACAACTATTTGTTGGGCTCTAAAGCTTTATTCTAGCTTTAATTTCCTACCACGTGTGCATCCTAAATACCTGTCACATACGTTAAAATAAAGTCAATACATATAATGTAAAGGTGAGCATACAAGTTTGATAATAGCATTGTAGGATCGTTTTAAGACCCGAACGAGTCGATCAGAAGAGTTTTACTCAGTACGAAAGGCGGAAACAGACGTACGGAGGTCAATTTAGCAAGATTATCACTTTAACTGTCGATATTATTGATATAATAACGTTTTACAGCGAGACGACACTTCGGCAGCACTTCGTTGCACAAACCGGAAAGAATGCAAATAATTTCGCTTGAACACATATATATAGTGTTCTGATTTCGCTTGAACATGGCAAGGTTCAGTTCAAGCGGAATTAAGTAAGTTGATTTCGCTTGAAACTGAACAAGCTTCTTTCAAGCGGAATCACTACATTCAAGCGAAATTACCTTTAACAAACCCTAAAATCTCATATTTTCTCGTACAATGCACCCTGATCTATCTATAAACAAACAAGACTTGATACAAGACGAAGTCGACAGACGCATGCACTAACAGACTCCCCCTCGAATGTTGACGAGTCTTAAGTGTTGAGTCTTCGCATCTTCAGTCTTTATCAGTCTTCTTGAACTCTTTGAAGTATCTGACACTGTAAAGCATCCTTAAATCTTCTTCTTTCCTTTAACAACTTATCTCTCTCTCGAATGTTGATCTTCCTAATTCTCTTCATCAGATCTCTTGATTCCATAAGTTCTTGTTCCAAGATTATAACCTAGCTCTCAGTCAGCTCAGGTATCAGAATCAGAATCTGGCTCTATCTTTTCCTGTACAAAACTCTACCCAACAATAAGTTTTACAAATTTATTTATATCCAAACTCCCCCTCAAATTTAACCAGAATGATTTAGCATAGTTATGCTTCAGATGACCACTTGTATGCAATTATACAAAAACTTTTCTCATTTAAACTCTCCCAACCCAATTGTCATCATGTTTAGCACTTGGAATTTTGAAAATCAGTTCTCCAACACCAGTTGTCGAAAATCTTTTTGAATTTTTCAAACTTATGCTAAAACACACTAAAATCTTTTTGGATTTTTAACGTAAATGAAATGCAGTAAAAAAAATATTTACAAACAATATTTTTGTGAGTTTGTGTAAGAGGATCATATCAGTTATTGAGACAAATCACCAACACCGTTAAGCTTTAAACATTTTAAGTTCTAAACGATTCACTTAGATTGTCAGTATACTGATCCACTTAAATTTTCACACAAATTTCAACTGTTTTGAGATACGAATTAGGTGTCTTAAGCACTTAAACTTAATCGCGTGTCCCACCTCAGAATATACTCCCGTATCCAGATCCCAATATTCAGTCTTACAGGTGAGTATACCACAGATGATATCTGTAAGGGGTTAAATTGCGAAACCGTGAGAGCTCAGGTCAGAACTTCCGTTCAGCAGAGAGATGACGACTCGACTTTTGGTGTGTCCCCTTTAGAGGATCTTTTGTTTCAACAGCACATGATTAGCATTTTTCAATGTTTCATCATTTTTTATGCTGAGGGTGAGCTATATTTCAAGCAAGCAGAAAGTATTCTCCGGGGACTAGGCCATTGCTTTCGCATTATCAGAAGTCCCGGGATAATACCCCAGATATCACTGAGTATAAAGACCTAGTGTCTCAGAAAGAGGGACCTTTCAAACAAGATTTCGGGGGTTACCCATATATCCGAGAGATGTTTCCCCACGATATAAGCAAGTTTGAAATTTAGGTTTATATCTCGTCACAATCTACTAAATGTGCAAAAACCTACTGGCACATCATCAGTGAGACCGTTTATCACATTTTTGACTTTCCAATTCTTTAGCATGTTGTGATCGTTCACTGATGTACTATCATTTCCTCTTCTATACAACAAAACTCATTTTTTTATTTTTATCATGTTTTTGTCTTTTTCAAATTTTCAAATGTTTTTGGATTTCAGAAATTTCTTACTCCCCCTAAAATGCAAACACATTTAAAGAAAAATTTGAAAACAAACTGTACAAACAACGTGACAACTGATATCAAATCACTTCAGATCGCCATCCACTTAGCATAAACAATCAGAACTCCCCCTCACAACAAACTATTTTCCCATTGTGATTTCAAAACACTTAAGTTTGTTTTAATCAAATGGTTTTTCCAGAAAATAAGTTTGATTGATTTTAAAAACCATATGTAGGTTAGAGGTAAGATCATCATATTGTCTTTTCAAAATACCACTTGTAGAAAGATCAAGTACAACTTAATGTCCTTGATTTACTACTTTGTAAGATCACCTCCACAATTTCAATCAAATATCACTGTAAGTAAAACCTCTTTTTCAACCACTTGTTAGTTTGCTTACCAATGCTTACCAAACATGTAGGTTGAATTCTCAAAATGCCGATTCATACTCCACACTTACCAACCTGGGAGTTCCGGCAAGTCACACTTGTGAACTATTTTCAATTTTCAAACAAACAATATAAGAAAGATGCTGATTCATGCTCCGCGATTATCAACTTGGGAGCTCCGGCAAGTCCAAAATTTTACTGTTCATAGTAGGTACCATCCCAGTCACAAACCAGAGATGGTTCAACTTTATCTTGCTTCTTTGTTTTCTTCTCGTAAAACTCCTTGACTCCCTTGACCTTCCTGTCAACCATTTTTCCAAAAATTTTATGAACTTTGGAATTAAACACTTTTTCAACATCAAATTCTTTCTTTTCAGAAAAGAACTAATTTGAAATCTCAACTTTACCAATTTTCGTTTTAAAATTTTCAGCCCGAAGTGGTGGAAAATTCACATCATCCACAATCGGCACTGATTTTTCACTTTCAATTTCAACCTGTGGCTCCTCTGATTTTGTGGAATCAGATTCATCGCCAGAAAATAGCTCCTCTGATTTTGACGAATCAGAATCATTGCTTGAACTATCATCAGATTTTTTAACAACCCATTTCTGGTTGTCAAGATTTTCTCTTTTCTTGTAAAATCTGTTTGAACATTCACCAATCTCAAAAGTCGAATTTTTGAAAAGTTTTGTTCTATCAATTGGTGGTTCAAACACAACTTCTTTATCTTTCAGTTTACAAGAAACTCTCTGTCTTGATTGTATTGCCTTGGAACAATTTTTGGCAATGTGACCAACTTTATTGCATTGGAAACAGGTTCTCGTTTCTTTCATTTGATCAGCAAACTTCATCTCTTCTTGCTTCTTTACGAGGAATTCTCTGTTCGATTGCTTCCAGAAAGTACTCTTTTGTTCTTCTTCAGCACTTGTCCCTGAAACAAATACCATTTTTGATTTAAAATCTCGAACCATATTTTTCATTTTTATAATTTTCTGGTGGAATAAAACCTAATCCTTTCTTTTTAAAATTACCGTTATGGTTTGGTTTCTTTCGATAACCAGAACCAGAACTGTAACCCTTTTTCTTGTTTTCTCTTTGTTTAACTTTTGAGGTGTAAGGTCTTGGTTTTACAGAAAGATTTACATCTTTTATTTTAGAAATATTAATTTCTGTTAGTTTAAAAACCTTTTTGATCATGTCTGGTTTGACACCTCTTATTGGAAATTTCTCATCAAAATATAATTTGTCAGAATCATTCAAAGTATATGCAACTTTAAATGTTACGTCATTCAAATTAGATTTTGATAGAAAAAATTCTTTATTGTAAACCCTTTTTCCCTGTTTGTCGGTTTGACTCGGAATGCTGGACTCAGACTTTGACTCTGACTTAGACTCCAACTTTGACTCCTTGGATTCATCTTTTTCCAACACCTGATCGACCACTCTCTTTATTAACTCGGACTCATGATCAGTGTCAGATGACGTAAACGTGACATCAATATTATCTGGCAAGTTAACTGAAGACTCCGACTCCCACTGTAAATTTGTTGCCTTTTCGACTCTTTCTGAATTTGGATTTCTCGGAGAATATCCATTTCAAGCGGGGGTGGACACTTGTTGTAACTGAAACTTTGTTTCTTACCAGATGTCTTTTCTTTGATATCCTTCTTCGTTTCTTTCTTCTTTTCAGAAGTCTTTTCTTCAGAAACTTTTTGTTCTTCAGTTACTTCATCATCTTCAAATGCCTTCATGCCCTCAACAGTTGGATAAATCCTGTCAATGACATAAGAAGTACATGAATAACTTTTCAACAAACGATTAACTCTTTCAGTTTCAATTCTTTGTGTTTCCAGTTTCTGCTCTAACACAGCACACTTCTCAATGTAGTTGTTCACAACTTTCTGCTTTATCATGAAAGCTCCCTGAAGTGTTTTCATTGCTGTTGCTTGTTCTTCACTTGATTAATTATACTGATTCATTGCTTTGTTCAGAACATCATAAGATTCCTTCAACTGATTTATGTTGTTGTTCAGTTCACTGTTTTTCTTTTTGATAATCTCACAATTCTCACAAATCACCGGAATCTTTTTAGCATTAACTTCTGCATCAACCTTGAACTTTGGAACATCTTTCACCTTTTTTTTATCACTGGAACGGCTTCATCATCACTACTGACAAGTGTTTTGACCTTTTTCTTCTTCTTTTTAGCTTTATCGTCATCACTATCACTTTCTGCCACCATTTTCAAATCAACTGCCAATCTTCTAGCATAATACTCACGATCATCATCACTATCTTCTTCAACACGAGCGACATAAGCTTTGTGATTTGTAGTTTTGTTTGGATCATAATCATCCCAACTAAAACCTTCCCAGTTAAATCCTTCTGGTAGCTTTTCATCATCTTGGTTAATCAGACATGCTTTATTATCAGCTGAGATATATTTGTCCCAGTTGAAACCTTCTGTTGGCTTTTGATCATCCTGATTCACCATACAAGCTCTCTTTGAAGATTCTTCAATTACTTTTCTACCATGTGCCACTTGTGGTTCTTGCTGTTGTTGAGCAACTTGATGATAAATGGCCTTTCGATAGTAATCATTGTTGTTGTTGAACGGATTTTGAGCTCCACTTGCTTCGCGGTTCTTGCACTCCCTCTTGAAGTGTCCTTTTTCCCTGCAACGAAAACAAGTAACTTTAGATTTATCAAAACCTAAAGTAGAAACATTAGCTTCACGTAAATCATCTCTTCATGTGATCTGCTTAAATTTCTCAGCTCGTCTCAACACACTTGCTAAATACCACTTTATGTCCATCAATTCCATCTCTTCAGCATCTATTTGATCGTAATCCTCTTTTGTAAGCATTGGATTCCCAATCCGACCTGCAACAAAACTTCCATAAGATTCGAACACAGTTCCTAACAGAGACATGTGACTCTTAGCAATATCTGTTGAATAATCCTCATCATTCTCTAGATTCAAAACAATGTTGCATTGTAGCTTTTTGCCATTCTTGGTTGCTGAAATGTTTGGATCAAATGACGGATATGATGAAAAACTTGTGTTGCTGTTTGATCCTTTTGAAGAACTTCCTGATGAACTCTTGGCATTGAATGCTGTTTCAATCTTTGGTGACAAATTGGTGGTTTTATCACTGACTCCACCTTTGTAATAAAGTCCGATATCTTGTTCAGCGTCAAAATCTCTCATTCTTAAAGCTTTTCTTTGTTCCATTTCCTGAGCCTCAATCTTTTCAATGAACTTGCTCAGTGTCAGATTGCTAAACCCTTTCTTGTTCCTCAACATCATGAGATATGTACCCCAAGTCTCATATGGTAATGCATCAGATAGCTTCTCAATCAACTCCTCATTATTTTTTTCGATGCTCAACCTCTTCATGTTAGCTAGCAAATTGCAATATCTCTCAATGATTTGCTTTGTACTTTCATTCTTCAAACCATGAAACATATCAAACTCTTTCTTCAAAAGTGACTTTTTGTTTTTAACCATTTCTTCACTTCCACGAAACTTCGATTTTAAGGCTTTCCAGATCGAATAAGAAGTTCCATTATGTTGCAATAGAACCAATATATCTTCCTTCACAGCTTGTTGTAGTAGACTTAGCATCATTTTTTCATCTTTATATTTCTTTCTATTTTCGGCACTTAGATCTTTAATTGCAATAACTCTTCGTCATCATTCATTGGTCTAACGTATTTCGTCTCGACACATTCCCAAGCATCTAGATAATTTGCTTGCACCCAGTTCTCAAAACGTCCTTCCCAACCCTTATACTCCTCGATGTTCATGAGCTTAGGCGGTTTTTGCATAGTCCCTGTTTCATTTTCCAACATCGTGTTCTGTGCAAGAGTAATCGGGGTAACCGGGGTAGCGAATGCGTTGAAAAATTCCTCTTCCATGTTTTGGTTTTTCAAAGTTCTCACAAACAGTCTTTCAAGCGAAATTAAGTTTTCAAGCGAAACCACCACTGAAGCGAAATCAAGACTTTGAAGCGGTTCAAGCGAAATCAGTACAAATTCTCAAGCGAAATACCGGTTCGAGCGGAATCAACCAGTATTTTCAAGCGAAATACCGGTTCGAGCGGAAACAGATCAATTTCTCAAGTGAAATCAGATACAAAGTGTGATATCAAGCGAAATCAGCAAATCAGTTCATGCGGAATACTGCTGATGTCATATTCTTAAGCTGTTTTCAAGCGGAATTATGAAAATTACCAGTTTTAGATCGATTTTAGGCCTGAAACTTTCAAGGCTTTGTTAAAACAGTATTGCGCACGTTCTGAGAGAAATTTAGCCGATTTTAACCGTGAAAACTTGTTAAATTTTAAAAAGAAAGTGTAGAAATCAGATTTTGCAGCTGAATCGGCAAGAACTCTTCTTCCTGAGCTCTGATACCACTTGTGGGATCGTTTTAAGACCCGAAAGAGTCGATCAGAAGAGTTTTACTCAGTACGAAAGGCGGAAACAGACGTACGGAGGTCAATTTAGCAAGATTATCACTTTAACTGTCGATATTATTGATATAATAACGTTTTACAGCGAGACGACACTTCGGCAGCACTTCGTTGCACAAACCGGAAAGAATGCAAATAATTTCGCTTGAAGACATATATATAGTGTTCTGATTTCGCTTGAACATGGCAAGGTTCAGTTCAAGCGGAATTCAGTAAGTTGATTTCGCTTGAAACTGAACAAGCTTCTTTCAAGCGGAATCACTACATTCAAGCGAAATTACCTTTAACAAACCCTAAAATCTCATATTTTCTCGTACAATGCACCCTGATCTATCTATAAACAAACAAGACTTGATACAAGACGAAGTGGACAGACGCATGCACTAACAAGCATATAGAGTTCGAATTCATTTACGCATAACCAGCACGTACACATAGTGAAATGAAGCACGTTAGTTATCGACATAGATCCATCGATACCAATGACTGCGGGTTGACTACCATATGTAGTTCGCAATACATGATTACCACCGTAATCATGCAAGTAATTGTCCTTAACAACCCCCGTGAACGGGTGCTGAGTCCAAACTATAGTACTATCGTTGCTAAGGCAGGTAGACATCATTCCATGTGTAAACATAATAAACAAGCATTCATAAACCACGTATAACATGCATTAGCGGTTAGCGTTCAAATAGTATTAAGTAGTGTGATTGTTGTAGTTTGAATATTCGTAACGTATGTAACACCCAAAAGTGCATAAAGCAAAAAGGGATCGAGTATACTCACAGCGGTTGATGGATTGAAGGGAGTGCTTAGCGAGTAAAGTTAGCCTGAATAGTTTGATAGCATAATAATAAGCGACGTGTAAAACGGAAAACAAGTGTTGGAGAGTCGGACAGCTGGTCGATCGGACGGTAGTTCAATCGGACGGCTGACCGTTCGGTTGACAGTCCGTTCGGACCGCTGTCCGGTCGGTCGGTAGGCCGATCGGATGGCTGTTCGAGTGGATTGTTTCTTCCTTTGAGAAGGATGTGTTTGTGTATGATGGTTTGACTTTTGAAGTTTTCGTTGTAGCATTTGAAAACATTGAAGTACCTTTACCCTTCAGGTCGGTCGATTGGACGACTGTTCGATCGGCCGGCAACCCGATCGGTTAAGTATTTTTAGCAAGACAAGTTCTCAGCAGGGTCTCACCTGATCGGACGGCTGTTCGTTCGGGTGGCACTCCTAGTGCATTGAACATGTTGAAAAATCGATTAAGTGTTGAAGTATAGTATCTCATGATCCGAAGAGTAATCCGATCGGACAGTAGTCCGATCGAACAGCAGTTCGTTCGATACTAGTCTTCAAAATAAATTGATTAAGTGTGGGGCCATGTATTAACCGATCGGCTGGCCAGTCGATCGGCTGACTGTTCGATCGGTTGGTTGTCCGTTCGGACAGCAGTCCGATCGATCAGCATCCTGACCTGATCAGCCTATTCGTCTAACACTTGGTTGTTCTGATTGTTTGTCGTTTTATTGAGGTATTTTGACAATGAGTCGAACCATAGATCCCTCGTCCTTACTTGGTTCCCCTGGTCGGACAGGAATCACCCAAATTCGGCCGGTGAACTGTTCGGAACGGAGTTTAACGTTTAACCCGAAATCGGTTAACCTCATGGATAGAATCCGGATCTTGAGCCATGCAACCACCGGAGTGATTTGTAAGCCAGCACAGGCTCCGTTTCTATCGGTTTGAAGGCATTGAGTGAAAAAGAGTTGAAAGAAAGTTGGAAAATCCATCTTTCAATCCTTTTCACCATGTATATGTTTAGATCTATGAAAGATCTGTGTTTGTTTATGTGGAAATCGGCTAGATCCAAGTTATTCTTGGTTGATTGAGGCCAAAACATGAAGTTCTTCAAGAACCCATGATGACATCATCCTAGAACACTTGAATCTTGATGATTTCATGGTTAAAAGTTAAGATTTGAAAGATAGAAAGGTGTAGGAGTGCGTGTAGATCATGAAAGTACAAGATTTAGGACGAAATCTTACCGGAATTGAGAGGAATATGAGAAAAGGATGAGTTAAGCGTGCTGGTCGGACAGAGGTTTCCAAAAGTGGAAAGGATGACAATGACAGGGGTATTTATAGGATACCAAATGAGGAAAGTGCTGGCTGTTAGATCGGCTGGTAGCCTGATCGATCAGCTGCACGTCTCGAGTGTTCGGTGCGATGATTTTTGATATTTCGATTTCGGTTGCGGGCGGTTCGATACGATAGGGTTTCCTAGTCAAATTACTTTTAATCCCAACCACTCATATCTCGCACTATCCCTTCTCCACTAATTCTCAAAGTTCGATTGTGATTCGAGTTCGATGTCGATTGAGTTCGATTGCATTTCGAGTTTCGATTGCGTTTCGATTGATTACCACATATAACATAAATGAGCATGCACAAACAACACATAAGGCACACACACACACGTATAACAATAACTAAAATGCGTAGTTCGAGTTGCGATTCGATGTCAATTTGATTAGCATAGCTTGATTATTGTTTAGTTAACTTTATCGCATTGTTACTTCCTATAGTTCACAGTCGTAATTCGATTGAATAGCGATAATCATACGTCGATTATTGTAGTTATAGACACTTACTCCACATAATAGCTAAAATAAAAGAAATCTATTATTAGTCGGTTGCGCGAAATCGGTCGTTGACTTTGACCTTGACTTCGACTTTGACTTCTCGAAAACACGGGGTGTTACAACAGGAGGTACAATTTTTAGGACACATGGTGAATCACGAAGGCATTCACGTAGATCCCTCTAATATAGAAGCGATCACCAAATGGAAGGTCCCGCAGTCAGCTATGGAAATTAGAAGTTTTATAGGGTTAGCCGGATACTATAGACGGTTTATTAAGGATTTCTCCAAGATAGCTGTACCATTAACTAAGCTAACTTGTAAATTAGTTAAGTTTGAATGGGGACCGAAACAAGAAGAAGCTTTTAAGATCTTAAAACAGAAATTAACAAATGCTCCAATTCTAGCCTTACCAGAAGGAATAGAGGATTTTGAAGTTTACTGCGATGCTTCTAAGTTAGGATTAGGATGTGTGCTAATGCAACGCAAGAAGGTAATTTCGTATGCCTCAAGGCAATTGAAAAAGCACGAAGAAAACTATATGACTCATGACTTAGAGTTAGGAGCCATAATTTTTGCCCTTAAGATTTGGAGACACTATCTGTATGGAAGTAAGTTTACTGTCTATACAGATCATAAGAGCTTAAAATACATATTTGGGAAAAAAGAATTGAACATGAGGCAAAGAAGATGGATGGAAATCCTATCTGACTACGACTGTGATATTCAATATCACGAAGGAAAAGCAAACGTAGTTGCTGATGCTTTAAGTCGTAAGTATCATGAGAAACAACGACGAGTTCATGCTCTTAGATTAAATCTACAGTTAGATTTAATGGAACAACTGAAAAACATTCAAGAAATAGCAATCAAGGATGATGCTGAAGGAATGAAAGGAAGAATAAAGGAATTAGAGCAAGGAAGAGATGGAATTTGGAGATTCCACAAAAGAAGGATTTGGGTACCTAAGCAGGGAGAATTAAGAAATAAGATTTTAGAGGAAGCCCATAAATCTAGGTATACCATGCATCCTGGTAACAATAAGATGTACCAAGATTTAAGGAATAATTTCTGGTGGATAGGAATGAAAAAGGACATAGCTAGATATGTTTCTAAGTGTCTTACTTGTTCACAAGTTAAGGCAGAACACCAAAAACCTTCAGGATTACTCCAACAATTAGAAATGCCGGTATGGAAATGGTAATGACGCAATTTGGGTAATTGTGGATCGATTAACCAAATCAGCTCATTTCCTACCCATGAAGGAAACCTTTAGCATGGAAAGGTTAGCAAAGTTGTATGTAGATGAAGTAGTATCCTTACATGGAGTCCCACTCTCCATTGTATCGGATAGGGATAGTCGTTTCACTTCGCACTTCTGGACAAGTTTCCTGGAAGCCATGGGAACGCGATTGAATTTAAGTGCTGCCTACCATCCTCAAACAGATGGACAAAGTGAAAGGACGATCCAAACTCTAGAAGACATGCTCAGAGCATGTGTGATAGATTTTGGAGGAAACTGGGATGACCACCTACCCTTAATCGAATTCTCCTATAACAATAGTTATCATTCAAGCATCGAAGCTGCCCCGTTTGAAGCACTATACGGACGTAAGTGTAGAACTCCAGTCTGTTGGGTAGAGATAGGAGAAAGTCAACTATCAGGTCCTGAAATAGTGCAAGAAACTACCGACAAGATCACTCAAATCAAGGAAAGACTAAAAACGGCTCGAGATCGCCAGAAAAGTTATGCCGATAATCGACGCAAGCCACTAGAGTTTCAAGTTGGAGACAAGGTACTTTTGAAAGTTTCTCCTTGGAAAGGAGTAGTTCGGTTCGGTAAGAAAGGAAAGCTAAGTCCAAGGTACGTAGGACCATTCCCAGTAATCCAACGAATAGGACCAGTTGCTTATCGTTTACAACTATCAGAGGAGCTGGCTGGAGTACATGATGTATTTCATGTATCCAACCTCAAGAAGTGTATATCTGACGAATCCCTGGTAGTACCTCTTCAAGACATCCAGGTGAATGAAAAGTTGAAGTTTGTGGAGAAACCACTTCGAATAGAAGACAGAAAAGTCAAGTTTCTCAAACTCAAAAGACTAGTACTGGTCAAAGTCAAATGGGATTCAAAAAGAGGACCCGAATATACCTGGGAGCTGGAATCGGAGATGAAGCGAAAGTATCCTCACTTATTTCAGTAAATCTCGAGGACGAGATTTTAAATAAGGTGGGGAGAATGTAAGGACCTTCAAAAAATGTCCCAAAACGATCCGTAAGTGAAAACCCGGACCCCTGAAACCTTAATGTGCATGAAAAACAAAGAAATCAAGATTTCTGGGTTTCAGGCGGGCCGCGTAAGCCATAAGAGAAGCTTACGCGGGCCGCGTCAAAGTGTGGTTGACCGGATAAGCGTCCAGGTCCACGTGTCACACACGTGGCATGCCTACCGATGACACCGTAGCCCTAGTCTACGCATAGATGGCCCTCGCGGGCCGCGTAAGTATTAAGGGTGGTTTACGCGGGCCGCGTAAACCCCAAAAATCAGCTATAAATAGATTTGGCCATGAGCAGTTCACTGGTGTCGAAAACAATTCACAAAAACGAAGTCTCACTGCTCAAATTCGAAATTTAAGATATCAAGGCGCTGCTACGATACAGGGTATTAACTCGATCGCTGCTACGATTCAATGTCCGATCGATTGAAACTATCCGATGGATGTTTAAGTGCTGTCCAAATTAGGGCTATACTTTTTCATTCGTCGTGAATTCGATGGATGTTTAAGTATTGCACTTTGTCATTCGTTGTGAGGGTTTTAATCTTGTGAGTTATCGTAAATGCTGTATTAGTTACTGACCTAGTTCGTGTGCATTGTTATTCAAATTAGGTTACAAGGCTAATCAGTAGGCTAAACTCTGCCCGTTTAAATCTGCAATGTGAGTCATTCTCTTTTTATCACTAATGTTTTACAATACTCCAAGTTATTTTCAAAGGTTATAATTACAGGGATTAAGTCATGGTTATCTTAATCACTGGCTAGTGGGGTATTGTGCACATTACTAATTTCTCACGGTTAGGCTAATAAATCCTAACAGTGATAATCATCACTACTTGGGTGAAAGGACCCAATAGTGGTATGACCATCGTCACTAGGAGGTGACACGGCGCCAGATAAAAATAAGATAAAAGCCATTGTAATCGCTCTTATGCTGTAATTGATAACTAATGTGTCGTTTTATATACTTGAATGACTCGCCAGTATTTCCCCGCTGATAAAAATTATTTTTAAAACATGTTTCAGGCGACCTGCTATGAATCAAGGAAAACGTGCTACGGAGCACTAACAAGCTTGAAGAGGTGGCTCCATAAAATGAATAAACATGTTTTATAAACCAGGGAATTTCCTAGTTAAATTCCTCTATTGTAAATTACGGGGTTTATCCCGAATTATGAAATAAAATAATCGGGCATTTTCAAGTTTAAAAGATCCTGTAAATCTTCCGCTGTCAAACTCAATTAATAAATACCACGGGTTTCTGTCCCGCGGCTCTTGGATAGGGTAAAACCAGGACGGGGGCCGTGACAGCTTATGCTGTCGTAAACTATTCAGGCTAATCTCTCTCAGCGCTCCCTTCAATCCAAGAGAGTGTTTACTTGTTAAACACAATCTATGAGTATACTCGATCCCTTTTTTCTTTATGCATTTTTGGGTGTTACATACGTTACTTATTCTAAATCACAATCGACACACAACGCAAACACTATTTATACGCTGACCGTTATTGCATGCTACGTGTTATTCGATGAATGCTTGTATGTTAAGTTAACACAGTGATTGTTGCCTGACACCTTAGCAACAATGGTACTATAGTTTGGACTCAGCACCTGTCGTGGACAGGGGTTGTTAAGGGCTTTACTTCACGTGTTCCAGTGGGGACATGTGTTGTGCATTCTACAACTCGCAGTCACGTCTGTGCATATTTCTCTGTCGATAACCTACTTGCCTTCACTTTATACATGTTACATGCTGGTTATGCGTAAACGATTTCGAATTCTATTATGCTATATCAAACTTGTATGCTCACCTTTATACTATGTGTATTGACCCTTATTTTAACGTATGTGACAGGTGCTTAGGATATCTTGCTGCTATGTGGGAATTAAGTAGGATTGAGAGTCTAGAAACAAAGACAATTTATTTTATTTAAATCTGAGTTGTCGGAACATGTTATTCGTCTTTGAGATATCGCTGTCTGTAATAATTTACTTGCTTAATAGGTTATGGTATGGGACATAATATTAACTATTCGGTAAAGTAGTTGTTATGGAATTTCTCTTGGACAATCTGTTTCACTCAGTTCCATGCCCCGATGTTTCCGTCATCGGTTGGGGTGTGACATGAAGGCTCTTGTGGTCGGTATAAATAGTGCATTTAGTACCGTGCAAGTAATGCCTCAAGATTTTTAACGCAAAAACCACGGCCCCCAAATCCAAGTCTTGAGTCATGTAATTTTTCTCATGAATCTTCAACTGTCGAGAGGCGTAGGCTATCACCTTCTCGCGTTGTATCAGCACGCAACCGAGACCCTAAATAGAAGCATCACAGTATACCACAAAATCTTCGGTGCCCTTGGGCAAGGACAAGATTGGTGCACTGCAAAGTTTTTGTTTCAACAGCTGAAATGCGTCTTCTTGTTTTGTTCCCCAGGAGTATGCCACCCCTTTCTGGGTCAACGCGGTAAGAGGTTGAGCGATTGATGAGAAGTCTCTGATAAATCAGCGGTAGTATCCAGCGAGGCCAAGAAATTTTCGCACCTCTGAAGGATTCTTCGGTGCCGCCTAATTCCTGATAGCATCGATCTTAGCGGGATCCACATGTATCCCTAATTCGTTAACAATGTGGCCAAGGAAGTGCACTTCTCGAATCCAGAAGTCGCACTTAGAAAACTTCACGTAGAGTTGCTCCTTCCTCAGGAGCTCTAAGATAAGACGCAAGTGCCGCTTGTGGTCCTCCTTGCTCTTAGAATAGATCAAGATGTCATCGACGAAGACAATGACGAAATCATCAAGATACGGTTTGCACACATGGTTCATAAGATCCATGAAAACTTCTGGTGCGTTAGTCAACCCGAATGGCATAACCAGAAACTCGTAGTGGCCATACCGCGTTCGAAAAGCTGTTTTAGGAATATCCTCTTCTCGGACTCTCATCTGATGATAGCCCGATCTTAAGTCGATTTTCGAGTAAAAGCTTGACCCTTGCAACTGGTCAAACAGATCATCGATGCGTGGCAAAGGATAACGATTCTTAACTGTCACCTTGTTGAGTTCATGATAGTCTATGCACATACGGAAGGACCCGTCATTCTTCTTCACAAATAGAACTGGGACTCCCCAAGGCGAAGAACTAGGTCGGATAAAGCCCCTATCCAACAGTTCTTGGAGTTGATTAGACAGTTCTTGCAACTCTCCTGGTGCAAGACGATAAGGAGCTCGAGTAATCGGGGCTGCTCCAGGTGTAAGACCAATCTGGAATTCCACCTGACGGTGGGGAGGTAAACCTGGAAGTTCTTCAGGAAAAACATCTGAAAACTCACGAACAACTGGTAGATCTTCGATTCTCCTTTCCTCGGGCTGAGTGTCGGTGATAAGTGCTAGAATAGCAGGATAACCCTTCCGTAGACACTTCTGGGCTTTCATAGCTGAGATGAGATTAACCATTGTACCACTTTGATGACCTTGAACCAACAAAGGTTCTCCACTAGGGAGAGGATTACGTACGATTTTCTCCTTACAGAGAATTTCCGCTTGGTGCTTAGACAACCAATCCATACCAACGACTACATCAAAGCTTCCAAGAGTAACGGGGAGTAGGTCAATGTCAAACACTTGACCCATAAGATTGAGTTTACAACCAAAATGAACGTGTGTGGCTTCAATTGACTTGCCATCAGCCAGCTCTACCACATGTTTTTTACTAGAGGTGTTGGAGTCAATCCTAACTGACGACTAAACCCCAATGACACATAACTCCAATCGGCACCAGAGTCGAATAAAACAGAATCAAAAAGGTTGTTCACAGAAAACATACTGGTCACAACATTGTCGTCATTCCTGGTTTCCCCAGCGCCGATAGTAAACACTCTTCCATGCGCACCATTCCCACCATTGTTGCCGTTGTTATTGTTCCCAGCGTTGTTGTTATTCCCAGCATTCTGATTCAGTTGAGGGCAATCTCTCCTGAAGTGACCCTCATCTCCACACTGGAAACAGCCCTTACGATTACCCTGGTTTTGTTGTGGTTGCTGCCTTTCCTGTTGTTGCGGCTGCTGTTGCAGTGGTGGTTGCTGTTGCTGCTGTTTTGGGTACGGGGCCCTGCAATCCCTTGCCATATGACCCACTTTATTGCACCTATGACAGATTCGAGTGCATGGTCCACGATGATGGTAATTGCACTTGCTACACTTTGGTTGTTTCCCCGCGTAAGAAACCTGATTTGAGTTGTTGCTCGGATTTTGATTAACAGAGGACGTCTGACTAAAACTGCGATTGTTACTATTGTCTGGCTTCTTCTGTGACTGATTCGAGTTGGACACTTTGTCCGTATCGTTCCACTTGCGCTTGTTATCCATAGCAGGAGTAGTAGCTGTAGTAGTATCGGCAGTAGTAGAAACACGAGGCGGTAGCGAACCATGTTCGACCTCTTGGTCTGTAATCTTGTGTGCTAAACAAATGATTCGGGGCAGGTTGTCAAGGTTTGCAGCAGTAACTAAACCCTTGACTTGCGGCGCTAAACCGTTGATGTATAGCTCGATTCTTCGATGAGGTGGTCGTGATAAGTTAGGACACATATTCGCAAGTTCATGAGATCGTTTCGTGTATGCTTCGATCTCGGATCCTGCCATCTAGTACTCATTTTCCAGCTTTTGGATCTCATCACGAGGACAGTACTCTTCTCTCATCAGTTCTTTAAAATCATCCCAAGTAGTTGCATTCGCCATTTCAATGCCCAGCATTTGGACTTGGGCATTCTACCAAGTCAAGGAACCATCCTCTAGTGTGCATGTAGCATACTTCACCCGGTCTCCCATGGGACAGTTACACATAGCAAAAACTGACTCAGCTTTCTCGAACCAACGAAGTAGTCCCACTGCTCCTTCAGTCCCACTGAACATCTGTGGCTTCCAATCCATGAACGTCTTAAACGTACAAGCAGGTGGTTTGTTCTGATTCTGATTCGCATGTTGACCTAAGGACGGAAGAAAATACAGCACACCGGTAAGATTCGTGTACGCGACACAAGGATATAGAGGGTTTGGCACATGTCGTACCAGCTTGCTGAGCCGCTAGGGCTTCAGCCACACGAGTATTGATCAAGTTGGTTAGTTCAGCCTGGGACATCACAGTGTTGCCAGGTCCACCGCCGCGGCCACCACCACGTCCACCGTTTCGTCCGCTCATGATTCTATATAAGAAGAGTGGAAAAGGTTAAGGATTGGAATTGAGTAGGAGTCAAACATCGCTATAACTTCTACAGATCACTGAGTCCTACTATTACGTCAGATAATAGAACAGAACCCATTTCAAGTTTGCTAAGCCTCGCTGGGACTCACATGCACCCCACATTATTATCATGTGTGCACCCACAATAATAATGCGATTTGCATGTGTATCTCAGCTCCCCTTAACTTACACTAAAAGGTTCCTCAAATTTTGAGTATCAAAACAAAAGACTTCACAAAACATGGATCTCGAAAGTCTAGGGAAAATTTTACGCTATCAATCACATGACGTAAGCAAATAACTCGTGAATTCATACTGTAGTGCTAAGCGTGCAACCACAAGCAATGTCATACGTAAATGTACACTAGTTATGCTATGCAATAAGTAAACGAGAGACGAACCTTGCAATCTGGAGCCAAGTGTCATTGTCGATTTTCAGAACCGTTCGATTATAGTCTAGTTTTATAAAAACGTTTTAAAACCTAGTTCACTATAACCAGTGGCTCTGATACCAAACTATCACACCCCCAAAATACCACGTGCGGGAACCCTGCTAGGCGTGTGACGTACCAGGATCCAGCCACCAATCACATTGAACTATTTACAAGATATTATATAAAAGATCCCATTTATTACATGAAAGTATTATCAAACACAACTTAAAGTTTAACAGGTTCAGCAGAAGCATAAAATAATTCATTGTTCAACTGTTTCAAAACCAAAGGTACGAAACCAATAAACTTATCACATGTTTCCAAGAAGCTCGACCCATGACCACTCTAGTAATCCCAGACAGCAAGTTCCCCATTTATATAATCTAACGACCTGCGAGCATGCAACAAGTGTATCAGCACAAAGCTGGCGAGTTCACAGTTTTATGAAAATGTTAGTTACCAAGTGATTAGTTCAATTTAATAACAATGTTGATAATAACCCGATTACCACAAGATGGCATCAGATTGTTTGCCCATCCCCAATGCCCCTATCAAAACATTGGTCGTGATTTAAGGTCATTAGTTCACGCCCATCCTCTCATGTGACAATTGTGCTCTGTAATCGATGTACAATGTAAAACAATGTTAATTATCAATTATCAATAAAACAATGTTTTTGGTGTTATTATATGTGTATTTGTGTTTGATGATTTTACGATTTGATTCGAGTTCGATTTCAAGCTTTAAATCGCTTTCTAGAAAGTTATACGCAAACTGGTGCGTAAACGTAATCAGTTTAACATGACAAACACTCTGAAATAGTGAAATAGTCTTAACATACCTTAAATCACCTTTACATAACTTAGAAATAAGGTTTGGATGGTTTGGTGAATCAAGTTTGTTCGATCGCAGGGACTATTTGTGTCAAACTGTGAAACTATGCCGATTTGTATAGTAACGAACATTCCGGAACTTGATCATAAGTTAAACATACCTTAAATATCCTTTACATAGCTTAGAAATAGGCTTTGAGGGGTTCGGTATGCTAAAATAAACTTTTTGGTCAATCAGGGACTAAAAGCGTTAAAAAGTGCATAAGTTTGCATTTTCGCGCATATCTTACGTTATGAATATATCCGGACATCCAAAATTTTTTGTAATCATTAAAATATTTTATTTTAGTGATTGGAATGCAAAAATACCATTCGTCGCTTAATTTGGATCGTTTTCGCGTTCGTTACGACTTCCGTCGTAATTAACCGAATAACGCAACCGTACGACCAAACGAACTGACATCCGAGATGTTTTTGAGCATATTTTGAGTTCCCTATACTTTAACTTCATTTTAGAGCCTTGAAATGGGGTTAACGGGGCTTAAACGTGTCAAAAATGCATCGAAAACCAAGTTCTGCACTTGCAGGGGCCAATTTTGACATTCTGCCAAACTTGCCCTGGCGGGGCGCGTAAGCCAGGTGTGGATATTACGCGGGGTGCGACAGACCTTCAGTATAGAAACAATGAATCTGGTCATCTGGTCATTTGGGCTGTTTTTGATGGTTTTAATCACAGATTTGCAATACCATTTGATGGTATTTGATGTCCCCATTGTTTTTAAAACCTTGTGCCCACATGTATGGCCAAGATCAAGGCACGATTTGCGAGAAAGGATCCTAACGGTTCTCTGAAATCTATATAAAGCCAAGCTTTCCTTCATTTTCTGCTCACACTTGATTCTTTCTGCTCTAAATTGGGGTTTAACACTTCATACCTGAGCAATTTGAATCAAGATCTTCCAAGCTTGGACCCTTCGTAAGTTTCTTTCGTGCTTTTTATGCTTTTTAAGTGTAAAAGTCAAACTGTGTTTGACTTTCTACTTTGACCAGTCTTTGGTCAACATAAAGTTCGTTTGAACTTTGCAACATGAGCGTAATCACGATGGTTATAGTCCCGTGTGACTATACCTACTGATTACCATGTTGATTAGGCTTAGTGGCGAGTCATAGTTTCGGTCAAAATGCGTATTTATGTGTATTTTGCAACCAAACTATTCTTAGGTATCAAAACCCTTTGTTTTGATATCAAAACCTATTTTCTAACTTAGTTAAACATGTTTTAACATGTTTAGCTCATCACTTTTAGTCTAGTGCTTGTGTAGAGTCGTAAGTCAAGCGGTCTTGACCACCGCTTAGACTTTCAAACTCGACCCATTTGGTCGATTGTTAGGATCCGACCAAGCATATTATGTGACCATAGTTGCATAGGGAATAACCTTCCGAGGTTATTCCTTATGGTCACTTAGTTTAAGTAGTGGTATGATAGGTAGTTTATATGCCTTAAGAAAATGACCAAAATGCCCTTTTCATGCATAATTGGATTTTAAGCAGATGTAACATAAACTTTTGTCACTTAATTGATTATGCAACATGTTTAGGCAGATAATACTTGTCATAGGACTAGTTAGACGTCTCGAACGCGCTTTAGTGCGAACGAAAATTTAAAGTAGCGTAAGCTACCTTAATGGGTCGTAACGGGTCGAAAGCACTTAGGATAGGTTCCGTTCTAGAACGTAGGCTTTGTTAAACCATATCACATGAGTTCCAATACTCATTTGGTTTACAAGACCTCATTCTATCCGATCTTCCGATTTAGGTGTCGATTTATTAACTAGTGATTCGATTACTAGGTGCTACTTGAATTTCCTTGGTTTGTTCGAGCGTTGTTGAGTTCTTTAGATCAAGGATATCTTTGCACTTCAATGTGAGTACATAGATCCCCTCTTTTTACATGTTTTGTGGTAATTATGTGAGTACATAGTTCCCCTATTTTACTGTTTTCAATTGTTTTGGGGTGATTCATATGTGTTAAATGATTTCTAGCATTTAACGATGGTTTCAAAAATGATTAATATGGTTTATATTAAACTAATAATGATTTCGATAATGTGAACAAACTTGTTGGACGTAGTTACATAACTAATAACATTCATTAATTTTGGCCGAACCGACCAGTATTAGGTTATGGTACCATAGGATCTGACAAATCCCGTTATCAGACTGCACCCATGGTTATGTGTGGGGGTTATGTGGGTAACGACCGAATCTGTGATTGTTAACTTAACCTTTGTGGTTTGTTAATTCGAGTTGAACGAGGGACGAGTTGCGAAGGTTTGGATGTTATTAGCGAGGCGACCAAAAGTAGTTTTCGCAATTAAAACAAGAGCGATTTTCGGATGATTTAAAAGATTTTGGAAACGATTTGAACAAGTTAAACGATTTGAACAAACGATTGGTTTTGGGTTGTGATTAGATAATGGGACGGGTGTAACATGATAAAAGCATGGTAGATACGCCGCTGGTACTTCTTATATATAAGTGTTTTTATCATATTACATTCCGTGGCATTATTTAGTTCACTTGGGCAAACGATTTTAAAACAATGTCACACAATGATGTTTTCTAAATGATATAAACCATACGAGTTTTATTAACGGGATGATTTACAATTTGGTTTACTTAAACGAATGTTTTTGGGTTAAGAATCATGGCTACGAGATTTTATAAACTATAACCAACTTGTTTTTGAGTTGGTTAATCATATCGCAATACTTCATACTTTTCAAAACAAGGTTTTTAACCATTGACTCTTGTAGTCAATCGAGGTATTGCAATATGTAAAGGAGCCATGAAACCGACACTCTCATAAAACCTATGTGCTCTCCAGCATTTTTTTGCTGACTTTATTTTTACATATGTTTCAGGTGGTGTTGAATGATATTGATTGCTAGGATGCATGTTCACATAGGATCTGGACGAGGCCTTAGTGACATAATAACAATGATAGACGATGTGTAACTTGTTTGTTTGTTTTAAGATAATGTAAATTATCTAATGAATCAATAAAACGAAACTTTTTGTATCCATGGTTGTGAAACAATAATTCTGCCACTCCACTCCCCGACGTTTCCGCCGCGGTTTCGTTGTTTTAACGCGGTCGGGGTGTGACAGAAGAGTTGGTATCAGAGCCAATGGTTATAGGGAATTAGGTTATTAGTAATGCTTTGACCTAGACTATAACTTTCTAGAACCCTAACGCGAGTTACTTGCGTTTAGATTTTAAAACAATACCGTCACCTATCCTTAGGTGATAACCACAATGAGAACACAAATTTCGAATCCACTTTGAAAACTAATCATCTCTTCGTAGATGATTTGTTATAAGGTTTTGAACCTTCAAAGTTTCCGAGATGATTTTGAAAATAATCACCCACCTTTTTGGATGATTCATTTTTTGGCTTAGTGCCTTCTGAGTTTTCAAAATCTCGTCAAAGTTTGGGTCTTATAATGTGAACACGTGTAATCTGGAAGAGTGGATGCCTGTTGTAACACCTCGTAAAATCATGTCCAATATAATCAAGACACGTGTCATGGACTTTAAACATGTAAGGAATTGATTCCAAGGGACTAAAATCTGTAAAACAATGTTAATATGTAAGTAAATGGATTCAAAGTGTCAACATGCCATTTTTGTGCCTCTGATTGACCCCACACGACATTCTCGTATTCTTTAATGAATAAATTTTCGAACATAGAAAGTCGTTTGTGCTTAAAATGGAAATTTTACAAAGCATAGGGGTTAAATGTGTCAACATGTTAAACGTTACCTCTGAGTGACCTTTTTAATAATCCCAAAGCGTTGTAATACTTCATTATGCTTCCATGTATAACAAACAATGATTTCGTGGGGTTTCTACGCTCTTAAGATACAATTCGGGTGACCGTACAACTAACCGGGAGCTTAACGGAGTTAATATATGACTCAAGGCCCCTAAAAGTTAACTATGGGGGTCATAAGTGCAATAAATGGAAGTTAAATAAACTTAAAATGGACCAGGGACCGAAACTGCAAAGTTTGAAAGTTGTTTTCCGGTATAAGGGGAGCCTCGCGGCCCGCGTAGACTCTCTTTGAGTCTTACGCGGCCCGCGTGAAAGTGCCAGTGACAGAAACTCTGCACAGCTGCAGGTTCAGCCAGTTCCACCGCCTTTTCATGCTAATTTTCGATACTAGGGACTGTGCAAATGGTTTTTCATGCACTAGGGACACTTGGGAACATCTGAAACATCATAGGTACAGCTGCATTGATCCTAAAGACTCCAAATTTCCTATATAAGGCACTTGTTCTTCACTTGTTCTTTTGCACATTTGAGTTTTACTTCACAACTCACTCCTTGAAGCCTCCTGGAGCTAAAGGAAGCTTTCTCAAGTTTCAAATTCGTGCTAAGGATTCTAGTAAGTGTTCTTAGCTTCCTAAGTTTAAGTTTTATTAGCTTAATGACCGAAAGTCAAAGTTATCGTAATTAAGCTTTGACTTTGTGATTAATCACAAAAGGTCCAGCCATTATTCGAATTAAAAGTGGCTATACGTTGGTAATTATGTAGGTGTTAAACCCTTAAAAGGGCACCTCCTAATTATCACTTTTACTTGGTCAAATGTCGGGTCAAACTTATTAATAAAAAGTCAACAAAATCAGTTTTTACAAATTAATTCATAATCGATAATACAGAGGTTATGGAACATGTTTAACACTAAAATAACTTGGTAAATAATATAAGAACATGTTTAGGCATGTTCAACCCGACAATTCTGAGTTTAGGCTCGGTTCGCAACCGAAAGTCGCAAAAGTAGACTTTTGCTTTGACTTTCAGTTCTGACCCGATTTAGCTTAGTTTAGATATGCCTTAGGCTTCCTTTAGGACCATATTACATGTTAGTATAACCCTCTGAGATTATACTATATGGTCCCTTTTAAATCTGATTCATTTGCATGTTTCCGTTAAATGCTTAATTGTTGACCATTATGCCCTTTTGATATAAAAACGAGATTTTTGAAAATATGAGAGGACAAAAACCTTTATTACTAATTTATAAGCATGTCCTAAGAAATTTGACATCAGTTTGTGGTCTAAATTAGGAGTTATGCTCGATATTGCAAATTGAAGGCTTTTTATTAATTAAATGGCATTTTTAGTATAAATCATATTCAAACCCAAATTTTGTCACCAAACTTTATACCTATGATATAATATAATATTTAGGGATTTTTGGAAATTTTTGCCAAATTTTAAACTGATTATATTATAGAGTTTTAATGTAAATTCGGTATTAACGAAATTGCCCTTTTCTTTGATAAAATGAGTTTTACATAACATTTTGATACCAAACCTTTTCCTAGTGATTTCATACGTTAAATAAAATATTTTAAGCTTTATAGACTGATCAAAATCTCAGCTTTCCTTAAATAACCCGAAAATCACCAAATACCGACTTTTACGCTTTTTAAACGCATAGTATGGGTTAAAACTATATTTGACACTTAATGTGACAACTCGTATTTCAGAACCTATCTTTGTGCTTAATGTAACGTATGTGAACTTTGTGTGATTATCTGATATGTTGATTTAATGAATGTTTGTGAGATTTTATGTTTGTATTATGTGGATGTATGTATGTATATATATATGACTCGGATCGTACAACACAACCCGATCGCACAAGCCCATGTTGGGCCGAACATCTCATCCTTGTCACACTTTCCACTCGGTCCACTATGATTGAACCCGAAACCAAATGGGCAGCCTAAGAAGGGGTTCGGCCCACTCCCTTGTGTCGCATAAACTATGAGGAAAGTTTATACTCCTCATTTGTTGCAAATCTCACAACACACACCAAACCCTAAGCTCCTCTCCTCTCCTCTTGAAGCCGACGGCAAACATCCCCATCTCTCGAAGCTTTATTACTTGGATCGATCCTATCCTTCTCTCAACCGGTTTGTGTTTGTAATTATCGATTGTATGTTAGATGATATTATGATCTATATGTATTACATGATGATTTAACGATATCTTGTGATTGAATGTGATATAAACTGTTAATGGTTGAGGTTCATATAATCGGCTCACATGTGTATGATTATATCAAGATGCGTATTAGTAATCGGATGAAGTTATAGAGGATTAGAATCGAATATAAGTAAGTCGGCTGTGATGTGTTTGAATTCGGATGATATGTGATGATCCTAGAGTTAGATCCGATTGAATGTTATGATAGGTTGTGTTCATGATTCGGATGTTTATTTAGGGTTCATATGAATTTGATGATAAAACCTTTGTTTGATCGATTATGGTTTGATTATAAACTGTTGATTGTGTTGATTGATTGTATGCAAATATGGAAACTGTTAAAGTGGTCAAACGAATTGATTGAATTATGTAACTGATTGCAAGATTTTAGGAATAATTAAACTAATCGCACAAGATCAGGTCGCACAAGACCTGATCTGATCGCACAAGTGCCAAACGCACAAGGTGCATCGCACAAGCCGGGTACAATCACATAAAGCACCTGGTACTGATTTCTTATACATGATCGCACAAGACTTGTGGATCGCACAAGACAGTGCTGATCGCACAAGGCTTGGGCCACACACAAACTGTTACACGGTTGGGCCTCAAAGCCCAATCCCAACCGCACAAGTACTGGTCAATCGTACAAGCCATCCGGATCGCACAAGACTCATGTTTGTTGTTTGGGCCGTTTACATGATGGACTACTTATGTTTTATTGGGCCGGGTATCTTTGGGTTCAATGGGTGAATTGCACAAGGCTGTTAGACTTGTGCGAGCCCAATCTTTTGAATCGTACAAGTATGAGCATGTTATGTACTTGACTGTTAGTGTGTTTGCCATGATCAATACGTGTTTGCAACCTGTTAGCTTGTGTGTAAACATATGTGCACTATTTGAACCTAGACCTGACTTGTATGGTAACCATGTTAGGACGTGGTTGACCACATATAGCTCAAGTAACCTTTCTGTGTATCTGCCGAGCAAACCAAGGTGAGTTCACACTCTATCCAAGACATGGGATTCCCAAGGGTTGGGAATGGGTTAAAGAACTGAACGGTAACTACGAACTTGCGTATTCCGCATACAACAGGATACATACGACCATAAGACCATCACTCTATCATTTTAAGTCCCTCATTTATCGACTTAATCACCGAGGCCTATGGCGAGCGGGTCATTAGTAGATAGCGCTATTAGGGTTTAACAAACCTCACACCGTGCCAGTCGGACGGGCGTGTACTAATGGACTATGGGCAAAGGGTCAATGCTGATAGACATTGACTTAGGGCACCTCTTACATTTTCGTGGCAGTCGATACGCGTGGTCTAACAACACATGGGAAGCCCCCACTAATCTTCGCAAACATGTCAGGGTGACCGCGATACGAATCAATACGATACATGGGTTACAAAATGAACATACGATTTACGAAACAAATGCTATCACTAAACAACCAACTGTGAACTCGCTCAACTTTATTGTTGATTCGTTGTTACATGCCTTGCAGGTCGTTAGGTACTCATGGAGCTTGCACATGGAGGCGCGGTCGTTGTGGGACATGGTAGTGTGTGCCATGCTAAAAACATTTCTTTATTTCGTACTTAATACTTACATTGGGTTTTACAATTATGCTTCCGCTAAACACTTAACTACATTTTTGATTTTGAAACACCTTTCATATTGTGTGGTTGAATTTTATTTATTACTTGTTATGTTCAATATGATTGGTGGCTTGATCCTGGTCATGTCACGCCTCCAAGCGGTGATACTCCACGTGTGGATTTTGGGGGTGTGACAGATTGGTATCAGAGCCATTGGTTATAGTGAGCTTGGTTTTAATAAGGGAAAAAGTTTTTTGTTAAAACCAGACTATAACCTGTACAGTGCTCAACGATCCACAACGACGCTTCGCTTCACGTGCAAGACTCGACATTCTAGGTGATACGATTTATGTTTTATTGCCTACTTGCTAGATTACATAGAACTTTGCTTATGGTATGCTTAGATAAACGTAACAACTATTGTTTGAAAACACGTGTGTGTTTACTCTCTTCTGTCATCGCACTTTCGCGAACCCCTCTCACCCATGTTTTCCCTTGATATGAAGATCATGGCTGGATGCGTTAACATGACTCAAGCCCAGTTGACGGCTCTGATTAACCAACAAGTTGCTGCGGCACTTGCAGCCGCCCAAGCAGGAGGTATATCCTGCAGTCGCAACTCTCTCTAGGATCATTAGATCCTACACTCCTAAGCCAACTCTTGTGTTTAACTTTATCCTATTCTCGTTTATACAACAGGCCAGCATGCTCAGCTGCCTGCGTGCACGTTCAAAACTTTCATGGACTGTCGTCCTAGTACTTTCAGTGGCACTGAAGGGGCAGTTGGACTCCTCCACTGGTTCGAGAAGCTCGAGTCAGTCTTCGAAATGTGTGAATGCCCTGAGGCTCGTAGGGTGAAGTATGCCACTGGTACCCTCGAAGGCGTTGCGTTGACTTGGTGGAACGCACAAGTCCAAATGTTGGGGCTGGTAGCTGCCAATGCCACCCCATGGAACGAATTTAAGGAATTGATCAAGCGGGAATACTGTAGTCGTGATGACATCCACAAGTTGGAAGTGGAGTTCTTTAACCTGAAGATGACGGGGTCAGAGATAGAGGCGTATACGAAGCGATCAAATGAACTGGCAATCTTGTGTCCAACTATGGTGGATCCTCCCATCAAACGTATCGAGCTGTACCTCAAAGGCTTAGTACCAGAGATTCAAAGCCATGTGACTTCGGCTAACCTTGCTACCATCCAGGATGTTACTCGTCTTGCTCATCGTCTCACAGATCAGGCGGTGGAACAGAACAGGCTGCCTAAGCGAATCGGTTCTACTACTACTACTACTACTACTACTACTACCACCACCACCACCACCACCACCACCACCACCACCACCACCACCACCACCACCACCACCACCACCACCACCACCACCACCACTACTACTACTCCCAATGATAACAAGCAAAAATGGGATGGAGCCTCCAGCAAAGGTTCGACTTCAGTTCAGTCCCAGGCACAGCAACGAAGGACTGATGACTATCAGAGCCCTAGTCAGCAATCTTCTGGTAGTCAAGGGAAGGGTGGATATCGAGGAAACCTCCCGAAGTGCAACAAATGTAACAGACACCACAATGGTCCGTGCAACAAGGGTCGTTGCCAGAGGTGTCTCAAGATGGGTCATGAAGCTAAGGATTGTAGGAGCTTACGACCTGCGAATTAGAACCAACAACAACAACCACCCGCTCCACAGAACCAGTAGCAGCAACAGCGAGGCAACAGGGGATGCTTTCAGTGTGGAGCTGAAGGCCACTTCAAGAGAGATTGCCCCCAGCTGAACCAGAATCAGAACAACAACAATAATAACAACCAAGGGAATGGAAACAACGGGGGTAACAACGGCAATGGTGCCAGGGGTCGTGTATTCGTGATTGGCCAGGGAGAAGCAAGGAACGATCCCAACGTCGTGACGGGTAAGTTCCTACTAGACGACTTTTATGTTACTGTTTTATTTCATTCGGGTGCCGATACTAGCTATGTGTCCTTAAAAGTTAGCCAAATGCTTAAGCGTACCCCAACACTTTTGAACACCAAGCACACTGTAGAGCTAGCTAATGGTAAGAGTTTAGAGGCCACACACGTAGTCAAGGGTTGTAATCTTGTTTTTGCTAATCAGACCTTCTCCATCGACCTCATTCCTATCGTTCTGGGTAGTTTCGACGTTGTCATTGGGATGGACTGGTTATCCCAACACCAAGCAGAGATTCTTTGCAACGAGAAGATTGTTCGTATTCCTCGTTCAGGTGATGAACCTCTCATGATTTGTGGCGATAACAGTGGTGCTGTTGTGAGCATCATCTCTTTCCTTAAGGCCCAAAAGTGTTTGCGAAAGGGCCACACTGCTATTTTGGCTCTCGTTACTGACACCTCGAAGAAAGAGAAGAAGATAGAAGATTTTCCTATCGTACGTGACTTTCCTGAGGTATTCCCTGAGGAATTACCTGGCCTTCTGCCGCATCGCCAGGTCGAGTTTCAAATCGAGCTAGCTCCTGGAGCAGCGCCCATAGCTCGAGCACCTTATCGTTTAGCCCCATCAGAATTGGAAGAACTGTCCACACAGCTACAAGAGCTTTTGAATAAGGGTTTTATTCGTCCTAGCTCTTCGCCCTGGGGAGCTCTAGTGCTATTTGTGAAGAAGAAAGACGGTACCTTCAGAATGTGTATTGACTACCGCGAGCTCAACAAAGTGACCGTGAAGAATCGCTATCCTCTTCCACGTATTGACAACTTATTCGACCAGTTGCAAGGGTCGAGCTTTTACTCGAAAATTGATTTGAGATCGGGATATCACCAGCTGAGAGTCCGAGAAGAGGACGTCTTCAAAACAACCTTTAGAACTCGTTATGAACACTACGAGTTTTTGGTCATGCCTTTTGGGCTGACAAACGCACCTGCGGTTTTCATGGATCTTATGAACAGAGTGTGCAAGCCTTACTTGGATAAGTTTGTGATTGTATTCATCGACGACATTTTGATCTACTCCAAGAGTCAGGAGGAACACGAGCAGCATTTACGACTCATTTTGGAACTCCTTCGAGCAGAACAACTGTACGCCAAGTTTTCGAAATGCGACTTCTGGCTTCGTGAAGTCCACTTTCTAGGCCACGTGGTAAACAAGGATGGGATCCATGTTGATCCATCCAAGGTAGATTCGATCAGGAACTGGCCTGCACCCCGTACACCAACAGAAATGCGCCAATTCTTGGGTTTGGCGGGCTATTACAGAAGGTTTATCAAGGATTTTTCCAAGATTGCGCAACCTCTCACTTTACTAACTCAGAAAGGAGTCACTTACCATTGGGGAGAGCCACAAGAAACTGCATTTTAGCACCTAAAGGATAGGCTCTGTAGCGCACCTATTCTCTCATTGCCAGAGGGCACAGACGATTTTGTGGTCTATTGCGACGCATCCATTCAGGGTCTTGGATGCGTGTTGATGCAACGTGACAAGGTCATAGCCTACGCCTCACGTCAACTTAAGATTCATGAAAGGAACTACACTACACATGATTTAGAGCTGGGAGCTGTTGTTTTCGCACTCAAGATATGGAGACATTACCTGTACGGTACCAGGTGCACCATTTACACCGATCACAGGAGTCTCGAGCATATCTTCAAGCAGAAAGAGTTGAACATGCGACAACGTCGATGGGTCGAGCTACTGAATGATTACGAATGTGCCATCAAGTACCATCCAGGCAAAGCCAATGTTGTGGCTGATGCCCTCAGTCGAAAGGACACTACGCCTAAGCGCGTGCGAGCATTACAACTCACCATTCAATCTAGTCTCCCTTCACAGATACGAGATGCTCAGGTAGAATCATTGAAACCAGAAAACGTCAGGGCTGAAGCCCTACGTGGCTCAAGGCAACGGTTAGAACAAAAGGCAAACGACGCCTACTATGTAACATGACGCATCTGGGTCCCACTCTATGGCAACCTACGAGAGCTTGTGATGGATGAAGCACACAAGTCTCGCTACTCAGTACATCCTGGTTCAGATAAGATGTACCACGACTTGAAAATTACGTACTGGTGGCCTAGCATGAAAGCTCACATAGCAACTTACGTTAGCAAGTGTTTGACTTGTGCGAGAGTCAAGACCGAATATCAGAAACCATCGGGCCTACTTCAACAACCAGAGATACCACAATGGAAATGGGAGCAAATTTCCATGGATTTTGTTACTGGCCTGCCTAGATCTCAACGTGGAAATGATACTATTTGGGTGATTGTGGATCAACTCACAAAGTCTGCACACTTCTTGGCTATCAAGGAAACGGATAAGTTCTCCATTCTGGCAGACGTATATCTTAAGGAAGTTGTCTCGAGGAATGGGGTGCCCACCTCCATTATCTCTGATCGTGATGCACGTTTTACTTCTGAACTGTGGCAAGCAATGCACAAGTCCTTTGGCTCACGTTTAGATATGAGCACAGCTTATCACCCGCAAACGGATGGGCAGTCTGAACGCACCATCCAGACCCTTGAAAACATGCTTAGGGCATGTGTGATTGACTTTGGCAACGGCTGGGAAAAACATCTGCCACTAGTGGAATTCTCATATAATAACAGTTACCACACCAGCATTCAGGCCGCTCCGTTTGAGGCATTGTACGGGCGTAAATGCCGATCACCTCTTTGTTGGGCAGAAATTGGCGACAGCCAGATCACTGGCCCAGAACTTGTGGTAGACACAACAGAAAGGATTGCTCAAATACGAAAACGAATGGCGGCAGCTCGTGACCGTCAGAAAAGCTACGCTAATAAGGGCAGGAAACCACTCGAGTTCCAGGTTGGGGATCGAGTGCTACTTAGAGTCTCACCCTGGAAGGGTGTTGTTCGTTTTGGCAAACGAGGCAAACTTAACCCACGATATGTTGGACCATTCGACATCATAGAGAAAATAGGCAAGGTGGCCTACAAACTGAACCTACCAGCAGAACTCAGTGGAGTTCACAACGTTTTCCACGTGTCGAATCTGAAGAAGTGTCTGTCAGATGAGACTCTCATAGTTCCTTTGAAGGAGCTCACTATCGATGATCAGTTGCGATTCGTCGAGGAACCAGTTAAAATCACGGACCGAGACGTTAAGGTCCTCAAGCACACTAGAATTCCTCTTGTTCAAGTTCGTTGGAACTCCCGTCGTGGCCCAGAGTTCACCTGGGAACGCAAAGACCAAATGAAACAAAAGTATCCCCAATTGTTCGCAAACAGTACAACCACTACTAAGGCTGAAGCTACTGTGGAATTTCGGGACGAAATTCCAAACCAACGGGGGAAGGATGTGACACCCCAGGAAAACCAGGAAAACCATGCAACTTAACTAGCTTCCTCAGTGAGTACGTACCAAATTTCGGGACGAAATTTCTTTCAACTTGGGGATAATGTGACAACTCGTATTTCAGAACCTATCTTTGTGCTTAATGTAACGTATGTGAACTTTGTGTGATTATCTGATATGTTGATTTAATGAATGTTTGTGAGATTTTATGTTTGTATTATGTGGATCTATGTATGTATATATATATGACTCGGATCGTACAACACAACCTGATCGCACAAGCCCATGTTGGGCCGAACATGTCATCCTTGTCACACTTTCCACTCGGTCCACTATGATTGAACACGAAACCAAATGGGCAACCCAAGAAGGGGTTCGGCCCACTCCCTTGTGTCGCATAAACTATGAGGAAAGTTTATACTCCTCATTTGTTGCAAATCTCACAACACACACCAAACCCTAAGCTCCTCTCCTCTCCTCTTGAAGCCGACGGCAAACATCCCCATCTCTCGAAGCTTTATTACTTGGATCGATCCTATCCTTCTCTCAACCAGTTAGTGTTTGTAATTATCGATTGTATGTTAGATGATATTATGATCTATATGTATTACATGATGATTTAACGATATCTTGTGATTGAATGTGATATAAACTGTTAATGGTTGAGGTTCATATAATCGGCTCACATGTGTATGATTAGATCAAGATGCGTATTAGTAATCGGATGAAGTTATAGAGGATTAGAATCGAATATAAGTAAGTCGGCTGTGATGTGTTTGAATTCGGATGATATGTGATGATCCTAGAGTTAGATTCGATTGAATGTTATGATAGGTTGTGTTCATGATTCGGATGTTTATTTAGGGTTCATATGAATTTGATGATAAAACCTTTGTTTGATCGATTATGGTTTGATTAGAAACTGTTGATTTTGTTGATTGATTGTATGCAAATATGGAAATTGTTAAAGTGGTCAAACGAATTGATTGAATTATGTAACTGATTGCAATATTTTAGGAATAATTAAACTAATCGCACAAGATCAGGTTGCACAAGACCTGATCTGATCGCACAAGTGCCAGACGCACAAGGTGCATCGCACAAGCCGGGTACAATCACATAAAGCACCAGGTACTGATTTCTTATGCATGATCGCACAAGACTTGTGGATCGCACAAGACAGTGCTGATCGCACAAGGCTTGGGCCACACACAAACTGTTACACGGTTGGGCCTCAAAGCCCAATATCGCACAAGCCATCCGGATTGCACAAGACTCATGTTTGTTGTTTGGGCCATTTACATGATGGACTACTTATGTTTTATTGGGCCGGGTATCTTTGGGTTCAATGGGTGAATCACCCAAGGCTGTTAGACTTGTGCGAGCCCAATCTTTTGAATCGTACAAGTATGAGCATGTTATGTACTTGACTGTTAGTGTGTTTGCCATGATCAATACGTGTTTGCAACCTGTTAGCTTGTGTGTAAACATATATGCACTATTTGAACCTAGACCTGACTTGTATGGTAACCATGTTAGGACGTGGTTGACCACATATAGCTCAAGTAACCTTTCTGTGTATCTGCCGAGCAAACCAAGGTGAGTTCACACTCTATCCAAGGCATGGGATTCCCAAGGGTTGGGAATGGGTTAAAGAACTGAACGGTAACTACGAACTTGCGTATTCCGTATACAACAGGATACGTACGACCATAAGACCATCACTCTATCATTTTAAGTCCCTCATTTATCGACTTAATCGCCGAGGCCTATGGCGAGCGGGTCATTAGTAGATAGCGCTATTAGGGTTTAACAAACCTCACACCGTGCCAGTCAGATGGGCGTGTACTAATGGACTATGGGCAAAGGGTCAATGCTGATAGACATTGACTTAGGGCACCTCTTACATTTTCGTAGCAGTTGATACGCGTGGTCTAACAACACATGGGAAGCCCCCACTAATCTTCGCAAACATTTCAGGGTGACCGCGATACGAATCAATACGATACATGGGTTACAAAATGAACATACGATTTACGAAACAAATGCTATCACTAAACAACCAACTGTGAACTCGCTCAACTTTGTTGTTGATTCGTTGTTACATGCCTTGCAGGTCGTTAGGTACTCATGGAGCTTGCACAGGGAGGCGCGGTCGTTGTGGGACATGGCAGTGTGTGCCATGCTAAAAACATTTCTTTATTTCGTACTTAATACTTACATTGGGTTTTACAATTATGCTTCCGCTAAACACTTAACTATATTTTTGATTTTGAAACACCTTTCATATTGTGTGGTTGAATTTTATTTATTTCTTGTTATGTTCAATATGATTGGTGGCTTGATCCTGGTCATGTCACGCCTCCAAGCGGTGATACTCCGCGTGTGGATTTTGGGGGTGTGACACTTAAGACTCATTACCTACTGATATTATAAGCAAATTTTATACTTTAACAGTAAGTAAAAGTTTTGAACTCAGATTTCCAAATTTGACCCTTAAAGCTTATGTGAAATGACCAAAACGCCCCTACGGTGCATAGTTTGGCCATAAATGATAAATTTCACATATATACAATATCTTACTGATATAACTTGCAAAAATAAATATTTTTGCTGATCATTTTAGACCAGAACCTCAGATTATTATTTAACCTCTTTTATAATCGTTAAAATGACCAAATTACCCCTACAGGACTTAAATTGATTTTAAATTCATTTTGGGTATAATGGAAGATATCCTACTGATATCACAACATATTAAAAGCATATTAACTTGTGGAACTTGTTTATGACTCATTTGGTTACCCGTTATGCATTTTTCACGTTCGGTACGGTTTATGTAACTAGTTTGCATAAATTAACCGAAACGGGTCAAACCTTATCATTTTTACCTCAAAATACAGAATGTATTTAGTTTACCCATTTTACACAAGTCCTCATACTTGTCGGGTCTAAATCACATTCTAATCCGGTCTCCGCTTAATCATGCGTTTTGAACCGTATACATTTCTTTAAAACTAACCGGTCTAAGTTATAACTTAAATAAGACCCGTTAGGAATCTAATAGGTTATTTTAAAACCTTCGTTCCAGATTAGGAGCATGGTAAAAGCTATCTGTACTTGCTGATTGATATACGGCTGGGATTAAAATTTTATTTTTAGCTCAGGTAAATACTTTTAACTTATTTTCCGTTATACGGGCTTGGGATACGGTATTATAAAAATACCGCTTGGTCGGGTATGTAGTTATTTAAAATCGGATTGTGATTAATACATTTACATAACCCGTTTTAATCTGTTTTGTTTGATGCAATGCCTTTGAGGGGTTAATGACCATGTCCTGGATATCCTCGGCTCATTTATTAAATGGCCACGGCTTAAGCACGGGGTGTAGGCATACACCTGACAGTTGCGTATGTATAAACGGTATCTCACATCTCTTGTGGGCGTATACTTGTGGTGTGTCAATTAATCTAATCCGACTCTTCTAACCGGGTCCCGAATGGACGACAAACATGTAAAACTGTATACAAGATTATTTAAATAATTGTCCCAAGTTATAAAAGAACTTTGTGCCTTGTGCATTTAAATCAATTTTTTTATAAACACTTTTCAAAAAGAGTCAGTTAATTGTATTTACCATTGTAAACTGACGTATTTTCCAAAAAGGTTAAGTGCAGGTACTAAGTGAAATGGGCTGGCTACTCCTAGTATCAACTAAAGAGTCTTGCAAGCTTTTGATGCTTAAATCTATTGAACGATATTTCTTTTTATTTTAGATCCGCCTGTGGATCCACTTTACAATCCGTTGTGTAATATTTTATGTTACTTTCGAATCGGTTTGTAATATTAATACTTTAGACTTCCGCTATGCATTGAACTGTGATTATTTGACCATGATGATATCAACTACGTCACGATGCTCCCCACCGGGCCCACCGGTAATACGTGGAAATATCGGGGTGTGACAGGTTGATATCAGAGCCGACATTGAGTGAATTAAACACTAGCCTTTTGTGTTTAATCTCAATGACACAGTTGCACATTCCTTGACTTCCGAGTCTAGGCAAAGGACTTAGGACTAATCCTAATCTTTTATATTGTCCTTTATTGTTTTCCTTGTTGTTTCTTGTGTTTGTTTTGACAGGAACAAGAAATCATGCCGCCACGTGTCAGAGGAAGAGGTAGAGGCGGTAAGGCTCCAGTGCTAACCAGAAACGATCATGAAGCTGGGCCATCACACAGGCTCACACCGTCCGCGTCAATCGGATCGAGTCCTCACGAAGACTGGAGGACCTACCTAGAGCATGCGGGACGCTCTGTCTCGCTTAGCTCCTCACCTTCATATCATCACTCATTTGGGCCTCACCAAGATGAAGAGCCCGACCATTCACACCACTCCTACCTCCCGTTGCAGCGTTCGGGTTCTCACTGCGCCTTTCAGGACCCGATCCCGTACTTCCAGAGTCGGTTCAATTCGGTAAACCAGGTGCAAGAACCAGAGGGTCAACCCTCTGGGACCAGTTGATCACTATCCTGATATGCAGGATACGGAGATGGATGATGACCCCGATCCCGAGATGCCACCGAGTGGGACGCTGACGCATCCCATCGAGATTTCTGACGGATCGTTTTTTCACGGTTCGCCATACAGGGGTCCAGACAGTTTTGTTGAGAGATGGGCCACATACCACTGGGAGTTCACTTCCCCTTTCAACCCACAGCATCAGCAGCAGCAGGATCCCTCTGAGGATTCGCGTTTCCAGGCGGTTGCGCCACCTCCACCGCCACAGCCAGAACAGCAACCGCCTCCAGAACCACCGAGGCGAAGAAGATCAGGTGCACGGATGTCCGTGCGAGGGGGATTCCACTTCAGCTCCCCCCAACACAGCAGCAACAGCCACTACCCGTAGTTGTATGAAGACCCACAGATGGGTTGGCCTTCAAACCCAGTTTCCGAGGTCGACTCTCCGCCAGTCGCACCACCACCACCACACATGGGTTTTGATAACCCAATACCTTCTTACGCCGGTGCAGCGACGTATAACCCTTTTGAGCAGCCAGCCTATTCTGGCTACAACTACTACAACGCCCCTAGTGTTGATCCATACCTAGAGGCGGCAAACTACAATGCTCTTCATCCTGAAGGGCCCTTTCAAGCTGCGTATCCAACTGGATACCCAGTATATGGGTATCAATACCCACCATCTCCTCAACCTCAGTCGCAGCAGCAGCCGCAGCCGCCACAGATCCAACCACCGCAGCAGCAGGAAATCCTTCAGAGGTTGAACCAGGTGGAACGGGATGTGCAGGAGGAGCGTAGAAGCCGCCGGGGTCTACTTAAGGGTTTGGCTGACTTAATCAAGGGGAAGAAGAGAATGGATTATTGAAATTCCTTATTTGTTTGTTTTGTAATTTTTAATTTTCAATTAAGTCCCTGTGTGGACATTTATTTATGTACTTAGTCCCTGTGAGGACTTGTATTTTCATTTTAGCCCCTGCGTGGGCAAAGTTATTTATGTAAAAGTCCCGTTTAGGGCATCTATGTACTCCTTTTAAATTTAATGAAATGTTTTAAGTTAAAATTTCATTTGTCATTATATGTATGAATATATTATATGAAATAAATCAAAATAACATTTCATTTTATACTTGTTCTGCCAATAAATGTTGAAACAAAATCTTAAAGGTAAAACCTAGCCTATGTGTCATTTTAAGACAGGGCCATGATGGTAGTCCCTTTTTAAGATTCAAATCCTTGTTAACATCTGAAAACATGTTAACACTCCTGGCAAGTGTGATTCGATAAAATCACACAAGTCATCCTTATATTGGATTCTTCCAATTCCTTTTCTCTATTTATTATTTAAACATCCATTAGTGATGAAGTGCCTACGGGCCATACCTATTGTCCTTTGAGACAAAAGACAGTTGTGGTCTACGACTCCCTGTCAAGAAAAGGTGATAAACTATGTTCATGCCTTAATGCCTAGATCCTATAAGATCATGGCTTATAATTTATAACTGTCCTTGTGACTAGGCCTTTTTGTGCCACTCTAACATTTTAATGATTTACAACTAAGGATAACCTATAAAGAAATCCTAAATAAATTATGCCTAATAAATTAACCGATATGGTTTATTATTACCATGGTTAAATGAATCGTCAAAATGACTATTCCATAGTAGACACTTAATAAATCATTGTCATCATTTTCTTATGTAGCAATCAAGCTACATGGCAGAATCAGAAGAAGTTAACAGTCACCCTCGAGAAAATCATGATACTACCAGAATTAACGTAACTGGTGCGGACCTTCAAGCATTGATTGATAATGCTGTTACTAAAGCCATGGACAGGCAGTTTAAAGAATCAAGTGGTACACGTAGCAAGACCCTATCTGTACCTCATCCAAAACCACCCTCCAAGACTCATGTGTCTCATAAGGACGAATCTCACCATTCGTCAAATCAGAGGAGTGTTCCATCTAAACAAATCGTGCTAAATCAGGAGCCGCGTGTTAAAACCTATTCTTACAAATATTTTGTCTCCTGCAAGCCCAGAGACTTCACAGGGGAGAAATGATCCATCGATTGTATGACTTGGCTCGATGAGATGGATACAGTGGTTGATATTAGTGGTTGTGCAGAACAGGACATTGTGAAGTTTGTGTCACAATCTTTTAAAGGAGAAACTCTAGCTTGGTGGAGGTCACTAATCCGAGCTACAGGGAAGATCCCGTTGTACAACTTGACGTGGGATCAGTTTGTTGCCCTAATCAAGGAAAATTTTTGCCCCCAACATGAAGTTGAGAAAATCGAGACTGACTTCTTGACTTTGGTCATGAAGAACTTAGATTGTCAGGCATATCTTACAAGCTTCAACACCATGTATCGATTGGTTCCTTATTTGGTTACACCAGAGTCGAAGTGGATAGCTCGTTTTATCGGAGGTTTGGCTCCAGAAATCAAAGGGAATGTAAAAGCATCCAGACCTACCACATTTAGGTCAGTAGCAGATCTGTGACTATCCCTCACATTGGATGCTATCAGAAACAAATCTGCCAAAGTTTCTAATGATGGAAAAGGGAAACGGGAGGATGAGAGTTCTCATCGCTCCGACAAGAAGAAAAAGGGGAAACTCGGATCACAAGAAGAATTCAGGGTTCAAAAAGATAACCAGCAGACGGGTGAGAAACCCAAATGTAAAACATGTCAGAAGCATCACTTTGGGAAGTGTAGGTTGGAATCAAAGTCGCAGTCGCAAACAAAGACTTCTGGATGTGGGATCTGCAAATCCAAAGAACACAAGACTTTGGATTGCAAGAAGTTGAAATATGCAACTTGCTATGGTTACAACAAGAAGGGGTATATCAAGACCAATTGCCCAAAGTTTGCAAAGAAGCCTGAGGAGGCTAAAAAGACCAATGCTCGGGTCTTTCAAATGAATGCACAGAGAGCAGTTCAGAACGACAATGTGATAACAGGTACTTTTCTTATCAATGATGTTTATGCAAGGGTATTGTTTGATTCGGGTGCAGATAAGTCGTTTGTAGACAACAAATTTTGTAAGTTGTTAAACCTACCTGTTAAAACCCTAAGCATAAAATATGAAGTAGAATTGGCCGACGGTACCATAGAGACTGCTTCAACCGTATTAGATGGATGTTTTATATCCATTAGGAACCACTCTTTTCTACTATCTTTGCTTCCTTTGAAATTGGCGGGATTCGACATAGTAATAGGCATGAATTGGTTATCTTTTAATCAAGCTCAGATTGTTTGTGATAAGAAGCAAGTGGTCATTAAGACTCCTTATGGTGAGCCACTTACAATACAAGGAGATACGTAGTATGGATTGCCTAAGCAAGTGTCTATGCTTAAGGCATCGAAGTGTTTAAACAAAGGTTGTGTCATTTACATGGCACAGGTGACTATTGATGAACCAAAGCCCAAGATCGAAGACATCCCTATTATTTCTAAATATCCAGACGTATTCCCTGAAGAACTGCCTGGTTTACCTCCAGACAGGCAAGTGGAATTTAGGATTGATATCATTCTTGGAGCAGCACCAGTTGCAAGAGCACCTTACCGGTTGGCACCGACTGAGATGAAAGAGTTAAGGACTCAGTTGGATGATTTATTGGCAAAGGGTTTTATTCGGCCTAGCTCATCTCCTTGGGGAGCATCGATACTGTTTGTGAAGAAAAAGGATGGATCAATGCGTTTATGCATTGATTATCGCGAGCTGAACAAGGTTACAATCAAGAACAAATATCCATTGCCCAGGATCGACGATCTGTTCGATCAACTGCAAGGGGCAAGTTACTTCTCCAAGATTGACTTGAGGTCAGGTTACCATCAGCTGAAGGTCAGAGATGAAGATGTGCATAAGACTGCATTCAGGACTCGTTATGGTCACTACGAGTTCTTAGTGATGCCTTTCGGGCTCACTAATGCACCAGCAACATTCATGGATCTCATGAATCGTGTTTGCAAACCCTATTTGGACAAGTTTGTCATTGTCTTTATTGATGACATACTTATATATTCAAAGAATCAGGCCGATCATGAAAAACATCTTTGTTTTGGTCAAAAATTACCTAAGCAATTTAGTGATCAAATTAGTTAAGTGAGGTAGTGTGCTAGAAATGTGTGTGTAAAATATGCTTGTTTAGTTATTTAGAAAATCAATATTCAGGATACGGCTCAGGATATTGAGCTGTATCTATGATCAAACAATGAGCAAAAGTAAAGTAAACGACACGAGATGTACGAGGAAAGCCCTTGATCAATCTAGATCGCCGGCATAAAACCTCGGGAGCTGACAATCGCAGCTGCCTTGTTCTTCTTATTACTTCAAACGTCAGGATACAGTGCAGGATGTGGTGCGGATCGACTACGTGTTACAATGAAATTTGAATACAAGTGTGGTGTTTGCAATGAGCTAGAGAGTGAAAGTGTTCGAGAGTGTTCGAGAGTGTTAGTGAAAAATTGTGTGTTTTAAACTGATCCGCCCCCATCTATTTATAGTAAAGATAAAATAACAAACTATCCTAAACTTCCGGGATCCACCGAATATTCCTTCATCGAACGTTGTAGACCTGGTCTTTCGGGCTCAACGTCTCTCCTTCAACAAATTCGCCCGAGTCTTGAGGAGAAGAAGTCCACTTGACTGTTAGCAAGTCTCAGTCTTTAACCTGCACGTGGTTAATTCAATAAACCTCAGGATATCGCCCAAGATGTTAGCAATATCCTCTTCCAGCATCCTGGTCACAAATAAACAAACAAAGGCAGGATATTGGTCAGGATATGTATGCAAAGAAAATGACCCCTAACAATTGTCCCCAAATATATCAGTTGGTATACCAATCCAACAGATATATTTCAAAAATCTTATCCCATAACTCAAGACATTCAAAACGAAGCGACGGTCAAGATCACATCGTAACCTCCAACGCGTTTTTTACTCAATGGAGATCCACAACGCCCCTATATCTTCTCTTTTCTTGTTTGAAAAGCAGATATCTTCAACAGAACCTTCAGGTAATCCTCCATTTCCGATTTACTTTTTATCAATTTACATCACCTTACTCGCAATGGACACCGGAACCTTCACCCAGCAGAATCTCCTTAAAAATCCCGAAAAGGAGATCTGTGCTTTTGACAACGCAGACATTGCAGCTTTAAGAGCTTCCGGCGCTTTCCCTGATAACACGATCTTCAGACCATTCGATCGGTCAATCCGATCGGATGTTTCCTCCACTGAATGGGTTTGTTTTCCAGCATATCCTTTTTCACTAGGTCTTCGATACCCTTTTCCTGAATTCATGATGCAATTCTTTCGAACCACCGGCATCTCTTTTGCTCAAACCATGCCCATGGTTTGGAGAGTACTAATTGTACTTAATCAAATCAAAAATCTCCATTGTTCCGACCTTCGCATCGAGGATCTGCCTATTGCTTATCGCCTCCGATCTCACGGCTCTAGCCGGTTCTTGCTTTTCTCGACCTCCAGCAAACCCCTGATTCTCAAGGCCACCAAAAACGAAGACGGATGGCAACGCAAATTTTTCTTTGTCAAACGAGACTCCATTGCTGAGGGTGCCAGCCTTCCGGTGGAGTGGTTAACCACCGGTAGAATCATAAATATCCTCATAGGCCATTTGATTGTTATCTTCTATTAATACTCTTTTGTTTGATCTTTATGCAGTGAACTTCAAGGAAGTTGCTCCCCCTACTGCTGAGTCAGAAGAGAGAATCAATACTGTTTACCAGTTACCTGCAATAGACAGGACTTTCACCACACACGTCCCGAGTTCCAGTCAATACTCATCATCCGAGATGTCTGGTAAGAATTTCTTTCAAAATAATTAGTCAAAACAGTATAATGATAAGATAAAGAGTAAAACTTTTCCCTTTATGCAGCACCAGCTAAGATCCCTGAGGTCTTTGACCTTGACGAATTGGACAGCTATTCCGACCAGATCCAGGTCAAGAAAGAACCCAGCCCCAAGACCACAGCCACATCTAAACCTAGCAGTTCCAAAGCCATCATTATTCCCAAACCTTCACCGGCTACCAAACCCTGGAGTTCCAGTTCCCGCAAAAGGAAAGAACCTGATTCCCTTGTCATTTCTGACACCTTTCCTTATGAGAAGCACGGGTTCATCGAAGCCAGCGGGTTCATGACTTCTTTTCTTAACCAGGTTAGTATTCTCATATCATATCCTGCGATTTACATTATTTTCAAAGATTTAACAATATTAATCCCTGTCCTCTTACCTTTGTAGGGTCTTGAGCGTTTGGTTCATTTATATCAAGAATCCTGCAAGCTTAACAAAGCGCTGGAATCTAAGCTAAAGGAAGCAGAAATCACAATCTCCGACCAAGGCATGATTGCTGCCGCCAAATCTCGTCACTACGAGGAGAAATTCAAAGCTATGATCCAGGAACACCAAGTTGCTCTCAACAAAGCTACTCTTCAAGCTCAAGCCGATCTGGAAGCCGCCCATGTGCAGTACGAACGGGATATGGTCAGCTACCGGGAGAGCCTCAAAAGTTCCGTCGTCATTTCTCTCCTTCAAGCCAGGTTAAAGATGGCTCATGAAGCCAAAACATTAGGCTTCGAATGTCCTTCTTGGGATGTTGGTGCTTGGGAGACCAAGCTGAAAAACCTCGGCGGCACCTCTTCCAAATCAACTATCGATGAACCTTCCAAAGCAGTTGAAAAAGCAACCGATGCTGAGAAGGATGCTGAGGCGGATCCCAAGACGGATGTTGCTGAAACCACTATGGACCAAGAAGGCACTACCCCCTAGAGCTTATTTCCTTTAAATCATTCGAACAATTTTATGTTTTTATGAACAATTTATTTCTGTGTCGAAACAATTTGATAGCCGAAGGTGGATGGGTCCTGGGTTTCAGGACGAAACCTTCGGTTATCAACCAGTATTGATTGCTTCAAGAATAATTTCATCTTTTTATTTGTTTGTTATTGCATTGCATTATTTAGTATAACTCTTATCTTTGTAAAAATTTTATATTGTTATCTTATGAAAATATCCTGATCAGCATGCTCAGCGATATACTGTAAAAACCTTTTATTAGATAGAACTTCCAACTCTTCCTTCAACTTTGTAGAAAGTTCTTTAGAGAGTGAAAAACAATCTATCTTTTCAAAACCAAGTTTTAAATGATCAAAGTTCCAAACTAATACTGGTTTCAAACACCCTAATCAAATATCCTGAAAAGGACTTTGAGAATATATCAGGATACTTAAAATAATGTTACTAAAAACTTAGACGATGTTTACAAAGGAAAGATCATACCAGAAATAGGGTGTAAACCTATTACCAAACTTCAATCCCTTTGCAACTCTTCCAATGAAGGTGTCCCCTGTGCAAGGTACTTAGTGCATTAGTTCTGAGCCTCATCCTTTTAGCTTTACATCACCATCTTGGCAGGGATGTCCCCTGTGTACAATGTCTTCAAACACTTAGAAATCTTCTGAATTTCAGTTTCCATTGTATAGGCAATTTTTTAGGTCCCAAGGGTAAAACCCAAGGAAGTACTGGAGATAAATCCCTTGTATCCTGGGGAAAATCCCAAATTTTCATGCGCTACAGGCGGGAGTGTATAAACTCCAAGACTTAGAAAGGTGAAAACCTTTAAACCTTAGAGAGTATGAAAATACCCTTTCGTGAGAGAGGGTGATCAATCCTCATATACCTTTAGGATTCAGGATATAGCCAACAGTAACGAAATTGTCAGCCACTTTTACATGGACTGGTCCCGCCACCTTGAACTATCCCTGAATAACTTGCGCTCCAGGCGGGGTGTTTAAACCCAATTCGGAAGAAAGGTGAATACCTTTAAACCTGTGAAGGGATCAATATCCCTTAAGCGTGAGAGAGGGGGCCAATCCTCTAATCTTTCGAGTTATCCTGAGTACATATCCTGGAGCCATATCCTGAAACATATCTTGCAAAACAATTGTAAACTAAGGTGGGTGTTAGCTTGGCTAACACCCCTTCGATGCTTAAGTTAGTATTGGGTTTCAAAGAATAAATTAAACCAAAACATATTTAAAAAAGATAGAATTCATACCATCCTGAGTTAGAAATTGAATTCTAAACTCACTTGAAATAGAGCTTAAGGTGTATAGCATTCCAAGACCTCGGTAGCATATCCCCCTCCATATTCTTGAGTCTGTATGCTCCTTTCCCTGCTTCTGATTCAACTTCATATGGTCCTTCCCATTTTGGAGCTAACTTGCCATCGGCAGGATTAGTAGTATTCTGAAAAGCCTTTCTTAACACCCAATCTCCAACCTTAAATCTTCTGGTCCTAATATTCTTGTTATATGCTCTGGATATTCTTTGTTGATATGCTGCCATCCTTAGCCTTGCTGCATCTCTCTTTTCATCTATAGTATCCAAATCCTGACTCAAGGCTTCAGGATTCTGTTCAGGATCACTTAGGGTAGATCTTGCAGTAGGTATTGTCATTTCCGTTGGAATCATTGCTTCTGCTCCAAACACCAAGGAAAACGGGGTTTGGCCTGTTGCATTCTTTACCGTTGTCCTATCGGCCCATAAAACAAAGGGTAATTCTTCTGCCCATCTTCCTTTTTTGGCTCCAAGCCTTTTCTTTAAGTTATTGACAATTATCTTGTTTGAGGATTCTGCTTGTCCATTTGCTTGAGGATGTACCGGAGTAGACGTAATCATTTTGATTCCCCAACTCTTGCAAAAGTCAGTAGTCCTCTTACTTATAAACTGAGAACCATTGTCACAGATTATCTCGGCTGGTACTCCGAATCTGGTTAGGATATTCCTCTTGATGAAGGATACTACTTCTTGGTCTCTAACTTGAACAAATGCTTCTGCTTCAACCCACTAAGAGAAATAATCCGTCATTGCTAGCATAAAGACTTTTCCTCCCGGAGCTTTTGGTAGCTTTCCCACTATATCCATACCCCACTTCATAAATGGCCAAGGGGAAACAATAGGATATAATGGTTCAGCCGGCTGATGCAGTATGTTACTATGTCTTTGACATGCGTCACATCTTCGAACATATTATGCGGCATCTTTTCTCATTGTTGGCCAATAATATCCTGTCCTTAATACTTTTGAGAATAACGATCTGCCCCCAGCATGGTTACCACAATCCCCTTCATGTATATCCTGAAGTACTTCTTTGGCTTCAGGATCCTCCAAGCATCGCAAATACGGTCCTGCAAGAGATTTCTTGTACAAAATATTATTTATAATAGTGAATCGTGATACCTTCATCCTAAATGCCTTAGGATTCTCATTTCCAGGGATGTGTCCTTCTTTTAGATATCTCATGATTGGAGCCGTCCAGGATTTAGGATCCTCTTCAGGATGTTCTGCTCCAGGATCCTGAATACCAGCTACTTCTTTATCCTGAGGATTCGTTGCAGGATATAAGACATGTAATATTGGTATTTGCGACCCTTCAGGTATCCTGATCGATGATCCCAAATTTGCTAAGGCATCCGCTTCAGCATTATCCTCCCTTGGTACCTGTTCAAGTATAAAAACATCGAAATATCCTGCTAATTTTTTGAGAATATCGAGATATTCGATTAATTTCTCACCCTTAACTGCATAGGATCCATTAAAATGGTTATTAATTAACAAAGAGTCAACATATACTTGCAAATTTTTGATACTCATGCTCTTAGCCAACTCTAATCCTGCAATTAAAGCCTCATACTCTGCTTCATTATTAGTAGCAGGAAATTCACACCTAATTGCCTGGGGTAATATGTCCCCCTGTGGCGATTTTAGTAGTATTCCTAATCCTACTCCTCTTACATTAGATGCACCGTCAGTATATAATGTCCAGGATCCTGAGGATTCTCCTAACTGTTGAACTTCTAGGTCTACCTCGTCCTGAATGTCACTACTAAAGTCAGCCACAAAGTCAGCTAAAGCCTGAGATTTTATGGCATTTCTAGGTTCATATACTAAATCATAAGCACTTAACTTTACTGACCACTTAGCCATTCTGCCTGACATTTCTGGCTTCCTAAGTACATTTTTAACAGGATAATTTGTTTTAACATGAATCCTATGTGTCTCAAAGTAATGTCTAAGTTTCGTTGATGCCATGACTAATGCTAGTATTAATTTTTCTAAATGAGAGTACCTAGTTTCAGCATCTAACAAACTTTTACTAACATAGTAAACAGGATATTGCTGACCTTCATGGTCTTTAATAAGAACGGCACTTACAGCATTTCCTGATACAGCAAGGTATAGGGATAGTGGTTCACCATTTTCAGGCTTCATTAATAGAGGTGCGGTTGAGAGATATCGCTTCAAATCCTGTAGGGCCGCTTCATGCTTCTCACCCCATTCGAATTTTTTGTTCTTCTTCAGGATATCATAAAAATCTTTGCATTTCTCTGAGGATCTTGAGATAAACCTGTTTAAAGCTGCTACTCGGCCTGTCAATCTTTGAACGTCCTTCATATTTGAGGGTGATTTTATATCCAGGATAGCTTTGATTTGCTCTGGGCTTGCTTCTATCCCCCTTTTTGTCACCATATATCCAAGAAACTTTCCTGCCCCCACTCCGAAATGGCATTTAGCAGGATTCAGCTTCATGTTGTATCGATCCAGGATATCAAATGCTCCCTTGATATCCTGGAGGTGATCCTCAGCCTTTTTAGATTTCACCACCATATCATCGATATATACCTCCATGGTGTCCCCCAGTTTATCTTTGAACATCATGTTTACCAATCTTTGGTATGTTGCACCTGCATTTTTCAAACCAAAAGGCATAGCTGTATAACAATAAATACCCGTTGGTGTCATGAAGGTAGTATCCTCCTGGTCAGAAGGCTCCATTTGGATCTGTTGAAATCCTGAAGATGCGTCCATGAAGGTCAGCATTTCATGCCCGGCAGTGGCATCTACCATTGCATCAATGTGGGGAAGAGGAAATGGGTCTTTAGGACAAGCTTTGTTCAAGTCTGTGTAGTCCACACAAACTCTCCATTTCCCATTTTTCTTCTGTACTACAACCACGTTTGCTAGCCACCTTGGGAACTTAACCTCCCTGATCATCCTGGACTTCAATAATCTCTCAACTTCCTCCTGGATAATTGTGTTCCGCTCAGGAGCAAACTTCCTTCTTTTTTGCTGCACAGGCTTGAATGATTTATCAATTCCAAGCTTGTGAGTGATAATATCTTTGGATATGCCTGTCATATCCTCATGCTTCCATGCAAACGTAGACATCCTGCATTTCAAAAAGTTAATTAATTGTTCTTCAATATCCTGAGGGATATTGGTCCCTACGAGCACCGAAATATCGGGATTATCCTGGTCCAGGATAATTTTCTTCACATCCTGCTCCGGATCCTCCACGATATCCTGGGCCCGCGTCTTTAATTGCTATGCTGCACTAGGTTTGGTTGAGGATTTCATCGAGGATGAGTAACATTCTTTCGCCTCCTGCTGATCACTATCAACTTTGACCACTCCCCAAGGGGTAGGTATCTTGATGCATTGGTGATATGTTGATGGCACGGCCTTCATATCGTGAATCCATGGTCTTCCCAGTATGATGTTATAGCAGGATAGAGAATCCATCACACAAAAACGTTGTATCGAGTTGACTCCTTCAACGTATACTGGCAACTTTATCTCTCCCACTGTGTTTCTAGCCTCTCCACTGAACCCAACAAGCACGGTAGACTTTGAAGTGATATCCATCGGAGATACATTCATTCTCTTCAGAGTTTCTAGTTGGATTATGTTGACGGAGCTGCCATTATCAACCAGTATCCTGCGTACAAAATGGTTAGCCACATATAACGTTATTGCCAGAGCATCATGGTGAGGATCCTGGACAGTATCCCTGTCATCAGCATCAAAAGTGATCACTTTTTCAGTTGTGAGGGTAGTCTTTCTGACAGGTTTGTCTCCCCTTTCGGCCTTAGCTTCCTTTGCATGTCTCTTTACTGCCGAATACGAAGTTCCACAAATGTCGGATCCTCCCGAAATGAAGTTGATTATCTTGGCATCCGCAGGAGGTGATGCTGCTAGTTCAGGATCCTTCTCAGTATCCTGACCCTTATTCTTCTTTCTTCCTAAGAGATCTTTCAGATATCCCTTGCTTAGAAGATAGCTTATTTCTTTCCTTAGAGCAATGCAATCCTCAGTTACATGTCCGAAATCTTCGTGGAAAGCACACCATTTTGACTTATCTTTCCAGTCAGACTTTTGTGGATTCTTCCGAGGCCACCTAGCCTTGTCTCCTAGACCCAGCATGGCATACATCTTCAGGAATGTTAACAGAAAAGCAGTATTCAGACAACTCAGGATACTCTTCAGGATCCTCATCTTCGACAGCATTCACTCTCTTGTTTTCATTTCTACCATATGGCTTAGGCCGATATGACTTGAATGAGGATTCTGACTTCCTGTTAGTTGACTCATAAGTGTTAGATGAGTTCATCCTTTCTTGCATCTTCTTATCATCTTCCAGACGGATATATCTCAAAGCCCTGTTACGAGCTTCGTCTAGATTCCTGCAGGGATTCATTACAAGATCCTGATAAAACTGAGAATCCTTTTGTAATCCCATCTTAAAAGCATGCACAGCTGTTGCAACATCAAGATGTGGGATATCCAAGGATTCTCGACTGAATTTGTTCACATAATCCCTCAAGGATTCCTGAGGCCCTTGAGTTATCCTGTAAAGATCACTGGTTAGCTTTTCAAAACTCCGACTGCAAGAAAATTGACTGTTAAATAAATTAACCAAATGAGCAAACGAAGTAATTGAGTGAGGAGGAACGTTTAACAGCCATTTTAAGGCTGATCCTGTTAGAGTAGAACCAAATCCCTTGCACAAGCATGCTTCCTTGAGCTCCGGAGGGATAGGGTTAATCTCCATTCTTTCCCTATACTGAGCAATATGCTCTTCAGGATCCGTAGTCCCATCATAAAGCTTCATGTTGGGGGTTTGGAATCTCTTTGGGATCTCAGCATCACAGATAGGATATGCAAAACGAGATATCTTATGGCTGTCTTGGGACACTTCCGGGATCGGCTGGACCACCCCAGGTACACTAGATATCATGTCCTTCAACTTTTGAAGTTCCCTAGTAAGTGCTGACGTCACACCTGTATCCTGCAAAGATCCACTATTGTTAGTAGCATGAGTATTATTATTATTTGACACGTTGCCCGTTGGAGGATTTTGCCCATATACTGAAGCATATCCTGACCTCCTCATGGTTGACATCCTGACCGAGGAGGGTATTTCAGGAGTATGATTCTGAGGAAGGCTGGGCACAATATTCCCCCTGTTATCCTCAGTATACACAGCTGAACTAAAGTTCAACGTTCGATGTATTTTTAAACTTCTTCAGCAAGAGAAGCTCTACGCCAAGTTTTCAAAATGTGAGTTTTGGCTTCGTGAAGTCTAATTTCTTGGACATGTGGTTAGCGAGCGTGGTATCCAGGTGGATCCCGCTAAGATTGAAGCCATCATGAATTGGCAAGAGCCGAAGACACCCACAGAGATTCGCAGCTTCTTGGGTCTGGCAGGATATTACAGGCGTTTTATTGAAAAATTTTCAAGAATTGTTGCACCCCTAACTTCATTGACTCGCAAGAATATAAAGTTCGATTGGGGTCCTAAGCTACAAGAATCCTTTGAGATTCTTAAGCAGAAACTGAGCAATGCTCCTGTATTGACATTGCCTGAAGGAATTGAAGAGTTTGTTGTGTACTGCGACGCATCGCACACTGGAATGGGTTGTGTACTCATGCAAAGAGGCAAGGTCATTGCCTATGCCTGACGACAATTAAAGGTACACGAAAAGAATTACACCACCCATGACTTGGAATTGGGTGCCGTTGTGTTTGCACTAAAACTTTGGAGGCAATATTTATATGGTACCAAGTGTGTGATTTATTTTGATCATAAAAGCCTTCAACACTTGTTCAATCAAAAGGATCTTAACATGAGACAACGTTGATGGATGGAGACTTTAAATGATTATGATTGCGAAATTCGCTACCATCCAGGCAAAGTAAATGTTGTAGCTGACGCTCTAAGCAGGAAGGAAAGGGTTAAGCCTATCAGAATCAATGCCAAGAGCATCGAGTTAAAGAATAGCTTGAATGAAAGGTTATTAACTGTTGTTGGTGCATATTTGTGACAACAACTTAGATTTGGTCTTTGGATATCTTGGAATTAGTCAAACGATAAACGGTTAGCGGGTTTAGCTTTGTATTAGTTGAATAATAGAGTTTGGGCTAAACAAAACCCACATTGGGTCTAGGGGGATGATTTGGGCCTTGCCCATGTAGGAAACTCTAGCCCAAGTAGCAACCTTGTGTTATATAAACAAGGCTTTGCTTTAGGGTTTAGGTTAATCAGCCAAAACAGTTGCTAGAGAGAAATTGTGAGAGCTTATACAGCTTGGACGAAATTTGAGAGAGTTAGGGTTTTGATTGATTGCAATTCGTGAGATTGATAATCAATAAAAACCAGGTTTGATTGTGAATTGCTGATTTCTGTTTCTACTCATTCTGTGATATTCTGATCAAGAGGATTTCGCACTCTTGATTGGATTGACAATTATGTGAAGATCCATACGTCAAGGGGACCTACAATTGGTATCAGAGCATTAGGCTCTTGAAGGCTCGGTTCAGAATTGTGCTTGGCAGAAACAGGGAGTTTTTTTTCAAAATTTTTTGAAATCTGACAATTAGGGTTTCGAAATTTTTTGTTGGTTTGATAAAAATTTTCGAAATTTTGTGGCTGTTTGATCTTCTGCATTGTTTGTTTGCTATTCTGCAGGTTTTAGGATTCAATTCTGGTTGATTGTTTGAAGGATTTTGGCTGGAAAGGCTTGAGGATTCGAAGATTGTTCTTCGTGTTCTTCACGTTCTTCATTCGGTTTCTCACTGGTTTTTGAAAATTACTGATATTTTTGCTGTTTCGATTCTGCAGGAAAGTGTGGATAGAATCTAGAAAATCTCAGAAATTTCAAAAAGATTGAATTTCCAAGTTTACAGACGGCGATTTTAATTAATTTCACAGTCTGGACCTGCGAAATTAGCTGACCAGCGATTTTATCGACGAAATTAAATCCAAAGGCGACTTTGGTAACCGTATAATTTTCCTCAGCGAAATTATCACGGTTTTCGGCGACTTTACTGGTCGTCGTAGTAGCGAATTTGACCAGCGATTTTGGAAGCGAAATTGATCAGAGAACTTGGCAGCGAAATTGACCTTTACGCGAACTAGACCAGCGAAATTGGACAACTTATTGACCAACGAAATTAATCACACTTTCAGCATAATTAATAGCGAAATTAAGGGGTGGATATGTATTAATCACACCTCTGGAAAATCCCGAATTCAGTTTTTGACATTATATATCATTGGATTCGTCTTTTCGAGACGATTCTAACAGTGTAATTTGGTAACCACTGTTTTCGGAGAAATTTTGTACGGATCAGTCTGTTACGTTAAGATGTCGAACCTGTCAAGTTTGAATGAGCTTTTGAAAATGGAGCATGAGGTTGGCACTACCAACAAACCGCCTAAGATGATGAAGGTGGAAAATTATTTGACATGGAAGGATCGTTTTCAATCCTTCATTGAATATCAGGACACTCGCATGTGGATATGTATTGAAGATGGGTACACAAACCCAACACATGACTTTGAGGGTATACCACGTAGAACAGCCTATGTGAACATGGAAGAGGCTGATAGAAAGATGTATGAGGCTGAAAAGAGAGCCTTGGCTGCAATCAAAATGTCCTTACCTGATAGAATCAAGCATACCTTCAAGAAGTACACAAATTCAAAGGATATGTGGGATGCATTAGAGAAAAGATACGCGGGAAATGCAGATGTCAAGAAGAACAAAGTTGATCTACTGAAGAAGCAGTTCACTGTTTTCAAATACATGAAACATGAGTCACTTGAGGACATCATCACTCGATACTACCATCTGATGTCAGAAATGGAAAATTATGAGATAGAGTGCTATACTGACATAGAAAAGAATGACAAGCTGCTCGATGCCTTACCTACTAAATGGGATATCTACACTGTCATGATCAAGGGAGAAGTAGATTATGAGACAAATGAGCTGGAAGAAGTAGTTGGCAAGCTGAGAGCTTATGACCTCAGTATAAAGAAGAAAGACACTGGATATGATCAGGTTCAAGATCCAACGATTTACAATGGGCTTACATCTTCTTCATCTCACAACGCTTCTAGCGACTCTGCTACTGCGTTTCTATCGTGTGAGAATGAGCAGGTCACAGTGAATGAGAATGGTGATGTTTGTTTTGTAGCTTCGTCAGGAGGATCAACAGGAGCCAAGAGAACATCAGCTTCTAAGCAGAGTAGTGGTGTTAAGTCGATGCCTATGAGTGTTAAGTCTGCAGAAGAGCATCTTGCTCTACTTGCTTCATTTGTTGCTTCTTATGAGAACTACATTCAAGGGAAGATATCCGATCCTGCCACTTTAGATGAAGACTATGATCAGATTGATCCTGATGATCTTGAAGAGATGGATTTGCAATGGCAAATGGCCATGATTTCTAGACGAGTGAAGAGATTCATGAACAGAACAGGAAGGAAGTTTGTAGGGAGGACTGTTGGTTTTGACAAGACCAAAGTGAGGTGCTTTAACTGTCAAAGTTATGGGCATTTCGCTAGGGAATGTAAAAAACAAAAGCAAGAGACTTCGAGTCAGAGTTCAAACAACAGGAATGCATCAAACAATTCTAGCTCAAAGGCTTTGATCTCTACAGCTAGAGAAGGTTCATATGACTGGAGTATTCACTTGGAAAATGATGACTGTTATGGGCCATTTTCTGAGCGTATATATCCTGACTAATATCCTGCTTTTGATTGTTTACTTGTGATCAGGATACCGAATCAAGATATTGTTAACATCCTGGACGATATCGTGGTATTAGCTAAATTAATCACGTGCAGGTTAGAAGCTGTGGGTCACTAACGGTCAGATGGACTTCTTCTCCTTAAGACTCGGGCAAATCTGTTATACGAGAGACGTTAAACCCGAAAGACCAGGTCTACAACGTTCAAGTGGGGAATATCCACCGGATCCCGGTTTAATAGGATAGTTTGTTACATTTCTTTTACTATAAATAGATGGGGCGGATCAGATTAAGGCACGCAACTTTTACACACACTCTTTCGCACACTTTTGCTCTCTAGCTTCTAGCAAACACTATACACAAACACTTGTACTCGAATTACATTGTAACACCTAGTTGATCCGCATCACATCCTGCACTGTATCCTGATATTTGAAGCAATAGAAGAACAAGGCAGCTGCGATTGTCAGCTCCCGAGGTTTTTTGCCGGCGATCTAGATTGATCAAGGGCTTTCCTCGTACATCACGTGTCAACCTTTACTTTTTAGCTCATTGTTTGATCATAGATACAGCTCTATATCCTAAGCCGTATCCTGAAACTGTTTTTGCAAATAATTTGATTAACATATTTTTCACACATATTTCTAGCACACTACCTCACTTAACTAATTTGATCACTTAATTGCTTCGGTAATTTTTGACCAAAACAATTTGGCGCCCACCGTGGGGCAAGTGGTGCTATTTTTGCTAAAAACTTTAGTAAAATCATTACTCGGTTTTCTATTGTCAAAACTTTTTGCTACATTGTTTTCAATGGCCTCGAGATCAAACATGAGCTCTTCCACCATGTCTGCTACAACCTCTGCAACAATTGGTTCGTTGCTTCCACCTCCTCCTCCATGAATGCAAACTTCTTCGCACGGAACTGAAAGTCATATGGCTCGGGATGTTATTCCCGCTCCCAGTACCCAGGGATCTGCTCCTGTTTTGGCTTCTAATGATGAAATTCTAAATTTGTTTGGTAGTGTACAGGAACAGATGAGGCAGCAGCAGGAAACTAATCGGATGCTGATGAGAGAGATACAACTCTTGAAATCCGGCCCAAGTAGACCTGCTGAAGAAACTGTCACTCCTTTGCAGCCTAGAGCTTTGAACTTCAGTTCTGCAGTTTACACTGAAGATAACCGGGGGAATATCGTGCCAAGCCATTCTTAGAATCATACTCCTGAGATACCCTCCTCGATCAGGATGTCAACTGTGAGGAGCTCAGGATATGCTTCGGGATATGGCCAGAATCCTCAGACCGGTAACGTGTCAAATAATAATATTCTTGCTACTAACAACAATGGGTCTTTGCAGGATGCAGGTATGATGTCAACATTTACTAGGGAGCTTCAGAAATTGAAGGACATGATATCCAGTGTACCTGGAGTGGTCCAGCCAATTCCGGAAGTATCCCAAGACAGCCACAGGATATCCCGCTTTGCATATCCTATCTGTGATGCTGAAATCCCAAAGAGATTTCAAACCCCCAACATGAAACTGTATGATGGGACTATGGATCCTGAAGAGCATATTGCCCAGTATAGGGAAAGAATGGAGATTAACCCTATCCCTCCGGAACTCAAGGAAGCATGCTTGTGCAAGGGTTTCGGTTCTACCTTAACAGGGTCGGCCTTAAAATGGCTGTTAAATGTTCCTCCTCACTCAATTATTTCATTTGCTCATTTGGTTAATTTATTTAATAGTCAGTTTTCTTGCAGCCGGAGTTTTGAGAAACTAACCAGTGATCTTTACAGGATAACTCAAGGACCTCAGGAATCCTTGAGGGATTATGTGAACAAGTTTAGTCGGGAATCCTTGGATATCCCACATCTTGATGTTGCAACAGCTGTGCAGGCTTTTAAGATGGGGTTACAAAAGGATTCTCAGTTTTATCAGGATCTTGTAATGAATCCCTGTAGGAATCTCGACGAAGCTCGTAACAGGGCCTTGAGATATATTCGCCTGGAAGATGACAAAAAGATGCAAGAGAGGATGAATTCTACCTCAACCTACGAATCAACCAACAGGAAATCAGAATCCTCGTATAAACCGTATCGCTCCAAGCCATATGGCAGAAATGACAACAAGAAAGTGAATGCTGTTGAAAACGAGGATCCTGAAGAATATCCTGAATTATCTGAATACTGCTTTTCTAGTTAACATACCTGAGTTAATGTATGCTATGCAGGGTTTAGGAGACAAAGCTAGGTGGCCTCGAAAGAATCAACAAAAAGCTAATTGGAAGGATAAATCCAAATGGTGTGCCTTCCATGAAGATTTCGGACATGTGACCGAGGATTGCATTGCTCTAAGGAAAGAAATAAGCTACCTATTGAGCAAGGGGTATCTGAAGGATTTGCTGGGAAGAAAGAAGAATAAAGGGCAGGATCCTGAGAAGGATCCTGAACGAGCAGCATCACCCCCAGCAGATGCAAAAATAATTAACTTTATTTCTGGAGGATCCGACATTTGTGGGACTTCGTATTCTGCGGCCAAGAGACATGCAAAGGAGGCTAAGACTGAAAGGGGAGACAAACCAGCCAGGATGACTACCCTTACAACTGATAAAGTGATCACTTTCGACAGTGATGACTGGGATACTGTGCAGGATCCTCACCATGATGCTCTTGTAATAATATTATATGTTGCTAACCATTTTGTACGCAGGATATTAGTGGATAATGGCAGCTTTGTCAACATAATTCAGCTGGAAACATTGAAGAGGATGAATGTATCTCTGATGGACATTACTTCGAAATCCACAGTGCTTGTTGGCTTCAGTGGGGAAGCTAGGAATACCGTAGGGGAGATAAAGTTACCAGTATATGTTGAAGGGGTCAACTCGATACAACGTTTCTGTGTGATGGACTCCCTATCCTGCTATAACATCATACTAGGCAGGCCATGGATCCATGATATGAAGGCTGTGCCATCGACTTATCATCAGTGCATCAAGATCCCTACCCCTTGGGGGGTTGTCAAGGTTGATAGTGATCAGCAGGAGGCGAAGGAATGCTACCCATCCTCAATGAAATCCTCAACCAAGCCTAATGCGGCATAGCAATTAAAGATGCGGGCCCAGGATATCATGGAGGCTTCGGAGCAGGATGTAAAGAAAGTTATCCTGGATCAGGATAATTCGGATATCTCGGTGCTCGTAGGAACCAATATCCCTCAGGATATTGAAAATCAATTGATTAATTTTTTGAAATGCAGGATGTCAACATTCGCATGGAAGCACGAGGATATGACAGGTTTATCCAAGGATATTATAACACATAAGCTTGGTATTGACAGGTCATTCAAGCTGGTCCAACAAAAGAGAAGAAAATTTGCTCCGGAGCGAAATGTGATCATCCAGAGGAAGTTGAAAGACTATTAAGGAGCAAGATGATTAGAGAAGTGAAGTTTCCTAGATGGCTTGCGAATGTAGTCGTGGTACAAAAGAAAAATGGGAAATGGAGAGTTTGTGTAGATTACACTGACTTAAACAAAGCATGTCCCAAAGACCCGTTTCCTCTACCTCATATTGATTCAATGGTAGATGCTACAGCCGTCCACGAGATGTTAACCTTCATGGATGCCTCTTCAGGATTTCAGCAAATCCAAATGGAACCCTTTGATCAGGAAGATACTGCTTTCATGACACCCACATGTATTTATTGTTATACTACTATGCCCTTTGGTTTGAAAAATGCAGGTGCAACATACCAGAGGTTGGTAAACATGATGTTTAAAGACAAGATGGGGGGACACCATGGAGGTATATATTGACGATATGGTGGTGAAATCCAAAAAGGCTGAGGATCACCTCCAGGATATTAAGGGAGCGTTTGATATCCTGGATCAGTATAACATGAAACTGAATCATGCTAAGTGCCATTTCGGAGTAGGGGCTGGAAAGTTTCTAGGATATATGGTGACCAAAAAAGGCATAGAGGCAAGCCCGGAGCAGATTAGAGCTATCCTGGATATAAAATCACCTTCGAATATGAAGGATGTTCAATGGTTAACAGGCCGAGTAGCAGCATTGAACAGATTTATTTCAAGATCCTCGAAAAAATGCAAGGAATTTTATGATATCCTCAAGAACAATAAGAAGTTCGAATGGGGAGCAAAGCATGAAGCAGCCTTGTAGGATTTGAAGCGATCTCTCTCAACTGCACCTCTATTGATGAAGCCTGAAAATGGTGAACCACTATCCCTATACCTCGCTGTATCAGGGAATGCTGTAAGTGCCGTTCTTATAAAGGACCATGAAGGTCAGCAATATCCTGTCTATTATGTTAGTAAAAGTTTATTAGATGCTGAAACTAGATATTCTCATCTAGAAAATTGATATTAGCCCTAGTTATGGCATCAACGAAACTTAGACATTATTTTGAGACACATAGGATTCAGTAGTATATTCTGCAGCATCTTTCTTCATTGTCGGCCAATAGTATCCTGTTCTTAATACCTTTGAGAATAAAGACCTGCCCCCAGTATGGTTACCGCAATCCCCTTCATTTATATCCTGAAGTACCTCTTTGGCTTCAGGATCTTCCAAGCATCTCAAATATGGTCCTGCAAGAGATTTCTTGTACAAAACATTATTTATAATAGTGAACCGTGATACCTTCATCCTAAATGCCTTGGGATTTTTGTCTTTAGGAATGTGTCCTTCCTTGAGATATCTTATGATAGGAGCTATCCAGGATCTAGGGTCCTCCTCAGGATCCTCAGCTCCAGGATCCTGAATACTTACTACTTCTTTATCCTGAGGATTCGTTGCAGGATATAAGATATGCAATATTGGTATTTGGGTGCCTTCCGGTATCCTAACCGATGATCCCAGATTTGCTAAGGCGTCTGCTTCAGCATTATCTTCCCTTGGTACCTGTTCAAGTGTAAAAACATCGAAATATCCTGCTAATTTTTTGAGAATATCAAGATATTCTATTAACTTCTCACCTTTAACTGCACAGGATCCATTAAAAAAGATTAGTGATTAACAAGGAATCCACATATACTTGCAAATTCTTAATATTCATATTTTTAGCCAATTCTAATCCTGCAATTAAAGCCTCATATTCTGCTTCGTTATTAGTAGCAGGAAATTCACACCTAATAGCCTGGGGTAATATGTCCCCCTGTGGCGATTTTAGTAGTATTCCCAATCCTACTCCTCTAATATTAGATGCTCCATCAGTGTACAATATCCAGGATCCTGAGGATTCTCCTAATTGTTGGACTTCTAGGTCTACCTCATCCTGAATGTCACTACTGAAATCAGCCACAAAGTCAGCTAGAGCTTGCGATTTTATGGCATTCCTAGGTTCATACACTAAGTCATAAGCACTTAATGTGACACTCTAGGTTTTTCCGAGGGAACACCTTGTAATTTCGTTAGGCGTATATATGTGTTATTAAATGAAAAGTTGCGTTTTACCTTAATGTGCTATGTGTGGTATATATATATATAATGTGTGGTATGTATATAGATATATGTGTGAACCGAACCCGACTCGAGACCACTCGGTCTCGAGTAAACAAAAACGGTTGGGCCGGATTGGGCCATATACCCCCTTTCGAGCCCACTCGGAACCATTGTAGGGTGCACCACCCAAACCGAGTATAAAACCCATGCCCAAGCCCTCCTTCTCTCATTTGACACTCCCACCATTCACACACCCTCCTACATTCCTCCAAACCACTAAAACCCTAAGGTTCTAACATCAAACTCACCTCCTCTCCTCTCCCTCTCTCGGATCTAACCGGCGACAACAAAAGGGACTCGGATCATCGCGGATTAGCTCGAGATCATCACTCGGAACTTGGTTCATCAATTTCTTGTACCCCTCCATCCAACCGGTTAGTGTATTATAGTTGTTTGACTTAAAATGATGGTTCATGATGCACAAACTATTTGATTAGTTGGATGTTTGATTGATTATGTGCTTGTTAGGTAATAGAATTGTTATCAAATGCAAATGAACAATGTGTGTTGCTTATGAGCCAAATGAATGACTTGAAATAACTAAAAGATATGAGTAAGCTAGTGTGCTTTGAACAAGTGATTCATGCTAGAAAAAAAAATGAAGGGAAATGTTGCTTTGGTATCTAGTCTATGTGCTATGATTTTTGCCCGAAAAATACAAAGTTATGTAGGATGAGGATATGATGATTATATGTTGAATATGCATGAATATATGATGAACATATGAAGAACAAGTTTGAAGGTGATATGAATATTCAAATATGCTTGTTTTGATCTGATTTTGTTATGAATTAGACAATAAAACATGTTTAAGAAATTCTATTGGTTAGTACAAAATTTCATGAAAACAGAATTGTATTGGTTAGTACATCCGCCAGGTTCTAGAAGGATTCTTGTGCACGTATCCGAGGTTGCGACTCGAAACCCCCGGTTACGACTCGCAACCGAATCATGACAAGTCGAAACATCCGATTACGACTCGCAACCAGAGCATGACAAGTCGAAACATCCGGTTACGACTCGCAACCAGAGCATGACAAGTCGAAACATCCGGTTACGACTCGCAACCAGAGCATAACAAGTCGAAACATCCGGTTGCGACTCGCAACCAGAGCATGACAAGTCGAAACATCCGGTTGCGACTCGCAACTGTTAGTTATTGGGCCCAAGTGTATTAACTGTACATGCTGGTTACTGTTTAGGTGGGCTACGTGTTAACTGTTAACTGTTGCTGTTAAAGAACTTAGACGGGCCCAATGACTTATTGGGTAATTATATGTTGTGCATGCTATGTGTTAGTTATGTGTAGATTATACGTGTTTACTTGTACCCCAACTTGACCCATATTGGTAACCATGCTAGGACGTGGTGACCAACGTGATCGACCGGGTAATTAATCTACCGAGCAACCCAAGGTGAGTTCACAACCTAAAGCATGTATTCCCGGTGGTTTGGGAAACGGAACTAAAAACAACACTATCCCCTTTGAGGGATACAACTTACTTTTCTTCCCTTGTTATTGGGAACCTTTTAGTTAATTACTGTTTATACGGATTGCAACAAACGGCACTAAACGAAACTCTATCACTTAAAGTCCCTACTACATAATACCGATTAGTCGCCGGGGCCAGGCGAACGGGTTATTAGTTGATAGCGCTATTTAGGTCTTACCAACCTCACACCGTGCCAAGGTATGGGATCGGTCGTGAACTAATGTACTCAGGCATCCGTCAATGATGATAGAACATTGACATCGGGGCACTCTGCGGATACGCAACGGTCACCTAGTGTTCGGTATTGGAAAAACAGTTTAGTCGCTAACTTTTGGGGTAGCTCCCCATGGCATGTATAAACGGATAAATTAACTGGTGAAACAAGTTTTTGGAAATTAAAACTGGACAACTAGTGAACTCACTCAGCATTATTGTTGACCCCTTACTGCATGCTTTGCAGGTAACCAGTGACTCAGGAGCTCGCAGCTTGGGTAGTGTAGTGGTCGCCTAAACCCGCGTGTTGGGTTCTAAATAACCTGAACTATGAACTTTGTTTAAACTGTTTTGCCTATGCTTCCGCTATTTACTTAAACTGTTATTTGAACCTAACTATCGAACTTTAAACTATGATGCTTACTAACTGTTAAGGTTGGTGATCATCTTTATTATTATCCAATTACTCAGTATAATTGGTGGCTGGATCCTGGTCGGTCACGCCCTCAAGCGGACGGTACTCCGCATGTGGAATTTGGGGGTGTGACAGATTGGTATCAGAGCCATTGGTTATAGTGAACTTGGTTTTAAAAAGGGAAGTCTTTTTGAGAAAAACCAGACTATAACCCGTGACTCGTGACGACACTACACTCCAAGTGCAAGGCTCGACTTATCTGACCTCATAGCTCGGACTTGTGCTTACATGCTTATTTATCTTATATTGACTGCTCTACTATACATACTAGTGTGCCTAATTAGATAGATACACCTCCCTCTTCTATCTTATTCTCGCTACGTTACGACATTACACTCATACTGTGTTTTCTGGCTATGAAGACAATGAGTGGACGCGGAAGAGGAAGCGTTAACATGACTCAGGCTCAATTCGCTAACTTGCTCAACACGGTGGCTGCAGCTTTCGCAGCTCACCCTGGAGGTAAACTCGTTGCTATAGGATGTTTAGATCCTACCCCCACATCGTCTTCTCGCCTCTAAACCTATTCGCTCCATTTCTCACAACAGGTCAGCCTGCGCCTGCGCAACCACGTGTTTGTACTTTCAAAACCTTCATGGATGGCAAGCCTCTCCCTTTCAACGGCACTGAGGGTGCCATAGGCCTTCTGCATTGGATTGAAAAGGCCGAAGCTGTCTTCGCCGTCTGCGAGTGTCCCCCTGCTAACTGGGTTAAGTACGCAACTGGTACGCTTGAAGGGAACGCGCTTTCATGGTGGAAAGCACAGATTCAGATGCTTGGTCTGGAAACTGCTAATGCTACTGCGTGGGAAGATTTCAAGGACATGATCAAAGAGGAATACTGTCACAGGGATGACATCCACAAGCTCGAGAACGAGTACTATGCGCTCAAGATGGTCGGATCAGAGATTGAGACCTACACTAAGCAGTCCAACGACTATGCTGCACTTTGCCCAAACATGTCCCAACCTATGTATCGAAGGGTCGAATTGTACATCAAAGGCTTGGTCCCAGAAATCCGGAGCCATGTGACCTCGGCCAACCTCAACACCATACAGCCCGTGGTTCGTCTTGCTCACAAACTCACCAATCAGGCTGTGGAAGAGGGCAAGCTGCCCCAGAGGATCGGTGCTACTACTGGAACTTCTGGCGATAACAAGCGAAAGTGGGATGGAAGTCAGGGAAAGGATGCTAACCCCACTCAGGCCCCAGTTCAACAAAGGAAGACTGAAAACAACAAGGGCCCTCAGCAACAGGGTGGCTATCGAGGAAACCACCCTAAGTGTAACAAATGTAACCGACATCACAGTGGGCCATGTGGAAAAGGTCAGTGTCAGCGATGCAACAAGATGGGGCATGAAGCCAAAGACTGCCGAAGCCAGTTCCCAGCTAGGCAGAATCAGCAACAACCACAGCAACAGCAGCAACAAGGAAACAACCGTGGATGCTTCAAGTGTGGAGCAATGGGGCACATGCGAAAGGATTGCCCCGAACTGAATCAAAACAACAACAATCAGGGTGCTGGGAACAATAACAACAATACTGGAAATGGTGCTAGAGGAAAAGCTTTTGTGATTGGAGCTGGGGAAGCGAGGAATGACCCCAACGTTGTGGCGGGTAAGTTCCTACTTAATGATCGTTATGTTTCCATGCTATTTGATTCCGGAGCAGATGCTAGTTATGTATCCCTACGTATTAGTAAGAAACTTAAGCTCACTCTTACGCCGCTGAGCTCTAAGCACACCGTTGAAATAGCTAATGGTAGAAACCTCGAGGCCTCACACATAATTCGTAACTGCAAATTAGAGTTGTCTGGTCAGACCTTCTGTATCGATCTTTTCCCCATCGTTCTTGGAAGCTTCGATGTCATCATTGGTATGGATTGGTTATCCAAACATCGAGCTGAAATCCTCTGCCAGGAAAAAGCTATTCGTATTCCCCGTCCCCCTGGCAAACCTCTTATAGTTCAAGGCGACAAGAGCGGAGAAGTCACAGGCATCATTTCATTCTTAAAGGCCCAGAAGTATCTACGAAAAGGGCACACCGCTATCTTAGCACTCATTACCGACACACAGAGAAGGGAAAACAGGATTGAAGATTTTCCAGTTGTACGCGACTATCCTGAGGTATTCCCGGAGGAACTACCTGGACTCCCTCCTCACCGTCAGGTCGAATTTCAAATTGAGCTAGCTCCCGGAGCAGCGCCTATAGCTCGTGCACCTTATCGATTAGCCCCCCGCGGAGCTCAAGGAGCTTTCTACTCAACTACAAGAACTTTTGGACAAAGGTTTTATCCGTCCTAGTTCATCACCCTGGGGAGCCCCAGTGCTCTTCGTCAAAAAGAAAGACGGCTCATTCCGAATGTGCATTGACTACCGCGAACTTAACAAGGTTACCATCAAGAATCGTTATCCACTTCCCCGTATCGACGACCTGTTCGACCAGCTGCAAGGGTCGAGCTATTATTCCAAGATCGATCTGAGATCGGGTTATCACCAGCTGAGAGTCCGCGATGAGGACATCTCTAAGACTGCTTTCAGAACCCGCTATGGTCACTACGAATTCCTTGTTATGCCTTTCGGTATGACCAACGCACCTGCAATCTTCATGGATCTCATGAACCGAGTATGCAAACCCTACCTCGATAAGTTCGTAATTGTGTTCATCGACGACATCCTAATCTACTCGAAGAGCCAAGAGGAGCATGAACAACACCTACGTCTTATTCTCGAACTTCTTCGCAATGAGCAACTGTACGCCAAATTCTCGAAATGTGATTTCTGGCTTAGAGAAGTCCATTTCCTTGGGCACATCGTCAATCAGGAAGGGATTCATGTTGACCCCGCTAAGATTGAGTCCATTAAGAATTGGCCCGTGCCTAAGACTCCGACCGAAGTTCGCCAATTCTTGGGATTGGCGGGATACTATCGAAGATTTATCAAAGGATTCTCTAAGATCGCTCAACCACTTACGACACTCACTCAGAAGGGTGTTGCTTACAAATGGAGTAATGCTCAGGAATCTGCCTTCCAGGAACTGAAGAAGAACCTTTGTAGTGCTCCTATCCTCTCCTTACCCGAAGGTACCGACGACTTCGTCGTTTACTGCGACGCTTCTATTCAAGGACTTGGCTGCGTATTGATGCAACGCGAGAAAGTTATTGCTTACGCCTCACGACAACTCAAGGTCCACGAACGGAACTATACGACGCATGACTTAGAATTTGGAGCTGTGGTCTTCGCGCTCAAGCTTTGGAGACACTACTTGTACGGCACCAAGTGCACGATTTACACTGATCACAAGAGTCTCCAGCACATAATGGGACAAAAGGAGTTGAATATGCGGCAACGCCGATGGGTCGAACTCCTAAATGACTACGAGTGTGCAATCAAATATCACCCAGGCAAGGCTAATGTGGTAGCCGATGCCCTCAGCAGAAAGGAGACTAAACCCAAGCGTGTTCGTGCCTTACAGCTCACTATCCACTCGAACCTCCCTAATCAAATTCGGAATGCTCAGGTTGAAGCATTGAAAGCCGAGAACATCAGGGCTGAATCCCTGCGAGGATCGAGACAACGATTGGAACAAAAAGAAGACGGTATTTACTACGTAGCCGGACGCATATGGGTTCCGCTTTATGGAAATTTACGTGACCTTGTGATGGATGAAGCTCATAAGTCCCGTTACTCAGTACATCCGGGTTCGGATAAGATGTACCACGACTTGAGAACTACCTATTGGTGGCCTGGTATGAAAGCCCACATAGCAACCTATGTCAGAAAATGTTTAACTTGTGCAAGAGTCAAGGCTGAGTATCAGAAACCATCAGGCCTACTCCAACAGCCAGAGGTCCCGCAATGGAAATGGGAGCAGATTTCCATGGATTTTGTTACTGGCCTGCCTAGGTCTCAACGAGGAAATGACACCATTTGGGTAATAGTGGATCGCTTAACTAAGTCTGCACACTTCTTGGCTATTAAAGAAACAGACAAGTTCTCTACCCTAGCAGAGGTATACTTAAAAGAAGTGGTCTCGAAGCACGGAGTGCCTACCTCTATTATTTCTGATCGAGATGCACGCTTTACTTCTGAATTGTGGCAAGCTATGCACAAATCTTTTGGCTCGCGTTTAGACATGAGCACCGCTTATCACCCGCAAACGGATGGGCAGTCTGAACGCACCATCCAAACCCTCGAAGACATGCTTAGGGCATGTGTGATCGATTTTGGCAAGAATTGGGAGAAGCACCTACCGTTGGTGGAATTCTCCTACAACAACAGCTACCACACCAGCATTCAGGCAGCACCCTTTGAGGCATTGTACGGCCGTAAATGTCGATCGCCTCTCTGCTGGGCTGAGGTTGGTGACAGCCAGATCACAGGCCCGGAACATGTAGTCGACACCACAGAAAAGATTGCCCAGATTAGGCAACGCATGGCGGCAGCTCGTGACCGTCAAAAGTACTACGCTGATAAAGATAGGAAACCGCAAGAGTTCCAGGTTGGTGAACGGGCTCTACTTAAGGTCTCACCCTGGAAGGGTGTGGTTCGTTTTGGAAAACGGGGCAAGCTTAATCCAAGATATGTCGGACCCTTTGAAGTTATCGAAAAGATCGGCACGGCCGCTTACAGATTGAATCTGCCTGAAGAACTGAGTGCTGTGCACAACGTCTTCCACGTATCTAATCTGAAGAAGTGTCTATCAGACGAAACACTCGTCATTCCTTACAAGGAACTTACTATTGACGAACGGCTACACTTTACTGAGGAACCGGTTGAGATCACGGATCGTGAGATCAAAACCCTCAAACGTAGCCAGATACCTCTCGTGCGAGTTCGTTGGAACTCACGCCGTGGCCCAGAATTTACCTGGGAGCGGGAAGACCAGATGAAGCGCAAATATCCCCAGCTGTTCCCAAATGAAACCCCCAGCACTGAAGCTACAACTGAATTTCGGGACGAAATTCCAAATTAACGGGGGGATGATGTGACACCCCGTTGAAACGCCCTCACTTTTACTAGCTTGTCAGTGGCTGCCTTAACTTTCGGGACGAAAGTTCTTAAAACTTGGGGATAATGTGACACTCTAGGTTTTTCCGAGGGAACACCTTGTAATTTCGTTAGGCGTATATATGTGTTATTAAATGAAAAGTTGCGTTTTACCTTAATGTGCTATGTGTGGTATATATATATATAATGTGTGGTATGTATATAGATATATGTGTGAACCGAACCCGACTCGAGACCACTCGGTCTCGAGTAAACAAAAACGGTTGGGCCGGATTGGGCCATATACCCCCTTTCGAGCCCACTCGGAACCATTGTAGGGTGCACCACCCAAACCGAGTATAAAACCCATGCCCAAGCCCTCCTTCTCTCATTTGACACTCCCACCATTCACACACCCTCCTACATTCCTCCAAACCACTAAAACCCTAAGGTTCTAACATCAAACTCACCTCCTCTCCTCTCCCTCTCTCGGATCTAACCAGCGACAACAAAAGGGACTCGGATCATCGCGGATTAGCTCGAGATCATCACTCGGAACTTGGTTCATCAATTTCTTGTACCCCTCCATCCAACCGGTTAGTGTATTATAGTTGTTTGACTTAAAATGATGGTTCATGATGCACAAACTATTTGATTAGTTGGATGTTTGATTGATTATGTGCTTGTTAGGTAATAGAATTGTTATCAAATGCAAATGAACAATGTGTGTTGCTTATGAGCCAAATGAATGACTTGAAATAACTAAAAGATATGAGTAAGCTAGTGTGCTTTGAACAAGTGATTCATGCTAGAAAAAAAAATGAAGGGAAATGTTGCTTTGGTATCTAGTCTATGTGCTATGATTTTTGCCCGAAAAATACAAAGTTATGTAGGATGAGGATATGATGATTATATGTTGAATATGCATGAATATATGATGAACATATGAAGAACAAGTTTGAAGGTGATATGAATATTCAAATATGCTTGTTTTGATCTGATTTTGTTATGAATTAGACAATAAAACATGTTTAAGAAATTCTATTGGTTAGTACAAAATTTCATGAAAACAGAATTGTATTGGTTAGTACATCCGCCAGGTTCTAGAAGGATTCTTGTGCACGTATCCGAGGTTGCGACTCGAAACCCCCGGTTACGACTCGCAACCGAATCATGACAAGTCGAAACATCCGGTTACGACTCGCAACCAGAGCATGACAAGTCGAAACATCCGGTTACGACTCGCAACCAGAGCATGACAAGTCGAAACATCCGGTTACGACTCGCAACCAGAGCATGACAAGTCGAAACATCCGGTTGCGACTCGCAACCAGAGCATGACAAGTCGAAACATCCGGTTGCGACTCGCAACTGTTAGTTATTGGGCCCAAGTGTATTAACTGTACATGCTGGTTACTGTTTAGGTGGGCTACGTGTTAACTGTTAACTGTTGCTGTTAAAGAACTTAGACGGGCCCAATGACTTATTGGGTAATTATATGTTGTGCATGCTATGTGTTAGTTATGTGTAGATTATACGTGTTTACTTGTACCCCAACTTGACCCATATTGGTAACCATGCTAGGACGTGGTGACCAACGTGATCGACCGGGTAATTAATCTACCGAGCAACCCAAGGTGAGTTCACAACCTAAAGCATGTATTCCCGGTGGTTTGGGAAACGGAACTAAAAACAACACTATCCCCTTTGAGGGATACAACTTACTTTTCTTCCCTTGTTATTAGGAACCTTTTAGTTAATTACTGTTTATACGGATTGCAACAAACGGCACTAAACGAAACTCTATCACTTAAAGTCCCTACTACATAATACCGATTAGTCGCCGGGGCCAGGCGAACGGGTTATTAGTTGATAGCGCTATTTAGGTCTTACCAACCTCACACCGTGCCAAGGTATGGGATCGGTCGTGAACTAATGTACTCAGGCATCCGTCAATGATGATAGAACATTGACATCGGGGCACTCTGCGGATACGCAACGGTCACCTAGTGTTCGGTATTGGAAAAACAGTTTAGTCGCTAACTTTTGGGGTAGCTCCCCATGGCATGTATAAACGGATAAATTAACTGGTGAAACAAGTTTTTGGAAATTAAAACTGGACAACTAGTGAACTCACTCAGCATTATTGTTGACCCCTTACTGCATGCTTTGCAGGTAACCAGTGACTCAGGAGCTCGCAGCTTGGGTAGTGTAGTGGTCGCCTAAACCCGCGTGTTGGGTTCTAAATAACCTGAACTATGAACTTTGTTTAAACTGTTTTGCCTATGCTTCCGCTATTTACTTAAACTGTTATTTGAACCTAACTATCGAACTTTAAACTATGATGCTTACTAACTGTTAAGGTTGGTGATCATCTTTATTATTATCCAATTACTCAGTATAATTGGTGGCTGGATCCTGGTCGGTCACGCCCTCAAGCGGACGGTACTCCGCATGTGGAATTTGGGGGTGTGACACTTAATTTCACTGACCACTTAGCCATCATGCCTAACATCTCAGGTTTCCTAAGCACATTTTTAACAGGATAATTGGTTTTAACATGTATCCTATGTGTCTCAAAATAATGTCTAAGCTTTGTTGATGCCATAACTAGAGCCAATATTAACTTTTCTAAATGTGAATATCTAGTTTCAGCATCTAACAAACTTTTACTAACATAATAGACAGGATATTGCTGACCTTCATGATATCCTTTATAAGGACGGCACTTACAGCATTCCCCGATACTGCGAGTGTTATGGGTGAAATTCTGAGCCCATATCCTGGAAAGTATCTTGATTTATATCTTGGTTATATAGTATCTGTTTACATCCGGGATGCTAATTCAGGATATTGGTAACATCCTGAATGGTATCCTCAGGATTACTAACGGATCATGTGCAGGTACGTGGGTTAGAAGCTAGCAACGTTCACAAGGACTCATTCCGCGGAAGACTCGGTCCAAGTTGTTCAAGGAAAGACGTTAAGCCCGCTTTATTTGGTTCCAAACGGCTATTTATGGAATATTCGGGAGCATCCCTTATTTATAGGAATTTTAGTTTCTAATTTGTAACTATAAATAGATGGGTATACCAGATCGAATAGGACATCACATTCACACTCGCTACACTCTAACACTCGCTCTCTAGCAATTTTCACTTTCATACAAAAGCATTGTAACACTTAGCGATCTGGTCTATATCCTGCACTGTATCCTGAAGTTGAAAGCAATAAGAAGAACAAGGCAGCTGCGATTGTCAGCTCCCGAGGTTTTATGCCGGCGATCTAGATTGATCAAGGGCTTTCCTCGTACATCTCGTGTCATTTACTTTACTTTTTGCTCATAGTTTGATCATAGATACAGCTCAATATCCTGAGCCGTATCCTGAATACTGATTTTCTAAATAACTTAACCAGCATATTTTCGACACACTTTCTAGCACACTACCTCACTTTACTAATTTGATCACTTAATTACTTCGGTAATTTTTGACCAAAACAATTTGGCGCCCACCGTGGGGCAAGTGGTGCTCTCCTTACTAAAAATCTTTGTGAAATCGCTAATCGGTTTTTTATTTTCAAAACTTTTTGTCACATTGTCCATAATGGCCTCGAGATCAAACATGAGTTCCTCCACTGTGTCTGCTATGACTTCCGCCACTACCGGTTCGGTGCTTCCACCACCTCCTCCAAGGATGCCAGCCTCTTTACGACCTCAGGATATTATCCCTACTCGCAGTGTTCAGGAATCTGCTCCCGTTCTAGCTTCTAATGATGAAATTCTAACCTTATTTGGAAGTGTGCAGGAACAAATGAGGCAGCAACAGGAAACAAACCAAATGCTATTGAGGGAAATACAACTCCTGAAGTCTGGCTCGAGCAGATCTGCTGAGGATATTGTCACTCCATTACATCCCAGAACTTTGAACTTCAGTTCAGCTGTGTATACTGAGGATAACAGGGGGAATATTGTGCCCAGCCTTCCTCAGAATCATACTCCTGAAATACCCTCCTCGGTCAGGATGTCAACCATGAGGAGCTCAGGATATGCTTCAGGATATGGGCAAAATCCTCCAACGGGTAACGTGTCAAATAATAATAATACTCATGCTACTAACAATAGTGGATCTTTGCAGGATACAGGTGTAACATCAGCACTTACTAGGGAACTTCAGAAGTTGAAGGATATGATATCTAGTGTACCTGGAGTGGTCCAGCCAATCCCGGAAGTGTCCCAAGACAGCCACAAGATATCTCGTTTTGCATATCCTATCTGTGATGCTGAGATCCCGAAGAGATTTCAAACCCCCAACATGAAGCTTTATGACGGAACTACGGATCCTGAGGAGCATATTGCTCAATATAGGGAAAGAATGGAGATTAACCCTATCCCTCCGGATCTCAAGGAAGCATGCTTGTGCAAGGGTTTTGGTTCTACCTTAACAGGATCAGCCTTGAAATGGCTCTTGAATGTTCCTCCGCATTCGATTACATCTTTTGCTCACTTAGTAAATTTATTTAATAGTCAGTTTTCTTGTAGTAGAAGCTTTGAGAAACTAACAAGTGACCTCTACAGGATAACACAGGGGCCTCAGGAATCCCTTAGGGATTATGTGAACAAGTTCAGCCGGGAATCCCTAGACATTCCACATCTTGATGTTGCAACAGCTGTGCAAGCTTTCAAGATGGGGCTGCAAAAAGATTCTCAATTTTATCAAGATCTTGTAATGAACCCATGCAGGAACTTGGATGAAGCTCGAAACAGGGCCCTAAGATATATTCGATTGGAGGATGATAGGAAGATGCAAGAGAGAATGAACTCATCCAACACCTATGAGTCGACTAACAGGAAGTCTGAATCCTCATTCAAGCCATATCGGCCTAAGCCATATGGCAGAAATGAAAATAAGAGAGTGAATGCTGTCGAAGATGAGGATCCTGAAGAGTATCCTGAGTTGTCTGAATATTGCTTTTCTGTTAACATTCCTGAATTGATGTATTCCATGCAGGGTCTAGGAGACAAGGCTAGGTGGCCTCAAAAGAGTCAACAAAAAGCTGATTGGAAAGATAAGTCAAAATGGTGTGCTTTCCACGAAGATTTCGGACATGTGACTGAGGATTGTATTGCTCTAAGGAAAGAAATAAGCTATCTTCTAAGCAAGGGATATCTGAAAGATCTCTTAGGAAGAAAGAAGAATAAGGGTCAGGATACTGAGAAGGATCCTGAGTGAGCAGCATCACCTCCCGCGGATGCCAAGATAATCAACTTCATTTCGGGAGGATTCGACATTTGTGGGACTTCGTATTCGGCGGCAAAGAGACATGCAAAAGAAGCTAAGGCCGAAAGGGGAGACAAACCTGTCAGGATGACTACCCTCACAACTAACAAAGTGATCACATTTGATGCTGATGACAGGGATACTGTCCAGGATCCTCACCATGATGCTCTGGTAATAACGTTATATGTGGCTAACCATTTTGTACGCAGGATATTGGTTGATAATGGCAGCTCCGTTAACATAATCCAACTAGAGACTCTGAAGAGAATGAATGTATCTCCAATGGATATCACTTCAAAGTCTACCGTGCTTGTTGGATTCAGTGGAGAGGCTAGAAACACAGTGGGAGAGATAAAGTTACCAGTATACGTTGAAGGAGTCAACTCGATACAACGTTTCTGTGTGATGGATTCTCTATCCTACTATAACATCATACTGGGAAGACCATGGATTCACGATATGAAGGCTGTGCCATCAACGTATCACCAATGCATCAAGATCCCTACCCCTTGGGGAGTTGTCAAAGTTGATAGTGATCAGCAGGAGGCAAAAGAATGCTACTCATCCTCGATGAAATCCTCAACCAAGCCTAGTGCAGCATAGCAATTAAAGACGCGGGCCCAGGATATCGTGGAGGATCCGGAGCAGGATGTGAAGAAAATTATCCTGGACCAGGATAATCCCGATATTTCGGTGCTCGTAGGAACCAATATCCCTCAGGATATTGAAGAACAGTTAATTAACTTTTTGAAATGCAGGATGTCAACGTTTGCATGGAAGCATGAGGATATGACAGGCATATCCAAAAACATTATCACTCACAAGCTTGGAATTGATAAATCATTCAAGCCTGTTCAGCAAAAAAGAAGGAAGTTTGCTCCTGAGCAGAATACGATTATCCAAGAGGAAGTTGAGAGATTATTGAAGTCCAGGATGATCAGAGAGGTTAAGTTCCCAAGGTGGCTAGCAAACGTGGTTGTGGTACAGAAGAAAAATGGGAAATGGAGAGTTTGTGTAGACTACACAGACTTGAACAAAGGTTGTCCTAAAGACCCATTTCCTCTTCCCCACATTGATGCAATGGTAGATGCCACTGCCGGACATGAAATGCTGACCTTCATGGACGAATCCTCAGGATTTCAACAGATCCAAATGGAGCCTTCTGACCAGGAGGATACTGCCTTCATGACACCAACAGGTATTTATTGTTATACAGCTATGCCTTTTGGTTTGAAAAATGCAGGTGCAACGTACCAAAGATTGGTAAACATGATGTTCAAAGACAAACTGGGGGACACCATGGAGGTGTACATTGACGATATGGTGGTAAAATCAAAGAAAGCTCAGGATCACCTCCAGGATATTAAAGGAGCATTTGATATCCTGGATCAGTATAACATGAAGCTAAATCCTGCTAAGTGCCATTTTGGAGTGGGGGCAGGAAAATTTCTAGGATATATGGTGACCAAAAGAGGAATAGAGGTGAGCTCGGAGCAGATTAAAGCCATCTTGGATATTAAATCGCCCTCAAATATGAAGGATGTTCAACGATTAACAGGGCAAGTGGCAGCATTAAACAGATTTATCTCAAGATCCTCAGAGAAATGCAAAGATTTTTATGATATCCTGAAGAAGAACAAAAATTTCGAATGGGGTGAGAAGCATGAAGCGACCCTACAGGATTTAAAGCAATATCTTTCAACCGCACCTCTACTGATGAAGCCTGAGAATGGTGAACCATTATCCCTATACCTCGCAGTATCAGGGAATGCTGTAAGTGCCGTCCTTGTAAAGGACCATGAAGGTCAGCAATATCCTGTTTATTATGTTAGTAAAAGCTTGTTAAATGCTGAAACTAGATATTCTCATTTAGAAAAATTGATACTAGCATTAGTCATGGCATCAACTAAACTTAGACATTACTTTGAGACACATAGGATTCATGTTAAAACAAATTATCCTGTTAAAAATGTACTTAGGAAACCAGAAATGTCAGGCAGGATGGCTAAGTGGTCAGTAAAGTTGAGTGCTTATGATTTACTATATGAACCTAGAAATGCCATAAAGTCTCAGGATTTAGCTGACTTTGTGGCTGATTTTAGTAGTGACATTCAGGATGAGGTAGACCTAGAAGTTCAACAGTTAGGAGAATCCTCAGGATCCTGGACATTATATACTGATGGTGCATCTAATGTAAGAGGAGTAGGATTGGGAATACTACTAAAATCGCCACAGGGGGACATATTACCCCAGGCTATTAGATGTGAATTTCCTGCTACTAATAATGAAGCAGAGTATGAGGCTTTAATTGCAGGATTAGAGTTGGCTAAGAGCATGAGTATCAAAAATTTGCAAGTATATGTTGAATATCTCGATATTCTCAAAAAATTAGCAGGATATTTCGATGTTTTTACACTTGAACAGGTACCAAGGGAGGATAATGCTGAAGCGGATGCCTTAGCAAATTTGGGATCATCGATCAGGATACCTGAAGGGACCCAAATACCAATATTACATGTCTTATATCCTGCAACGAATCCTCAGGATAAAGAAGTAGCGAGTATTCGGGATCCTGGAGCGGAATATCCTGAACAGGATCCTAAATCCTGGACGGCTCCAATTGTGAGATATCTCAAAGAAGGACACATCCCCGAAAATGAAAATCCTAAGGCATTTAGGGTGAAGGTATCACGATTCACTATTATAAATAATGTTTTATACAAGAAATCTCTTGCAGGACCGTATTTGAGGTGCTTGGAGGATCCTGAAGCCAAAGAAGTACTTCAGGATATACATGAAGGGGATTGTGGTAATCACACTGGGGGCAGATCATTGTTCTCGAAAGTATTAAGGACAGGATATTATTGGCCAACGATGAGGAAAGATGCTGCAGAATATGCTCGAAGATGTGATGCATGTCAAAGGCATAGTAACATACTACATCAACCAGCTGAACCGTTATATCCTGTAGTTTCCCCTTGGCCATTCATGAAGTGGGGGATGGATATAGTAGGGAAGTTACCAAAAGCTCCGGGAGGAAAAGTCTTTATGTTAGCAATGACGGATTATTTCTCTAAGTGGATTGAGGCTGAAGCATTTGTTCAAGTTAGAGATCAAAAAGTAGTATCCTTCATAAAGAGGAATATCCTGACTAGGTTTGGGGTACCAGCTGAGATCATTTGTGATAATGGGTCCCAGTTTATAAGCAAAAGGACTACTGACTTTTGCAAGAGTTGGGGAATCAAAATGATCACATCTACTCCGGTACATCCTCAAGCGAATGGGCAAGCTGAATCCTCAAACAAGATAATAGTCAGTAACTTAAAGAAGAGGCTTGGAGCCAAAAAAGGAAGATGGGCAGAAGAGTTACCCTTTGTTTTGTGGGCTGATAGGACAACGGTAAAGAATGCAACCGGCCAAACCCCGTTTTCCTTGGTATTTGGAGCGGAAGCAATGATTCCAATAGAAATGACGATACCTACTGCAAGATCTATCCTACAGGATCCTGAACAAAATCCTGAAGTCTTGTGTCAAGATTTGGATACTATAGATGAAAAAAGAGACGCAGCAAGACTAAGGATAGCAGCATATCAACAAAGAATATCCAGAGCATATAATAAGAACATAAGGACTAGAAGATTTCGAGTTGGTGATTGGGTGCTAAGAAAGGCTTTTCAAAATACCACTAATCCTGCCGATGGCAAGCTAGCTCCGAAATGGGAAGGACCTTATGAAGTCGAGTCAGAAGCAGGGAAAGGAGCATATCGACTCAAGAATATGGAAGGGGATATGCTACCAAGATCCTGGAATGCGATACATTTAAAGCTCTATTTCAAGTAAGAGTAGAATTTATTTTCTATCTCGGAATGGTATGTGTTCTATTTTAAATATATTTGTTTATTATCTTGAACCCAATACTGACTTAAGCATCGGAGGGGTGTTAGCCAAGCTAACACCCACCTTAGTTTACAATTGTTTTGCAGCATATGTTTCAGGATATAGCTCCAGGATATGTACTCAGGATAACTCGAAAGATTAGAGGATTGGCCCCCTCTCTCACGTTTAAGGGATCCTGGTCCCTTCAAAGGTTTAAAGGTATTCACCTTTCTTACGAATTGGGTTTAAACACCTCGCCTGGAGCGCAAGTTATCTAGGTATAGTTCAAGGTAGCGGGACCAGTTCAAGTAAAAGTGGCTGACAATTTCGTTACTGTTGGCTATATCCTGGATCCTGAAGGTATATGAGGATTGATCACCCTCTCTCACGAAAGAGTATTTTCATACTATCTAAGGTTTAAAGGTTTTCACCTTTCTAAGAATTGGAGTTTATACACTCTCGCCTGTAGCGCATGAAACTTAGGGTTTATCCCCAGATATCAGGGTTTATCCCCAAGATATTAAGGGTTTATCCCCAGTATGCTAAGGATTCATTTCAGGATATCAGGGGTTTTACCCTAGGGTATTCGGAATTTATTCAAATCAAAGTATGAATACATTTGCGTTTCTGTGTCGAACACAGGGGACATACGTTATACTATTCAAGGGATGGATCCAAGTTTATAAGTATGCACTGGGGACAAACTTATGATGGAGGATTGAAATTGATTTCTAAGAATCTCTGGTATGATCGCTCCTTTTTATTTGGACAATTAATAGGTTGTATGTCAATATCCTGATCAAGATATCTTTCAGGATATCTTCTAGGATACGTTTTCAATATGTTCCTAAAAAAATGTCCAAACAAAACAGTTTTCACAAGTAAAATTTGTATATCAATGACAACAATAATAAAGTCAAAAGAGAAGTTATATTATTAACATACCAAAAGATGTGCTCTTAGTTTCACCTCAAAACAAGGCCCATCCACTAAGAGCACTAATAGTTCCTTACCATATTTACCCAACAGTTGAAGGTTTCATCTCAAACCGAGACCCATCCACCTCCAACTATTGTATTGTTCAAAATGCATGCAGAAAATGTAAATTGTTCATGTGAAGAAAAGTAAAGTGCAGAAAAGTAAATTGTTTAAGGGATTACAGACCAACATTCAAATTTAAAAAGGTGGGCTCTGGCCTTGGCATGTATATCCGTCATCGCCCACCTAAATGCCCTCACACAGCGGCATCTTCTCCAACCTTCTCAGACTTCTCAGCACCAGCATCCTGAGCAGCATCCTCACCAGTATCCATCCCAGCATCTGCTCCAGCATCCTTCTTGTCTCCAGCCTGGATCACCACCTCTACTGACTTAGAAGACTCACCAGCTTCAACAGGAAGTGGCACAGCTTTGCCTCCGAGCTCCTTTAGCTTAGCCACCCAGGATTCAACTGGCCAAGATGGACAAACAAGGCCCGTCTCCTTGGCCTCGTAGGCCATCTTGATGCGTGCTTGTAACAAGGAGACGATAGCGGAAGCCTTGATTCCCTCCCGGAAATTGACCAAGGCTTAGTTTGAGCTCAGCGTATTGGGTGACCTTCTTCAGCAGGCTTTCGTAGTGCCGGGTCTTCGCTTCGGCAATGGCACCTTGGTCAGCGACGGTGCTTTCAAGCTGTTTGATCCTGGCTTCATGGAGTGCAACAGTACCACAGGCATCATTATACAAGTGGAGCAAATGCTGGAGGCCCTGCACATCAATTTCAGGTATGAGTTAGAATATATTGACCAGGATATCCTATTAGGATATACGTGCTGGATATATGTGCAGGATATGCGTCAGGATATTACCTTGTTAAGGAAGGATGTCACTGGCTCTAAGGAATCAGAGAAACTGAGTTCGTCATAGGAGAACCCTTCTGAACCTGGAGCACTGACTTCAAGACCTTTCCTCTTTTTTGCTGTGGAAGCACGAGTCCTTGGATTAGCCTTGGGAGCCGGGAGTGGCTTGGAGCTAGTAGCAGCAGGAGTTTCTTTCTTGACTGTGGCTGGAGTTGGGTAGCTGTCGAGTTCGTCGAGGTCTAGATAGACTGGAACTTTGCTGGAGTCTGCACACAGGGAGTAAAATTCTAAATCTCTCCTAAGGATATCAAATGAAAGCATATATGTACAGGATATTTTACAGGATCCTTACTAGACATGTTTGCACTTGAAAGAGGACTTGGAATTGGTGGGGATGGATTGAAACTTCTTTCAGCCTCTGGAAGGAGTCTGATGGCGTCTATTCTTTTTTGAGAATCAGCAAGAGGAGGTGCAATCTTCCTGAAATCAGCTGCATGCACAACAGAGAAAATAAAATTGGTCAGTTCAGGATATAAAGTAGGATAAGAGGTAGGATCATCTTTAAACCCTAAATCCTACCCTTCTTCAACCATTTCATCGGATAATCCGTTCCACCAGGGATTGAATCCCTTTTTACAAAGAAAAACTTGGATTGCCAACCATCCTCGTTCCTGGTGGCACGAAGTATCAGTGGGTCACCGGAAGTAGAATAAAAACAGAAATCTACATGATCCATGGCATCTAAGTTTGTAAGCTAAGGGGAGATCATGGACGGAAAGATCAGGAATGTGGTTTCTTTTGATCTGGTCAAGAACAGACAAAACACGCCAGAGCATTGGCATGGTTTGGCTGAAAGAGATTTTGGTGATATTAAAGAATTCGGTGATGAAGTCCGGAAAGGGGAATTGTAACCCTAGGGTAAAAGGGAAAGCACTGAAGCATATCCACTCGCTGGAGACCATATCTGACCGGATTTCCCGGTCAAACGGTCTAAATACGGTTCCTTCCGGGAAGATACCGGAGGATTTTAAGGCTGACAGGTGGGCACTGTCAAAGGTGCATATCTCCTTCTCCGGTTCTTGGAGAAGGTTCTGTTGGATGAATGTGGGAGCCGAGTCACCTGAACTGGATCTTGTTTGCCTTGGCATTTGGTCACCTGAATTTTTCGCCGGAGAAAGAGGATAAAGATGAATATGAAGATGAGAGAGAGAATGTTACCTTTTCCTTGTCGATTGTGATTAAAAAAGAGATGAGGATGAGAAGATATAGGGCATGATGAGTAAATATAGGCTGGGTAGTTGAAAACGGTCACATCATTAGTCTTATCTATTAATTACCTCGGCCACCGTGAAAAATGTAACCGTTAGTGCAGGATAACAAACGGTAACATTTTTGGGGACAATTGTTATGGGTGAAATTCTGAGCCCATATCCTGGAAAGTATCTTGATTTATATCTTGGTTATATAGTTTCTGTTTACATCCGGGATGCTGATTCAGGATATTGGTAACATCCTGAATGGTATCCTCAGGATTACTAACGGATCATGTGCAGGTACGTGGGTTAGAAGCTAGCAACGTTCACAAGGACTCATTCCGTGGAAGACTCGGTCCAAGTTGTTCAAGGAAAGACGTTAAGCCCGCTTTATTTGGTTCCAAACGGCTATTTATGGAATATTCGGGAGCATCCCTTATTTATAGGAATTTTAGTTTCTAATTTGTAACTATAAATAGATGGGTATACCAGATCGAATAGGACATCACATTCACACTCGCTACACTCTAACACTCGCTCTCTAGCAATTTTCACTTTCATACAAAAGCATTGTAACACTTAGCGATCTGGTCTATATCCTGCACTGTATCCTGAAGTTGAAAGCAATAAGAAGAACAAGGCAGCTACGATTGTCAGCTCCCGAGGTTTTATGCCGGCGATCTAGATTGACCAAGGGCTTTCCTCGTACATCTCGTGTCATTTACTTTACTTTCTGCTCATAGTTTGATCATAGATACAGCTCAATATCCGGAGCCGTATCCTGAATACTGATTTTCTAAATAACTTAACCAGCATATTTTCGACACACTTTCTAGCACACTACCTCACTTTACTAATTTGATCACTTAATTGCTTTGGTAATTTTTGACCAAAACAGCGAGGTATAGGGACAGTGGTTCACCATTCTCAGGCTTCATCAATAGAGGTGCAGTTGAAAGATACTGCTTCAAATCCTGCAGGGCTGCTTCATGCCTCTCTCCCTACTCGAACTTCTTGTTTTTCTTCAGGATATCATAAAATTCCTTGCATTTCTCGGAGGATCTTGAGATAAATCTGTTCAATGCTGCAACTCGCCCTGTTAACCGTTGAACATCCTTCATATTTGAAGGTGATTTAATATCCAAGATGGCTTTAATCTGCTCCGGGCTTGCCTATATTCCTCTTTTGGTCACCATATATCCTAGAAATTTTCCTGCCCCCACTCCGAAGTGGCACTTAGGAGGATTTAGTTTCATGTTATATTGATCCAGGATATCAAATGCTCCCTTAATATCCTGGAGGTGATCCTCAGCCTTTTTAGATTTTACCACCATATCGTCGATGTATACCTCCATTGTGTCCCCCAGCTTATTTTTGAACATCATGTTCACCAATCTCTGGTATGTTGCACCTGCATTTTTCAAACCAAAAGGCATAGCAGTATAACAATAAATATATGTTGGTGTCATGAAGGCAGTATCCTCCTGGTCCGAAGGCTCCATTTGAATCTGCTGAAATCCTGAGGATGCATCCATGAAGGTTAACATCTCATGGCCAGCAGTGGCATCCACCATTGCATCAATATGAGGAAGAGGAAATGGGTCTTTTGGGCAAGCCTTATTCAAGTCTGTGTAATCTACACAAACTCTCCATTTCCCATTTTTCTTCTGTACCACGACTACATTTGCTAGCCATCTTGGAAATTTGACTTCTCTGATCATTTTGGATTTCAACAATCTTTCAACTTCCTCTTGGATAATTGTATTTCGTTCAGGAGCAAACTTCCTTCTCTTTTGCTGAACAGGCTTGAACGACCTGTCAATTCCAAGCTTGTGAGTGATAATGTCTTTGGATATACCTGTCATATCCTCATGCTTCCATGCAAATGTTGACATCCTGCACTTCAAAAAGTTAGTTAACTGTTCTTCAATATCCTGGGGGATATTGGTTCCTACGAGCACCGAGACATCAGGATTATCTTGATCCAGGATAACTTTCTTCATATCCTGCTCTGAAGCCTCCACAATATCCTGGGCCCGCATCTTTAATTGCTATGCTGTATTAGGCTTGGTTGAAGATTTCATTGAGGATGAGTAACATTCTTTTGCCTCCTGCTGATCACTATCAACCTTGACAACCCCCCAAGGGGTAGGAATCTTGATGCATTGATGATAAGTTGATGGCACAGCCTTCATATCATGGATCCATGGCCTGCCCAGTATGATGTTATAGCAGGATAGGGAGTCCATCACACAGAAACGTTGTATCGAGTTGACCCCTTCAACATATACTGGCAACTTTATCTCCCCCACTATGTTCCTAGCCTCTCCGCTAAACCCAACAAGCACGGTGGATTTTGAAGTGATATCCATTGGAGATACATTCATTCTTTTCAAAGTCTCTAGTTGGATTATGTTGACGGAGCTGCCATTATCCACCAATATCCTACGTACAAAATGGTTAGCCACATATAATGTTATTACCAGAGCATCATGGTGAGGATCCTGGACAGTATCCCTGTCGTTACTGTCAAAAGTGATCACTTTATCAGTCGTGAGGGTAGTCATCCTGGCTGGTTTGTCTCCCCTTTCGGCCTTAGCTTCCTTTGCATGCCTCTTGGCCGCAGAATATGAAGTCCCACAAATGTCGGATCCTCCTAAGATAAAGTTGATTATCTTGGCATCCGCAGGAGGTGATGCTGCTCGTTCAGGATCCTTCTCAGTATCCTGACCCTTATTCTTCTTTCTTCCTAGGAGATCCTTCAGATATCCTTTGCTTAGAAGATAACTTATTTCTTTTCTTAGTGCAATGCAATCCTCAGTTACATGTCCGAAATCTTCGTGGAAGGCACACCATTTGGATTTATCCTTCCAATCAGCTTTTTGTTGATTCTTTCGAGGCCACCTAGCTTTGTCTCCTAAACCCTGCATAGCATACATTAATTCAGGAATGTTAACAGAAAAGCAATATTCAGACAATTCAGGATATTCTTCAGGATCCTCGTCTTCAACAGCATTCACTTTCTTGTTGTCATTTCTGCCATACGGATTCGAGCGATATGGTTTAAACGAGGATTCTGACTTCCTGTTAGTTGACTCATAAGTGGTGGATGAGTTCATCCTCTGTTGCATCTTCTTGTCATCCTCCAACCGAATATATCTTAGGGCCCTGTTTCGAGCTTCATCCAAGTTCCTGCACGGGTTCATTACAAGATCTTGGTAAAATTGAGAATCTTTTTGCAACCCCATTTTGAAAGCCTGCACAGCTGTCGCAACATCAAGATGTGGAATATCTAAGGATTCCCGGCTAAACTTGTTCACATAATCTCTTAAGGATTCCTGAGGTCCTTGAGTTATCCTGTAGAGATCACTTGTTAGTTTTTCAAAACTTCGACTACAAGAAAATTGACTATTAAATAAATTCACTAGGTGAGCAAATGATGTAATCGAATGAGGAGGAACATTTAAGAGCCATTTCAAGGCCGATCCTGTTAAGGTAGAACCAAAACCCTTGCATAGGCACGCTTCCTTGAGCTCCGGGGGAATAGGATTAATCTCCATTCGTTCCCTATACTGGGCAATATGCTCTTCAGGATCCGTAGTTCCATCATACAGTTTCATGTTGGGAGTTTGAAATCTCTTTGGGATTTCAGCATCACAGATAGGATATGCGAAACGAGATATCCTGTGGCTGTCTTGGGATACTTCCGGAATTGGCTGAACCACTCCAGGTACACTGGATATCATGCCCTTCAATTTCTGAAGTTCCCTAGTAAATGTTGACGTCATACCTGATTCCTGCAAAGACCCAGCATTGTTAGTAGCATGAATATTGTTATTTGACACATTACCAGTCTGAGGATTCTGGCCATATCCTGAAGCATATCCTGAGCTCCTCACAGTTGACATCCTAATCGAGGAGGGTATTTCAGGAGTATGATTCTGGGAATGGCTAGGCACAATATTCCCCCTATTATCCTCAGTATACACAGCCGAACTGAAGTTCAAAGTTCTGGGTTGTAAAGGAGTGACAATGTCCTCAGCAGATCTGCTCGAGCTAGATTTTAAGAGTAGTATTTCTCTTAACAGCATTTGGTTTGTTTCCTGTTGCTGCCCCATTTGTTCCTGCACACTTCCAAATAAGGTTAGAATTTCATCATTAGAGGCTAAAACGGGAGCGGACCCCTGAACACTTCGAGTAGGGATAATATCCTGATGTTGTGAAGAAGCTGGCATCCTTGGAGGAGGTGGTGGAAGCACCGAACCAGTAGTAGCAGAAGTTGTAGCAGACACAGGGGAGGAGCTCATGTTTGATCTTGAGGCCATTGTAAACAATATGGCAAAAAGTTTTGAAAACAGAAAACCAATTAACGATTTCACAAAGATTTTTAGTAAAGATAGCACCACTTGCCCCACGGTGGGCGCCAAATTGTTTTGGTCAAAAATTACCGAAGCAATTAAGTGATCAAATTAGTTAAGTGAGGTAGTGTGCTAAAAAGTGCGTTGGAAATATGCTGATTAAGTTGTTTAAGAAAACAGTGTTCAGGATACGGCTCAGGATATTGAGCTGTATCTACGATCAAACTATGAGCAAAAAGTAAAAGGGGTGACACGAGATGTACGAGCAAAGCCCTTGATCAATTTAGATCGCCGGCATAAAACCTCGGGAGCTAACAATCGCAGCTGCCTTGTTCTTCTTATTGCTTTAAACGTCAGGATACAGTGCAGGATATTGATCAGATCACTAAGTGTTACAATGCTTTTTGTAAAAGTGAAAGCTGCGAGAGAGTGAGTGTGAGTGAGTAGCGAGTGTAGTTGTTGTGTCCTATTGATCTGATTTATCCATCTATTTATAGTTACGAAATACAAACTAAAATTCCTATAAATGTGGGATGCTCCCGAATATTTCATTATTAACGTTGTAGACCGGGTATAGCGGCTTCAACGTCTTCATTTGAACGACTTGGACCGAGTCTCCCGGAGAAAGGGTCTTCGTGAACGTTGGGAACTTGGACTCGTACTCCTACACAAAATCCGTTAGTAATCCTCAGGATACCATCCAGGATATTACCAATATCCTGAATCAGCATCCCGGGTATAAACATATATCAGATAAGCAAGATATAATTTAAGATATCATCCAGGATATGAGCTCAGAATTTCACCCATAACAATTGTCCCCAAAAAATGTTACCGTTTAGTATCCTGGCACTAACGGTTATATTTTTTACGAAGAACGGGGCAATTAAGAGATTAGACCCATGATGTGACCGTTTGTAACCGCGCAGCCTATATTTACTCATTGCTCCCTATATCTTCTCATACTTATCCCATTTAATCTTTACCGAAGAGAAAAAGGTAAAAACTTCTCTCTCTATTCAATCTTCTTCTCTCATTCTGTTCAGCATTCCGGCGAGAATATGACAAGGCAGACAAGATCAAGCTCCGGTGACTCCGCCCCCTCATTTATCCAGCAGAATCTTCTCTAAGAACCGGAGAAGGAGATATGCTCCTTTGATAGTGCCCACTTGTCGGCTCTCAAATCCTCCGGTATATTCCCGGAAGGGACGGTATTCCAGCCGTTTGACCGGGAAATCCGGTCGGACATGGTTTCCGACGAGTGGTTGTGTTTTAGTGCCTTTCCTTTCACCTTAGGACTACGGTTCCCCTTTCCAGATTTTATCACTGAGTTTTTCAATATTACAAAAATCTCTTTTAGCCAAACAATGCCGATGCTTTGGCGAGTCTTGTCCGTTCTTGACCAGATCAAGAAGAATCACATTCCTGATCTTTCCGTTCATGACCTCCCTTTAGCATATCGGCTTAGATGCCATGGTTCTTGTAGATTTTTGTTTTATTCCACCTCCAGTGATCCGCTGATACTTCGTGCCACCAGGAACGAGGAGAAATGGCAATCTAAGTTCTTCTTTGTAAAAAGAGACTCAATCCCTGGTGGAACGGAATATCCGGTGAAGTGGTTGAGAAAGGGTAGGATTTAGGGTTCAAGGATGATCCTGCCTTTTATCCTGTTTCATATCCTGAGCTGATTAACTTTTTTATTGTTTTGTACACAGCTGATTTTAGGAAGCTTGCACCTCCCCTTGTTGATTCACAAAAGAGGATTGACGCTATCAGACTCCTTCAAGAGGCTGAAAGAAGTTTTAATCCGTCTCCACCATCTCCAAGCCCTCTTTCCAGTGCAAACATGTCTGGTAAGGATCCTGCACAATATCCTGCATACATGTTTTTATTTGACATATTTAGGAAAGAGTTTCACTCCCTGTATTCAGACTCCAGCAAAGTTCCAATCCTCCTTGATCTCGATGAGCTTGACAGTTACCCTACTCCAGTCATGGTCAAGAGAGAGACCCCTGCTGCCACCATCTCCAAGCCGCTCCCGGCTCCTAAGGGCAACCCGAGGACTCGTGCTTCCACCGCAAAAAAGAGGAAGAACTCCGAAGTTAGTGCTCCAGGCTCTGAAGGGTTCTCTTATGATGAGCTCAGCTTCACTGATTCCTTGGAACCGATGACATCCTTCCTTAACAAGGTTATATCCCGACCCTATATCCTGCATATATATCCTGATAGAATATCCTGACAGGATATCCAGGTTAGTGAATATTGACTTATACCTGAATTTTGACTTACAGGGCCTCCAGCATCTGCTCCACCTTTACAACGATGCCTGTGGTACTGCTGCACTCCATGAAGCCAGGATTAAACAGCTTGAAACTACTGTTGCTGACCAAGGTGCCATTGCTGAAGCGAAGACTCGGCATTACGAGGACAAGCTGAAGAAGGTGACCCAGGATACCGAGATTAAACTGGCTACCATCCAAATGGAGCATGAACAGGCCATGGTCTCCTTCCGGGAAGGGATCAAAAACTCGGCCGTCATCTCTCTGCTGCAAGCTCGTATCAAGATGGCTTATGAGGCCAAGGAGACAGGCCTTGAGTGCCCAGCCTGGCCAGTTGAATCCTGGGTGGCAAAGCTGAAGGAACTTGGAGGCAAGGCTGTGCCATATCCTGCTGAGGTTGGCGAATCCTCCAAGTCAGCAGAGGTGGTGGACAAAGCTGAGGAGAAGAAGGATGCCGGGGCGGATGCTGGTGAGGATGCCACTCAGGATGCTGAGGTTGAGAAGGTGGAGAAGGCTGGTGGAGATGCTGCTGCGTGAGGGCATTCAAGTGGGCGATGATGGATATACGTGCCAAGGCCGGAGCCCACTTTTTTAAATTTGATCGTTGGCTTGTAACCCCAAAACAATTTACTTTTCCTGCATTTTACTTTTCTGCACTTGAACAATATGATGACCAAAGGCGGAGGGATCCTGAGTTTCAGGACGAAACCATTGGTCATCACCGTTAGTATGTTTTTCTTTTGAACAATATAACAGTTGGAGGTGGATGGGTCTCGGTTTGAGACAAAACCTTCAACTGTTAAGTAAATACGGTAAGGAACTATTAGTGCTCTTAGTGGATGGACCTTGGTTTGAGGTGAAACTAAGAGCATATCTTTTGGTATGTTAATAATATAACCTTCTTTTGGCTTTATTTCCGTTGTTACACCTTTACTACATAAATTTTACTTATGAAAACAATTTTGCTTGAACATTATTGGGAACACATTGTAAGTATATCCTGAAAGATATCCTACTCAGGATATTGACACACAATTTGTAAAATTCAAGTTACCCAAATGAAAAGAGAGATCATACCAGAGATTCTTAAAGAGTCAATTATAATCTTCAATCATAGAAATGTCCCCAGTACACACTTATAAGTTCAAATCCATCCTCCAAATTGTATGATGTGTGTCCCCTGTGTTTAACATAGGAATGTAAATGTAAACATAGTCATACTTTGACTTCATTGAACAAATCTTGAATATCCGGAGACAAATTCTTATTATCCTGGGGATAAACCCTGATATCCTGAGGATAAACCCTAATATCCTGGGGATAAACCCTGATTTTCATGCGCTACAGGCGAGAGTGTACAAACTCCAAGACTTAGAAAGGTGAAAACCTTTAAACCTTAGAGAGTATGAAAATACCCTTTCGTGAGAGAGGGTGATCAATCCTCATATACCTTTAGGATCCAGGATATAGCCAGTAGTAACGAAATTGTCAGCCACTTTTACATGAACTGGTCCCGCTACCCTAAACTATCCCTAGATAACTTGCGCTCCAGGCGGGGTGTTTAAACCCAATTCGTAAGAAAGGTGAATACCTTTAAACCTTTGAAGGGATTAGAATCCCTTAAACATGAGAAAGGGGGCCAGTCCTCTAATCCTTCAAGATATGCTGAGTGTATATCCTGGAGCTGTATCTTGAAGCATATTCTGCAAAACAACCTTTAACTAAGGTAGGTGTTAGCTTGACTAACACCCCTCCGATGCTTAAGTCAGTATTGGGTTCGAAAGAATAAATAAACTCAAATATATTTAAAAGAGGTAGAATACATACCATTCTAGGACAGAAATTAAATTCTATTCTTACTTGAAATATAGCTTTAAATGTATAGCATTCCAGGATCTTGGTAGCATATCTCCCTCCATACTCCTGAGTCGGTATGCTCCTTTTCCTGATTCTGATTCAACCTCATATGGTCCTTCCCATTTTGGAGCCAGCTTTCCATCAGCAGGATTAGTAGTATTCTGAAAAGCCTTTCTTAATACCCAATCTCCAACTTGAAATCTCCTAGTCCTTATATTCTTGTTATATGCTTTAGATATCCTCTGTTGATATGCTGCTATCCTCAACCTTGTTGCATCTCTTGTTTCATCTATAGTGTCCAAATCTTGACATAAAGCTTCAGGATTTCACTCAGGATCCCGAAGGATAGATCTTGCCGTAGGTATCACCATTTCTGTTGGGATCACTACTTCTGCTCCAAATACCAAGGAAAACGGAGTCTGGCCGGTTGCATTCTTTACCGTTGTTCTATCAGCCCACAAGACAAAGGGTAATTCTTCTGCCCATCTTCCTTTTTTAGCCCCTAGTCTCTTCTTTAAGTTGTTGACAATTATCTTGTTTGAGGATTCAGCTTGTCCATTTGCTTGAGGATGTACTGGAGTGGATGTGATCATTTTGATTCCCCAACTCTTGCAAAAGTCAGTAGTCCTCTTGCTTATAAACTGGGATCCATTGTCACAAATGATTTCAGCTGGTACTCCAAACCTAATCAGGATATTCCTCTTTATGAAGGATACTACTTCTTGGTCTCTAACTTGAACAAATGCTTCAGCTTCAACCCACTTTGAGAAATAATCAGTCATTGCCAGCATAAAAACTTTTCCTCCTAGAGCTTTTGGTAATTTCCCTACTATGTCCATCCCCCATTTCATGAACGGCCAAGGGGAAGCTATAGGATATAGTGGTTCAGCTGGTTGATGTAGTATGTTACTGTGTCTTTGACATGCATCACATCTTCGAGCATATTCTGCAGCATCTTTCTTCATTGTCGGCCAATAGTATCCTGTTCTTAATACCTTTGAGAATAACGACCTGCCCCTAGTGTGGTTACCGCAATCCCCTTCATGTATATCCTGAAGTACCTCTTTGGCTTCAGGATCTTCCAAGCATCTCAAATATGGTCCTGCAATAGATTTCTTGTACAAAACATTATTTATAATAGTGAACCGTGATACCTTCATCCTAAATGCCTTGGGATTTTCGTCTTTAGGAATGTGTCCTTCCTTGAGATATCTTATGATAGGAGCCATCCAGGATCTAGGGTCCTCCTCAGGATCCTCAGCTCCAGGATCCTGAATACTTACTACTTCTTTATCCTGAGGATTCATTGCAGGATATAAGATATGCAAAATTGGTATTTGGGTGCCTTCCGGTATCCTAACCGATGATCCCAGATTTGCTAAGGTGTCTGCTTCAGCATTATCTTCCCTTGGTACCTGTTCAAGTGTAAAAACATCGAAATATCCTGCTAATTTTTTGAGAATATCAAGATATTCTATTAACTTCTCACCTTTAACTGCACAGGATCCATTAAAATGATTAGTGATTAACAAGGAATCCACATATACTTGCAAATTCTTAATATTCATATTTTTAGCCAATTCTAATCCTGCAATTAAAGCCTCATATTCTGCTTCGTTATTAGTAGCAGGAAATTCACACCTAATAGCCTGGGGTAATATGTCCCCCTGTGGCGATTTTAGTAGTATTCCCAATCCTACTCCTCTAACATTAGATGCTCCATCAGTGTACAATATCCAGGATCCTGAGGATTCTCCTAATTGTTGGACTTCTAGGTCTACCTCATCCTGAATGTCACTACTGAAATCAGCCACAAAGTCAGCTAGAGCTTGCGATTTTATGGCATTCCTAGGTTCATACACTAAGTCATAAGCACTTAATTTCACTGACCACTTAGCCATCCTGCCTAACATCTCAGGTTTCCTAAGCACATTTTTAACAGGATAATTGGTTTTAACATGTATCCTATGTGTCTCAAAATAATGTCTAAGCTTTTTTGACGCCATAACTAGAGCCAATATTAACTTTTCTAAATGTGAATATCTAGTTTCAGCATCTAACAAACTTTTACTAACATAATAGACAGGATATTGCTGACCTTCATGATATCCTTTATAAGGACGGCACTTACAGCATTCCCCGATACTGCGAGGTATAGGGACAGTGGTTCACCATTCTCAGGCTTCATCAATAGAGGTGCAGTTGAAAGATACTGCTTCAAATCCTGCAGGGCTGCTTCATGCCTCTCTCCCCACTCGAACTTCTTGTTTTTCTTCAGGATATCATAAAATTCCTTGCATTTCTCGGAGGATCTTGAGATAAATCTATTCAATGCTGCAACTCGCCCTGTTAACCGTTGAACATCCTTCATATTTGAAGGTGATTTAATATCCAAGATGGCTTTAATCTGCTCCGGGCTTGCCTCTATTCCTCTTTTGGTCACCATATATCCTAGAAATTTTCCTGCCCCCACTCCGAAGTGGCACTTAGCAGGATTTAGTTTCATGTTATATTGATCCAGGATATCAAATGCTCCCTTAATATCCTTGAGGTGATCCTCAACCTTTTTAGATTTTACCACCATATCGTCGATGTATACCTCCATTGTGTCCCCCAGCTTATCTTTGAACATCATATTCACCAATCTCTGGTATGTTGCACCTGCATTTTTCAAACCAAAAGGCATAGCAGTATAACAATAAATACCTGTTGGTGTCATGAAGGCAGTATCCTCCTGGTCCGAAGGCTCCATTTGAATCTGCTGAAATCCTGAGGATGCATCCATGAAGGTTAACATCTCATGGCCAGCAGTGGCATCCACCATTGCATCAATATGAGGAAGAGGAAATGGGTCTTTTGGGCAAGCCTTATTCAAGTCTGTGTAATCTACACAAACTCTCCATTTCCCATTTTTCTTCTGTACAACGACTACATTTGCTAGCCATCTTGGAAATTTGACTTCTCTGATCATTTTGGATTTCAACAATCTTTCAACTTCCTCTTGGATAATTGTATTTCGTTCAGGAGCAAACTTCCTTCTCTTTTGCTGAACAGGCTTGAACGACCTGTCAATTCCAAGCTTGTGAGTGATAATGTCTTTGGATATACCTGTCATATCCTCATGCTTCCATGCAAATGTTGACATCCTGCACTTCAAAAAGTTAGTTAACTGTTCTTCAATATCCTGGGGGATATTGGTTCCTACGAGCACCGAGACATTAGGATTATCTTGATCCAGGATAACTTTCTTCATATCCTGCTCTGAAGCCTCCACAATATCCTGGGCCCGCATCTTTAATTGCTATGCTGTATTAGGCGTGGTTGAAGATTTCATTGAGGATGAGTAACATTCTTTTGCCTCCTGCTGATCACTATCAACCTTGACAACCCCCCAAGGGGTAGGAATCTTGATGCATTGATGATAAGTTGATGGCACAGCCTTCATATCATGGATCCATGGCCTGCCCAGTATGATGTTATAGCAGGATAGGGAGTCCATCACACATAAACGTTGTATCGAGTTGACCCCTTCAACATATACTGGCAACTTTATCTCCCCCACTATGTTCCTAGCCTCTCCGCTAAACCCAACAAGCACGGTGGATTTCGAAGTGATATCCATTAGAGATACATTCATTCTTTTCAAAGTCTCTAGTTGGATTATGTTGACGGAGCTGCCATTATCCACCAATATCCTGCGTACAAAATGGTTAGCCACATATAATGTTATTACCAGAGCATCATGGTGAGGATCCTGGACAGTATCCCTGTCATCACTGTCAAAAGTGATCACTTTATCAGTCGTGAGGGTAGTCATCCTGGCTGGTTTGTCTCCCCTTTCGGCCTTAGCTTCCTTTGCATGCCTCTTGGCCGCAGAATATGAAGTCCCACAAATGTCGGATCCTCCTAAGATAAAGTTGATTATCTTGGCATCCGCAGGAGGTGATGCTGCTCGTTCAGGATCCTTCTCAGTATCCTGACCCTTATTCTTCTTTCTTCCTAGGAGATCCTTCAGATATCCTTTGCTTAGAAGATAACTTATTTCTTTTCTTAGTGCAATGCAATCCTCAGTTACATGTCCGAAATCTTCGTGGAAGGCACACCATTTGGATTTATCCTTCCAATCAGCTTTTTGTTGATTCTTTCGAGGCCACCTAGCTTTGTCTCCTAAACCCAGCATAGCATACATTAATTCAGGAATGTTAACAGAAAAGCAATATTCAGACAATTCAGGATATTCTTCAGGATCCTCGTCTTCAACAGCATTCACTTTCTTGTTGTCATTTCTGCCATACGGCTTCGAGCGATATGGTTTAAATGAGGATTCTGACTTCCTGTTAGTTGACTCATAAGTGGTGGATGAGTTCATCCTCTCTTGCATCTTCTTGTCATCCTCCAACCGAATATATCTTAGGGCCCTGTTTCGAGCTTCATCCAAGTTCCTGCACGGGTTCGTTACAAGATCTTGGTAAAATTGAGAATCTTTTTGCAACCCCATTTTGAAAGCCTGCACAGCTGTTGCAACATCAAGATGTGGAATATCTAAGGATTCCCGGCTAAACTTGTTCACATAATCTCTTAAGGATTCCTGAGGTCCTTGAGTTATCCTGTAGAGATCACTTGTTAGTTTTTCAAAACTTCGACTACAAGAAAATTGACTATTAAATAAATTCACTAGGTGAGCAAATGATGTAATCGAATGAGGAGGAACATTTAAGAGCCATTTCAAGGCCGATCCTGTTAAGGTAGAACCAAAACCCTTGCATAGGCACGCTTCCTTGAGCTCCGGGGGAATAGGATTAATCTCCATTCTTTCCCTATACTGGGCAATATGCTCTTCAGGATCCGTAGTTCCATCATACAGTTTCATGTTGGGAGTTTGAAATCTCTTTGGGATTTCAGCATCACAGATAGGATATGCGAAACGAGATATCCTGTGGCTATCTTGGGATACTTCCGGAATTGGCTAAACCACTCCAGGTACACTGGATATCATGTCCTTCAATTTCTGAAGTTCCCTAGTAAATGTTGACGTCATACCTGCATCCTGCAAAGACCCAGCACTGTTAGTAGCATGAATATTGTTATTTGACACGTTACCAGTCTGAGGATTCTGGCCATATCCTGAAGCATATCCTGAGCTCCTCACAGTTGACATCCTGATCGAGGAGGGTATTTCAGGAGTATGATTCTGGGAATGGCTAGGCACAATATTCCCCCTATTATCCTCAGTATACACAGCCGAACTGAAGTTCAAAGTTCTGGGTTGTAAAGGAGTGACAATGTCCTCAGCAGATCTGCTCGAGCTAGATTTTAAGAGTTGTATTTCTCTTAACAGCATTTGGTTTGTTTCCTGTTGCTGCCTCATTTGTTCCTGCACACTTCCAAATAAGGTTAGAATTTCATCATTAGAGGCTAAAACGGGAGCGGACCCCTAAACACTTCGAGTAGGGATAATATCCTGATGTTGTGAAGAAGCTGGCATCCTTGGAGGAGGTGGTGGAAGCACCGAACCAGTAGTAGCAGACACAGTGGAGGAGCTCATGTTTGATCTTGAGGCCATTGTAAACAATATGGCAAAAAGTTTTGAAAACAGAAAACCAATTAACGATTTCACAAAGATTTTTAGTAAAGATAGCACCACTTGCCCCACGGTGGGCGCCAAATTGTTTTGGTCAAAAATTACCGAAGCAATTAAGTGATCAAATTAGTTAAGTGAGGTAGTGTGCTAAAAAGTGCGTTGGAAATATGCTGATTAAGTTGTTTAAGAAAACAGTGTTCAGGATACGGCTCAGGATATTGAGCTGTATCTACGATCAAACTATGAGCAAAAAGTAAAAGGGGTGACACGAGATGTACGAGCAAAGCCCTTGATCAATTTAGATCGCCGGCATAAAACCTCGGGAGCTGACAATCGCAGCTGCCTTGTTCTTCTTATTGCTTTAAACGTCAGGATACAGTGCAGGATATTGATCAGATCACTAAGTGTTACAATGCTTTTTGTAAAAGTGAAAGCTGCGAGAGAGTGAGTGTGATTGAGTAGCGAGTGTAGTTGTTGTGTCCTATTGATCTGATTTATCCATCTATTTATAGTTACGAAATACAAACTAAAATTCCTATAAATGTGGGATGCTCCCGAATATTCCATTATTAACGTTGCAGACCGGGTATAGCGGCTTCAACGTCTTCATTTGAACGACTTGGACCGAGTCTCCCGGAGAAAGGGTCTTCGTGAACGTTGGGAACTTGGACTCGTACTCCTGCACAAAATCCGTTAGTAATCCTCAGGATACCATCCAGGATATTACCAATATCCTGAATCAGCATCCCGGGTATAAACATATATCAGATAAGCAAGATATAATTTAAGATATCATCCAGGATATGAGCTCAGAATTTCACCCATAACAGTATACTACTAAAATCGCCACAGGGGGACATATTACCCCAGGCTATTAGGTGTGAATTTCCTGCTACTAATAATGAGGCAGAATATGAAGCTTTGATTGCAGGATTAGAGTTGGCTAAAAATATGAGTATCAAGAATTTGCAAGTATATGTTGATTCTTTGTTAATCACTAATCATTTTAATGGAACGTATGCAGTTAAAGGAGAGAAGTTAATCGAGTATCTCGAAATTCTCAAAAAATTAGCAGGATACTTCGATATTTTTACACTTGAACAGGTACCAAGAGAGGAAAATGCTGAAGCTGATGCCTTGGCAAATCTGGGATCATCGGTCAGGATACCGGAAGGAACCCGAATACCAATATTACATATCCTATATCCTGCGACGAATCCTCAGGATAAGGAAGTAATAAGTATTCAGGATCCTGATGATGAGTATCCCGAGGAGGATCCTAAGTCCTGGACGGCTCCAATCATGAGATGTCTCAAGGAAGGACACATCCCAAAGAATTAGAATCCTAAAGCCTTTAGAATGAAGGTATCACGATTCACTATTATAAATGACGTTTTGTATAAGAAATCTCTTGCAGGACCATATCTGAGGTGCTTGGAGGATCCCGAAACTAAAGAAGTACTTCAGGATATACACGAAGGGGATTGTGGTAACCATACTAGGGGCAGGTCGTTATTCTCAAAAGTATTAAGGACAGGATATTATTGGCCGACGATGAGGAAAGATGCCACAGAATATGCTCGAAGATGTGACGCATGTCAAAGACATAGTAACATATTACATCAGCCTGCTGAACCGCTGTATCCTATTGTTTCCCCTTGGCCATTCATGAAATGGGGTATGGATATAGTGGGAAAGCTTCCAAAGGCTCCAGGAGGAAAGGTTTTCATGTTGGCAATGACGGATTATTTCTCCAAGTGGGTTGAAGCAGAAGCATTTGTTCAAGTTAGAGATCAAGAAGTGGTATCCTTCATAAAAAGGAATATCCTGACTAGGTTTGGAGTACCAGCTGAGATAATTTGTGACAATGGATCTCAATTTATAAGTAAAAGGACTACTGACTTTTGCAAGAGTTGGGGAATCAAAATGATCACGTCTACCCCGGTACATCCTCAAGCGAATGGACAAGCAGAATCCTCGAACAAGATAATTATCAACAACTTGAAAAAGAGACTAAGGGCTAAGAAAGGAAGATGGGCAGAAGAATTACCCTTTGTTCTGTGGGCTGATAGGACGACGGTGAAGAGTGCAACTGGCCAAACCCCGTTTTCCTTGGTGTTTGGAGCAGAAGCGGTGATCCCGACAGAAATGGTGATACCTACAGCGAGATCCAACCTCAGGGATCCTGAGCAGAATCCTGAAGTCCTATGCCAGGAACTGGATACTATTGATGAGACAAGGGACGCTGCAAGGCTAAGGATGGCAGCATATCAACAGAGGATATCTAAAGCATATAACAAGAATATAAGGACTAGAAGATTTCAGGTTAGAGATTGGGTATTAAGAAAAGCTTTTCAGAATACTACTAGTCCTGCTGATGGAAAGTTGGCTCTGAAATGGGAAGGACCCTATGAGGTTGAATCAGAATCAGGAAAAGGAGCATACCAACTCAAGAATATGGAGGGGGATATGCTATCGAGATCCTGGAATGCTATGCATCTAAAGCTCTATTTTAAGTGAGTATGGAATTCAAATTCTGACTCAGGGTGGTATGGATTTTGTCTCTTTTATTAAACTTTGATATTATTTACTATTTTGAACCCATTACTGACTTAAGCATTGGAGGGGTGTTAGCCAACCTAACACCCACCTTAGCTTACGATTGTTTTGCAGTATATGCTTCGGGATGTAGCACCAGGATATACACTCAGGATACTTCAGAAGATTAGAGGATTGGCCCCCTCTCTCACGTCTAAGGGATCCTGATCCCTTCACAGGTTTAAAGGTATTCACCTTTCTTCCGAATTGGGTTTAAACACCCCGCCTGGAGCGCAAGTTATTCGGGAATTGTTCAAGGTGGCGGGACCAGTTCATGTAAAAGTGGCTGACAATTTCGTTACTATTGGCTATATCCTGAATCCTTAAGGTATATGAGGATTGATCACCCTCTCTCACGAAAGGGTATTTTCATACTCTCTAAGGTTTAAAGGTTTTCACCTTTCTATGTCTTGGAGTTTATACACTCCCGCCTGTAGCGCACGAAAATTTGGGATTTTCCCTAGGATACAAAGGATTTATCTCCAGTATATTTTGGGTTTTACCCCTGTAACACAAAAAATTGTCTATACAATTGGAACTAGTGTTCAAAAATTTTCTAAGTGTTTGAGGACTTCATTCACAGGGGACATTCCATCTAAAGAAATTGTATGAAGCACAAAGGATCAAATTTGAGCTAAGTGTCTCGAACTGGGGACATCTTAGTAGGAGAAGTCACAAAAGGGGTTGGAGTTTAATACTAGGGCTACAGTCAATTCCTGGTATAATCTTTCCTTTGTGAACCTTAAATGAATTGTTTAACTCTGATTAAGGATATATCTTTAGGATATATCTTCGAAATGAGTTTTTGGAATACGTTTCGGGATATTTCATTGAAATATTTGATTGAAATATTTGAATTGAAAATGAAAACCCTGATCAAACAAGTATTATCAAAACAGGTTTTAGAAAATGGGCTATCTTTTATTCTTTAGAAGTTTTGTCTGAAATTAATTGCATTTTTAGAAATTCTATTTGAAAAAGGTTTTCATAATATATCACTGAGTATATTGATCAGGATATTTTGCAAAATTAACTAAGTAACGCATGGCAAGAATCTAAAAGACGACAACAAATAAGTCAAGAGGTAGTTATATTATTAACAAGTCAAAAGTTGTGCTTTTGGTTTCACCTCAAACCGAGGCCCATCCGCCAAAAGCACGATTAGTTTTTACCGTACCTACATAACGGTTGAAGGTTTTATCTCAAAACGGAACTTGTCCAGCTTCAACCGTAACGTCATCCAAAACAACTTATACTAACTGACGACCAAGGGCTTCATCCTGAAACACAGGACCCATCCACCTTTGGTCATCATATTGTTCTAGTGCAGAAAATGTAAATTGTTCAACCACAGGAAAGGTAAATTGTTTGTACAAACCACAACCATGAAATTTTAAAAAAGTGGGCTCTGGCCTCAGCACATATATCCATCATTGCCCACTTTGCTGCCTAAGGGGTAGCACCTTCTTGACCAGCAACCTCTTTCCCAGCATCTGCATCGGCATCCCCCTCAGGATTCTTCTCAGCATCATCACCAGCATTGGCGACCTCCTCTGCCGCCTTAGAAGGCTCTTCACTAGCATGCTTTGCGGGATGTGCAACAGGTTGGCCTCCAAGATCCTGTAATTTCGCTTCCCAAGCCTTGACATTCCAAGAAGGGCATTCGAAGCCCAAGGCTTTGGCCTTATAAGCCATCCTTAACCTGGCTTGGAGAAGGGAAATAACAACGGATTCTTTAAGGCCATCCCGATAGGAACTCATATCCTGCTGGTATTGAAGAAGGGCAGCATCTAGCTTGGCTTGAGCATCCTCGTTAGCTTTATGAAGGGTAGCTTGGTGCTCCTGGGTTATCGCCTTAAGTTTATCTTCATAATGTTGGGATTTGGCGGCCGCAATCGCTCCTTCATACAAGTGGCTACAGCTTTTTCGAGCTTGATCTCCAGCATCTTATTAAGCCCGCAGGCATCTTCATACAAGTGCATGAGACGTTCCAAACCCTGCAGTTAAAGACACAGGTATCGATATAAAATGTGCAGGATAATGGTTAACATACATGTACAGGATATCGGATGGGAATTCATACCTGCTTAAGGAATGAAGTGGCTTCATTAAATCCATGGTTCTCGAGAGAAAAAGTCTCGGTGGTAGCTGGAGAATCTGTTTCCTTTCTCTTCCGGGCGCTGGCAGCACGAGTCCTGGAGGCTGGAGGGAGCTTGGGAATAGCAATAGCCTTTGAGCCGCTGGACTTGGAGGACATGGTGACTTGGGGGCTTGATTCCTTGTTTACCGAAAGGGGAGCGGAGTAGCTGTCTAGTTCATCGAGATCAAAGATCTCTAGAGTTTTAACTGGTGCTGTATAAAGGGAAGAAATATTTGATCCATGAGTATTTTTTTTAGCTAATACATACATTTCGTACTAACATACTTACCAGACATCTCGGAGCTGGATCTCTGGCTTGAGCTTGCAGATAATAGGGAGAAAATTCTTTCACTCTTTGGAAGCTGGTAAATACTTTTGATCCTCTGTTCAGACTCAGCGCTTGGAGGGGCAAGTTCCTTGAGATTTGCTGCACAAAAGATAAAGCTGCCAATTCAAGATATAACTTCAGGATACGATTGGGGATATTCCTAAAACCCTAAATCCTACCAGAAGTCAGCCACTTCACCAGAAGGTTAAAACCTCCAGCAATAGAATCCCTTTTTACAAAAAAGAACTTCTGTTTGCATTTCTCCTCATTCTTCGTGGCTTTAAAAACAAGAGGATTTTTGGAGGTAGAGAAAAGGAGAAAATGACTGTTGCCATGAGAACGAAGGTGATAGGCCATCGAGAGATCTTCAATGCAAAGATCAGGGGTAAAACGGGATCTGATTTGGTCTAAGGTCACCAGCACTCACCAAACCATAGGCATGGTTTGGGCATAACTGAGACCGGTAAGCTCAAAGAAGCGGGATATAAAGGTCGGAAACGGATATCGGAGTCCAATAGAAAAAGGGTAAGCCATGAAACAGACCCATTCGGTGGAAGAGAAATCCGATCGGACTTCCCTATCGAAAGCACGAATGATTGTTCCAACGGGGAAGGCACCGGAAGCTTGCAGAGAGGCTATGTCGGCATTGTCAAACGAGCAGATTTCTTTTTCGGGTTTGCTAAGAAGGTTTTGGGCTTCAAAGGATGGAGTCGGGTTGCCTGTATGAGATCTCGTCTCGCTAGCCATGAAGAATTTTGGTAAAGGAAAACAGAAGAAAAGAGAGAAGGAGAAAAGTACCTGAGAAATCGCCTGGGATATGGTGATGATGATATGTGATAAGTCGGTCAAATAAAAGCTGAGTTTGGAGGGGGGTAAAGAGTAAATGTTGCATTGAAAATTGCACAATGTCACCTCAACCGTCGTTTCGTTTTAATTGCCTTGATTTACGAGATAGAATTTTTTAAAAATATATCCATTGGATTGGTATACCAACAGATATATTTGGGGACAATTGTTATGGGCCATTTTCTGAGCGTATATATCCTGACTAATATCCTGCTTTTGATTGTTTACTTGTGATCAGGATACCGAATCAAGATATTGTTAACATCCTGGACGATATCCTGGTATTAGCTAAATTAATCACGTGCAAGTTAGAAGCTGTGGGTCACTAACGGTCAGATGGACTTCTTCTCCTTAAGACTAGGGCAAATCTGTTATACGAGAGACGTTAAACCCGAAAGACCAGGTCTACAACGTTCAAGTGGGGAATATCCGCCGGATCCCGGTTTAATAGGATAGTTTGTTACATTTCTTTTACTATAAATAGATGGGGTGGATCAGATTAAGGCACGCAACTTTTACACACACTCTTTCACACACTTTTGCTCTCTAGCTTCTAGCAAACACTATACACAAACACTTGTACTCAAATTACATTGTAACACCTAGTTGATCCGCATCACATCCTGCACTGTATCCTGATATTTGAAGTAATAGAAGAACAAGGCAGCTACGATTGTCAGCTCCCAAGGTTTTGTGCCGGCGATCTAGATTGATCAAGGGCTTTCCTCGTACATCACGTGTCAACCTTTACTTTTTAGCTCATTGTTTGATCATAGATACAGCTCTATATCCTGAGCCATATCCTGAAACTGTTTTTGCAAATAATTTGATTAACATATTTTTCACACATATTTCTAGCACACTACCTCACTTAACTAATTTGATCACTTAATTGCTTCGGTAATTTTTTACCAAAACAATGACAATGTCACTCAGGCATTCATGGCAGAGATAACGCCAGTTGATGATGGTAAAGCTACAGTAGATGATGCTGAAGTTGAGAAGAAAAGTGAAGCTACAGTAGATGATGCTAAAGTTGAGAAGAAAAGTGAAGTTGAGGTAGATAAGGCTGATCAGACAACAGATGCTGAAGAAGAAAAGCAAAAGTCTGACCATGAAAAGGAAGCTGAAGAAAAGGAAGCTAAATACAAAAGAATGGAAGCTCAACTTGCAGCTCTAATGGCCAATCTTGACAAACAAACAGGAGAGGTACAGTCTAATTCTGTGTGTTTAAAATGTCGTGAACTACAGGGTGAGGTAGACAGGTTGTCAACACAAAACCAAAGTCTGGTGGGCGAGATGTCTAACATTAAATAATCTAACTTTTTTGCTAAAAGAAATGAATCTTTATACTTGAAGAAGATAAAAGGTTATGAAAGTAAAATTGAAGCTTTAACCTGCAAACTAAACGAAAAACTTCAAGTCATAGACTTAGCTCATGAAATGATGGCTGAGAAAACAAAATAGATTTCTGAAAAATGCAAAGAGTTGTCAGATGCACAACTCAAAATTATTGAACTTGAAAAGAAATTAGGTCAATTCAGGGACTCTACTTTTGTAATGAAACATATGATGGGTAGCTTAAAGAAAAGTAATGACAAAACCAGTGTGGGATTCCATGGTTTCAATGAAGTTCCACCTCCTGTTAGTCATGACTATTCTTTCTTGCCTGATAAAGATGAGCTCATGTACTTTGTGTCAACATCACCAAGTAGTTCCACATCAAGTCAAGGAAATGTGTCTGAGAGTGATGATGCTAAGAAGGATAATAACAGCAAACCTGTTTTGAAAAAGAAAACTTCACATCCTAAGAATATGAATCCAAATTTTGTTAAAAAGATTAATTTTGTTCAAGGAAGTGACATGAAAAATGAAACAGCTGTTATTGAAAACGAATCTAATGTAGAGTTTGCTAAAAACAAGAACAAAGAAAATTCTGAAACTAAGCAAACTGAACCAAATCCTTCTATGGCATCATCATCAAAACCCGAATCTAGTTCAAAGGCTTCTGAGAAGAAGTCTCCAAAAAAGAGATCGTGCTTCAAATGTCACACCAAGGGACATGTAGCTAGCTGCTGTCCTAACAAAAAGAGTGAAGCACAAATTAGTGAGAAACAGAGAGGGAAATCACCTGAGAAGAAAGGTGATAATGAGGAGAAAGTTGCAAATTCTCCAAAGAAATCTGCTCCCAAGCAACCAGAGGGTGTTGCTGTTGATAAGGCTGAAAAAGGAACTCCACAAGTTCCTCGTTTTCAAAGAAATCAACCAATATTTTAGCCTAAATCTCCACCAGGCCAATATGAGAGACCTAGAAGCAGTTCACCAAGAATAAACAATCAAAATACAAATAATTTCAGGAGTCAAGGTCAATATCAAAATCGATACCAAAATGATGGTGGTCGAACTTTTTATAACAATGGCTTTAGAAATTACAACAATAATGCTTCTTGGAATCAAAATTCAAGGTACCAAAATCAAAATTTTCAAAGGTCAAATAGTCCAAACACATATAGGAACCCTCAGGACCAAAGACCTAGTGGAAATCAAAATCAAATTCCCTCAACAGGTCTGAGATCCAAGACTCCAGTTAGGAGTAATGGATTTTGGATGGATGTTCCAGTAGTTGGTGAATTTGGACGACCCAAGACCATTAAGGCTTGGGTCTCCCAATCTAACTAATTTCTTGGTTGGTGTGTGCAGGAGCTGCTAAGGAGGATTATCAACTTATGGTATGTTGATAGTGGCTGCTCTAGGAACATGACGGGGGATGCGAGATTGTTGACTGAGTTTGAAGATTATGATGGTGGAAATGTGAATTTTGTGGGTGCTAAAGGTGGTAGAATTACAGGACGAGGAAAAATGACCAATGGGAAGATCACACTGGACAAAGTGAACTATGTTGAGCAACTTAAACACAATCTGATGAGCGTGTCACAAGTCTGTGACAAGGGTCACTTGGTCCATTTTACCAAGAATGAAGCATTAGTGTTGAAACCAGGTTTGGTGATTCCGGATGATTGGATAGTGATGAGAGCGCCAAGGAGAAATGACACTTATGTCATGGACATGGGTGCTAAGGATCCAACTGCTGTGGTGGCGTGTTTACTATCAAAAGCATCTGAAGCTGAATCGATGTTGTGGCACAGACACATGGCCCATATTCACTATCGAAAAATGAATTACCTTGTTAAAAATGAGCTAGTGAAAGGGGTTCCAATGCAGAGGTTTCAAGTGGAAGATGAATGTCTTCCCTGTCAAAAGGGAAAACAACACAAGAAACCTCATAAATCTAAAACAGTAAATTCCATAGATGCCCCTTATGAATTACGTCACATGGATTTATTCGGTCCAGTGAACGTGAGGAGCATAGGTGGAAAGTACTATTGTCTCGTTGTCACAGATGATTACTCACGATATTCATGGGTTTTCTTTATAGGTACTAAAGATGAGACAGCAGAGATGCTAATAGATCTTTTTACAAAATTGGAGAATGTTCATGAAGCAAGGATCAAGAGGATAAGGAGTGATAATGGCACAGAGTTCAAGAATCAGATTCTGGATCTCTATTGTCTTCGCAAGAGAATAGAACATCAATATTCTGCTCCTTATACGCCTCAACAAAATGGAGTAGCTGAGAGGAAAAACAGGACGTTGATTGAAGCCGCTAGGACTATGCTTTCAGATTCAAAGCTACCAGTTCTTTTCTGGGGAGAAGCTGTGAATACAGCTTGCTACGTCCTAAACAAAGTTTTGACTGTTAAACGTTTTAATAAAACTTGTCATGAATTGATGTTTAACAAGAAACCAAACTTAGAAGGCTTTGAACCATTTGGATTACCCTGCACCATTATGCGAAATAAAGATAAACAAAAATTCGGTGAGGTGGCTGACGATGGCTACTTTCTAGGTTACGTGCCTGGCACACCGAATAAAAGGGTTTTTAATCTAAAAGCTAGTAAAATTGAGATTGTTTACAATGTTGAAATTACTACATACAAATCTCAACAATCAACGAGTGGTCCAGCTATATTATATGATTATGATGGTGTTTTTAAATCATTTAATATTCCCGAGTTTCCAAATGCAGATGAATCTCAGTTGATTCAAACAGTGATAAATGAAGATGATGAAGGCGAGTTCATGCCTAGATCGAACGTTGATAAGACAGATGCTCCGGAAACTTCCCAAGGTGATGCTAATACTGATTCAAGCGATAGTGACTCTGAACCCATTCAGGGGGAGGAGTTCATTAATCCGTTTGCAGATCAGAACATTCAGGGGGAGGTTGGATCAAACCTGGGTGACAATTTAGAGGTGGATATCGTTGCTACTACACGAGCAAATAGAGATCATCCAGTTGACATGATACTTGGAGATCCTACTGCAGGTGTTCAGACGAGAAGAAGTATAGTTGCGAATTCTGGGTTATTTGTTTCGATTGAGAAGACTGGAATTGTGAACGAGTGCTTGTATAGTTGCTTTATTTCCCATGAGGAGCCGAAGAACATTCATATGGCTCTTAAAGACAATTCATGGGTTGAAGCTATGCAAGAGGAATTGGCCTAGTTTGCTAAGTTGAAGGTTTGGGAGTTAGTGGACCTTCCTAAAGGTGAAAGAGAGGTTGGCACTAAGTGGGTATTTAGGTGCAAGAAGGATGAAAGAGGAATAGGCTTGATTAGTGGTTAAAGGTTTCAATCAGCAAGAAGGGATTGATTACAATGAAGTGTTTGCACCAGTGGCAAGGTTGGAAGCAATTCATTTTTTCGTAGCTTTCACTTCATTCAAGGGCTTTAAAGTTTACAAACTACACGTGAAGAGTGCGTTTCTTTACGGGAAAGTCCAAGAAGTGGTGTATGTCTCACAACCAGATGGGTTCGTTGATCCTGATTATCCAGATCGTGTGTACAAGCTTGATAAAGCTTTGTATGGATTACATCAAGCTCCCAGGGCGTGGTACGAGACACTGTCTACACATCTGATCAAGAATGGTTTTGAAAGAGGTCAGATTGACAGTACACTTTTCATCAAGAGGAAGAAGGAAGATTTTCTGCTGGTACAGGTGTACGTAGATGACATCATCTTTGGGTCATCAGATGAAAACATGTGTAAAGAGTTCGAGCAGGTGATGAAGAGCAAGTTCGAAATGAGCGCTATGGGTGAGATGTCTTACTTTCTGGGATTACAAGTTGAACAGAAGGAGGACGGGATGTTTACTCATCAAACAAAGTATGTGTATGACATTTTGAGTCGGTTCAAAATGAATGATTGCTCTACTTTCAACACACCCATTTGCGAAAATCACAATCTTGGCCCAGATCATGAAAGTACTGAAGATGTTGATCCAACACAATACAGGGCAATGATTGGTTCTCTAATGTACTTGACTGCTTCAAGACCAGACATCATGTTTGCCTTATGCTTGTGTGCCAGATATCAGGCAAATCCAAAAGAGTCACACATGAAAGCAGTGAAGCGGATTCTTCGTTACTTGAAGGGGAAACCTAAACTTGGGTTGTGGTATCCAGCTGATAGTGATATGAATTTTGTTGCTTACACTGACTCAGACTTTGGAGGATGCAAGTTAAACAGAAAGTCTACAACAGGTGGTTGTCAGTTCTTAGGAGGCATGATTGTACCTTGGCAATGCAAAAAGCAATCTTGTGTATCTACCTCTATGTGTGAAGCTGAATATATTGCTGCGGGTAGCTGCTGCTCTCGGGTTCTCTGGATACAACAGCAGATGCGTGATTACGGTTTGGATTTCACTCGTACTCCTATTATGATAGACAATAATGCCACAATTTCTATAACAAATAATCCCGTGAAACACAGTCGCACAAAACATATTGACATTCGTCATCATTTTATACGGGATTGTGCTGAAAAGAGACTAATTGAATTACATCGAGTTGACACAGAAGATAACCTGGCAGATCTTTATACTAAAGCATTTGACAGGGCTCGCTTTGAACATTTAGTCGAACTCAACGGGATGAGGAATCCTGAATAACTGGTTTTTCATAAGAATTTTGTAAATAGTTTACTGCTTTTCTTAAAAATAAAAAATACAAAAACATTGAAAAATCAAAAACATAAAAAAATAGAAAATCAAAAATGAGTTATCACTGTGTGAAAAAGAAGAAATGATAGTACATCAGCAAGTTAGACTGTCACACTCAAACTGAATTAAATTGCTTAAGTGTGATAGCAGCTTCATCATACGATGTACCAGTAGGCAAAAAGCATGAAATAATCAACTTACCAATGTGATATAAACCTAAATGAACTGTGTATGAGTGGGGAACACATCAGTGGTGTATGTTTTAATGACCTTAAATCTTGCGTTGATAGATTGCCAAAATCTGAGGTTTTGGGTCTTTATACTGTTATTTCATTCGGGGATATCAGGGTTGTCCTTCTGCTGCATCCAGATACATGTTGATAGATTGCCAAAATCTGAGGTTTTGGGTCTTTCTACTGTTATTTCATTCGGGGATATCAGGGTTGTCCTTCTGCTGCATCCAGATACATGCTGACCTAGGCACAACCAGGATATCTTAAAAGAGCAAAAAATGCCAAATCACAAAAATGAAGAAGCTCTCCTAGAGAGTCATTCAAAAAGTGCAAAATGCATAAATCGTACCAAAAAATGGTATTTGTCATAGCCCTCGTTAGATATTTTGGTCTCTTTGCTGTATGGAAGTACTGACCTGATCACCAATTATCTAAATGTTGAAAAACAAAACCGATGAATTTAGTATACTCACCTACTACAATGAATCTTTGTGCATACCATGATCGCGGGGGTACATCCTGAAGTGGGACACACTAGTATATCAGTAATAATATTACCTTAACATATCATATGGTAATGGTACTTGAAATGTTCATGCATTTTGTTTAAGTGGACAAACATACTGGTAATCGTCTTGGACTGCTTTTCACGAAAAATTAAATAATGAATTATCTAATAGTGTGAAAACAGTTTGATTGTGCTAATATGATCTTCTTACCGGTGATTCTCACAAAAATAGAGTGTTTATTGCTTTTGTATTTACTTGCTTTTAGAAAAAAAAATCCAAAAATAGTGTCGTTTTCTGTTTAAAATTCTTAACGTACGGAAAACTGTTATTCTTGGAGGAATTGTTACTGATAGGGGGAGACGGTGTTAGAAAGTGAGTTCAAAATTTTAAAATCATGAGGTTCTTGTGTGTTTAACAAAAAGTTTTGCGTGTTGGTGATAAATTGAAAATGCTAAATCTGTGATACAGTTTACATATCTCTTGAATAATAATAATTTATTTAACTTTGTTGAAAAATTCTTATGGTTTCTCGAGATGTTTGTTTTATAGTATACAGATTGAAGCAGTATGTTGCTGAGCAGTTGCTGTGAAGATGAGAGTTTGATTGGATGCATGGTAGAACCTCCTTTCTACATTGCAGACAAAGTGAAGAGTTTAAAGATTGCTTTGCAAATGCTAAACTGGAGTTTTTCTCAAGTGCTAACGTTTTGAAGATTTGGTGATTGGATGCATCAGCTTAGGGGGAGTCTGTTGCTGACAGAAGCTGTTAAAGCTGAAGCTATCCAAAGACCAAAGACAGTGCAAGATTACATGAAGATTGCAAGAAGACTGAAGACAAAGTTATTTTATGAAGCTATTGTCAAGGGGGAGTTTGTTGGTGCATATTTGTGACAACAGCTTAGATTTGGTCTTTGGATATCTTGGAATTAGTCAAATGATAAACGGTTAGCGGGTTTAGCTTTGTATTAGTTGAATAATAGAGTTTGGGCTAAACAAAACCCACATTGGGTCTAGGGGGATGATTTGGGCCTTGCCCATGTAGGAAACTCTAGCCCAAGTAGCAACCTTGTGTTATATAAACAAGGCTTTGCTTTAGGGTTTAGGTTAATCAGCCAAAACAGTTGCTAGAGAGAAATCGTGAGAGCTTATACAGCATGGACAAAATTTGAGAGAGTTAGGGTTTTGATTGATTGTAATTCGTGAGATTGATAATCAATAAAAACCCGGTTTGATTGTGAATTGCTGATTTCTGTTTCTACTCATTCACTGATATTCTGATCAAGAGGATTCCGTACTCTTGATTGGATTGATAATTCTGTTAAGATCCATACGTCAAGGGGACCTACAACTGCTCAGAAGGAAGCTATTCTGGACACTAACTATCCGAATGAGAAGTTAGGTGTCACTGCTGAACAATTGTCATATGGAAAGGATGGGATCCTAAGATTAAATGATCGAATCTGGGTCCCTATTCATGGAGGACTTAGAGACGTGATCCTTCAGGAAGCCCACAGTTCGAAATACTCAGTTCATCCTGGCAGTGATAAGATGTACCAGGATTTAAAGGCAAATTATTGGTGGATAGGTTTGAAGAAATCTACAGCCACTTATGTGGCTAAATGTCTGACGTGCGCTCAGGTTAAAGCCGAACACCAGAAGACGTCAGGTTTACTGCAACAGCCTGAACTTCCCACTTGGAAGTGGGAAATGGTAACTATGGATTTTATCACTAAGTTACCAAGGACAAAGCATGGGAATGATACTATTTGGGTTATAGTGGACAGATTGACCAAGTCAGCTCACTTCTTACCTATTAAAGAGACACATAGCTCTGACAAGCTAGCTCAGCTGTACGTGGATGAGATTGTATCTCTCCACGGAGTGCCAGTATCTATTATCTCCGATAGGGATACTAGATACACGTCTCACTTTTGGAAAAGCTTTCAGCAATCGTTAAGCACTCGTTTAAACTTCCGCACTGCTTATCATCCTCAGAAGGATGGCCAAAGCGAGGGTACAATTCAAACACTTGAGGATATTCTAAGGGCTTGTGTTATTGATTTAGGTGGAAGTTGGGATGACCATCTTCCTTTGATTGAATTTTCGTACAATAATAGTTATCATTCGAGCATCCAAGTCGCGCCTTTCGAAGCTTTGTATGGAAGAAAGTGTAGGACGCCAGTCTGTTGGGCGGAAGTTGGAGATGTCCAACTGTCAGGACCTGATATAGTCCTGGAGACGACAGATAAGATTGTACAGATCCGTGATCGTCTCAAAGCTGCCAGGGATAGGCAGAAAAGCTACGCAGATAAAAGGTGTAAAAATCTAAAATTCAAGGTATGTGATAAAGTGTTGCTAAAAGTGTCCCCCTAAAAAGGGGTAATGCATTTTGGAAAGAAGGGCAAGCTGAGCCCAAGATACATAGGACCATTCGAGATCATCGAATGTGTCGGAACTGTAGCTTACAAGTTAAATCTGCCTGAAGAACTCAGTGGAATTCATAATGTGTTCCACATTTGCAATTTGAAGAAATGTCTGGCCGATAAGTCGCTAGCGATGTCACACAAGGACGTGTAGATAGATGAGAGCTTGAAGTTTGTTGAAAAACCTTTGTCGATTGAGGATCGACAGGTTAAGAAGCTTCAAAGGAAGCATGTGCCGATTGTGAAGGTAAAATGGGATGCCCGTAGAGGCCCCGAATACACGTGGGAGGTCGAATCCACAATGAAACAGAAATACCCTCAATTATTTCAATAAATCTCGAGGTCGAGATTTCTTTTAAGGGGGTGAGGATGTAACACCTCGTAAAATCATGTCCAGTATAATCAAGACACGTGTCATGGACTTTAAATGTGTAAGGGATTGATTCCAAGGGACTAAAATCTGTGAAACAATGTAAATATGTAAGTAAATGGATTCAAAGTGTCAACATGTCATTTTTGTGCCTCTGATTGACCCCACACGACGTTCGTATTCTTTAATGAATAAATTTTCGAACATAGAAAGTCGTTTGTGCTTAAAATGGAAATTTTACAGAGCATAGGGGTTAAATGTGTCAACATGTTAAACGTTACCTCTGAGTGACCTTTTTAATAATCCCAAAGCTTTGTAATACTTCATTATGCTTCCATGTATAACAAATAATGATTTCGTGGGGTTTCTACGCTCTTAAGATACAATTCGGGTAACCCTACAACTAATCGGGAGCTTAACGGAGTTAATATATGACTCAAGGCCCTTAAAAGTTAACTATGGGGGGTCATAAGTGCAATAAATGGAAGTTAAATAAACTTAAAATGGACCAGGGACCGAAACTGCAAAGTTTGAAAGTTGTTTTCCAGTTTAAGGGGAGCCTCGCGGCCCGCGTGAAAGTGCCAGTGACAGAAACTCTGCACAGCTGCAGATTCAGCCAGTTCCACCGCCTTTGCATGCTAATTTTCGATACCAGGGACTGTGCAAATGGTTTTTCATGCACTAGGGACACTTGGGAACATCTGAAACATCATAGGTACAGCTGCATTGATCCTAAAGACTCCATTTTTCCTATATAAGGCACTTGTTCTTCACTTGTTCTTTTGCACATTTGAGTTTTACTTCACAACTCACTCCTTGAAGCCTCCTGGAGCTAAAGGAAGCTTTCTCAAGTTTTAAATTCGTGCTAAGGACTCTAGTAAGTGTTCTTAGCTTCCTAAGTTTAAGTTTTATTAGCTTAATGACTGAAAGTCAAAGTTATCGTAATTAAGCTTTGACTTTGTAATTAATCACAAACGGTCCAGCCATTATTCTAATTAAAAGTGGCTATATGTTGATAATTATGTAGGTGTTAAACCCTTAAAAGGGCACCTCCTAGTTATCACTTTTACTTGGTCAAATGTCGGGTCAAACTTATTAATAAAAAGTCAACAGAATCAGTTTTTACAAATTATATCATAATCAATAATGCAGAGGTTATGGAACATGTTTAACACTAAAATAACTTGGTAAATAATATAAGAACATGTTTAGGCATGTTCAACCCGACAATTCTGAGTTTAGGCTCGGTTCGCAACCGAAAGTCGCAAAAGTAGACTTTTGCTTTGACTTTCAGTTCTGGCCCGACTTAGCTTAGTTTAGATATGCCTTAGGGTTCCTTTAGGACCATATTACGTGTTAGTATAACCCTATGATATTATACTATATGGTCCCTTTTAAATCTGATTCATTTGCATGTTTCCGTTAAATGCTTAATTGTTGACCATTATGCCCTTTTGATATAAAAACGATATTTTTGAAAATGTGAGAGGGCAAAAACCTTTATTACTGATTTATAAGCATGTCCTAAAAAATTTGACATCAGTTTGTGGTCTAAATTAGGAGTTATGCTCGATATCGTAAATTGAAGGCTTTTTATTAATTAAATGGCATTTTTAGTATAAATCATATTCAAACCCAAATTTTGTCACCAAACTTTATACCTACTGATATAATATAATATTTAGGGATTTTTGGAAATTTTTTCCAAATTTTAAACTGATTATATTATAGAGTTTTAATGTAAATTTGGTATTGACGAAATTGCCCTTTTCTTTGATAAAATGAGTTTTACATAACATTTTGATACGAAACCTTTTCCTATTGATTTCATATGTTAAATAAAATATTTTAAGCTTTATAGACTGATCAAAATCTCAGCTTTCCTTAAATAACCCGAAAATCGCCAAATACCGACTTTTACGCTTTTTAAACGCATAGTATGGGTTAAAACTATATTTGACACTTAAGACTCATTACCTACAAATATTATAAGCAAATTTTTATACTTTAACAGTAAGTAAAAGTTTTGAACTCAGATTTCCAAATTTGACCCTTAAAGCTTATGTGAAATGACCAAAACGCCCCTACAGTGCATAGTTTGGCCATAAATGATAAATTTCACATATATACGATATCTTACTGATATAACTTGCAAAAATAAATATTTTTACTGATCATTTTAGACCAGAACCTCAGATTATTATTTAACCTCTTTTATAATTGTTAAAATGACCAAATTACCCCTACGGGACTTAAATTGATTTTAAATTCATTTTGGGCATAATGGAAGATATCCTACTGATATCACAACATATTAAAAGCATATTAACTTGTGGAACTTGTTTACGACTCATTTGGTTACCCGTTATGCATTTTTCGCGTTCGGTACGGTTTATGTAACTAGTTTGCATAAATTAACCGAAACGGGTCAAACCTTATCATTTTTACCTCAAAATCCAGAATGTATTTAGTTTACCCATTTTACACAAGTCCTCATACTTTTCGGGTCTAAATCACATTCTAATCCGGTCTCCGCTTAATCATGCGTTTTGAACCGTATACATTTCTTTAAAACTAACCGGTCTAAGTTATAACTTAAATAAGACCCGTTAGGAATCTAATAGGTTATTTTAAAACCTTCGTTCCAGATTAGGAGCCCGGTAAAAGCTATCTGTACTTGCTGATTGATATACGGCTGGGATTAAAATTTTATTTTTAGCTCAGGTAAATACTTTTAACTTATTTTCCGTTATACGGGCTTGGGATACGGTATTATAAAAATACCGCTTGGTCGGGTATGTAGTTATTTAAAATCGGATTGTGAGTAATAAATTTACATAACCCATTTTAATCTGTTTTGTTTGATGCAATGCCTTTGGGGGGTTAATGACCATGTCCTGGATATCCTCGGCTCATTTATTAAATGGCCACGGCTTAAGCACGGGGTGTAGGCATACACCTGACAGTTGCGTATGTATAAACGGTATCTCACATCTCTTGTGGGCGTATACTTGTGGTGTGTCAATTAATCTAATCCGGCTCTTCTAACCGGGTCCCGAATGGACGACAAACATGTAAAAGTGTATACAAGATTATTTAAATAATTATCCCAAGTTATAAAAGAACTTTGTGCCTTGTGTGTTTAAATCAATTTTTTTATAAACACTTTTCAAAAAGATTCAGTTAATTGTATTTACCAGTGTAAACTGGCGTATTTTCCAAAAAGGTTAAGTGCAGGTACTAAGCGAAATGGGCTGGCTACTCCTAGTATCAACTAAAGAGTCTTGCAAGCTTTTGATGCTTAAATCTATTGAACGATATTTCTTTTTATTTTAGATCCGCCTGTGGATCCACTTTACAATCCGTTGTGTAATATTTTATGTTACTTTCGAATCGGTTTGTAATATTAATACTTTAGACTTCCGCTGTGCATTGAACTGTGATTATTTGACCATGATGATATCAACTACGTCACGATACTCCCCACTGGGCCCACCGGTAATACGTGGAAATATCGGGGTGTGACACCTGTATCCTGAGTTTTCTGTCTAAGGCTAGAGTGTTCGTACAAATCTACATAATCGGACCAGTCACTCTTACCTGGGAACTCTTGGGATGAGTGTCCACTTATAGGCTAAAGCAGGTCTTCGAGATACATTATATTGACCCATTTACTTTGATTAGTCACTGCGTATCGTTTGTTTGTTTGAGGTAATAAACGAATGATCGCCTTCCTTGTGTTTTGTCGATGTTTTCAATACCTCTTTTGTTTTTCCAATTGTCGATCTCACTCGTTTCTCATGTTTCCTTGTTCTTTTTAGACAATGCCTCCTCGATGTGATGCACAACCTCTAACTAACGAAGAAGTCGCAGCCTTTGTCTCTCAGCAAATGGTTGTTGTGCTTCCGAACATAGTAACCCAGATCCATCAATTATACAACAATAACAACAACAATGCTCAGTGTAGTTTCAAAACCTTCAATTCGGCCAAACCGTTAAAGTTTTCTGGGTCTCAAGGAGCAAACGCGCTCCTGCAATGGTTCGAAAATTTGGAGAGCACATTCAGACATGTGCAATGTCCGAATGAGCGTAAGGTTGAGTTTGCATCAAGTGTGTTCGAGAAGCGTGCTCTTACATGGTGGAACGGTATGATGCGTGATAGGGGTGCCGATGTGGCTATGGCACAAACTTGGGAAGAGCTTCGAGCTCTCTTGATGAAAGAGTTCTGTCCCCGTCACGAGATTCAAGCTTTGGAACGAGAATTCTATGATTTGAAACAAGATGGGGGAGAACACCGTGTGTATACGGATCACTATGAGGAGCTCAGTTTGTTGTGTCCTACGATGGTTACCCCGTTGGAGAAGGCGATAGAGAGGTATATCAATGGTTTACCCGATTCTGTGCAAGATATTGTGACTGGCAGTAATCCTACTACTGTTCATCAAGCGATCGAATTGGCTGCTACTCTGACCGAGTCTCAGGTCAGAAAAGGGAAACTGACCCGCAAGGGTGACAAGAAGAAGCCAGCCGATTCTGCTCAAGAAAAGGGTAAAGGTAAGGGAAAGAATAAGGGTGAGTCTTCTAAGAAGTCGAGGAAGCGCAAGGCTTCCCAGAACTTTGCAGTTATTGTATAGAACCCTCAGAACCCACCAGCACAACCTCCTGTGAAGAAACAGTATGCTGGTACTGCACCTCACTGTGCTCGATGCAATGGTCATCATGCGACCCAGCAGGCTTGCAAACCATGCACTACGTGTGGTAAACTTGGGCATCTGGCCAACATTTTCCGTTTGGGTCAGAATCAAGCTGCTCAGATTCCAGTACAGGTTCAAGGGAATGCTGCTAGATTCCCACCTGGTTCGTGTTATAACTGCGGAGAAATGGGTCATTTCCGCAACAACTGCCCGAGGTTGGTGAATGCGAATGCAAATCCGAACGCGAATGCCAACTCAAATGCGAATGTGAATCCTGCTCGCGGACGAGCATTCAATCTGAACGCTAACGAGGTAAGAGCTGACAACGAGGTTGTTAACGGTACGTTCCTTGTTAACAATCAACTTGCATATGTTCTTTTCGATTCTGGTGCCGATAGAAGTTTTGTTTCGTTATCATTTGAGCCTTTGCTTGAGATACCTAGAACTAAACTGAGGAAACCCTTATCTGTCGAAGTTGCTACTGGTAAACCTCTCATGCTCGATTCTGTTATTCGTAATTGTCAGTTGAACCTTGATAACTATATTTTTCCTATTGACCTCACACCGATGCAACTTGGGAGTTTCGATATCATCGTAGGGATGGATTGGTTAACCAAACATCAAGCTGAGGTGGTTTGTTTCAACAAGATCGTTCATATTCCTCTTTCTTCTGGCGATGTTCTGGAAGTTCATGGCGAGAAACCATCTGGTGGATTGAAACTCATGTCGTGTACGAAAGTCCAAAGTTATTTATGAAAAGGATATGTTGCTTTTCTGGCACATGTCACCGAGGAGAAAAGCAAGAGCAAGAGTATTCAGGATATCCCGATTGTTCGGGATTATCCAGAGGTGTTTCCCGATGAACTGCCTGGTTTGCCTCCAGTTCGTCAAGTCGAGTTTCATATTGATCTTGTACCCAATGCCAACCCGATTGCGAAAGCAATCGTCTTGCACCGTCTGAGATGCAAGAGTTATCGAAACAGCTTCAAGAGTTATCTAATAAAGGATTCATCCGACCGAGTTATTCACCTTGGGGCGCTCCCGTCCTGTTTGTGAAAAAGAAAGATGGGTCTTTTCGAATGTGTATCGATTATCGTGAGCTTAATAAGCTTACCATCAAGAATCGATATCCCCTACCACGAATCGATGATCTCTTTGATCAGCTGCAAGGTGCTACCTGTTTTTCCAAGATTGATCTGTGTTCTGGGTATCATCAGCTTCGTGTACTCGAAGAAGATATTCCCAAAACTGCATTCCGCACGAGATATGGACACTATGAGTTCACTGTCATGCCTTTTGGTTTGACGAATGCCCTAGCTATCTTCATAGACTTAATGAATAGGGTCTGTAAACCTTATTTAGACAAGTTCATCATTGTGTTCATCGACGATATTCTCATTTATTCAAAGTCTTGAGCCGATCACGAGCAACACCTTCGTCTGACACTGGAACTCCTGAAGAAGGAACAACTTTTTGCTAAATTCTCCAAGTGTGAATTCTGGCTTAAAGAATTCAGTTCTTGGGTCATATAGTCGACGAGCAGGGTATTCATGTGGATCCATCCAAAATTGCTGCAATTAAGGATTGGAATACACCTACGACACCCACAAAAATTCGTTCTTTTCTTGGTCTTGCTGGTTATTATCGTCGTTTTATTTCAAACTTCTCGAAGATCGCGGTTCCACTCACTGATTTTACTCAGAAGAATAAGCCTTTTGAGTGGGGACCCAAACAAGAAGAAGCGTTCCAAACACTGAAACAAAAGCTATGTGATGCTCCTGTTTTGTCTTTGCCCGATGGAAACGGTGATTTCGTTGTCTATTGTGATGCGTCCAACTTAGGCCTTGGTTGTGTTCTTATGCAACGAGGCAAAGTTATAGCATATGCGTCTAGACAATTGAAAGTTCACGAGAAGAACTACGCGACTCATGATCTTGAGTTAGGAGCTGTAGTTTTCGCACTCAAAATCTGGAGACACTATCTTTATGGCACGAAGTGTGTGGTTTTCACAGCCACAAAAGTCTCAAACACATTCTTAATTAGAAGGAACTGAACATGAGGCAACGACGATGGGTTGAGCTCTTGAGCGACTACGATTGCGAGATTCGCTACCATCCGGGTAAGGCGAATGTCGTAGCCGATGCGCTTAGTCAAAAGGAGCGAGTCAAGCTTCATTCTGTTCGAACTATATCTGATATTCAAACTCATGTCTTTCAATCTCAACAATCTTGTGTTTCACAAAATTTGATAGGTAAGGAATTACCACGTCAACGTGAGCTTAAACTCGAAGCGAAAGGCGATGGGTTACTCTATTTCAAGGATCGTTTGTGGATTCCGAAACAAGACGATCTTCGCACTTTAGTGATGGACGAATCTCATAAGTCTCGATATTCTATCCATCCTAGTGCTGATAAAATGTACAAGGATCTTCGTACTCAGTATTGGTGGCCTGGTATGAAGAAGGATATTGCCTTGTATTTATCGAAATGCCTAACTTGTCTCAAAGTCAAGGCTGAACATCAAGGACCATTTGGTTTGCTTGTACAACCAGAGATACCGGTATGGAAGTGGGAGAACATTGCGATGGATCTCATCACTAAATTACCGCGTACATCTAGAGGTCACGATGCTATATGGGTTGTTATCGATCGATTAACGAAGTCAGCTCATTTTATTCCGATTCGTGAGGATCTATCTGCTGATAAACTTACAAAGATTTATGTTGATGAGATAGTATCTTGACATGGTGTTCCTTTGGATATCATATCTGATCGTGATGCTCGATTTTCATCACATTTTTGGAAGACCATGCAATCTGCTATGGGAACCCAACTAAATCTAAGCACTGCTTATCATCCCCAAACAGATGGATAATCTGAGAGGACGATTCAAACTTTGGAGGATATGCTTAGAGCATGCGTGATAGACTTTGGTGGTAATTGGAATTCTCATCTTCCGTTGATCGAGTTCTCTTACAACAACAGTTATCATGCTAGCATTAATATGGCACCGTTCAAAGCTTTATATGGTCGAAAATGTCGTTCACCTATCTGTTGGAATGAGATCGGCAAAGCCCAGCTTACTGGACCTGAGCTCATTCTGGAAACAACAGACAAAATCAAGAAAATTCGTGATAATCTTGTGACAGCTAGAAGCCGTCAAAAGAGTTATGCGGATATGCGACGCAAGCCCTTAGAATTTCAAGTCGGAGGCCATGTCCTACTCAAGGTGTCACCTTGGAAGGGAGTGGTGAGATTTGGAAAGAAAGCAAAACTTGCACCTCGATATGTTGGACCATTTAAGATTGTTGAAAGAATCGGAAAGGTTGCCTATCGATTAGAGCTACCTCCAGAGCTTGGGAATATTCATCTGACTTTTCACGTGTCCAGTTTATGAAAGTGTTTAGCTGATGCTGATCTTCACATTCCACTCGACGAAATTCAATTGGTCAAGGTTGGGAATATTCATGGACCGTGCAGTCAAACAGTTGAAGAACAAACGGATTCGATTGGTCAAGGTTCGCTGGGAGTCCAAACGTGGCCTGGAGTTTACTTGGGAATGTGAGGAGCAAATGAAAGCGAAATATCTGCATTTGTTTTCACAAGTTTCCTCTAGTTAAAATTTCGGGACGAAATTTCCTAAAGAAGGGGAGATTGTGACAATTGTGCTCTGTAATCGATGTACAATGTAAAACAATGTTAATTATCAATTATCAATTATCAATAAAACAATGTGTTTTGGTGTTAATATATGTGTATTTGTTATTGATGATTTTACGATTTGATTCGAGTTCGATTTCAAGCTTTAAATCGCTTTCTGGAAAGTTATACACAAACTGGTGCGTAAATGTAATCATTTTAATGCAACAAACACTCCGGAATAGTGAAATAGGCTTAACATACCTTAAATCACCTTTACATAACTTAGAAATAAGTTTTGGATGGTTTGGTGTGTCAAAATCAAGTTTGTTCGATCGCAGGGACTATTTGTGTCAAACTGTGAAACTATGCCGATTTGTATAGTAACGAACATTCCGAAACTTGATCATAAGTTAAAAATACCTTAAATATTCTTTACATAGCTTAGAAATAGGCTTTGAGGGGTTCGGTATGCTAAAATAAACTTTTTGGTCAATCAGGGACTAAAAGCGTCAAAAAGTGCATAAGTTTGCATTTTCGCGCATATCTTACGTTCTGAATATATCCGGACATCCAAAAATTTTTGTAATCATTAAAATATTTTATTTTAGTGATTGGAATGCAAAAATACCATTCGTCGCTTAATTTGGATCGTTTTTGCGTTCGTTACGACTTCCGTCGTAATTAACCGAATAACGTAACCGTACGACCAAACGAACCAAAATCCGAGATGTTTTTTAGCATATTTTGAGTTCCCTATACTTTAACTTCATTTTAGAGCCTTGAAATGGTGTTAACGGGGCTTAAACGTGTCAAAAATGCATCGAAAACCAAGTTCTGCACTTGCAGGGGCCAATTTTGACATTCTGCCAAACTTGCCCTCGCGGGGCGTGTAAGCCAGGTGTGGCTATTATGCGAGGCGCGACAGACCTTTAGTACAGAAACAATGAATCTGGTCATTTGGGCTGTTTTTTATGGTTTTAATCACAGATTTGCAATACCATTTGATGGTATTTGATGTCCCCGTTGTTTTTAAAACCTTGTGCCCACATGTATAGCCAAGATCAAGGCACGATTTACGAGAAACGATCCTAACGGTTCTCTGAAATCTATATAAACCCAAGGTTTCCTTCATTTTCTGCTCACACTTGATTATTTATGCTCTAAGTTGAGGTTTAACACTTCATACCTGAGCAATTTGAATCAAGATCTTCCTAGCTTGGACCCATTGTAACTTTCTTTCGTGCTTTTTATGCTTTACAAGCGTAAAAGTCAAACAGTGTTTGACTTTATGCTTTGACCAGTCTTTGGTCAACACAAAGTTCATTTGAACTTTGCAACGTGAGCGTAATCACGATGGTTATAGTCCCGTGTGACTATACCTACTGATTACCATGTTGATTAGGCATAGTGACGAGTCATAGTTTCAGTCAAAATGCGTATTTATGCGTATTTTGCAACCAAACTATTCTTAGGTATCAAAACCCTTTGTTTTTATATCAAAACCTGTTTTCTAACTTAATTAAACATGTTTTAACATGTTTAGCTCGTCACTTTTAGTCTAGTGCTTGTGTAGAGTCGTAAGTCAAGCGGTCTTGACCACCGCTTAGACTTTCGAACTCGACCCGTTTGGTCGATCTTTAGGATCCGACCAATCATATTATGTGACCATAGTTGCATAGGGAATAACCTTCCGAGGTTATACCTTATGGTCACTTAGTTTAAGTAGTGGTATGATAGGTAGTTTATATGCCTTAGGAAAATGACCAAAATGCCCTTTTCATGCATAATTGGATTTTAAGCATATGTAACATAAACTTTTGTCACTTAACTGATTATGCAACATGCTTAGGCATATAATACTTGTCATAGGACTAGTTAGACGTCTCGAACGCGCTTTAGCGCGAACGACGCGTTAAAGTAGCGTTAGCTACCTTAATGGGTCCTAACGGGTCGAAAGCACTTAGGATAGGTTCCGTTCTAGAATGTAGGCTTTGTTAAACCACATTACATGAGTTCCAATACTCATTTGGTTTACAAGACCTCATTCTATCCGATCTTCCGATTTAGGTGTCGATTTATTAACTAGTGATTCGATTACTAGGTGCTACTTGAATTTCCTTGGTTTGTTCGAGCGTTGTTGAGTTCTTTAGATCAATGATATCTTTGCACTTCAATGTGAGTACATAGATCCCCTCTTTTTACGTGTTTTGTGGTAACAATGTGAGTACATAGTTCCCCTATTTTACTGTTTTCAATTGTTTTGGGGTGATTCATATGTGTTAAATGATATCGAGGATTTAACGATGGTTTCGAAAATGATTAATATGGTTTATATTAAACTAATAACGATTTCGATAATGTGAACAAACTTGTTGGACGTAGTTACATATCGATTAGAGCTACCTCCAGAGCTTGGGAATATTCATGGACCGTGCAGTCAAACAGTTGAAGAACAAACGGATTCGATTGGTCAAGGTTCGCTGGGAGTCCAAACGTGGCCCGGAGTTTACTTGGGAACGTGAGGACCAAATGAAAGCGAAATATCCGCATTTGTTTTCACAAGTTTCCTCTAGTTAAAATTTCGGGACGAAATTTCCTAAAGTATGGGAGATTGTGACAATTGTGCTCTGTAATCGATGTACAATGTAAAACAATGTTAATTATCAATTATCAATAAAACAATGTGTTTTGGTGTTATTATATGTGTATTTGTTTTTGATGATTTTACGATTTGATTAGAGTTCGATTTCAAGCTTTAAATCGCTTTCTGGAAAGTTATACACAAACTGGTGCGTAAATGTAATCTGTTTAACACGAAAAACACTCCGGAATAGTGAAATAGGCTTAACATACCTTAAATCACCTTTACATAACTTAGAAATAAGTTTTGGATGGATTGGTGTGTCAAAATCAAGTTTGTTCGATCGCAGGGACTATTTGTGTCAAACTGCGAAACTATGCCGATTTGTATAGTAACGAACATTCCGGAACTTGATCATAAGTTAAAAATACCTTAAATATTCTTTACATAGCTTAGAAATAGGCTTTTAGGGGTTCGGTATGCTAAAATAAACTTTTCGGTCAATCAGGGACTAAAAGCGTCAAAAAGTGCATAAGTTTGCATTTTCGCGCATATCTTACGTTCTGAATATATCCGGACATCCAAAAATTTTTGTAATCATTAAAATATTTTATTTTAGTGATTGGAATGCAAAAATACCATTCGTCGCTTAATTTGGATCGTTTTTGCGTTCGTTACGACTTCCGTCGTAATTAACCGAATAACGTAACTGTATAACCAAACAAACCGAAATCCGAGATGTTTTTGAGCATATTTTGAGTTCCCTATACTTTAACTTCATTTTAGATCCTTTAAATGGGGTTAACGGGGCTTAAACGTGTCAAAAATGCATCGAAAACCAAGTTCTGCACTTGCAGGGGCCAATTTTGACATTCGGCCAAACTTGCCCTCGCGGGGCGTGTAAGCCAGGTGTGGCTATTACGCGAGGTGCAACAGACCTTCAGTACAGAAACAATGAATCTGGTCATTTGGGCTGTTTTTGATGGTTTTAATCACATATTTGCAATACCATTTGATGGTATTTGATGTCCCCATTGTTTTTAAAACCTTGTGCCCACATGTATGGCCAAGATCAAGGCACCATTTACGAGAAACGATCCTAACGATTCTCTAAAATCTATATAAACCAAAGGTTTCCTTCGTTTTCTGCTCACACTTGATTATTTATGCTCTAAGTTGAGGTTTAACACTTCATACCTGAGCAATTTGAATCAAGATCTTCCTAGCTTGGACCCATTGTAAGTTTCTTTCGTGCTTTTTATGCTTTACAAGGGTAAAAGTCAAACAGTGTTTGACTTTATGCTTTGACCAGTCTTTGGTCAACACAAAGTTCATTTGAACTTTGCAACGTGAGCGTAATCACGATGGTTATAGTCCCGTGTGACTATACCTACTGATTACCATGTTGATTAGGTGTATTGACGAGTCATAGTTTCGGTCAAAATGCGTATTTATGCGTATTTTGCAACCAAACTATTCTTAGGTATCAAAACTCTTTGTTTTTATATCAAAACCTGTTTTCTAACTTAATTAAACATGTTTAGCTTGTCACTTTTAGTCTAGTGCTTGTGTAGAGTCGTAAGTCAAGCGGTCTTGACCACCGCTTAGACTTTCGAACTCGACCCGTTTGGTCGATCTTTAGGATCCGACCAATCATATTATGTGACCATAGTTGCATAGGGAATAACCTTCCGAGGTTATACCTTATGGTCACTTAGTTTAAGTAGTGGTATGATAGGTAGTTTATATGCCTTAGGAAAATGACCAAAATGCCCTTTTCATGCATAATTTGATTTTAAGCATATGTAACATAAACTTTTGTCACTTAACTGATTATGCAACATGTTTAGGCATATAATACTTGTCATAGGACTAGTTAGACGTCTCGAACGCGCTTTAGCGCGAACGACGCGTTAAAGTAGCGTAAGCTACCTTAATGGGTCGTAACGGGTCGAAAGCACTTAGGATAGGTTCTGTTCTAGAATGTAGGCTTTGTTAAACCATATTACATGAGTTCCAATACTCATTTGGTTTACAAGACCTCATTCTATCCGATCTTCCGATTTAGGTGTCGATTTATTAACTAGTGATTCGATTACTAGGTGCTACTTGAATTTCCTTGGTTTGTTCGAGCGTTGTTGAGTTCTTTAGATCAAGGATATCTTTGCATCTCAATGTGAGTACATAGATCCCCTCTTTTTACGTGTTTTGTGGTAACAATGTGAGTACATAGTTCCCCTATTTTACTTTTTTCAATTGTTTTGGGGTGATTCATATGTTTTAAATGATATCGAGGATTTAAGGATGGTTTCGAAAATGATTAATATGGTTTATATTAAACTAATAACGATTTCGATAATGTGAACAAACTTGTTGGACGTAGTGACATAACGAATAACATTCATTAATTTTGGCCGAACCGGCCAGTATTAGGTTATGGTACCATAGGATCTGACAAATCCCGTTATCAGACTGCACCCATGGTTATGTGTGGGGGTTATGTGGGTAACGACCGAATCTGTGATTGTTAACTTACCCTTTGGTGGTTTGTTAATTCGAGTTGAACGAGGGACGAGTTGCAAAGGTTTGGATGTTGTTAGCGAGGCGACCAAAAGTAGTTTTCGCAATTAAAACAAGAGCGATTTTGGGACGATTTAAACGATTTTGGAAACGATTTGAACAAGTTAAACGATTTGAACAAACAATTGGTTTTGGGTTGTGATTAGATAATGGGACGGGTGTAACATGATAAAAGCATGGTAGATACGCCGTTGGTACTTCTTATATATAAGTGTTTTTATCATATTACATTCCGTGGCATTATTTAGTTCACTTGGGCAAACGATTTTAAAACGATGTCACACAACGATGTTTTCTAAATGATATAAACCATACGAGTTTTATTAATGAGATGATTTACAATTTGGTTTACTTAAACGAATGTTTTTGGGTTAAGAATCATAGCTACGAGATTTTATAAACTATAATCAACTTGTTTTTGAGTTGGTTAATCATATCGCAATACTTCATACTTTTCAAAACAAGGTTTTTAACCATTGACTCTTGTAGTCAATCGAGGTATTGCAATATGTAAACGAGCCATGAATCCGACACTCTCATAAAACCTATGTGCTCGCCAACATTTCTTTGCTGACTTTATTTTTACATATGTTTCAGGTGGTGTTGAATGATGTTGATTGCTAGGATGCATGTTCACATAGGATCTGGACGAGGCCTTAGTGACATAATAACAATGATAGACGATGTGTAACTTGTTTGTTTTTTTAAGACAATGTAAATTATCTAATGAATCAGTAAAACGAAACTTTTTGTATCCATGGTTTTGAAACAATAATTCTGCCACTCCACTCCCCGACGTTTCCGCCGCTGTTTTGTTGTTTTAATGCGGTCGGGGTGTGACATCTCAGGTACGGTGTGAGGTTGCCAAGCCTAATAGCGATATCAACTAATACCCCGTTACCTCTCAGGTAACTAATTCGGTATAAGATGGGCTTAAAGTGATAGGAATGAGTGTATTATCCAACATCCCAGTTTTAACCAAGAAAAGACATATTTCCCTTAGGAATACTCGTTTGATTGTCCCACCCACCGGGACGCATGCTCAAGAGAAGTGAACTCACCTTAGATTTGCTCGGTAGATTAAGTAACTTGAACTAATGTGGTCAACCACGTCCTATTATGATTACCATACAAGTCAGGTTCGGTTCAAGTAACACACCTAATGTAGTATATGTATCATACAAGTTATACACAAGTACTGATCATGGCCTAGCACGTATATATACCACATACAGTTTACTGAAACACATAACACATCTGTTCTCATTGTTCAGCCCAACCACATAAACACAAGTCCAAATAATGCGCGACCTGTTTCAAGTGTGCGGTCCACTATATTTCTGGGCCCAAATTCTATTTCAAAAATGATCATCAGTCGAGACCATGAGGTCTCGACTCGCTATCTCTGAAGTCTCAAGTCGCAACCGGCGATCTCGAGTGATGAATTCATTTGTCGTGACTACGAGGTCTCGAGTCAGGTCTCGAGTCACAACCGGGACTCGCAACCACTGGTCTCGGGTTCTCTCATTTGATGATGCTTGGTCTCGAGTCGGAACCATGAGGTCTCGAGTCGAGACTACTCCATTTACAGTTGTGCACTCCTTAAATTATAGCAATCAGTTACAATCATTTTATCAGTTACACACTTTCCGAATTCATTGCAAACAACCGATCAATCATCACAGCAACATTCAAACGGATCAAATAGCACCATGAATCTCTAAAATCAAGTAATCAGTTTATCAAGTATCACAAGACTATCAATATCAAATCTGATAAAAAATCATAATCATCATCATCATTTGATTTTTATCCCTAATTCGACATCATGAACATCATAATCAGATTTATATTAACGAATGTATTATCATACTAACATTAAACCCCTAGTTTACTGCATAAAGAATGTTTGCCGAAACTTTTACGAACACGGAATACATATAAGCAACGGGAATCATAAAATCACAGCCATATTCTCATTCAAAGAAACAACAAGACTAGGGATCAAGACAACACTAAGATGCTCGAATTATACAATGATTTCGTACTAACAGTGAGAGAGATGCGAGCAAGAAGAGAGCACCGATAGAAGGGAAGTCGCGACCAAGAGAGGAGGGTATGCTTGCTGCCGTCGCACAAGTTGGAATGGAATAAGAGTTTGGTATAATCCTTGTGTTTTGTTAGTTATGAACATAACACACAAGCCATGTGTGTGTATGTGATGCGGAAAGGGTTGGGCCATATCCGGGTTTCATTTGGGCCGAGAATGGATCGGACAAAGGTGTGCGGCCCAAGTGCCTTGGTGTGACGAGATTTATACATCCTTACAATATTCACATAACACATAACACGTACACGTAACCATTTACTTATAATCACACATATAATATTCAAGTAACAAACAACGCGAGACAAGGATCAATACAATGAAAGGATTCTGAAAATAACGGGTTGTCACAATATACATGTTGCCATTCTCATCCTACACTTTTACTCTTTCTGCCCAATTGAAGCTAAGATCGACATAAATCTTATTGGCGGGAACTAAATATCATCCTAACCAGTACTTTGATTTCAATGATTTTTTATGGTTAGTGTTGGGCACTACTAAGAGACATTTTGGTGATCTTACACAGGTAGCTGTCCTTATTCGACCATGACTTTCTGTCATGACTTCTTCAACATCCAATCAGTTCAGAAGTTTTGGAGTTTTCAAGCTCTGTTCAAACCAATCTGTTATGAACCCCGGTCTCTTTGCCACAGTACGTTGGAAGCAATTGTTATAAGGCATAAACACTAACACAAAGATTTTAGTTGGTGGACAATCTAGGCTGCATTTATTTATTTTTTAAACTCAAAAGGCTATCAAATTCAATGGCCAAACATCTATATTCTATACACACTATTATTTTTAAATAACCCCATCCATCTTTATTCCATGAGTCAGGTGTCACTCAGCACTCGCTTTATTTTCTGAGTTCTCTCCTCTTTTATTTTCTGCATAAGGACATTCAACTAGACATTTAGCTTCTATAGTCATGCAAATAGAAAGCAAAACATAAGATTACCTTCTCCCATGTTGATAAATTCCAATGTACTTTTTGTGCTCAAAAGTAAATAATCTTGAATCATTTCTTCTGTAATTTTCTTGTCTTCTTCTATAGGCAACAGCATATGGTTATTCTGTTGAACAAAATAGGAACAATCTAAGAATTTCTAAGGATATGTTTATGATGAAGCCAAAAATTTGTATTTCACTTTTGCAAAACACCTAAATGTGTCAAACCAATGCATACACGCATGCCTTTTAAAGAATATTAAGAAAGGTCTACAGAACAACATCCCAATAGGAAGTTTAATAGGCCTCCGTACTAAAAAGATTAAGAAATGTTTATATAATCCAGAAGTTTAACTCACATTATGTGTCCACAAGTTATTGTTTTTGGTCGGTTTCAAGTGAAATTTCAATAAAAACGGCTTTGTGTTAATGATAATGTTTTCTGAATGTGGTCCACATCATTATCCCATTAAGCAATATTTACACAAAGAAGCATATTTGTTAATGGCTCCAATTAGCGATAAGTTACCTATATGCTACATAGCGAATACCGATAAATAGCGAATACCGATAAATACCTATTAACTTTTACTAATGGGTATTGGTGAAGAATGAGTAATAAGCTTAATTTAAAATGAGTTTTATTGTTTAAAGGGGTTAAAATAAATTAAATGTTACAAGGTATATAGATTTTTCTTTTTCAAAAAAATGGATTTAAAAAAAAGTTATGGACGGCTCGGACGTCGCTCACCCTGCCCCATCCCCGCCCGTTATGAGTAGTTTCAACCTTGGTTGTAAAAATCACGACTAGGCGTCGATTAATCACAATTAACCCCAATTAATTCCAGTTGATTTCAATTAATCCCTGATTAATTCCAATTGATTTCGATTAGCCCCCACCCCACTAATACCTTTTTCTCTATGGATATGCTTATGAAGACATATAGAGCAGATCAAAGAGGTAATTTAATTATATTTCATACATGGAATGTTTAACATTACCATGTGCAGTCGGATGCCAAAGATCCTTGTTATGCTATGAACTGTCAACATGTTATGAATGATTAACACATGCATTCTAATTCAGTTCCCTTCATGATGAAACCTGTAACAAGTAAGTGTGCTATATTAGTAATAAAATTCAAAGCTTACCATAAAATCAAAACCGAGTTCTCATCACAACAAAAACACAAAATACAGAAGAAAATTGAATTAAGGAATCAAGAATTAAAGAATGCTTACCTTGAGATGGCGTTGCTTGTTGCTTATTTTCCCTTGCAGTGAGATCGAAACGTTTCCGATTAGGGTTTTCAACAGAGGCAGTCGTAGTAGCGGCGGCCAAAGACCTAGCTAATGAGATAACCGAGGATAATTAGGTTTATGATTGTGTGTGTAGTAGGGTGCGATATTTTTTATTTATATTACTGGACTACGTAAGAAAAAAAATATTTGTTTTGGGCCTATGGCCCGTCCAATTCAAAAATAGTAAAAGAAATGCAAAAACTAGAAAGTTTGGCGATTGAGATTTGAACTCAAAACCCATACTTAGTATAGTATTTTAATTGGCAAGTTGGATTTAAATAATTCAAACTTTCTCAATTTGGCTGATAATAATGCTAACTCAGTTATTTGCTGATAATAATCCGAACTAGTCCACTTTTGGCCAATAATAGTCCGCCGTTAAAAATAGCTTAATGGAGTTAAGTTTTTTTCCGAATTACAAACTGATGTTTTAGGGATTTTGATCAAAACGAAGATACGAGTCGATGTATGTAAAACTTACCTCGAAACGGTGCTCCAAACGGCTTGATTTTTGTTAATTGGAAGTTTAAACACCAGAATTGAAGCATCTTTTTCATCGTTTGGGGCGAGGTAAATTACATCAATCAACTCGTATCCTCGTTCTAATCAAAAGCCCTAAAACATCGGTTTGTAATTCGAAAAAAAAGTTAACTCCGTTAAGCTATTTTGAACGCAAACTATTATTGGCCAAAAGTGGACCAGTTCGGATTATTATCGGCAAATAACTGAGTTGAGATTATTATCGGCCAAATGAGAAAGTTGAGATTATTTAAATCCAATTTGCCATTTTAATTTAAACGGTATAATATATTCGAACCGTATACGAGTATTTAAAAATAATTAACCGTACAATATTTAAACGTTTATAGTATTCGAACCGCACCCAGACTTGGTATATTAATTTAGTTTAAAAGATAACAATATAATATATTCAAATCGTACCGGAGTTTTTCAAAAAAATTTAACGGTTTATAATATTAACGATATAACATTAACGGTTATATATTTTAAGCGATTTAATGTTCGAACCAGGTGAGAATTTATAACACAAATACACCAAGCTAACAAAACAAAATTCTGAACGGTTATATACGCTACGTATAGAGCGATACACATCGTATATAAACCCTAGTTATGTCTGCCTATGATTGCTGGGGCAGGCGTTATTTCCTACATATAGAAAACACAACTTGAGGGAATAGTGTCATGCAGCTTGCCTGGCACTTCCCTATTGGACCAGCCCATTTTTAATTTAATTTTATTCTCAGTTTAAAATTACGCTTTCGTCCTTTGTTTAAAATTACGTTTTTTGCCCCCAGCTCAAAATAAAATTATAATTTTGCCCCTAGCTTAAAATTACGCTTTTGCCCTCGGTTCAAAAACTCACTTTTAATTTTGTTCCTAGTTTAAAATTACGGTTTCGCCCTCCGTTTAAAATTACGTTTTTGCCCACAGTTCAAAATTTGTCTGGCACTTCCCTATTGGACCAGTCCAGTTTTAATTTAATTTTATTCACAGTTTAAAATTACGCTTTTGTCCTTTGTTTAAAATTACGTTTTTGCCCCCAGCTCAAAATAAAATTATAATTTTTCCGCTAGCTTAAAATTACGCTTTTGCCCTCGGTTCAAAAACTCACTTTTAATTTTGTTCACAGTTTAAAATTACGGTTTCGCCCTCCGTTTAAAATTACGTTTTTGCCCCCAGCTCAAAATAAAATGTTGTTTTTTCCTCTAGCTCAAAATTACGATTATGCCCTCAGCTCAAAATTACGCTTTTGCCCACCGTTCAAAATGAAATTATGTTTTTCCCCCTAGCTCAAAATTATGATTTTGCTCTCAGTTTAAAATTATGATTTCGCCTCCAGTTCAAAATATAATTACGATTTTTCCCTCTGTACAGACATACATGTTATGAGAGAGAAATATTCGGCTTATTGCCCCGCAACGCGGGCGGGGCAAAAACTAGTTTCCTACGTAGTTAGGGGAATAGTGCCACGCAGCTGCGTCGCACATCACTATTGGACCAACCATTTTATTATTTTATATTCGTTTTAAAATTACGGTTTCGTCCTTAATTTAAACTACAATTACGTTTTTGCCCCCACTTCAAAATAAAATTATGTTTTTGTCCCTCGCTCAAAATTACGATTTTGCCCTCGGTTCAAAATTATGATTTTATCCCCAGATTACAATTACAATTTTGGCCCCGGTTCAAAATAAATTTTTGCTTTTACCCCAAACTAAAAATGACGATTCATTTTCGCCCCGTTTCAAAAGTTATGATTTCGCCTTCAGTTTAAAATTATGTTTTTGCCCGATTCAAAATAAAAGTATGCTTTTGCCCCCCAATTCAAAATTACGATTTTGCACTCAGTTCAAAATTTTGATTTTGCCCCAGTTCAAATTAAAAAGATAGTTTTGTCCCTAGCTTAAAATTACGATTTTGTCCTTAGTGCAAAGTTATATTACGATTCTGTCTCTGGTTCAAATTTATAGTATTGCCATCAATTTAACTTTTGGCAAATTACGATTTTACCCAACTTAACAGATACAACTTTGCCCTCAGTTCAAATTACAGTATTGCTATTGTTTTAGTTTTTTTAGTAAAACTATAAAAGTGTTTTTTTAATTGGTTGATTGGATTTAATTTTTTTCCATGTCAAGCAGGTGCCTAACACTCGCTCATTAATCCTGACAAACTACAGTTTTGCCCTGAGCTCAGACCTACGGTGTTATCATCATTTTAGTTTTTTTTTTTTTTTTCTAACAAAACAATAATAGTGTTTTTTTAATTTATTTTTACATAGAACCAACTCGAGAATTCCATTGAAAGCTAGGGGACGTACCAGAAGAGCACCAACACGTAGCCTTATCACGAGATCCATTGCCCTTCACGATTTTCATCTGCAACCACTTACTCCTTTTTTTCTTTTTCCATTTGAACCCGTGATCACAGTTTGATAACCGTCGGCTGAGATGAAGAAGGGAGGTCGAAACTTGGAGAAGATGGGTTCGATAGACGCACAGTTGAGGCTGTTGGCACCGGCTAAAGTATCCGATGACGATAAACTGGTGGAGTATGATGCTTTGTTGTTGGATCGGTTTCTTGATATTCTTCACGACTTGCATGGAGAGGATATACGTCAAACGGTATTCATTTTCATCCTCAACTTTATGATTTAGTTGTACGGGTCGGGTTGGCACCGTTTAGTTAAATAAGTTGTGTTCCGGTTGTAACCTGGTGACATTTGTTAGTGTTACTGGCTACTGCTTTAAAATGACATTTTCTACGGATCGTACAAAGTGTGTGTGTGTGTGTGTGGGGGGGGGGGGGGGGGGGGGGGGTTTGTTGCTACACTAAAGTTTTGGTTTGCCCGTTTGATTAAACGGGTCATATTGAGGGGGACAGTCATTTAGTGTCTAACTTGTATTTCTCATTTAGTTAAACAAGTCGTGTTCAAGTTATAATAGATTGTAGTTATAATAAGTTGGCTCGTCAAACCAACCATTTGAATTAAAATAAAAAATATATATATTTTTATGAACTTATAACATTTTATAGGTTGAGATTTTTTTGTTTGCCCAGTTATCCAACACAACTAATTAACCCACCCATTTTGCCGGTTCTAGTCTTGGTTAACAAGGGTATAAATTTCTAAACGTAACGAAATTCGCAGGTCTAAGATTACCCTAAACGGGTTCATGTCAGTTTTAGTTGTACCCATGAACACATTTAGCTAAACAAGTCATGTTCGGGTCGACCTAACGGATTCATGGGTTTGACGTGTTTGACTCATTTATTTTTATGAATTCAAAAAAGTATATGTTTTACGTTATAACATTGATTGATCATTTATGTCAAAATTTTAGAATAAAGGATAGATGAGTATTAAAGTTTTATAACTTAAATGTCATTACATATATACATTTTGTATTGTTGGTTCTAAATATGTATATGTCATTTATCATATAAAAAATGCAAGAAAAAAAAATCAGGTTAAATGGGTCGTGTTCGTGTCAACTTGTGAATACTCGCGTCATGTTTAAGTTCATGTGTCTGACATGATTTTCTGGTTCGTGATCTGTTTGAGTCATATTCGACCTGCCAACCTTAACACCCCTATCGGCTAACACATCAAAAGTTGTTTCTATTAAGACTTGGGATAACTCTACAATGATTTGTATATAATAGTGTTAAATAGTGGCTTAATATATAAAGCTTGATACCACACATAAATACCTTATAAACTAGGACAACTACAGTTGAAGACATTACTACTCTAATACACGGCAGTTACAATCTATCTGATCTTTGCTTTTTTTGTGCACGTGTGGGGGCGGGTAGGTACAAGACTGTTATGAACTTGCAGCCGAATACGAAAGCAGCATGGACCCCACAAAATTAGATGAACTTGGGAGAGTGCTTACAAGTTTGGATGCAGGGGATTCAATCGTTATGGCCAAGTCTTTTTCCCAGATGCTTAACTTAGCCAACTTAGCTGAAGAAGTTCAGATAGCTCATAGGCAACGAACTAAGTTAAGACGAGGCGATTTGGCTGATGAGGCGTCTGCACCAACTGAATCAAACATCGAAGAGACGTTCAAGAGGCTTGTGGGTCAACTGAAGAAATCCCCTCAAGAAATCTTTGACTCTTTGAAGAATCAAACTGTTGATATTGTCCTCACAGCGCATCCTACTCAATCCATTCGTCGGTCTTTGCTTCAGAAACATGGGAGGTTTGTACTTAATTCTTATGCAAGTAGCCAAAATGTAAAGAAAACGTTGATGTCAAGTACATTATATATATACATAAGTACATAACACGAACTGTTTTATATATACTGAGACCATGATTTACTGCATGACTCATTTATAGAATTCGGAATTGTTTAACGCAACTCTATGCCAAAGACATTACCCCAAGTGATAAGCAGGAGCTCGACGAGGCTCTACAGAGAGAGGTACATGTAACAACGTATTTGGGTCTTGTATTCGACAAGTTTTGTTCTATAACCGGGTCATGTTTGAGGGTTAAACCCGAAAGATTTATACGAACCTAAACATACATGAACCCAAAATCATGTCAACCACACGAACCCGAACTTGACACACTGATTCACAGGTTGACACAAACATAACCGCTTAGTCTTGAAAAAAATCTTTTTTTTTTTTTTTTGCATATTAATACAACCAAAAGTACAAATATGTATAAAACATTTACCTTCAAACTATGTGTGATTGCTTTTCGGGTGTTGTAGATACAAGCTGCATTTCACACTGATGAAATCCGGAGAACTGCTCCCACTCCACAAGACGAGATGAGAGCAGGAATGAGTTATTTCCATGAAACGATTTGGAAAGGCGTTCCAAAGTTCTTACGTCGAGTTGATACTGCTTTGAAGAATATTGGGATTAATGAACGTGTTCCATATAACGCTCCCCTTATTCAGTTCTCTTCTTGGATGGGTGGCGATCGCGATGGTAACTGTTGTTAACTTAAATATATTTTAGTAAACGAAAAGCGAAAACAAAACTCTTATCATGTTTCAGGAAACCCAAGGGTGACTCCTGAAGTTACAAGAGATGTATGCTTACTAGCCCGGATGATGGCTGCAAATCTTTACTTCTCTCAAATAGATGATCTCATGTTTGAGGTAATGTACACGTTTATTTTGACCACGGGTCGGGTAATAAGTCAAAACGGATTCATATCCAAATAAATAAAATTTTAGGGCCGGTCAGGTTTGTTGAAAAACCAAGACGGGTTGAGGTCAAAACATGACTTTAAACCCGTTTCCTTTAGCTATTGTTTGATTGGCCTGTTACAGATAAAACATATCCCGTATCACTATTTATTAGCAAACGGGTCGAAAATGTTTTGATTTTCTGTTCTATTAATCACTTGTGGCAGCTCTCTATGTGGCGGTGTAACGAAGAACTTCGTATGCGTGCTGATGAATTGCATAGAACCTCAAAGAGAGATGTGAAGCATTATATTGGTATATCACATGTCAACTGTTTTGAACTTGTATCTTTTAGGAAAATTGTACTATAACGAGCATACTTTGAGTCATTTCTATCTTAGATAATGTTCGTTAAAAGTCAACGTCTAAGCACGTATTTTATAAGTTTTTTATAACATAGGGGCCATACGGGCAACCGTGTCCCGCTGTTGATTATAAACTTGTACTATAGGCATCTAATCATTGATTTTGAAAGTACATTCCTTAAACCAGAAACCGAGTGAAAATATGTATCTATATTGTTGTAATATACTAACATTCACATTTGGTCCAAATGGCACAGAATTTTGGAAGCAGATTCCTCCTAACGAGCCATATCGTATCATTCTTGGTGACGTGAGGGATAAACTGTATCATACACGCGAGCATGCTCGCCAGTTGTTGGCCAACGGAGTCTCTGATGTTCCCGAGAACATGACTTTCACAACCGTTGAACAGGTATTCAAGTCTTGATATAATATACATTTATCTCCAGATTTTTCAGGATGCTAAATACTTCTGTATCTTTTATCTTGTAGTTTCTTGAGCCTCTTGAGCTCTGCTACAGATCACTATGTGCATGTGGTGATCGACCCATCGCTGATGGAAGCCTTCTTGACTTTCTTCGTCAAGTTTCCACATTCGGGCTTTCACTCGTTAGACTCGATATCCGCCAAGAATCCGACAGGCACACTGATGTTATCGACAGTATTACAAAGTATCTAGAAATTGGTTCTTATAGAAGTTGGTCAGAACAGCAAAGGCAAGAATGGCTTTTGGCCCAACTTAAGGGCAAGCGCCCGTTATTCGGGGCCGATCTTCCCAAAACGGAGGAAATGTCCGATGTTTTAGACACGTTTCGGGTCATATCCGAACTCCCATCAGACAACTTTGGAGCTTATATAATCTCAATGGCAACCAGCCCGTCTGATGTGCTCGCGGTTGAACTTTTGCAACGCGAGTGTCAAGTCAAAAGCCCGTTAAGAGTCGTACCCTTGTTTGAAAAGCTAGCTGATCTTAAGGCTGCACCTGCTGTCATGGCTCGCCTTTTTTCCATAAACTGGTATAAAAACCGAATCAACGGTAAACACGAGGTCATGATCGGGTATTCGGATTCTGGTAAAGACGCGGGTCGGTTTTCCGCAGCTTGGCAGTTGTATAAAGCACAGGAGGAACTTATGCTCACGGCTAAACAGTTTGGAGTCAAGCTCACGATGTTTCATGGGCGTGGTGGGACCGTTGGCCGAGGTGGCGGTCCAGCTCATTTGGCTATATTGTCTCAGCCACCGGACACGATCCATGGTTCGCTTCGGGTCACTGTTCAAGGTGAAGTTATCGAACAATCGTTTGGGGAGGGGAATTTGTGTTTTCGAACACTACAACGGTTCACAGCGGCTACACTTGAACATGGGATGCATCCACCAATCTCCCCCAAACCCGAATGGCGCGCGCTTATGGATGAGTTGGCGGACATTGCCACTAATGAATATCGTTCCATAGTTTTTCAGGAGCCCCGATTCGTCGAATACTTCCGCCTGGTATTTATTTCCGAATAATCGCTATACATATTTTTTTTGTCTGTTTTCTTAGTTAGTTAGTTGGATATATTATTCAACTTTATTTCATAAAGCGTTTTTCGAGGCTTTATGCATTTTAGTGTGGCCCATTTGACCTGTTTTCTTAATGCAGGCAACACCTGAGTTGGAATACGGTCGCATGAACATTGGGAGTCGTCCTTCAAAACGAAAGCCAAGTGGTGGGATTGAATCACTTAGAGCGATCCCATGGATATTTTCATGGACTCAAACAAGGTTTCATCTTCCCGTTTGGCTTGGTTTTGGAGCTGCATTCAAGCATGCTATTGAAAAGGACTCGAAGAACCTCGAGATGATGAGAGTGATGTACAATGAGTGGCCTTTCTTTCGAGTAACCATTGACTTAGTCGAAATGGTGTTCGCCAAAGGGAACCCGGGGATCGCTGAATTGTATGACAAACTCCTTGTGTCTCCAGAACTCTTACCGTTTGGTGAGCAGCTGAGGGCTAATTATGAAGAAACGAAAAACCTTCTCCTCCTGGTAATATACTTAAACCACACTTAATCTTTGGTTATATAAATTGAATTATTAGAGGTAGCAAGTTCGACCCATCTACGTATAGTGAGTCTATTTGGGTTATTTTTAACTAAACGGGTCAAATAAAGTTTTCAGCTAAAAAGGGATCGTGTCAAATGGGCCTAAGAGGTCAACTCTTAGATTGCTTTGTTTAGTAAAAATATTGTTTTTAGTTTGTTTGATAAGGGTGAGCATGAACGGTTCGGTTAAGGGGCGAAAACTGGACCTATGACCGATGTTTCAATCTTTAGATTTTCATAACCGATCACTTTCGGTTATAAGATATTATTTGTAAAAAATAAGGTTAGTTTTAAAGTCGATTCAATCCTATTAATTTGGTTATTTATACATATATAAGCGTAACCAAACCATAGTTTATAAAAAAAAACACCATAACCAAACCATCGGTTACTTAGTTGGTTCAGTATTTTCGGTTTGGTTGTTTTAGTTATTTCGGTTATTTAGTGTTTTTTTTTCTCACCCCTATTTAACGTGTTAACTATATATTACTAATTTAAAATATGGAGAGAGAAAAGAATGTTTCTGGGTCAACCCGATCTGACTGGTGCTGATCGATGAAACGTTTTGACCCGTTACCCAACCCGGCTATCTCAAAATCTTTACAAAGTAACAAACATTGTAATTATTTGTTTTTCTACTACTTTATGTAAGATTGTTGGGCACAAGCATTTGCTGGAAGGCTATCCTTACTTGAAGCAGAGACTCAGACTACGCGACGCCTACATCACAACACTTAACGTTCTCCAAGCGTACACATTAAAGCGGATACGCGACCCTAGCTATGATGTAAAGGTGAGACCACATTTATCCAAAGATGTAATGGAATCGAGTAAACCGGCTGCTGAGCTCGTGAAGCTTAACCCCACGAGTGACTACGCACCCGGGTTGGAGGACACGCTTATATTGACCATGAAGGGTGTCGCGGCTGGAATGCAAAACACGGGTTAAACAACGACTCTGCTTGCTAGCTAGCTGGTCCACTCATGTTTTGTTACCATGTATGCTTTTGTTTATTTGGATGTATACACGTATATTGTAATGTAAAAGTAGGAACCTATGTACGATGTGTATTTGTCGACTGATCATTCGAACATTTCATATTAAATATAAGGATTAGTAAGGAAATATGGCTCGATATCTGTCCATTTGCTGTGGAGGCCAATATGGTAGTTGAATGAATGATCTTGATTTGAAATATGGTACAAAGTATATTAAATAGCATACATAGTTAACAAGTTTTTTGGTTATGTTGAACATTAATTTTACTCAAATTAACCCTTACCCCTAGCACGTATGTTGAATCCCCTAAGATCAATGCCTGAGCTGACTATGGAGACTCGTCTATGTCCAAGTTTTACCTTCGAGATCACTACAAAAAAGAACACCGTTAGCCTCGCCACGGAGGACCCCGGAGGGGGAATACGTGACCAAGCTCCGGCATGAGAGTAAGAAAACTTGTTGGATGATAAACAGAGCCTCTGACACGATAAATCGGTAGGAATAAATGGTGTTGATTTCTTATGAGCTAATTCAATGATTTCTCAATGATAGTAAATGCAGATGGTTTTTAAGGGTTTTTGTTGCTTACCTTTTGTTGATCTCCTCCCTGGCTTATATGGGGATATCCACTTATCAGGTGGGGTCCACTATTATGGAGATCCGATGGGCAAACCTCTGGGCAAAAGGAATGTACAGGTACAAGCCAATCCTTTTATCTCCTGTCTGGGATCTAAAGAGATCTTCTCATTAAATGGTAGTCATCTTCTCTAAGCAACCTCGCCGCCTTGGACTTCCTTTCTCTCTCGCACAATAACTGCCCCTGAGAACTCTTGTCACCAGTCATTCTTACCAGAACAGTAATCTGTCATGAGAGCCATGCTCTCTTTCGGGTCTCCTGTATAGCCCCTAAAGTTGGTTCCATTGTCAGTCACGGCCCAACTTGTATACAACGATAGTGGGCCGACTGGTTTTGGAAATGGGAGCCCATACCAGGAGCCCAGTTAGGGGCCCTCGTCGTCAAGCCGCCTCTAGTCTTGGTCCACTAAATCCATGTGTGGGCCTGGACTTAGTTTCTCTTTCAATGAGTCATGTGGGTCTTTGAATCAACTTAGAAATTTCGAATAAATGGTGATCATTAGCTTGACCCTCAGAGCCCACCAGGATTCCCATGCACGACAAGTTGTTATTACGTGGGCCCCCGTAATAATAAATTGCCTTGCATGGTCACCCTAATTTTCTCTCGTTCAAGCAGACGATCTGACAATGAGGGGACACTACTGCCTTCATACCTTCAACATGGAAAGGACCTTTATGGTGGTCCACGCATTAACGTCCGTTGTCGCTACGCGCGAAATGGCACAATGCTTAGACAAAGTAGGAATAAAGAGAGTTCCTGGTAATAGTAGTTGGAGGGGCACCTTCAAGATGAGTACCTCATCTTCCTTGTCTGGACAAGAGTGTCGTCAATCTTGTCATGAGAGCCATGCTCTCTTTCGGGTCTCCTGTATAGCCCCTAAAGTTGGTTCCTTTGTCAGTCACGACCCAACTTGTATACAACGATAGTGGGCCGACTGGTTTTGGAAATGGGAGCCCATACCAAGAGCCCAGTTAGGGGCCCTCGTCGTCAAGCCACCTCTAGTCTTGGTCCACTAAATCCATGTGTGGGTCTGGACTAAGTTTCTCTTTCAGTGAGTCATGTGGGTCCTTGAGATATGTGATATCCTTTGTAATGATGATCCCTTCTGGCTCTATGCACGATCCGACGGTTGGGGATGTATTACCCACACGTGGGGAAATCCAGTCGGGTTGCATTTAAATCTTTGACAAGATGGTTGCCGCCTATTCGATCTCCTACATATATGAGCTCAACCGCATTATTATTTCCTATCTTCGAATCTTTTTTCTTTTATCACTCTCCCTCCTTGCCCTAATTTTCTTCTACAATAGGTCGCAAAGGTAGAGTATTGATCCACTCCTTGGTCACTCCGGAGGAGTTACAGTTGTTTGTCTCAACCTATCGTATACCCTCCGGCCTTTCCCCTCTTCTGTCGGGACCTACCGAGTCGGCGACATGCTCGTCGGAGCGTATTGTGATCTACACTCTGTCTTTCCCGTTTTGTGGGGTCTGGTACCCATTTTCGTCTTTCAAGATGGAATTACTCGAACACTATGGGATTCACTTTTCCCAGGTTCATCCTCTTGCTATTTTTAAGGATCGTTCATTTTGAGTTGACTTGTGCTTCATTTGCCGGTGTTCCAACTGTGTCGTTGTTTTGGCGTTTTTATCGTTTAAGGTCCGATGAAGATTGGTTTACTTTCGAGAAGAGAAAGGATAGTGTTTTCTTGCCCTGTTATTCCTTTATGCCTACTACTACGTATCCTAAGGCATGGAAGAACCGATTCATCTTTGTCTCTCATGCGTTGTTATCTGAGCCCCTCCCGACCAGGGATGCCGCCACTATTATTGATGATGAGGTTCCCTCCTTGTCGAATGTTGAGGCTTCTTATGGAAACTGATGTGTGAGAATCCTACCCGTGCTTTCAATTTTTCTGAAGGGATATTAGCGATGTGGGGGGGGGGGCTGAGTCATCTTTATTCTGGTCGTCCAAAAGCCTTTTTAGATTGTCACACCCTGACTTTTGCGGAAGCGTGTACGTGTGACTTGATCAGTTTTCATTGCATTCGATTATAATAAACAACTATATGACTAAAATGATGTTCATCCATTCATAAGTTTAAAACATTACAAACACAGGTTGTTTAAATTTAGGTTACAATCCATCAAAAGGTAAGTAGTTCCATAAAAAGGATTTCTTTGACAAAAGACGAGTTTCACAGGGATTTGCTTTATATATCCCATCAAGGACAAGATATAGTGGATGACATATAAACTTGAAATTTACTACTTGAAAACAACACCAGCGCCAAAGATCCATCTAGTTTCCTGAAATACATGAAAGTTTGAAAACAATCAACAAAAGTTGAGCGAGTTCATGCGTTTTGTATGAGTTCCAAATAAACTTGTAAACATTTGAGAGATTCTTTTGATAACAGGTATGTAAAGCGTCTATGAACAGATCATTAATGTTTTGCAAGAACATTAATATGTGAGGTGGCGTAGGAAGTGCTCAAACCTAGCGAATCTCCTCCGGTTCATCCGGCTGGAACGACATAGTTACTACATGCGGCCACACAAGGACCCATGAGTGGGGCTCGCTACACCCGATAGATCTACCACTCCTGCCCCTCGGTCTTAACTAGATTAATGTTACTTAGGAGAGATACTACCCATCCACATGATCTAACAGTTCATTCCTTAGCTAAACCATACCATTGAAACATGTATTTCACCCTCGAGAGTAATAAATCCGAAAACAGTTATGAAAAAAAGGGACATGAACTCACTGATTTGCGTCTGAAGTCTCGTGTACTCAAAGTGGATGTCCTCAAGTAGTACTACTACCTACACACGTGCTAAGTTTTATTAGACACTTAGGTCGTGTAACGACTCTTAGCCTTAGTCATTTATTTTGGAATTTTGGTATACTTTGAGTTACACTCTCGGTGTATGTTGTATATATAATTTTCATATTTATATTTAATTTCAAATTTTTAGTATATCAGTTAAAATAATTATATTTTAACTTAAATTATTTTTATACGAGTAGTCGGGGGTTTTGTTAAAATATTATATTTTTAACTTGCTTTGTAACACGGTTCTCTTATACGTATTTTCAAGTATAGGTATACTTGTATTTTGTGTATGTTATTTTGTATTTCCATATTTGTGCATAATACTTGAATATGGATATTTTACCAAGTGTTGGTAGTTGTGTCGGTATGTATTTATACGTATAGGAATACGTATTTTATTGTATTTATTAAGTATTCTATACTTAATTTATGTATAATTTCCGGAATATTGCTTTTGCACCATTAAAAATTACCAACTTTATATTCTTAAAATACATATATTTTAAGAGAATTTTATAGAAAAATGTCTATAATTTTATTTGGTAAAAATATGTATACATCCACATATATCTTAAAAATAATATATTTTTAAGATCAAAGTTTGAAAAATATATATTTTTAGTTTTCACCAAAATAATATATTTTTGAGTTGTTTATGAAAATATATATTTTCTTTCACTTCAAAAATAATATATTTTCAAATGTGACAAATATGATATATTCTTATAATAATGGTAAAAATTCATACTGTCGTTTGTTCGGTTTCGAAAATACCGTTTACCAAATTTGTTAAGATACGAATTATATTTCCGGAATATATATATAGTCCAAAGTGTCCATTGTCCGAATTGTCCAATATTTGTGTATAAGTTATATATTTATTTTCTTGTGATTTTTGTAATTCTTTAAATTACAACTTTTGGTATTTTGGTGTGGTATATTATTTTTGAAGTTCCTAATTTTTAGTATAACTAGTACAAGTAATATACATGTAGCACATAATTTTTGTGACTTCTAAATATATATTTTCCTAAATATATACTTAGTCATTTTTATTCTTGAAAATCAATCTTCCAATACTGTAATTTTTATAACAAGAATTATGGCAAATTTTTATATTTAAAACCATGATCTAAAATCACTTGTAAACACTTGTTTAAACATATTTTTCTAAGTATTGAATTTTTACAAAAATTTTGCCATAGTTTCCTTTGAAAATGGAGGTGTCCATGCTTATAGCATATCATTTTCTTTTTAAAAAATTCATCAACAATCATCATCAATCAACACTACGCTTACCTTATGGCATAAACATATTTCTATATGAAGGTATGAACTTGAAGATTTATAAAATCTTGTAGTATTTTAACATGATGTTTATCATGACTTATTAACACCAAAAACATGCTTCTTATTTCATAAAAATCATTTTTACAAAATTTCAATCTTCACAACTTGTAACACATTTTTACAAAAATTCATATTCTTGAGTTTTTCATGTCTTCTATACATCAAGGGTTCCATTTTACACTTAAAACATGTTTATTTTCTTTTAAAAACCAATTCATGTAAATCTTGAAGTAAACTTTGTTTTTCTTGAAACTTTTATCTTTGAAATCTTTCACTTTTACAACTAACAACTTGTAGGAATCATCATTCTTCACAAAATCATGTTTATATTCAAGTTCATACTTAACATAAAGGATGATTAACATGGATCTTTCAAGATCCAGCCTCATTCTTGCTAGATCATGTTTAAAATCATCATCTAGCAAGCTTTTATGTGGTGATCTACACCATACACTCAAGAAATCAACAAACAAGTTCATCACATACAAGATACAACTTAGATCTTTATGATTTTGAGTTTTATTCTTATGTTCATCTTCCTGTTTTGGTGTGATCTTTAGATTTTTAGTTACTTATATACTTTAACCACTAAAATAAGGTGTAAAAACAAGATCAAGAAGACTTACTACTAGCACAAAGGCTAGGGATGAACAAGATGTAAGATGAAGAAGAAAAGAGATGGTTAATAGCTCCTCAAGTTGGTCCTTCAAGTTCCCTTGCTTGCAACCTTCTTAACTATGCTTGATTCACCTTACAATATGCTTGGATTATGTTGAAATGGATTGAAAATGGATGTATATGTGTGGATGATGGTGGCCGTATGTATGAGGGAAGGAGGAGAAAGTTTTGGAGTTTGAATTTTTGAGAAATGAAAGTGTTGTGAAGACTAATTGATTTATGTTCTTTTATCCTACAACAAGAGATTACACAATAGTTCATATGCTTAATATCTCCCAACATGCTCAATTAAAATATTCAAGAATTGGTGGGGTGGTGGGGCCCCTTGTTGACCGTCCACCAAAGGGGGGGGTATAGTTGAGTCTTAATTGTTAGTTAGATGGTTTAGTTGAATTTCAAGTGTTTAGTTAGGGGTTAAGTGTGTTTAGGGGTTTTTGATGTGCAATATGGTGTTTACTGATAACAACTAGTCTTATAACAATAAAACAATGCTTCTAGTTTGATTTTGGTGTTTCGGGTAGTGTCCGGTTATTCGTTTGGTTACCGGTTCGTTAAGGTGCTAAATTGCGCAGTTTAGTGAGTTATGAGATACTTTTTATGACAGTTTTCATTCCCGACACTTTACAAGTTATTATGGACCTCTAAACCTTATTTTTGCATTGTATTTTGATGTTTAATTACTGAATTTTGCAGAATTCTGCATTTAGGGTGTGTTTCGGGTACTTTTTAGTGTTTATTCGTCACTCGGAAGGCAGTTTTATAACCCTTACTTTCCTACATGTAGTTCTAGTATAAATCTTGGTTCTGGGACTCAATCTGTGTTCTAACATGATGTCTGTCTGAGTACTGAACTCCTGTTAATCCTACTAGTTTATCCGATAAGTGTACTAGTTTCTTCTGTGCACTAATTGAACTGTTTCGGGTTGCATTTAACAATGATAAGTAGCATGTATCATGCAATGATTTGTGAGACTTTTGAAAGTAAATCATGAAATCATTCATATCATAAGTTCAACATGCACAATCAAATATTAGAAATTACTGTTCACATCATACGGAATTACATGAAAAAGTGCCAGTTGTCACATTCTCCCCCTGTTAAAAGAATTTCGTCCCGAAATTCAAGCTGCGTTATCGGTTGCAGGGGAGTTGTGAAACAAATGCGGATACTTAGACTTGATTTGGTCTTCACATTCCCGTGTAAACTCTGGGCCATGACGTGAATTCCAACGAAATTTGACGAGTTTAATACGACTCCTCCGTGTTTTGTGGACCTTCCACTCCGTAACCTCAACAGGTTCTTCAGTAAATTGGAGTTTGTCGTTGACCTGAATCTCGTCTGCGGGAATGACGACTGTTTCTTGAGTAGGACTTTTCTTGAGATTAGAGATGTGAAACATGTCGTGTACCCTGTTGAGTTCTTCTGGAAGCTTTAGCTTGTACGCACAGTTCTGATTTTTCTCCAGAATTTCAAAAGGTCCAATGTAACGCGAGTTTAACTTTCCACGTTTCCCAAACCTTACTACGCCTTTCCAAGGCGAGACTTTCGGCAAAACCTTGTTTCCAACCTCAAATTCTAAGGGTTTGCGTCATTTGTCGGCGTAGCTCTTCTGCCTATCACGAGCTGACTTGATACGATCACGTATCTGAGCAATCTATCCGTGGTTTCCTGAACCAACTCTGGACCGATGAGCTGTTTATCTCCGGTCTTCGCCCACACAATGGGGACCGACACTTTCTCCCATACAAAGCTTCAAACAGGGTAGACTGAATGCCAGTGTGATAGCTATTATCGTAGGAAAACTCCACTATGGCAAGTGAGTATCCCAACTTCCACCGAAGTCCATCACACAAGCACGCAACATGTCCTTCAAAGTTTGTATTGTCCGTTCACTCTGGCCGTCTGTCTGAGGGTGAAAGGTCGTGCTAATATTCAATTGAGATCCAAAAGCCTTCTGAAACTTTTGACAAATCCATGACACAGAACGACCATCTCGGTCTGATATGATAGAAACAGGCACTCCATGACGTGCCACAATCTCCTTGAGATATATCTCTGCAAACTTCTTGGTGCTGTCTTTCTCACTGATCGGTAGAAAATGCGTGGACTTTATAAGTTGGTTGACAATTACCCAAATCATATTGTGGCATCTTTGCATTCTCAGTAACTTAGTAATGAAATCCATTGATATCTGTTCCCGCTTCCATACGGGAATATCAGGCTGTTGCAGCAGCCCTGATGGTTTCTGGTACTCCGCGTTAACCTTGGCACAAGTAAGACAGTTACCCACGTATGTAGCAATATTAGCCTTCATCTTAGGCTACCAATAACAGTCCTTCAAGTCTTGGTACATTATGTCGGATCCCAGATGTGTAGAGTACCTTGATTTATGTGCTTCGTCCAAAATGAGGGCATGTAGTTTGCCAAAGAATGGAACCCAAATTCGCTCCATGAAGTACATTGTTCCATCTTCCTTTGGAACAAATTCCGCTTCCATTGCACGTAATGATTCGACTCGTAGATTATCTGGTTCAAGCGCTTCTTGTTGAGCTTCGCGAATCCGAGTAGTGAGACAATTTGTATGGTCATTTCTGAGGCTCGCACCCTTAGAGGTTTTGTGCACTCCTTGCGGCTCAAGGCGTCCGCTACAACATTCGCCTTGTCCGGGTGATACTTTATCTCACAATCACAATCATTCAACAGCTCAACCCATCTTTATTGCCTCATGTTTAAGTCTTTCTGATCGAAAATGTATTGCAAACTCTTATGGTCTGTAAAGATCGTGCAACGAGTACCATACAAGTAATGTCGCCAAATCTTCAACGTGAATATCACCGCACCTAGCTCAAGGTCATGCGTTGTATAGTTCTTTTCATGCATCTTCAACTGACGAGAGGCGTACGCGACGACTTTGTCCCGTTGCATCAACACGCAACCAAGACATTGTCGAGAAGCATCACAATAAACCACAAAACCATCAGTACTGTCAGGTAAAGACAAGGTAGGTGCGTCGCAGAGTTTATCCTTCAATGTCTGTAAAGCTGTTTCTTGTTCTTCGCCCTAATCAAATCTCTTGTCCTTTTGGGTTAATGTTGTTAACGGTTGGGCAATCTTCGAAAAGTTCTCTATGAATCGCCTGTAGTAACCCGCTAACCCCAGAAATTGTCGTATTTCAGTTGGAGTCTTTGGGGCTTCCTAGTTTTTGATCGCCACAATCTTGGAAGGATCGACATGAATTCCATTCTCATTCACCATATGACCTAGGAATTGCACTTCGCGAATCCAGAATTCGAACTTTGACAGTTTCGCATACAGTTGTTCCTTCTTCAGAAGTTCCAAGATAACTCACAGATGTTGCTCATGCTCTTCCTAGGTTCACGAGTATATGAGGATGTCATCAATAAACACAATCACAAACTTATCCAGATATGGCTTACACACCCGATTCATGAGGTCCATGAATACCGTCGGTGCATTTGTTAAGCCAAACGGCATGACAAGGAACTCGTAATGTCCATAGCGAGTCCTAAAGGCCGTTTTAGGGATACTTTCTACTTGTATCCTCAATTGATGATATCCCGATCTCAAGTCAATCTTGGAGTAGTAGCTGGAACCTTGCAGTTAATCGAATAAGTCATTAATTCTCGGTAAGGGGTACCGATTCTTGATGGTTAGTTTGTTTAACTCCCTGTAGCCTATGCACAATACTTTTTCCTCATCAGTTCCAACTTTAGGATTTCCAACCTTGAACAATACTTTTTCCTCATCAGTTCTTTGAGTTCCTCCCAGTTCGGGCCGTATGCACATACAAAAACTGTCGTCCTTCTTCCTAACAAATAACATTGGAGCTCCTCAGGGTGAGAAGCTCGGCCTGATAAATCCTTTGTCTAGCAGCTCTTGCAGTTGAGTCGAAAGCTCTTGCATTTTGGACGGAGCTAACCGGTATGGTGCCTTTGCCACTGGTGTCGCTCCTGGCACTAGATCTATCCGAAACTCCACTTGTCGCTGTGGAAGTAGCCCAGGAAAATCTTTAGGAAAGACTTCTGGGAATTCCTTCACAACGGGAATGTCTTCTAACTTCGGCTCCTTGGTCTCCTTGTCGACGACATGAGCAAGGAAGGCTATGCAGCCTTTTCGGAGGCACTTCAGCGCTTTCATGACCAATGTGGGAAGTCACAATCTACCGCCTTATGGGGCCCAGCGTCCTCGCATCAACTGCATGAAGGTCATGTACAATAAGTTTTTCATCATTCGCAAGAGGGATGTGAATGAGTTCCTCATGATAAACCACCTCAACCAGGTTATTGGTCAACCAATCCATTCTGACAACTACATCAAAACTACCCAAACCAACTGGAAAAAGGCCGATAGAAAATATTTGATCCCCATGCTCGAGTGTACAACCCTTAATAACTCCGTCCACTTCGACCAATTATCCGTTCGCCAGTTCTATAAAAAATGGGACGTCTAGTTTACTCGAATCTAGGCCGAGTATATTCTTAAATTTTGTAACTACGTCCGGGTCCTAACGCGCCTTGCATGCTCCCATCATGAAAATGCTCCCACGAGCTTGATTTTTCTTCGGGCAGTCCTTCCGATAATGTCCTTTGTTGCCACATCCGTAGCAACCTTTGCCCTTGCTGTTTCTGTTATTGCCTAGAATTCCATTCCCATGCCCTGTACCAGACCAGCATGCCTCCTTGCTATGCCCGGTCTTGCCACAATTTCCACATCTACGAGTCCTGCACGGACCTGTGTGATGATAACCACACCTATCACACTTTGGTAGTTCTCCTTGGTAGTTTTTATCACCTGTTTTAGTCGTGGCAACGAATGCCTTGACTTTCTTAGTCGTAGTGATTCCCTTATGTTTGTTGCTTGATTTAAAACCTTGCTTGGAATTCGTATACTTTCTCTTATTTCTATCTGAAGAAGACTCCACATGCGTCTTCATTTTCACTGGACGTTTATTCGATTTCTCCATCACTAATCCGCCCTCGGTAAGACCTAGGGCAAGAGTTATCGCCTGAGCGATTCCCAATGTGGTTCCTCTTATTCCGCCGTTGTTTGCAGTACTGCTTGCTTCATATTGGAAGATTGCTTTAGCGACTTGCTTGTTTGTCAGAGCTTTGAGCCCAGCTCGTGTTGCAGGTAAAGGTTCCGATTGGGTTTAACCAACGTTCCTCCGTTGTGATTCCATGAGCTTCATATGTATAAAACTAATCGACGAAATTGGACATTTATTTTAGAATAAATATTGTCATCTATGAGTGAAAGCAAAGCTCATTCGTCAAGCACTACGAGTATAAGGGTAGGGTAATTCATAATGATGCTTATGCAAATCCTTCCACCATAATCATCTCATCATTGTAGGGAGCTAAAATGAGTTAGAACATAGTCTTCCTAAGGATATATCGACTTTTATATATACCATATCAACTTGTTACAATTTGTTTTGTGAAGAAAACCTCCTCGGAGTCATTTCACTCTGGTTGATGCACATCATCCAAGCTATACGAAATACGTGAGGCCTTCCCTTCACCTTGTTCCTTGTTTATTCCTCATGTCTCTGACTCCTCCGTAGTCTTTAGTTTTACAAAAATGGTTATACTTCCCAAAAGGTGGGGGTTGTGCATTGCTACCACGTGTGGGGGGTGATAGTGAAAACACTGAAATAAGGTCGTGAGGGTACGTGACTTCTTCCTCGGGACCGAATTGTGCCTTGTAGCAACTGTAGAGTGGTTTCCAGGCGCGAATGCACTACCCAAACGATGGGGTGCACTAAGGGATAGAGAGTGTGGAGGTACTGATAGAGGTGTTGGTGGTGGTGATATTGTTAGTGGGTGATAAAGTGCATGTGGGGTGAAGGACGAGAAGAATCTTTTTGCATTTGTCGTCCATGTGCCTAAATGGAACAGCAGTCTGTTGAGAAGGGGAGAATCGAGTGGTCGCATACGTCCTTATAACATGTGTTCTATACTCCATGGACCCCGATTGACCGATGTAGGGAGGACCCCCTTGCCGCACTAGATTGTGCGACGCATACATTGATTTTGATCGGGCTCCATGAGTCCCAATATAAGTGGTATGGTCTTCATGAATGCCGAATAGAGTGCGGTAAATGGGTTACACTACAATTCACGCTAGGCTACCCCTTGGGGAAATTGGATGCCAAATGTTGGGGTCTGTCGTAGCGACTACAATGGATTAGTTGGGGTATTTTAGGCTCCTTACAATTTAAACATAAGAATCCTAAAGTGTTGAGGAAAATCTTTCCTGAGTGTTAGCCATCTTCACTTGCCTAGATATCGGATCCCAACCGACTCATACTACAGGTAGAAGTGTTAGGCACGAAGTAGGGAAAGACAGACTTCCTACGTTGTAGAGTGTTATAGTAACTATCTCAGTTAGTGTTCTATTAGATAGAGGTTTGAATCAACTTAGAAATTTCGAATAAATGGTGATCATTAGCTTGACCCGCAGAGCCCACCAGGATTCCCATGCACTACAAGTTGTTATTACGTGGGCCCCCGTAATAATAAATTGCCTTGCATGGTCACCCTAATTTTCTCTCGTTCAAGCAGACGATCTGACAATGAGGGGACACTACTGCCTTCATACCTTCAACATGGAAAGGACCTTTATTGTCACACCCCAACCGATGGCGGAAACCTCGGGGCATGGCACTGAGTGAAACAGATTGTCCAGAAGGTTCCATAACAATTATCATTACCAATCAATTTAAAGTAACATGTCCCATACCATGTCTCAAAAGGTAAACAAATTATTACAGACAAAAACTAGGCAAATAGTTATGTTCTGACAACTCAGATTTTTCAAATAGAGCAATTGTTTATCTGCTTCTAGAGACCCTTGATTTCATTTGTACAGACAACTATTTGTTGGCCTCTAGAGCCTTATTCTAGCCTCGATTTCCTAGCAGATAAGCATCCTAAGCACCTGTCACATACGTTAAAATAACAGTCAATACACATAGTGTAAAGGTGAGCATAAAAGTTTGATATAGCATATAGAGTTCAAAAGCGTTTACGCACAACCAGCACGTACACAGAGTGAAATGAGGCATGTTAGTTATCGACATAGATCTATCGATACCAATGACTGCGGGTTGACTGCCCAAGGCAGTTCATAATACATGATCACCACTGTAATCCATGCAAATAATTGTCCTTAACAACCCCCGAGTGAACGGGTGCTGAGTCCAAACTATAGTACTATCGTTGCTAAGGCAGGTAGACAGCATTCCATGTGTAAACATAACAAACAAGCATTCATTAAGTCACGTATAACATGCGGTAACGGTTAGCGTTAAAAGTATTGCGTAGTGTGTTCGATGTAATGTAGAATAAGTAACGTATGTAACACCCAAAAGTTCATAAAGCAAAAAGGGATCGAGTATACTCACAGCGATGATGGATTGAAGGGAGCGCTAGAGAGTAAGGTTAGCCTGATCAGGACGATAACATAACGATAAGTGACGCGTAAAACGATGTAAGGTGTAAGTGGCTCGGACATCAGTTCGGTTGGATGGTAATCCGACCGGACAGCCAGTCGTGCGGATGACAATCTGTTCGGATGGTCATCCAGTCGGACGGTAGTCCGGTCGGATGACTATTCGAGTGGATTGTTTCTTCCTTTGAGAAGCATGTGTTTGTGTATGATGGCTTGACCTTTGAAGTTTTCGTTGTAGCATTTTGAAAACGTTGAAGTATCTCTACCCTTCAGGTCGGTCGATCGGACGGTTGTCCGATCGGACGGCGACTCGAGTGGTGAGGTTACTTAGTGAGAACAAGTTCACAGCAGGCGGTAACTCGGTCGGATGTCCATCCGAGCGGGTGGCAACCCTGTTGTTGAACACGTTGAAAATTGTTTAAGTGTTAAAGTCCAAGTATCTCATGATCCGAAGAGTAATTCGGTCGGATGGTAGTCCGACCGGATAGTAACCCGTTCAACACTCAGACTTCAGATGAAATTGGTTAAGTGTGGGACCCAAGATGTAGGCCGTTCGGACAGCCGGCCACTCGGATGGCTATCCGTTCGGACAGTAGTCCGGTCGGATAGCACTCCGTCCTGGTCGTTCCGTTTGTCTTACACTTGGTCGTTTTGATTGTTTGTCATTTTATCGAGACGTTTTGACATCGTGTTAACCAACAGAACCCCATCTTGACCTAAGTGACCCGATCAAACAGGAATCTCCTTAGTTCGACCAGTTAACCGGTTCAAGATGGTTGTTCTTGGTTAACCCGAAGTCGGTGGTCTTGTGACTAGAATCCTGGTCTTGAGCTAGCACAACACCGCAAATAAGTAGAAGACTAGAACAAGGTCCGATTCTATCGGTTTTGAGTGCATTGAGTGTAAAAGAGTTGAAAGAAAGTTAGAAACCATCTTTCAATCCTTTTTCACCATGAATGTGTCTAGATCTATGCAAGATCTTTGTTTACTTGTGTGGAAATCGGTTAGATCTAAGTTGTTCTTGGTGGATTGAAGCCAAAACATGAAGTTCCCAAGAACACCATGATGACATCATCCTAGAACACTCGAATCTTGATGATTTCACGGTCAAAAGTTTAGATTTAAAAGATAGAAAGGTGTAGGAGTACGTATAGATTAAGGAAGTACAAGATTTAGGACGAGATCTTACCAGAATTGAGAGAAATCGAAGAAAAGGTGAGGAACACGAGCTGTTCAGACGTCAGTTGCCAAAAGTGGTAACTATGAGAGTGACATGAGGTATTTATAGGATTCCCAAAATGGAAAGGGTTTGGTCGGTCGGATGGCATCTCACCCGGATGGCAACCCGGTCGGATGACATCTCGGTTGGATGGCAGCCTGGCACCAAATCAAATGACAGCCCGGTCGGATGGCAATCCGGCCGGATGGCACTTGGTTCGGGTGTTCGGCGCGACGATTTTTGCTGTTTCGATTACTATTGCGATCGATTCGATGCGATAGAGTTTCCTAGTCAAATTACTTTTAATCCCAACTACTCATATCTTGCACTATCTCTTCTCCACTGATTATCATACCATTTCGATTGCGATTTAGTTCGATTGCGTTTCGACTTTCGATTGCGATTCGATTGATCACCACACATAACATAAATAAACATGCACAAGTAACACATAAGGCACACACACACGTATACAATAACCAAAATGCGTAATTCGAGTTGCGAGTTCGATTGCGATTCGATGTCGATTCGTTTAGTATAGTTTGAGTATCATTTAGTTAACTTTATCGCATTGTTACTTCCTATGGTTCACAGTCGTAAGTCGATTGAATAGCGATTAACACACGTCGATTATTGTAATTAGTGACACTTACTCCACATAATACAGCTAAAATAAACACTTAAAAGAAATTTACTATTAGTCAAGTCGCGCGAAATCGGTCGTTGACTTTAACTTTGACTTCAGAAACACGGGGTATTACAGCCTCCCCTTGTTGAGGGAATTTCGTCCCGAAATTAGGCCGAGGCCGTAACGAACAACTTTGGGTACTTTGCCTTCATGTCGCTTTCGAGTTCCCAAGTGAACTCTGCGCCTCGTTTGCCTTCCCATCGGACTTTCACAATAGGAATGCGCGAGCGTCTGAGCTGCTTGGTTTGGCGATCCATGATTTCGACAGGCTTCTCCACGAAGTGTAGTGTTTCGTTTATCTGAAGGACATCGAGAGGTACAATTAAATCATGCTCAGCCAGGCACTTTCGGAGGTTTGACACGTGGAAAGTCGGGTGGACGTTACTAAGTTCCTCCGGTAGTTCGAGTCTGTAGGCCACTTTGCTGATTCTTTCCAGAATCTTAAAGGGTCCAACGTATCGAGGCGCGAGCTTTCCTTTCTTGCCGAATCAGACCACACCCTTCCACGGTGAAACTTTTAGGAGTACGTAGTCACCAACGTCAAATTCAAGGGGCTTGCGTCGTCTATCGGCGTAACTTTTCTGACGATTCCGAGCTTTCGTTAGATTGTCTCGAATTTGGAAAATTTTGTCTATCGTTTCTTGCAATAGCTCGGGACCGGTTAATTACGAGGGACCGATCTCGTGCCACACAATAGGCGATCGACATTTTCTTCCGTATAAAGCCTCGAATGGTGCCATTTGTATGCTGGAATGATAACTGTTGTTGTACGAGAATTCGACTAATGGCAGGTATGTATCCCAATTACCATCGAAGTCTATGACACACGAACGGAGCATGTCTTCAAGAGTACGAATCGTTCTTTCAGTCTGACCGTCGGTTTGTGGGTGGAAAGCGGTACTTAGATTAAGCGATGTACTGAGCGCCGTTTGAAATGTTTCCCACAGTCGCGAGGTAAACCGAGCATCACGATCAGAGATGATGTCGCGAGGCATCCCATGATTACAAATGATCTCATTAGTGTAGATTCGGGCTAATCGTTCTACCTTGTAGTCTTCTCGTATTGGCAAAAAGTGAGCTGATTTGGTCAAACGGTCAACAACAACCCAGATGCTGTCGTGACCCGATGACGTGTGCGGAAGCTTTGTTATGAAGTCCATAGCTACACTCTCCCACTTCCACATAGGGATCAGTGGTTGTTCGAGTAAGCCAGAGGGTCTTTGGTGTTCAACCTTGACTCTTGCACAAGTCAGGCACTTCCCAACGTCGAGAGCAATATCCCTTTTCATGCCAGGCCACCAGTACTTGTAGCGAAGGTCCTGGTACATTTTATCGGCACCGGGATGAATAGAATACCGGGATTTGTGGGCTTTGTCCATCAAAATCTTTCGCAAATCGGTCCATTTAGGGATCCAAATTCGGTCCAGAAAGTGGAATATCCCATTTGACTTGCTCACAAGTTGAGCTCCATCGTGATAGATTCGTTCCTTCTTCAAAGTGCGTTCATTAAAGCAAGCATGTTGGGCTTCGCGGATGAGAGTTTCAAGATCGTATTGGGCTTGAACATTATGAATGCTGAGCAAATAACTCCATCTGCTGAGAGCGTCAGCAACAACATTTGCTTTGCCTGGGTGATAACGAATCTCACAGTCGTAATCGTTGAGAAGTTTTACCCATCAGCGTTGACGCATATTAAGTTCTTTCTGATCAAAGATATGTTGTAGGCTCCTATGATCAGTGAAGATCGTACACTTGGTACCATACAGGTAGTGTCGCCAAATCTTTAACGCAAAAACAACTGCGCCTAGCTCGAGATCATGGGTTGTATAGTTCTTCTCGTGGATTTTGAGCTGACGAGATGCATAAGCTATAACCTTGTCTCGTTGCATGAGAACACAACCAAGACCAAGGTTGGAAGCATCACAATAGACAATGAAATCATCGTTTCTGTCGGGCAATGTGAGAACAGGAGCATTGCAAAGCATGTGCTTGAGGGTTTGGAATGCAAACTCTTGTTCAGTTCCCCTAACAAAAGGCTTGTCTTTATGCATGAGAGCGGTAAGCGGCACAGCGATCTTTGAGAATCCCTCGATAAATCGTCGATAATAGCCCGCTAGTCCGAGAAACGAACGGACTTCAGACGGGTTCTTAGGTGTAATCTAACTCTTAACGGCTTCAATCTTCGTGGGATCGACGTGAATACCTTGACTATTTACGATGTGACCCAGAAACTGAACCTCCTTCAACCAGAATTCACACTTGGAGAATTTGGCATAGAGTCGATTCCCCTGGAGTAGCTCGAGAACCAAACGTAGATGTTGCGCGTGTTCGGCTTTCGATTTGGAATAGATCAAGACATCGTCGATGAATACGATGACGAAATGGTCGAGATATGGTTTACACACGCGATTCATCAGATCCATAAAAACCGCGGGTGCGTTGGTTAAACCAAAAGGCATAACAACGAACTCATAATGGCCGTATCGAGTGCGAAACGTGGTTTTGGGTATATCCTCCTCTTGAATGCATAACTGGTGATAGCCTGAGCGTAGATCGATCTTCGAGAAACATGTAGCACCTTGTAGCTGATCAAACAAATCGTCGATGCGAGGTAGGGGATAGCGGTTCTTGATAGTTAACTTATTCAATTCCCGATAGTCGATGCACATCCAGAACGACCCATCTTTCTTTTTAACGAAAAGGACTGGTGCGCCCCAAGGAGAGGTGCTCGGGTGAATGAAGCCTTTCTCAAGTAATCCCTGGAGTTGGTTTGAGAGTTCACGCATTTCAGACGGCGCGAGTCGGTAAGGAGCTTTGGCAATAGGGTTGGCTCCAGGAATGAGGTCGATACAAAAGTCGATATCACGACTTGGCGGAATACCGGGAAGGTCGTCCGGGAACACATTAAGAAATTCACGAACCACAGGGATGTCTTTCACCTCTGTCTTTTCTTTCTTTTGCTTCTCCGCTACTACAGTGTTGGCCAAGAAAGCTTTGTATTCCTTGCGGATATACTTGCTAGCTTGGACACATGACATGAGCTTGAGACCTTTCGAAGTAGTTTCACCGTAGACACACAATACATCACCATTCGCGAGCGAGAATCGAATCATCTTGTCGAAGCACACAACTTCAGCATGGTTTTCGCGAAGAAAGTCCATACCTACTATGACGTCAAAACTTCCGAGTTGCATCGGGATAAGGTCGATTGGGAAGATGTGATTTTTGAGCTCCAGAGTACAATCACGAAGAACAGAATTAACGGCGATAGTTCTTCCAGTGGCGACTTCAACATCGAACGTCGAGGAGAGTTGGGAGCGCTTACGACTAAGGAGTTTCTCGAATTCGAACGACACAAAGCAATTATCGGCTCCAGTATCAAACAAACACGATTCATAAATACCATTCACAAGGAACGTACCATTGACCACGTTGTTGTCAGCCTGGGCTTGGCGCACATTGATGTTGAAGGTTCTGGCGCGTGCGGCTTGTTGTGGCTGCTGCTGCTGTTGCTGCTGCTACTGGGTCTCTTGTTTCACAACCCTGTTCGGGCACATGTTCGCAAAATGGTTGGGATCACCACATGCGAAGCAGACTCTGGCGTTGATCTCGGGTGCCTGAGCCGCTTGTTGGCCTTGCGGGGCTGGGAGCAGAGCTTGATGAGCAGTGGCTTGAGCTGGGGCTTGACGGGGACCAGTACGGTAGTTGACAGTGAAGTGGCCGTACATGTTGTAGTGAGTGCAGAAACGACAGGCGAGACCTTCCGGGTGATGATAAGAGCATGTCGGGCAAGCCGGGTGGGGGCCTGTGTATGCGCGCTTTGCTGGCGGTGCATAAGTAACTGGTGCTGGTCGGTGATGAGGCTGCTGTTGGGCCGGTACGGCTTGAAGTGGAGCAGCAGTGGTAGTGATAGCACAGTTCTTGTTGCTGGAGCTGTTGTTGTTGTTCTTTTTCTTGCGGCGTGAGGCCTTTGACGATTGAGCGGCGGCGGTTTCGGTAGTAGGAGCGACGGTGGTAGCTTGATGCAGGTGCTTCGAAGTTTTATCCCAGACACCAGCCTTGACCCGCTTGTCGTTGATTTCAGCGGCCAGTAGGTAGGTCTCTTCGATCGTCTTAGTCTTAGCCGCTTTCACGAAATCTGCAACGCAGTCAGGCAGGGCTCGGATATATTTCTTGATTGCCATGTCAGAAGTCTTCACTTGGTCAGGACAGATGATACTGAGCTGCTTGAAGTGAGCAGTGAGTGCAGCGTTTTCTCCATCCTTCTGTTTTATGTGCCAGAATTCATCTTCTAACTTTTGACGTTCATGAGGAGGGCAAAATTCTTCCAGCATGACTTCCTTGAGCTCGTCCCACGATAGACTGTAGGTCGCATCGTTCCCACGTTTGTTCCTCTCAGTAGTCCACCAGTCTAAAGCGCGGGACTGGAAGACGCCAGTTGCGTTAAGAGTGCGTAGGTCATCTGGGCAACCGCTCTGTCGCAGTGTGACCTCGATGGAGTCAAACCATTGGAACAAAGCTGTAGGGCCTTCTTCTCCGGTGAACTCTTTCGGTCCACACGCCTTGAATTGTTTGAAGCTGAAGGCAGCTTTGGGAGTCTCAGTTCAGGATTCCTCAGACGATTTGCTCATATTTTCGTATATCTCGCTGAGGACTTGGGGTATAACTTTTGCCATTTGCTTAGTGATCATGGCAGCAAGGCGTTTGTCTGCTTGCTTTCGGTGAGCATCACGGGAAGCGCGAGATCCAGATGACGACATTGTCTGCAACAGACATCGTCACAGGACTCAACATGACATATTCGAATCTCACCTCACAATCCTACTATTACTAAAGCTTAGGAACGCAATGTAACATGTATCACATAAACACATAGGCACATAATCACAGATTCACGTAAACACAGGAGCACATAAGCACGTAGAGCACAGAATCCACAAAAACACATAATCATGTAATCACAAGATGCATATAGGGACACGGGGAGTATTCTGACTTCATCTATCATCTAAGGTTTGTGCGCGTTCAAGAATTGCGATCGCGATTAACACAGCGAGTAGTATAGTATAAGCGTATAGCATAGCATAAAGTCGTCCATGATTTAGCAATTTGTCAGCGATCGGTAGTGCGTGTGGTGCGATTAGCGGAATCAAAAGACGTTAGATTGAAACCAGTAGTATCTCGAAATGCTAACAAATAAATACAAACCACATAAATCAAATGAAAATTGATGAATCATCAGAGTCAGTAGTTGCAGGCTCAGAATCGATGCACGTAAAAATTGACAAGTAGATCGTCTACGGCTATTAGACATTGACTGACCAAAGTGATTCGACTATTCTCAAGGACTTGTTATACACTCTTTGACCTCCAAGACTGTGCCTCTGCCTCGATTCTTGGGCGTTTGGCACATATCTCGTTTAGTCATACCGTGACTTCAGGTCGTTGGAGTCCGTCGAGACTTTGGTGAGAGTTTTGTAAAACCCAGTAAAAGTCGGAATAAGTCGTCAAGGTTAGGGTTTCACCCCTGGCTTAACAACTTTGTCCTTGTTTTGATGAAATAAAAGAGAAGTATGCGTCAGAGTATGGATTTCACTCCTGGTTCAATGCAAGTTCTTGTGTTTATAGATGAAAATGCGAGTTGAACAAGCAATTTAGCCGAGAGTTTGCGGTTTTCACACCTAATCTCGACTTAATCGCTTATTCATAGTCGAAAATTCGAGTGCAGTGATTGTGTAACATAGGCGAGAGTAGCGAGGATCAGTAGGTATGCTCACACTTAGTCCCTACTGGACATGTATGAGTCGGTCTGTTGGTTCTTAACTATAGTCTAGGTCTCTAAGACATCGGCCCGGACTAGGTCGTGTCTTGCCTAATTCCCTATAGTTATGGCTCTGATACCAATCTGTCACACCCCAACCGATGGCGGAAACATCGGGGCCTGGCACTGAGCGAAACAGATTGTCCAGAAGGTTCCATAACAATTTTCATTACCAATCAATTTAAAGTAACATGTCCCATACCATGTCTCAAAAGGTAAACAAATTATTACAGACAAAAACTAGGCAAATAGTTCTGTTCCGACAACTCAGATTTTTCAAATAGAGCAATTGTTTATCTGCTTCTAGAGACCCTTGATTCCATTTGTACAGACAACTATTTGTTGGCCTCTAGAGCCTTATTCTAGCCTCGATTTCCTAGCAGATAAGCATCCTAAGCACATGTCACATACGTTAAAATAACAGTCAATACACATAGTGTAAAGGTGAGCATACAAGTTTGATATAGCATATAGAGTTCGAAAGCGTTTACGCATAACCAGCACGTACACAGAGTGAAATGAGGCATGTTAGTTATCGACATAGATCTATCGATACCAATGACTGTGGGTTGACTGCCCAAGGCAGTTCGTAATACATGATCACCACTGTAATCCATGCAAATAATTGTCCTTAACAACCCCCGAGTGAACGGGTGCTGAGTCCAAACTATAGTACTATCGTTGCTAAGGCAGGTAGACAGCATTCCATGTGTAAAGATAACAAACAAGCATTCATTAAGTCACGTATAACATGCGGTAACGGTTAGCGTTAAAAGTATTGCGTAGTGTGTTCGATGTGATGTAGAATAAGTAACGTATGTAACACCCAAAAGTGCATAAAGCAAAAAGGGATCGAGTATACTCACAGCGATGATGGAATGAAGGGAGCACTAAAGAGTAAGGTTAGCCTGATCAGGACGATAACATAATGATAAGTGACACGTAGAACGATGCAAGGTGTAAGTGGCTCGGGCAGCAGTTCGGTCGGATGGTAATCTGATCGGACAGCCAGTCGTGCGGATGACAATTCGTTCGGATGGTCATCTGGTCGGACGGTAGTCCGGTCGGATGACTATTCGAGTGGATTGTTTCTTCCTTTGAGAAGGATGTGTTTGTGTATGATGGCTTGACCTTTGAAGTTTTCGTTGTAGCATTTTGAAAACGTTGAAGTATCTCTACCCTTCAGGTCGGTCGATCGGACGGTTGTCCGGTCGGACGGCGACTCGAGTGGTGAGGTTACTTAGTGAGAACAAGTTCACAGCAGGGCGTTCACTCGGTCGGATGTCCATCCGAGCGGGTGGCAACCCTGTTGTTGAACATGTTGAAAATTGTTTAAGTGTTAAAGTCCAAGTATCTCATGATCCGAAGAGTAATTCGGTCGGATGGTAGTCCGACCGGATAGTAACCCGTTCAACACTCAGACTTCAGATGAAATTGGATAAGTGTGGGACCCAAGATGTAGGCCGTTCGGACAGCCGGCTGCTCGGATGGCTATCCGTTCAAACAGTAGTCCGGTTGGATAGCACTCCGTCCTGGTCGTTCCGTTCGTCTTACACTTGGTCATTTTGATTGTTTGTCGTTTTATCGAGACGTTTTGACATCGTGTTAACCAACAGAACCCCATCTTGACCCAAGTGACCCGATCAAACAGGAATCACCCTAGTTCGACCAGTTAACCGGTTCAAGACGGTTGTTCTTGGTTAACCCAAAGTCGGTGGTCTCGTGAGTAAAATCCCGGTCTTGAGCTAGCACAACACCGCGAATGAGTAGAAGACTGGAACAAGGTCCGATTCTATCGGTTTTGAGTGCATTGAGTGTAAAAGAGTTGAAAGAAAGTTAGAAACCATCTTTCAATCCTTTTTCACCTTGAATGTGTCTGGATCTATGCAAGATCTTTGTTTACTTGTGTGGAAATCGGTTAGATCTAAGTTGTTCTTGGTGGATTGAAGCCAAAACATGAAGTTCCCAAGAACACCATGATAACATCATCCTAGAACACTCGAATCTTGATGATTTCACGGTTAAAAGTTTAGATTTAAAAGATAGAAAGGTGTAGGAGTGCGTATAGATTAAGGAAGTACAAGATTTAGGACGAGATCTTAACTGAATTGAGAGAAATCGAAGAAAAGGTGAGTAACACGAGCTGTTCGGACGTCAGTTGCCAAAAGTGGTAACTATGAGAGTGACATGAGGTATTTATAGGATTCCAAAAATGGAAAGGGGTTGGTCAGTCGGATGGCATCTCGCCCGGATGGCAACCCGGTCGGATGACATCTCGGTCGCATAGCAGCCTGGCACCAAATCAAATGACAGCCCAGTCGGATGGCAATCCGGCCGGATGGCACTTGGTTCGGGTGTTTGGTGCGACGATTTTTTCTGTTATGATTACGATTGCGATCGATTCGATGTGATAGAGTTTCCTAGTCAAATTACTTTTAATCCCAACTACTCATATCTTGCACTATCTCTTCTCCACTGATTATCATACCATTTCGATTGCGATTTAGTTCGATTGCGTTTCGAGTTTCGATTGTGATTCGATTGATTACCACACATAACATAAATAAACATGCACAAGTAACACATAAGGCACACACACACGTATACAATAACCAAAATGCGTAATTCGAGTTGCGAGTTCGATTGCGATTCGATGTCGATTCGTTTAGTATAGTTTGAGTATCATTTAGTTAACTTTATCGCATTGTTACTTCCTATGGTTCACAGTCGTAAGTCGATTGAATAGCGATTAACACACGTCGATTATTGTAATTATTGACACTTACTGTCACACCCCCAAATCCACCTGCGGAATACCACCGCTTGGAGGCGTGACTGACCAGGATCCAGCCACCAATCATATTGAACAAGCATGTAAGTGATTATAAAGGTCCAACCAAAACAATTGATGTCCAAACAAACATAGTTTAAGTCGCAAGCGGAAGCATAACGTTTAAAACCAAAACATAAGTCTAAATGTTTTAAAGTTTAACATGGCACACAACTGTCCATGTCCCACAACGACTCTTCTCCATGCAAGCTCCAGCTAAGTACCTATTGACCTGCAAAGCATGTAGTAACGAGTCAACAATAATGTTGAGCGAGTTCACAGTTGGGTGTTCGTTTTAGGTTGTTCCAAAAACAGTTCCTTTAACTGGCATCCCTGCCGTGGGGTTACCCCATAGTTGAAAAGCGTGATTTGTTTAACCCATTAACTCTGGCAATCCAGCCGTGGGGGCTACCCCATGATAGTTATCTGGCATTTCAGCCGTGGGAGCTACCCCATTATACACTAGACTCGTTACCATATCGACTGCTGACTGTAGTCATGTTTAGGTGCCCTGAACTGTCAATGTCTATCATCATTGACGTGCCCAGATCCATTAGTTCACGCCCGTCCTCTGCGGCACGGTGTGAGGTTTGTCAAACCTAAATAGCGCTATCTAACTAATGACCCGCTCGCCATTGGCCCGGCGATTAAGTTGATATAAAAAGGAGGGACTTCGTGATAGAGTTTTGGTCTAGTAAAAGTTATCTGTCCGTAAGGACGAGGAATTTCATTCCTGAACAAACACTGTCCTACCCAAGAAAGGACGAGGAATCCATATTCCTTAACCCCATTCCCAACCCCTGGGAATCCCATGCTTTGTAGAGTGTGAACTCACCTTGGTTTGCTCGGCTGATACACAGGAAAGTCAAGTCTAGATGCTAGTGGTCAACCACGTCCTAACATGGTTATCATACACGTCAGGTTCAAAGCCAAGAAATGCACGTATATTTTCTACACGTACTAGCACGTTGCATACAAGTATTATTCATGGCAGTCCAATCAACAGGGTACAATATACCCATTCCACAATAACATATAAAGTCCACGTATTCGGCCCAAATACTTAGGCCTGTACTCGTGCAAGTCCAATCAGATTATATAATCAGGTGGTCTCGAGTCGAGACCGGAGATCTCGAGTCGAGACGGTGCTGTCTCGGTTTATAGCCTTCATCACTCGAGACCTGGTGGTCTCGAGTCAGGTCTCGAGTCGCAACAAAGCCCGTAACCTGGTCTCGAGTCATGTTGTTTGTGTGTCGGTGATGTGTGGTCTCGAGTCGAGACTAGGGGTTCTCGACTCGCAACCTGTGTCGCAACCGCGGTCTCGAGCTGTCACATGTATGGTCTCGAGTCGAGACCGAGGGTCTCGACCTGCATACCTGGTAACCGAGTCCTTCTAGAACCTCTGATGTACTATCCAATAGTGTTGCATTTTCATGAGATTGTGTACTATCCAGTAGAATTCCATAAACATGTTTTCTTGTCTAAAACCTTAATCAATTGGATCAAACATAACAATTTTCAAATATTCATATCACATTCAACAAGTTCTTCATCTAGGGTTTTCATCATTAATTCAAACATGTTCATCCTATGGACCCGAATCATAACACGTAATTTGGATATCAAATATCATCTTGCGGATCATTTTTAAACAAAGCATTTGTTCTATAACATCTATCATAAAATCGGATGATCATAAATAATCTTAAACTACCATTCTTTTGTCATTCAAAGCATCTTATTCAAATGTTATCCTACCAAAGTCATGTTCATCTAAGATATTGGAACCAAGCATGTATCATTTAATGAACAAGGACCCATTAAGTCAAACAAACACTTTTGTTATATTCAAACGATAGCCACGATGCATATCATCACATAATCAATACTTTAATCATGCATATACCTATGTTTGCAAAGAAACCACTAACCGGTTCAAGTATGGGCACAAGGGTGTGTAGTAGTAACGAATGAAGCTTCCAAATGGGTGTGCACAAGCTGATCCGAGAGCCCCTTGTGGTCGCCGGTTTGAGTCCGAGTGGTGGGAGAGAATGTGATGCTTGATTGCTAGGGTTTTAGTGAGAGAGAATGTAGGAGAGTGTAGAAGGGGAAATGTGGATGATGGCATGGTTTTATATCAAATGGTGCACCCTAATGGGCTTCCGGGTGGACTAAAGGAGGTGCATGGCCCAACCGGCCCAACTGCTACTGTTTACTCGAGACCGAGTGGTCTCGAGTCGGGTCACATAAATACACGCATACATATAAGCACAGTACATAATCACGTAATATTCACTTATATCAATAATTAAACCAACATGTCAACTAGTTACATATCGTTCAAATGTGTTGCATCGAGATACAAGGAAGGGTTCTAAATTACGAGTTGTCACATTATCCCCAAGTTGGAAGAAATTTCGTCCCGAAATTTGGTAAGTACTCACTGAGGAAGCTAGTTAAGTTGTATGGTTTTCCTGGTTTTCCTGGGGTGTCACATCCTCCCCCCGTTGATCTGGAATTTCGTCCCGAAATTCCGTAGCTTCAGCCTCAGTAGTGGTTGTACTATTTACGAATAGTTGGGGATACTTTTGTTTCATCTGATCTTCGCGTTCCCAGGTGAACTCTGGGCCGCGACGTGAGTTCCAACGAACTCAAACGAGAGGTATTCTAGTGTTCTTGAGGACCTTAACATCCCGGTCCGTTATTTCAACTGGTTCCTCGATGAATCGTAACTGCTCGTCGATAGTGAGCTCCTCCAAAGGAACTACGAGGGTCACATCTGACAGGCACTTCTTCAGATTCGACACATGGAAAACGTTGTGAACTGCACTGGTTCTGCTGGTAAGTTCAGTTTGTAGGCCACCTTGCCTATTTTCTCGATGATTTCAAAAGGTCCAACGTATCATGGGTTAAGTTTGCCTCGTTTGCCAAATCGAACCACACCCTTCCAGGGTGAAACTTTGAGTAGTACACGCTCCCCAACCTGGAGCTCAAGTGGTTTCATGTCCTTATCGGCGTAGCTTTTCTGACGGTCACGAGCTGCCGCCATGCGTTGTCGTATTTGAGCAATTTGTTCGGTTGTGTCTACCACAAGTTCTGGACCTATGATCTGACTATCCCCCACCTCTGTCCAATAAAGAGGTGACCGGCATTTACGCCCGTACAATGCCTCGAACGGAGCAGCTTTAATGCTGGTGTGGTAGCTGTTATTGTATGAGAATTCCACAAGTGGCAGATGCTTTTCCCAGCTGTTGCCAAAGTCGATTACACATGCACGAAGCATGTCTTCTAAGGTTTGAATAGTGCGCTCAGACTGCCCGTCCGTCTGAGGGTGATACGCTGTGCTCATGTCTAATCGCGAGCCAAAGGATTTGTGCATTGCTTGCCACAGTTCTGAAGTAAAACGTGCATCACGATCCGAGATAATGGAGGTGGGCACCCCGTGCCTCGAGACAACTTCCTTAAGATATACGTCTGCTAGGGTGGAGAACTTATCCGTTTCCTTGATAGCTAAGAAGTGTGCAGACTTTGTGAGTCGATCCACGATCACCCAAATAGTGTCATTCCCGCGCTGAGATCTAGGCAGGCCGGTAACGAAATCCATGGAAATTTGCTCCCATTTCCATTGTGGTATTTCTGGCAGTTGGAGTAGGCCTGAGGGTTTCTGGTATTCAGTCTTGACTCTCGCACAAGTCAAACACTTGCTGACGTAAGTTGCTATGTGGGCCCTCATGCTAGGCCACCAATACGTGGTTTTGATATCGTGGTACATCTTATCCGAACCAGGATGTACCGAGTAGCGAGACTTGTGTGCTTCCTCCATCACAAGCTCTCGTAGGTTGCCATAGAGTGGGACCCAAATGCGTCCTGTTACGTAGTATGCACCGTCTTCCCTTTGTTCTAATCGTTGCCTTGAGCCGCGTAGGGCTTCAGCCCTGACGTTTTCTGGTTTCAATGCCTCCACCTGAGCATCTCGTATCTGGGAAGGAAGGCTAGACTGTATAGTAAGTTGTAAAGCTCGCACGCGCTTAGGCGTAGTGTCCTTTCGACTAAGGGCATCAGCTACAACATTGGCTTTGCCAGGATGGTACTTGATTGCACATTCGTAATCGTTTAATAACTCGACCCATCGTCGTTGACGCATGTTTAGTTCCTTCTGTTTGAAGATATGCTCGAGACTCCTGTGATCGGTGTAAATGGTGCACTTGGTACCGTACAGGTAATGTCTCCATATCTTAAGCGCAAAAACAACAGCTCCCAGCTCTAAATCATGTGTAGTGTAGTTCCTTTCATGAACTTTGAGTTGGCGTGAGGCGTAGGCTATAACTTTATCTCGTTGCATCAATACACAACCAAGACCCTGAATCGATGCGTCGCAGTAAACTACAAAATCGTCTGTGCCCTCTGGCAATGAAAGGATAGGTGCGCTGCAAAGTCTATCCTTTAAATGCTGAAATGCTGATTCCTGTGCATTTCCCCATCGATAAACAACCCCTTTCTGCGTTAGTGAGGTGAGAGGCTGTGCAATTTTGGAAAAATCCTTAATGAACCTCCTGTAGTAACCTGCCAATCCCAAGAATTGGCGAATTTCCGTTGGTGTACGAGGTGCAGGCCAGTTCTTAATCGAGTCTACCTTGGATGGATCAACGTGAATCCCATCCTTGTTTACCACGTGGCCCAGGAAATGGACTTCACGAAGCCAGAAGTCGCATTTCGAGAACTTTGCGTAAAGCTGTTCTGTTCGAAGGAGTTCCAAAATAAGTCGTAGATGTTGCTCGTGTTCCTCCTGACTCTTAGAATAGATCAGGATGTCGTCGATGAAGACTATAACGAACTTGTCCAGGTAAGGCTTGCACACTCGATTCATCAAGTCCATGAAAACCGCAGGTGCGTTTATCAGCCCAAAAGGCATGACCAAAAACTCATAGTGTCCATAGCGAGTTCTAAAGGCTGTTTTGGAGACATCCTCTTCTCGAACTCTCAGTTGGTGATATCCTGATCTCAAATCAATCTTTGAATAGTAGCTCGACCCTTGCAGCTGGTCGAACAATTCGTCGATACGTGGAAGAGGATAACGATTCTTCACCGTCACCTTGTTGAGTTCACGGTAGTCGATGCACATTCTGAAGGTACCGTCTTTCTTCTTTACAAACAAAACTGGAGCTCCCCAAGGCGAAGAGCTAGGATGAATAAAACCCTTATCCAAGAGTTCTCGTAGCTGCGTAGAGAGTTCTTCCAACTCTGAGGGAGCTAAACGATAAGGTGCACGAGCTATGGGTGCAGCTCCGGGAGCTAGTTCAATCTGAAACTCGACCTGGCGATGAGGCGGAAGGCCAGGTAATTCCTCAGGGAATACCTCAGGATAGTCGCGTACAATCGGAAAATCTTCTATCTTCATCTCTTTCTTCGAGGTGTCTGTAAAGAGAGCCAAAATAGCGGTGTGGCCCTTTCTCAAACACTTCTGGGCCTTAAGGATAGAGATGATGTTCTCAACAGCACCCCTCTTGTCGCCACGAATCATGAGAGGTTCATCACCGGAACCAGGAATACGAACAATCTTCTCATTGCAAAGAATCTCTGCTCGGTGTTGGGATAACCAATCCATTCCAATGACAACGTCGAAACTACCCAAGGCGATAGGAATAAGGTCGATAGAAAAAGTCTGGTTATCAAGAATAAGTTTACAACCCTTGACTACGTGTGCGGCCTCTAAACTCTTTCCATTTGCTAACTCTACAGTGTGCTTGTTGTTCAAAGGTGTTGGGCTACGCTTAAGCATTCGACTAACTTCTAGTGACACGTAGCTAGTATCGGCACCTGAATCAAATAAAACTGTAACATAAAAGTCATCGAGGAGGAACTTACCCGTCACAACATTGGGGTCATTCCTTGCTTCACCTTGACCAAACACGAACACCCGCCCCCTGGCACCATTGTTGTTGTTGTTGTTCCCATTGTTACCATTCCCCTGGTTATTGTCGTTGTTGTTGTTGTTGTTGTGGTTCCTGTTCAGTTGGGGGCAATCTCTCTTGAAATGACCTTCAGCTCCACACTGAAAACACCCTTTGTTGATTCCTTGCTGCTGTCGCTGGTTCTGTGAGGCTTGTTGTTGACGATTCTGGTTTGCGGGGTATAAGCTCCTGTAGTCCTTTGCAGCGTGACCTGGCTTGTTGCACCGATGACAGTTACCCCTGGTGCACGGCCCGCTGTGGTGTAGGTTGCAGCGATTGCATTTGGGGTGATTCCCCTTGTACCCACCATGATTTTGACCACCAGACGATTGTTGACCGGGGCTCTTGTAGTCATCAGTCTTTCTTTGCTGAGACTGAGACTGAACAGAAGTCGAACCCTTACTTGAAGCTCCATCCCATTTCCGTTTGTTGTCACTAGGGACGTCTGAAGTGGTTGCAGCACCTATGCGCTTTGGTAACCTGTTCTGCTCCACCGCCTGATCCGTGAGACGGTGAGCCAATTGAACAACTTGCTGGATGGTGGCGAGGTTAGCTGAAGTCACATGAATTTGGATTTCTGGCACTAAGCCCTTGAGAAATAGTTCGATGCGTTTGATGGGAGGGTCTACCATAGTAGGACACAGAATAGCCAACTCATTAGACCTTTTCGTGTATGCTTCGATTTCTGACCCCGTCATCTTGATATTGTAGAACTCTACCTCCAACTTGTGAATGTCATCATGATTGCAATACTCCTCTTTGATCATCTCCTTAAAGTTGTTCCATGGGGTTGCGTTAGCAGCGACTAACCCCAGCATTTGAACCTGAGCATTCCACCACGTGAGCGCTAAACCCTCGAGAGTACCGGTAGCATACTTCACCCTGCGAGCCTCAGGGCATTCACACATTTCGAAGACTGACTCGAGCTTCTCAAACCAGTGGAGGAGGCCTACAGCTCCTTCAGTGCCGCTAAAAGTAGTTGGTCGGCAGTCCATAAAAGTTTTAAAGGTGAACACAGGCGGCTGAGCATGTTGACCTGTTGTGGGTGAAAGAAAGGACAGATTTTAACACAAAGGTTGGTTCACGAGAGTAGGATCTAAAGATCCTAGAATGAGTTCGGACTGCAGGTTATACCTCCTGCGTGTGCAGCTGCAAGTGCCGCAGCAACTCGTTCGTTAATCAGAGCCGTCAACTGGGCTTAAGTCATGTTAACGCGTCCACTCATGATCTTCATACAAGAGGGAAACATGAGTGAGAGAGGTTCGTGAAAGTGTGATGACAGAAGAGAGTAAGCACACATGTGTTCTCATACTATAGTTGCTATGTTTATCTAAGCATACCATGAGCATAGTTCTATGAAATCTAGCAAGTAGGTAATAGAACATAAACCATATCACCTAGATTGTCGAGCCTTGCATGTGGAGTGAAGCGTCGTTGTGGATCGTAGAGCACTGCACAGGTTATACTCTGATTTTAATATAACTTTTTCCCTTATTAAAACCAAGTTCACTATAACCAATGGCTCTGATACCAATCTGTCACACCCCCAAATCCACCTGCGGAATACCACCGCTTGGAGGCATGACTGACCAGGATCCAGCCACCAATCATATTGAACAAGCATGTAAGTGATTATAAAGGTCCAACCAAAACAATTGATGTCCAAACAAACATAGTTTAAGTCGCAAGCGGAAGCATAACGTTTAAAACCAAAACATAAGTCTAAATGTTTTAAAGTTTAACATGGCACACAACTGTCCATGTCCCACAACGACTCTTCTCCATGCAAGCTCCAGCTAAGTACCTATTGACCTGCAAAGCATGTAGTAACGAGTCAACAATAATGTTGAGCGAGTTCACAGTTGGGTGTTCGTTTTAGGTTGTTCCAAAAACAGTTCCTTTAACTGGCATCCCTGCCGTGGGGGTTACCCCATAGTTGAAAAGCGTGATTTGTTTAACCCATTAACTCTGGCAATCCAGCCGTGGGGGCTACCCCATGATAGTTATCTGGCATTTCAGCCGTGGGGGCTACCCCATGTATACACTAGACTCGTTACCATATCGACTGCTGACTGTAGTCATGTTTAGGTGCCCTGAACTGTCAATGTCTATCATCATTGACGTGCCCAGATCCATTAGTTCACGCCCATCCTCTGCGGCACGGTGTGAGGTTTGTCAAACCTAAATAGCGCTATCTAACTAATGACCCGCTCGCCATTGGCCCGGCGATTAAGTTGATATAAAAAGGAGGGACTTCGTGATAGAGTTTTGGTCTAGTAAAAGTTATCTGTCCGTAAGGACGAGGAATTTCATTCCTGAACAAACACTGTCCTACCCAAGAAAGGACGAGGAATCCATATTCCTTAACCCCATTCCCAACCCCTGGGAATCCCATGCTTTGTAGAGTGTGAACTCACCTTGGTTTGCTCGGCTGATACACAGGAAAGTCAAGTCTAGATGCTAGTGGTCAACCACGTCCTAACATGGTTATCATACACGTCAGGTTCAAAGCCAAGAAATGCACGTATATTTTCTACACGTACTAGCACGTTGCATACAAGTATTATTCATGGCAGTCCAATCAACAGGGTACAATATACCCATTCCACAATAACATATAAAGTCCACGTATTCGGCCCAAATACTTAGTCCTGTACTCGTGCAAGTGCAATCAGATTATATAATCAGGTGGTCTCGAGTCGAGACCGGAGATCTCGAGTCGAGACGGTGCTGTCTCGGTTTATAGCCTTCATCACTCGAGACCTGGTGGTCTCGAGTCAGGTCTCGAGTCGCAACAAAGCCCGTAACCTGGTCTCGAGTCATGTTGTTTGTGTGTCGGTGATGTGTGGTCTCGAGTCGAGACTAGGGGTTCTCGACTCGCAACCTGTGTCGCAACCGCGGTCTCGAGCTGTCACATGTATGGTCTCGAGTCGAGACCGAGGGTCTCGACCTGCATACCTGGTAACCGAGTCCTTCTAGAACCTCTGATGTACTATCCAATAGTGTTGCATTTTCATGAGATTGTGTACTATCCAGTAGAATTCCATAAACATGTTTTCTTGTCTAAAACCTTAATCAATTGGATCAAACATAGCAATTTTCAAATATTCATATCACATTCAACAAGTTCTTCATCTAGGGTTTTCATCATTAATTCAAACATGTTCATCCTATGGACCCGAATCATAACACGTAATTTGGATATCAAATATCATCTTGCGGATCATTTTTAAACAAAGCATTTGTTCTATAACATCTATCATAAAATCGGATGATCATAAATAATCTTAAACTACCATTCTTTTGTCATTCAAAGCATCTTATTCAAATGTTATCCTACCAAAGTCATGTTCATCTAAGATATTGGAACCAAGCATGTATCATTTAACGAACAAGGACCCATTAAGTCAAACAAACACTTTTGTTATATTCAAACGATAGCCACGATGCATATCATCACATAATCAATACTTTAATCATGCATATACCTATGTTTGCAAAGAAACCACTAACCGGTTCAAGTATGGGCACAAGGGTGTGTAGTAGTAACGAATGAAGCTTCCAAATGGGTGTGCACAAGCTGATCCGAGAGCCCCTTGTGGTCGCCGGTTTGAGTCCGAGTGGTGGGAGAGAATGTGATGCTTGATTGCTAGGGTTTTAGTAAGAGAGAATGTAGGAGAGTGTAGAAGGGGAAATGTAGATGATGGCATGGTTTTATATCAAATGGTGCACCCTAATGGGCTTCCGGGTGGACTAAAGGAGGTGCATGGCCCAACCGGCCCAACTGCTACTGTTTACTCGAGACCGAGTGGTCTCGAGTCGGGTCACATAAATACACGCATACATATAAGCACAGTACATAATCACGTAATATTCACTTATATCAATAATTAAACCAACTTGTCAACTAGTTACATATCGTTCAAATGTGTTGCATCGAGATACAAGGAAGGGTTCTAAATTACGAGTTGTCACATTATCCCCAAGTTGGAAGAAATTTCGTCCCGAAATTTGGTAAGTATTCACTGAGGAAGCTAGTTAAGTTGTATGGTTTTCCTGGTTTTCCTGGGGTGTCACATCCTCCCCCCGTTGATCTGGAATTTCGTCCCGAAATTCCGTAGCTTCAGCCTCAGTAGTGGTTGTACTGTTTATGAATAGTTGGGGATACTTTTGTTTCATCTGATCTTCGCGTTCCCAGGTGAACTCTGGGCCGCGACGTGAGTTCCAATGAACTCGAACGAGAGGTATTCTAGTGTTCTTGAGGACCTTAACATCCCGGTCCGTGATTTCAACTGGTTCCTCAATGAATCGTAACTGCTCGTCGATAGTGAGCTCCTCCAAAGGAACTACGAGGGTCTCATCTGACAGGCACTTCTTCAGATTCGACACATGGAAAACGTTGTGAACTGCACTGAGTTCTGCTGGTAAGTTCAGTTTGTAGGCCACCTTGCCTATTTTCTCGATGATTTCAAAAGGTCCAACGTATCGTGGGTTAAGTTTGCCTCGTTTGCCAAATCGAACCACACCCTTCTAGGGTGAAACTTTGAGTAGTACACGCTCCCCAACCTGGAGCTCAAGTGGTTTCATGTCCTTATCGGCGTAGCTTTTCTGACGGTCACGAGCTGCCGCCATGCGTTGTCGTATTTGAGCAATTTGTTCGGTTGTGTCTACCACAAGTTCTGGACTATGATCTGACTATCCTGTAACATCTGTGCTTGTAATCTTTATGAACAGTTCAATTATCAATAAAACAATGTTATTTGATCCCAATGTTTGTTTGGTTGTGTTTTACATTTTTCATGTTTTAACTTTTATGTAATTTCAAACTCTACATCGCTTTCTGGAGAGTTATACGCAAACTGATGCGTAAACGTAATCAGTTTAATGCGACAAATACTCCGGAACATCAACATACACTTAACATACCTTAAATAACCTTTACATAACTTAGAAATAAGTTTTGAAGGATTTGGTATGGCAAAAACAAGTTAATTCGCTTACAGGGACTAAACTTGACAAACTACAAAAGTATGCCAGTTTGAACTATAACGAACATTCCGGAACATGACCATAAGTTAAACACACCTTAAATATCCTTTATATAGCTTAGAAATAGGCTTTGAGGGGTTCGGTGTGCTAAAATAAACTTTTGGGTCATACAGGGACTAAAAGCGTCAAAAAGTGCACAAGTTTGCATTTTCGCGCATAACTTACGTTCTGAATACCTCCGGACATCCAAAAATTTATGTAAGTACTAAAATATTTTATTTTAGTGTTTGGCATAAGAAAAATCCATTCGTCACGCAATTTAGATCGTTTTTCGCGCTTATGCGCATTCCGTTGGAATTAAGCGAACATCGCGATCGTACGACCAAACGAACTGACATCCGGCATATTTTTGAGCATGTTTCATGTCCACAATGTTTAGGCATCCTTGTGGAGCCTTGAAAATGATTTAACGAGCCTTAAACATGTCGGAAATGGCCTTAATACGCAACGGGGACTGAAAGGTGAACATTAGAAAGTGTTTGCTGATCAGGGGGACCCTAGCGTGACACCTAGCCCCCTTGGCGTCACGCTAGGCCTCTTCTGATCAGCAAAAGCCATTTTAAACACATGTTAACAGCCCCTAACACCCTCCAAAGGTCAAGTGCCACATGTTAATCTCTTATGGTGGCCAAAATCAGCTACCACAACATTCCAACAAGTGTAGGGATGTGATCATTCCCTCTTCTCCAAGAAACGATCCTAACGGTGGACCGAAAACTATAAATACCCACCTCCACCCTTCACTTTTCCTCACAAGAATCTGATCTAATGTGCTCTAAGTTGAAACCTTTGTTTCATACCTGAGCTATTTTGATCTAGATTAGCATTCGGGGACCCTTTGTAAGTGTTCCTTCGTTCTTTTATTGCTTTTCGAGTCCGAAAGTCAAACTTTGTTTGACTTTTTGCATTGACCAGTTTATGGTCAATGCGAAGTTCGTTTGAACTTCGCAACGTGAGCGTAATCACGATGGTTATAGTCCCTTGTGACTATGCCTACTGATTACCACGTTGTCTAGGGTCGTAAGGGTAAGCGATCTAATACATCGCTTATACCTTCGAACCCGACCCATTTGGTCGATCATTAGGATCCGACCAAACACATTATGTGACCATAGTATATAGGGAATAACCTTCTGAGGTTATACCTTATGGTCGCTTCGTTTAAGTAGTTGTATGATAGGTAGTTTATATGCCTTAGGTAAATTACCAAAATACCCCTTTGAGGCCAAAATTCATTTTAAACATATGTAACATAACTTTTGACATCTAAACTGATTTGACAACAATATTAGACATGTTAAGGCATATGTTACTTCTCATAGGACTGGTTAGGCGGTCCGAACGAGTTTCACGCGAACGACGCGTTAAAGTAGCATAAGCTACCTAAACGGGTCGTAATGGGTCGTAAGCACTTATGTTAGGTTTCATTTAGTATGTAGGCTTTGTTAAACCATATTACACGAGTCTCCATACTCGTTTGGTTTACGAACCCTCATTCTATCCGATCCTCCGATTTAGGTCCGGTTTATTAACATAGTTACCTATATTAGGTTCCGTTTGATTCCGAGATCTCTAGCATTGCTTGGTGGTTATCTTAGGACTTCTGAGCAATCTCAAGTGAGTACATAGACCCCTCTTTTACTGTTTTCCAAACATTTTGGGGTGAAACACATGTGCCTACTTGTTACTTTCGTGCCTCTCATGCTTTCACATCATATACTTGCTATGTTCATTAGTACACTATTAGTACATTGTTTTACATTACATTTCATGCTATGTATGTCCATTGTGTGCATACTTAGCACATTGTTCTACATTACATCTCATGCTATGTATGTCCATTGTGTGCATACTTAGTACATTGTTTTACATTACATTTCTGCTATGTATGTTAACTGATAGCATGCTAGCACATTGATTTACATGACTTTTCTGCTTTGTATGTTAACTTAGCATACTTAGTACATTGTTTTCACATGACTTGTATACAATTGCTATAACATTTGGTTTGCACAAACGAGACTATTATACGTTCATTAACATTAGCTACGCCGCTCGGTAGTAAGTACTGGTACCATAGGACTTGACAAATCCCATTCCTAACATCTCGGGTTTGTTTGGATGTAAGGAATGACTGAATCCGAAAACATTTCTTTTGATAACCTTGACTAAAAGGGTTATCCGACTGTCTCAAGGCTTGAATGTATGCGTTAACTTACCACATAAATGTTTGTATCAATGTAACATGCATCACTTTGCAAAACATAACTTTTTGATATATTCAAAATACTTTGTTTTGTACATTTCTACATTTGGATTATGGGACAATACTTTACTTACAATACATAACATTTGTTACACATTACTTGACTACATTTGGACTTTTCAACATTTGACATGGTTTATACAAGGACTTTTGGACAATTGGTTTAAACATAGACATTATACATGGTTGGTTGGTTTAAGTGACTTAAGTAACGAGATGTGAGTAATATGATACAAGCATGGTGGATACGCCGCCGGTACTTCCTATATATAAGTGTTTGTATTATATTACATATCATATCGTTATTTAAATCATTCATTTTGGACTTATACATTTTACACAAGTAACATGTTTTCACAAGACTTTGGTTTACAATACAGTTTAATTTATACAACTCATTTTACATGGTTATTCATTTAACCATACATTATTCTCTTATTTATACATATCATCTGAACTTATTGTTTTTCAAGCGATTTACAAAACAAATCAAATTACAAGGTTCATGACTAAACATTTTCTTAAACTTAAGTCATGAATCCAATTTTCACAAACCTATGTAACTCACAGGCATTTTTATGCTGACGTACCTATTTTCACATGTGTTTTCAGGAGCTTTTGCGTAGGATGATGATCGTGACACTAGGGCGGACCTATTCCTTAGAGACATAAAATGAAGATAGAACTAGTTTAATTATGTTCTGAACTCTTTAATTTCTGTTTAAGACATTGTAACTCTATGTTGATAAATAAAATACAACTTTGAATGCCATGGTTATGAAACAATTAATTCTGTTACAACACTCCCCGACGTTTTTCGCCACGTTTTGTATGTTATACGTGGTCGGGGTGTGACAGAAGAGTTGGTATCAGAGCCAATGGTTATAGGGAATTAGGTTATTAGTAATTCTTTGACCTAGACTATAACTTTTCTAGGACCCTAACACAAATTATCTTGTGTTTAGATCTTAAAACATGCATATCACCTATCCTTAGGTGATTATCAAAACAAAAACCAAATTTTTCCGAAACGATTTTTGAAAAACAATCATCTGTTTTTGAATAATTTATTACAAGGTTTTTGAACCCTCTATTGTAAGGTTTTGAACCCTCTGTTATATGGTTTTGAACCCTTCCAGTTTGGTTTTTGGCCTTGTGCCTTCAAATTTTCAAAATCTCGTCAAAGTTTTGGGTTCTAAATAGTGTGAACACGTGCAAACTGGAAGAGTGAATGCCTGTATTCTGGGTTTTCTGTCTAGGCAAGCACTTCGTATATATCTCATCAGATGCGAGACCAGTTGTGCTTACCTGGGAATTCTTGGGATGAGTGTTCACTTATAGGCGAGCATGTCTTCGCGATACATTATTTTTTATCCATTTACTTTGATTAGTCACTGTGTGTCGTTTGTTTGCTTGGTAATGCGGACAAATGACCACCATCTTTTCTTTTGTTAATTTTGTTTCATCTCATTCTCTTCATCCAATCATCTCACTCGTTTCCTTTCATGTTTTCCTCTTTTAGAATGCCTCCTCGACGCGAAAACCAGATAGCAACTGCCGAACTGGCAGAAATCATTGCGCAGCAGATGGCTGCTCAATTCCCAAACCTCTTTGCTCAATGGAACCAAGCCAACAACAACAACAATGCTCCATGCAAATACAAGGATTTTAACTCGGCTAAACCACTCAAGTTTAGTGGTTCTGAAGGAGCGACTAGGCTTCTTCAATGGTTCGAGAGCATTGAGAATACTTTTCGCCATGTGCAGTGTCCTGACAATCACAAGGTCGAGTTTTCTTCAAGTGTGTTTCAGAAGAGGGCTCTCACATGGTGGAATGGGGTTATGAGAGACCGGGGTGCAGAAGTTGCTCTAGCACAAACTTGGGCTGAACTTAGGGCCCTTATGATGAGGGAGTTCTGTCCTCGTCATGAACAACGAGCCTTGGAGAAAGAGTTTGATAACTTGAAACAAGACAGTGGCGAGCACAGGGCATATACTGATAGATTTGAGGAGTTGAGTCTGCTTTGCCCAACAATGGTTACCCCACTTGACAAGGCTATCGAGAGGTACATCGACGGCCTACCTGACTCAGTGCAAGACATCATTACTGGTAGTAACCCTGCCACACTCCGTCGGGCTATCGAGTTAGCAGCGACATTGACTGAGTCGCAGGTTCGAAAGGGAAAGCTGCATAAAAAGGGTGACAAGGGAAAGAAGCAGGCGTCTGACAAGGGGGATAGCAAGAAAGGTTAAAACGAGAAGGGAAAGAATTATGGAGGGTCTAGGAAGTGGAAGGCTTCCCAAAATTATGCCGTTACTGCACAGGCCCAAGTTGCGCCAAATCAGCCTGCGCAGCCATAAGCCAAGAAGCCTTATCTTGGCAATGCACCTTTATGCAACAGGTGTAACGGCCATCATCCACCACACCTCCAGTGTCGTCAGTGCACCAACTGCGGAAGATCTGGTCATCTTGCTGCTACTTGTCGCATTCCTGTTAACCAGAACCAGGTAGTTCAGAACCAAGCCCAACAAGTTGCTCAGCCTCTTTCTCAGCAACAAGGTCAAGCTGCACGACCTCATTTTCCTCCCGGTTCGTGCTACAATTGTGGGGATCTGACCCACTACAGGAACCGGTGCCCAAGGCTAGCCAACCAAAATCAGAATCAGAATCAAAATCAGGCTCCGGCTCGAGGTCGAGTCTTCAACATGAACGCTCAAGAGGCATAAGCAGACAAGGAAGTGGTGAACGGTACGTTCTTTATTAATAATCAGCCTGCATCTGTTCTCTTTGATTCGGGTGCCGATAAGAGTTTTGTGTCTTTATCTTTTGAGCCAATGCTTCGCGTGTCTAGAACGAAACTAGGTAAACCTTTGACAGTAGAAGTTGCTAGTGGTGAACCCATTGTTCTTGATTCTGTTCTTCGCAACTGCCAGTTAAACCTTAACGACCATCTTTTTCCTATTGACCTCACGCCAATGCAACTTGGGAGCTTCGACGTTATAGTGGGTATGGATTGGTTATCTAAGCATCGCGCAGAGATAGTTTGTTCTGAGAAGATTGTTCGTGTGCCGCTTTCGACAGGCGAGATCCTACAGGTTCGTGGTGAGAAGCCTGCCGGTGGTCTCAAACTCATGTCTTGTTTTAAAGCTTGGAAGTATCTGCGAAAGAATTATGTGGCCTTCTTAGCACATGTTACAGCAGATAAAGGCAAGGGTAAGTCTATTTCAGATATCCCTGTCGTTCGGGATTATTCTGAAGTTTTCCCTGAAGAGTTACCTGGTCTACCCCCAGCACGCCAAGTCGAGTTCCGCATTGATCTCGTACCTGGTGCAAATCCCATTGCCAGAGCTCCATATCATCTTGCACCATCTGAGATGCAAGAGTTGTCTAAGCAGCTTCAGGAGCTCTCTGACAAAGGTTTTATACGTCCTAGCTTTTCACCTTGGGGTGCTCCCGTTCTTTTTGTCAAGAAGAAGGATGGATCCTTTAGGATGTGTATCGATTATCGTGAGCTTAACAAGCTTACCATCAAGAATCGATATCCCCTACCGCGCATAGACGATCTCTTTGATCAGTTACAGGGTGCTTCTTATTTTTCAAAGATTGATCTGCGATCTGGATATCACCAACTTCGGGTGCATGAAGAAGATATTCCCAAGACAGTGTTCCGCACTCGTTATGGGCATTATGAGTTCACAGTCATGCCATTCGGTTTGACTAATGCTCCTGCCGTTTTCATGGACTTAATGAATAGGGTCTGCAAACCTTATTTGGATCAGTTCGTCATTGTTTTTATTGACGACATCTTGATTTATTCTAAGACGCAAGCTGATCACGAGCAACATCTTCGTCTTACTTTGGAACTCCTAAAGAAAGAGCAACTTTTCGCCAAATTCTCCAAGTGTGAATTCTGGCTTAAAGAAGTTCAATTCTTAGGACATATTATCAACAAACAAGGTATTCATGTAGATCCCTCCAAGATCAGTGCGATCAAGGATTGGGATACGCCTACTACTCCTACTGAAGTTCGTTCTTTTCTTGGTCTAGTGGGTTATTATCGCCGCTTCATTGAGAACTTCTCAAAGATTGCAGTTCCTCTAACTGCTCTAACTCAGAAGAACAAACCCTTTGATTGGGGATTCAAACAAGAGGAAGCTTTTCAAAACTTGAAGCAGAAGCTTTGTGATGCGCCTGTTCTATCATTGCCTGAGGGTGATGATGATTTTGTCGTGTATTGCGATGCACCTAAACTGGGTCTTGGCTGTGTTCTGATGCAAAGGAACAAGGTCATAGCATACGCATCGAGGCAGTTGAAGATACATGAGAAGAACTACACCACTCATGATCTTGTGTTGGGTGCAGTTGTTTTCGCTCTAAAGATCTGGAGACATTATTTGTACGGTACAAAATGTGTGGTTTTCACTGACCACAAAAGTCTCCAGCATATCTTCAATCAGAAAGAACTCAACATGAGGCAACGACGTTGGGTTGAGCTTTTAAACGACTATGACTGCGAAATTCGCTACCATCCTGGTAAGGCGAATGTCGTAGCTGATGCATTGAGTCGTAAGGAACGTACTAAGCTTCATTGTGTACGTGTTCAATGTGTTATTCAAGCTCGATCTGATATCCAAGCCCGCATTTCTCAGGCTCAACAATCTTGTGTTTCACAAGGTTTGATGGATAAGGAATTTCCCTATCACATAACACCTGATCTAGAACTGAAGGACAATGGATCGTATTACTTCATGGACCGTTTGTGGGTCCCAAGCCAAGATAACCTTCGCACCTTGCTTATGGATGAAGCCCATAAGTCACGTTATTCTGTTCATCTTGGCTCGGATAAAATGTATAAGGATCTTCGTATTCACTATTGGTGGCCTGGTATGAAGAAAGACATTGCCTTATACGTATCAAAATGCCTTACTTGTCTTATGGTTAAGGCTGAACATCAACGTCCTTCTGGTTTATTAGTGCAACCAGAGATCCCAGTTTGGAAATGGGAAAACATTACTATGGATCTTGTTACCAAACTTCCACGCACAAAGAAAGGTCATGATGCCATCTGGGTAGTTGTTGATCGTCTTACTAAGTCAGCGCATTTCTTGCCAATCCGTGAGGATTTTCCTGCTGACAAACTTGCTAAAATATATGTGGATGAAATTGTAGCTCGGCATGGTGTTCCTTTGAACATCATTTCTGACAGAGATGCTCGTTTCACTTCTCATTTTTGGAGAACCATGCAATCTGCTATGGGGACCCAACTTAACCTGAGCACAGCTTATCATCCGCAAACGGATGGTCAATCTGAAAGAACAATCCAGACTCTGGAGGATATGCTTAGAGCTTGTGTGATTGACTTTGGTGGTAGTTGGGATTCACATCTTCCGTTAATTGAATTCTCCTACAACAACAGTGTCACACCCCCAAAATCCACCTGCGGAGTACTACCGCTTGGGGGCGTGACTGACCAGGATCCAGCCACCAATCATATTGAACGAGCATATAAGTAGTTATAAAATCCAACCAATACAATTGGTGTTCAAACAAAACATAGTTAAGTTGCAAGCGGAAGCATAAGTCTCAAATCAAAACATAAGTTTAATTGTTTCAAAGTTTAACATGGTACACAGACGTCCATGTCCCACAACGATCCTCCTCCATGCAAGCTCCAGCTAAGAACCTAAGGACCTGCAAAGCATGTAGTAACGAGTCAACAACAAGTTGAGTGAGTTCACGGTTGGGTGTTCGTTTTAAGTTGTTTCGAAAACAGTTTCCTTTATCTGGCGTCCTGCCGTGGGGGTTACCCCATAGTTAAAAACGTGACTTGTTTATTCCCGGTTACTCTGGCAATCCAGCCGTGGGGGCTACCCCGTGTTAGTTATCTGGCATTTCGGCCGTGGGGGCTACCCCATGTATACACTAGACTCGTTACCATATCGACTGCTGACTGTAGTCATGTTTATGTGCCCTGAAACTGTCAATGTCTATCATCATTGACGTGCCCCAGATCCATTAGTTCACGCCCGTCCTCTGCGGCACGGTGTGAGGTTTGTCAGACCTAAATAGCGCTATCTAACTAATGACCCGCTCGCCATTGGCCCGGCGATTAAGTCGATATAAAAAGGAGGGACTTCGTGATAGAGTTTTGGTCTAGTACGAGTTATCTGTCCGTGAGGACGAGGAATTACATTCCTGAACCATTGCTGTCCTACCCAAGGAGGACGAGGAACCCATGTTCCTTAACCCCAATTCCCGACCCCTGGGAATCCCATGCTTTGTAGAGGGTGTGAACTCACCTTGGTTTGCTCGGTAGAAACACAGAAAAGTCAAACAAGCAACGTTGTGGCTACTCACGTCCTATCATAGTTGTATCATACAAGTCAGGTTCGTAACCAAGTAGCACACGGATGTTTCCAGCACAGTGCATTCAAGTATCGTTCATGGCATACACGTTTAATCATGGCAGATCAACAATATTCACGTTCAAGTAACATACAAGGTCTATGCATTAGGCCCAAGAGTCCGGCCCAATCAATTGAGCCCGTAATGGAGTGCAAGTCCAACCAGTGTGCACATGCACCTGGTCTCGAGTCGCAACCGGACTCGCAAACACGGTTTCGGTTCGTGCTGTTTTGGTTACGAGTCGCAACTTGACTCGCAACCGAGATTTCGAGTCATAAGATTTTGTGCTTGATCCGGTGTGGTTTCGAGTCGCAACCGGGTGTTTGCGACTCGCAACCGATGTCGCAACCTGGGATTTCGACTCATCATGCAGTGGTTTCGAGTCGCAACTGGAGGTTTCGGTTGGACAGGAGCTGATTCGGTACAGTGTACTACCCAATAACATTCTGATTTCATGCACCACTATGTACTATCCTCATAAACATGTCTATTTGTCTAATCCTAACCAAAAATGGATCAAACACAACAGATTTCAAATATTCAACCACATTCATATCATGTTCACCAAGTTCTTCATACATTCATCGTGTTCATCTAATATTCAAGTATATCATCAAATGAAATCATGCACAACCTATCAACATCCATGCTATCAACACAATAAATCACTCTAATAGTAAGCTTTCGGTTCTTAACACAAGAGTATACAAATCCGGTTTAAATGAGCATTATCTAACATACATGTGAAGGCCGATTTCATGAACATCCACAACATGGTTTAAATCACTTTTAGACATAAGATATTATTAACTCATCATGTAATCAAATCCGGAATCATAGTATGATAGCTTATTAACATCATCATGCATAAACTTAACAAACCACCATATTATCAAGTCACACAAGATTCATCATCATTAACAACAACCGAAATACATAACAAGAATCACTAACCAACAAGTATCATAAACACTAACCGGTTTGTGAAAGGGTACCGAGTTGCTAAGGAAGATGAGTGAAATGGGGTGTTCGAGTGATGTCGATGAGCTCCACCGAGTCTCCTTGTGGCCACCGGTTTGATCCGAGATGAAAGGGAGCAATGTTGTAGCTTAGGGTTTAATGGTTTCTAGAGAGAGAGTAGAGGAGTGTGTGTGTTGTCCAAGAAAATGGCAAAGATGGCTAACAACCGGATTATATACTAGCTTCAAGTGCACCCTAATGGGTTTCGAAATAGGCTAAGTGTGTATGTGTGGCCCAACCGGCCCATAAGTCGTTGTTCACTCGAGACCACATGGTCTCGAGTCGGGTTCGTGTTGTCTCGGTTCATATGCATACCCGCATACATACACATAAGCATACACATAACATAACACATAATCATATAAGTTCACATGTATTCATTAAATCATCAAATTAGTTAGTCACTTAGTGTTCAAACGTACAACGAAAGGTTCTCAATTTCGAGTTGTCACATCATCCCCAAGTTGAAAGAAATTTCGTCCCGAAATTTGGTAAGCACTCACTGAGGAAGCTAGTTAAGTTGTATGTTTTTCCCGGTTTTCCTGGGGTGTCACATCCACCCCCCGTTGATCTGGAATTTCGTCCCGAAATTCCGTAGCTTCGGCCTCAGTAGTGGGTGTACTGTTTGCGAACAGTTGGGGATACTTTTGTTTCGTCTGATCTTCGCGCTCCCAGGTGAACTCTGGGCCGCGACGTGAGTTCCAACGAACTCGAACGAGAGGTATTCTGGTGCTCTTGAGGACCTTAACATCCCGGTCCGTGATTTCGACTGGTTCCTCGACGAATCGTAACTGCTCGTCGATAGTGAGTTCCTTCAAAGGAACTACGTGGGTCTCATCTGACGGACACTTCTTCAGATTCGACACATGAAAAACGTTGTGAACTGCACCGAGTTCCGCTGGTAAGTTCAGTCTGTAGGCCACCCTGCCTATTTTCTCAATGATTTCGAAAGGTCCAACGTATCGTGGGTTAAGTTTACCGCGTTTACCAAAACGAACCACACCCTTCCAGGGTGAAACTTTGAGTAGTACCCGCTCCCCAACCTGGAGCTCAAGTGGTTTCCTGCCCATGTCGGCGTAAACTTTCTGACGTTCGCGAGCGGCCGTCATGCGTTTTCGTATTTGAGCAATTTGTTCGGTCGTATCTACCACATATTCTGGACCAGTGATCTGACTATCTCCCACCTCTGCCCAGCAGAGAGGAGACCGGCATTTACGTCCGTACAATGCCTCAAATGGGGCAGCCTTAATGCTGGTGTGGTAGCTGTTATTGTACGAGAATTCCACAAGTGGCAGATGCTTTTCCCAGCGGTTGCCAAAGTCGATTACACATGCACGGAGCATGTCTTCTAAGGTTTGAATAGTGCGCTCGGACTGCCCGTCCGTCTGTGGGTGATACGCTGTGCTCATATCTAAACGTGAGCCGAAGGATTTATGCATTGCTTGCCACAGCTCTGAAGTAAAACGTGCATCTCGATCCGAGATAATAGAGGTGGGCACCCCGTGCCTCGAAACAACTTCCTTGAGGTATATTTCTGCAAGAGTGGAGAACTTATCCGTCTCCTTGATAGCCAAGAAGTGTGCAGATTTTGTGAGTCGATCCACGATCACCCAAATAGTATCATTCCCGCGCTGGGATCTAGGTAGGCCAGTAACAAAATCCATGGAAATTTGCTCCCATTTCCATTGAGGTATCTCTGGTTGTTGGAGTAGGCCTGATGGTTTCTGGTATTCAGACTTGACTCTCGCACAAGTCAAACACTTGCTAACGTAGGTTGCTATGTGGGCCTTCATGCTAGGCCACCAATACGTGGTTTTGATGTCATGGTACATTTTATCCGATCCAGGATGTACCGAGTAGCGAGACTTGTGTGCTTCGTCCATCACAAGCTCTCGTAGGTTGCCATAGAGTGGGACCCAAACGCGTCCCGTTACGTAGTAAGCACCGTCTTCCTTCTGTTCTAATCGTTGCCTTGATCCGCGTAGGGCTTCAGCCCTGACGTTTTCTGGTTTCAGTGCTTCTACCTGAGCAGCCCGTATCTGGGAAGGCAGACTAGAATGGATCGTGAGTTGTAAAGCTCGCACGCGCTTAGGCGCAGTATCCTTTCGACTAAGGGCGTCAGCCACAACATTGGCTTTGCCCGGGTGATATCTGATTGAGCACTCGTAATCATTCAGTAGTTCGACCCATCGTCGTTGCCGCATATTCAGTTCTTTCTGCTTGAAGATATGCTCGAGGCTCCTGTGGTCAGTGTATATGGCGCACTTGGTACCGTACAGATAATGCCGCCATAACTTAAGTGCAAAAACAACAGCTCCCAGCTCTAAGTCGTGCGTAGTGTAGTTCTTTTCATGAACCTTGAGTTGGCGTGAGGCGTAGGCTATAACTTTGTCTCGTTGCATCAACACGCAACCAAGACCCTGAATTGATGCATCGCAGTAAACCACAAAGTCGTCTGTGCCTTCCGCCAGGGAAAGGATAGGCGCGCTACAGAGTCTATCCTTTAGGTGCTGAAATGCCAACTCCTGTGCGTTTCCCCAGCGATAAACAACACCCTTCTGCGTTAGTGAGGTGAGAGGCTGTGCGATCTTAGAAAAATCCTTTATGAATCTCCGGTAGTATCCCGCCAAACCCAAGAATTGGCGAATTTCCTTTGGTGTACGAGGTGCAGGCCAGTTCTTAATCGAGTCTATCTTGGATGGATCAACGTGAATCCCATCCTTGTTTACCACGTGGCCTAGGAAATGGACTTCTCGAAGCCAGAAGTCGCATTTCGAGAACTTTGCATATAGCTGTTCTGTTCGAAGGAGTTCCAGAATAAGTCGAAGATGCTGCTCGTGTTCCTCCTGACTCTTAGAGTAGATCAGGATGTCGTCGATGAAGACTATAACAAACTTGTCCAGGTAAGGCTTGCACACTCGGTTCATCAAGTCCATGAAAACCGCAGGTGCGTTTGTCATCCCAAAAGGCATGACCAAAAACTCATAGTGCCCGTATCGAGTTCTGAAAGCTGTCTTGGAGACGTCCTCTTCCCGGACTCTCAGTTGGTGATAACCCGATCTCAAGTCGATCTTCGAATAGTAGCTTGACCCTTGCAGCTGGTCGAACAAGTCGTCGATTCGCGGTAGAGGATAACGATTCTTCACCGTCACCTTGTTGAGTTCTCGGTAGTCGATGCACATTCTGAAAGTACCGTCTTTCTTCTTCACAAATAGCACTGGGGCTCCCCAGGGCGATGAGCTAGGACGAATAAAACCTTTATCCAAGAGCTCTTGTAGTTGCGTAGAGAGTTCCTTCAACTCTGATGGGGCTAAACGATATGGTGCACGGGCTATAGGCGCAGCTCCAGGAGCTAGTTCGATCTGAAACTCGACTTGACGATGAGGCGGAAGACCAGGTAATTCCTCAGGAAATACCTCTGGATAATCGCGTACAACTGGAAAATCTTCTATCTTCTTCTCTTTTTCTGAGGTGTCAGTAACGAGAGCCAAAATGGCAGTGTGGCCCTTTCGCAAGCACTTTTGGGCCTTAAGGAGAGAAATGACGTTCTCAACAGCACTCCTCTTGTCGCCATGAATCATGAGAGGTTCACCACCGGAACCTGGAATACGGACAACCTTCTCGTTGCAAAGAATCTCTGCTCGGTGTTGGGATAACCAATCCATCCCAATGACAACGTCGAAACTACCCAAGACAATAGGAATGAGGTCGATAGAGAAGGTTTGGTCAGCGAGAATAAGTTTACAACCCTTGACTACGTGTGTGGCTTCTAAACTCTTACCATTCGCTAGCTCTACGGTGTGCTTGTTGTTCAAAGGTGTTGGAATACGCTTAAGCATTCGACTAACTTCTAGTGACATGTAGCTAGTATCGGCACCCGAATCAAATAAAACTGAAACATAAAAGTCGTCGAGAAGGAACTTACCCGCCACAACATTGGGGTCATTCCTTGCTTCACCTTGGCCAATCACAAACATCCGCCCCCTGGCGCCATTGTTGTTGTTGTTCCCATTGTTACCATTCCCCTGATTGTTGTTATTGTTGTTGTTGTTGTTCTGGTTCCTGTTCAGTTGGGGACAATCCCTCTTGAAGTGGCCCTCAGCTCCACACTGAAAGCACCCTTTGTTATCACCTTGCTGCTGCTGGCGCTGGTTCTGTTGAGCTTGCTGACGATTCTGATTGGCGGGGTATAGGCTCCTGCAATCCTTTACAGCGTGACCAGGCTTGTTGCACCGATGACAGTTGCCCCTGGTGCATGGCCCGCTGTGGTGCAGGCTGCAGCGATTGCACTTGGGGTGATTTCCTTTGTACCCACCATGGCTTTGACCACCAGACGATTGCTGATTAGGGCTCTTGTAGTCATCAGTCTTTCTCTGCTGAGACTGGGACTGAACAGAAGTCGAACCCTTACTTGAAGTTCCATCCCACTTCCGTTTGTTGTCACTAGAGGTACCAGAAGTAGTTGCAGCACCTATGCGTTTTGGTAACTTGTTCTGCTCCACCGCTTGATCCGTGAGACGGTGAGCCAATTGAACGGTTTGCTGGTAGGTGGCGAGGTTCGCTGAAGTCACATGACTCTGGATTTCTGGCACCAAGCCCTGAAGAAATAGTTCGATGCGTTTGATGGGAGGATCCACCATAGTAGGGCACAGAATTGCCAGTTCGTTCGACCTTTTCACATAAGCTTCAATTTCGGACCCCGTCATCTTGAGGTTGAAGAACTCCACTTCCAGTTTGTGAATCTCATCCCGACTGCAGTATTCTTCTTTGATCATCTCCTTAAAAGTTTCCCATGGGGTGGCGTTGGCAGCAACCAACCCCAGCATCTGAACCTGAGCGTTCCACCACGTGAGGGCTAAACCCTCGAGAGTACCAGTAGCGTACTTCACCCTGCGCGCCTCAGGGCATTCGCACATTTCGAAAACAGATTCTAGCTTCTCAAACCAATGTAGGAGACCTACTGCTCCTTCAGTGCCGCTAAAAGTAGTTGGTCGGCAGTCCATGAAAGTCTTAAAAGTGCACACGGGTGGCTGAACATGCTGACCTATCGTAGGTGAAAGAAAAGACAGAGTTTAACACAAAGGTTGGTTCACGAGAGTAGGATCCTAAAGATCCTAGAATGAGTTCGGACTGCAGGATATACCTCCTGTGTGTGCAGCTGCAAGTGCTGCGGCAACTCGTTCGTTGATCAGAGCCGTCAACTGGGCTTGTGTCAGGTTAACGCGTCCAGACATGATCTTCATATCAAGAGTAATACGAGTGAGGGAGGTTCGCGAAAGTACAATGATAGGATAGAGTAAGCACGCACGTGTTCAAGCAACAGTAGTTATACTAACCAAGCATACCATAAGCAATGTACTATGTAACTAACAAGGAGGCAATATATACACAGATCATATCACCTAGAATGTCGAGCCTTGCGTGTGGAGTGAAGCATCGTTGTGGACCGTCGAGCACTGTACAGGTTATAGTCTGGTTTTAACAAAAACGTTTTCCCCTTTATTAAAACCAAGTTCACTATAACCAATGGCTCTGATACCAATCTGTCACACCCCCAAAATCCACCTGCGGAGTACTACCGCTTGGAGGCGTGACTGACCAGGATCCAGCCACCAATCATATTGAACGAGCATATAAGTAGTTATAAAATCCAACCAATACAATTGGTGTTCAAACAAAACATAGTTAAGTTGCAAGCGGAAGCATAAGTCTCAAATCAAAACATAAGTTTAATTGTTTCAAAGTTTAACATGGTACACAGACGTCCATGTCCCACAACGATCCTCCTCCATGCAAGCTCCAGCTAAGAACCTAAGGACCTGCAAAGCATGTAGTAACGAGTCAACAACAAGTTGAGTGAGTTCACGGTTGGGTGTTCGTTTTAAGTTGTTTCGAAAACAGTTTCCTTTATCTGGCGTCCTGCCGTGGGGGTTACCCCATAGTTAAAAACGTGACTTGTTTATTCCCGGTTACTCTGGCAATCCAGCCGTGGGGGCTACCCCGTGTTAGTTATCTGGCATTTCGGCCGTGGGGGCTACCCCATGTATACACTAGACTCGTTACCATATCGACTGCTGACTGTAGTCATGTTTATGTGCCCTGAAACTGTCAATGTCTATCATCATTGACGTGCCCCAGATCCATTAGTTCACGCCCGTCCTCTGCGGCACGGTGTGAGGTTTGTCAGACCTAAATAGCGCTATCTAACTAATGACCCGCTCGCCATTGGCCCGGCGATTAAGTCGATATAAAAAGGAGGGACTTCGTGATAGAGTTTTGGTCTAGTACGAGTTATCTGTCCGTGAGGACGAGGAATTACATTCCTGAACCATTGCTGTCCTACCCAAGGAGGACGAGGAACCCATGTTCCTTAACCCCAATTCCCGACCCCTGGGAATCCCATGCTTTGTAGAGGGTGTGAACTCACCTTGGTTTGCTCGGTAGAAACACAGAAAAGTCAAACAAGCAACGTTGTGGCTACTCACGTCCTATCATAGTTGTATCATACAAGTCAGGTTCGTAACCAAGTAGCACACGGATGTTTCCAGCACAGTGCATTCAAGTATCGTTCATGGCATACACGTTTAATCATGGCAGATCAACAATATTCACGTTCAAGTAACATACAAGGTCTATGCATTAGGCCCAAGAGTCCGGCCCAATCAATTGAGCCCGTAATGGAGTGCAAGTCCAACCAGTGTGCACATGCACCTGGTCTCGAGTCGCAACCGGACTCGCAAACACGGTTTCGGTTCGTGCTGTTTTGGTTACGAGTCGCAACTTGACTCGCAACCGAGATTTCGAGTCATAAGATTTTGTGCTTGATCCGGTGTGGTTTCGAGTCGCAACCGGGTGTTTGCGACTCGCAACCGATGTCGCAACCTGGGATTTCGACTCATCATGCAGTGGTTTCGAGTCGCAACTGGAGGTTTCGGTTGGACAGGAGCTGATTCGGTACAGTGTACTACCCAATAACATTCTGATTTCATGCACCACTATGTACTATCCTCATAAACATGTCTATTTGTCTAATCCTAACCAAAAATGGATCAAACACAACAGATTTCAAATATTCAACCACATTCATATCATGTTCACCAAGTTCTTCATACATTCATCGTGTTCATCTAATATTCAAGTATATCATCAAATGAAATCATGCACAACCTATCAACATCCATGCTATCAACACAATAAATCACTCTAATAGTAAGCTTTCGGTTCTTAACACAAGAGTATACAAATCCGGTTTAAATGAGCATTATCTAACATACATGTGAAGGCCGATTTCATGAACATCCACAACATGGTTTAAATCACTTTTAGACATAAGATATTATTAACTCATCATGTAATCAAATCCGGAATCATAGTATGATAGCTTATTAACATCATCATGCATAAACTTAACAAACCACCATATTATCAAGTCACACAAGATTCATCATCATTAACAACAACCGAAATACATAACAAGAATCACTAACCAACAAGTATCATAAACACTAACCGGTTTGTGAAAGGGTACCGAGTTGCTAAGGAAGATGAGTGAAATGGGGTGTTCGAGTGATGTCGATGAGCTCCACCGAGTCTCCTTGTGGCCACCGGTTTGATCCGAGATGAAAGGGAGCAATGTTGTAGCTTAGGGTTTAATGGTTTCTAGAGAGAGAGTAGAGGAGTGTGTGTGTTGTCCAAGAAAATGGCAAAGATGGCTAACAACCGGATTATATACTAGCTTCAAGTGCACCCTAATGGGTTTCGAAATAGGCTAAGTGTGTATGTGTGGCCCAACCGGCCCATAAGTCGTTGTTCACTCGAGACCACATGGTCTCGAGTCGGGTTCGTGTTGTCTCGGTTCATATGCATACCCGCATACATACACATAAGCATACACATAACATAACACATAATCATATAAGTTCACATGTATTCATTAAATCATCAAATTAGTTAGTCACTTAGTGTTCAAACGTACAACGAAAGGTTCTAAATTTCGAGTTGTCACAAACAGTTATCACACCAGCATCAAAATGGCTCCTTTCGAGGCTCTCTATGGTCGAAAATGTCGTTCACCAGTCTGCTGGAATGAGATCGGCGAGGCTCAACTTACTGGACCTACCCTCATTTTAGAGACAACTGACAAGATTAAGAAAGTTCGTGATAACCTTCAGACAGCTAGAAGCCGTCAAAAGAGTTACGCGGACCCAAAACGCAAGCCCTTGGAATTTCAAGTCGGTGATCGAGTTTTACTTAAGGTCTCACCTTGGAAAGGTGTGATCAGATTTGGAAAGAAAGGAAAACTTGCACCTAGATACGTTGGACCATTCAAGATCGTCGAAAGAATCGGAAAGGTAGCCTACAGACTTGAGTTACCTCCTGAACTTGGAAATGTTCATCCAACTTTTCACGTGTCCAATCTCAAAAGGTGTTTAGCTGATGAGAACCTCCACATACCACTTGACGAAATTCGTGTTGATAAAACACTAAAATTTGTTGAGAAGCCAGTGGAAATCATGGAACGTGAAGTCAAGTGGCTTAAACGCAAGCGCATTCCTTTGGTCAAAGTTCGCTGGGAAGCTAAACGTGGACCCGAGTTTACTTGGGAACGCGAAGATCAAATGAAGGCAAAATATCCGCATCTTTTCCCACGAGTTTCCTCTAAATAAATTTCGGGACGAAATTTCCATAAGTAGGGGAGACTGTAACATCTGTGCTTGTAATCTTTATGAACAGTTCAATTATCAATAAAACAATTTTATTTGATCCCAATGTTTGTTTGGTTGTGTTTTACATTTTTCATGTTTTGACTTTTATGTAATTTCAAACTCTACATCGCTTTCTGGAGAGTTATACGCAAACTGATGCGTAAACGTAATCAGTTTAATGCGAAAAATACTCCGGAATATCAACATACACTTAACATACCTTAAATAACCTTTACATAACTTAGAAATAAGTTTTGAAGGCTTTGGTATGGCAAAAACAAGTTAATTCGCTTACAGTGACTAAACTTGACAAACTACAAAAGTATGCCAGTTTGAACTATAACGAACATTCCGGAACATGACCATAAGTTAAACACACCTTAAATATCCTTTATATAGCTTAGAAATAGGCTTTGAGGGGTTCGGTGTGCTAAAATAAACTTTTGGGTCATACAGGGACTAAAAGCGTCAAAAAGTGCACAAGTTTGCATTTTCGCGCATAACTTACGTTCTGAATACCTCCGGACATCCAAAAATTTATGTAAGCACTAAAATATTTTATTTTAGTGTTTGGCATAAGAAAAATCCATTCGTCACGCAATTTAGATCTTTTTTCGCGCTTATGCGCATTCCGTTGGAATTAAGCGAACATCGCGATCGTACGACCAAACGAACTGACATCCGGCATATTTTTGAGCATGTTTCATGTCCACAATGTTTAGGCATCCTTGTGGAGCCTTGAAAATGATTTAACGATCCTTAAACATGTCGGAAATGGCCTTAATACGCAACGGGGACTGAAAGGTGAACATTAGAAAGTGTTTGCTGATCAGGGGGGCCCTAGCGTGACACCTAGCCCCCTTGGCGTCACGCTAGGCCTCTTCTGATCAGCAAAAGCCATTTTAAACACATGTTAACAGCCCCTAACACCCTCCAAAGGTCAAGTGCCACATGTTAATCTCTTATGGTGGCCAAAATCAGCTACCACAACATTCCAACAAGTGTAGGGATGTGATCATTCCCTCTTCTCCAAGAAACGATCCTAACGGTGGACCGAAAACTATAAATACCCACCTCCACCCTTCACTTTTCCTCACAAGAATCTGATCTAATGTGCTCTAAGTTGAAACCTTTGTTTCATACCTGAGCTATTTTGATCTAGATTAGCATTCGGGGACCCTTTGTAAGTGTTCCTTCGTTCTTTTATTGCTTTTCGAGTCCGAAAGTCAAACTTTGTTTGACTTTCTGCATTGACCAGTTTATGGTCAATGCGAAGTTCGTTTGAACTTCGCAACGTGAGCGTAATCACGATGGTTATAGTCCCTTGTGACTGTGCCTACTGATTACCACGTTGTCTAGGGTCGTAAGGGTAAGCGATCTAATAAATCGCTTATACCTTCGAACCCGACCCATTTGGTCGATCATTAGGATCCGACCAAACACATTAGGTGACCATAGTATATAGGGAATAACCTTCCGAGGTTATACCTTATGGTCGCTTCGTTTAAGTAGTTGTATGATAGGTAGTTTATATGCCTTAGGTAAATTACCAAAATACCCCTTTGAGGCCAAAATTCATTTTAAACATATGTAACATAACTTTTGACATCTAAACTGATTTGACAACAATATTAGACATGTTAAGGCATATGTTACTTGTCATAGGACTAGTTAGGGGGTTCGAACGCGTTTCACGCGAACGACGCGTTAAAGTAGCATAAGCTACCTAAACGGGTCGTAAGCACTTATGTTAGGTTTCATTTAGTATGTAGGCTTTGTTAAACCATATTACACGAGTCTCCATACTCGTTTGGTTTACGAACCCTCATTCTATCCGATCCTCCGATTTAGGTCCGGTTTATTAACATAGTTGCCTATATTAGGTGCCGTTTGATTCCGAGATCTCTAGCATTGCTTGGTGGTTATCTTAGGACTTCTGAGCAATCTCAAGTGAGTACATAGACCCCTCTTTTACTATTTTCCAAACATTTTGGGGTGAAACACATGTGCCTACTTGTTACTTCCGTGCCTCTCATGCTTTCACATCATATACTTGCTATGTTCATTAGTACACTATTAGTACATTGTTTTACATTACATTTCATGCTATGTATGTCCATTGTGTGCATACTTAGCACATTGTTCTACATTACATCTCATGCTATGTATGTCCATTGTGTGCATACTTAGTACATTGTTTTACATTACATTTCTGCTATGTATGTTAACTGATAGCATGCTAGCACATTGATTTACATGACTTTTCTGCTTTGTATGTTAACTTAGCATACTTAGTACATTGTTTTCACATGACTTGTATACAATTGCTATAACATTTGGTTTGCACAAACGAGACTATTATACGTTCATTAACATTAGCTACGCCGCTCGGTAGTAAGTACTGGTACCATAGGACTTGACAAATCCCATTCCTAACATCTCGGGTTTGTTTGGATGTAAGGAATGACTGAATCCGAAAACATTTCTTTTGATAACCTTGACTAAAAGGGTTATCCGACTGTCTCAAGGCTTGAATGTATGCGTTAACTTACCACATAAATGTTTGTATCAATGTAACATGCATCACTTTGCAAAACATAACTTTTTGATATATTCAAAATACTTTGTTTTGTACATTTCTACATTTGGATTATGGGACAATACTTTACTTACAATACATAACATTTGTTACACATTACTTGACTACATTTGGACTTTTCAACATTTGACATGGTTTATACAAGGACTTTTGGACAATTGGTTTAAACATAGACATTATACATGGTTGGTTGGTTTAAGTGACTTAAGTAACGAGATGTGAGTAATATGATACAAGCATGGTGGATACGCCGCCGGTACTTCCTATATATAAGTGTTTGTATTATATTACATATCATAGCGTTATTTAAATCATTCATTTTGGACTTATACATTTTACACAAGTAACGTGTTTTCACAAGACTTTGGTTTACAATACAGTTTAATTTATACAACTCATTTTACATGGTTATTCATTTAACCATACATTATTCTCTTATTTATACATATCATCTGAACTTATTGTTTTTCAAGCGATTTACAAAACAAATCAAATTACAAGGTTCATGACTAAACATTTTCTTAAACTTAAGTCATGAATCCAATTTTCACAAACCTATGTAACTCACAGGCATTTTTATGCTGACGTACCTATTTTCACCTGTGTTTTCAGGAGCTTTTGCGTAGGATGATGATCATGACACTAGGGCGGACCTATGCCTTAGAGACATAAAATGAAGATAGAACTAGTTTAATTATGTTCTGAACTCTTTAATTTTTGTTTAAGACATTGTAACTCTATGTTGATAAATAAAATACAACTTTGAATGCCATGGTTATGAAACAATTAATTCTGTTACAACACTCCCCGACGTTTTCTGCCACGTTTTGTATGTTATACGTGGTCGGGGTGTGACATATCCCCCACCTCTGTCCAACAAAGAGGTGACCGGCATTTACGCCCGTACAATGCCTCGAACGGAGCAGCTTTAATGCTGGTGTGGTAGCTGTTATTGTATGAGAATTCCACAAGTGGCAGATGCTTTTCCCAGCTGTTGCCAAAGTCGATTACACATGCACGAAGCATGTCTTCTAAGGTTTGAATAGTGCGCTCAGACTGCCCGTCCGTCTGAGGGTGATACGCTGTGCTCATGTCTAATTGCGACCCAAAGGATTTGTGCATTGCTTGCCACAGTTCTGAAGTAAAACGTGCATCACGATCCGAGATAATGGAGGTGGGCACCTCGTGCCTCGAGACAACTTCCTTAAGATATACGTCTGCTAGGGTGGAGAACTTATCCGTTTCCTTGATAGCTAAGAAGTGTGCAGACTTTGTGAGTCGATCCACGATCACCCAAATAGTGTCATTCCCGCGCTGAGATCTAGGCAGGCCGGTAACGAAATCCATGGAAATTTGCTCCCATTTCCATTGTGGTATTTCTGGCTGTTGGAGTAGGCCTGAGGGTTTTTGGTATTCAGTCTTGACTCTCGCACAAGTCAAACACTTGCTGACGTAAGTTGCTATGTGGGCCCTCATGCTAGGCCACCAATACGTGGTTTTGATATCGTGGTACATCTTATCTGAACCAGGATGTACCGAGTAGCGAGACTTGTGTGCTTCCTCCATCACAAGCTCTCGTAGGTTGCCATAGAGTGGGACCCAAATGCGTCCTGTTACATAGTATGCACCGTCTTCCCTTTGTTCTAATCGTTGCCTTGAGCCACGTAGGGCTTCAGCCCTGGCGTTTTCTGGTTTCAATGCCTCCACCTGAGCATCTCGTATCTGGGAAGGAAGGCTAGACTGTATAGTAAGTTGTAAAGCTCGCACGCGCTTAGGCGTAGTGTCCTTTCGACAAAGGGCATCAGCCACAACATTGGCTTTGCCAGGATGGTACTTGATTGTTGGAGCGTATTGTGATCTACACTTTGTCTTTCCCGTTTTGTGGGGTCTGGTACCCATTGTCGTCTTTCAAGATGGAATTACTCGAACACTATGGGATTCACTTTTCCCAGGTTCATCCTCTTGCTATTTTTAAGGATCGTTCATTTTGAGTTGACTTGTGCTTCGTTTTCCGGTGTTCTAACTGTGTCGTTGTTTCGGCGTTTTTATCGTTTAAGGTCCGATGAAGATTGGTTTACTTTCGAGAAGAGAAAGGATAGTGTTTTCTTGCCCTGTTATTCCTTTATGCCTACTACTACGTATCCTAAGGCGTGGAAGAACCGATTCATCTTTGTCTCTCATGCGTTGTTATATGAGCCCCTCCCGGCTAGGGATGCCGCCACTATTATTGATGATGAGGTTCCCTCCTTGTCGAATGTTGAGGCTTCTTATGGAAACTGATGTGTGAGAATCCTACCCGTGCTTTCAATTTTTCTGAAGGGATATTAGCGATGTGGGGGGGCTGAGATGTCACACCCCAACCAATGGCGGAATCATCGGAGTGGGACTTGTTCAAGATTGTAAGAGACTTCATAACACTATTTGTGACAATATTTAATTCAACCGATTTCATTTCATAGATAAATAGTCAAAACATTACAAGAAATTCAAATAACAACATTGTTCAAACATAACGATAACAAAATTGATACAACACTTTAAAGCTAAATGTCTAAGTGAGTATCTAGGCATCTTTGTTATCCATTTTCATAGCATCATCAATCATCAACCTGTAACATGTTTAAAATACAATTCAATGCAAAAGCAAAGGCGAGTATACAAGTTTAAGAATAAGTATAAGTATAAAAGTTTAAAATGAATCCACATGGCAACTTAGTTTATACGAGATCAACCTAACATGGCATGCAATATTTCTAGCCAATCCTCTGTTTACGCAACAATGATATAATTCAACATGACCACTAGTTTACGGGTGGTGCATTACTCCTATAGCGCTATACATGTCAAATGGAGGCTCGTGAAAGCTAATGACTAAAACATATCACATAAGTATGGTCCACGTATAAGCATCAAGTATCACAACATAGTATTCATGTATAAGGATTGTTTTCGTGCATTGCATAAAGAATAAGTTTAAGTGTAGTTTAATAGTTAAACATGTTACACCCCAAAAAGTGGTAAACATAAAAAGGGGGTTGCGGGTATACTCACATAATTGCTAAGTCTTCCGATTATCCAAGTATTGACGAGTGTGCGAGTTTGGGAGGACGGAACACCGAGGTCACCCTATAAGGGCAAACGATGGTGCATGAGTAAAAGGAATTATGACGGAGGATAGGAAGTGAAATCTAAAGTATAACTTGCTGATATATATATATATATTCGTATAGAGTATACATAGTTTAGGTAATAATTCTAAATTAATACCCATCAAGAGTATTATAGAAATGTTGTCAAAATAACTATGCATTTATATTTATTTTTATAAAAATTGTTTGAATCCAATACGTTTTCATTAGTGGTTCGACTCTATATAAAAAATATATATTTTTAACGAAAATCGGACAGAGTTTCCTCTGTTTCTGGACGTTTCCGACAATACTAGTTGTCGTTATAATTTTCAAAACTCAACAATTTCAATGACAATATATGATATATAATTGTATAATTCTATGTATGATTACATACCAGTTAAAAGGTTCGGTTTCACGATTATACATTAACAACTATAATTTATATTCGCGTCTTTTATTAAATTGAGTCTCGTGTTTAACCGTTGACCCGACTGTTGACCGGGTTTGATCAGATGACTAATGTTGACCGAGTCAAAACTGAACCGAGTCTCCAATCTTGAACCAAGTTAACCCACGCTGTAAAACCCAAGCCAGCTGAAATAAAAAAAACAAGCGGTACTTGAATCGAGACAAGAAAACTGACCAATCGGAAACAAAATCAAAACAAGAAACATGAACCTGGGACTGATGGTGTCGCTGACGAGTTCGCCGGAAACCCGGTGACTCAAGTCGATGTTCTGACCGAGTCTCAAACCTGAACCTGACCTCGTCAGCTTGAACTGATCCGAAAGACAGAACAGAAACAAAATCAGATCCAGACCACACCGGAACCGCCACCGCCATCTGCAGCGTCTGTCGCCGTCGTTTGCGGCGCCTGCTGCCGCCGCCGCCGTCTGCTTCTCTCTCTATATATCTCTCTCTCTCTCGCTTCCTCTCAGTCCTCCGCCACCGCTGAGCACCACCACCACTGGTGGTGCTGCTGTCGTTGTTGTTTATCGGGGAGAGGGGAACAGAGTAGAGGGAGAAGGAGGGTGATGGTGGTGCTGATCGAGAAGAAGGAGGTGGTTGGGTGGTCGTCGGCCGAGCCACGTCGGAGAAGAAGGAGGTGAGGGGTGTTGTGAGTGAAAGAGGGAGGTGAGATGGAGGCTTGTCTGTTTATTGGGTGTGGCTCACCGGAAAGGCAGCGCCGGAAGGGTAGCCGGAACCCTAATCCGATGACCAGATTCTAGAGAGATGGAGATAGGGAGGTGAAAAGTTTAGTTTGTGAGGTTTGCACATATAAACGAGAGATGTGTAGGTTTCTTGCATCTCAGTTTTAAGAAAAACCCAATATAGTCCCTTAATTTTGAAAGGTTTAAATAATTTGTTGACATACTTAGTTTAGGTTCATAACATAGTTGACCAAACTAACTAGGTTATGTATTTTATATAAGAACTAATCTTTACAATTAAATTAACCGAGTTAGTTTGTATCCTTTCCTAACATTAAAATTTTACGAGACTAACTAGATTATTATAAAAATTAAACTTTTAAATAGTAAAAATCAGTTAATTTAATTAATTAAACCATGAATAAATACCCATTTTTATAACGAATTAGATTAAAGATAAGGATTTTTCGACGATTAAAACGAAACGACGTATACTAGGACACAAAGTTTCCAAAATTGGGAATATGAACAATGGTTTCTAAATATGGAAAGTTATGAAAACGCGGAGCGTTACAGTCTCCCATCCTTTAGGAAATTTCGTCCCGAAATTTATTCAGAAGGAAGACTTGAAAGGGTTTTGGCAAACAGAAGATGATTGCTTAAAATTGAGGCTTTGGATTCTGAGACAACAGAGAATAATTGAGGTATAAGGGTGAACGATTGATCTAATAAACGATTATGAGTATAAGAATAGCATAAGTACCTGATAAACGAACGTAGTGTGCTAAGAATGAGGTCTCGTCATGGATAGTCGGATATAATGCGTTTGTGAGTTGTTTAAAGTTTGAATTAGGCCCAAAAGGTCTGCAAAACACTGAATTCCTCACGGCACGTTTTACTAAAGTTTGGTAACATGGTGAAAACACTTATATATATAGGATGTACCAGCGGCGTATCCACCATGTTTTGACCATATTACGTCCGTTTCGTATTCGGTGTCATGTTACATTCCGTGTCTTACCATTCGCAGTAGTACACTCTATGGTTCTCATACGCCCATCGCTATAATCCTGTGTGCATCCGCGATTATACCGATCGTCGCATGATCCGCATAGCTTGTACTAGTTGCGTATGAATTTAAGGTATTCATAAATTTTGAAAATAAGATTGCGTGTGCATAGAAATGTAGCATATAAGCATGTTTGCGTTCCAAATAGTATAAGGCCAACGTGAGCGAATCCCTCGGGTTTCGCCCGCGTATAGGTGCAAAAGTATAAATTTGGGTAAAAAGCATCAGCATAGTATAAGTTTAAATACGAATACGTATGTGAGCATAAACACAAAACGTATGACAAGAGTGTGAGCATAAGTATAAGCATAACATGTATGAAAGTGAGTATAAAATGTGAATACAACCATGAGTATAAGTATAAACACAGAGCGTATGAGTATGAATACGAGTATAACTGTGAACATAATATGTATGAGCATAGATGTGAACGTGAATATAGGTGTAAAACATGAAGGTTTAAGTATGAATAAAATATATGTGTATGAATATAAGTGTAACAAAGTTGTACAAGTGTAAATGAAAACATAAAATGTCTAAATCATGAATATGAATGTAGTATAAACATGAATGTATGTATAAACGTGAAACGTATGAATTTCGAATCATGAGTATAACATAAATGTGTAAGTGTGAACATAAGTAAAGGCATAAAATGTATAAGTATGGATCTAGGAAATAATGATTTTGTTTATAGTATAAATCGAAATGCACGAGTTTATGCGCGTAAAAGATCAAAAGTTTCGAGTATGAAAGAGAAAGGGAACGAGTGACACGCGTGAGATTGTTGTGAGATATTGACTAAAACGCGTAAAATGGTATGCATATATAGTTGTTTACGCAAAACGTGAAGTAATATAGATTGAGTTGTCAGGAAATGCAGAATCTAGTTTGTGAATGTAAGGGAATATAAAACAGTTATTGGTTACGTGAAACGTACTTTGTAAAAAGGATGGAATGCTACCACGGTTTTAAAAGAGATTACCTAAGTTGAAAATTTGTCGGTCCTTATGAAGTTTCCTTGCCCATGTGTTTTGAATTTAATTGACGTATCGAGTGAGGTTTTGAAAAGTTCTAGAGATTAAAAAGTCCGCATCGTCTTAAGTAACTTTGTATTAGAAAATTTTGGAAATTTACAGATTCTTGTGAAAAAGTTGATCCTTAAAAAAAGGAATTTGATATGTGAACTTAGTGATCGTGAAAGGTGTTTTTAATAAAAATATTTCGTTGATCCTGAAAAGATTTTTGATGGCGATCGAATAATATTTGTAATACTTTGTATGAAAAGTTGGTTTGTTTATCAATTGAAAAACAACGATCTTTAGTATAATGATGCGAGATGAGTGCATTTTAGTAATTACGTGGAATACGAAATTTTGTGAGCAATGGATTTATTAGACCGACTAAGTTGGTGAGTAACATTTCGTGAAGTTTTGAAAGTCGAGGAACAAGCGTTTATGGAAAAGTTACAAATTTTGTGTGTGTGAGCTATATGAAAATAGATTGTAAGATAAGAATTTCATTTATATAAACAATACCCTTTGAAATAATTAGAGATTTGACTAATGTTAAACGACTTAGATATAATCATGATCGTGTTTAGAAAATACAGTCTATAAAAAGAAAGAATTGGTAACGATCACCTAGGTAAGGGAATCACCCCTAATCCGTTGGTGAGGTCGTTGTAAGATGAGAAAAGAAGCGGAGTCAATTGTCAAGGTAAGGAAATCACTCCTATCTCGATGATATGTCTCCATTCGTTGTCACAAAAGTGTAAATAAAATTTCGTGAAATTATGCATGCTAGTAATGTATAAGTATGAAAAGTATTAGTATAATGTATGCGCAAAAGTGAAAACTCAAAAATGGTTCGAAGTTGACAAGAGTGAGTTTCATCATAAAAGATCGAAAATAATAAAGCGTAAGCTTGATAAGAAGAAATTTGGATGGTTCCTAAACGGAACGTCGACTGTCGCAACCCCCGATCCCTATTTCCTCGGGAACGGGCGGCCGCGAGCCAGTTTCGGTGGTATCTGGTATTGTCTAATTTTTGGCAGCGGAATTTTCATCAGGACCGTAGTTAGGAAATATTTGATCAGAGTAAAATACCACATTTTCATAATATTAAACATATGGGATAAAACCCAAGTTTGCAGTACACACATTTTCATAGGAATAAATCCTATTTTATTTAATAAAAACATCTATTTTATTTTAGGTAACTTTATTGCCACTTTTCCAAGCCTTCAGTGCTGTCCAGCTGGCTTCTATTTGGCTTTCACATTTTTTACCTGAAACGCGTTTAAAAACATTTTGTCAGTGGGAAATACTGGTGAGTGAATCCCAGTTCAATCAAGTTTTAATAAAAACCATTGTACAGTATTGAGGGCGGTCTCGCAAGTATATTTGTTTCCAAGTCATATCAATTCCCACCCACGGTACTGTCAGATCCGACTTGTGGAAATGTTACCCCTCGCAAGGCAGTAACAAATTTTGTATACAAAACCCCAACATACCGATGATAATTGTATCCTTACAAATACTCAATAACTGTTTAATATATAATTAATCGTGTGAGGTTTTGTAAAAACAATTTACAAAAAGGAGATTACTCACAAAAAGGTTTTCACAAAAAGAGGATTACTCACTTTGCTGTCTTAGAATTTTCTGTAAGGATTTCCTGGGAATAATCTATAAATTTACACAAATGCACACGTGTTAGTATAATAACCCATTTTAACATTAGCAATACCCTCCCCGAGACGGCATTTCAACGACTACGTCGGGCAGAACCACGACAGCCGTTATGGAACCCTAGATCAATCGGGCAGAGTATCTAATACGTATCCAGGGGTTATGATACTTACAACGGAGCAGAACTTCGCTATTTAGGGGGTATTATACCCGAGTATAATGCTTATTCTGTGACAACCCGCACTAAACCAGGTATCCGTACAACTTAATCACTGATTAATTACTGCTTAATTACTGTGCTTGTTTGAACTAGCTGATGAACTGCTACTTGAAATACTGATACATGAACTTACTTGCATCATACTTGCTTGCTGTCACTACATTATTTATATACGGCACCTTAGTGACAAACATGATGCACAAAAGCACAGTAGCACAATAAACGGATACCCAGTGAACATGCTGATAAGCCAGCATCAGGCAAACACTGCCTCCAAGGCCTAGAAGAGCCTGAGATATCTGACTACACTGGTAGTGAGTGTAGGGTTATAAGGGTTGTGGAACTGCGTCTCTAGGAATAAGATACACTGATTGGTTGTGCCTAAAAACGTACTTTAAGTACAAAACACAGCACTTTAATAATTAAACCAGCTTCTAGCTGACTAGTAAAGTGCCAGAATATGGGGAAAATACTACTAGACACTTTCTAAAGTGTTGGAATTGAATTGTGTCACTAAAAAGTAACAATAACGACACTTTAAAGCTTTTGTAACGCTTTAACGGATTACTATCCAACCGAACAACCGGACTTTACCCGGGACATGAAAATATTACTATTTTCACTATTTATATTTTTCTGAGCCAGTTAGGGTCCCTGATTACCCTAACACCCGTCATAACACGCCATACTTAACTAACTAAGTTAAACACTTAGTTAACCTACTTAACTTAAACTTTACCCTAACTAACCTAGTTACAATCGAACCAACCCCCCCCCCCCCACATCATAACCGGCCCCAAAACTATGGGGGACACACAAGTACAAGGTTGATTATTTTATTTAAGTGTGTTTAGTATCTTTGTGACATAAAACCCAATGGATAATCACCTCTTAATTTGTCTATAAAATAAACACTTAACACATGTTCATTATCACATCTCACCATAACTCAAAACTACTCTCTCCCTCCCTATCCACTCTCGGCCGAACACCCCAGCCCCCTTACACCCACTTTCGGTCCTTGATCATTCCATTCCAAGTAGATACAAGCTTCACGGGTCGCGTATTAGGAGCTTTGGAGCAAGCGGAACACGAAGGACCTCTTCCGTTAGCTTTTATCCACCCACTTTCCGTCAAGATTCTTCCCTAGCCCCGAGCTAGAGGTATAACACTTAAAACTCACTCTTGAACGTATCTAAAGTGGTTAAAAGGATTTTCGTCGGTTAAATATCGATAACATACTTTTTGAAGCATAAAAGTCTAGTAAAAACACTAAAATGATGGTTAATAGCTTGTAACTTGTGTAAAAGTTGTAGTACTTGGAATTTGTGGTTATTGAGACCCGATCTATGATGTGGTAGCTCGGATCATCGTTTAACCCAACTTTGTAAGATCATTGATCTTAACATAAGCTTGTTTTGGTTAGTACAAGGGTTAAAAGGTGAAACTCTACCACACATGAGACATGAACTTGTGTAGAAATATTTTACTTGTGTAAAAGTGATTCAACTTGTACAATGGTGTTCAAAACTAGCGGATCTACGTATCTGCAAGTGGGATTTTCAAAGAACCACACGTTAAAGAAATCATGTTTTCTAAAAAGATGGATCTTACACTAACAAACATGATTTTATAAACCACAAGTGTGTAAACACTTGTGAAATGAAAAGATCCGACAAAGAACTAGATTTGTCACTTGTTACTAGAAGTTGTAAAGACGGATTTCTCTAAACACGAGGTTTTTACAAGATTAAAGTTACCTTATATAAAGATCTACAAATATAAAGGGGATTTACATTATAGATGCGGAAAAACTACAAGTTCATGCGATTATGCGATTTACATACTTATCGACTAGTTTGATGTGTCGGAAATTGTTTGATTGAATAAAGAAGTTGTTGAATTGATTTGTTAAAAGAAAATGATACGCTTGAAAGCGTGGCCACCTCCAGTTACAGAGGAAACTCTGGCGAAATTTTCTAAAAACCTAACACTTAGAATTATTTACACAACAAGTGTTAGAACTATTTTTGACATATTTTCGAAACATAAATTTCGCCAGAACTATATTTTACTAAATATTCGGAGGTGGGATTTTCACTAAGTTAACGTGATAAATATGTTTGTCACAACACTGTTATTGATTATTTTGTGAAATTACATAAATATTATTTTAGAGTGAAAATAATATTTACAAGCGTTAATGATCCCAAAACTTTGCGAACGCTTTCACCATGAATATATAAGTTACACCGGTAATTACATTACCACAAGATTGATAAAACGTAACTTACGCACATGTATTGTATCCCCCATCCTTGGGAAGGAGATTAACTACCAAGTATTTACAAAAGTAAACACGAAATAGTTGTCTAACTATTTCCCAAAGACTTAAACTATAAAGCTAAGGCACGGCCGTCCGTCTAATAGAATTAGCACTTGTAGGTCGTTGCACAGCTTTCTGTTTCAGAGACACTTGGTAGAGACGCGCATTCACTGTGAGTTCATGTCCCCCTTTTCTCTAACTGTTTTCAGTTTTTCTTAACTGCGGGGGTGAAATACATGTTACTATGATTACGAGTACTTCTTATACGGTATGGTTAGCGTAAGGAGGTGTTTTATTCCGATCATGTGAGTGGGTAGGAGCATATGAGGCCATTAGTCCTCATGTCGGGACCAAGGGACAGGAGCGGTAGATCTATCTGGGTGTAGCGAGCCCAGCCCCAGGCCAAACTAGAAACGGACCTTGGGGTGACTTTGTCCACATATAAATGCCGTGGCAAAATCTGCTAGGTTTGAGTCTCCCTATTTGCACTTCACATATGTCAGTGGCCTTGCAAACCATTGGTGATCACAAGTCCCCTTATTGGCTACATACCACGATTATTTCTGTACTCACAAAAGTTTACTTACTCATAAGTGTTTTACATACTCACTTACACATGAACTCGCTCAACATTATTGTTGATTTTTCAACTTACATGTATTTCAGGAAATTAACGAGATCTGGCACGGTATGGCATGTTTTCCGCTGCACTAGTTTCCAAGGTCATCCGGGGTTTAGGGGATGTGTCTCTTTCCTGGACAAGACACAATCCTTAAACCATGTCTATGTTATGTTTCAGTTTGTAATGTTTGTTGAACAAGATTATGGTTGTCAGGGTATGTTAAAACAATGGTTTTGTGTTTGGTTTTCAAAACTTAATGGATGATCTTGCATGTTTTTAACTCATATAGCTTTGTTATGATTAAGCTATGGTATTAAGAAGTCACACCAAAATTTACCACGCTTCCGCAAAGCCAGGGTGTGACAGCTTGGTATCAGAGCTCTGATCATAGCGAACTAGGATTCTTTCTCGAGTCTAGACTATGATCACTAGGGCTCTCACGAAAACATTTTCCTGCATACCACTTAAGTCCAGATCCAAAACTTTTTACAAACAAATGTTGAGCACATTTTATTAATTATAGGCTCAGCTTGGAGGGCTGAGGCTCGGTCTGGAGGATCGAGGTGATCAAGGTAGTTGAGCACGTTGGTTTATTATAGGATCGATCTGGAGGATCGAGGCTCGGTCTAGGTGACCGAGGTAGTGGGCTAGCAAGGCTAGGAAGAAAAGACTCAGCTTGGAGGGCTGAGGCTCGGTCTGGAGGATCGAGGTTTGGTTTAGGTGAAGGATAGAGCAGTCTTGTAGACTGGATGGAATTGGCTAGTAAAACTAGGAGAATTACGTGATACCTTACGTGGGGACTAATGTGATTACTTGATTTATGATTGACTATTTGTGCATGTTTGTGTATATGTTACAGACACATGGATTCTGCAGACACTGGTGGTTCAGGCACCACAGGCCCTAGGCCTATCGTTTCAGACGACCTTGAGTCATCGGAGCACGAGGTTTACACGTCCGACTTCACTAGCACAGATGAGGACGATTTTCAGCCTTTTGCACTACCTGACGGTGCTGGCGAGCTCGCAGATGGTCCTATCGCCGGGGATCTACCACTTGCATTGATCCCTGCTCCTATACCGCTTGCTGCGTACCCAGCTTACGATTTACCCATCGACGACGAGGATGATGATGTCGATATGTTTGATGAGGAGCCTTTCGAGGAGGATGATCAGGGCGAGGCCCTTCCTGCTGCCGATCCCTTGTTGATCGCAGATGCTCCTGCCGCAGAGTCACCTGCTCACTCCCCAGTCGCGGACTCCTTTGAGTCTGTGGCCTCTGTACCCACACATGTCCAGAGTGCGCAGCACTTCTCTCATGGATCAGATTCTGATCAGGCATCTTCTGTTGCCCCTATCCCCAGTTTCACTTTCGACCACGATGATGAGGGGGATTCCGATCCTATGTTTCCCCCAGGATTCGACCCTGATCGTGACATAGAGTTTGTTCCCATGGATCAGTTTATGGAGGATCCAGTAGACGCTGTTGACCTATTTGATCCTATTGACCCAGATTTTGAGTTTGAGATGGCTTTTGATGACTTCGAGCCTGCCGTTGCTCCTGAGCAGGCAGCCGCTCTAGACCTTATACCCGAGCATGACCCAGTACATGCTGATATCCCTTTTGAGCCTGTTGTTGCTGATCTCCCTGTAGATGTTCCTGTGATTGAGGGCGATCATGTTGCTGTTGATCCCATTGTTCCTTTACCCGTTGGTGATATACCTGCTGACCATCCTATAGAGCACCTTGCACCCGTTCACCCCGTTGTTGCTCCCTTACTTGATCCCGTCCCACTAGAGCCCGGACATGCACTGTTCGCGGCACATATGGATCCACCGGATGAGTCCGCACAGCACGGTTGGATACCGGCTGATGAGGATGTTCCACCTTTTCCTCCACAGATTCCTGTTGCACCACATATTGACTTTTCATTTCAGGTTCCTATGTTTGTACCTCCAGCAGGGCCTGGAGAGGGTTCTTCAGCTCACCCTGATGGGCATGTACCGATGCCTATCCCTTTCATGCCTCAGACGTCATCCGTTCCACCCACTTCTACTCCATTTCACGTGGCACCTTTCGACCCCACTAGCGAGCCATTTCTTTGGGCACCTGGCTCTGGTATGCCACCTACTGACCCCTACCATGCTTTTCACGTGGGACACACTATTGAGGACGTCTTGATGTCCTTTGTTGCACAGCACGAGTCCCACACACAGCGTATCCAGGAGCTCGAGAGAGCTCGGCTATCTTGTCAGTGTCATGGTCAGACACCCTCCCCTCTACAGCCGTTTCGACCATTATCTCCAGATATTGCTGCTCGTCTCTTTGCTTTAGAGCAGCAGATTGCTTCCATTATCCGTACACAGCGAGCCCAGGAGGAGGACTGGCTCCAGTTACGACGTTTGTTTTACACTCACTTTCCCCCTCCTCCACCACCATCTGCATAGAGCTCACCAGTTACTGATTAGGTAGACGAGGATGAGAAGACGGCGATTGTTGGATTGCGCAGCATTTTGGAGACCACTTTATGATTTTGACTTTTGTTGGCATGTACTTGATGTTGTATTTGACACTGATTTGTTATGATTTTTGGACAGGGGTGATGTAGCCCCTAGTTGATGGATGATTGTATGACACTATGATGTACTGATACACTTACTCTGTGGTCTTGATACATGGCAATCGCAGTATTCTCATCATATCTGTTTCGCTTGATTACTTATTTGCATTATTATGTTATGAGATGTGGTGTGATTGATATTTGTGATGTATTGATAACATGAGATGTTATGTGTTATTACTATTACTATCATAGTAAAGCGTACGTATTATAACATGGGATTTTTACTATGGCCTGACCAACGTGAACACATCTTTTAGAAGATGCCGCCGAAACGCCCAACACCAATGCCTACTAATGAGGCAGAGCTACAGCAAGTCATTGCAGCTGCCATAGCACAGTACGCAGCATCTCAGCCAGGAGGGAGCGGAAGTGTTAACCAAGGCAATAACAATCCACCTCACGGTAATACCAAGCCATATGGACCTACCATGAACTAGTTGGATATTTTAGCGATGATGCTAATGCCAATCACATGTTTTAAACATACGTGCAGGATGCACCTACAAGCAGTTTTTAGACTGCAAACCGGTCAACTTCGATGGCACAGGAGGTGCAGTTGCCTTTACCCGCTGGGCTGAGAAAACCGATTCTGTTTTACGCATGAGCAAGTGCGCAGAGGATCAGCAAGTCACATACATTTCAGGGCTGTTTCTAGATGGAGCCCTATCCTGGTGGAATCTACAAGTACAAACCTTAGGCGAAGCTGCTGCCTACGCGCTGACCTGGAACGAATTGAAAGAACTTATGCGCAAAAAGTACTGTTCACGCGCAGAAATTCAAAAGTTGGAAACTGAATTTTGGCACTTAAAGATGGACGGTCCAAAGGTTGCAGAATACGTCCAAAGGTTTCACGACTTATCTCAAGTGGTTCCTTACATGGTTACACCTGAATATAAGCGAATCGAGCGTTTCATTTGGGGCTTGGCTCCCCAAATCATAAGTATGGTGACCTCTTCAAAGCCTGCGACAATTACTGAGGCGATTGATTTGAGCGTGGCTCTCACAGAAGAGGCCATTCGTCTGAACAAGTTTGGTGATGCCAAGGCAAAGGAGAAAGAGACTCATGTTGAGTCGTCAGGAGGTAACAAGCGGAAGTTCTCAAACTTCAAGCAGGGCGCCAGTGTGGCGGTTAAGAAAGGAGGATCAGCTAGCAGTGTAAAGAAAGGAAAAGGATACCAGGGCACCCAGCCCAAGTGTAACAACTGTCAACGTCACCATACTGGCCATTGTAATGTGAAAGTATGTGAAGCATGTGGAAAGCTGGGCCACTCGAAAGATTCTTGTTGGGCTAGTGCTGGCCGAGGAGGCCAGGGAGGATATGGAAACAAAAACAATAATCGGGGTGGCATTGGGGATCTCCCGCAAGGAAACTATGGAGGAAACAGAAATCAAGGAAACAATGCTAACCAAGCGGGCGCAGTGAATCGTAATCCGGGGAATGATCAAGCTGGTGGAAACGGGCAGAGACTTGGATGCTATAACTGCGGTGAAATCGGGCATTTTAAGAAAAACTGCCCAACGTTGAACCAAGCCCGTGGAAGAGTATTCCAAATCGAAGCTAGGGAGGCGCGCCAGGATCCCAATGTTGTTACTGGTACGTTCCCTGTGAACCAACGCTATGCATCCGTTTTATTTGATACTGGTGCCGATTATAGCTTCGTATCGTTAGAATTTAAGAACATGCTTGGGTTAGCCGCTAATAAGTTAGATATTCCCTACTCGATCGAATTAGCTAATGGAAAATTAGTTGAAGCCAACGAAGTGATCAGAGGCTGTGTGATAGAATTGGGAGAACGTGAGTTTACTTTGGATCTACTACCAGTCCAGTTGGGAAGCTTCGAAGTGGTGGTAGGAATGGATTGGTTATCAGGCAACAAGGCTGAGATTGTATGTCACGAGAAAGTTGTTCGTATCCCAACCGATGATGGTGAGACAATTGTGGTTCACGGAGAGAAGCGTGACACACCGCTAAGATTTATCAGCTGCTTGAAAGCAAGGAAGTGTTTATAGAAAGGATGTGTTGCTTTTCTGGCACACATCGTGGATAAGAAGGCCGCTGAGCCAAGAATTAAAGACATCCCTGTCGTAAGGGAGTATCCAGAAGTCTTCCCAGAAGACTTGCCTGGATTACCACCTCAGAGGCAAGTAGAGTTTCACATTGACTTAGTTCCAGGCGCCGCGCCTGTAGCTAAGGCACCTTATAGACTTGCTCCGTCTGAGATGCAGGAATTGTCGACACAACTTCAAGAGTTGTTAGACAAGGGTTTTATCCGACCAAGCTTCTCGCCTTGGGGAGCTCCGGTCCTGTTTGTCAAGAAAAAGGACGGAAGTTTCCGCATGTGTATTGACTACAGAGAATTAAACAAGCTGACGATCAAGAATAGGTACCCTCTGCCAAGAATCGACGATCTGTTTGATCAACTGCAAGGCTCGAACTATTATTCAAAGATCGATCTTCGATCTGGATACCATCAGTTGAGGATTCAAGAGGAAAGCATTCCAAAGACAGCCTTCAGAACTCGTTATGGACACTACGAGTTCCTTGTTATGCCATTTGGTCTGACAAACGCACCTGCAGTCTTTATGGACTTAATGAATAGGGTTTGCAAGCCATACTTGGACAAGTTCGTGATTGTATTCATCGACGACATCTTGATTTATTCAAAGACGAAGGCTGAACACGAACAGCATCTAAGAGCCATTCTAGAGCTACTGAAGAAGGAACAACTGTACGCCAAATTTTCCAAGTGCGAATTTTGGCTACGAGAAGTCCAGTTTCTTGGACATGTGGTTAATGGAGATGGAATCCATGTTGATCCCACAAAGATCGAGGCAATCAAGAATTGGGAAACGCCTGCGACGCCAACCGAGATTCGACAATTCTTGGGTTTGGCTGGCTACTATCGAAGGTTCATCGAGGATTTTTCGAAGATCGCTCAACCATTGACGCTCCTCACGCAGAAGGATAAGAAGTTTGATTGGGGAATCAAACAGGATGAAGCATTTCAGATTCTGAAAGATAAGCTTTGTAATGCACCAATCTTAGCTCTACCGGAAGGTACTGATGATTTTGTGGTATACTGCGACGCATCGCGCCAAGGGTTGGGTTGCGTGTTGATGCAACGCCAAAAGGTAATTGCTTATGCATCGCGTCAACTGAAAGTGCACGAAAAGAACTATACCACACATGATTTGGAGCTCGGCGCAGTGGTTTTTGCTTTAAAGATCTGGAGACACTACCTTTATGGTACGAAGTGCACAATCTTCACAGATCACAAGAGCCTACAACATATATTCAACCAGAAGGAGTTGAATATGAGGCAAAGACGATGGGTTGAATTGTTGAACGATTACGACTGCGAGATAAAGTATCATCCGGGGAAGGCGAATGTGGTCGCCGATGCCCTAAGTCGAAAAGAAAGGATCAAGCCCATAAGGGTTAGGGCTTTGGAAATGATTATACGAACCGATCTTTCCTTGCGCATTCGAGCCGCGCAGAAGGAAGCTCTCAAGGAAAGGAATCTTGAAGAAGAATATCTCCGTGGGATGGAGAAGCTTTTGGTACCAAACGAGGAAGGAACGTTATGCTTTGAGAAAAGGATTTGGGTTCCTCTGTTTGGTGATTTAAGGAAGGTTATCTTTGATGAAGCTCACAAATCACGGTACTCTATCCATCCTGGAGCGGATAAGATGTACCAGGATCTCAAAAATTATTACTGGTGGCCTAGGATGAAAGGCGACGTTGCTGTTTATGTGAGCAAATGTTTAACATGCGCCAAAATTAAAGCGGAATACCAGAAGCCTTCAGGGCTGCTGCAACAACCAGAGATTCCCAAGTGGAAATGGGAACAAATCTCAATGGATTTTGTTACGAAATTGCCAAGAACGCCAAGAGGCCATGATATGATATGGGTAATAGTTGACCGCCTAACAAAGTCCGCACACTTTCTGCCAATCAAAGAGAAAGATAGCACGAGCAAATTGGCTGAAATTTACATGAGAGAGATCGTAGCACGTCATGGAGTACCTCTCTCAATCATCTCTGATAGAGACGGAAGGTTTGTGTCAAGAATATGGCAATCTTTCCAAGAAGCCTTTGGCTCACAATTGAATCTGAGCACTGCGTTTCATCCGCAAACTGACGGCCAGAGCGAGCGAACGATACAGACTTTGGAAGACATGCTGAGGGCATGCGTTATGGATTTGGGCGGTAGCTGGGATAAACATTTACCTTTGGTAGAATTTTCATACAACAACAGCTACCACACCAGTATTGGTGTCGCGCCATTTGAAGCCCTCTACGGACGCAAGTGCCGATCACCACTATGTTGGGCTGACGCAGGTGATAGGCAGCTTGCTGGTCCCGAGATCGTCCAAGAGACGACAGACAAGATTGCGCAAATTCTTAAACGCATCGAAGCAGCTCGCCATAGACAAAAGGCCTATGCGGATCCAAACCGGAAACATGTGGATTTCCAAGTTGGAGAAATGGTGTTATTAAAAGTTTCACCCTGGAAGGGGGTGGCACGCTTTGGGAAGCGTGGGAAGTTAAATCCGCGCTACATTGGTCCCTTCAGAATTCTGGAAAGAATTGGAACAGTAGCATACAAGTTGGACCTACCTGCTGAACTAAATGGTGTTCACGATACATTTCATGTATCCAATTTAAAGAAAAGTCCAACTCAAGTTGACGTTGCCATTCCCACCGACGAGATTCATGTTGACGACACGCTCCACTTCGTTGAAGAACCTGTCGAGGTCACAGACTGGAAAGTTAACAAGACCCGCCGGAGCAGTGTCAAGCTCGTCAAGGTTCGTTGGAATGCCAGACATGGTCCTGAATTCACCTGGGAACGTGAGGACCGGATGAAAGAAAAGTACCCCCACTTATTTCCTAAGAACTCTACATCTACAAGCAGAACTTAAATTTCGGGACGAAATTTATTTAACGGGGGGAGAATGTGACAACCCGCACTAAACCAGGTATCCGTACAACTTAATCACTGATTAATTACTGCTTAATTACTGTGCTTGTTTGAACTAGCTGATGAACTGCTACTTGAAATACTGATACATGAACTTACTTGCATCATACTTGCTTGCTGTCACTACATTATTTATATACGGCACCTTAGTGACAAACATGATGCACAAAAGCACAGTAGCACAATAAACGGATACCCAGTGAACATGCTGATAAGCCAGCATCAGGCAAACACTGCCTCCAAGGCCTAGAAGAGCCTAAGATATCTGACTACACTGGTAGTGAGTGTAGGGTTATAAGGGTTGTGGAACTGCGTCTCTAGGAATAAGATACACTGATTGGTTGTGCCTAAAAACGTACTTTAAGTACAAAACACAGCACTTTAATAATTAAACCAGCTTCTAGCTGACTAGTAAAGTGCCAGAATATGGGGAAAATACTACTAGACACTTTCTAAAGTGTTGGAATTGAATTGTGTCACTAAAAAGTAACAATAACGACACTTTAAAGCTTTTGTAACGCTTTAACGGATTACTATCCAACCGAACAACCGGACTTTACCCGGGACATGAAAATATTACTATTTTCACTATTTATATTTTTCTGAGCCAGTTAGGGTCCCTGATTACCCTAACACCCGTCATAACACGCCATACTTAACTAACTAAGTTAAACACTTAGTTAACCTACTTAACTTAAACTTTACCCTAACTAACCTAGTTACAATCGAACCAACCCCCCCCCCCCCACATCATAACCGGCCCCAAAACTATGGGGGACACACAAGTACAAGGTTGATTATTTTATTTAAGTGTGTTTAGTATCTTTGTGACATAAAACCCAATGGATAATCACCTCTTAATTTGTCTATAAAATAAACACTTAACACATGTTCATTATCACATCTCACCATAACTCAAAACTACTCTCTCCCTCCCTATCCACTCTCGGCCGAACACCCCAGCCCCCTTACACCCACTTTCGGTCCTTGATCATTCCATTCCAAGTAGATACAAGCTTCACGGGTCGCGTATTAGGAGCTTTGGAGCAAGCGGAACACGAAGGACCTCTTCCGTTAGCTTTTATCCACCCACTTTCCGTCAAGATTCTTCCCTAGCCCCGAGCTAGAGCTATAACACTTAAAACTCACTCTTGAACGTATCTAAAGTGGTTAAAAGGATTTTCGTCGGTTAAATATCGATAACATACTTTTTGAAGCATAAAAGTCTAGTAAAAACACTAAAATGATGGTTAATAGCTTGTAACTTGTGTAAAAGTTGTAGTACTTGGAATTTGTGGTTATTGAGACCCGATCTATGATGTGGTAGCTCGGATCATCGTTTAACCCAACTTTGTAAGATCATTGATCTTAACATAAGCTTGTTTTGGTTAGTACAAGGGTTAAAAGGTGAAACTCTACCACACATGAGACATGAACTTGTGTAGAAATATTTTACTTGTGTAAAAGTGATTCAACTTGTACAATGGTGTTCAAAACTAGCGGATCTACGTATCTGCAAGTGGGATTTTCAAAGAACCACACGTTAAAGAAATCATGTTTTCTAAAAAGATGGATCTTACACTAACAAACATGATTTTATAAACCACAAGTGTGTAAACACTTGTGAAATGAAAAGATCCGACAAAGAACTAGATTTGTCACTTGTTACTAGAAGTTGTAAAGACGGATTTCTCTAAACACGAGGTTTTTACAAGATTAAAGTTACCTTATATAAAGATCTACAAATATAAAGGGGATTTACATTATAGATGCGGAAAAACTACAAGTTCATGCGATTATGCGATTTACATACTTATCGACTAGTTTGATGTGTCGGAAATTGTTTGATTGAATAAAGAAGTTGTTGAATTGATTTGTTAAAAGAAAATGATACGCTTGAAAGCGTGGCCACCTCCAGTTACAGAGGAAACTCTGGCGAAATTTTTTAAAAACCTAACACTTAGAATTATTTACACAACAAGTGTTAGAACTATTTTTGACATATTTTCGAAACATAAATTTCGCCAGAACTATATTTTACTAAATATTCGGAGGTGGGATTTTCACTAAGTTAACGTGATAAATATGTTTGTCACAACACTGTTATTGATTATTTTGTGAAATTACATAAATATTATTTTAGAGTGAAAATAATATTTACAAGCGTTAATGATCCCAAAACTTTGCGAACGCTTTCACCATGAATATATAAGTTACACCGGTAATTACATTACCACAAGATTGATAAAACGTAACTTACGCACATGTATTGTATCCCCCATCCTTGGGAAGGAGATTAACTACCAAGTATTTACAAAAGTAAACACGAAATAGTTGTCTAACTATTTCCCAAAGACTTAAACTATAAAGCTAAGGCACGGCCGTCCGTCTAATAGAATTAGCACTTGTAGGTCGTTGCACAGCTTTCTGTTTCAGAGACACTTGGTAGAGACGCGCATTCACTGTGAGTTCATGTCCCCCTTTTCTCTAACTGTTTTCAGTTTTTCTTAACTGCGGGGGTGAAATACATGTTACTATGATTACGAGTACTTCTTATACGGTATGGTTAGCGTAAGGAGGTGTTTTATTCCGATCATGTGAGTGGGTAGGAGCATATGAGGCCATTAGTCCTCATGTCGGGACCGAGGGACAGGAGCGGTAGATCTATCTGGGTGTAGCGAGCCCAGCCCCAGGCCAAACTAGAAACGGACCTTGGGGTGACTTTGTCCACATATAAATGCCGTGGCGAAATCTGCTAGGTTTGAGTCTCCCTATTTGCACTTCACATATGTCAGTGGCCTTGCAAACCATTGGTGATCACAAGTCCCCTTATTGGCTACATACCACGATTATTTCTGTACTCACAAAAGTTTACTTACTCATAAGTGTTTTACATACTCACTTACACATGAACTCGCTCAACATTATTGTTGATTTTTCAACTTACATGTATTTCAGGAAATTAATGAGATCTGGCACGGTATGGCATGTTTTCCGCTGCACTAGTTTCCAAGGTCATCCGGGGTTTAGGGGATGTGTCTCTTTCCTGGACAAGACACAATCCTTAAACCATGTCTATGTTATGTTTCAGTTTGTAATGTTTGTTGAACAAGATTATGGTTGTCAGGGTATGTTAAAACAATGGTTTTGTGTTTGGTTTTCAAAACTTAATGGATGATCTTGCATGTTTTTAACTCATATAGCTTTGTTATGATTAAGCTATGGTATTAAGAAGTCACACCAAAATTTACCACGCTTCCGCAAAGCCAGGGTGTGACATATTCTTTAAGAGATTCGAGATTGAGAAAGAAAATGAATGAGCAGACTGAAGATCTGATGCCCTCTACTTATAGGGCTTCACTTCGACTTTTACGCGGCCCGCGTAAGGTATAGCAAAGGGGCTACGCGGCCCGCGTCAAAGATGGTCAACGGCGTAGGTGATCCGGGTCACCTAGTAGGTTCAAAACGAGTCAGACACGTGTCAGCACAAGGTTTTGCCGCGTTTTTTATCTCTAGCGGCCCGCGTAAGATCCCTAAGGGGTCACGCGACAAACCCCAAAATTTGATTTTTAATTATTTTTAATAATATTCAAGGTATTCGGGGTCCGTTTTCGCTTATGGGGTGTGTTTTAAGACATATTGGGATAATTTAAAATATATTAGGGTGTCGAAAAATAATTCGAGGGTGTCGGTTTTCTTTTAGGGTTGTTATATCCTCCCCAACTTGTTTGAGAGCTCGTCCTCGAGATCTACTGGAACAAGTGTGGATATTTCCTTTGCATTTCTGATTCAAGCTCCCATGTATACTCTGGTCCTCTTTTAGAGTCCCATTTCACTTTGACCAGAATTAACCTCTTGTGCCTGAGGTTCTTGACTTTCTTGACTTTCTTGTCTTCAATCTGTAGAGGCCTTTCTACAAACTTGAGTTGTTCATTTACCTCTATATCTTTAAGAGGCACTACAAGTGATTCATCAGCTAGGCATTTCTTGAGATTAGATACATGAAATACATCATGTAGTCCTGTCATTTCCTCTGGCAGTTGTAGTTGATAGGCTACAGGTCCTATTCTTCTAATAATCTCAAAAGGTCGAACATAACTAGGACTTAGCCTTCCCCGTTTGATGAATCTTACTATTCCTTTCCAAGGAGAGACTTTTAACAATACTTTATCTCCTACTTGAAATTCCAACGGTTTGCGTCGGTTATCGGCATAGTTCTTCTGTCGATCACGTGCTGCTTTCAGTCGTTCCTTGACTTGAATGATCTTGTCAGTTGTTTCTCGCACTATCTCAGGTCCAGATAGTTGCTTTTCCCCAATTTCTGCCCAACAGACTGGGGTTCGGCACTTTCGTCCATAAAGTGCTTCGAATGGTGCAGCATTGATACTTGTGTGATAACTATTATTATAAGAAAATTCTATTAAAGGTAAGTGATCGTCCCAATTACCTCCGAAATCAATTACGCAAGCTCTAAGCATGTCTTCCATGGTCTGAATTGTCCTTTCGCTTTGTCCGTCCGTTTGAGGATGATATGTTGTGCTTAGATTTAGTTTGGTTCCCATTGCTTTTTGGAAACTTGCCCAAAAATGAGAGGTAAAACGGCTATCTCTATCAGAAACAATTGATAAAGGAATTCCATGTAAAGAAACAATTTCATTTACATATAATTTAGCTAGCTGTTCCATACTGAAAGTTTCCTTCATCGGTAGGAAATGAGCTGACTTGGTTAGCCTATCTACAATCACCCAGATTGTATCATTGCCTTTCCTTGTTTTGGGTAATTTGGTAACAAAATCCATTGTTATCAATTCCCATTTCCACACTGGCATTTCTAACTGTTGTAACAAACCTGAGGGTTTCTGATGTTCAGCTTTAACTTGTAAGCAAGTTAAACATTTAGAAACATAGGTTGCTAAGTCCTTTTTCATTCCTATCCACCAGAAATTATTTCTTAAATTCTGGTACATTTTATCATTTCCTGGGTGCATCGTATATTTAGACTTATGGGCTTCTTCTAATATACGATGGCGCAGGTTCCCTAACTTAGGTATCCACATTCTCTTTTTATGGAATCTCCAAATTCCATCTGTTCCTTGTTCTAATTCCTTAATCATTCCTTTTAATTTTTTAGTATCATCCTGGATTACTGATTCTTGTGCTTTTTTAATTTGATCATTTAAATCTACTTGTAGATTTAATTTAAGAGAACGTACCCTTTTTGGCTTTTCATGATACTTTCGGCTTAGAGCATCAGCAACTATATTTGCTTTTCCTGCATGATATTGGATATCACAATCATAATCGCTAAGCATCTCCATCCAGCGTCTTTGTCTCATATTTAATTCTTTTTGCCCAAAAACATACTTTAAACTCTTATGATCAGTAAATATGGTAAACTTACTACCATAAAGGTAATGTCTCCAAATCTTAAGGGCAAAAATTATAGCTCCTAATTCCAAATCATGAGTTGAATAATTCTCTTCATGATTCTTAAGTTGTCTAGATGCGTAAGCTATAACCTTTTGGCGTTGCATCAACACACATCCATAGCCTAACTTAGAAGTGTTACAATAGACTACAAAATCTTCAGTTCCTTCTGGTAATGCTAGTATAGGTGCATGGGTTAATCTTTGCTTAAGAATTCTAAAAGCTTCTTCCTGTTTTGGTCCCCATTCAAACTTAATGGATTTACAGGTTAACTTAGTTAAAGGAATGGCTATTCTAGAAAAATCTCGAATAAATCTTCTATAATAACCAGCCAATCCTAAGAAACTTCTAACCTCGGTTGGTGATTCAGGGGTTTTCCATTTGGTGATCGCCTCGATTTTTGTTGGATCTACATGAATTCCTTCATGGTTGACTAAATGTCCAAGAAACTGTACCTGTTCTAACCAAAATTCGCATTTTGAAAATTTAGCAAAAAGCTTTTCCTTTCTTAGTAAGCTTAAAAGTACGTGCAATTGCTTTCCATGTTCCTCTTTACTTTTAGAATAGATGAGAATATCATCAATAAAAACAATTATGAATTTATCCAAATATGGCTTACATATTCGGTTCATCATGTCCATAAATGCGGCTGGGGCATTGGTTAAACCAAATGGCGTGACAGTAAATTCATAATGACCATACCTTGTTCTAAATGCGGTTTTAAGAATGTCCTCTTCCTGTACCTTTAATTGATGATATCCTGATCTTAAATCGATTTTTGAGAAAAATCGAGCTCCTTGCAATTGATCGAACAGATCATCAATTCTCGGTAATGGGTACCGTTTCTTAATCGTGGCCTTGTTTAATTCACGGTAGTTAATGCATATACGCATTGATCCGTCCTTCTTTTTAACGAATAAAATTGGTGCTTCCCACGGCGATGAGCTTGGTTGTATGAATCCCTTCTCTAATAATTCATCTAACTGTTTCTTCAGTTCCTGCATTTCGGTGGGTGCCAAACGTTTGGCAATTGGTGCTGTTCCTGGCAGTAGATGGATTCTGAATTCAACTTCTCTATCTGGTGGTAGTCCTGGTAATTCTTCTGGGAACGCATCTGAAAACTGAGACACTACTGGGATGTCCTTTAATTCTTTTCCTTTAGTGTTAGTGATTATGGAAATCAAATACAATATAGATCCTTTTCTTATATAACTTGCAGTTTTCATCACAGAGATGAATTTAGTGGATCTAGATGGTTTATCACCTTTAATTGTGATCTTTTCACCCTTTGGTGCATTTACTTGAATTGACTTTTGATCACATAAAATATTAGCTTTATTGGCTATTAACCAATCCATTCCTAATACGATATCAAATCCTGTCAGATTCATTGGGTACATATTTGCAATAAACTTTTGATTTAAAAATTCTATGCTTGCTCCCTGCAAGATTTCAGAAATCCTAACCGTTTCTCCATTTGCTGTCTCGACTAGACATTCTTGTGAGAGTTTAGTTAATGGTTGATTAAGAAGTTTGCAAAATGAAGTATTAATAAAACTTTGGTTTGCACCAGAGTCAAATAATACTTTAGCAAAAACATCATTAACTAAGAACGTACCAGCTATCACGTCTGGAATCATCTTGGCTTCATCTGCAGTTAGAACAAATGCTCTAGCATTTTTAGTGCTCTTGTTGTTTGCAGCTGGAGCCAATTTCGGACAGTTCGGCTTGATGTGACCTTTTTCCCCACAGTTGAAGCATAGTCCATTACTGGATTTTCTTCTGCAATCTTTTTCCTTGTGTCCTGGTGCCTTGCAGAAATTGCAATGAGTGGAGCATTTTCCCGAATGCTTTTTCTTGCAGGCCTTGCAGTATGGTACAGAGGTAGAACCTATATTCCTACGGTTGGAATTCCCAAAACGGAATTCTTGGGTAAGCCTTTGAGCTAGGTTTCTCCTCTGGTCTTCTTCTCTAGTATGGATTAATTCATCTGTCAAGGTATTTGCTAGTTCTACAGCTTCTTCTATAGTTTGGGGTCTAGCTGCCTTGACTACATGTCTAATCTCTCCAATTAATCCCCAGATGTATCGGGAGATTAATACCGGTTCAGGTGATGCAAGGGTTGGTACTATTCTAGCATATTCAAAGAATGTGGTAGTATACCCCTTACTATCTACCTCGGTCATCCTAAGGTTTAGGAACTTATTTGCTATCTGTTCCTTTTCATTGGGAGGGCAGAATTTCCTTTTTACCATATTCTTAAATTCCTCCCATTCCATGTTGTAAACCCTATCACTTCCTCTTGACTGGAGGATAGTGTTCCACCATTCTAAGGCTGAGTTTTTAAATAAATTAGAAGCAAACATTATCTTGTCTTCTTCAGCACACTTGCTTATCTTTAAAACAACATCAGTTTTTTCTATCTAGCGTAAAGCTGCAATGGGTCCTTCATTTCCTGAGAATTCTATCGGTTTACAGGACCAGAATTCTTTATAAGAACAACCATAAGGCATGATTTTTCTTCTTTTGGGAATGGGCACTTGAAGTACAGGTCCATTGCTTACACTGTGTTATGGTTCAGTTGGTCGTTTACTGCTATGCTTACTTTTATTATCCGCTTCCTTAACAGTTTGGATAATAAATGGCATTGCATCTATGATTCCTTGTGCCACTATGTATTGGATAGCACTATTATCCACTTGGTTTCCATTGTTATTGATGCTCGGATTCTCATTAACCAAGTTAATGTTACTCTGGTTATCGTTATTCAGATTTTCTTGCTTTCCTTCGTCGGCCATCTGAATTTTAAACAGTTACCACGTATTAATATTACAAAATAATATTTAATATAGCCAATCACATGGCACGCATTTTGGTCAAAAGCGTCGATCATTGCGACTTTACTCTATTCATATAATATGCATCTATTACACATCAGTACTGAAAAAAATTACAATACCGACTGAAATTTAAAGTTACACTACTAATAATAGGCATCCGTAGTTTTTTTTTTATACACATAAACACATATCATATTATTTTATTATTAATATTACCGTTTCCACCATCACGTTCATGGATATGGATTCATCCAGAAATCCATATTGCGCTCGTCGTACTTCCAGACGAGTCACTCTCCCACCTATCTCATCCTTTCACTATTCTCTAAAATTTCCTCACCAAATGTCCTAAGTTCTTGTACATTTTCTGCACTCATTGGGGGTGCAGGTTCTAGGACTGGGTTCGGAATCTGGGGTGCGGGATACTGGTACGGAGGTATAGGGGCCTGGTATGGGTAAGGATTTTCTAGAATCTCCCTGATGAATACATCATTATCATAATATGGATCTAGAGGATCTAACCCTGGGTAGGCTCCTAGGTTTGGCATGGGTATGTCTTCGTGTATCGGGTAACGTTGCACATAGTCCCTATTGTCATCCCACCATGGGTCGTAATTTGGGTCTAAGGGATTTGGTGCGGGTACCCTAGGTATTTCCTCCGGATTAAAATCATGCATTTCTATTTGATTTTCAAGGTTTTCTATCTCCATCGGTTGGTCAGGAATTGGTGGTTGTGGTTGGGGTGCTAACATTTGCTCCAGGTTAGGGTCAGCTGCAGTGGTTGCTAGGATGTGGATGTTGGCTATACCCCTATTAATCATTTCCTGGGCATAGGCATCGGTTTCTCTTTTGGCAGCTGCTAGTGCTCTCTGGTCTTGTAACTTTTTCATACGCTTTCTACGCTCATGTGCTCCCCTACTGAACCATCCCCTCTTTTTCTGAGGAAATGGCTCTTCAGATTGAGCCTTAAATACGAATATTCCTTCTTCCGTATCAGCAGAGTACCCCGAAAGGGCAGGCTGAGAAGAGGCACTTTCACTTCTAGGCGAACCAGACAATTGACGGTACGCGTCAGATGGTCCTTGGTCGCTCATACTGTAAACTAACAAATAGTCAAATAACACATAACAAGAAAATACAATTATGCACGTATTCCCGTAATTTATTTCCTAACAGATTGAATTTTGGTGTCAGCAGAACGCTTCTGTGGCTGAATCAGTGGCTTAGCTCTGATACCACCTTCTGTCACAACCCCCGATCCCTATTTCCTCAGGAACGGGCGGCCGCGAGCCAGTTTCGGTGGTATCTGGTATTGTCTAATTTTTGGCAGCGGAATTTTCATCAGGACCGTAGTTAGGAAATATTTGATCAAAGTAAAATACCACATTTTCATAATATTAAACATATGGGATAAAACCCAAGTTTGCAGTACACACATTTTCATAGGAATAAATCCTATTTTATTTAATAAAAACATCTATTTTATTATAGGTAACTTTATTGCCACTTTTCAAAGCCTTCAGTGCTGTCCAGCTGGCTTCTATTTGGCTTTCATATTTTGTTACCCGAAACGCGTTTAAAAACATTTTGTCAGTGGGAAATACTGGTGAGTGAATCCCAGTTCAATCAAGTTTTAATAAAAACCATTGTACAGTATTGAGGGCGGTCTCGCAATTATATTTGTTTCCAAGTCATATCAATTACCACCCGCGGTACTGTCAGACCCGACTTATGGAAATGTTACCCCTCGCAAGGCAGTAACAAATTTTGTATACAAAACCCCAACATACCGATGATAATTGTATCCTTACAAATACTCAATAACTGTTTAATATATAATTAATCGTGTGAGGTTTTGCAAAAACAATTTACAAAAAGGAGATTACTCACAAAAAAGTTTTCACAAAAAGAGGATTACTCACTTTGCTGTCTTAGAATTTTCTGTAAGGATTTCCTGGGAATAATCTATAAATTTACACAAATGCACACGTGTTAGTATAATAACCCATTTTAACATTAGCAACACCCTCCCCGAGACGGCATTCCAACGACTACGTCGGGCAGAACCACGACAGCCGTTACGGAACCCTAGATCAATCGGGCAGAGTATCTAATACGTATCCAGGGGTTATGATACTTACAACGGAGCAGAACTTCACTATTTAGGGGGTATTATACCCGAGTATAATGCCTATTCTTTAAGAGATTCGAGATTGAGAAAGAAAATGAACGAGCAGACTGTAGATCCGATGCCCTCTACTTATAGGGCTTCACTTCGACTTTTACGCGGCCCGCGTAAGGTATAGCAAAGGGGCTACGTGGCCCGCGTCAAAGATGGTCAACGGCGTAGGTGATCCGGGTCACCTAGTAGGTTCAACACGAGTCGGACACGTGTCAGCACAAGGTTTTGCCGCGTTTTTTATCTCTAGCCGCCCGCGTAAGATCCCTAAGGGGTCTACGCGGCCCGCAACAAACCCCAAAAATTGATTTTTAATTAATTTTAATAATATTCAAGGTATTCGGGGTCCGTTTTCGCGTATGGGGTGTGTTTTAAGACATATTGGGATAATTTAAAATATATTAGGGTGTCGAAAAATAATTCGAGGGTGTCGATTTTCTTTTAGGGTTGTTATATTGACTCACCAAAGTGGTCGAAAGGTCTTTTGAAATTAACAACATGCTTTGGCCTAATAGGTGAAATACTCTCGCCGACGTGTCGGTTAACGGTATTTACCCTTCCGGTTACTACACGTTCCAATTCAATCGAAAATTCGAGACCTGGCGGGATTTGTAAAAATCAAGGAGTGGAACTAGTCGACGAGGTGCGGGTTTCACCCCTAACTTGACGACTTCGTACCCTACTTGACGAAATTAAATTTGAAATTTCCATTAAGATGTGGATTTCACTCCTAACTTAATGGTGAATTTCGTGCAAAAATAGAATCAAACGGAATGAAAGTCGTTTACCAAATTGTGGGTTTCACGCCTATTTTGGTAAACTCGTCTCGTTTGTATAATATGAGTGTTTTTGTGTTTAACAAAAATCAAGTAAAATGCCTTGGAAAAAGGCATATGTTAAAGGAAATAACGAACAAGTATAAGCACATAAAAGGCATGTCGAGAATAACACACAACGAATAGATCAATAGATCAAGTATCGACACATAATAAGACAAGTATTCTCACATAAGAATAGCACGTCAAGTATTAACACACAAGCGACATATATGTTTAAAACGTCAAAGCGAATAAATAAAAGCAAATAGAGTAGCATGCAAGTAGTTTCAAGCAACACGTAAGATTAAATCTCTAAAACTATAGACTAGGTTAAAGCATTCCTACTTTTCCTAATTCCCTATAGTTATGGCTCTGATACCAATCTGTCACACCCCAACCAATGACGGAATCATTGGAGTGGGACTTGTTCAAGATTGTAAGAGACTTCATAACACTATTTGTGATAATATTTAATTCAACCGATTTCATTTCATAGATAAATTGTCAAAACATTACAAGAAATTCAAATAACAACATTGTTCAAACATAACGATAACAAAATTGATACAACACTTTAAACCTAAACGTCTAAGTGAGTATCTAGGCATCTTTGCTATCCATTTTCATAGCATCATCAATCATCAACCTGTAACATGTTTAAAATACAATTCAATGCAAAAGCAAAGACGATTATACAAGTTTAAGAATAAGTATAAGTATAAAAGTTTAAAACGAATCCACATGGCAACTTAGTTTATACGAGATCAACCTAACATGGCATGCAATATTTCTAGCCAATCCTCTGTTTACGCAACAATGATATAATTCAACATGACCACTAGTTTACGGGTGGTGCATTACTCCTATAGCGCTATACATGTCAAATGGAGGCTCGTGAAAGCTAATGACTAAAACATATCACATAAGTATGGTCCACGTATAAGCATCAAGTATCACAACATAGTATTCATGTATAAGGATTGTTTTCGTGCATTGCATAAAGAATAAGTTTAAGTGTAGTTTAATAGTTAAACATGTTACACCCCAAAAAGTGGTAAACATAAAAAGGGGGTTGCGAGTATACTCACATAATTGCTAAGTCTTCCGATTATCCAAGTATTGACGAGTGTGCAAGTTTGGGAGGACGGAACACCGAGGTCACCCTATAAGGGCAAACGATGGTGCATGAGTAAAGGGAATTATGACGGAGGATAGGAAGTGAAATCTAAAGTATAACTTACTGATATCTATATATATATATATATATATATATACATTTATATATATATTTTCGTATAGAGTATACATAGTTTAGGTAATAATTCTAAATTAATACCCATCAAGAGTATTATAGAAATGTTGTCAAAATAACTATGCATTTATATTTATTTTTATAAAAATTGTTTGAATCCGATACGTTTTCATTAGTGGTTCGACTATATATAAAAAATATATATATTTTTAACGAAAATCGGACAGAGTTTCCTCTGTTTCTGGACGTTTCTGACAATACTAGTTGTCGTTATAAGTTTCAAAACTCAACAATTTCAATGACAATATATAATATATAATTTTATAATTCTATGTATGATTACATACAAGTTAAAAGGTTCGGTTTCACGATTATACATTAACAACTATAATTTATATTCGCGTCTTTTATTAAATTGAGGCTCGTGTTTAACCGTTGACCTGACTACTGATCGGGTTTGACCAGATGACTAATGTTGACCGAGTCAAAACTGAACCGAGTCTCCAATCTTGAACCTGGAACTGATGGTGTCACCGACGAGTTCGCCGGAAACCCGGTGACTCAAGTCGATGTTCTGACCGAGTCTCAAACCTGAACCTGACCTCGTCAGCTTGAACTGATCCGAAAGACAGAACTGAAACAAAATCAGATCCAGACCACACCGGAACCGCCGCCACCGTCTGCAGCGTCTGTCACCGTCGTCTGCGGCGCCTGCTGCCGCCGCCGTCCGCTTCTCGCTCTCTCTATCTCTCTCTCTCTCTCTCTCTCTCGCTTCCTCTCAGTCCTCCGCCACCGCTGAGCACCATGGTGGTGCTGTCGTTGTTGTTTACCGGGGAGAGGGGAACAGAGTATAGGGAGAAGGAGGGTGATGGTGGTGCTAATCGAGAAGAAGGAGGTGGTTGGGTGGTCGTCGGCCGAGCCACGTCAGAGAAGAAAGAGGTGAGGGGTGTTGTGAGTGAAAGAAGGAGGTGAGATGGAGGCTTGTCTGGTTGTTGGGTGTGGCTCACCGGAAAGGCGGCGCCGGAAAGGGTAGCCGGAACCCTAATCCGGTGACCGGATTCTAGAGAGATGGAGATAGGGAGGTGAAAAGTTTAGTTTCTGAGGTCTGCACATATAAACGAGAGATGTGTAGGTTTCTTGCATCTCAGTTTTAAGAAAAACCCAATATAGTCCCTTAATTTTGAAAGGTTTAAATAATTAGTTGACATACTTAGTTTAGGTTCATAACATAGTTGACCAAACAAACTAGGTTATGTATTTTCTATAAGAACTAATCTTTACAATTAAATTAACCGAGTTAGTTTGTATCCTTTCCTAACTTTAAAATTTAACGAGACTAACTAGATTATTATAAAAATTAAACTTTTAATTAGTAAAAATCAATTAATTTAATTAATTAAACCATGAATAAATACCCATTTTTATAACGAATTAGATTAAAGATAAGGATTTTTCGACGATTAAAACGAAACGACGTATACTAGGACACAAAGTTTCCAAAATTGGGAATATGAACAATGGTTTCTAAATATGGAAAGTTATGAAAACGCGGAGCGTTACATGAGTCATCTTTATTCTAGTCGTCCAAAAACCTTTTTAGATTGTCACACCCTGACTTTTGCGGAAGCGTGTACGTGTGACTTGATCAGTTTTCATTGCATTCGATTATAATAAACAACTATATGACTAAAATGATGTTCATCCATTCATAAGTTTAAAACATTACAAACACAGGTTGTTTAAATTTAGGTTACAATCCATCAAAAGGTAAGTAGTTCCATAAAAAGGATTTCTTTGACAAAAGACTAGTTTCATAAGGATTTGCTTTATATATCCCATCAAGGACAAGATATACAAATCAACCCTTCAAAAGTGGATGACATATAAACTTGAAATTTACTGCTTGAAAACAACACCAGCGCCAAAGATCCGTCTAGTTTCCTGAAATACATGAAAGTTTGAAAACAATCAACAAAAGTTGAGCGAGTTCATGCATTTTGTATGAGTTCCAAATAAAATTGTAAACATTTGAGAGATTCTTTTGATAACAGGTATGTAAAGCGTCTATGAACAGATCATTAATGTTTTGCAAGAACATTAATATGTGCGGTGGCATATGAAGTGCTCAAACCTAGCGAATTTCCTCCCGTTCATCCGGCTGGAATGACATAGTCACTACATGCGGCCACACAAGGACCCATGAGTGGGGTTCGCTACACCCGATAGATCTACCACTCCTGCCCCTCGGTCTTAACTAGATTAATGGTACTTAGGAGAGATACTACCCATCCACATGATCTAACAGTTCATTCCTTAGCTAAACCATACCATTGAAACATGTATTTCACCCTTGAGAGTTATAAATCCGAAAACAGTTATGAATAAAAGGGGACATGAACTCACTAATTTGCGTCCGAAGTCTCGTGTACTCAAAGTGGATGTCCTCAAGTCGTACTACTACCTACACACGTGCTAAGTTTTATTAGACACTTAGGTCGTGTAACGACTCTTAGCCTTAGTCATTTATTTTGGGATTTTGGTATACTTTGAGTTACACTCTCGGTGTATGTTGTATATATAATTTTCATATTTATATTTAATTTCAAATTTTTAGTATATCAGTTAAAATAATTATATTTTAACTTAAATTATTTTTATACGAGTAGTCGGGGGTTTTGTTAAAATATTATATTTTTAACTTGCTTTGTAACACGGTTCTCTTATACGTATTTTCAAGTATAGGTATACTTGTATTTTGTGTATGTTATTTTGTATTTCCATATTTGTGCATAATACTTGAATATGGATATTTTACCAAGTGTTGGTAGTTGTGTCGGTATGTATTTATACGTATAGGAATACGTATTTTATTGTATTTATTAAGTATTCTATACTTAATTTATGTATAATTTCCGGAATATTGCTTTTGCACCATTAAAAATTACCAAATTTATATTCTTAAAATACATATATTTTAAGAGAATTTTATAGAAAAATGTCAATAATTTTATTTGGTAATCATATGTATACATCCACATATATCTTAAAAGTAATATATTTTTAAGATCAAAGTTAGAAAAATATATATTTTTAGTTTTCACCAAAATAATATATTTTTGAGTTGTTTATGAAAATATATATTTTCTTTCACTTCAAAAATAATATATTTTCAAATTTGACAAATATGATATATTCTTATAATAATGGTAAAAATTCATACTTTGTCGTTTGTTCGGTTTCAAAAATACCGTTTACCAAATTTGTCAAGATACGAATTATATTTCCGGAATATATATATATAGTCCAAAGTGTCCATTGTCCGAATCGTCCAATATTTGTGTATAAGTTATATATTTATTTTCTTGTGATTTTTGTAGTTCTTTAAATTACAACTTTTGGTATTTTGGTGTGGTATATTATTTTTGAAGTTCCTAATTTTTAGTATAACTAGTACAAGTAATATACATGTAGCACATAATTTTTGTGACGTCTAAATATATACTTAGTCATTTTTATTCTTGAAAATCAATCTTCCAATACTGTAATTTTTATAACAAGAATTATGGAAAATTTTTATATTTAAAACCATGATCCAAAATCACTTGTTTAAACATATTTTTCTAAGTGTTGAATTTTTACAAAAATTTTACCATAGTTTCCTTTGAAAATGGAGGTGTCCATGCTTATAGCATATCATTTTCTTTTTCAAAAATTCATCAACAATCATCATCAATCAACACTACACTTACCTTATGCCATAAACATATTTCTACATGAAGGTATGAACTTGAAGATTTATAAAATCTTGTAGTATTTTAACATGATGTTTATCATGACTTAATAACACCAAAAACATGATTCTTATTTCATAAAAATCATTTTTACAAAATTTTAATCTTCACAACTTGTAACACATTTTTACAAAAATTCATATTCTTAAGTTTTTCATGTCTTCTATACATCAAGGGTTCCATTTTACACTTAAAACATGTTTATTTTCTTTTAAAAACCAATTCATGTAAATCTTGAAGTAAACTTTGTTTTTCTTGAAACTTTTATCTTTGAAATCTTTCACTTTTACAACTTACAACTTGTAGGAATCATCATTCTTCACAAAATCAAGTTTATATTCAAGTTCATACTTAACATAAAGGATGATTAACATGGATCTTTCAAGATCCATCCTCATTCTTGCTAGATCATGTTTAAAATCATCATCTAGCAAGCTTTTATGTGGTGATCTACACCATACACTCAAGAAATCAACAAACAAGTTCATCACATACAATATACAACTTAGATCTTTATGATTTTGAGTTTTATTCTTATGTTCATCTTCTTGTTTTGGTGTGATCTTTAGATTTTTAGTTACTTATATACTTTAACCACTAAAATAAGGTGTAAAAACAAGATCAAGAAGACTTACTACTAGCACAAAGGCTAGGGATGAACAAGATGTAAGATGAAGAAGAAAAGAGATGGTTAATAGCTCCTCAAGTTGGTCCTTCAAGTTCCCTTGCTTGCAACCTTCTTAACTATGCTTGATTCACCTTACAATATGCTTGGATTATGTTGAAATGGATTGAAAATGGATGTATATGTGTGGATGATGGTGGTCGTAGGTATGAGGGAAGGATGAGAAAGTTTTGGAGTTTGAATTTTTGAGAAATGAAAGTGTTGTGAAGACTAATTGATTTATGTTCTTTTATCCTACAACAAGAGATTACACAATAATTCGTATGCTTAATATCTCCCAACATGCTCAATTAAAATATTCAAGAATTGGTGCGGTGGTGGGGCCCCTTGTTGACCGTCCACCAAAGGGGGGGTATAGTTGAGTCTTAATTGTTAGTTAGATGGTTTAGTTGAATTTCAAGTGTTTAGTTAGGGGTTAAGTGTGTTTAGGGGTTTTTGATGTGCAATATGGTGTTTATTGATAACAACTAGTCTTATAACATTAAAACAATGCTTCTAGTTTGATTTTGGTGTTTCGGGTAGTGTCCGGTTATTCATTTGGTTACCGGTTCGTTAAGGTGCTAAATTGCGCAGTTTAGTGAGTTATGAGTTACTTTTTATGACAGTTTTCATTCCCGACACTTTACAAGTTATTCTGGACCTCTAAACCATATTTATGCATTGTATTTTGATGTTTAATTGCTGATTTTTGCTGAATTTTGCCGAATTCTGCATTTAGGGTGTGTTTCGGGTACTTTTTAGTGTTTATTCGTCACTCGGAAGGTAGTTTTATAACCCTTACTTTCCTACATGTAGTTCTAGTATAAATCTTGGTTTTGGGATTCAATCTGTGTTCTAACATGATGTCTGTCTGAGTACTGAACTCCTGTCAGTCCTACTAGTTTATCCGACAATAGGTTTTTGGGTGGTGGTGGGGTGGGTGTTTATGTTTTAGGTGGTAGTGTAGTGGGTTTAGGTTTTAGGTTCTTGGACACTTGTCACTCTATAATACCTTCTTACACTTCTTACTTTTAGGAGCCTTTCTAGAATAACTTAAGCCTAACAATATAATATCACTTTGAGTAAATTACGTTTTTGACCCCTGTGGTTATATCACTTTTATTATATTAACCCAAAATAAGATTTTTTAACATATGTGCCCCCTATGGTCTCTATAACTAACTATTTTGGCCCCTGAGTCTAACTCAACCCCAAACTCTGGTTAATTATTAGTCACATGGCAGGCACATGATGGGCATATTTGTAATTTCCCCTCCCCTTTTAATGACTCTAGAAATGGTAATTAAGCTCAATTTACATACAATATTGCCCTAAATCCATACCAGATTTCATCACAGCCATTGATTTCTTTCAATTTCATAACTACAAATTAAGAACCATTTTAAAGACTGATAATAGATTGCTCAAAATCTGTCTCTCATAGCTGGATTTGCATGTTTAAAACAACTAAAATACCTATTTTCTGACATTCTAAACATATTGTAATGAATCAATTAATTGATTCAAAAGATAAACAGAAGAAATAAAGCAGTACAGTCAACAAGCACAAGCATGAGAAGCAGTACAGTCAACAAGCACAAGCAATCGGAGCATATTAGGCAACTAAACCAAATCATAAATGATTGACTTGTGATTTCTAATCAAGCATATTAGGCAACTAAACCAAATCAGTCGATTCGCTCAGATAACAGAAGAAACGGAGCAGTACAGTCAACAAGCACAAGCATCAGAAGCAGTACAGTCAACAAGCACAAGCAATCGGAGCATATTACGCAACTAAACCATACGGCCCTGATCTCCTCCGGTGACGCCATACGGCCGTCGAGAATGCATCGGATCATCAAGGTTTGTGATTCGGTGTTGAATGTGTAGAACTGAGAGGATATGTGAGGCTCAGGGTTGATGAATTGAAACCTAGGGTTTATTTTTTGCAATGAAACGGCTTCATTGTTGTTGGTGGTGGTTGACGGTGGAGCGGCGTCGGAGTACAGTCAACACGCACAAGCAATCGGAAGATCAGATTATCTAAGTTCGATCCCAGATGTAAGGGCTATTGAATATTGGGGGAAATCAAAGATCATGGGCTACGGAGGGGGCAACACCCAACCCTTCCCAACTCAAGATATGCAGATCAAACCCACAAATGCAGATCAAATTAGGGTTTGAGAAGAACTCGTGAAGAAGATGAAGTGATAAATTATGCCTAGGGTTTTCTTTATATAGTCAGTAAAGAGGGGGAGGGGAAATTACAAATATGCTCATCATGTGCCTGCCATGTGACTAATAATTAACCAGAGTTTGGGGTTGAGTTAGACTCAGGGGCCAAAATAGTTAGTTATAGAGACCATGGGAGCACATATGTTAAAAAATCTTATTTTGGGCTAATATAGTAAAAGTGATATAACCACAGGGGCCAAAAACGTAATTTACTCTATCACTTTAGTAGGAGTTTATACGCTATCAAAGTAGGAGTTTATACTCTGTCAAAATAGGTTCATGCTAACACCAAGTCAAATTTGTACTTGGAAAACACTTGTATTTTCGGAGGCTGGATGAACATAAGACTGCTCCCATTAGTTACCAAATCTTAGGTTGGGTTGTGAAAAATAATTAAAATAAATGAAAAATGTATTTTTCTCTTAACCTGGTCGTTGGAGCAACCCAAGGTTGCAAGGGGTTGCTTATGTCATTTTGCCACTTGTCAAAACTTAATTGGTGCCATCTTTTAATTTTCCTTTTTCATTTTATTCATTTCCCCCATTAATTTAACTAATCAAATAACTTGTAATACTTAAACTAAATAAAACAACTAAATACATCGTATTTCTAAGAAAAAAATGTGAACGTTACGATATAAATTTTATTAAAAACAGAGTTCGGTCAAAAATTTATACTTTTCTAGTGTATTATATATATTGATGGTTTAACTTTTCAATTTTTTATATTTAAAATAAATAACGTTTGTTTATTTTGATATACAATAATTATTTTAAAGAGTAAATTACAAGTTTTGTCCTTTATGTATGTCCCAAATTGCAGGCGCTGTCCTTTGTCTTTAAAATTGACGAGTTTTGTCCTTAATGTTTGCAAATCTTGCACGTTATGTCCTTTATGGCAAACCCAGTTAATTTTTTTGTTAAATCAGATTACACAAGGGTAGGTTAGTCTTTTTACATGTTTATTTAATATATTTAAATAAACAAAACAACTAAATTTAAAATAAAAATTATATTATATATATAAGAAATACACAGTTATACCTATCTCTATCTCACTCATCTTCACCCAACACCATCACCGACATGCCACCACCCACCCCACACCACCTCCGGCGACCCACCCCTCTATCTTTCTTTACCAACGCCACCATCAGCCTCCATTGCCACAACCTGCTACCACCGCCACCATCCTCCACCATTGCAACTATAAGCAATCGCTGCCCCTTCATCATCTACAACAACCACAGCCCCTTCATCATCTACTATAACCACCGCTCGAGAGTAGGAAACGAGTCAGATTTGCCGGAATTTTGTTGAAATTGAGTCAGATCTACTGGTTGTTGTTGAAATCGTGTCAGATATGTCAGTTCATGTTGAAATCGACGGCGACTGAATCGGGTACCAGAAAGTCGTGTGGCGGCGGTGCAACCAAAGTGGAACATGATTAAAGTTCCCACTGAATTTTTGCTTCCAAACATCTCATCTGCCGCCATACCCTACTCTCTCTTCACCCAAATCTGATTTGTATCTGAGAGATTTTTATATCCATTGATGGTAACATACTTGAATTTCAATTGAAGTTGTGCATACAGTAAGTGTTCTAACCCTGAATTTGGGGATTTTTTGTTTGTACAGAGATTTGGGGATTTTTTGTTTGTTCAGGTGATTTCGTGGGGGGTGGATGTTCAGATTTGGAGATTTTATGTTTGTTCAGATGATTTCGGTTGAGAGAAAGAGAGGGGGTAATTGATGAATGTTTTTGGTTTTTGTTGATGGTGGATCGAAGGGGTGGATGTCGATGGTGATGTTGGAGACGGTGGAGTGTGATGGTGGGTCAGGCGATGGTGGAGATAGTGGGTGGTCGGCGGCAGGTGAGGGTGGGAGGTGGTGGTGGTCGGCGGCAGGTGATGGTAGGAGGTGGTGGCGGCAGGTGATGGCAAGTGCTCTGCAACTTTTGAGGATGGTGGTGGGGTATTTATTTCAAGTTAATTACATAAATTTCCCTAAAAAACGAAATTACAAAAATGCCCTTATCTGCCTTGCACATGATCTGATTTAACAAAAAAAATTAACTGGGTTTGCCATAAAGGACATAACGTGCAAGATTTGCAAACATTAAGGACAAAACTCATCAATTTTAAAGACAAAGGACAGCGCCTGCAATTTGGGACATACATAAAGGACAAAACTTGTAATTTACTCTATTTTAAATATGATTATTTTTATACAATAAAAAATAACCATGTATTACATTTATTTAATAAAAACTTGAATTAGGTTGGGTTGTGAATGTGTATCAAAAATTGAGTTGGGTTGAGTTGTATAGGTGTAAGAGAGAAATTAGTTTTACATTAAAGGTCGGGTTAGAGATGGGCATAATCGGGTATTCTGAATACCTGGAACCGGGTACTACCCGTACCCGGGTACTGACATTACTAAGCGGAACCGGGTACACTAAGGAACCGGGTCCGGGTTGAACCCGGGTAGAAGTATAAAAAACGGAACCGATGTAACCGGTTACGGGTATTTTCGAACCGGGTTCGGGTACAGTTTGGAACCGGGTATTCCGGGTACTGACAAGAACCGGTAATGTCGGGTACTTTCAAACCAAAAGCTGCATATCATTGTTTGGACCGTTAGTATATCACGAGCCATGGTGGCTAGAATCGGGAATTCCGATTCTTTTGATTTCCACCATGCCAAAATATCAAAATTGGTATATTCCTCGGCGGTCATAGTACGTGAATAATCATATATTTTATACCGACCGAGTTCACTTGATGGTTCGTTACCCCTTTGTTGCTTGGCCGTTTCGTCTCTAACGACAATCAACATGGTTATGATCGGGTCTCCAATAGTTTCATCGTTAGAGGTCGACGACCTAGATGCAAACAAATTGCTATGTTGTTTTTCCCCATATTTTTTTAAATAATGATCATAAAGCTTGGACAAATTCTCGTTGAATAATTTTTTCGTTTTAGCTTTCAATGTTGGATCCTCCTCATGCATATCCAACTTGACATATATTTCTTCGATTAAAGCTTCAACACCCGGTACGTTTAAAATTGGATTTAAAGCAGCGGCACAAAGAAAAACGGGCGGTAAATTTAAAAAATATTTTTTAAATTTTTCAATCATAGGTTTCATCATATTCCTCAACATGTCACTTTTATTTTCAAACTTTTTAAAATTTGTTGTTATCAAATACAATTCGGATAAAACTTTTGAACTTGTTGGATAATAAACACCCGAAAGCAAAGTTGTTGAGGTTTTAAAAACTTTTAACAAATTACTTAGTGTTTGAATATTAGACCAAGCCGTATCGGAAAACGGGTCGACTTGGTAGTCGTCACTTAAATTTGTATGAAATGTTTTTAAAGTTCCCATTTGTTTTAACGCCATTTCAAACATATGACAAGTTGAATTCCAACGAGTTAGAATATCCCAATTAGGTCCAATTAATTTTTGGTTTACATCTTTACAAAGCTTTTTGTAATCTTGGTATCGTTCTTTGCCACTTTTGAAAACATCTTGAAGCATAGCTCTAAAAGCTATAATAAAATCCGATACAAATTTATCTTTTAAACCGGTTTGCACAACTAAGTTCATAATATGTGCAACACACCGTGTGTGGAAAAAAACACCATGAACAATTGGTTTGTACTTCAACTTTAATTTGTCGATTGCATTTGAGTTGTTTGAAGCATTATCAAATGATATTGAAAAAATTTTATCCTCTAAACAATATTTCATTATTGTGGCATTTATAATTTTATAAATATTTTCTCCCGTATGAGGAGAAGGAAACTCTTCAAATGCAATCGTACGCTTCATCATTTGCCATGTATCGGGATCAACCCAATGAGCGGTGACACAAATGTATGATTCGGGTAAACCGTGTGGAGCCGACCACACATCACTAGTTAAGTTTACACTAGTTTTTAAATTTAAAAAAAAAACGATTAAATCTTTTCTTGCATTTTCCCATAAATTTAAACAATGTCGTTTTAAAGTACGACGACTTAGATGTTTGTAGCGAGGTTGAAGCGTTTCCCTAATAAGCTTAGTAAGATCGGGGTCGTCGAAGTGTCCAAACGGCAAGGCTTTTTGAATCACCAACTTCGCCATCCTATCACGAGCTATCTTTTGTTCATAGCGAAATATTGTACCATCTTTTGAGAGTTAAACTTGACCGGGTGTCAAATCTTTTAAAGTTTTACAAAACTTTTTAGCATGCTTCGCTAAAGTCGAGTTAGAGTCCTTGCTTAACAAGGCGCCACAATGTTTACATTGGGCCTTTTGCGAACCGTCACTCATTTCGACCAAGTCCCAATTGCACCATACTTCCGCATTGCGATTATGTGATAATGTTCAAACAACATATGGAGCGGTTTGACTTGTAGGAACATTATTGACGGATGGGGAATTTGTGGTTTTAGAGGTCTTTGAAGCCATTATAGAAAAGTATTAGAAGAATTAGAAGAAAATGATATAAGAAGAATAAGAGGATTGGTGAGTTAAAAAAATTGAAATTTGAAAACATTATATAGGAATCGGTTCTAACGGCTAGTAACCGGTTACAACGGCTAGTAACCGGTTCCAACGGATATATTAGGCATTTAATGCATTTTAATGAGCTTGCAACGGATAGAACCGGTTCTAACGGTAACAAAATACCAGGTATACTGGAGGAACCGGGTACTGGTAGAACCGGGTACAGGAGAGGAACCGGGTACAGGTATAAACCGGGTAGGTTTCGTAACCGGGTACTACCCATTTATTATGAGAAAAAATGGAACCGGGTAGGAACCACCGGGTTTTTTGAACCTGGACCCGGTTCTCCTATGTACCGGGTACGAACTGGAACCGGTTCCGGGTCGGTTCTACGGGTCCGGGTTTGGAACCGGGTATTATGCCCATCTCTAGGTCGGGTTGAGTTAGGTTGTGAATGAGAATGGTCTAAGTGGTCCAGAATAGAAACCCCCGAGACCTAACTGCTCAGGTCTTCAGTTTGGAACACACTTGTATTTTCGGTCTCGGTCCAGTCTAAAGCATGTAACATGTAACTAACTTTCAATGAAACAGACACCTGTTGGGTTCAGAACAAGTAACTTTCATTTCATCGACTTTGGGTATTATTTTATTTTAAACATGACAATTCAAAAAATTTATCTAAAATGAAAAACGGGGTAGGACTGTAGGAGTGAGTAAATACACACATCCAGACCAACGGACAGCCTGAACCAGACCAGAACTAGTTGTATACAGCTTAGTTACAATACAGTTTCAATCCAAGCCCATCTTTGTCAAAGCCAGTTTTGACCCGACCAAAATTGATTCTTTTCTAGAACAGCCCAATATGACCCAAACCTAGTTTACCAGTTACCCGACGGGCCCGTTTTGCATGCTTAAAACATATTGTGAGCAACAATTCACTGTATGACAGAATATGTTAAAGAAGTCTTGAAAGAGTTGTGATTGAGAATTCTAACTGTAACCCACTAATTTAATCCAAATGATTGGATTTAAACAGAAATAAAGTACTTAATTATAAGCCGATAAAAGTTTTGTAAAACCTCTACTATGTCTTTTTGTTGTTTCATTTATAAAAATGGTCAAAAGTCTCCCACATGGACTTGATCAACAAAGGGTGTATTCGCAGTCCAGTAAACGAGTGAGAATGTCCTCACAGCTTGGTCGCTGATGCGGTTCTGCCCAGCAATCTGCAATTATAATTTTAGGACATCGTTTTAGAACAATTAATGATAAGGTTGGTGTTGGTTTTCATCAATTCAACCCACTAACCCGTAACGATTGACACCCTTCAACCATTACCCTGAAGGCCAATTTTGTTCTATTTACTTATAAACGAGTTGAGTTAGGGTTATGCTTGTTTCACGCTACTTATACTGGTCAAATCAATATTCTAGCCATAAGGGTAAAGGTGTATTTAATGCGTACAACTTCCTATAAATTGTTATGTTAAAATTTATACTATTAGGCCAGGGGGTGTGGCTTCGCCCAACGTATGTCATCACCCAACCCACCTGACTGGCCTATGCTATTATTGACGGACATTTATTTCGACACATAAGATTAAAATTGACAGTTTAACTAATAGTCCCATATATACTGAATTGTTGCAGATTTTAATTATAATTTATAACAATGACTTTTAGATCATAAAATTGAGTCTAAACATTTAGGAACAAAATAACCAAGAAAAGGTACCAGCAATTAGCCTGCCGAGGGGACCTTCAGGAATGTCCAACCGTGAACCTTCATGGGCGACAGAATATACAACCTAAACAGCATACAGTTAAACATTAGCATCCACTATAAACATAGTAGACCACCTTTAAGACCAACTTCCTTATATTCAAATATACAAAAAGTTTGAGCAATGAGGCAACTTACGCGCTCAGGAGGCAAGCCTTCCCATGGTCGACTGAGAGTGCATAACTCCCACATGATGACTCCGAGGCTAAAAATATCACATTTTTCGGTGAAAGGTTCGTTTCGGATAAGTTCAGGAGCCATCCATTCAGGGGTGCCTGCTGATGAGGTGTCTTTCATAGGTGATTCTGTCATCATTCTCGACAGCCCAAAATCACATATCTTTACGGTCCAATGCTTATTCACCAGGCAATTTGCACTTTTTATATCTCTATGAGCTATCTTCATTCGGTGAATGCACATCAATCCTCTAATCATTTCGTCAAAAGCAAAAAAAAAGAAGAAAAAGTCAGGACACTTATTATTTCATAGTGTTGGTACTAAATTGACCAACCTGCATATATCACGAAGCATTTTAAGTCTTCTTCGCCAGCTGAGTTTCTTCTTCTGTCCACTTAAATGGATCAAGTAATACAATGAACCCATCTCCATATACTCAGTAACCATCGACAAGCGTGGAGGCCTTGTGCAGGCACCAAGAAACAATATAACTGAAAATAAAATATTATCAATTGAATTAGCAGGATGCCAATGTGAAACCGTATGAACTCAAATATTTTACATTGCATTAACTTGAAGAACAAATTAAGACGTTAATGTGGTTTAAAAAACTCACTCTTGGTGCATTTTATTCTACATCTTGAGGAGTGTTTGGATATGTGAATCGGAAGGTGATTATGAAATATTAAATAGTCAGAATCAAATAAACACCTATAATAAAATGTGTCGTAAAAGATGGTATTTGGATGTGCTTTTACTGTTTGTAGTTTTACTAATCATATAATCAAATTTTTGAGTGCTTGACAACTTCTGGTTATTTAAGAACTCAACACATAAAATGACAATAAAACAGTCTTTTTGTAAAAAAAATATATGAGAGCCCTTGTGAAATGAAAAGAGTTTTTTGTTTAGATTTAAATAGAGGGCTAAACTGGTTATTTTGTTTTACCCTCAGATAATCAAATCGCTGCAGCTATGAAACTGGTTATTTTGCTTTACCCCTAAATAACAAGAAACTATATATCTAAACAATAAAATAAGAAAATACAAACACCCCTTTAGTTAGAAACGGTTGTGACTTTATTTTAGTGTTTCTTGTAGTCAAAGAGTAACAGTGTAACATTATTTGATGGACTAAGTTGAGATTTTTATAAAACCACCCTTTACTTGAAACAAAAAAAAATATACACAAAAATCATATAATCAATTTTTTGAGTGCTTGACAACTTCTGGTTATTTAAGAACTCAACACATAAAATGACAATAAAACAGTCTTTTTGTAAAAAAAAAAATATGAGAGCCCTTGTGAAATGAAAACAGTTTTTTGTTTAGATTTAAATAGAGGGCTAAACTGGTTATTTTGTTTTACCCCCAGATAATCAAATCGCTGCAGCTATGAAACTGGTTATTTTGATTTACCCCTAAATAACAAGAACCTATATATCTAAACAATAAAATAAGAAAATACAAACACCCCTTTAGTTAGAAACGGTTGTGACTTTATTTTAGTGTTTCTTGTAGTCAAAGAGTAACAGTGTAACATTATTTGATGGACTAAGTTGAGATTTTTATAAAACCACCCTTTACTTGAAACAAAAAAAAAATGTACACAAAAATCATATAATCAAATTTTTGAGTGCTTGACAACTTCTGGTTATTTAAGAACTCAACACATAAAATGACAATAAAACAGTCTTTTTGTAAAAAAAAAATATGAGAGCCCTTGTGAAATGAAAACAGTTTTTTGTTTAGATTTAAATAGAGGGCTAAACCTTGGTTTAAAAAAGCGCGCTTTAAGCGAGCTTAAAGCGTGAGGCGCTGAAGCGCTGGGAATGTCGCTTTTTTTGCTCTGAGGCATCACAACACGTGAAGCGTTTTGAGGCGAGCTTTAAGCGCGAAGCGACCTTGGTTTGAGGCGACACTTCAGCCCAGTCAGGTCACATTTGGGTTATTTATTTAGGCCCAATAGTCTTTAATTAGGGTTTAAATGAGGCCGCTACTTCTTTACCTAAAAAACGAACGTTAGCTATCTTTTAACATATTCAGCCGCTCCCTTCCTCTTCTCCTGAGATTCTTCATACTTTCTCCAATAATCAACATTCAAAGAGGTTTATTTTTATGTTTGAAGAAGATATTGGATTGAGTGATGTTGATGGAGATGAATACGTACTTGATTATGATGATTATTGATTAAAGACTGTTTTTATGTTTATGTTTTAAGTGTGTTTCGACTTTAATTTATGTTTTAAGAGTTAATTACTATTTTCGTCCATATGGTTTGTCAAAAATCACTATTTCAGTCCATTAGTTTAAAAATTGCGATTTCAGTCCCTGTGGTTTCACTTTCGTAACCATTTCAATCCACCTCGTAACTATTTCAGTCCCTGTACTAACAGAATAAATGGATTGAAATGGTTACGAAAGTGAAACCACAGGGACTGAAATGGTTACTAAAGTGAAACCAGAGGGACTGAAATCGCAATTTTTAAACTAATGGACTGAAATAGTGATTTTTGACAAACCACATGGACGAAAACAGTAATTAACTCATGTTTTAATTTTAACTATGTTTTTTATGTGTTAAGTGTGTTTTTAATCATGTTTTTATGTTTATTACTGATTAACAAGTAGAATAGGTCAATATTGATGTGTACAATATATTTTTTTTTATTTTGAGCGCTTCGTATACGTGAAGCTCTCGCTTCGCGCTTGAAGCTTCGCTTAAAGCTTTTGGAACCAAAACGCTTCGGAGCGCCTCGCGCTTTTTTAAACCAAGGGCTAAACTGGTTATTTTGTTTTACCCTCAGATAATCAAATCGCTGCAGCTATGAAACTGGTTATTTTGTTTTACCCCTAAATAACAAGAACCTATATATCTAAACAATAAAATAAGAAAATACAAACACCCCTTTAGTTAGAAACGGTTGTGACTTTATTTTAGTGTTTCTTGTAGTCAAAGAGTAACAGTGTAACATTATTTGATGGACTAAGTTGAGATTTTTATAAAACCACCCTTTACTTGAAACAAAAAAAATATACACAAAAAGGAATAACGGCATACCATTTGGATGTCGAAGGCGACTGTCAAGAACCAGAAGAAAGAAAATGAAAGGCGAGTCAGAAGAGTATAAATATATAAATTAATATATGACTTTCACAAATAGATAGATACCTGAGAATGGTAATTTCATTGCAGAAATCTTCCATGTTCTCAGCTGTGAGATCTTGTTCAAGAAAAACCTTTATTGCTACCTCCGTTCCATTCCAGATGCCACGAAAAACTTCCCCAAAAAATCCTGAAAACAATGAACGCAGAGCACTGATAATGATAACAAAGCTAAACGGAAGCTGCAAAAAGCTTCTGGGAAAAGGAAATGCTAATATTAAAATGAATATTTACCAATTCCGACTCGAGTGCCAACAGTGAGTTCAGAGAAATCAATATTCCATTCTTGATAAGGAAGAAGAGGCTTATTTTGGAACATGGGTGAATCCAGAATTTTGCTCCATGTTGAGACTGCTTCATCTGAAATCTCACCAGAAGCTTTTGGATTCCTGAATTCATGAGGAGATGTAGGTAATGACATTGCCTTTTGAGAACTCACGTGTTCCCTTTTTAGAGAATATAAAGGTGTTCCATCATGCTCATGCTCCGACTCCTAAACCATCGCATCACGATATTATTGAACGATAACGCAGATTTGAAAGATAATGACGTTTTAATTAGAATGGGTAATTCAATAAGATATGCACACAACTGATCAAACCTAACAGAGAAGTAAATACATATGCGGTATACAAGTACTACAATAAATATATGATATGCATGTGTGGGTGTGGGTGTAACTGTATGTGTATGAATGAATATATCTACAAATTATACGCATGTGTCTATGTAAATGCATGTACTAATCTACATATTAAGGTATGTGTGTATGTGCGCATAGTCATACGTAAGCATGCCGTTTGTGTATAGGAAAGTGTGTGTATTTGCTTTTGTGCATGTATACGTGTGTTGTAAAGACTAAAGACGTGTAATTACATATATCAATCCATATGTATGTTCAGACTTCAGAGTATGTATGTATTTATGTGAGTGTACATGCTCATATAGATATATCCATATGCATGTATGGATATACATACACACACACATATATATGGGGTTAGGTTCCGGTAAAAATGGGTCTTAACATACAAATTGAGCTTAACATGAGAAGTGAAGGAGGAATTTTTATTTTTTATTTTTTTGAATTTTTTTCCCATCTTGTCAAGCACGTATTTTAGTCCCATAATATATATAAAAAGATCGTGTTTTTACACTAGCAGAGTAATTACACGAAATTTTTTTTTTTACATTTTGCAATTAAATATCATATTTAAGTAGATTGAAAAAAAAAATCGAAAAAAGAAGCTTCCTTCACTTCTCATGTTAAAGCCATTTTGTATGTTAAGACCCATTTGTATTTGATCCTTACACTATATATATGTGCATGTATTATATATATACATACACACACATGTATTTCTATACTCAAACAGAGCCATATATGAATGTGAATGTGAATGTGAATGTGAATGTAAATGTATATCTTCTAAAATGGGAATTATATTTGGATGACCCACTAGTCCTCTCTTCAATATCAACCTTACTTTCCACTTGAAACTTCCTAACCTCCTACACATAACGCCTAGCATCAATTGCACATCCTCAGACTATTACCTCCCGCAAGATAAACAAACTCCCACTACTTGATACATCTAGACTAGACAAACTAATGTACCTACTAGGCTACCACAGGATAAACAGAACTTGTTGAAAGTATCTCTGTCGTCTTATTTCTGAATGAATGAACCCCAGCAAGCTATCCTATTATATAGGGATAAATACAAAGATAACCCTAGTCCTATTTTAGGAACAAATATACACAATTACAAAATAATATCAACTATACAAAATTATAATTATCTCCTAAATTAGTGTCGGCTAAGACTCCCCCGCAGTTTGAGCGGTCGGCGGACAGACGCTTAAACTGGATCGAAAGGACTGAAATAACTGCTTTGAGAGGCCTTTAGTGAAAATATCAGCGTATTGAAGAGAAGATGGAACATGAAGCACACGAATGTCTCCAACTTTAACCTTTTCTCGCACAAAATGAATGTCAATCTCAATGTGCTTAGTCCGTTGATGTTGAACTGGGTTATCAGATAAATAGACCGCTGAGACATTATCACAATAAATCACAGAAGCTTGCCTGAGAGGGATCTGTAGCTCAAGTAATAAATTTCGAATCCAAGTAGCCTCTGCAACTGCGTTTGCAACCCCACGATATTCTGCTTCAGCACTGGATCGAGAAACTGTTGGCTGCCGTTTAGAAGACCAAGAAATCAAGTTATCTCCAAGAAAAACACAGTAGCCGCTCGTTGAGCGACGTGAATCAGGGCACCCACCCCAATCTGCATCCGAATATGCAACCAATGAATGCGCTGCAGATTTAATTATTCGAACTCCGTAGTCGACGGCTATGTTGTCAAAGGCGCCAGGCGCACTTAAGGCGCATATGTCTCGCCCGGAGCCTAGGCGCAAGGCGCTTAAAAAGCGAGGGTTTTTTTATACGAGGCGCATGGTATAAAAATACCATTTTTAGATGTATTAGACATGTTTCAGGCTTGTTTAGGGTTAGTTTATAACAGGCATTAACAATTATTACATTAATACTATTATGCAAATATAATAAAAAAACTAATTTATACATATAATTCATTAAGAAAAATAAAAAGCTGTTAAAATAAGCAATTTAAAGTTAATATTAATTATATTATCAAAATAGATTATTATTGATAGGTTTATAGCATAAGGAATCTGGATATATAAATAGCAAACATAAAGGAAAGCCCAAAAAAAGTAAATATAACAATATGAAAGAAGCCCAATAAAACTTATAAAGGAAAGCCCAAAAAAAGTCAAATATAACAATATGAAAATACACAAACAACAAAACCCTAAATGGGTATCTGCCAGCCGCTTTTGCAAGAACCTGAGAAGAATGAAGATGCAGGGTCGCCTGAGTAGGGTTTTTACAAAAAAAAGGTGTGTCACCTCTCTTGTTCTTCTTCACCGCGCCTGACATGTTTAAAACCAACGTTTTTTCTCCCTTGCGCCTGGCTCTGGGCGCTCGCCTGAGTAGGGTTTTTACAAAAAAAGCCCAGATTCGCGCCTATGCGACCACGAGGCGCTATAGCCTCGCCTCGCTGCGCCTGAGCGCCTAGGCGCGCGCCTAATGCGCTTTTGACAACATAGGTCGACGGTACCCTGTAAATACCGAAGAATACGCTTAAGAAAAGCGTAATGTGGGTCACGAGGCTCGTGCATAAATAAACACACCTGCTGCACAGCATATGAGATATCCGGTCTAGTAAAGGTGAGGTACTGTAAAGCACCTGCAAGGCTTCGGTACAAAGTAGGATCCGAAAACAAAACCCCATCTGTAGCACTTAATTTAGCAGAGAGATCCACAGGAGTAGTACATGGTTTGCATGTGGACATGGAAGCCCGAGCAATGATGTCACGCGCGTACTGAAATTGATCTAAGAAAAGACCATGAGACTCACGAGTAACCTTTATACCCAAAAAATGGTGTAACTGACCCAAATCTGTCATAGCAAACTCTCGTGAGAGCAAGCGAATAATCTCCTGTAGAAATACGTCTGAGGAAGCTGTAAGCACTATATCATCAACATATAATAACAAATATGCTGTGTGAGGACCCCTGCTATAAATGAAAAGAGAGTTATCACAGGCACTGCTCCGAAACCCCTGTGATAAGATGTATGTGGCAAAACGGGTGTACCAAGCACGAGGGGCCTGTTTAAGTCCATATAAGGACTTCTTAAGCCTGCATACATATGTGGGGTATCGTCTGTCAACGAACCCTGGTGGCTGATGCATAAAAACAGTCTCATTCAAATTACCGTTGTAGAAAAGCGTTTTTAACATCAAGCTGGTGAATAGGCCACGAACGGGAAACAGCAACTGATAGCACAGTACGAATAGTTGCCGGTTTAACAACCGGACTAAAGGTTTCATCACAATCAACACCTACTGTTTGAGATTTCCCGTTAACGACTAAACGTCCTTTGTACCTTTCAAGTGAGCCATCAGATTTAAATTTGTGGCGAAATAACCACATACATCGAATGACCGGTTTATCAACCGGGCGGAGGACCAATTCCCAAGTATCATTTACCTGTAGTGCACTAAATTCTGCCTGCATGGCATGTAACCAATGAGGATCGGTAAAAGCTTTCGAGTAGGAGGTAGGCACGGGAGAGATTGGTGTGGTCAGGAGGGTATGTTTGGATTTAGAACGGGTGGTCATGGGATGGGTGTTAAGCTGTGGTGGGGCTGTAGGAGCAGAGGGAACAGCCGTAAACGGGGCTGTCGCAGCTGATGTGGGGCCAACCGAAGATGATGCAGCTGAGGCGGGACCATCCGAAGCTGCTGTAGCTGATGTGGGACCAGCCGAAGCTGGTGCAGCTGCTGTGGGGCCGGGAGGAAGGCGGTTTTTGGGACGACGAGTATAGGTAATGGGGAAGGGTGATGTAGAACGTAGGTTAGGTTGGGCCGGGTGAATGTTGGGTGGATGTGGTGATGAGTTGGGGCGAGAAAATGTGAAGCCGGGTGGTGGTTGGTCATCAAGGAAGTTGTAAGTAGTGGGGGGTGTAGAGATTGTGTAAGGGAAGGTGTGCTCATCAAAGGTGACATGACGAGAGATAGAGACCTTGCCGGTTGTAGGGTCGAAACACCGGTATCCCCTGAAATCAGGAGGATAGCCAAGGAAGATGCAACGAACGGATCGGGTGTGGAGTTTGTGAGGTATGGTGGCCGAAGAGTTGGGGTAACACGCACATCCGAACACTCGTAAGTGTTCATATGTTGGGTGACGAAGGTACAGGGCAAATGTTGGTGTAAAGAAGTTAAGGCGTTTGGTGGGTAGGATGTTGTGAAGGTAAGCGGCAGTGTGTAGGGCCTCCACCCAAAAGGAAGGTGGAAGATGTGCGTGTATGAGTAAGGCACGAATGATGTCGTTTAAGCGACGAATCATTCGTTCGGCACTACCATTCTGGGATGACGTTTGAGGGCAAGAAAAACGGAATAAAAGGCCGTGTTGAATTGCAAAATTTTTAAAAGCATGATTGTCAAATTCACCACCCAAATCACACTGGAAGGTTTTGATGTTTCGATTAAATTGGGTGGCAATCATCTTGTGGAATTTAACAAATGTGGGAAAGGTTTCGGATTTGAATTTTAATGGGTAAACCCAGATAAAGTGGGAAAAATTATCTATTAAAACCATATAATATTTATATCCGGTTTTACTGGGTATTGGGGAGGTCCACAAATCACAGTGTACAATGTCGAAAGGAGTAAAAGTAAAAGAATTAGATTCATAAAATGGCAATCGTTTACTATTCGACAGTTGACAAGAATCACAAAAATTAGAACCATGGTTTTTATTACATGAAAAATTAAAACGACGACTAAGAAGATCTAAGACTTGTGCGCCGGGGTGTCCAAGTCGATCATGCCATGGTAAGGTAGTTGTGGTGATAGAGCAAGCTTGAGGCGGAAGTGTTGGTGGAGTGACCGGATAAAGGTTTCCCGTGCTATTGTGGCGGGAGAGGAGGCGTCCCGTTTTGAGGTCCTTCAAAGAAAAACCAAAGGGATCAAATTCTATTGAAACGTTATTATCACGGGTAAATTTACGGACAGATAAAAGCTTTTTAATGATTTGTGGACTGTAAAGTGGGTCGGGTAGGATGTAAGTCCGATTATGAATCGGGAGAAAGCCCGTACCGGAGGCCTCAATTGGTAAAACATGACCATTGCCAACAAGTAATTTAGTATGTACAGAAAAAAAACTAGGGTGTTTGATCATACCTTGAGTATCAGTGATATGTTTCTCAGCACCAGTGTCGAAGTAAGAATTCGGGTCCGTGTATTGGAGCTGCATTGCATTGAACGCGGCGCTCAGTGCTGATGGATTGAGAGCATCAAAACCTGTGTATTGAGGGCCGCCTAACTGTCCCGAGGGAAAACCTGCATAATGGGCCGCTAGGTTAGTATTATGAGACGGGTAGGACGGTGGTTGGTTGGGCCTCCATGATTGTTGGGTTGGATAAGGGCAGGGTGGAGTGTTCCACCAAGCCCATTGGGGGTAAGAGTTGTTTTCAAAAGCCCAGTTCGTTTGAGAGTTCCGATTTCCCCTACCGCGTCCACGCCCGCGTCCACGCCCGCGAGTCTGCTGTCCGCGGCCCCTGCCCCTGCCCCGATAGTAATTCTGCTGAGAGTTTTGCTGCTGTTGGGAACTGTTCTGTTGCTGATTCAGCCAGTGTTCCTGAGGCTGATTTTTCTGCGGCTGCTGATTAAGCGGTGGCTGGTTGGAGCCGGCTGTGGGGGCTGCAAGAATGGAAGATGATTGTTTGTTTCGTGCTTCTTGACGGATTACTTCATCAGTAAGCATTGTCCGTGCAAGATCCCAGTCGGCCCCTTGAGAGTGAATAAGAGCAGCGGTGGTATCAAACTCTGGGGATAATCCCCGAACAAGTTGCAGCACGAGTCTTTGGTCGGTAATAGGTTGGTCAACGTCAACAAGTTGGTTCGCCAAGTCTTTCGGTTGTTGACAATAATCATCAACTGAACTGCATGCAGCAAGGGTTAGATTGACGAACCGGGTTTCAAGGGATGCGGCTTTGGCTTGCTTGTTGCTCAAGAAGTGTTTTTCGAGCCGAAGCCAAGTCTGACGTGCAGACGCCTCTGTGTCCAGGACCCGACCTAGAAGATCATCTGAGATGGTACTATAAATCCATTGAGAAACGAGAGCGTCTAGTTCCTTCCATGAATCATAGGATGGGTCTGTTTTGGTTGGGGCTGGGGTATCGTCAAGATGATCTAAAACCTTATAGGCTATGGCGTGAAACTTGAAAAGTTTCACCCAAGAAGAGTATGTGACTTTTGTTCCGTCTAGGGTACGGATCTTGGTGTTTATGTTAGAGACAGAATAGGCTGGGTGCAAGGTTTTGGCTGCAGTGTTATTTTCGTTTTGAGAGGATTCTGGCTTATCATCAGCTTTGGAATCCATGGATGTGGCTAAAACAGGCTGAAAAATTAGGGCTACAGGGGTATTGAATCAGAAGGGATCGGCTGCAAAGGTTTCTGGATTATCGGCTGCAGTGGCTGCAGAGGTTGCTGGGTATTGAATCAGAAGGGATCAGTTGCAGAGCCGAGGCTCTTGATCGAAAAAAAAAAAGAAAAGAAACCGGGTAGTCAGAACCGAAGCACTGATACCATGAAAGTATCTCTGTCGTCTTATTTCTGAATGAATGAACCCCAGCAAGCTATCCTATTATATAGGGATAAATACAAAGATAACCCTAGTCCTATTTTAGGAACAAATATACACAATTACAAAATAATATCAACTATACAAAATTATAATTATCTCCTAAATTAGTGTCGGCTAAGACTTGTATCAATACAGATGATGCAAAATGAGAAACAGAAACACATACATCTTTCTTAAGGTCTGCATTCTGCAACCTACTATCCACCTGTTCTCTCAGCAGTCGATTCTGCTTTAATGTTTCATTCATTGCCCTTACAGCCCTGCATGTTATAGAAAGAAGAATTATCATGTGTGTCACCTTCAAGAAAATAGTACTTCTTATAGCAAGCTTTTAAACCTTTTTCTGTTTCTTCAATCCTTATCCAATAAATAGTCACAATTCACAAAAGAAATCATAGATTGTAGAAGTTATATTTTGTATCATGCTATTGGGATAGTGTTATCTGAGTTATTAGTTAATTTAAGGTTTCTATTATATTATCAATGCAGCAGCAAACTAGAGTTCTGGGTCTATGTGCTAGAATTTTAGTGATGCTAATAGACATGTACGAAGAGCCTTAGCTCTGAGCTCTGACCCCATGTGATAAAAACCAATTTATGGAACTTTTCACTTCCTTAATGCTCGTGAAGTTACACTATTTATAAGCATCACAAAACTATATAAGGAAACAAAAAACTAACGCTAATCTATCACAAAGCCCCAAACTAAAGTAAGAATATAGCATCTCTAATACGAGCGATGATCTTTCTCCTTATAATGAGCATATTGACTAATCATGCACTCGATATATATAGTGATTTCCAAAAGGGTAGTTCCAAATCCTGATATTTACATACATTAATGCATGGACTTGCATGCTTCATATGGTATGCATGGACAGCATATATGGATAATGGATCAAAGAAACATGATGAATTAAACAAATATGTTGAATAAAAATTCTAATAAGTAAAAAAAATGTTTTTTTTTTTTTTTTGTAAAAACAATTCAGGTTCATAGATAGTTGGCAAACTTTATCCTTCAGAAAAAACTATTTCTGTACTAGCAACCTTAGTAAGAAACTTAATGCGTAAACCTATCAACAGAACATTGAGAATTACCAGAAAGCACAAAAGAACAACATAAGGACAAGAAACTGTGTATTGTAATACAGCAAAAGCTCCATAGTTTAAAACTTATAAATACCAACCTAACAATGTCATCGCTGATTTCTGGAGTAATACTCATGCTTCTTCGACTTCTGCGATGTTCAGATGTTGATGTGCCTTCCGACCTGTTGCATACACATTTAATACGCTAGGATTAAATATTTTTTAAACAAAATGGGATTAGTTGTTTATTGGTGTAGATATACTTGCTTCTTTAACTTTCAAAAGCATCACAAACAAAGCCTAAAAGTATATAATGTCCATGTCATGTAAGCTTCACAAATGTAGAAGGCACATATAAAGGTTGTAAGAACTAAGAACCTTGATGGACCAACATCATCAGGATAGTCTATAAATGATCTCCTATCACCACTAAGCATGGATCGCCCACGTGCCCGTAAGGAAGGATGTTCTGGACTGCAATTCTCAACAGATAAAATATCAAGATCATTATGCTCTCTTGTTAGAGTTCAAAAAAATTTCCAATAATAGCAATAATGTTTAAGAAGCTCAACTTTCTAGCTTTTTTTTGAACAGCTAACAATTTTCACCCCTATTCCACTTTTGGTGGGTTTCGAACTCCTGCTTCCCCCAAGAGGGTATTTTCCCTCCTACCACTAGGCTACAGCCTAAGTGGCAACTTTCTAGCTAATTCAGCCTAATTAGCTTCCACTTAGAATTTGATAGCCAAGTATGGACTATGCGACAAGTACCGTATCTCCACATATCAATTTTGTCAATAAATTAAAAATACAAAGCATGCTGCTTAAAAACAATTCATATAAGTAAAACTTGAATCTCATTGAGTTATTGACTTATTGCATTTACAACGGACGCATGTACACCATAGAACTATACGTCTATAGTATACTTGTTGCTTTATGTTGTTGACAAAAAGCCTAAATTTGGTAAGGGAGAGACATATTATACACATCTTACCTATAGTAATTATGTGAGACCCTGCCTTTTGTAAAATCATTACTAGAACACCTTTGTTAAAAAATACAGATCACTAAGAGCTCATTGTTGGTTACTAAAACCAAGAGACCAAATAAAGGATGAAGACAAATGAAAACCTACATGTATATGCAACATATGACCAGATATTAGTACATTTAGTAACGAATGCTAGCTTTCAACAAAAGGTTTCTATAGTCACATTGAAAAAATAATTATAGAGCATGAGAACGGGGGAAAACCTTGAACTTGCAGTCCTTGGTTCATTTATAACCTTCCTTCGGCTCCTTCGCCAAAATGAGGCTGCGATATCTGGTTCGCTACGGGATAAACTGATGCATAGAAAAATATAAGAACCGTAAACTACATGCTATATTTTCTCAGTATATGTTAGTGTTCTAAGTATTGATAATTTAAGTTTGACATTTCATATAGCAAAAATTGCAATCCCAGCGGAAGAAAACTTGTCAAAAAGATTAATAAAAATACCTCCATTTTCCGTCAACGGATGATGCAGAACGCATCATTTTACTCCTCAATGAAGGTCCAGGGGCATTCAAAGATGATTCCAGTCTCCGCTGGTAATGGAGATTGTCATCTTTCTCAGAACTGCAGAAATAAAACCTTGTTAAAAGGAATATTATATGGGAAATTCAAATTTGAAGGAAATACTATAAAGATTTAACCTGTCATTGTCCATCCTCTCTGAAAAACCGTATAAAGGGCTGTTTGGTTCAAGTGGTGAATCACAAGAATCATTTTCTGCAGAATCACTTTCCCCCGCTCCAGAAATATGAGTCATAAATATCGCCTTTGTTGATTGGGGTATCAGTTGACCCGGAAATCGCATAAGATCAACCAGTAGTTCTACAGAGTTTAGAACAACTACTACTGACATATGCTTATATGAATCCACACACTCACCAACTCCATCTTCAGGTAACCCCTGAAAAACCACATAACCACTTTCAGAAGTCACATCCAAACACCCCTGTAACATCGAATAATCAGGAGATTATATATGAGATTTTAACGAGCATAAGCTTACCGCTACCAGTCTACTTTCAAGACCTACAGTATCAGCAAGAACTTTAAACAGTATTGCTCGGGGGCGACATGAACCATTTTTAATATGCCCCAGTAACTGGACACCTCGATTTCCGGGTACATGAGAAGCATCTTCAAGTGTAGCTTTATTTGGGCTATCAAATTGTGGCCGCTTATAAAATTCCGAGACCTGTAAAAGATTTCCATGCACCTTTAAAAGATTAATAACTCTCATACATAAACAATAACTTTCATACAAAGAAATTCTACCAATAAGCACAAGTGCAAATTCAATTCAATCAGTGAAAACAGCAAAATAAAGCAATGTTTAGAGCTCACCAAGCCAGCAATCTTTTTAATAATAGCTGCAGGACTCGAGTTCAGACCTTTCACTAGTGTAGAAATAAGTTGCTTTAACCTGAAAAGCTTCTTATCTTTTTGGGAGTCAACAAGAATTATATCGGCTTTTACACCCTGAACTTCCAAATCATGGAGCTCCTCCAATGTGGGAATATCATCGAAAAGATCTTTGAGCCTCTTATCCTGTACAGAGTATAATTCAGTAGACTTAATACAGATTCTTCCAGAAAAGTTTCTATCATTCCACAAAACTTAGATGTAATTCTGGATGTTCATACATGATTTCTAGGTAGAGGTAGTACTTTCTATGTTAGCAGGAATGGAGCTTGCAATTGATAACCATAACAAAAGTCTTACAGAACAAAGAACTTTAAATATGCATTAGTTAGTATGTTGTCTCCGTGTTGCCATATGGTTAAATCTCCCAAGCATCTCAAATTTCAATTTTGCTTCACTTTAATGTGAGAACATATAAGCTTGATCCTCCATTTAAGGTTTCTTAATTTTATTTAAACACCCACTACATGACGATCTCCCATTTACCACTTCTTTGATTAGAAAATCCCAAACAGTGTGACTGCTGACAATTTGTATGTCATGCACAATGAGATTAGTAGTATATTCATTCTTGTTGAATAAAAAGCTTGAGTACACCTAACCTTTGTAGCCATATATGAGGCCCATACACTACACATTTTAGAGGCCAATATATCTTGTTTGCCAACACTCATCAACCAAAAGATTTTTCATTTGCATTGTTTTTGTTAAGTGACGATCATATTCTTCCAACATTAGACAACACCAGATAATTTAATAAAAGAAAGAGCTCAGATGTAAGAAATAACTGGATACCGAAAAACAATAAAGATGAGAAAAAAGAAAAGAGAAAACCAACTCAAAAATGAAATAAGTTATAGAATCAACTTGATTGCATTTAAACTATAAAGAGTTTCACCGACAGTATTCAAGGGCTAGAAATAATGCAGGAAACAAAAACAAGAGGCTGGATGAACAACAATGAAATGGTCTCAAATGCATTCGATTGGTAATCCAGATTCAGAAACATAAACTCAAACCAGCAAAAAAAGACATCGTATTTACAGTTATTTGTGATGCAATGGGAGTCCGGGAGCACTATGAATTTGCCAAAGGAAAGAAACGATGGTTCATTTTTGGAAACCCTACGCTATCTCAAGATAAAGAAAGCAAGAAATGACAAAGTCTTTAATGATAATTACAAATGTTTTTCAGATAATTCACATTAATTGCGTCAAATAGGGAAGATATGCTCCAGCGGTGTGGACTAGAGTTTCCAACTTCATATATTGGTAACAAATCCTCAAAAGTTGAGCTGTGGAGAAAAGCTTATCAAAGATGAAATATAAAAGAAATATTTTATGGATTCACAAATTTAAGTGTAAGCTTTAAAAATCTAGTAAAATGCTATCTCATTCACATATTATTCTTATTCACTCTCTGGAATTACAAAGGATGTATCTGCAACTGGTTGTCTGGCAAAAGATGTATGTTTCACTACTATCAATGATAACTATGTTTGTTAAAAAGAAAGCCTAAAATAAAAGTGAAATACACCCCACAGTTTGTAAGTCTGTTTTCCACATGTCTTTTATTCAACATTATTATAACTCCTTCACAATGAAGAACGCTTGCTTCAACTTTAAGACATAATACATAAGATGTTTATGCAGGGATAACCTCGGCTCCACTTACTAGAACATGTGTGTCCCAAAATAAACAATTTCATGAAGCACAAAGGCATTAAATCCAGTATGCAAAGATTGAGCAAAAACTGTGATAGTGGTATTCTGGCAGAACTAGAAAAGTCAAAGTGCTTACATGAATCACTGAGTAGAAACCATTTGGAATAGGTTTAGAAAGCTCTCCGGTGCTCCAGAGGATTTGTGATGCTGATTGAGATTGAGATAGTAACCTGTCATATGTACTGCTGCTCATAGATCTTCTATGAGATGGAGTTTCCTTCTTAATGTCCAGTGAAACAGATTCAAACTTATCAATGAACTCTGATTCTGAAGGCCACCATGTATTACTAGAAGAGCCTTGCTCTGAGCTCCCTAACTCATCATGTGTCTCGGCCATGTTTATCTAAAGATAATCACATTACCAACTCAACCCCGTTTCTTATTCCATAAACACCTTTTAGCTCCACACTCAACAGCTCATTCACTAATCCATTTTGACCTCATATTCTAAAGGCATGTGACCTGCAATAAGAAAAAAAAGAGAGATTAACCTTCCATCAATTCTACTAAAGTAAATAATATAAACGATATCTCAAAGTTCAATCAACCATCAAAACGTAGGCTGGTTGACTAAAAACAATGATCCCCAACACACCAGCCCTACCCAAAGTGACATCAGCCCTAGACAGAGCTACCGACTCCAAACAGAAATAACATCAATCCATGATGTTTTCAACAGACTTTAGGCCAGATAATGACTACAGATTATGTTCGATCTGAAAACCTAAATAAAATGACCACATTGCATAATCAAATTAGATCACACCCTAGCTCTGTCCAAAGTGACATCAGCCCTAGGCGGAGCTACCGGCTCCAAACAGAAATAACATCAATCATGATGTTTTCAACAGATTTTAAACCAAATAACGACGACAAATTCTATTCTATCCAAAAACCTAAATATAATCACCACATTGCACAAGTCAATTACACTAATTACATTCCATAATTAAACATTCTAACCATTACATCCACGAGCATTATCTTCAAAACATTAATATCATCAAAATCAGTAATGCAAGTACAACTAGATCTTCCAAACCCTAAATCACTAACCAAAACCTTCACCGACAATAATTCACATCGCATATAATAATCACAAATCAACTTCAACCGTTTGAAACGCAAATTAAGATCATATAACTTAAATTCAATCAGCAGAAACCTAATAGCAACAAATCTCAATAATAAACTCATAGAATTACAAATAATAAAACGAAACACTCACAGAAACCGATTCGAATCGTGAATTAGAGTGAGAAGATGCCGATACACAAGTGGAGTAACCGTCAGTTGGATCGGAGCAGTTGATGACGAATTGAATCGATATATGTAATGAAATGATGAATAGAGTTTGGTTTGAAGGTGAAATTTGAGATTTGTTTAGAGAGAGAGAGAGAGAGGACGGATATAAATATATGTGTGCGCGTGATGAAGGAAGGTGGTCTCGTGAAAAAGATGAGAGAGAAAACGTAGAGATTCAAACGATGATGAGAAGAAATATCAGAGAGACAGGGAGGCGGGGGATGGATTCAATATTTTTTTTACTTTTTTCATTAATTGTTACTTTATGCTTTACTTTATTTAATTAATTACACATTTAATTTTGTGATATATGATATAGGTAAATATATGAAATAGGTAATATATAGGATATGTGATATAGGATGTATGATTCAAGACATATGATGTGGGAAATAGGACATGATATGTGATATAGGTAATTTTACGTTGTGTTTGTGGTGTGCACAGTAGCGGATCTAGAAAATTACTTAAGGGGCAACGTTTCAAAAAAAAAAATAACGTACTTCATACAATGTAAACGAAACAACGATAGTAGCGCGGTAATAAATAAATTTAAACACGTACCTAAATGAGTTCTCCTTTTCGGTTTTTGAAAGCTTGAAACCGGGCCATGACATCCTCTTCTTTTACTTTACAAAAACTTTCTTTTTCGACCGCACAAATTAGAGCGTTGTTCAAATACTCATCACCCATCCGATTGCGTAAATCCGTCTTGATAAGCTTCATTTTAGAAAAACATCTTTCAACGGTTGCGGTTGCAACCGGTAAAACCAGTGCTAGCTTCAATGTTCGATAAACCAAAGGAAAAGTTTCATTTTTTCCAGTTTCCACCATTACACGAGCAAGGTCTCTCAATCCAGTTAAATTTGCAAATTTATCATCTTCCTTTAAAGTATGATAAAATGTCGAAAGATCACCCGTAAGAACCCCTCTTTCTTCTTTATTAAAGTCATTCGAATACATTTCAGAAAACTTCACTATCTTTGATATGTCAAATTTAGCAAACGAATTACAAGGATTTAAACCCGACATATTTTCTATCAAACTAGTTGAGACCTCACTAAATCGGCTTCCAAGTTCTTGAAGTTGCATATCCAAAACCGTATTAAAAACCTCAACTTCAAAATGATGTCGGTTAGTAATGACATACTTTCGGTTTCTTTGATTACCATAACTTTCCACCATATCTAACATCTTAATGTTGTTTTTTTTTTCACAAAAAGATGTTACGTTTGCCAACATCTTTTCAAACCCATTTTTTCTTAAATGATTCAAAGCTCGTTTTGTCCCGCTTATCAAATGAGATGCTTATAACAAGTCTTGACTCTTTTTTTGAAGATGTTTTGATAGAGCATTTGTGAGGCCTAAGATATCGTTCAACAAGTGTATGTAAAACACAAATTCAAGACTCTTAAAATATGATAGAATACCTGACGCATTGGATCGTTGTTGAAAGGTCTCTCCATCTTGTTTAATAAAAGTAAGTACCTCAACAACTTCCGGAAATAATTTCAATAAACTTATGATGGTTCTATGATGAGAACCCCATCGTGTGTCTCCGGGTCGGGCAAGGGAAACCTCTTGCTTTAATCCTTTTCCTGTGTTAATTTCACCTACTAGAATTTCGTTTTCCACTCTCTCTTTTTTTGCCTCCAACATCATATCTTTTCTTTTGCAAGAAGCACCAACCGTATTAACAACCATGCCAAGAGTTTCGTAAAATTCTTTAACACCATCATGCTTTTTTGCTACAGCCACAATCACTAACTGAAGTTGATGAGCAAAGCAATGTATGTAATGTGCCGATGGATTGTCTTTCAGAATTAAAGCTTTTAATCCATTAAACTCTCCCCGCATGTTGCTTGCACCGTCATAACCTTGACCCCTGATCTGTTTAAACAAAAACAAACAATAAAATACAATGATACGACATATAATCTTTATTATAGTTTATGTAATGAAATTATGAAACATAAAACTTACTTGATCTATGCTTAAATGGTTATCGGCTAATAAAGACACAATGGCTTCTTTAAGAGTTAAAGAATATGTATTCCTCACATGAGCAACTCCAATTAAACTCTCTTTAACAACTCCGACCTTATCGACATATCTCACCACTACGGCCATTTGTTCCTTTAAAGACACTGTCGCTAGACTCATCTACTAACAACCCAAAGACATCATCTTTAATTTCTTCACAAATCATTTTGGTTACTTCTTTCGCATATCAATCGACAATCTCTTTTTGAATCGATGGAGCTGTCAACTTATTATTCTTCTTGGCCTTCCCTAAAGTGTACTTACCAATATCCAGGTTGTTCACACTAATCAACTTTAAAACTGAAAGAAATATACCTTTATAAAGAGACTTTTCAGATTCGTCATGACCACGAAACGGTAAACTATTTTCTAAACAAAATCCAGCACTACGAACAGACCCCATTAATTGATACCGATTTCCAATCCTTCTTTCCTTGTTACGCCTTTTTTCATTTGCATCATAGGATCGCTTTTGGTTAAAGAGATTTTCACATTTTTGCGCCGCCTTATTATGTATGCTATTAACTAACCCAACATGTTCTTTTAAGACACCCGGTTTACTCCAATTACAAAAGCCTCCACTTACAAAAGTCTCTCTTCCACCTTTATTACCAACACTTTCATTAAACAAGTAACAATATAAACAATATGCTTTTTCTTATTTAGTGCTATACTCCAACCAATGATATTTATCAAACCATTTAACATTAAAACGTCTCCGGCCACCAGAATAGTTTGTCCATTTAAAGTCATGACCTCGTGGTTGAAAAGCCTTTTTAACAAGATACGCTCTACTTATGTCGTCTATTTGATTTGGATGATAACTAGTAATAGGCGGTCTATCGGAGGGATCCGAAGGAAGATCATTCAAATCGATTTTGTTTCGTGTTGAAGGACTTGAAGCCAAAGTAATAATTGGACTTGGAGTTGGTCCGATATCTTCATTTTCTTGCATATCAATATCATTCTTTGAACTTGGACCAATATCTTCATTTTCTTGCTTATCGTCAATAATATTTGAACTAGGAGTTGCACCCAAATCATCATTTTCTTGGAATTTTCGTTTAAAAAGATTACTGAGAGTTTGTTTTTTCATCTTTCAACTTCCAAATTCCCTAATTTTATAAGACAAATAAAATTAAACAATAAGCCCTAAATCAATTTCACATAAACCCTAAAGTAAAAGGCTATAACAATTGGTCAATTGCACATAACTATAACTAAAATACTAAATGGAAACATTGTAATTTGCAATTAAACAATATAAATTATTCAAATTTTCATAAGAAAAACACTTACCTGAGGAATTGGACTGGAGTGGCGGACGTCGGACGATGATGGACTGCCGGACTGGAGTGGCGGACTGGAACGGCAGCGGCAAAGGGCGGAACGGCGGTCGGCGGCGGCAAAGGGCGGAGTGGCGGACTGGAACGGCGCTGCTCTCCAGTGCTCCTGCTCGTTCGCTGTTACTGCTTGCCTGCTTCTTTTTGGTCGTTCTTTTTTTCTTTGTTAAAGTATTGGACTATTGAGTATGGGGTTGGACTTGGGCTACAATAATTGGGCTAGTTATAAGTATTGGGTAATTAGTTTGGTACTATAAAATTTTTTGGGCTTTCAAAAGGGGTAACATAATATTTATTAAGGGGCAACAAAATCCGAAAAACGCAAAAAAAAAAAAAAAAAAAAAAAATTTACACTATCGCGGCCGAGCCAAGGGGCAACGCAGGCTACCCCTTGATATAGGGTATGTCCGCCCCTGGGTGTGCACATATAATGTATATATGTTTGGGTCTTTGGGGGTAAAAGTGAAATTGCACTAATTTTAACGTTATTCTACTAATTTACTTATCTGTTATCTTATCTGTGACATAACACTCAACAATCGGGGTCTCACTGGAAGCAGCCTCTCTATTCATACAGTGTAGAGGTAAGGTTGTTATCTTATCTGTGACAATCCGCAATTTTAGGTTAATACTTTAACCTAACCATAGTTAGTTTAGACATACATTCATAGCACTGCATTTTACTAGGGTTAGTTAAATGAGTCTACATTGGTAATTCAGGGAATTACTGGTACACGCACAAGTTAATTCTCGAACGTTGGTGACTATCACGAATAATTAATATAAACGGATGGTTTATACAAAACTTATACGTTGCATGACAAATACGTGAATTATATGTTGTAACTGCAAAGTGCAATATGTTATGTGCTACTGTGTGAAAGTTATATAGTTAAGGGTGTTTATGGTTATTAGGGAAATTATAATAAAACATTACAACCCTAAACTCCCCATAATCACAATCATACGGTAGCTAGTTCTCTAATCATTTTTTGAGACACAAATCTCACACACAATCATATACTCTTTGATTTTTCAACCCATCAAGAACAAACACTAGATTGAATCTAAACTGCAAGATGTTATGTGCTACTGTGTGAAAGTCATATAGTTAAGGGTGTTTATGGCTATTAGAACTGCTAAACTGTTGTTTTGATTTGTATATTGTTGAGATTAGGGTTTAATCGTAGAACTGTAACTGTTACATTGAGAAACTGTGATATTTGCTTGTTCCGTGTTACTGTGTGTTTGTAATTGGTCCGACTTTGTGAAATCACAAAGTCCGAGTTATTGAAATTGTAGTTAAAATCCGAGTTTATTAAACAAAAGAGGGTTTTCGAGTTTTTAAGGAATCCGAGTTTATTACAAAGTTGTCCGAGTTTCTGGATTTAGGGATCCGGGGTTTGTTTAATAGTTTCGAGTTTATACAGGGGGTCCGGGTATGGTACATGTTGTCCGAGGTTTTAAACACACACAAATATATATATATATATATATATATATATATATATATATATATATATATATATATATATAGAGGGAGAGAGAGAGAGCGGGAGTTGGCTAGAAAGCCTAAGTTTCCTAGAAAGTCTAGGAAGCAATAGGAAGGTGACATGTGGCATGGAGGGTTTTTAACAAAAATGGCATTTTTGTAATTTGAATATTATTTTAATTATGGATTATATTATTAGGATAACTAACTTACTAGATAATTATGGAAACTAAGTATCCCATTTAATTCAAATCCACATTTTTAATTTAAATCATACAATCCATACAACATATTTCACAGGGAATTCGTAAATCTGGTCTTTCACAACATCTTTACCAGCAATGATTTTTGCTGGAGGATTTTTTGATTTCTTGACATTGTGTTTTACCAGCAAACAGACTAATACCATTGAGTATTAAACTTGATTTTTTGTTTGATTTGCTGGAAGAATTCTTGACATTGTGTTTTACCAGCAAACAGACTAATACCATCGAGTATTAAACTTGATTTTTTGTTTGATTTGCTGGAGGATTTCTTGACATTGTGTTTTACCAGCAAACAGACTAATACCATTGAGTATAAAACTTGATTTATTGTTTGATTTTGCTGGATGATTTCTTGACATTACGTTTTACTAGCAAACAGACTATTACCATTGAGTATTAACTTGATTTTTTGTTTGATTTGCTAGAGGATTTCTTGACATTGTGTTTTACCAGCAAACAGACTAATACCATTGTGTTTTAATAGTTTTAATTAAAATCATACAATCCATACAATGATTTTTGCTGGAGGATTTCTTGATTTCTAGACATTGTGTTTTACCAGCAAACAGACTATTACCATTGAATATTAACTTGATTTTTTATTTGATTTGCTGGAGGGTTTCTTGACATTGTGTTTTACCAGCAAACAGACTAATACCATTGTGTTTTAATAGTTTATCATTGGATTAATTAGAGGATTTTTGTCATTGTGTTTTATCAGTTACTAGTTTCATCACAATGTGTTTTATCAGTTAATGGTCGATATGATTTTGGCTTTCTTGATGTTGTGTTTTAGCAGTCAGTCACTAGTTCGTCACATTGTGTTTTATCGCTAAAACACACTACTATGAACACATCTAGATCTGATTTATCGTTATTTTTTGTATGATTTGGTGTTTTCAAGTGTGAGGATTAGAGACATAGAGAGAGAAAAATTGCGACATTTTTTGAGGTGGTTTTATGATTGGTAGTTATTTCCTTATTTAAAACAACTTAAATGACACATTTACCCCCAGTCAATTAAATTAGCCTATTTTAAAGACACGTATATTACAAAATGCCACCAAAATGATCTCAACCATTAAACACACTCATCTGATGGCCCAGATCGCTTCCTACACTTTATAGGAAAAACACATTTTCCGCAGGATCCCTACTCTACATATATATATATATATATATATATATATATATGTGAACAAGATCAGGAAATAACGCCTCAAAGTGTGAGAACGGTGAGAATGATTCTCAGCCACAAGATCTTAGTCGTTTGTGGCTGAGATTGATGCGGTGACATTTTTGTAAATAATAGGGGTCTTGAAACTACCAGAATGGGTAAAATAGGAAGATCCAAACAAAGGTGCACATGCTAATCACATGCCATTTTCCCCCATCATATTTAAACGACAATAACTTTTTTATACGTGATTATTTTTCGAAAAAAAATACACCATAAAACTCAACGTTTTTTTATCTTTCCAACGAGTATACTATTGATATACTTTTCGAAAAAAAATTAACTGAGTTTTATGGTGTTTTTCTGAACAGGGTGTTTTATGGCGTTTTAGACTAGGTATTTCCATGGCGTTTTTCTGAACTATGTGTTTTTATGGCGTTTTAACTAGGTATTTTCATGGCGTTTTTCAGAACTGAGTGTTTTATGGCGTTTTCAACTGAGTTTTTTCATGATGTTTTTCTGAACTGGGTGTTTTATGGCGTTTTTAACTAAGTATTTTCATGGCGTTTTTCTGAATTAGGTGTTTTTATGGCGTTTTATTTGAACACCTAGTTCATGTGAGTGGGGCTTTTGATAATATTACCCCTTAGTCTAATTTAGCATCAATGCCATGTGTCACCTCCAAAATCGTTCTCACAATTTTCACCGTTCTCTCTAAATCCTGACTAGGGCTGTTCACGAGCCGAGCCGAACCGAGCGGACCTTTGCTTATGCTTGGCTCGTTTACAAACCGAACCGAGCGGAGCGGCTAATTTAAAACCGAGCCTCAAATCAAGCGAGCATTTTTCGAGCGGTAAATATTCCGAGCGAGCGTCGAGCAAAGTTCGAGCGATTTAGACAACCGTGTCGCCCAATTTAAATTCGCTGAGAGAGATAGTAACAATGTTTGGTCTCAAGTTTTTATATTTTAAAAAACATGCACATTTCATGGCATAATATTTTTTTATGAATAACAATGTTGTGGCCGATGAGGCGATGTTCCTATTGCACGAACAATTACGTTGAGAGCAGGAGACGATGACTTAGGGTAACGACATGAAACATTGAGGCGATGAGCAGCCTGTCGTTTATCGGTTTAGGGTTTAACTTTTAGATTTGATATTAATTTTTTCATTGATGTGGTTGAGCTAGTACGTATAGATATAGTTGTAAATTTGTATATAGTGGACCAGAATCTAATATAGTGGTATATATAAAACTATAAATTTAATTTATATTGAAGTATATATGTATGTGTAATGTGTGTGTATTTATAGGGGTGTGTGTGTATATATGTATAATTTATATTTATGTATATATATGTGTATATACATGTTTATATATGTATGCATATATGTAAATGTATATATATACTAATTAAATAATAATATAAACGGATGGTTTATATAAAACTTATCACGAATAATTAATATAAACGGATGGTTTATACAAAACTTATACGTTGCATGACAAATACGTGAATTATATGTTGTAACTGCAAAGTGCAATATGTTATGTGCTACTGTGTGAAAGTTATATAGTTAAGGGTGTTTATGGTTATTAGGGAAATTATAATAAAACATTGCAACCCTAAACTCCCCATAATCACAATCATACGGTAGCTAGTTCTCTAATCATTTTTTGAGACACAAATCTCACACACAATCATATACTCTTTGATTTTTCAACCCATCAAGAACAAACACTAGATTGAATCTAAACTGCAAGATGTTATGTGCTACTGTGTGAAAGTCATATAGTTAAGGGTGTTTATGGCTATTAGAACTGCTAAACTGTTGTTTTGATTTGTATATTGTTGAGATTAGGGTTTAATCGTAGAACTGTAACTGTTACATTGAGAAACTGTGATATTTGCTTGTTCCGTGTTACTGTGTGTTTGTAATTGGTCCGACTTTGTGAAATCACAAAGTCCGAGTTATTGAAATTGTAGTCAAAATCCGAGTTTATTAAACAAAAGAGGGTTTTCGAGTTTTTAAGGAATCCGAGTTTATTACAAAGTTGTCCGAGTTTCTGGATTTAGGGATCCGGGGTTTGTTTAATAGTTTCGAGTTTATACAGGGGGTCCGGGTATGGTACATGTTGTCCGAGGTTTTAAACACACTCAATTATATATATATATATATATATATATATATATATATATATTTAGGGTGGGGTTCGGCTACAAAGTCCATTTTTCCTACAAAGTGTACAAAGTCATAAAACACCACAATTTCAGCCATAAAACACACTTAAAACCCACAAATAACAGAGTGAAGATCACTAAAACACAATATCCAAACCCTAACATTCTATAAAAACTTCAAACACACTATCGTAGAACTATGAATATAAAACACAACATGATGATCAACATAAAACACACTAATGTTACTCATTCGTTAATCAAAGCCTTATCATCCAAAACACAACACAAAACCCACAAATATGGTGTTTTAGAAATCTTCACTTTGTTATTTGTGGGTTTTGAGTGTGTTTTATGGTTGACACTATGATGTTTTATGACTTTTTACACTTTGTAGGAAAAATGGACTTTGTAGCCAACTCCAACCCTATATATATATATATATATATATATATATATATATATATAGAGAGAGAGAGAGAGAGAGCGGGAGTTGGCTAGAAAGCCTAAGTTTCCTAGAAAGTCTAGGAAGCAATAGGAAGGTGACATGTGGCATGGAGGGTTTTTAACAAAAATGGCAATTGTGTAATTTGAATATTATTTTAATTATGGATTATATTATTAGGATAACTAACTTACTAGATAATTATGGAAACTAAGTATCCCATTTAATTCAAATCCACATTTTTAATTTAAATCATACAATCCATACAACATATTTCACAGGGAATTCGTAAATCTGGTCTATCACAACATCTTTACAAGCAATGATTTTTGCTGGAGGATTTCTTGATTTCTTGACATTGTGTTTTACCAGCAAACAGACTAATACCATTGAGTATTAAACTTGATTTTTTGTTTGATTTGCTGGAAAAATTCTTGACATTGTGTTTTACCAGCAAACAGACTAATACCATCGAGTATTAAACTTGATTTTTTGTTTGATTTGCTGGAGGATTTCTTGACATTGTGTTTTACCAGCAAACAGACTAATGCCATTGAGTATAAAACTTGATTTATTGTTTGATTTTGCTGGAGGATTTCTTGACATTACGTTTTACTAGCAAACAGACTATTACCATTGAGTATTAACTTGATTTTTTGTTTGATTTGCTAGAGGATTTCTTGACATTGTGTTTTACCAGTAAACAGACTAATACCATTGTGTTTTAATAGTTTTAATTAAAATCATACAATCCATACAATGATTTTTGCTGGAGGATTTCTTGACATTGTGTTTTACCAGCAAACAGACTATTACCATTGAATATTAACTTGATTTTTTATTTGATTTGCTGGAGGGTTTCTTGACATTGTGTTTTACCAGCAAACAGACTAATACCATTGTGTTTTAATAGTTTATCATTGGTTTAATTAGAGGATTTTTGTCATTGTGTTTTATCAGTTACTAGTTTCATCACAATGTGTTTTATTAGTTACTGGTTTCAGTTACTGTTTCATCACAATGTGTTTTATCAGTTAATGGTCGATATGATTTTGGCTTTCTTGATGTTGTGTTTTAGCAGTCAGTCACTAGTTCGTCACATTGTGTTTTATCGCTAAAACACACTACTATGAACACATCTAGATCTGATTTATCGTTATTTTTTGTATGATTTGGTGTTTTCAAGTGTGAGGATTAGAGACAGAGAGAGAGAGAGAAAAATTGCGACATTTTTTGAGGTGGTTTTATGATTGGTAGTTATTTCCTTATTTAAAACAACTTAAATGACACATTTACCCCCAGTCAATTAAATTAGCCTATTTTAAAGACACGTATATTACCAAAATGCCACCAAAATGATCTCAACCATTAAACACACTCATCTGATGGCCCAGATCGCTTCCTACACTTTATAGGAAAAACACATTTTCTGCAGGATCCCTACTCTACATATATATATATGAACAAGATCAGGAAATAACGCCTCAAAGTGTGAGAACGGTGAGAATGATTCTCAGCCACAAGATCTTAGTGGTTTGTGGCTGAGATTGATGCGGTGACATTTTTGTAAATAATAGGGGTCTTGAAACTACCAGAATGGGTAAAATAGGAAGATCCAAACAAAGGTGCACATGCTAATCACATGCCATTTTCCCCCCATCATATTTAAACGACAATAACTTTTTTATACGTGATTATTTTTCGAAAAAAAATACACCATAAAACTCAGCGTTTTTTTATCTTTCCAACGAGTATACTATTGATATACTTTTCGAAAAAAAAATTTAACTGAGTTTTATGGCGTTTTTCTGAACAGGGTGTTTTATGGCGTTTTAGACTAGGTATTTTCATGGCGTTTTTCTGAACTATGTGTTTTTATGGCGTTTTAACTAGGTATTTTCATGGTGTTTTTCAGAACTGAGTGTTTTATAGCGTTTTCAACTGAGTTTTTTCATGATGTTTTTCTGAACTGGGTGTTTTATGGCGTTTTTAACTGAGTATTTTCATGGCGTTTTTCTGAATTAGGTGTTTTTATGGCGTTTTATTTGAACACCTAGTTCATGTGAGTGGGGCTTTTGATAATATTACCCCTTAGTCTAATTTAGCATCAATGCCATGTGTCACCACCAAAATCGTTCTCACAATTTTCACCGTTCTCTCTAAATCCTGACTAGGGCTGTTCACGAGCCGAGCCGAACCGAGCGGACCTTTGCTCATGCTTGGCTCGTTTACAAACTGAACCGAGCGGAGCGGCTAATTTAAAACCGAGCCTCAAATCAAGCGAGCATTTTTCGAGCGGTAAATATTCCGAGCGAGCGTCGAGCAAAGTTCGAGCGATTTAGACAACCGTGTCGCCCAATTTAAATTCGCTGAGAGAGATAGTGACAATGTTTGGTCTCAAGTTTTTATATTTTAAAAAACATGCACATTTCATGGCATAATATTTTTTTATGAATAACAATGTTGTGCCGATGAGGCGATGATCCTATTGCACTAACAATTACGTTGAGAGCAGGAGACGATGACTTAGGGTAACGACATGAAACATTGAGGCGATGAGCAGCCTGTCGTTTATCGGTTTAGGGTTTAACTTTTAGATTTGATATTAATTTTTTCATTGATGTGGTTGAGCTAGTACGTATAGATATAGTTGTAAATTTGTATATAGTGGACCAAAATCTAATAGAGTGGTATATATAAAACTATAAATTTAATTTATATTGAAGTATATATGTATGTGTAATGTGTGTGTATTTATAGGTGTGTGTGTGTATATATGTATAATTTATATTTATGTATATATATGTGTATATACATGTTTATATATGTATGCATATATGTAAATGTATATATATACTTATTAAATAATAATAATTCGAGCCGAACCGAGCCGAGCGGACCGTTGCTCATGCTTGGCTCGTTTACAAACCGAACCGAGCAGAGCGGCTCGTTTACAACCGAGCGTCAAATCAAACGAGCATTTTCCGAGCATTTTCCGAACGAGCGTCGAGCGAGCGACGAGCGGCGAGCGATTTGAACAACCCTAATCCTGACCCTATATATATATAGGGTGGGGTTCATGCGAGAACCGCGAGAACCAATGTGAACGGATGGCAATTTTGTAAATAAAAAAAAATTTCTAAACTCGCGCTCCCCCCGCTACGGACGTCAGCGTTTAATTAAAATATGATCTATAGTACAATTTCAAGTCCAACAACTATCACAACCAACACAAACTCTCCCAAATCAATCGATTTTCCCCAAATAATCTCATAAAAACAGTCCGATATCAATCGCCGATACTCAATATTCAATCGCCGATACTCAATGCCGCTCCCAATTCCAGCAGTTCATCAGCAAAATTCGCCATACGATCATCCTATTCAATCGCCGTCCGCACATTAATCGCCGGCTCGAAATTAGGGCAAAAAACGGCCATACCGAATCGATTTAGGGCAAAAAACGGTAATACTCGGCTTATTCGGCGAGGTATATATATTACGAAGAGCATACATCATTGCATCGATTTAAGAACTTGAAAGTTCATACAGCCGATGTAAGTTCATACTATGTAAGATCATACAAAGTTCTTTGTGCTTGTTCATGTAAGTGCTTGTTCATATGTGCTTGTTCATATAGATTACAGCCGATTATATGTATGTGCTTGTTCATATAGATTACAGCCGATGTAGGTCAATACAATTATGTGTTTGTGATTGATTTGGAATGCACATGTGCATAATATTGTTCATGTAAATACGACTACGTGTTTGTGTTTGTTTTGGAATGCACATGTGCATAATATTGGTATGTAAATACGATTATGTGTTTGTGTTTGTTTTGGAATGCACATGTGCATAATATTGTTGTATGTATGTATGATGTAAGCACATGTGCATAGTTATATTACATCCGCATGTAAATACGATTATGTGTTTGTGTTTGTTTTGGAATGCACATGTGCATAATATTGTTGCGATTATGTGTTTGTGTTTGTTTTGGAATGCACTTGTGCATAATATTGTTGTATGTATGCACATGTGCATAGTTATATTACATCTGCTCTTTATTGTCTGTCCGAGGTACTGGCTACTGGGTTTACTGTCTGTGCTTTTGGGATCCGTATTTCCTTCCCGAGTTGTTGATCTCTGGGTTAATCAGCTGCATACATGTAGGGTCTATCGTTAATGCTGGTAGTTTGCTGCATGTTGTGAGTATTATGTTAATGGTGCACTGGATAACAGACCTACTGTTTGTACGGCTGCAAAGTGTGAGCCTAAAGCATAGTGCTGAATTTATGATGCTGTTGGGTCTTAATATAGCCTCAAAATGCTTGTGTATGGCTGTTAACAGCTGGCCGCATCAGTTATTCATTTGGTCATGCGGTAAAAGTTCCAGGGGTATTTTGGTCGAAAAGACTGGAGGTTTTAATGTTTGTTCGTATAGATTACAGCCGATGTTGTGCATATGTGTTTATGTTTGTTTGTTCGTGTAGTGTGCATATGTGTTTTTGTTTGATTTGGAATGCACATGTGCATAATGTGATAACTTATGGTTGTACTTATGGTTTTGGTTCATATTTATGCTTGATTGGTATGCACATGCGCATAACGTGTTGGAATGCACATGTGCATAATGTGTTAACTTATGGTTTTACTGATAACTTATGGTTTTACTTATGGTTTTGGTTCATATTTATGCTTGATTGGTATGCCCATGTGCATAACATGATAAAGTATGTTTATAATTTGTAACCGAATTTGTTTTTGTCGGGTCAATGTGTTAACATGTGTATATATTGATAAATTGTTTAATAGTTGTGTGTATGCACATGTGCATAGTTATAGTTGCATAGTTATAGTTATGCGCGTGTGTTAATATACATTCTTATTGTATGCAGTAAAATGAAAAAAAAAACAAAGAAAGTTACGTTTCTACTGAAGCCGAGAGATGAAGGGTCGAAAAGAATGCCAGATGCGACAGAAGACGGGCATGCGGTTGTTAAGCAGAAAGGTTAGAAAGTGTTGAGAACTTACTGTTAATATTAGTATTGTTAATGACGCAATATGCATTTATGCACATGTGCATTATCAGTTTTTTTTTTCAAATGTTATAACTCGTGCAAACGCATTAATTTTTTGAATTCAGGTATTTTAAAGGTGGAAAAGAACGCACAAAAGGAAAAAATCATACAGAAACGAAATGATGCAACTAAATGTGTTGATGTAGAAAGAAGGACTAGCAAACGGAAACACGAAGAAACAACCAAAGGTTTGGATGTAACATGTAAGACAAAGAACAAAAGGATTGTAAGATCGCGAAGACAAGTGAAAGACACCAAAGTTGATAACAATGATAGTGATGGTACGTGTTATTGAAAATAATTAATAAAAATTTGAAATGCACATGTACATTTTTTGTACATACATTATATAACATGTGCATGTTATTATGTTGATAAACAGGTTCAAAGAAAGAAGTTGTGTCACCGAAAGTTAAGAAGACGGGGAGTAAAAAGGTTATGAGGGTATCTAACTGGCAATCGATACGAACCCCTATATCACCACATCAACTTTTGGTGGGGTTAAACATATTCTCTAAACAACAGTTGGTTGCAATAAAAAATATGGGGTTTGGAAGTATTATGAAGCTTAAAACTGACAGCTTGCCAGCGAAGATGTCACATTTTGTGGTAGACAATTTTAGCGGGAAAGATATGGCAATCAAGTTGACTGTTGGAAACATTGAAGTTAACGAAACTGTTATTAGCGAGTTGTTGGGATTGAGAAACAGCGGGGCTGTTATAGAGTATAAAAAGAAGGAGAAGAAGGATAAAGAGAATGAGGAGCAGAAAGAACATAAGGATGAACAAAAGGGGAAAAATAATGATAAAAACAGTGGGTGTGATATAGAATCTGATGTGAAAGAAGACGAATACGAAGAAGAAGAAGATGAGGAAGATGGGATATTGGCTGAGTGGAAGAGATTATACAAAGGGCGTACAATAACACCGAGTAGAATTGTCGATAGATTAAGAGATAACCCAACGAATGATGGCATAATGTTTAAATATGATTTTTTGACATTGTTCATGAATACGATGGTGGAAATAAACAAAGATGGTAGATGCAAAACTGATTTTCTGGAATGCTTAGGCGAAGATGTGGCACTTGAAGATGTGAACTGGTGCAAGTATATTTGTGATAGCATGAAGATGAGCAAAGATGGATGGCAACGGGATAGCACGTCAAAATATTTTAATGGTGCTCTTACAATATTGGTGGTAAGTTAAGTGTTATGTTTGAAATAAGATATATAATTAATTTTTATTTTTGTATAAATTATTTTGTTTTTAGTTTGTATATATATATATATATATATATAGTTTTCACATATGGTAATAATGCACATGTGCAGATGTTATATGTGGATAGAACATTGTGTGGGGACATCAATACGGTCCGAACATCGAGTCCATTATCATTCTGGACTAAAGAAATGTTGAGCAGAAGGCAGACATGGGAAATAAAGAATGGCGGTTTTGGAAAAGGGGCGTTACGTGAAGGATATGTCGACACTCAAGTTGACGTGGAGCATGAAACGAAAGAGGATAGAATGAAGAAAGTGGAGCAAATGGTAGATAAGAATGAAGGCGAAAAGAAAAATGTGACGTTTGAGGTACGTATAATATTTTAACGTGATTTTGTTTCTTTGTTTTTATGGAATTAGAACTGTGATACAGCTTTCATTGATTATATTGTTTAAAATAATAATTTTTATTTTGTAGTTTGTATGTGGTTGATATAGATCTGTGTCAGGTTGAGAGACATATGGTGGGGTTAGTGGTTAGGATATGATGTGTATGATACATGTTGTGCAAGCTGATGCACATGTGCATAATGTTGTGTTGATATGAACATATAACTTATGCACATGTGCATACATATAACTTATGCATTATGCAGATATGATGTATATTATACATGTTGTGCAAGATGATGCACATGTGCATAATAATAATTTCAAGATGATTTGTGCAAACTGGTGCACATGTGCATAATGTTGTGTTTATATGAACATATAATTCATGTTATACAAGCTTATGCACAAGTGCATAATGTTGTTTTGATATGAACATATAATTCATGCACATGTGCATAATGCTGTTTTATAATGTGATAACGCTGATGCATATATGCACAATGTTGGGTTTATATTATTAACTTTGTTTTGTTAATGTGTTATTAATTAGGAGCATGTACGTATGGTTGAAAGTTTAATGGCTGAGACATTAAGCAAACAAGAGTTGTTAAATAAAGAGTTGGATGATATTTGGTACAAATATCCAAAGAATGAGAAGGTTGAAGAGTTGGTGAGGGAGTATGATAGAACATTTAGAGGTGAAAACAAAATGTCGGTTTTGCTAAGTATAAAGGAGAAGGTTGATAGCAAAGAAAATGAAGTGATGGAGTGTGAAAAGGATAAAAAGGTTAATGTTAAAATCAAAGGTGGGATGAAGGTGTTTACAAGGTCAAGAAAAAGAAGTTTAAAAGATGAAGGTGATGTGTTGGACGGTGTATCAAAAAAAGACGAATGTGATGCAACGAAGGTGGATGGAGTGACAAAAAACGACGGGGATATAAAGTTAGACAAAGTTGTCGGTGAGACCATTAAGTGGGCAGAAACGGAAAAGAGTGTTGTGAAAAGGCAAACACGTAGGAGGAAAGAAGTAGATAACACCGTACCGAGTTTTGAGTTGTTGTCACAAAGCTTGCAAAGCTCACAAAGTTCACCAGAAGCAGACATTGGAACAAAAGTGCATGCGAATGTTAAAGATACAAACGTAAACGTGCATGTGAGTGGTAGAGATACAAATGTGGTTGACATGAATGAGCCATTAAATGATGATGAAAAAACGTTATGGCAATATTTGCTGACAACCATCGACGACAAACGAAGGTATGGACGTGTATTATAATGTTATGTTATTATTTGTTGTGACATAATAATTTAGAATTACAATCTGAGGTACAAACTAATATTGTAGGGCGGAGAGCAAAAAATGTAATGTGGACGATCAAGAAATAGATGTTGAAAAGGAGAAGAAAGAGGTCATCCTGTCATTCAAGTAAGATTAAATATGCATTAATATTTATTTATAAATCTATTACAGCATAAATTTCATCATAAATTTGAAAAAAAGTTAAAAAAAATGTCTATTTTCAGTAGCTTCAGGATCATCATCTTATAACTTTCATCATAGATTTGAAACCGAATTAAGATCTGTGAATAACTGAAATGCATTTAACAGTAGTTGAACATCACTGTGTTTTGATTATGTGAATTCATATCTGAATTATAGCTATTCGAATATAACTTTCAATTCAAATCTGAATCTGAACTGAATCTGAGATTTACCAAAAAAAAAAAAAAAAAAAAAAAAAAACACTTTCAGTTCAGATCTGAATCTGAGATGCAAGTGAATCAGTTAAGATCTGAATTGTGTATTAAGAAGAAAGAAATAGACAGATTTTTGTTGTGTGATTGGAGGTTGAATTTTGGCATAAAAATATGGTGTATAGTATATGTAATGTATTCTATGCACATGTGCATACAGAACATAACTGATGTAATTTATTGTGACGATTACAGCTCAACTATTTTTGAAACCCAACTTGGAATGACAACACGCGCATTTTTTATAAACACATTGGAGGATGGGCAATGGATCTCACAAAACGTGATAGATTGTTGGGCGGCTATTTTGAATTACGAAGAGAAAAAAACAACACATCAGGGAAAAGGCGATTATGGTGTTATACGACAACTATCGTAAGTGTGTTATAATTCATGTTTAACAATCATATTTAGGATATTTATACTTGTGTGTGACATGTATTTATGTAATGTGCAGCCGGATTATGTGTTGAAAACGAAACAGACGGAACAACAGGCGTTTACAATATTAACTTCACACTTGAAGGAGGTTGTTGAGTGTAACAATAAAATGTTGGAGTTAAAGGAATTTAATATCATAATAATACCAATGATCGAAAGAAAGCATTTCTATATAATATGCTTTGATTTAGAGAACGCAAAGGTTGAAGTTATTGATAATATGGTGAGTAACCACGGGTTTTATAGAATGTCAGCAGGAAGAAGTTTTAAAGAAAATGGAACGCCGTCTAAAGTGGTAAGTATAGATTTGTTATATTAAATGTTATATTTGAAAATAAGGATATATGAATAGGACATGTAGTAACATTCAATATTATTATTTTTTGCAGAAAAATTACATGGTTGGGTATTTGAAGAATGTTAAACATCCAAGCGCGGCACGCATGGCAGCCGCACCGTTGACGAAGAAAAATCCGGAATGGGCGACGAGCGATAATTTCAACGATTGTGGCATGTTTGCTATGAGGCACATGGAGATGTACAAAGGGAGTGATGTCGAGTTTGAATGCGGTTTTAGTACGCAAAAAAATATTCAAGACATGCAATTGCAAAACCTGAGGATGAAGATTGCAACAAAACTGTTACTATCAGAGGCGAACGTGTACAAGGCAACGGTTATGTACCTCGCAAGAAAAGCAATAGAAAATTTGGGAGATGAAAGAATGAGGAAATTGTTGGAAAAAGAGGGAGCAAAACAAGAAAAATGCTGGAACACTCTTAGCAAATGGAAGAATGGGGATAAAGTTTGAGGGTAGTAGTTCATGACACGTAGGTAGTATTTCTAGTTAATTAGTGATATTTGAACATTAAACTGGTATGTTGGATTGTTTTGTTTGGTTAGGCATGTTAGATGGTTGTGTTAGGAAGGTAACAAGTTGGTACAGTTATGATGCATGTTACAGTTTTGGTTAGTTGTGGTTGGAACTAGATAATCATGTTACTAATATTTGTTGGTTGATATATTGAGAAGTTGGAATTTTAGCAAATTGGTAATGTGTATTGTAGGAATTGTTATGTTGGAAGGGTGATATGGTGATCAATGTTTGGATTTATAGTTCATATAGTTTGTTGTTTATGCACAAGTGAATTGATATGGTGAATTAATATGGTTACAGTAACAAGTTCGTATTGTTTGTTGTTTATGCACATGTACAATAATATGGTTAAATGACCATATGCACATGTGCATATGGTGATATAAATGCACGTTATTAGTTATAAATTTACATGTTTGTTAAAATATGGCATGTTACAGTTATTAGTTATAAATTTACATGTTTGTTAAAATATGGCATGTTACGTTGATTAGTAAGTTAAATGATCCGTATGCACATGTGCATACAGTGTTATTAGTTGTAAATGTATATGTTTGTTAAAATATGGAATGTTAAGTTGATTAACAAGTTAAATGACCCGTATGCACATGTGCATATAGTGTTATTAGTTATAAATTTATATGTTTGTTAAAATATGGCATGTTACGTTGATTAGTAAGTTAAATGACCCATATGCATATGTGCATACAGTATGTGCATGAAGTGATAAAACACACAGATTAAAGGTTAAGTTTGTATATGTATTACAATTGGGTATAGCTAACATATGGTTTTAAATTCATATTAGTAACATGTATAATCATAATAGTAACATGTATAATGTTAAAAAATATTATATTGATAAACAGGTGGTTTAAAAAAAACGTAAAATACAACTTATAAATACATATGCACATGTGCATATGACAAGTTAATCATCAATATCAATACTGTAAGTTAAATGGGTAGTAATAAAAAATAAACAAAACAAACATTGGTAGTCATAATTAGATAAGTTCGGTAATCATAAGTTGTAATACATAATACATCAATCAAGAATCACGAGCTATGTTTGATGGTTTGCGACGTCTGGTTGAGCACCTAAGACTTTGATTAGGCTCAAAAGACTGTTCAGGTTCACGCCTAACATTTGTTCGCTCGGGTACGGGAGGTTTTTGCATGGAGACGGGGTATTCAGATGCATCGTAATCAGAAGAATTATACTCATCGATGTCATCATTGGTGTCATCGTCGGTCTCATCGAGATCAATATCAGTATCTTCAGAATCGAAATCAGACGAGGCGGGTAGTCCAGCGGCGATAGCAGCAGCACGTTTAGCTGCTCGTGCAGCAAGTTTGGCAGCTTTGATTTTGTCGCAATTGCGAGAATCGTGGTCAAATACATACTTGTTGCATAAGCGGGCGGCTTTTTGTCGTTTACCAGCTTTCTTTCGTTTATCTTTAATGTTTTGACCACCGGGGCTGATCCGTTGTTTTTTGGTCCCACAACCTTTGTTTCTAATACCTTGCGGAGGATGGACACTTGTGCTTAGATTTGAAGGTATGTTTAAGATGTCACTGATGTTTGCAGTTTTTTGAACAGAACGAGGCTGAGGCTCACACGGGAACGATTCGAATACGCGGTTTCTGATGCGTTTGATCTCAGAAGATAAGGAACGTAGCTGATCAGGATTGCGTCTGAGTCGGTTTGTGCATTGATTGACTAAATCCATTATTTCGTTGTGGATGATAGCAAACTCGCTGTTGTTAGATGAGTATATGTTAGATATGCTATGAACAGCTGACGAGAGCACATCTCGTTTCCAACGTGGAGTGATGTAGTGGGACGGTATCCGTTCAATTTGGTGGTAACGGAATATACAGAATACATGTCGGCATAGGTATCCAATACGAGTAAACCCAAGACATGTACAGCTTACCGTTTGTTCAGGTACATTGAGCGACACCTGCACATGTTCATAACATATATTATAAATAGAATGAATACATGAAGGGTAATATGAACAAGTGAATAAGTTAATAAAATAAATACACTGTTTGATATATGAACAAGTGAATAACATAAGACAAATTTTGATACACATAAGACAAAAATTGTGATACATGCACATGTGCATAACAAAAAATTAATCAAACAGAGGTTAAAATAGATATACACAGAAGACAAAATTGTGATACATGCACATGTGCATAACAAAAAATTAATCAAACAGACAGTAGACATAACATGACAAAATTTGATACATGCACATGTGCATATTGAACATGTGTATATTGAACATTAAAACATATTGGATAGTAAGGACATACCTCGAATTCATTGACAAAAGACATGTTTGATTTGCAGTGACGAATAGTGTAATTTTTTATGTCGGTCGTTCCAGGACGTTCAATTGGCATGCAATGGAACATGCCCATGTATATTTCTTTTTGAACTTCAAGAAACATGGACCATGTATATGTTTCAGACGCGTGTGCCTCTATGCGAAGACCGGTAGATAAGCGAGGGGTCGACATATCGCTTTTAAATTCGAGATCTCGTTGTGTATGCCGTTGAGCATCAATACTGGTTTCAAAACACATTAAAAATTGAACTAATGTGTTAGTTTCTGACGAGTTGACTTTAAAACACGTTTGAGCTCTCGCATCTTGATGTTGTCTTCATCAAACAACACATCGGTATCTCTCTGAAATAACACGGGACCCATTCATGACGTATAGTAAACATCTCACAAAGCCACAGATGATTGTCTAGGTGATATTCATCCATTAACACGTGCCATCTTTCTTCAAATGTTTGTGGTGTGATGAATAAATTCCACACCAGCTTATGTATTGACGAACGAAGAGTGGTATTATCAAGGATGTCATTTGAAATCTGTAAATGAGGAAACATGAATAATAAAAAGTTGAATTATTTAATCATAATATATGGTTTAATTGGAACCGTGTTAATATTAAAAAATAGAGTGTTTACCTTGGACGGAAGTTTTCTCATTATGTGCCACATGCACAAACGATCGATAGAGTTTGTGAAAACGGTTGATACAGCTTGCTTAATTGATGCGTCTTGGTCAGTGAGAACAAAGATTGGTTGTTTCTTATGTGCAGCCAGAAAGGTGTTTAGTAACCATGTATACGACTCTATAGTCTCATCGTATAACATGCCAGCGCCAAAGATAACACATTTCTTGTGATGATCAACTCTGGTGAATGGCACAAAAATCATTTTGTATCTGTAAAATAAAACATATGATATTAAAAAATTATTAATAATTTCAAATGCTGAAAAAGTATAGTATCTTACTTGTTGGTGTCATATGTAGCGTCGAATGCACACACATCACCGAAAGCCTCGTAATTTCGCAATGATACGAAATCAGCCCAAAAGAAAGATCGCAACTCATTGTTAACTATGACACAATCAAAATAGAAATCATTAAGATTGGTAACTCGAGATCTCATGGTATGTAAGAGGATGTCTGCATCGCGTTCACCGATGAATGCACGTATGTCTCTAGAGCAATTTTTGAAATCTTCTGTTGTGCCACGAACATTTTGAGGTCCGCCTTTAAGTGATGCTTGAATGTTATGTGCAACAGTTGGGCCTATTTTGTTAAGACTAGCTTTGTGGATGAATTGTTGCTCCTCAAATCCAAGTTTCCTGTTTTGTTTTAACATGTTGGCGTGATCGCTACCAATCATGCAATGGTTGTGCGCGGCGATGAAATCATATATTTTGTATTGTTCGGTAACACGATCAAAACTCACTTTGATACGCGCACGACACCCGGAAACTGTGAATCGGCTTCGTCTGTGTTGTTTATTGGATTTATCATATATGGTTGGAGCATTTTTGGATGGAGCATTGGGATCAGATTCTGTGACCCGTGGTTGTCCTTCTCTTGAACATAGTATATATCTATGAGTGCTGATTTTCATATTAGGATTGTCATGATATTTTTTTGTTCTTCGGTGTGCCGATACGAGTAGAAAACCCGGATTGTGTAGCATACGTATTGTACATCATGACAATATCTTCCCAATGGGTAAATGTACTATTTACAACAGGAAGGTATCTAACATCAACTTGAGGTATCCAATACGGGGTGCCATTAGGTGTAGCATGTATGGCAGCCGTAATCGTTCCTATAAGAAATAATTAATAAATTAAATAATAGTTAGAAATAATTAATAAATTAAAAATTTGTCAACATGATATACAGACGTATAGTATCATTGTAATTAATATGCACATGTGCATTGGCAGTTAATGTACGAGATCATAAGTTATTTTTTTTTTCAATCATAATGCACATGTGCATAAATTTGCATTGAAACATAATTTGAGATAAGATGCATAATTTGTAATATGAGGAAATTAACACAATGCACATGTGCATATAACATTGAGTAATCATAATTTACAGCATAAAACAATTGTAAACATGCAATGTAGTTAACACAATGCACATGTGCATATAATATTAAGTAATCATAATGAACAACATAAAACAGTTGTGAACATGATACAAAGGAGTATATCATTGAACAAGTCATGACACAAAGGAGTATATCATTGAACAAGTCACATTTTACATAATGAACAACATAAAACATGCAATGTAGTTAACACAATGCACATGTGCATGTAATATTGAGTAATCATAATGAACAACATAAGTGAACATGATATAAAGGAGTATATTATTGAACAAGTCACATTTTACATAAAATGGATATAAAATACCTTTAGTTTCAAACCGAATGAATTGTAGTGTTGATGTTATGTGCTTGTAGGTGCTGTACCAGTAGATGTGGTGTTACCAGTAGATGTGGTGTCAACGGATAACGATTGATCAAGTAAATTAGCAGTTTCAGAGCCTACGTTGCCTGAAGTAAACATTGAATCAAGCGTCTGTATTTCAAACCCATGAAGGGTGTGTCGATTTGCAACTGAGTTTGCAACTGTTGTAAACACAGGATTGTAACTTTCATTTGGATTAACAGCAGGTAAGGTATTGACATCAACATCAGACGGACCCACAGCAGAAATATCAGACGGACCCACAGCAGAAATAGGATTTACATTGACATTAGATGGGCCGCAAAAACTAGCATCGTGATGTGGATGATACGAAGAAGATGTTGTATGATGTTCATCAGAAGCCGTAGGTTCAACTCCAACACGAGATGAGTCAGACGAAGCCATGAGTATCCGAAATCAGTATACAAACGACGAAATCAGTATCACAATTGAACCCCCCATAAAATGTGTATGTCCACGCCGCCGTGAAAATGTAGAAAATCAGTCGCCGCCGTGAATCTGTAGAAATCAGTCGCCGCCGTCGTCGATTATGCAAAATCTCCAACGAAACCCTAGTTTGAGAAAGACAACAGTGAAGATATAACCTATTTTGAAAAAGACGGCAGTGAACAATAGATGAGGAGCATGTGTTTTTTTTATTAAATATCATTAATTACAAGTTTGCCACGTGTTCACATTGGTTCTCGCGGTTCTCGCAATAAGAGGTGGTTCCTAACGGATCTTTGTCCTATATATATATATATATAGTGGAGAGTTCAAATGAGAAGATTTTTTTTGTAAAAAGAAAAAAAGAAGAAATTTCAACCAATAAGAATGCTTTATTTTACTTCATTTAATATAAGTATTTAATGTTACTATAAGGGTACATTGGTAAATCTACATAACTTATTAATTTGTAGTCTTCCTTTTTAATGGCTAACCACATTAAATTTGTAACTTATCTTCAAAATATATATTTTTTCAAAAAAATAAAATAAAATAATTTAAAGTGTAGGATAAATTACGAGCTGTGTAGGATAAATTTCAATGTGTAGGATGAATTTGGAAATATGTAGGATAACTTTTGATGTGTGTATGTAAAAAAAAAATAGTGTGGAGGATAATAGTCTTTATGACTAATTAATTAGTAAAAAATGATAATAAATGAGATAAGTGAAAAAACTATTTAATGTTTTACGAAATTACCCTTTGTTCTTTTTCTTCTCAATTAAATTTTCTTCTCAAATGAACCTTCTCCTATATATATCATGGCCCGAGTTTGGATAAGAAGTCCGAGTTTAAGTATAGAAGTTTCCGAGTTTTGGTGGTGTTTGGGTTACTTGAGTATATCCGAGTATATTGATGTCCGGGTTATGTATATTGATGTTCGAGTTATATATACACACATGATAGTTTCCGAATTTATATATAAACATGATAGTTTTCGAGTTTATATGGGTGCCTATGTGTTTCCGAGTTTACATGTATTACATGTGTGTTCTGAGTTTACATGGGTTACATGTTGGTTCTGAAATTAAGTGTGCACGGTTGATATGTGGTGTGCGGCTCCGAGTTTAGTAGATATGTAATGATCCGAGTTTGGTAGATATAAAATGATCCGAGTTTGATATATATGTTCCGAATATATATGTTGATTGTATGATGTCCGTGTTTCTAAAAAATACACTACATGTCATCAACTAGAGAAATCCAATGTGTGTTATCGTATATGAAACTTGTTAATCTGATCACAGTAAACACTTGGTTGTTTGGACACTTAGGGTATTGCGAAACCCTACATGTATACATACTTACACTTATTGTACATTAGGTCGCGTGTAACGGACCTAACACTTTATTAACGCGTAGAAGCACGTTAACACATACCGAGCAAACTAAGGTGAGTTCACTACTTTTTCACAAGCATGCGTCCTGGGGGGCAAACTATTATTCCTGGGAAGAATACCTTTTAAATGTTGTAGTTTAATTTCAATGTCAGTGAATAAACTCAATCTCTATCATTTTAAATGTTGTAGTTTAATTTCAATGTCAGTGAATAAACTCAATCTCTATCATGTAAGTCCCTACTTTACCGAGCTAGTTGTCTGGGAGACAATGGGGTATTAGTTAGTAGCGCTATTAGGTTTGATAAACCTCACACCGTACTCAGGGAGTCGGTCGTGAACTAAGGACCTTAATCACTTTGGATCAATGTTGATAGACGTTGATGAGGGCACAACAAACATAATCAGTCATATCGGTACCGAGTTTATTATATCTTGACATGTCTTTAAAGCTAAACATTTACATGATCTGCATTGAACAAAACTGTGAACTCGCCAACTTTATGTTGACACTCTTTTGCATGCTTGCAGGTCATTAGGTACATTAGTGCATTGGAACTTGTAGTCTGGGGAGCTGGAAATGTCATGGGGCGTGCTGCTTGATTAGAACATTTTATGTTATGCATATGGATTTGATTGTTTTGAAACGATTACTTTGCTTCCGCTGAATACAGATTTTTGTTCGAAACGTTTAATTTGAAATACACTATTCATGTTGGACATGATGAATGTGTTTTATATTGTTTACTATTAGTTCGACATGATTAATGGCTAGATCCTGGTAAGTCACACGCCTCGTGGCGAAACCCCTCATGTGGTAATTTGGGGGTGTGGCATTATCCTCCTCAGACCCTGCCTTAACTTTACTATTGGTGGGATTTACCGATGATGATGACGACGATGATGATGATGATGATGATAATGATGATGATGATGATGATGTAGGAAATAGGATATAACAAGAAGTTTTAAATTTAAAAAAATAATAATGTAGTGGTTATGTATAGTTCAAATAAGGGTGTAGTCGGTATTTTCTTAGTTTTGATCATGGTTTAACATCATGATTCTAATGGTATACACTCATACCCTAGTGGTCTGGTGTTTGTCTCTCATAAAAGTAGTGTGGGTTGTAATCCTTGCCAATGTAAGATTAAGTGGCATTTAGATGTAAATAATTGTTGCTAAAAAAACTTAGATATTATACATGTTATCGTTTTGGAAAAAAAACATGTTTCGTATTGTTTTACATTAGTCTAGATCAATATGATGATATGATGTGTTAGTATAGGAACTAATCAATATGTTTATCTTTACAAATGTTACGAGATCTTCACATCATTTTCATAGGTTGTGCATTAATTTGGCATAACAAATCAACATTAACCAATTTATCAAAGGGTTTGAAGCATAGCAGTATCAAGGTGTGAACGAAACAAATGTGTGAATTTAGAAGTATGCATAGAGTGTATGAGTTAGCAATTAAAAATTATTTTATTAAAAATTATTTAATTAACTATTCACATTGATGGCATTAACTTGATGCACACAATCATACAACCAACCTCATGATTATTGTCATGAAGGCGTTGAATCACATATTCTTAAACTAGATGAATATTGATTAAAATGGTGTAAAGTATAAAGCACTTTTGTAGAGAAAAGAAATAGGTTGGTGTGTGTTTATGTAAATTTATGTGCGTATGCATATAAGGCTAAAGGGTGTGAAGGTCATGGTTGGAAAATGATTCGTCATGTAGAAACATGAATGGAATGCTACATCATCCTCCTTCTTGATTGATGATGGTTTGTGTGGATTAAACCCTGATTACCACGACTCTCCATTTGATTACTTTGAGACAAAAATAAATTAAAATAATAAAGGGGATACCACACCCTTAGGGTACTGATTTTAGATGGTGGATTACTGATTAGATATGTGTGACATGGCGCCTATATGAAGGGTCATGACCACACCCTCTAGCCTAAGAGGTCCTTACGGTACTAAATTTAATAAACTTATTGATATGCTATAAATTGTATATGTAAATAAAATACTTTTCCCATGTTTTGTTAGTTTTAATGACAAGTTGTTGATTTTGGTACTTTAATGCTTTAAATGTGAATTTGCAGGATCATTTGGAGTTGTGATGAAGATTGTAGATTTTGAAGATATGAAGATGTTCGAAGAAAAATCTAGTACAGATGTTATGACTATATACGTTCAGTGCGCTATTATGAGCAAATTGTAGTCGGTACAGAGACCTCATGATTCGCTTTATATCTTGTTTGGACTTGTTTGATTCTTTTTGTGTTACAAGACTGATGTCTTGTTATAAACCTAATGGTTCTCAAACACATACTACTATAGACTTTTTTAATTTAAGTTGCAAAAGGTTCCTATTTTGGAAGTAAGTATTTATTTGCCCTGTTCGATCGTGGCAATTTGTTGATTGTATTTAATAATATTGACATTCTTAAGGTTTTTAAGCACTTTATTGATGGTAAACAACCATTTTTGAAAGTAAACATACTACTATCGACTTTTTTTATTTAAGTTGCAATAGGTTCTTATTTTGGAAGTAAGTACTTATTTGCCCAATTTGATCGTGGCAATTGATATTTTAAGGTTTTTGAAGCGTTTAACGGATAGTAAACAACCACTTTTGAAATTACTGGTATGGAATTTGTTAACTAAGGTGTTGTCTTTTCTTGAAATCATGTCTTTAATGTATTTTATTATTTTATTGCATATTCATTATTTCACTAATAATGTTCGCCAACGAGTATTACATAATACCTAGTAGTCGGTGAATGTGGTGAAGGACATTATCGGAGATAAGGTCGTTGGTAATCTGATTTGCGACAGATTAGCGGTGTATATTACTAAAGGATCACTAATGGAAAGTTTAGCGGCAAAGTTAACTTTGTATTTTATTAAAAACCAGTATTTAGGACCCCGCGCTTCGCGACGGGAATGTTAAACCGAACAAAAGTAGACGTACAAATTTTTAACCACTCACACGTGTTGCGTCATGTTAACTCACAAATATTAGACCAAAAGATAAAACATAAAAAAACTATAACTAAGTCGACTTAGGATCCGTGTGTTGACATGAGAGCATTAAACCATAAAAAAAATAGACATAAATACATTAAACCACATACGCATACTGCAGCGTGTTTACTCGTAAAATAAAAGAACATAGACGAAATATTAAATTTTGAGTTTTAGTCTTTTAAATTTACAATTATACGTTATTTTAAGCTTTCAACTATACTTTGTTTTGTCAAATTAAAAAACTTTTAAACTTTCAAGTAAACTTTGTTTCAAGTAAAAAACAAAACTATGCAATTATCAAATCTACACAACACTTCAAAAGATGAGAGAATAAATGGACCAATGAAATGCAACAAAAGTAATAGTAAATCTTCCTCACAAACAAATTTTGATAACTAATATATAGAAAATATATAGGAAATAGGTGCGGAGTTGAACCCTCTAGAGCTTGGGTTCTTTCAAAAACCATTCATCTCAGAATTTGCACTTGATATTTTTTTTTTTTGGGGATATTTGATTTAAACAACTCCAAAATTCACTAATTGGCCAATAATACTTCCAACTTTTGATTTGTACCACATCACTAACAACTTTCAACTTATTTTCCTACAACACTCCCAAACTAACCCAGTTTGCTGACATAAGCTGCCACGTCATCAAAAAGCCACGTTAGACGGCACGTCAGCTACCACGTCATTTAAAAACCAAATCAAATGCCATGTTAGATGCCTCAAGTGCCACGTCAACAAAAAACTAACTGGGTTAGTGTTTAGTTAGTTTGAGAGTGCCAAAGGAAATTAAATTGAAAGTTGGAAGTGGTGTGGTACAAATCGAAAGTTAAGAGTACTATCGCCAATTGATAAAAGTTGGGGTTATTTAAATCTAATATTCCTTTTTTTTTTAGTTTTTGTAAACATATACTGGCAACATGGCTATGATTGTTGTCTTATTGATGATCATCAAAGGTATTTGATTAACTCTTTTAATGTTATCTTATTGATGATCATCAAAGGTATTTGATTAACTCTTTTAGTAATTTCACTTCTTTTAGTGGGTTAATCTAGTAACATTTTCATTAACCGTTTCCGTAATCTCACTTATTAGTTTTTTTTTTTTTTTTTTTTTTTTTTTTTGAAAATTAACTTCAATTAAACAAACGCCTCCAACCCAAAAGGGCAAAATGCCATACAAAACACACCCCCGGCCCAACTTGGCAAATGACCAAACAATTACAACATGTACAACGGATATTTACACCAATCCGACCATCGGATGGGTTCAAAAGAGTAATCTCACTTATTAGTGGGTCAATTAGTATATCACAATTAGGACCATAAGCACGTTGTTTATTTTTGCAAAGGGTTTTGATTTTGGAATTCGATATAATCTTCTCAAAAAAGATTAAGTCGCCTCTAAAGACACAACTTAAGAATGCCTTGAGAAATTGGTTTATTGGTGCTTAATCATATCATAGTTTTTTTTATATGTTTTCAGGTAGTGTCATCGTCATGTCAATGAAAGTAACAAATTATACATTGATATCGTTTTGGAGAACAAAAGATTTTTTCAAGTTGGGTCACCACCACTCACCAATCTTACTACAATTTTTAAAAAAGGTACGAATCACTTTTATTAATGTAGTTTTTAATGTTCTGATTTTTAATCAATATATGACTAAGTTCATTTGGTATCAATATTCAATAAAATTAGCATAATTCTAATAGGTTAAATCGATTTTCCTACCCTGCCAACAACACATTTTCTTGAGTTGTTGGACTATATTGATATCAAGTTTTTATAGTTGCTAATGCCGTGTGGGACTTGCATTGATTTCAACATTTAATCTATCATAAATTTTTGAATTTGCATCCATCAATTTTGTATTAACTAGCCACAAATTTGGTAGAGTGGAGCGTAATGAAAAGAAATTCGTTTTAAGAAAAAAAATAAAAAATTTCAACCAGAAATGAGTGTTTTATTTTATTTCATTTAATATTTGTATTTAATATTATTATAAGGGTATATTGGTAAACTTATATAGTTCATTAATTTTTAGTTTTCCTCTTTAATAACTTAACTACGTTAAATTTGTAATCATTTTTAAAAGAGAAAAATGCCCGGATAGTCCCTGTGGTTTCGCCTTTTTTCACCTATAGTCCCCAACTTTCTAAAATTACCTGAATAGTCCCCAAGTTTTCATTTTTTGTTCCCGGATAGTCCCTGGGTCTAACTTCAGTTTGTTTTCTCTGTTAAGAGGGTGTGAAATGACAAAAATACCCTTTCCTTAAAAGGCCAAACCATAGGGACTATCCGGGCATCTTCTTCATTTTTATTTATAAAACCCCACCACCACACTTCATCTTCAACCTCCACCCACCATCACCCTCCTCCACCCTCCACCATCACCGCCACAATCACTTTCCAAGAATCATTCTGTCACCGCCACAATCACTCCCTACACCATCTCTCTCTGCAACAACAACATCCCTAAAAATCAAACGGACGTCACCCACTTTGCTTCTCTCTCTCAATCGACAACAGCAATCAAATTTCCTATCTTCTTCTACTCCTTTCTCTCTCAACACAATACCAACAATATCACCGTGAAAGGGATATAGAAAGAGGAGAGGTGTTTTGAATGTCACGGCCAGAGCCTCGACGGCCGGAATATCACCGTCAACGATCCGCAGTCTCGCGGTAGCGGCGGAGGTGGTGGTAGGCGTGACGGCGGTGGTTATGGTAGTGGAGAACGACGTTTCCGGATGACTCCGGCGGTGTAGGTTCGAGTGGGAAAGGGTTGTGTTAGCGAAGATGCAGGTGGTGGTGACCGGTGTATGGTGGTGAGCGGTGTTTCTTGATTGTGGTCAGTTTGTTTGAAAGTAACACTTCAAAAGCAATCTCCTGTTTTGGTATAAAAGTAGCACTTCTCTGCCTGCAAAAATCCCTTGCACTTCGGCTGGTGTCCTAATGTGTTGAAAATCAGTTTTCATTGAACACTTGTATACATATGTTGGTGACAGAATGATTGTTGGAGAGTGATTGTGGCGGTGATGGTGGAGGGTGGAGGAGGGTGATGGTGGGTGGAGGTTGAAGATGAAGTGTGGTGGTGGGGTTTTATAAATAAAAATGAAGAAGATGCCCGGATAGTCCCTATGGTTTGGCCTTTTAAGGAAAGGGTATTTTTATCATTTCACACCCTCTTAACAGAGAAAACAAACTGAAGTTAGACCCAGGGACTATCCGGGAACAAAAAATGAAAACTTGGGGACTATTCAGGTAATTTTAGAAAGTTGGGGACTATAGGTGAAAAAAGGCGAAACCACAGGGACTATCCGGGCATTTTTCTCTTTTTAAAATATGGTGAAAGACATATAGTTCATTAATTTTTAGTCTTCCTTTTTAATAGCCTAACTACATTAAATTTGTAACGTATTTCAAAATATATATTTTTTTCAAAAACAAAAAAATTAGAGTGTAAGATAAATTACGAACTGTGTAGGATAAAGTGTAAGATAAATTTCAATATGTGTGGGATAAATTTCAATATGTATAGGATGCATTTCGAAATATGTATGATAAATTTCGATGTGTGTAGGATGATAGTCTTTATGACTAACTAATTAGTCAAATATAATAATAAATGAGATGAGATAAAAACCATTTAATGAACTAAAAATTAATGACGCTCTGTGGGCTTTTCGAACTGCATTTAAGACACCTATAGGGACAACTCCCTTTAGGATGGTTTACGAAAAAGCCTGTCATCTACCAGTCGAGCTAGAACACAAGGCATTCTGGGCCTTGAAAACGGCGAACATGGATTTGAAGAGCGGATGTGAAGCCCATTTTCTGCAAATTCACGAGCTGGAGGAGCTAAGAAACCATGCTTATGAGAGTTCTAGCAGGTACAAAGAACGAGTCAAGAGGTTTCATGACAAGAGATTGAGAGAACATAAAGATTTCCGCGTTGGAGATTTTGTCTTGTTATACTCCTCACGGCTGCGTTTATTCCCCGGAAAATTAAGATCCCGATGGACGGGTCCATACACGGTCAAAGAAGTATTTCCATACGGAGCCGTGGTCATCGAAAACTTGGACGGGGAAACTTTCAAGGTCAACGGTCATAGACTCAAAATTTACATCAACGGACAAGTTGATTCGGTGGAGGAAATTCTCGAACTCCACGTCCCGCACGCTTAAAACAAATGTGTGGAAAATGAGTCTAGCTATCGACTCGCTGGCAAATTTAGCGAGCGTGTTTTCACACGCTAATGGTAACTTTATACATAATAGTTTATCGTATATATTTCCTAGTTCGTTAACCTTTTCGATTTAAACATATACGTACAAGTTTGATCCATAACTTTTGAAGTTCTGAAGTTGATTTACAGTTAAAATACACAAAACCTTGCAAAAATTGAAAAGTTGGGTGAAAATACGAAGTTATATGCTTGCTGTCCAGGGCCAGCTCGAAGGGTGTGCGGGATGGGCGGCAACTCAGGGCCCAAGCCCATCGGGGGCCCAAATATTTTTGTTTTTGTATTACTCGGGGCCCAAGCCCATCGGGGGCCCAAATATTTTTGTTTTTGTATTAGTTTTACACTGTAAAGTTAGAATATATACATAATAAATCGGAGAAATACCATCCTGAAACACTTGGTTTGGTGGTTTGAAAGTCACTTTAATAATAAGAAGACACGGGTTCTAATCCCGACGTCCTCAGTTTTGTTTATCTTTTCCTTTCTTATCTATTTATTAAATGCAAATGACATTATTTGCCTAATTTTTTCAAGTTACATTAAATAATTGGTGTTGATTCAAATGATATTAATTCATTTTCATATATTTGATTTTTTTATATATATTGTTTTTAAAAGTTTATATTTAAGGGTCCTGTATTTTCTGTTCGTACAGGGCCTAAAGATTTTCGAACATTTTCGGAGACGGCCCTGTTGCTGTCGATTCTGTCCAGAAAACACACAAGTGACGCACGCCCGTGCCAATGGCCGCACGGTCATGCACTTCGTAATCGCAGCAGACCAGAACCTAGTGCACCGGATGGTCATCGAACACGCACTACCGTGCGAGCCGACTGCAGTATCGTGCACAGGGGCACTACCTTGCAAACCATAGTGCAACTCGGATCCGCACGCCCGTGCGAGACGCCGCTCGACCGTGCGAGTAAAAATTGCAACAGTAAAAATAGGGTATATAAACGAACTTGTAGTAAAAGTTTCTCATTTATTCGAAACCCTAACAGCCGCACGACAGTTCTTGGTCGCCCACACCCTAAAACCAACCAATTTTTGCTTAGATTTCACTCCAATCTTCATTCAAGGTATGTTTCCAACTTGTTTTTCAATTCTAATCTAGTTTCTAGTATAGATTTGGGGTTTTGATTCAAGAAATTTGGGGGTTTTCTTCATAAACTCAAATAAACCCTTGTTCTTGAATGTTTGATGCTAATCGACAGTTCTAATCACTGATTTGATGTCCATTCACAGTTTAAAAGTTGAGATTTGTGATGTAAAGGTTAAAATCAGTGAATAAAATTGATTTTTCAAAGATTTTCGTCGTGCACGGTCATGCGATTGAACGGCATGGCAGTGCCGATCCGATAACAAAGCCAAATCAGTGATTCAGAGCTTCGATACCGAGATGCACGGTAGCACCAAATTTGGCACGGTAGTGCAACTTCAGTTTCCGGCACAAACCAGTCAGCGATCTCGGATCCGCATGGCAGTGCGACTGAAACGCACGACCATGCGATTGTTGTAACAGCAACAGAATGTCGTAAACAGACTGTTCCGGTGGCAGCACTTAAATTTTTTTATTCTGCTCTCATTTGGTTGTATTCCTGTATGCAGTTGAACCACCGATTCCTCGAATTCGACCAAAACAAAACGAAGGACCGTCCATGTATTGCCAAATTGGAGGCCTTATGGAATCGAAGAGGGAAAATCGGGGAGCCAAGAAGGCTAAATTGGAGCACCATGACAACCCTAAACCAAGAAGAGAGACTATCCAACATGATTTCATATCCCATGTCCAGGTCGTTGAACATTGAACGACCCGTGTATCTTGAGCTTACACTTGAGTTTTTCGCTTCATATTCCTATGACAAACCAACAAGCGACAATCCAGACTTTAAGGATGCACAAACGATACAATTCAGGCTGGGTAGAAAATGGCATAAGTGGTTCGTTGCTAAACTGGGGAGAAGGCTAGGAATATACTCAAATGAAGAACTCGATTCCAACCTTTTTACCAATATATACAAGTTCAGCAGTGACCAGCAGAGGGCTGATTTTTGGCACAAGTGGCAGATGGGTCACCATATGATGCGAGGAAAACAAAAGCATCAAGACTACGAGACCCGCTTTTGAGGGTCATTCATCAGGTCTTGAGTCACACCATCTATGGACGCATGGACAGTTCGGGAAACTGTCCCACTCCAGATTTTTTTATACTCAATAGTTAATGGAGTGCATGTAAACCTCGCCGCCAGAATGGCTGAATTTTTCTTGAATAACGCGGGGAGGACCGCGAGCATCAAGATCCATGGTGGTGAATACGTGACTCAGCTGGCATACAACATGGGAATCATGACAGATGAAGTAGTCAGTGGTCTTACATTGGTTCATGCAGGAGGGGATGTAGACATTAGGTCTTTGAAAGCAATGGGTTTAGTAGTGGATACAGACAATGGCCCGAGATTGAGGGGTCTTAATGGAAAGATATTGGATCCACTACCACCACAGGACGAAGACATCGAGATGCATGAAGAAGGACAACATGTCCTAGAACCACCACCACAGCACGAGCAGCTGCAGCACGAGCAACCCCAACACCAGTACCAATATCCACCACAGCAGAACTGGCCTCCAGGTATCCCTTCCTATCCAGAGTTATACCAGCAGTTCTAACAAATGCAGGTAACTCAGGACACTATGAGAGCCACTCAGGATACTATGCGAGTGACTCAGGACACCATGAGGGAGGAGATGTATTCAGGCTTTTCTTATATCTTCGGAGGGCTAGAGAACGCCTATCCTAACTACTTCGGAGAGCCTCCATAGTTTCCATTTAGAAACCCAGGCAATTATGGGGCGGGTTCATCTGGAGCACGCCATGACGATGATGATGACGAGGATTAGGAGGATGTGGAGCGCACCATTCAGAAATACCGGTGTTTTATCATAGTTTTATCTTTGTTTTTATTCAGAACTTTATTTTATTGTATTTGGGTTTTTAAAACTTTATGTCTCTTTTCAAAATGTTTAAGTAGTGTGTTTGTTTTGTTTTAATAATGGATTTGGTTTGCTTATCTAACATTTTAATCATTGGTATTATTTGTTGTTTTAGCAAGTGACATACTTGGCAAATTTGTAAAGAATGCACATAGAGTTGAGAAGACTTCTATTCGAAAGTCTATTGATACGAATCAACTTCAACTCTGAGGGAGTACCTCTTTCCTTTTTCACATTAGTAGTTTAGCTCTTGATATTAACTAATATGTGTTTCACATTGGGGACAATGTGAAGTTCAAGTGTGGGGAGGGGTTTAAAGGTTTAAACTTTGTTTGTCCTTAATTGTCCTCATTTCTGTACATATTTATTTTAAGAAAATAAAACAAAAATGGTCACTTGTGTTCTTTAGAAAGCATCAAATTTGATCAAAACCGACAAGCAAAATTGATTTTTGAAAAAGATAACTAATAAGCGTGACAAAACAAAAGAAAGATTAGCGTGTTTATCTTTACATTCATGCCCATTCCTTCCATTTACGTGAGCATATTTTTGAGCCTTTACTGCTTTCTTGACAATGCTTCTTTGTTTTTGCGGAAAATGAGTGAGCCGGATGTTTCATGTGATTTAGAACTTGTCATTTGTATACTTTTCAAGATCATAAATATGTGAAATTACATAGAAATGATAGAGGCACTTAGGATACCCTTTTGTGTTAGCCTTTTTCTTTGTTTATATCCCACGCCCAACACTATCCATTAGTTCGCCATGTTGAGCCTATTTCCAGTATTTTTCAAATTTTACCCAAAATATTTAACCTACTTAACCAAATATAGCCTTTTTATTTTAAACCTTTGTGTTAAAACTCGGCCAAAGACGTTATCTAAACTATTTCTTTGTGAATGTTTTCATTGAAAAAAAAAAAACGTCTGTTGAAACTCTCTATAAGGAATATGGAAAACCATTAAGAAGAAAATAGAGAGTAGAAGTGTAAAAAGAATAAACTCTGAACACATACACAAATAGCTTCGCAACGTGTTCAGAACCCTATAAAAATAAATCACCGAGTTTTAACCTTTTTAGCCACTTTCAAAAAAACCATTCCATACCCTTAACCATAGCCTATCATTACAACCCATCAAAGACCTTTTGATTCATGTTATTCACATATTAATTGTTGGAGATTAGATCTTTTGACAAGCTTATGATATTGCATGATTCAATGACTAGGCATCGAGTGTTTTACATACACATTATATATTTATACGTATGATTCAGAAATATAACCAAGTGTGTGTGAACATTGTGAGAAATGTAAAGATTTGCATGATAAGTCAATCGGACGTAGAATCATTGCTTTATGACTATCTTTTCATACATCCAAATAAGCTTGTTTGTTTTAAATCTTTGATGATGAATTTTTGAAAACCAATTCGACCACCAAACAAATTAGTAACTTTGTAAATATTCAGATTTATTTCCATGTTTTAATTTTAAGTTTGCTTGAGGACAAGCAAAGTTCAAGTGTGGTGATGTTTGATATACGTTAAATTATACATGTTTTTATCCCACAAAACAATTCCATTCTAAGCGTTTTTGAGCTAAACTGCGATGTTTAGGTACCAAATCAGGTACTTTTATATTTTCAGGTCTTAAACGGAGTACAAAAGACAACTCTGATGAAAACGGGCAAATTCTGATGCAAATCTGATAAAAATAGCAAAATTCTGATAACTGCCAGATATCGCACGACCGTGCGATCCAACTGCACGACCGTGCGAGACCTCCAACCTCAGAAGCACTGCCAGTGCAGGTTATGGTGCCAATGTTTACTTGGAACGCACTACCGTGCGACCCGCCGCATGACCGTGCACCACCTAGACCATGTTTTCTGATCACATTTCTGATGACCTCGCACTACCGTGCAACCAGTCGCATGACTTTGCCAATCTGGTGACCGAGATGACTTGTCCACTTGTCTGAACCCGAATTGGAGAAATGACGTCACCCGACAAGTGCCAGTGCCCGACCGTGCAATCCAACTGCACGGCCATGCGGATCAGAATTTTCCCCATAAATAGATTTGTGATCAAGACTTGGGCGATTTATGGGTTCCGAAGCAGTCCTGATCAGACCAATTTGAAGCCTCAAGACCGAATGGAAGCATAACCGATCCAACCCATCAATTCCTTACTTGTTTATGGATCGATTCTTTGTACTTATACATGTATTCTGATCATTATTCAAGTATTGAGCTGATGTTAGTTCATGTTTATGTAGTATTGTGTAATAGTAGTAATGAACTTGTTTCTTGAATAATCTTTATGTTGTAATCTTGTTTGTATGAATCTTTAGTACTTTTTCATGTTTGAATTTCCATGATTATATGATGAATGTTTCATTGATGTTGAGTTCTTGATTTTGTTTGATTGTCTTGGATAATAAATTTCGGTTAGTAGGATGGTAACTATTTCTTGATTAATCACTTGTTTGTAAACTTGTTTACACCATGAGACTCGAGAGGGGTATTGGTTTTATCTAAGATATATCAGATTTTGATTGAGAATGCTTTCTTGCACGTAAGGGTTCTAACGAATTATATGGTATTGTTACACGTTCTTGACATGGTTTATGATATTTGTTTAGTAGTTTTGGTCTGAAATTGCTAACATGGTAGATTTGTGATTAGGACTTGTGAGATGAAATACTTTTTATATAATCTACTTAAATGCTTATCCTCGTGGCTGTATTGTGACCATCGGTATTGCTTTCTTTGATAAGCGAGGTTAGAAAACTCTGAGCGGATGACTAATCTATCTTTAAAGGTTCACATGAATACATATCAATAGCTCGCTAAAGAATGATTTTAGGTGGTTAACGTGTGTTTATCGCGTTAATTTTCCGAAGAAGCATCATGTTAGAAAACTCTTAGCGGATGACTAACTGTCTTGAAATTGGAAAATTGATCAAGTGCTTTTGTGACATATCTGCTATAGATAACATGTTTATGTTTGTGAAACAAGATAATATTTATTTTTCATATTTGGAGTCTAATATGTTTTAGATAATTTAGTTAAACAACTGATGTGTGCAAAATGCAACATATAAATTACATCAAATGAGGCATAAAACTAACCCTTTTTTAGTACTAATGTTGGAAAAGTGTGCTTTTGTCTTCCTTTTGTATTTTCAGGACCAAATGAGCTTAAATGAACAAAAGGAACAAATATGCAGCAAAAACTAACATAAATACAAGGAAAAGGAATAAACGTGGCATGCCCGACCCCTCGACAGTCTCTTCCCAAGCAAAAACAAGAAACAGAAGGCTGACCACGGCCCCGTGCCCAGCGGACACGGGGGCGTGGCCAGATGTCTTCAGAAAATGACAAAGTTGTAGAAGCTTCTATTCCCAGCACGGGGGCGTGCCCAGCTCAACACTGGCCGTGGTCAATGCTAAGATTCGCAGAATCTTGCAAATCTTGATAGTACAGATACGCTTCTGCACGCGGGGTCGTGCCCAGCAGACACGGGGGCGTGTGGAGCCTAATACAGACAATTGCAATTAATGAAGAAAGAGAAAGTTGATGGCCACGGGTGTTGGGATTGAACCCTACCAAAGGAACAGATAATTTAAGCCAAAACTGGATCAAAGTAGTGGATCCAGAATAAGCAGATGTTATGTATACAAGTCTCTCCCCTTGAAAGTGGTTTCAACATCTGCTGACCTCCTATCTACTGATCGTACAAACTGCTGACCTACAAACTGCTGATCAAGTAAAAGGCTGATGAAAGATTAAAGCTCTGCTGTTCAATCTACTGCCTTGAGTCAAGCTCTGCTGATCATGACAAGTACTGCTGGGTTCACATCAGTGGAAGGATGCAGCAGTAGTTTAGTTATCTTTATGTAATGAAATGTAATAGCAGTAGTTAGTATAGCAGAGGTTGTATAGATCAGGGGTTAGAGTTTGTTAGGAGGTTAGATGTCACTTTCATGGTGACGTCAGCTTAGATGCCTCAGTGGTTTGCTCGTGCCTATAAATAGAACAGTACCATGCACTGTTCTATTTAGCTCTTTACAAAATCTTCTTCTTGCACGAACAAACACTGTGAGCTCAGGCTGAGGGGGAGTTTGCATTCATACATGCATTGTAATCGTTATTGAAATAAATTCAATCTTTCGGTTCTTTGTTGAAAATGTTTGATTAAAGCAATTCTCTCGTTTGATTGTGTGCAAAGTTTGTTTCCATCTTAATTCCGCTGCACAACTCATTCATCTTCATCTCTTTCAAACGTAAAACACAATCAAAACCAAACTCAGATCCTAACAATTGGTATCAGAGCTTGGACAGTCAAATTTGATTTAACAGTCATTTTGACGTAAATAGTTCAGCTCATAAAAGTTGATACTGATAGTTTGTTCGTTTGTGTTGAAAACAGAGCAAGGTTTAATCACCATCAAAGTTGCTTAATCAGTGCCTGTAAAACAACCAGGATGACGTCACAATCACAAGATGATAAGAATAACATTGGCTCGCTTTTTAAACCACCCATGCTTAAACGTAATGAATACAACATCTGGGAGAGAAGGATGGGTCACATCCTTGCTCAATAGAACACTGGATGTTGGAGGTCTGTTGTTTTTGGTCCCCATGTTCCTATGGTACCAAGTGCTGAGGATGCAAAGAAGTTCGTTCCTAAACCAACTGAAAACTATACTGAAACTGATTTTCAAAAGTTCGAACTCGATGCCAAAGCATTTAGCATCATAGCATCTGCGTTACCCAATGAGATCTATGCTGGATGTAACAGTCCCAAAGAGCTATGGGATGCATTGATGGAACAGTTTGGGGGAACAGAAGAAGTCATTGAAAACAATAGGGAAATTCTGAATCAACAGTATGAAACATTTTGTCACATCAAGGGTGAATCACTAACTCAGCAATTTGAGCGATTCAGTTGTCTCATTAGTGAACTAAGGCTTGTTAAAGTAACATTTCCAAATTCAACTCAAAATAGCAGGTTCCTTAGGTCACTACCAGAAAAATGGGATACCATAGCTTTTGTCACTAGAAACTCTGCTGAGTTCAAGGATCTGACCCTGACCCAACTTCATGGTAGACTCCTGACCTATGAAAGGGAGTTGAACCAGAAAAAGAAGTTGCAAGAATCTGGCAAAGTTGCTGATAATTATTCATTCGGTAGCACAACTCTTTTTGGTCAGGAAGAATCTGGTAGCAGTGGTAAGGATTAGGGTTATGATCACTTCATTGATATAACTGCTGGTGGAAATTTTAACAACCCTGATCCTCACTCTGCAAATTATGCTTTTACTGCAAATTGTGAAAACCAGATGTCAGATAATTTGTGCTTTGAACTCAATGATTTGCAACACTCTGATCCCACTGACTTAGAAGAGATGGACATTTTGCATCAATTGGCTTTGCTTAGTGTACGAACAAGCAAATTCTACAAAAGAACAGGGAGAAAATTCCCAGGGTTACATGGGAATTTAAGGGTGGGGTTGGATAAATAAAAAATTAAGTGCTACAAGTGCAATAGGCTAGGGCACTTTGCTAGGGAATGCAGAAGTCAAAACACTGGTCCAATAATCACTCATCCCAGTTCAAACCCTAGACCACAAAATCAAAGCACTGTGCGCTATACCCAATATACCCCTGCAGCCCATGTTAACACTGCTCACTATGCTGCTACCCCTGTGCCTGTGCATTATGTCCAAACCACTGTTCCACAAATTCAGTATGTTTAAACCCCTGTCCCTCAGGCACAAGTGCAATCTGTTGCACCTCAAACAGCTGCTCCAGTAGTGGTACAACCAGATCAGCAAAGCTTCTTCACCCAAGGCTTTGTTGACTGGAGCAGCAAGCCTGATGAGCTTGGTGATGAAATTTTTGCACTCTATGCTTTTAATGAACCTTCTAATGATGAATTTTTTTTATGGCATTAGAATCAATACCAGAGGGGGTAGAAACTGAAGGTGAACAGCTAAGTGCTGAAACAGTGGATGAGGTGACTGAAGCAGTGGTTACTGCAGTTGCTGGTGAACTGCTGCTGGGAGAAAATTCAGAAACCCTGATTGAACCACTGACAGACCCCTGGTCCAAAGAAGACAAGGAAGAAGAGGAAGAAAAGAGAGCAGGTGAGAAAGAAGTAAGAGCTGATGATGAAGAAAATCATCAATGTGATTGTGCCATGATGGCTGCTGCCAAGGTATCACCTCAAGTTCTTGAAAAACTGTGTTCAGACAAGTGCATTATTGCATATGCTAACATCAAAGAGGTAAATGAAAACCTTAGGGATAAAATCTTAACTGATGAAGTCAAATTTGAAAAGTCATTAAAAGAGCTTAGAAACAAATTGGCTGAAAAAGATAAAGAGATCAGCAGTCTCAAAGAAGAGCAAAGCATAACCAAAACTCAACTCCAAACTATGGTAGAAAAATACCAAATTTGCAAAAAGGAGTTAGAGTCCACCCAAATCACATGTGAGAAATGGGTGGAATCCTGCAAAGGATATGAGGTAATGCTTGAAAAACAGATTAAAAGCAATGTGAAATTTGGTGTTGGTTATAGAAAACATGATGATGAAAACACTGCTTTTGAAAAATCTGATCAAACCACTGATGTAACCACAGAATTCATTCCCACAAACAATAATGGCCAATAAGTGAAAATCACTGATAAACTTGGTAACAAAATCACACTTGACAGACCAGTGGGATCCTCTACTTTTGAGGAGATTGAGAAATACCAGTTTAAACCCACATGGTCTGATGAGTGTGACATTCTTGAAAATTTCAAGCCCATGGACTTTATAACCACTGATGGTGTTAAAGCTCCAAAAGCAAAAGTCATTCCTCTTAAGGACATCCCAACAGAGGTTAAAAACTCTATTGCAAAGGAGTCTGAAAAGAGAAAGAAGAGAGAAAAGATCAATAACTTGTTTTGTGAATTTTGTGAAAAGAGAAACCATCTAACAAAAGACTGTTTTCATCTAAAAGCATATGATCTAAACAAAACAAGTGTCATTGTTCCTGCTGAAAGCTGCACCATCTGTGGTAAAACAAACCACAAAACTCAAGCATGTGTGTATCTCAAAAACTTTGATGTGAAAAAGAATGAGTACACTGCTAAAACATCCTTAAGTCCATCAACATCATCTGTTAAATTCACCAAGAACCAACCACTGTTTGTGCCAGTTCAAACAGCTGTCACAAAACAGCTGAACCAAACATCTGTCAAAAGAGATGTTCAGGTTACTGATGCACCCCCTGCCAATCAATACAGAAGAGGTAAGGGACAACCATCCTACCAAAGGATTCCACACGTTTATGAGACCTACAAAAGGCCCTCTAAACCTAAAGTGAACAGGCATCCTTTTGGGTACCAACAGGTGATTGGGCAAAACCCACAACAGTGGTTAGAAAGAAACAGTCCTAAAACTGTCCAAACCCCTGACCTAACCACTGTCCATCAATCTGCATCCATCCCAGACACTGTTGAGACCCCATCCAAAGCCTTATTGGCTTTGGAAACCCTAATGAACTAATCCTTTTACTTCATGTGCAGGGAGCTTCTGCATGCTTAGATAGCCTTTGGTATGTAGATAGTGGGGGCTCCAGGCACATGACAGGATGTAAAGCCCTACTCAAAGATTTCAAAATTCATGGAGGGGGTGATATATCCTTTGGGAATAATAGTAAAGGGAAAGTTCTGGGGTCTGGTACAGTGCAGTCTGGAAATGTAAAATTTGAAAATGTTAATCTGATAGACAATCTGAAATTCAACCTCCTGAGTGTTTCACAAATGAGTGATAAGGGGTATGGGTCATTCTTCACAAAGGAGTGTTGTAGGATTGTTGGACCAGAAATGGTTAAAAAGATTGAAGCAATAATAAAAACTGGAAAAACAAAACTTGTTGCTCAAAGAAGTGGCAATGTTTATGTTGTTGATATGTCAAAAGAGTGTCCCAGAGCTGATGCCTGTCTGTTCTCAGCTGCCTCTAACAAAGAGACAGAACTTTGGCACAGGAGACTGGGGCACACAAATCTCAAGACAGTCACTGAAATTTCAAAAAATGGCCTTGTAAGAGGCTTGCCACAAAAATTGTTTTCATGTCCTGAGCATTGTGTTTCCTGTTTAAAAGGAAAACTGCATAAAAGCTCCTTTAAGTCCATTGAAGAGTCCAAAACAACCCAGTGTTTGCAAATGCTGCACATGGATTTGTTTGGCCCAGTTCAAGTCATGAGTCTCAAAAAGAAGAGATATTGTTTGGTTATTATTGATGACTTCTCTAGGTTTACATGGACTTTCTTTTTACACTCAAAAGATGAGACTGCAGGCATTTTGCAAGACTTTGTAACACAGGTTGAAAAGCAATTTGACCTTCCAGTAAAAGTCTTCAGGAGTGACAATGGCACAGAATTCAAAAATAAGGAGTTGGATGCCTTCTGTGTGAAGAAAGGGATTGTAAGGCAGTACAGCATCCCTAGAACACCAGAGCAAAATGGGGTAATTGAGAGAAAGAATAGGACACTGATTGAAGCTGCTAGGACCATGCTTGCTGACTCAGGTTTGCCTTTGACTTTTTGGGCAGAGGCAGTAAACACTGCTTGCTATGTCTAAAACAGAGTTTTAATAAACCCCAGGCACAAAAAGACTGCTTATGAAATTCTGTATAAAATCAAACCACTGATCTCATACTTCAAAGTATTTGGCTGCCCATGCTTTATTTTGAATTTGAAAGATTCTATCTCAAAATTTGCAGCCAAAGTAGATTGTGGTTATCATCTGGGATACTCCACCACTGCCAAGGCCTACAAAGTGTTTAATACACGGACCAAAGCAGTGGAGGAGACTTTGAATGTGAAGTTCAATGAACTTTCATCAATGAAAATCCCAGCAAATCCTGCAGATTTGTTTGATCTTGATAAATTCACTTTTGAAAACACTGCTGTCAAGACTAACAGTGCAGGTCCATCAGAAGATTCAACACCAGACTATGGGTATGAAATCATCATCCCTCAAAAGTCTGTCAAAATGGGAAGAGCAGCAGATGTTCAAAACAGCCGTCAAAGCTCAACCACTGCTACATCAACAGTTGTTGACCAAAGTAGCCCCTTAACCACTGCTTCCACATCATCAAACACTGCTGACAAAAGTCCCCAAATAGTGGATAAAAGTCAGCATGTGTCCACACCATTACCTCCTATTCCACTACCTTTTGAAGCCACTGCTGGACCATCAAAGTCACCAGCAGTGGTTAGCTCAGATGATACACATTTGCAGCCTTCACCAACAAATGCCATCATACCATACCAAGGAGATTTAATCTTCTTGAGATCTCATCAACCTGATCAAATCATTGGCAACATCAATGAAGGGGTGCTCACAAGAAGCCAAACCCAACACATTTGTCTTTTTGCTGGTTTTCTATCACTCCATCAGCCAGTCAAGTACCAAGAGGCACTGAAAGACAACAGCTGGGTAGAAGCCATGCAAGAAGAGCTCCAACAGTTTAAAAGACAACAAGTATGGGAGCTTGTACCACTGCCAAAAGATGTAAGTCCCATCGGCACAAAGTGGGTCTTCAAAAACAAAACTGTTGAAAGGGGCATTGTTGTCAAGAATAAAGCCAGGCTTGTGGTTCAAGGTTACAGACAGGAAGAAGGGATTGATTATGATGAAACATTCGCCCCTGTAGCAAGATTGGAAGCTATAAGATTGTTCCTGGCCTTTGCTGTCAACCACAACATGAAGGTGTTTCAAATGGATGTTAAAAGTGCTTTCCTCTATGGTACAATTCAAGAAGAGGTGTATGTTTGTCAACCTCCAGGTTTTGAGGATCCATTTTATCCAGATCATGTCTACAAGCTAAACAAAGCTTTGTATGGCCTGAAACAAGCACCTAGGGCCTGGTATGAAACTCTTTCCACCTTTCTACTCTCAAATGGTTTCAAAAGAGGTACCATTGATAAAGCACTGTTTCTAAAATGGAGAGGAAAGGATTTAATGATTGTCCAAATTTATGTGGATGACATTATTTTTGGAAGCACATGTAATAAAATGTGTGAAGAGTTTAGGGAACTCATGACAGCTGAGTTTGAAATGAGTGCAATGGGTGAACTGCAATGCTTTCTTGGTCTCCAAGTTCAGCAAATGCAAAATGGAACTTTCATTCATCAAAGCAAATATGCTAAAGAACTTTTAACCAAATTTGATATGAATGATTGTAAACCATGCAGCACACCCATGGCAACAAATAAGCTTGTCATGTCTGATGAAAAGGATGAGCTGATTGACCAAAGTTTATATAGAAGCATGATTGGGTCTCTTTTGTACCTAACTGCATCTAGGCCAGACATCATGTTTGCAACATGTGTCTGTGCAAGGAGTCAATCAGCCCCTAGAAAATCCAACCTTATTGCTGTAAAAAGGATATTCAGATACATAAAAAGTGCTCCCACACTTGGTATCTGGTATCCAGCTAATGGGAATATCAAGCTTTCATGATTTTCAGACAGTGACTTTGCTGGATGTAACACCACAAGGAAGTCCACATCAGGAGGGTGCTAGTTTCTAGGTGATTGCTTAGTCTCATGGCAAAGCAAAAAGCAAGCAGCTGTTTCAACATCCACTGCTGAAGCTGAATACATTGCTGCTACAAGCTGTACAGCCCAACTCCTGTGGCTTCAAAATCAGTTATTGGATTTTGGTATCACTGCCTTAAAGACACCACTCATGTTGGATAGCCAGGCAGCAGAAAATATCATCAAAAATCTAGTTTCCCACTCAACCACCAAACATATCGACATCAGACATCACTTTGTGAGGGATTGCTATGAAAAAGGTTTGATTTCTTTGCATCATGTTCCAACTAAAGACCAGCTGGCAAATGTTCTCACAAAAGCATTAGATACATCCACCTTTGAAAGCTTGGTCTCTAGGATTGGCATGCTAAACATGGAATAACAAGCAAAATCTTGTTTTTCTATGAATAAAAGCATTAAAATGTTTTCAGAAAATCAAAAATCCATCCTTAAAAATAGCTAAAAATGAAGTTTTCATTAAAATCCTTAAAAGTCTGCCATAACCACTGCTTGTTCAAAAGTCTGCTCTACTTCAAAGTCTGTCCACAGCTGAAAGTCAACCCCTGTTCTCTCATTTTCCTGATAAGCACTGATGCTCAAAATCAGTGTTTTATCCACTGATGTGCTATCTACTGATAGTGAAAATCACCCACTGCTTCCATTTGTTACCGTTGTAACCACTGCCTTTCATCAGTAGTTTTCATAAAAGTACTGTCCTTCATTTCATCAGGGGTTGGCACGTGGACAGTACATAGCGGTCAGACCTTTTGTAACCGCTGCCACGTCAACATTCACCTTTTCACCATAAAACCCCTTTCAAAACCCCAAACAGGGTTTTACTGTCGAATTGAATTCATAAAAATTCTCTTCTCAAAGCAGTTTTTCTCAAATTTCCTCACAATCTTCTTCGATCATCATCTCCAAAATGACAAAATCGAAGTCATCTGCAAAACCCACTTCCAAATCATCTTCCAAAGCAGCCTCTCAAAAGGCTAAACCCATCGAAATCCCACACAAACCGTCTCATAATCTTCTGGGTCTTCTCCCAAAACCCGGCACCACTGATATTTTCGACTCCATCATCAATCTCTTGTCTGCATCAAAGTATAAACCTTTGTTAACAGCAGATGCACCAATTTACTTGGCGACCCAAAGAGAGTTCTGGAAAAATGTAACCCTTGACAAACAAGGTGAGACTGTCATAGTCATTAACTCTTCTCTAAAGGGTAAAGCTGTCAAAATTACACCACAATCCATCTCGGAAGTCTTTCAACTCGAGGATCAGCAAGGTAAAACTTCCTTTCCTAAAAACGAGTTAAAAATTGACTTTATTGAAAGAGGGTATGCAGATACAATGATGAAGAAGGATACCTTACAAAAAGGTTACTTCCCTCCTGCAACAAGGTTTTTATTCCATACCCTCCTAATGTGTGTTTCAAACAAAACCACTTCTTTCAATGAAATACCATTAAAAATTCAAAACCTGGGGTATGCTATTCTTCAAGAGGAAAATTTTAATTATTCTCAGGTAATTTTTAATGATCTGGTTAAAAATGTTGAAACAAAAGCATTCTTACTATTCCCAAGATTTTTAAGTTATTATTTTGAAAAGAAACTTGGTAAGAATGATGCTGCTGCAATAAAACAAGGTGACTCGTTTCAAATAAACAGCTTAACTGCTGAAACTTTTACAAGAATGTCAACACCTTGCAAAACACAAGCAGAGGTGCCTGAGCAGAATTTGGCAGCTACCACTGCTCCTCAGGTGTGTGCTGCTGAGCCCACTGCTCAAGGTGATCAAAGTAGCAAAACAACTGCTTTGAAACCCACACCTCAAATCACCAAAAAGCCAAACAAAAAGAAAACTCAAAAACCCCCCAAACCTATCAAAAAGGCAACTCTGGAGGATGAGATACCAGAGCTACTGCCAGTGACAACACAAAAGTCACAAGAAACCACTGCTGCTACTTCCTCACAGCAGTTGGTACAAATATCTCAACCCATAACTGAAACTCCTCCTGATTCTTCTAAAAAAGAACAGGTTGTACACATAGGGACTCCACAATATGATGCTCTGGAATCACTTGCTTCCATCATCCACAGCCCAATGCCCGGGGCAAATTCTCTTTCTACACCTAACATCACATCCACAATTCCCCCACCAACTAAATTATTGTTGGATGCAATTGATCTGAACCAGGCATAAACCAATCCTTCTCAATCACCTATCAATGAGAATATACTTCAAAAAATGACTGGGTCTGATGTATCAATCATAGCTAACCCACCAACAAGACCTGAGGAGGTTACACCCCTTGAGTTACAAGTAACTCTTGGTGGTAGTCCAAGTGAAGCAGCCACTACAAATGTTGAACCCACTGGTTTACATTTGGACAGTGGTTACATCAATAAGACTTCCTTGGAGGCAATTCCTTCCATAGCACCTCTGATATCCACCAGTGAGTTTATTTTACCCTCTGGTATCATCAAAAGGCTGTCAAGTGTTGAAGGAAGAAGACCCCAGTACCAAGAAAAAGGGGCATCATTGGTTAATGTTTGGAGTACACTCCCTACCTCAACCACTGATAAAACCACTGCTAGTGGGAAATCAGATGATCCCATTAAATTGGGTGATGGTTTAAAGTACCTAGAATTGACGGATCGAATTGAAAAACTGGATACCTCTGTTGCAGAAATTAAAGAAATGCTGCATCAGTTGTTGAAAGTACAAAAGGTGCAATCCACTGTTGTTCCACCTCAAGCACCTGCTCCACCACAAGCACCTGCTGCAAATGAGCTCTGGAATCTATTTCAACCTTTTCTCCAACAACAAAAACAAATGGCTGATCAGCAACATGCAACACATGTACAAGAGCTGAGAAACACAATGGAGTCTAGGTTCAAGAACACACAAGCAGATATCAAGGCTCTCAAGGCCCACATATTGCAAACCACTGGCACTGCTCCTCCAACTGATCTCTTTATTGATCAACTACCCCCAGATAATGCCAAAAAGGGGGAGAAAATTCAGGAGTGGAAAAAGAAGGGAATAGATGATGGTCTTTACATTGAACCAGAAAGAGATGCTATGACCAGAAAAATTCCTTTGCTAGATGGTAGCAAGAAGGTTGATGTGACCCAAAATGCACTTGATGAAGGAGTAGCAAGTGTAAAAAGGGACAGAGAGGCAAAGGATATGTCAAGGTGGAATGAGGAGAAAAGAGCTTACATGGAGCTGAATGCGCAGGGTTGTTCTGGGCTAAAGGATGTTCAAAATCCTGTGCTAAAAAGAAATCCCACTAGAAAAGTGAGGGAACCCAAGTCCACACCAACCAGACTCACAAAGCATACTCCAAAACCACCATCCAAAAGCCCCCAACATCAAACCTCCACCCAAACAGTTGTTGTAACTCCTGTTGTATCAACATCTGCTGGTACTTCAGTTGTTTCAACATCTGCCATCACTTCAACACACACCACAACCACTGCCTTACCACCACCACCATCACCACCAAAAACAACCTCACCACCATCTCCTCCTGCCAAAAACAGAAGACATCAGATGTTACAACATCTGTTGTAATGACAACAGTGGTTGAAACACCAGTTGTTTCAACAACTGTTAGTCAATCACAAACCACTGCCATCAAAAACACCACCACTGATCCAACCAAAACATCATCTGCCTCTCCTACAATAAAAAGGAGAAGGATTTTCATACCAGATGATGATTCTCCATCACCACCACCAACATCTTCAAAATCTCTATCACTTGTTACAATACCCAAACCTGTTCCTCTCTCATCAGCTCAAATTCAAAAACCATTAGCTCCTGCAGGTGTTCAATTTCCTCTTGAACTCATAGCAGTCAGAGAAGAAATAAAATCTTTCTACTATGAGGATGATCCTGCTAAAAGGAGTTTGTCATCTGTTGAAGGATATCCAAGGCCAAATAATATTGAAGAATATCTGAAAGTCAAAAATAAACAAGCAGAGGATATTTCAAAAGGAAATTCACAAGGGAAATCTGATAGAGAAATTCAGCAGAACTATCAATACTTGCTCACACAAGTCAGATCTTTGGAACAATTTGCAAAGAATGTGTGCCAGCAAGTATCAGAAAAGGCAGATGAATCCCTGAGAAAAGATTATGTTGAAAACATCATGGCCCACAAGAAATACAAAGGAGAAAAACACATGTATAAGGACTAGACCATTCCTGAGCTGGAAAGTGAAGCAGCCAGGATTCAAGACAAGATCAAGAATAAAGTGAAACATACTCCTCCAGATTGGGCAAGTTCAAAAAGAATGTACCTGATAAAAAGGTAGAGCTGAGGAGAATGAAAGAGGAATTAGCTGCTGCTGATTATGGGTCTTTAAATCAAGTGTTGAGATGGAAAGAAGATAAAGTCAGGGCTACCTACAAAAGTTTGGAGAAATTGAGAAAGATAGATCCTACTGCTCCACAAAAGCCTGACTATCCTGAGGCAGAGGTCTAAAAAAGATCACCAAAGCTGCAAATCAGGAGATCCACTGCTCCAGCTGGTGCATCCGTCTTTAAAAGAAGGCAACAAAAACAGTTGGGTGCTGAAACCATTCAAGAGCTAATAGAAGGAGATGCCCTTGTAAAAGAAGGCATCAAGAAAATGATTGTAGAAACTCTTGGATTGGATCAAGCTGCAAGTACTGCTCAGTCAGTCATCAATAGGCCAGTTTTACCAAACACCTCATCTAATAAAAATCTCCCAAGAAACCCACCAGGCTCAAAAGTACTAAAGTAGAAAACTGATAAACAGACCCATGTACTGACAGTGTTCAAGTCTAGTGGAGAAGTGAAGAAACTAACAAAGGAACAAGCACTTGGCCTAAGTCTTGAAGATTTGCAGGATCTCCTTGATCTTCCACTTAGCAGGGATGATGATGACACGGATGCCTTAGCCTTTGAGTTACAACTCAAAGGGCAAATAAGGGAACTGTTGATGAGGCAATAAAGATCTTCAAATAATGAAGAGTTTTGGCATTATCTGTTCCAAGGGGAGATTGTTGGGATTGAACCCTACCAAAGGAACAGATAATTAAAGCCAAAACTGGATCAGAGCAGTGGATCCAGAATAAGCAGATGTTATGTATACAAGTCTCTCCCCTTGAAAGTGGTTTCAACATCTGCTGACCTCCTATCTACTGATCGTACAAACTGCTGACCTACAAACTGCTGATCAAGTAAAAGGCTGATGAAAGATTAAAGCTCTGCTGTTCAATCTACTGCCTTGAGTCAAGCTCTACTGATCATGACAAGTACTGCTGGGTTCACATCAGTGGAAGGATGCAGCAGTAGTTTAGTTATCTTTATGTAATGAAATGTAATAGCAGTAGTTAGTATAGCAGAGGTTGTATAGATAAGGGGTTAGAGTTTGTTAGGAGGTTAGATGTCACTTTCATGGTGACGTCAGCTTAGATGCCTCAGTGGTTTGCTCGTGCCTATAAATAGAACAGTACCATGCACTGTTCTATTTAGCTCTTTACAAAATCTTCTTCCTGCACGAACAAACACTGTGAGCTCAGGCTGAGGGGGAGTTTGCATTCATACATGCATTGTAATCGTTATTGAAATAAATTCAATCTTTCGGTTCTTTGTTGAAAATGTTTGATTAAAGCAATTCTCTCGTTTGATTGTGTGCAAAGTTTGTTTCCATCTTAATTCCGCTGCACAACTCATTCATCTTCATCTCTTTCAAACGTAAAACACAATCAAAACCAAACTCAGATCCTAACAACGGGGCCATGTCCAGCGGACACGGGGCCGTGTCCGGGCTTCTGTGCAGGCTATAAATAGGGGTGCTTGGTTTACTTCAAAGGCATCCCTTGGCAAACCACCTCTCTCCCACTTCACCACCACTCCACTACCACTACAACACCCACATCCACCACCATCTTCCATCATCCACCTTAGAGTGTGTGTAGTAGTCTCGGGATCCAAGATTGATAGTAAGAGTTCTTGACAATCAAAGGCCATGTTTGCCTAAGTCTCTTACATCACTTGGTGAAGGCAAGCATTTAATGTAATACTTTTGATTTTTAATCTTTTCGCACTTTTTATTTGGTTTTGTATTAATGACTTTAATAACTAGTTTCTTATGTTGAAGGTGAAACTTCCTTATCATTTGTCCGTGGTGTCTTGGCGTTATTTTACTGTCTATATAAAATTAAAGATTTTCACCATTCATATCTCTACGGTCTATATAGAGATATGTTGCCTACCTGGTCGGGGGTTAAGGGAATGGTTTGGTAAGGTTCTTGCCTTGTTCAGTGTATAGATCCTGCAAGGACCTGGGTCAAGATTACTAGGACCTCCTTCAATACCCACTGGTATTGGATGGCGGGGGTGCGGATGGCTTGATCCCCTCATATGTAAACTACTATTAATACATTAACCCGGCTACATGGGATTGTATCCCTGCTGACTCAAACCACTTAGCCGAGGGTAACGTCGCCTTCAAAAGAGGGGCCTACCACATTACGCATTAATAACTTAATTAATTATCTTCCAATATTCCGACCCTTTGGGATTGTATCCTTGCTGACTCAAACCACTGGGTTGAGGGTAACGTCACCTTCAAAAGAGGGGCCTACTACTATAACTAAGATAATCTCTTAAAAAGTGCAAAAGTGCGGAAATCATCAAAGGTTACATTAAAGGCGAGTCGGATCCAAGTGATTCATCTTGTCTATCTGTTTTTGATTTTTTATTTATTTTTCAGCATTTTTAGTTTTTATTTTCATGTTTAAAACCTTTTTTTTTCTAAATTTTTGATTTGATTAGACGTTGAGGATAAACCGGTATTAAAAGCTCTTGTGTCCTTGGATGACCTCGGTATCTTACTAACGCTATACTATGCTCACGATGCGTGCAGTTGCCCATGTGTGTGTTTAGTGTTAGTAGAATATCGTGTTTTATAAATTTAAAACTTGACTAATGTGTTAAAAGGGCTTAAAATATAAAGAAAAACATAATACACCCGACACACACCGACAACCATTCACTTATCCTTTTACTGGTAATCTAATGACAAAGATTTAGTACTTAATAACGCTCGTGTTCCATGGATCGATATTTGGCTCTTACCAATACTTTGCTACATATATAACGGGATACATTTGTCCCTAAGCATCGCTAATCTATCCTTCTTTCTTATGAATACTTTGCTACATATATAACGGGATACGGTTCTTACAGTTAACATTGTTTGCACAAGATCTCAACTCGACAATATTTTTATAAATATTTTTCCCTAAGCATCGCTAATCTATCCTTCTTTCTTATGAGATAGAAAATATCCATCAAATCAAATATGGTATTATCATTAAGGGACTAGAAAGTTTATTTGGGTAGGAAGGCTGGTAAGTAATCTTGACCATCTGTTAAATAATCAATGGCTAAGATTAAATGGGTGAAATTGAACAAAAAAAAAAAAAAGATGCGCGTGAGTTAGTTTGAGGGTAATTCTAGTCCATCCAAGTCAATAGTTTCTCCCTCCTCCAATTCCCCATCGTTTTTAAAACGTTAATAACTTTTTCATACCAATAATATTTTTTTTTATAAAAATTGCATCATAAAAACGAGTGTTTTTTTATCTTTAAGACGAGCACACTATTGCTATACTTTTGATTTTTTTTAAACCCCAGATGCGTAAAACGCAATGGATAGAACAACACACTATAACCCAAATTATAAAACGCAATCGGGTTTCATATGGTCGTGTTTATGTTTTAATTTGGTCATGCCTCTATTCTAACATGATCATGTTTATGTTTTAGCATGATCATGTTCTTTGCACTCAAATTCTGAAAACGTACACTCCAGGTCTAAAACGCAATGGGTTTCACATGGTGTTGTTTCTCTTTTAACATGGCCATGCCTTTGCTTTCACATGGTCATGTTTCTGTTTTAACATAGCCATGCCTTTGTTTTAACATGGTCATGCCTCTATTCCAACATCCAGGTTCTAAAACGCAATGGGTTTAACATGGTCATGTTTATGTTTATGTTTTAACATGGTCATATCTTTGTCCCAACATGATCATGCATCCCTTTTAACATGATCATGTTCTTTGATGTTCTTTTACACTCTAGTTCTAAAATGCAATGAAACTCAAAATCAATATTTTACACTACAGATTCTAAAAAGCAATGGAGTTTTAACATGGCCATGTTTATGTTTTAACATGATCATGCTTTTGTTCCAACATGAACATGCTTCTATTTTAGCATTATCATGTTTTTTGCACTACAAGTTGTAAAACGTAATGAAACACAAAATCAATATTTTGCACCACAGGTTTTAAAAAGAAATGGAGTTTTAACATGGCCATATTTATGTTTTAACATGGTCATGTTTTTGTTCCTACATGATCATGCTTCTATTTTAGCATGATCATGTTCTTTGCTTGAAAAACGCAATGAAACCAAAAATCAATATTTTGCACTGTAGGTTCTAAAAAGCAATGGAGTTTTAACATGGCCATGTTAATGTTTTAACATGGTCATGCTTTTGTTCCAACATGACCGTGCTTCTATTTTAGCATGATCATGTTCTTTACATTCCAGGTTGTAAGACACAATGAAACCCAAAATCAATATTTTACGCTGCAGGTTCTAAAAAGCAATGGCGTTTTAATATAGGTTCTAAAAAACAATGTAGTTTTAACATGGGTATGCCTTTGTTCCAACATGATCATGCATCTGTCTTAGCATGAGCATGATCATGTTCTTTGCACTGCAGGTTCTAAAATGCAATGGGTTTTAACGTGGTCATGCCTTTGTTCCAACATGATCATGCTTCTATTTTAGCATGGTTATGCCTCTGCTTTAACATCTAGAAGAACAAAAATGAAAAGAACTCTAACTAAAACATAATGAGGTGAAAAACGCAATTGAGGTTTGATAACCTAAAACGCAATGAAAATATAAAATAACACAACTTACAAAAGAACTCCGATTAACGACAGTGGACGGAGAAAGAACTCCGATACACCGTGGGGAAACTTGTTGCAGTGGCGGTGGGTGGTGGAGCAGTGGCGGTGGATGGTGGAATGGTGGTTTCAGATCTGAAAAACCCAACATGTGGTTGAAGGTGGTTGTGCTGGTTTCAGATCTAGTTATCGGCAAGATGGTGGTGGAGGTGGTAGTGTTGGTTGTGATGTGGTAGTCTATAGTTTTGAAAATGATGGATTTAAGTATACGGGGAAGAGAAATGAATTATAGATGCTAGGTTTTTTTGAAGATGGTGGATTTTGAATAAAACTAGCGGTAAGACCCGTGTGCAAACACGGGTCGTTTCTATATAATTACCGTGTTCAAAATTCAATAACATTTATATTCGATCTTTTGCAAAACATGAATAATAAGAGTACATACACCTGAGCTACCTTCTCTCTAAAGCAATGGAAAACATAAATATATAGTATAGCAGTCTACTATAGAGTAAAAGCTAAATAAAGTGTTCTGTTTGTACATCTCTACCACTACCATTAGACAATGTGATTTCTAATACACATAAATACAACATTGACTCATATTACAAAAATCATATAATGTACTTAAGAAGCATTCACCATTTGATAAAACTCATAATAATTCTTTATTGTCTGTTCATGCATTTCCCAAGATTCATTGGCACTTGCTTTAGTCATGAAAAACTCTTCAACCATCTCAAAATGATGAGCACGAAAATTCCAAGATTCGTTCCCATGTGAACCAACCTCCTTATAAACGCAAGATGAATATCCAACAATCTGAGAAATTTTCCACAGTTACACAATTAGTCCTACGTGTGGCTTAATAAAAATATTTATAAAAGTATAAATAATATCACCAACGCAAGCGAAGAAATATAACAAAAATTGATCGGATTTTGAAGGATACCAATCAATGACATCTAGGACTTTTGGTTTCCCGTCTGAGGTCACCTGTAATCCTGCTGCAGCCGGATCAACACCAGAATCTGAAAGCAAAAGATTAATACATGATCATGTTATCATTTTGGACATCATATGTTACATTTAAACAACTAAACCAGACTTTTAGTGGTTCAAAAGTCTGTTTGACCAAAGTCAAACCGCTGTTTTAACCCAACAGTGGTTTCAAACCACCATTTTAACCCAACAATGGTTTCAACCACTGTTTTCTCCACAAAACACAGTTAGTCAAACCACCGTTTTAACCCAACAGTGGTTTCAACCACTGTTTTCTCCACAAAACACTGTTTTAACCACAAAACACAGTTAGTCAAACCACTGTTTTAACCCAACAGTGGTTTCAAACCACCGTTTTAACCCAACAGTGGTTTCAACCACTGTTTTCTCCACAAAACACTGTTTTAACCACAAAACACAGTTTTAACCCAACAGTGGTTTCAAACCACCGTTTTAACCCAACAGTGGTTTCAAACCACCGTTTTAATCCAACAATGGTTTCAACCACTGTTTTCTCCACAAAACACTGTTTTAACCCAACAGTGGTTTCAAATCTCGCAATGTAGCAAAAACTATCTTGAATTCAGAAAGAAAAAGTAGCTAACAGAAAGTAAACACAAGTGAGCTCATATGAATGCATGTAAAGTAAAAAATCTTTACCAGCTTCCACATCAACCACCACTGTCCTTCGACTTCTTCGTGATTTGTTTTTCACCTGAATACAAAGAACAAATTAATATAATGTGAACATGAATGATACGAGAACATTTAAAGTGTTCCCTAGTGTAATTAAAAATTTACTTCTTCAAATGCTCTAGGCGATGATATCATAACATCGTCATTCAATTCCTCGACGTCAATTGGAGCAGGTTGTCCCCAACAACAACTTGGTTATCTATTAATTAACTCGGCTTGAAATTCCTTGTAACCTTGAGATGATGATTCGGAAAGCATCTTCACAGCAACTTGATGATTCGGAAAGTATCAAACCTCAATCGTAATCCGTTCTTTCATTTTGCTAGAAGTTCTGCTGGAATCGGTCCTGTGAAGTTGTTTCCCATTAAGTTTCTACAAAGAACACCATATAAGATTAGTATGCATCATGTAAAAGCTTTTGATCCTATACTGACAACCTGTTAGGGCTGTTCAAAAAGGTTGGGGCTCGGAGCTCGCTCGGATTTAGCTCGGAAAAAGCTCGCTCGATATGGCTCGGTTTGAAAGTGAGCAGAGCCGGCTCGGCTTGGTTAGAAAGTGAGCCTACCTCGGCTCGGCTCGTGACGAGCCAAATTGGCTCGGTTTGGCTTGCTTGGTAGCTCGGCTCGGCTTAGCTCGAATTATTTTCCTTATTATATATTTTATTTTTATATACATATAATATATTACAAAACAGTGATTATTATTTACATGTATTTAGTCTTGTAGTTTGATATCTATGACATATTTAAAGGTTGATTGCCGTGCTAATGAATAAATGTCGCAACCCTCGATCCCTGATTCCCGGGAACGAGCAGACGCGATCTCGGAGTTTTGGTGGTATCAGGTTATTTAGTCTTGCAGCGGAATTTACATCAGGACCGTAGTTAGGAAATGTTTATCAGAGTAAAACCACCATAATTGATATTAATAAACACATGGGCAAAACCCAAGTTTCTTGTTACAGTACAATTATAGGGACAAAACCCTATTTTATTGAATTTAAAACATCGTTTATTAGGTAACTTTTATAGCCACATTTTTCCAAGCCTTCAGTGCTCTCCAGCTGGCTTTCATTAATTGGCTGTTCACATTGTGTTACCTGTAATGCGTTTTAAAAACATTTGTCAGTCGGAAATACTGGTGAGTGAATCCCAGTTTAATCAAGAAACATTTTATCAATTAAAACAGTATTGAGAGCGATCACATTGTTTATTTCTACACAATTACTCATTCAGTATTTGCCACTCGACCGGATCTATGGCTATGGTCAAATTACCCATTGGCTAACTCGTCGTCCAATGGTAATGCACTGTCATTTAGACTTACTACTACTCGTAGTAAATTTTGTATACAAAACCCCATAATACCGGCAGTAATTGAAGAACTACAAAGACTCAATCACTGCTTAATCACATTGTAAACAATTAAGGTTTTGTAAAATATTCCAAAAAGGTTAACAAAAAGAGGATAAACTCACATTGTTGTCTTAGGCTTTTCGTAAGGGTTTCCTGGATATAATCTATAATTTATACAAATGTACATTGGTTAGTATCATAACCCTTTGAAAATATTAATAATACCCTCCCCGAGACGGCATTCCAACAACTACGTCGGGCAGAACCACGACAGTTGTTACGAAACCCTAAATCAATCGAGCAGCGTAACTGTTACGAAACTGGGGTTATAATACTTACAACGGAGCAGAACCTCGCTAATTAGGGGTATAGTACCCGACTATAATGCTTAATACTTTCAGAATTCGAGATTGAGAAGTGTGAATGAGCGACGGAAATTGTAATCTGATGCTATCTATTTATATGGTTGGATTCTGGTCCTGTCGCGGCCCGCGTAAAAGACAAGGGTCACTTACGCGGCCCGCGTCAACATCGGTCAACACTGTAGCTTAGCTGGGTCACCAAGTAGACTCGACACGATGTCGACACGTGTCAGCACCGGATGTCTCCGCGTTTCATGATCTGTCGCGGCCCGCGTCAACTACAAATACACCCTTACGCGGCCCGCTTCAACTAAAGAAGTCAGCGAAGTCAATTCCAGCAGTGGTACCGCCCGCGTAAGATGTTGGGGTGAGTCTACGCGGCCCGCCTCAGCCCTATATTTCTTATTTTTAATTTATTTTATATGTTATAATCTATTTAGGGCTCGGTTTTCACATACGGGGTGTAATACAAAACATACTGAGACATTTTATAATATATTAGAGTGTCGGAAATATTATAAGGGTGTTGGTTTTACCGAGGGTTGTTACATTCTCCCCACCTTGTTTTAGAGCTCGTCCTCGAGATCTACTGAAATAAATGCGGATATTTCCTTTTCATTTCTGACTCGAGCTCCCATGTGTACTCAGGTCCTCTTTTGGAGTCCCACTTCACTTTGACTAGAACTAGTCTCTTATGTTTGAGGTTCTTGACTTTTCTGTCTTCAATCTGTAGAGGCCTTTCTACAAACTTGAGTTGTTCATTTATCTCTATATCCTTAAGAGATACTATTAATGATTCATCAGTTAGACACTTTTTGAGATTTGATACATGAAACACATCATGTATTCCTGCCATTTCCTCTGGCAGTTGTAGCTGATAGGCTACAGGTCCTATTTTTCTAATAATCTTAAAAGTTCCAACATACCTGGGACTTAGCTTTCCCCGTTTGATGAATCTTACCACTCCTTTCCAAGGAGAGACTTTCAACAATACTTTATCTCCTACTTGAAACTCCAATGGTTTTCGCCTGTTATTAGCATAACTTTTCTGTCTGTCACGTGCTGCTTTCAGTCGTTCCTTGACTTGAATAATTTTGTCGGTTGTTTCCTGCACTATTTCAGGTCTAGATAGTTGCTTTTCCCCAATTTCTGCCCAACAGACTGGGGTTCGACACTTTCGTCCATAAAGTGCTTCAAATGGTGCAGCATTGATACTTGTGTGATAGCTATTATTATAAGAAAATTCTATTAAAGGTAAGTGATCGTCCCAATTACCTCCAAAGTCAATTACACAAGCTCTAAGCATATCTTCCATTGTCTTAATTGTCCTTTCACTTTGTCCATCTGTTTGTGGATGATAAGCCGTACTTAATTTTAACTTAGTTCCCATTGCCTTTTGGAAACTTGACCAAAAATGAGATGTAAAGCGACTATCCCTATCAGAAACAATTGATAAAGGAATACCATGTAAAGAAACAATTTCATTTACATACAATTTAGATAATTGTTCCATACTAATTGTTTCCTTCATTGGTAGAAAATGAGCTGACTTAGTTAGTCTATCTACAATCACCCAGATTGTATCATTTCCTTTCCTAGTTTTGGGTAATTTAGTGACAAAATCCATTGTTATCAATTCCCATTTCCAAACTGGCATTTCTAATTGCTGTAACAAACCTGAGGGTTTCTGGTGTTCAGCTTTAACTTGTGAACAGGTCAAACATTTAGAAACATAAACTGCTATGTCCTTTTTCATTCCTATCCACCAGAAATTTTTCCTTAAATCCTGGTACATTTTATCACTTCCTGGATGCATCGTATACTTAGACTTATGGGCTTCTTCTAATATACGATTACGTAAATTTCCTAATTTAGGTATCCACATTCTCTTTCCATGGAATCTCCATATTCCATCTGTTCCTTGTTCTAATTCTTTTAACATACCTTTTAATTTTTCAGAATCATCCTTGATTACTGATTCTTGTGCTTCTCTTATTTGATCATTTAAATCTACTTGCAGATTTAATTTAAGAGAATGTACCCTTTTTGTCTTTTCATGATATTTTCGGCTTAAAGCATCTGCTACTACATTTGCTTTTCCTTCATGATACTGGATATCACAATCATAATCACTAAGAAATTCCATCCAACGTCTTTGTCTCATATTCAACTCTTTCTGCCCGAAAACATACCTTAAACTTTTGTGATCAGTAAATATGGTAAACTTACTACCATAAAGGTAATGTCTCCAAATCTTAAGAGCAAAAATTATAGCTCCTAATTCTAAATCATGGGTTGAACAATTCTCTTCATGATTCTTAAGTTGTCTAGATGCATAAGCTATAACCTTTTGGCGTTGCATTAACACACATCCATAACCTAATTTAGAAGCATCACAATAGACTATGAAGTCTTCAGTTCCTTCTGGTAATGCTAGTATAGGTGTATGGGTTAATCTTTGCTTAAGAATTCTAAAGGCTTCTTCTTGTTTTAATCCCCATTCAAACTTAACAGATTTACAAGTTAATTTAGTTAAGGGAATGGCTATTCTGGAGAAATCTTTAATAAATCTTCTATAATAACCTGCCAATCCTAAGAAACTTCTAACCTCAGTTGGTGATTCAGGGGTTTTCCATTTCGTAATTGCCTCGATCTTTGTTGGATCTACCTGAATTCCTTCATGATTGACTAGGTGTCCAAGGAATTGTACTTGTTCTAACCAAAATTCGCACTTTGAAAATTTAGCATAAAGCTTTTCCTTTCTTAATAAACTTAAAAGTGCGTGCAAATGTCTTGCATGACCCTCTTTACTCTTAGAGTAAATTAGAATATCATCTATGAAAACAATTATGAATTTATCCAAATATGGCTTACATATTCGGTTCATCATGTCCATGAATGCAGCTGGGGCATTGGTTAAACCAAATGGCATGACAGTAAATTCATAATGGCCATACCTCGTTCTAAATGCGGTTTTAGGAATGTTCTCTTCCTGTACCTTTAATTGATGATATCCTGACCTTAAATCGATTTTAGAGAAAAATCGGGCTCCTTGCAGTTGATCAAACAGATCATCGATTCTCGGTAATGGGTACCGATTCTTAATTGTGACTTTGTTTAATTCACGATAGTCAATGCACATACGCATTGATCCGTCCTTCTTCTTAACAAATAATATCGGTGCTCCCCACGATGACGAACTTGGTTGTATGAATCCTTTCTCTAATAATTCATCTAATTGTTTCTTCAATTCTTGCATTTCTGCAGGTGCCAAACGATAAGGTGCTTTGGCAATCGGTGATGTTCCTGGTATTAAATGAATTCTGAATTCAACTTCTCTATCTGGAGGTAGTCCTGGTAATTCTTCTGGAAAGACATCTGAAAACTGAGATACTACTGGAATATCTTTTAGTTCTTTTCCTTTAGTGTTTGTGATTATGGAAATCAAATACACTATAGAACCTTTTCTTATACAACTTGCAGTTTTCATCACAGAGATAAATTTAGTGGATTTAGAGGACTTATCTCCTTTGATTGTGATCGTTTTACCTTTTGGTGAATTTACTTGAATTAACTTTTGATCACATAAAATATTGGCTTTATTGGCTATTAACCAATCCATTCCTAAAACAACATCAAATCCTACCAGATTCATGGGATAAAGATTTGCAATAAATTTTTGATTTAAAATTTCTATTCTTGCTCCCTGCAAGATTTCAGAAATTCTAACGGTTTCTCCATTAGCTGTCTCTACTATGCATTCTAGTGGTAGTTTAGTTAATGACTGATTTAGAAATTTGCAAAACGATGTATTAATAAAACTTTGGTTTGCACCAGAGTCAAATAATACTTTAGCAAAAACATCATTAACTAAAAACGTACCAGCTATGACATCTGGAATCATCTTGGCTTCTTCTGCAGTCAGAATAAATGCTCTAGCATTTTTAGTATTCTTGTTATCTGGAGCTGGAGCTAATTTTGGGCAATTTAGCTTGATATGACCTTGTTCTCCGCAATTGTAACATACCCTGCTGTTAGCTTTCTTCCTGCAGTTTTCTTCCTTGTGTCCCGACATTTTGCAAAAGTTACAGTAGATGGAACATTTCCCTGAATGCTTTCTTTTGCAATACCTACAGTAGGGTGCAGAGGTAGAACCTATATTTTTCCCACGGTTAGAATTTCCAGAACGAAATTCTTGAGTCAATTTCTGGGTTAGGTTTCTCTTTTGATCCTCTTATCGGGTACAAACTAACTCATCAGTCAAGGTATTGGCTAGTTCTACAGCTTCTTCTATGGTTTGAGGTCTAGCTGCCTTGACTACGTGTCTTATCTCTCCAATTAATCCCCAAATATAACGGGAGATTAACACTGGTTCTGGTGAAGCAAGATTTGGCACTATCCTAGCATATTCGAAGAATAATTTAGTGTACCCCTTGCTATCCACACCAGTTATCCTAAGGTTTAAGAATTTGTTTGCTATCTGTTCTTTTTCATTGGGTGGGCAGAATTTCCTTTCTACCTTGTCCTTAAACTCTTCCCATTGCATATTATAGGTTTTATCATTTCCTTTTGTTTGAAGGATAGTGTTCCACCATTCTAGTGCTGCATTCTTAAACAGATTAGAAGCAAACAGTATCTTGTCTTCTTCAACACACTTGCTTATTCTTAAGACTGCCTCAGTCTTTTCTATCCAGCGTAAGGTTGCAATGGCCCCTTCGTTGCCTGAGAATTCCATTGGTTTAGAAGACCAAAATTCTTTATAAGAACAACCATAAGGCATGGTTCATCTTCTTTTAGGAATAGGCATTTGAAGTAAAGATCCATTGTGCATGCTGTGTTCCGGTTCAATTGGTCGCTTACTGCTATGCTTACTTTTATTATCAGCATCTTTAACAGTTTGAAGTATAAATGGCATTGCATCTATAATTCCCTGTGCTACTATGTGTTGGATAGCACTATTATCCACTTGGTTTCCATTGTTATTGATACTCGGATTATCATTAACCACGTTAATGTTACTCTGGTTATCATTATTCAGATTCCCTTGATTTTCTTCGTCGGCCATCTGAATTTTAAACATTTATCCCATATTAATATCACAATTAATATTTTAATATAGTTAATCACATAACACACAATCTAGCCAAAAACGTAGATCATTGCTACTATACTCTTTTCATATACTTATGCGTGTATTACACACTAGTACAGAAATAAAGATTACAATACCAACAGAAATAAAATAGTAATATGCATCCGTACACACATATTTTTTTTATATATATTATTATTATTACTATCGCTTCTTCCATTCTAACATTCACGGATATGGATTCATCCAAAAATCCATATTGCGCTCATCGTATTTCCATACGAGACGCTCTCCCACCTGACGCATCCTCTCACTGCTTTCTAAAATTTCCTCCCCAAAAGTCCTAAGTTCTTGGACGTTTTCTGCACTCATTGGGGGTGCAGGTTCTAGGACTGGGTTTGGAATCTGGGGTGCGGTGTAACAACTCTCATCAAAAAGTACTAATTATTACTTTAATTGACCAATAGGAAACCCTAATTGAGACACCCAAGTGATTCTGAACAAACCCTAAAATTTTCAGAATTTTCAGAATCAGGATTAGGGCCCCTAAAACTCAAGGGGGGTTAAACCCTATTGACGATTATCCACTTAAAACGTTGGCAGAAAGGAAATTTCGAAAATCGTCGACTCAGCTGAGCTAGTCCCACATGTGGCAACCCTATGCCTAAAAATAGGTCTTACGCGGGCCGCGTAAGGTTAGCTTAAATCTCACGCGGGCCGCCTAAGGGTCAAAATTCACCTATAAATACAGGAGCTTGGGACTTGAATTCTGGATTCAGAACGACGAAGAAATTCGAAAAATACGCTGAGTTATGCTCTGTTTATCACAATTAACACACACGATTCACTAATCGACGCCGCAATCAGGGTATTAGCTCAATCGCTACTACGATTCATTGTCCGATTGTTAGGATCGGAGGCTCTCATGATTGTGTTTGTTTGTTTAAAACTGAATGATCAATGAATATGAAAACATGTTAGGTGCAGCGGAAATGAAAACAAACTTTGTAAACACAATCAAAGGAGAAAATACTTTGATAAACAATTGCTTCATAGAGTCAAAAGATTACAAATCAAAGCAAAAGATTACAGTCATGCTTACTAACTATACTCCCCCTCAGCCTGATGCCCCAAGGTAGGTTGCACACAAGATGAAAGGATTAGACATGAGGAGTAGAACTCGCTCAGTCAATCAAATGTAACAGTACAGGGTACTGATACATTTATAGGCAAACCAAACCACTGAGGTATCTCAGCTGACGTCACCATGAAAGCGACGTCTAACAGCCTAACAACCTGTATCTACTGTCCTTACACAAACACTGCTAACCTAACCACTGACTATACATAAAACAGATATTTCACTAAACAGCTGCTCTCCTTTAATGTCAGTGCTTTCCTCAAGGTTGATCAGTCCTTGACTGGGCAGTGCTTTACCATCAGTAGATAGGACCAGCAGTGTTGGAAACTTCAGGGTTTTCATCAGCAGTTGAAAGGGCAGCAGCAGTTGAATATGAGCAGCAGATAGAGACCATCAGTTGTTATAAATCACATTCAAGGGGAGAGCAAAGTGTAAACTGCTGCTTATTATGAATCCACTGTTGTGACCTGGTTTTGGCTTTACATTATCTGTTCCTTTGGTAGGGTTCAATCCCAACAATCTCCCCCTGGAACAGATAATGCCAAAACCTTTCATTATTCAGGACCTTTATTGCTCATCAAGAGTGCCTTAGCTTGTTCTTTGAATTCAGCTTCAAATTCCTTTGCACTCTGGTCATCTTCATCCCTGCACAGTGTAAGCTTAAGGAGATCTAGTTGATCTTCAACACCCAGGCCTAGTGCTTGATTCCTTGATATATGCCTCACTTCTCCATTGGTTCTGACCAAGGTCAATACGTGGGTCTTTTGATCAGACATCCACTTTAGTATTTTTAAACCAAATGGGTTTCTTGGGAGAGATTTATTTCCTGATGAGCTGGATGTATTTGGCCTTGTGAAAAACTGTAAAGCAGTATCTTGAACTTCAGACATTCTTTTAAAAGCTTCTTCTATGACTTTGTTTGCTGCAGCTATGTCTTCTGCAACTTCTTTGTCAAGCAGCTCTTGTTTCTGTTGTTGATCAAACTCACTGTCTGTGATATCTGCTGATGATGGTTTGCTTACTACTTTGACCCTTTTTGCAAGGTTTTGTAGTTTTGCTAAGTTTTCTTTATCTGAAGCCAATTTCTTGGTAGCTTCTTCAATCAGATCATCTTCTTTAAGCCTTTCTTTTTCAACAGTCAGCATTTCCTTCCTTTCTTTTCTCAACCTTGTAACAAAGGCTTCTGCTGTGCTGATCTGTGTTTCAAAGGTCTTGACCTGTTCCTTCAGCTTTTTGTAGTCAGACTTTTTAGGAGTGTCCCTCCTTTTCCTAAGTCTTTCATAAGCTTCGTCTGTTTGCTGCTTGGTCCATTTTGCTATGGCACTTGCAGAATCCACTCTTGCATCTACCAACTCCTGCTTCTTTCTCTTGTATTCAGAAATAAGATCAGCTATGAGCTTCTTGTATTTATTCCAATTTGGAGCTGTCTTCTTCTTTCTTGGATCATTGTTAACCTTTTCAATTCTTTTTGCCTCATGCTTTAATGCAATTATTGGCCAATCTTTGAAATCTGTTTCTTCAGCAGGATAGAACTTCTCTTTCATTATGTATGCAAGATATTCCTTCCTCAATTCATTTCGTTGATCTGCTTCAGGAGATATGCTTGACATTTCCTTGTTCAAATCACTTGCATATTCTTTTATTTGTTTAACCTTGTTGAGCAGGAATTCTCTTCTTTTCAAAATAGCTTCATTGCCTTGATTCTTGCATTCAAGTTTGGCTCTTATCCTTGCTTGTCTTACTTTCATTTCAAGGTATTCATCCATGTCTTCTGGAATTATGAAACCTATGAGAGAAGGAAATTTCCTTTTAGAAGGATCATCTTCAGTGTAAAATTGTTTCATCTCATTTTTCACAGCTTCTAATTCCAGTGGATTCTTAGCAGCAACAGGATCATACTTTTCATCAGTGTCCTGAGTTGTTTCTCTTTTTCGTTTGTAAATCTTAGGAGGTTGTGATGCAAGACTGGTGGGAATAGTTGAAGATGACTGACTAACAGCTATTGAAACAACTGGTGTCTCAACATCTGTTGTCATTACAACCGCTGATATATCAGCAGATGTCTTCTGCTTTTGAGCAGGGGATGAAAGAGGTGGTGATGAAGGTGGTGAATCATCATCTGATATGAGATTCCTTCTCCTTTTTAATGAAGAAGGAGCAGATGATGTTTTGGGTGGAGCAGTGGTGGTAGATTGGATAGCAGTGATTTGTGACAGTGATTGACTGACAGTGGTTGAAACAACTGGTGTTTCAATCACTGTTGTCATTACAACAGATGTTGTAACATCTGTTGTCTTCTGTTTTATGACAGGAGGCAGTGGTGATGGTATGATTGTAGATGATGATGGTGGAGCAATAGTTGTAGTGGTGTGTGGTAGAGTGGTGTGTGTTGATGACATAGCAGCTGTTTGGCTACTGACAGCAGTTTTTGTAACTACTGCTGTATCAGCTGTTTGGCTAACAGGTTTTGAGACCTGCTTTTCTTTTTCTTTTTCAGGTTCAATATGGATGCCATGCTCTATTCCCTTCGTGTTCATTTTTCTCAACAGCTTGATATTCTCCCCCTTTTTGGCATTATCTGTAGGGGGGTTATCAAGGAATGATATGGAAGAAGGAGCTTTGCCAGTGACACATTGAATGCTTGCCTTTATAGCCTTGATATCTGCTTGAGTGTCCTTGAACCTTGATTCAACCATGTTGGTCAGCATATGTACTTGAATGGCATGCTTTTTGTCAGCCATAAGTTGCTGTGCTTCAAGCATGGGTTGAAAAATATTCCAAAGCTCATTTTCAGCAAATGCATGTTGTGCAGGTGCTTGAGTAGGAATAGCAGAGGCTTGTGCTTTCTGAGCTTTTAAAATCTCTTGCACCATCTCTTTTATTTCAGTAACTGATTCTTCAAGTTTGTCAACTCTGCCCGTCAATTCCTGATATTTTGAATCATCACCTACTTTAGTAGGATCATCTGAATCCCCACCAGCAGTGGTTATATCAATGTGTGTCTTAGAGACAGAGTCCCAAAAATCACCCATTGATGCCCCTTGTTCTCGGTACTGGGGACTTCTTTCTTCAGCACTTGATAAACCTTTGATGTTACTAGTGGTCAAAATAGGCTCACTAGTGGTTAACATTGGTGCTAATGAAGAAATTGCCTTCAAGGGAGTCTGATTTATGAAACAACTGGCCAACTGGAGACCTGTTGATCCACCAGTTGTAGTTGCTGCTCCACTTGAACTACCACCGAGAGTTACTTGTAACTCAGGGGGTGTAACCTCCTCAGTTGTTGCTGGGATAGCAGGAGTAGTAGCATCAGACCCAGTCACTTGTGGGGGTATACTCTCAGTGACAGGTGATAGAGAGGAACTGGTTTGTGTCTGAGCTATAGCAGCTGCATGCAACAAAGGTAGCATGGATTGTGGCATTATTATTGGTGAGGGGATGGGGGTTGAAAGAGACATGTCCTTGGGATCAGGACTGAGGAAGATGGATCCAAGTGGATTCAGAGCTTCATATTGTGGTGTCCCTGTGCTTACAACCTGATCCTTTTGTGAGGATGCAGGAGGAGTTTTAGGCAAGGGTTGAGATCTTTCTTCCAACTGCTGTGAGGAAGTAGCAGCAGTGGTTTGTGGTGACTTTTGTGTTGTCACAGGCATTTTCTCTGGGATCTCATCTTCCAGAGTTGCCTTTGTTTTGGGTTTGGTGGGTTTTCTGGATGTTTTTCTTTTGGTTATGTCAGGTGTGGGTTTCAAAGCAGTGGTTGTGCTGCTATGATCACCTGGAGCAGTGGGCTCAGCAGCAGATACCTGAGGAGCAGTTGTAACCACTAAAATCTGCTCAGGTACCCCTGCTTTTGTTTTTATTGGTGCCATCATCCTTGAAAATGTTTCTTTTGTTAAGCTTTTTATTTGACAATGAACACCTTGTTTTAGCAAACTTAAATTTTCCTTTTCAAATTTTTGTTCAAAATAGTAACTCAAAAATCTTGGAAAAAGTAAAAATGCTTTACTTTCAACATTTTTCACCATGTCATTGAAAATCTCCTGGGAGTAGTTGTAGTCCTTATTATTCAAAATAGCGTAACCCAGGCTTTGAATTTTCAATGGTATTTCGTTAAAAGATGTTGTTTTATTTGAGGCACACATCAAGAGTGTGTGAAATAAAAACCTGGGTGCAGATGGAAAATAACCCTTTTGTAGGGTATCTACCTTTGATTCTTTTGCATAACCCCTTTTCAGAAAATCAGCTTTTAACTCGTTTTTGTCAAAAGAGGTTTTACCGTTCTGATCATCGAGTATGAAGACTTCTGATATCGATTGTGGTGTGATTTTGATCGCTTTTCCCTGTATCGAGGAGTTAATGGCAATGACTTTATCGTCTTGTTTTTCAAGCGTCGCCTTTTTCCAAAACTCTCTCTGGGTTTGCAGATATATGGGAGCATTTACTGTCAACAAAGTTTTGTACTTTGATCCAGTTATTGCATCAATGATGGAGTCGAAGGTGTGATTGTCTTTGGGTTTTGTGAGTAAACCCAAATAATTGTGAGATTGTTTGAATGGTATTTCGATGGGTTCTTCGGCCGTTTGAGCGACCTCTTTGGAAGGTGATGGTGATTTAGGTTTTGATTTTGATTTTGTCATTGTTGCGGAGAATAACGAAGGAAGATTTTGGAGATTTTTGAGAAGAAGGGTTGGAAACTGCTATGAGAAGAGAATTTTTGGAATTCAATTCGACAGTGTAAAAACCCTGTTTGGGGTTTAGGGCAGGGTTTTTATTTAAAAATGATCGCTGATGTGGCAGCGGTTATTAAGATCTGAGGGCTAAAAACTGACCACGTGTCAAACACTGATGAAACGGATGAAGTATGGAGAACAGTTGTTTTCAGAGCCACTGACGTATCAAGCATCAGTGGTTACAACGGTAAAAATTATGGGCAGTGGATGATTTTAACTATCAGTAGATAGCATATCAGTGGATAAGACACTGATTTTGAGCATCAGTGCTTTTCAAGAAAATGAAGGATCAGTGTTTAACTTTCAGCAGTGGATAGTGTTTAGAGATCAGACGTTAGAACAACACAGTGGTTAGGGTAAATGGTATAATTCTGAAGGACAGGTGTTTCAGCAACAGTTTTGAAGATTTTCATTCAAGGTTTTGCCACATGTCAATTTTGAAAGACAGTGGATTAGTACCCCAGATGATGAAAAACTTTTTACTAAGGCAACTCATTTTCGTTTAATATTCAATTAAAACATAAGTACCCTAGTAATTCAAGCACAGTTTGCAATCAATTTTTTGATGGAAATTTAGGAGCAAGCCTGAGTATGACATGATCATGACATATGTACCATTTCCTTTTGACCCATTTATGAGGACACAGATACCAAAAAAATAAGGTATTACATCCTGACAGGAGCTGAAACTATTGCCAACAAAAACAAGCAAGAGTTCCAAATATATTATTTCAAAAAAAATATGAATAATATATCCTGGTTATTTGAGAAAATCCTTTGAAGGAAAAATGATTAAAGGATTTTCTGAGAACAGTATCAAAAAGGATCTGGTATGTTTTCAATAGAAAACATAATCATATCATTCTCAAGTTTTATGAAAGATGGTCAGTGGTTTGACAACAGTGGTAGAATTTTTGACAACATTTTGACCACTGTTTGGTACCATTTTCTTTGTCAGTTGATTGCAAACATGAGGACACATGGATATATTTTTAAAACATTTGTCTAGTCCTCTTTGGAGTTCATTTACTGGAATCAAAACCTTTTCCTGAACAGATGAATGCACATAGTTGCTTAATGACCATGATTACCCTAAACTTTGACTCATAAGTGTTTTATGTTTATACTCTTTTCTTTTGACTTCAAAAGTTTTGAGATAAACACACTTCTGAGTTTTTGTGAATATTAGTCCAAAATCATTCTGCAGTAATGTTTTGAGAGACTTGGTCATGTTTTCACAAGTTTTTCATCCAATCTCACATTACATATGATGCGGACTATGTTGACCCCTGTTTTCTTAATGTATTTGAACATAGTTGATTTTGTCCTTTTTAGGAACTCAACCTGTTTTCAACACATAAGATCTAAATAACTAAAGTTTTAATTTCCCTCTTTTAGTGTTAACAAAACAACAATGCTTTTATGAACATAGGTTTTGTTAATCTGAGGTTTGTACTTTAGTATTTAATGAAAACATCACAAATATCAAAACAACAGTTGAAATCAATATTGAAAAATATAAAACAATCCCATAATTTGACAGATATGGTCACAGATCTGAAAGCTATGGGTGACTTTTGCATGATATCACCTGTTGTGTGAAATTTGTGTGTTATATGACATCTTGGTTGATTTACAGAGTTTTTGAATAACCATTTTGAACATGATTTAATCGATACTCTGTTTTTCAACAAAATACAACCAACCTTAGTATCAATGAATTTTGAGCCGAACTGTTATGTCAAATTGAGTGTTAGATCGAATTTGACTGTCCAGGCTCTGATACCAATTGTTAGGATCGGAGGCTCTCATGATTGTGTTTGTTTGTTTGTTTAAAACTGAATGATCAATGAATATGAAAACATGTTAGGTGCAGCGGAAATGAAAACAAACTTTGTAAACACAATCAAAGGAGAAAATAGTTTGATAAACAATTGCTTCATAGAGTCAAAAGATTACAAATCAAAGCAAAAGATTACAGTCATGCTTACTAACTATACTCCCCCTCAGCCTGATGCCCTAAGGTAGGTTGCACACAAGATGAAAGGATTAGACATGAGGAGAAGAACTCGCTCAGTCAATCAAATGTAACAGTACAGGGTACTGATACATTTATAGGCAAACCAAACCACTAAGGTATCTCAGCTGACGTCACCATGAAAGCGACGTCTAACAGCCTAACAACCTGTATCTACTGTCCTTACACAAACACTGCTAACCTAACCACTGACTATACATAAAACAGATATTTCACTAAACAGCTGCTCTCCTTTAATGTCAGTGCTTTCCTCAAGGTTGATCAGTCCTTGACTGGGCAGTGCTTTACCATCAGTAGATAGGACCAGCAGTGTTGGAAACTTCAGGGTTTTCATCAGCAGTTGAAAGGGCAGCAGCAGTTGAATATGAGCAGCAGATAGAGACCATCAGTTGTTATAAATCACATTCAAGGGGAGAGCAAAGTGTAAACTGCTGCTTATTATGAATCCACTGTTGTGACCTGGTTTTGGCTTTACATTATCTGTTCCTTTGGTAGGGTTCAATCCCAACACCGATCGATCAATATATCCAATGGATGTTTAAGTGCTGCCCACATTAGGGTTATACTTTGTCGTTCGTCGTTAATTCGATGGATGTTTAAGTATCGCACTTTGTCGTTCGTTGTGAGAATTTGATCTCGTGAGTTATCGTAAATGCTGTATTGATTACTAACCCAGAATTGTGTGCCTGTTATTAAATTTAGGTTAAAAAGGCTAATCAGTAGGCTAAACTCTGCTCATATTAAATCTGCAATGTGAGTCATTCTCTTTTTATCAAATTATTTTACAATACCTCAAATTTTTTTCAAGGTTATAATTACAGGGACTAAGTCGTGGATATCTTGAATTACTGGTTAGTGGGGTATTGTGCACATTACTAATTCCTCCCAGTTAGGTTCATTGACCTACTCGGGATAATCACTGTTAGGTTCATTGACCTACAGAGATAATCATCACTATTTAGGTTCATTGATCTAAATAGTGGTATGACCATCGTCACCATTGTGACATGTCACCATTGTGACAGAATGCCAGATAAAAATAAGATAGAAGCCATTGTAATCGCTCTTATGCTGTAATTGATAACTATGCATCATTATGCAAAATAGAATGATTCACTCAGTATTTCCCGCTGACAAAACCTTTTTCAAACATGTTTCAGGTGACCTGTTATGAATCAGGAAAAGTGCCATATAGCACTACAAGCTCAAGGAAGTGGCTCAGTATAAAATAAAGAAACATGTTTTGTAAAAATAAAAGATTTCTTTGTGAAATCAAACTATTGTAAATTACCGGGTTTTATCCCGCATTGTGAAATAAAATAATCGGGAAATATTTTTTTTTATTTTAAAAGATCCTGATGAAAATTTCCGCTGTTAAACTCAATTAATTAAATACCACGGGATTTCTGTCCCGCGGCTCTTGAAACGGGTCAAACCGGGTCGGGGGCCGTGACAGAAAAAGGTGGTATCAGAGCCACTGATCGAGCCACTGATTTAAGCCAATTAAGTATTTAGAAATACTTAATAATTTTTTTATTAATTGCTATTTTATGATTATGTGTTTTATTATCTGACTAATTTTGTACAGTATGGGCAGATTTTTTTTATATGCTAACCACTGTAGCAGTAAGTATAAATCTTTAAAATAATTTGACCTAGGTTTTAGCATCTTTATTATCTACAGTCTAGAAATCTCATTCAGTAAATAAATAAATTTACAAATAAAACTTAGTGTGTTTTAAGTTTCAGTTGTTTTGATAGTTACCTAGTATGAAATAATATTTAAAGGTTTTCTATAAAAATTTATATGATTTTTTTTTTAACTTAGTAATTGTGTGTATTTTGCTAAACAGCATGAGTGATCTGTCAGAAGCCCTCCAGAAATTAAATCTCTATCCAGTAAGAATAGAAGTTTCCAGAGATTTCAATAGATATATTCCAGACATAGAAGAACCTATAGAATTCAACGCTTTACCTCTCGAGAAACCTAAGTCTAAGAAAATGGAAATTGGGGAAAGCTCTAGGCAAATTGAAGAGTTACCATCTCAAGAAGAACTAGATTTTATAATGGCAACCGATGATACTATTGAGCCTGTTAATGAAAATAATTTTATTCATTCTCTTGAAACACAACTACCAATGAATTTAGAACCAGCTATTTCAAACCTTTCAATCCACTCACAAATAGACGAATGGGTGACTAATGAAATACTGTTACAAAACCATCCTTATAAGCTTTTTCCTAAGTTCAATCCAGAACCTTTACCAAATTCACCAATAAGTAACGAGAATATGGCTAAACTTCGTCATTTTGACAAAATGGATGCTGGGAATAGGATCCAAGAGATTTTGGGACAGATCTCCTGGAAATACGATGAGAAGGAACGCCGTTACTAGAATATCATCTGACAAAAGGATAGGGGATTTATGAAACTGTGGTTATGTAATAGTAATAGTAAAATCGGTATGTGTAAAATAAATAATAAAACGGGTGTATATAGAAGCATGATATAAGGAAATTTTAGAAAGCTACAAATTTTGTTTGTATATTCGTTTACGTGATTATGTGCAATTAATTGTGACCTTGGATTATTTCTTTTATACTAATTATTTATCTATAAATTAGATATTAGATGGAAAATGCTAATAATGAACCAGTTAATGAGGTTAATCAATCTGAGCAACAACCGGGGGACCAATATATGACTAGGCAAGATATAGAAAATATCGTTGCTCAAGGGATAGCCAACGCTATTCCAGGAATAGTTGCTCAAGGGATAGCCAATGCTATTCCATCAATCGTTGCTGCTATTAAAAATCCAATTGAACCTCAACAAATTATTCCAAGCAAACGTATTTCTGAAGATAATTTCAGTAATAGCGTAAACGGAGGCAATAATCATGTTAATCATGATAATGAACCACGGCAAGCTCCGCTCCCTAAGAAAAGGAAAACTGCAACGCCTGGTTGCACTTACAAAGAATTTCTTGCATGTAAACCCATTGAGTTTGCAGGCAATGAAGGAGCGACTGCAGCACTGCGTTGGTTAGAGAAAACCGAAGCAGTAATTGCCATAAGTAAATGTGCTCAGGATGATCAGGTCATGTATGCGTCAAACGTTTTCAAAGAAGGGGCACTAGAATGGTGGAACACGGTGTTACAGGCAAAAGGAAGAAGGGTGGCGTATGCTATGTGTGACAACCCTCACTAAACCAGGTATCCGTACAACTTAATTAATAATTAATTACTGCTTAATTACTGTGCTTGCTTGAACTTGTGAATAAACTGCTACTTGAATACTGATACATGTACTTACCTGCATCATACTTTACTTGCTGTCACTACATTATTTACATGACTGAACCTTAGTGACAAACATGATGCACAAAAAGCACAGTAGCACTATAACGGATAACCTATTGAACATGCTGATAAAGCCAGCATCAGGCAAACACTGCCTCTAAGGCCTGTATGAGCCAGAAATATTTTGCTACACTAGTGGTGAGTGTAGGGATACAAGGGTTGTAGAACTGCGTCTCTAGGAATAAGTTACAATGACTGGATGTGCCTAAAACGTGCTCTAAGCACAAAATTCAGCACTTTACATAATAATTCAGCTTTTAGCTAACTTATAAAGTGCCAAAACATGAGAAAAATATTACTAGACACTTTCCAAAGTGTCAGGAATAAGTTGTGTCACTAAAAAGGGTATTAACGACACTTAAAGCTTTGTTAAGCACTTTAACGGATTACTATCCAACCGAACAACCGGACTATACCCGAAACATGAAAATATAGTTATTTTCATTATTTATCTTTTTCTGAGCCAGTTAGGGTCCCTGAATACCCTAACACCCGCTGTAAAGCATAACACACTAGTAACCGGGTAAAACACTTAACTTAACTAACTAGTTCCTAATCATCTAGTTGGAAGCCAATCGAATACCCCCCCCCCCTTAACCGAAACCGTCCCCAAGGGGACATACCTTGTACCATTTTGATTATTATAATCCTTGTTGTGTAATATCTAAATAACACACTAACCATTGGTTAATGAACTAGAGAATTGTCTATAAGATCCACATTTAGTCCACCATAATCTAAACATCACAACAACAAAAATCAAAAACTCTCCTCTCTTGCTCTCTAAGTCTCGGCCGAACACCCCCCTCCCCTACATCCATTTTCGAGTTGATCTTGCAAGTTCCAACATCATACAAGCTTCAAGGATCACGTATTAGGAGGCTTGGTGCACTCGGAGTTTGAAGGACCTCTCTCTCTAGCTTTTATCCACCTCATTTGCGCGTAGATTCTTCCCTAGCCTCGAGCTAGTGGTATGATGTTTAAATCCCTATCTTGAACTAATCTAAAGCGGTTAATATGTGGTGTAATGATTAAAACCCGAAATCTTACAAAGTGGTGCATTAAAGTCTACTAAAAACATGAAAAATGATGGTTAAAAGCTCACTAGTTGTGTAAATGTTGTAGTAATTGAAATTTGTGATTATTTAGACCCGATCTATGTTGTGGTAGCTCGGATCATCATTTAACCCGGTTTAGTCATGATCTTGGATTATGACATAAAGCTTGTTTAAGTATAACAAGGGTTAGAAGATGAAACTCTACCACACAAGAATCATGAACTTGTGTAAAAGTGTTTTAGTTTGTACAATAGTGTTTAAAACTAGTAGATCTACGGATCTACGGGTGGTATTTTCAAAGGACCACGCGTTAAAGAAATCATGCTTTCTAAAAATGGATCTTACCCTAACAAGAATGGTTTTTAGAACACACAAGTGTGTAAACACTTGTGTAACACAAAGTTTCGACAAAATAACTATTTTTGAAAAAGATGACGAGAAGTTGTAAAAACGGAACTTCCATAAAAACGAGGTTTTTACACAATCGGATAGTTTTATATAAAGATCCACTAAAAGTAATGAGATTTACTTCACAGTTTGGATAAATCACAAGTTCATGAAATTTATGCGATTTATATACATATTTTGACTAGTTTGTGATTTGAACATTGTTTTGGTTGAATGAGAAAATTGTTGGTTGATTTGTAAAAGAAAATGATACGCTTGAAAGCGTGGCCACCTCCAGTTACAGAGGAAACTCTGGCGAAATTTTTCCAAAAACCTAACACTTAGAAATATTTTCACTATAAGTGTTAGAGAGACATTTTGACTTGTTTCCAAACTATGAATTTCGCCACGACTTTATTTATAAAATATCGGAGGTGGGATTTCACAAAATAAAACGTGATACATATATATATGTAGTATATATTCTTCTTTCACAACATCACTTGTATAAGTGTTTATGATTATTTTGTGAACTACGTAAATATTATTTTTAAGGTAAAAATAATATTACTAAGTATTATTTTGGGAAAATCACATGTATTAAAATATAATATTTTTGGGAAGAATATTTATATTTTGAAGTTGGAAATAAAATATATATTAAGTGAGACTTAATAGTGAAATCTGAATGTTACGAACACACATGTATTAAATCCCCCATCCTTGGGAAGGAGAATAACTACCAAGTATATACAGAACGTAAACACGAAATAGTTGCCTAACTATTTCCCAAAAACTTAAACCATAAAGCTAAGGCACGGCCGTCCGTCTAATAGAGTTAGCACGTGTAGGTCGTCATACAGCTGATTGATTTGGAGGCATACTTGGTAGAGACGCACCACTGTGAGTTCATGTCCCCCTTTTCTCTTAACTGTTTTCAGTTTTCTAACTACGGGGGTGAAATACATGTTACTTTGATTACAAGTACTTTATACATGGTATGGTTAGCGTAAGGAGGTTTACTACTTAGATCATGTGAGTGGGTAGGAAGAAACTGGAGGCCATTAATCCTCATTGTAGGACCGAGGGACGTAAGCGGTAGATCTATCTGGGTGTAGCGAGCCCAACTCTAGGCCCAACAGAACGGACCTCAGGGAGGCCCAACAGAACGGACCTTGGAGTGACTTTGTACCCAACGCTAAATCTGCTAGGTTTGAGTCTTCCTACTTGCACTTCACACATATCAATGGCCTTGCAAACCATTGGTGATCTCTTTTCCTTATTTGCTACATACCAGGATTTTTATACTTACAAGTGTTTTTACATACTCACTTACACATGAACTCGCTCAACATTATTGTTGATTTTTCAACTTACATGTATTTCGGGAAACTAAAGATCTGGCGCGGTATGTTATGTTTTCCCGCTGCATATGGGTTACGAGGTCATCCGGGTTTGGGGAATGTGGCTCTTTCCTGGACAAGTCACAGTCCTTAAACTGTGTTTATGTCATGTTGATGTTTATGATGGTTGAACAATGTCATTAGGATTTGTTTTCCGTTAAGACAATGTTGTTATGTTTGGTTTTTAAAACTTAATCTATGGATGATCTTGCATGATTTTATTTCATATAGCTTTGTTATGGTTAAGCTATGGTATTAAGAAGTCACACCAAAATAACCACGCTTCCGCAAAGCCAGGGTGTGACAGCTTGGTATCAGAGCTCTGATCATAGCGAACTAGGATTCTTTCTCGAGTCTAGACTATGATCACTAGGGCTCTCACGAAAACATTTTTACTGCATACCACTTAAGTCCAGATCCAAAACTTTTTACAAACAAATGTTGAGCACATTTTATTATTTATAGGCTCAGTCTAGAAGGGCTGAGGCTCGGTCTGAGAGGCCGAGGCTCGGTCTGAGAGATCGAGGTAGTTGGCTAGTTGGACTAGGAAGAGTAGGCTCAGTCTTGGAGCCTGAGGCTCGGTATTGGAGACCGAGGCTCGGTCTGAGAGATCGAGGTAGTTGGCTAGTTGGACTAGGAAGAGTAGGCTCAGTCTTGGAGGCTGAGGCTCGGTATTGGAGACCGAGGCTCGATCTAAGAGGTCGAGGTAGATGATAGAGCAGTCTGAGAGGCTGGGAGGCTAGTGGGACTAGGAGAACTATTTGAATGCTTACTTGGTAACTTATGTGATTATCTGATTGTATGATTGACTGTTTGTGCATGTTGTGTTTATGTTACAGACACCATGGACACCTCTGGCACTGGTGATTCAGACACCACAGGACCTAGACCTATAGTATCGGACGACCTAGAGTCTTCTGAGCGCGAGGTTCACACATCCGACGTTACGAGCACGGACGAGGATGATTTCCAGCCCTTCGCTTTACCTGATGGTGCTGATGAGCTCGCTGATGGCCCTTTGGCCGGGGACCTACCACTTGTAGTGATCCCTGCTCCCATACCGTTGGCTTCATATCCTGCTTACGATTTGCTTCTCGACGCTGACGATGATGACGACGTCGATCTGTATGATGACGAGCCCTTAGAGGATGATGTTCAGGGCGAGGCCCTTCTTGCTGCTGGTGATCTTTTGATGATCGCAGATGCTCCCGCCGAGGAGTCACCTGCTCACTCACCGGTCCCAGACTCTTTCGAGTCTGTGGCCTCCGCACCTTCACGCACTCTGAGTGCGCATCACTTTTCTCATGGATCAGATCCCGACCAGGCATCCTCTGTTGCCCCTATTCCTAGTTTTGCTTTTGATCATGATGATTTGGAGGATTCCGATCCTGTCTTTCCCCCAGGATACGACCCAGATGAGGATATAGAGTTTATACCCATGGATCAGCCTATGGAGGATCCAGTCGACCCATTTGACCCAGTTGATCCCATCGACCCTGAGTTTGATTTTGAGATGGCCTTCGTTGATCCCGAGCAGCCACTAGACCCTGCTCCTGACCCAGTACTTGAGTATGACCCAGTTCATGCTGACGCACCTATTATTGAGCCTGTCATTGCTGACCCACCTATTGATGATCACCTTATAGATGCTCCATTGTTGGAGGGCGATCATGTCTTTGCTGCTGATCATGTTGATCCCCCACTTATTGCTGATGCACCAGTTGACCCTCTTGTTGCACCTCACCATGATCCTATACCAGTTCAGTTTGATCGTGCGCTTTTTGAGGCACGGATCGACCCCTGAGATGAGCACGCCCAGTGTGGGTGGATTCCTGCTGATGATGAGGTCCCACCTTTTCCCCCTCAGATCACTGATACCCGTCACATTGATACTTCCTTTTCATTTCCTCGGTTTACACCTCCAGCACGAGCTGGAGAAGGTTCTTCGGCTCACCCTTTTGGACATGTACCGGTATCTATCTCTGCTATACCACCGTCTGCTACTTTTCCCCCTGTTTCACCATTTCATGTGGCACCTTTTGATCCCACCAGTGAGCCGTTCCTTTGGGCACCACACTCTGCTATGCCACCGACTGACCCCTACCATTCTTTCCACATGGGATATACTATTGAGGACGTTTTGATGTCTTTTGTCGCCCAGCACGAGGCACACACACAGCGCATTCAGGAGCTTGAGAGAGCTCAGACGCCGCCGTGTCAGTGCCAGGGTCAGACCCACTCTCCGTTGCAGCCCTCTCGACCTGTTCCACCAGACTATGCTGCACGCCTTTTTGCCCTGGAGCAGCAGATTGCTTCATTCTTGCGTACCCAGAGAGCCATGGAGGAGGACTGGCTCCATTTGCGCCGCTTGTTTTACACTCACTTTCCCCCTCCTCCACCGCCATCCGTGTAGAGCTCTTCAGTACCGTATAGGTAGACATTGGTGAGAAGACGGCGATTGCTTTTGACTGCACAGCATTTTTGGAGACTACATTATGATTCTGACTTTTGTTGATGTATTTGATGTATTGACACTGATTTGATATGGTTTTTGGACTAGGGTGATGTAACCCTTAGTCGAGGATGATTGTATGACACTGTGCTGTACTTGTACGCTTACTATGTGGTCTCAATATATGGCAATCGCAGTATTCTCACCATACTTGATGCATGATTTGGTTATTTGTATTCTAGGACATGAGATGTTGTGTGATTGATATGATTATAACATGAGATGTTATGTACTATTACTATCGTTATATACATATGCTATATGATGACCTGATTTATGTATTATAACTATGGCCTGACCGACGTAAACACATCTTTTAGAAGATGCCGCCAAGACGTCAAACGCCGTTGCCTACCAATGAGGCAGAACTCCAGCAAATTATCGCTGCTGCCATTGCACAATACGCCACCTCTCAAGGAGGGACTAGTGGAAGCAACTCTGGCAACACTGGAAACAACAATAATCCACCTCATGGATGCACCTACAAGCAGTTTCTAGACTGCAAACCGGTCAACTTTGATGGCACAGGAGGTGCTGTCGCCTTTGTTCGTTGGGCCGAGAAAACTGAATATGTTCTTCGCATGAGCAAATGCGCACTAGATCAGCAAGTCACCTATATCTCAGGGCTATTCTTGGATGGAGCCCTCTCTTGGTGGAATTTGCAAGTACAGACACTTGGTGAAGCTGCTGCCTACGCGCTAACCTGGACCGAACTGAAGGAACTTATGCGCAAGAAGTACTGCTCTCGCGCTGAAATCCAAAGATTGGAAACTGAGTTCTGGCACTTGAAAATGGACGGTCCAAAGATCGCAGAATACGTTCAAAGGTTCCATGACTTATCACATGTGGTACCCTACATGGTCACTCCGGAGTTCAAGAGGATTGAACATTTCATTTGGGGATTAGCTCCTCAAATCATAAGCATGGTAACCTCATCCAAGCCTGCAACCATTACTGAGGCGATTGATTTGAGCGTGGCTCTCACAGAGGAGGCTATTCGCCTGAACAAGTTTGATGAGATCAAGACGAAGAAGGAAGAGACTCACGTTGAGTCATCGGGAGGTAACAAACGGAAGTTCTCGAACTTCAAGCAAGGCGCCAGTGTGGTGGTTAAGAAAGGAGGATCCAATGCGCCAGCTCAGGTTACAGCTGGTAGTGGGAAGAAAGGAAAGGGATACATGGGCACCCAACCTAAGTGCAACAACTGCCAACTCCACCATTTTGGCCGATGCGGGCCAAAAGTATGCGAAGCGTGTGGGAAACGTGGCCACTTGAAGGACACTTGTTGGGCCACTGCTGGCCAGGGAGGCCAGGGAGGATTCGGAAACAGAAATAATAACCGGGGTGGGAATGGAAATCGCCCACAAGGAAACCATGGAGGAAACGAGAATCGAGGCAACAATGCTAACCAAGCGGGCGCCGTGAATCGTAATCAGAGGAATGATCAAGCTGGTGGAAACGGGCAAAGACTTGGATGCTTTAACTGCGGTGATATCGGGCATTTTAAGAAGAACTGCCCCGAGTTAAACCAAGCCCGTGGAAGAGTGTTCCAAATCGAAGCAAGGGAAGCGCGCCAGGACCCCAATGTCGTTACTGGTACATTCCCTGTAAATCAACGCTATGCATCCGTTTTATTTGATACTGGTGCCGATTATAGCTTCGTGTCGTTAGAATTTAAGAATATGCTTGGTTTAGCCGCTAACAAGTTAGATATTCCCTACTCAATCGAATTGGCCAATGGGAAGTTGGTAGAAGCCAACGAAGTCATCAGAGGTTGTGTGATCGAATTAGGAGAGCGTGAGTTTGCTTTGGATCTACTACCAGTCCAGTTGGGAAGCTTTGACATAGTGGTAGGAATGGATTGGTTATCAGGCAACAAGGCTGAGATAGTTTGTCAGGAAAAGGTTGTTCGTATCCCAACCGAAGATGGCGAAACAATGGTGGTTCACGGGGAGAAGCGTGATACGCCGTTAAGAATTATCAGCTGCCTGAAAGCGCGAAAGAGTTTGTAGAAAGGATGTGCTGCCTTCCTGGCACACATTGTAGACAAGAAAGCTGCAGAACCGAAGATCGAAGACATCCCTGTCGTGAGGGAATATTCAGAAGTCTTCCCAGAGGACTTACCTGGACTGCCACCTCAGAGGCAAGTAGAGTTTCACATCGATTTAGTTCCAGGCGCCGCGCCTGTGGCTAAGGCACCTTATAGACTTGCTCCGTCTGAGATGCAGGAACTGTCAACACAACTTCAAGAGTTGTTAGACAAGGGATTTATCCGACCAAGCTTCTCGCCTTGGGGAGCTCCGGTCCTGTTTGTCAAGAAGAAGGACGGTAGTTTTCGTATGTGCATCGACTACTGGGAGCTGAACAAGTTGACGATCAAGAATAGATATCCTCTGCCAAGAATCGATGATCTATTCGATCAGTTGCAAGGCTCAAGCTTTTATTCAAAGATCGATCTTCGATCTGGATACCATCAGTTAAGGATACAAGAGGAGAGTATCCCGAAGACAGCCTTCAGAACTCGTTATGGACACTACGAGTTCCTTGTTATGCCGTTTGGTTTGACAAACGGACCTGCTGTCTTTATGGACTTGATGAACAGAGTTTGCAAGCCGTACTTGGACAAGTTCGTGATTGTGTTTATCGACGACATCTTGATTTATTCAAAGACGAAGGCTGAGCATGAGCAACACCTAAGAGCTATTTTGGAGTTGCTGAAGAAGGAACAGTTGTATGCCAAGTTCTCTAAGTGCGAGTTTTGGCTACGTGAAGTCCAATTTCTTGGACATGTGGTTAATGGAAATGGAATCCATGTTGATCCCACAAAGATCGAAGCGATTAAGAACTGGGAAACGCCAAAGACGCCAACCGAGATTCGACAATTCTTGGGTTTGGCTGGCTACTATCGAAGGTTCATTGAGGATTTTTCGAAGATCGCTCAACCATTGACGCTCCTCACGCAAAAAGATAAGAAGTTTGATTAGGGAATCAAACAGGAAGAAGCGTTCCAGATATTGAAGGATAAGCTCTGCAATGCGCCAATCTTAGCACTACCGGAAGGTACAGATGATTTTGTGGTATACTGTGACGCCTCACGTCAAGGATTGGGTTGTGTGTTGATGCAACGCCAAAAGGTTATTGCTTACGCATCGCGTCAACTGAAAGTGCACGAAAAGAACTATACCACACATGATTTGGAACTTGGCGCAGTGATATTTGCATTAAAGATCTGGAGACACTACCTTTATGGTACAAAGTGTACAATCTTTACAGATCACAAGAGCCTACAACACATATTCAACCAGAAGGAGTTGAATATGAGGCAAAGATGATGGGTTGAGTTGCTGAACGATTACGACTGCGAGATAAAGTATCACCCAGGGAAGGCGAATGTGGTCGCCGATGCCCTAAGTCGGAAGGAGAGGATCAAGCCCATAAGGGTTAGGGCTTTAGAAATGATTATCCGAACCGATCTTTCCTTGCGCATTCGTGCCGCGTAGAAAGAAGCTCTCAAGGAAGGAAACCTTGAAGAAGAATATCTCCGTGGGATGGAGAAGCTTTTGGTGCCAAACGAGGAAGGAACGTTATGTTTTGAGAAAAGGATTTGGGTTCCTTTGTTTGGAGATTTAAGGAAGGTTATTTTCGATGAAGCTCACAAGTCACGGTACTCTATCCATCCGGGAGCGGATAAGATGTACCAAGATCTCAAGGATTATTATTGGTGGCCTAGGATGAAAGGCGATGTTGCTGTATATGTGAGCAAATGTTTAACATGCGCCAAGGTTAAGGCCGAATACCAGAAGCCTTCAGGACTTCTGCAACAACCCGAGATCCCCAAGTGGAAATGGGAACAAATCTCCATGGATTTTATTACGAAATTGCCAAGAACGCCAAGAGGCCATGACACTATCTGGGTGATAGTAGATCGATTGACGAAGTCAGCACATTTCTTACCGATCAGAGAGAAGGATAATACGAGCAAGTTGGCTGAAATTTATATGAGAGAGATCGTCGCGCGCCATGGAGTACCTCTCTCAATCATCTCTGATAGAGACGGAAGGTTTGTGTCAAGGATATGGCAATCCTTCCAAGAAGCCTTTGGCTCACAATTGAATCTGAGCACTGCGTTTCATCCGCAAACTGACGGTCAAAGCGAGCGAACGATACAGACTTTGGAAGACATGCTGAGAGCGTGTGTTATGGATTTGGGCGGTAGCTGGGATAAGCATTTGCCTTTGGTCGAATTTTCATACAACAACAGCTACCACACCAGTATTGGTGTCGCGCCATTCGAAGCTCTTTACGGACGCAAGTGTCGATCACCTCTATGTTGGGCTGACGCAGGTGATAGACAGCTTGCTGGTCCTGAAATCGTCCAAGAGACGACAGACAAGATTGCGCAGATTCTTAAACGCATCGAAGCAGCTCGCCACAGGCAGAAAGCCTATGCGGATCCAAACCGAAAACATGTGGAATTCCAAGTTGGAGAAATGGTGTTATTGAAAGTTTCACCCTGGAAAGGGGTGGCACGCTTCGGAAAGCGTGGGAAGTTAAATCCGCGCTACATTGGTCCTTTCAGAGTTTTGGAAAGAATAGGACTAGCAGCATACAAGTTGGACCTACCTACTGAACTCTATTCTGTTCATGATACATTTCATGTATCCAACCTGAAGAAAGGTCCAACTCAAGATGACATTGCCATTCCCATCGACGAGATCCATGTTGACGACACGCTCCATTTCGTTGACGAACCGGTGGAGGTTACGGATTGGAAAGTAAACAAGACCCGCCGGAGCAGTGTCAAGCTCGTCAAAGTCCGTTGGAATGCCAGACACGGTCCTGAGTACACCTGGGAGCGTGAGGACCGGATGAAAGAGAAATACCCCCACCTTTTTCCTAAGAACCCTGCATCTACAAGCAGAACTTAAATTTCGGGATGAAATTTATTTAACGGGGGGAGAATGTGACAACCCTCACTAAACCAGGTATCCGTACAACTTAATTAATAATTAATTACTGCTTAATTACTGTGCTTGCTTGAACTTGTGAATAAACTGCTACTTGAATACTGATACATGTACTTACCTGCATCATACTTTACTTGCTGTCACTACATTATTTACATGACTGAACCTTAGTGACAAACATGATGCACAAAAAGCACAGTAGCACTATAACGGATAACCTATTGAACATGCTGATAAAGCCAGCATCAGGCAAACACTGCCTCTAAGGCCTGTATGAGCCAGAAATATTTTGCTACACTAGTGGTGAGTGTAGGGATACAAGGGTTGTAGAACTGCGTCTCTAGGAATAAGTTACAATGACTGGATGTGCCTAAAACGTGCTCTAAGCACAAAATTCAGCACTTTACATAATAATTCAGCTTTTAGCTAACTTATAAAGTGCCAAAACATGAGAAAAATATTACTAGACACTTTCCAAAGTGTCAGGAATAAGTTGTGTCACTAAAAAGGGTATTAACGACACTTAAAGCTTTGTTAAGCACTTTAACGGATTACTATCCAACCGAACAACCGGACTATACCCGAAACATGAAAATATAGTTATTTTCATTATTTATCTTTTTCTGAGCCAGTTAGGGTCCCTGAATACCCTAACACCCGCTGTAAAGCATAACACACTAGTAACCGGGTAAAACACTTAACTTAACTAACTAGTTCCTAATCATCTAGTTGGAAGCCAATCGAATACCCCCCCCCCCTTAACCGAAACCGTCCCCAAGGGGACATACCTTGTACCATTTTGATTATTATAATCCTTGTTGTCTAATATCTAAATAACACACTAACCATTGGTTAATGAACTAGAGAATTGTCTATAAGATCCACATTTAGTCCACCATAATCTAAACATCACAACAACAAAAATCAAAACTCTCCTCTCTTGCTCTCTAAGTCTCGGCCGAACACCCCCCTCCCCTACATCCATTTTCGAGTTGATCTTGCAAGTTCCAACATCATACAAGCTTCAAGGATCACGTATTAGGAGGCTTGGTGCACTCGGAGTTTGAAGGACCTCTCTCTCTAGCTTTTATCCACCTCATTTGCGCGTAGATTCTTCCCTAGCCTCGAGCTAGTGGTATGATGTTTAAATCCCTATCTTGAACTAATCTAAAGCGGTTAATATGTGGTGTAATGATTAAAACCCGAAATCTTACAAAGTGGTGCATTAAAGTCTACTAAAAACATGAAAAATGATGGTTAAAAGCTCACTAGTTGTGTAAATGTTGTAGTAATTGAAATTTGTGATTATTTAGACCCGATCTATGTTGTGGTAGCTCGGATCATCATTTAACCCGGTTTAGTCATGATCTTGGATTATGACATAAAGCTTGTTTAAGTATAACAAGGGTTAGAAGATGAAACTCTACCACACAAGAATCATGAACTTGTGTAAAAGTGTTTTAGTTTGTACAATAGTGTTTAAAACTAGTAGATCTACGGATCTACGGGTGGTATTTTCAAAGGACCACGCGTTAAAGAAATCATGCTTTCTAAAAATGGATCTTACCCTAACAAGAATGGTTTTTAGAACACACAAGTGTGTAAACACTTGTGTAACACAAAGTTTCGACAAAATAACTATTTTTGAAAAAGATGACGAGAAGTTGTAAAAACGGAACTTCCATAAAAACGAGGTTTTTACACAATCGGATAGTTTTATATAAAGATCCACTAAAAGTAGTGAGATTTACT